>OY728156.1:1399765113-1402265113 GCA_963277665.1 Viscum album | reverse complement strand
ATGTATTTTCTTTCTAAGGTATCCTAATAAAAATTCATACTCCATTAGAGGGCCCAGCTGTTGTTCCTAATCCAAAATAACATGCACATTTTTTCACAATAATTTTTTGTCACATTAACTTGCTCAGGGATATTGAAGTATAAAACTTAATTATTGATATTGTTTTATAAAATAATAAGTAATTATATATTTACACTAATAATTAAAAACATTTTTTAATAAATAAACATAAGTAAGCATCAGTTTCCAATATTAGTGTAGAATAAGTGTGAGACTTAAAGAATTTAAAAATAGTTATCTCATTTCATGAATCTTATGTACCAACTAATGATGCCTCTGATATTTTGGAATAGTACCTAATCTAGTTTATTATGATATGATGATCCTTCCCATCGATTTTAATGATTCTAGGAATATTCCCATTTCACGGAATAAGTAGGCATTTGATTGAAAATGAAATATAATAATAACTTTGTGTTCATTGGTGATTAATTTAAATGTTATGGTTAAAATTTTTATTATAATATTAATTTCTTATGTTTTTTACTATTACATGTTCTTCTTTTTGGATATGCCTTTGTTAGTTTCATATACATTAACATTGGAGAACATTGTTAAGAAATAGAAAAAATATATTTTTTTAGGGAAAATATTTAATGTAATATATATGATTATTTGGTGTCTGTATGTTAATGTTCTTTAAGGGGTGTCTTAAAACTATTTAAAGGCATTTTTTATATTAATAACATTACACTACATATGTTATTATCACATGTGATGGTAAAATAATATCAAAACCACGATAAAAAATTAATTTTAATTTATTTAACATATCTTTTCATAAAATATTTGAGAATGAAAAAATACATATGTCTAAAAAACAAATCCTCACATATCTAGTCTAATGTTTCAAGTAAAATTTTAAATTTGATTATTTTTTGTTCTTTATGATATGTATTTATCTAAAAGACGATAAGAAAAAATATTTTATAGCTATACTAGATCATTTTTATATGATTTGAGATAGTAAGTCAACTAATATAAATAATTAAGATTTTGTCTCAGAGTTAGAGTAAACCTATTGGAGGTTTTCTAAATGAAACTATTAAAGTCTTTAGGGTAAATATTTTCAGTTTAGAATTTAATGTTATTATATTACCATAGAAAAATAATAATGACTAATTAAATATTAAATTCTATTTTTGATAAAATTAATGAAAATATTATTTATATTATTTAATTTTCATATTAAAAATTAAAATTCATCGAATTTTAACCCTTCAAAGTCATTAACAGTCTCTCAAAACATTGAAATTGGAAAAAAATTAAGAAAGGACCATTTTATCATGTGTGTTGGTTGGGTTAAGAAATATATATAACAAATGTAATAGGAATATCTTAATAAAAGTTTAATATTGTTTTCTATTCTGTAATTCCAAATACCTTTTCTTATCAATATGTATAAAGTGAAATTATAATGTTGGGAATAAATGTAATAGAGTATGTGATGTATAAGAGAAAAATGATGAATGGAGAACTAAATTGGAAAATGTATTAATATATTTCCATGAATGGGAGAAATAACCCTTTAAGAAATAATATATCTAATAGCTTGTACTCTATAAGTAAATTTCATATATTTAATACACCATAATTATAATTGTATATCATTTTTAATGCATTTAATTTGGAATCATAGGGTACTCACAAGTATTTTACATTTGACATTCGATAGTATAGTAGAAGTATATCACCATTGAGATCATTTAGATAAATTTTACAACTAAAATTTTTGTATTCAAACATCATACATCTACCATTTAATGGATGTGTATAGGTAGATAAATGAAAAATATTCTACGGTGACTGATGAGTAATAGGTTTTTTGAGTCTTAAAAAAATTACATTTTTTTGTAAATTTTATATGTAGGTTTAATTAATAATATAAAATTTATATGCATGAAAATGATGAATATATCATTTATTTCTAGGAGACTCGTGGATCATCATTAATTGAGTCATCCCTTCATAATTTTAAAATGGTAAAATGAGAAAATATATGATTTTTTGGTGATATGAAATCATTTAAAAAGTAATCTTTTTTATTAATTATGTATTATTTTTTATAATATCATATCACTATTATCATATTATAACTATATTATTTTAATTATTTTTATTATTATAGTCTATGATAAAATATTTATATATATAAGCAGTTTAGATATATTCAATCATATAGGATATGAGTATGATACATCCACGGTTTTAAAAACAATAAATTTAAGTATAGTTATATAATTAAACAAAATAAAAAATTAGAATATCTATTTTTAATATTGGTTAATATAATTTTTGTGTTTTTTTTAAAGAACAGTTTTTCTATAAAAATTGGATTTAATGCCTTTTTCTCATTAATTGGGGGAAGTAGAAAGAACAATGTTCTTATAGAGAGATAATCGATTTGAGATAATTTATATTTATCTTGAGAGTTTTTTATTTTTCTGATATTTTATATTTTTATTCAATTTTAATATTAATTTTTGACATTAAATATGTTTTTAATTTATCATAAATAATTATTTTCATGTTTATGTTTGTGATCTATTATATTTTTTTCTATTTATTACTATCATACTTTTTAATGAAAACAATGTGTATTAAAATCATAAAAAGAGTTAAAGAATAAAAAAAATTGTGGTGATTCATTATAAAAGATAAGTCCATAATGTTAATAGAAAACACTTATGTCATCCAGACATTAAAAATATATTTTTTATTATTGTATTTACTTAGTTTTTATTTTATAATTAATTTTTTTTAACTGACGAATTTTTAATTTATTTTCTCTAATTTATTAATTAGTTTCATGTATTTATATTATTATAAAAATTTTATATTAGTATCATAAAACATTAGCAGTGATTTATAATGGATTCAAATTTTAACATCATATTTTTGAAATAATATATTAAAATAAAAATGGAATGATCACTATAAGGAAAAAAATATTTAACGGTGAGTTTTTTTGTTGGATTTATTTAAAATGATATAAAATTATCCAACTATATTATAAATAAATAGTATTCATATTAAAAAGATAATATATTATTTAAATTATATATCGAATAAAAAACTCACCCCCCTTTCATCTTGTCTCTACAATCTTAACTTTTTGTATTATTATCCCATGACTAGTTGAATGGAATCCCTCAATTTTCTACTTCACCCATGAAAAAGTGAATTGAATAACTTTCTCATACACTCATTCAAATGGTTTACTCTTTCATCCTTTAGTTCAACCTCTACATTGATTTAACCCTAATTTTTTTGGTTTTCATGATATTCTTTAGTAGTTATTATTCATATATCATTATCACATTCTTGTTATAATACATTATGAAAATTTTATTTATATATATTTTAATGAGACTAGTTTTTTTGAATGCAATGAAATAAAAAAATAATCACATTAAATAAAATTAATATGTTATAATTGATACAAAAAAATTATTTTAACAATAGTTTTTATGTTTAAAAAAATAGGTTGATTAAAATATAGGATTTATATTCACGAGAGCTAAAAATTTGATTGCATGAATAATTATTTGTAAATATTCTTAATTTAATTATTAATGTAACATATATCTTATATTTTAGTATTTAATTATGTTTATTTTATTTTAAAAGAATGTTTTATTTAAAAAATAAAATTAATAAGAGATATATCGATTTAATCACTTTTTTATTTTATACCTTTTGGATTTAATATTTTATTTTTGTAAATTATTTCATTATATGATAATATTTTTTGTGTATTTTTTCAACTCAAAAAATTTAAAAATTATAGTAAGATAAAATTATAATTTTTAATATTGTCTAATTTTATATTTTGTGTTCATGGTGTATAATATATATTTTTTTAATTTTTTGGATAAATTTTATTCTATTATTATTATTGGTTTCTATAAATATTTTTATGTTCCATTTGATGGTATATGATAAAGAGCACATAATTTATTAAATATTGATAAAAAATAAATTAACTTTTCTTCAAACAAGTTGTAGTATGCTAAGGGTGCGGTGTAATTTTTATATTTTAAAATAGAAAATTTATTTGTTGATGACATAATAAAATTTATATGTTCATTTTCTAAATTTACAAGATGGTTGACTATTATAAAATTTTATGACTACTTAATATTGAAATAATTCTATACTTGATATATATACATATATTGTATTTCATATGAATATTCAAATATTATAGAGAATTTTTTAAGTGACTATACTATTAATGAATTACATAATAACCTGAAAATCGATAAATCAATTCCAATCACAATAAATTATTAATTAAGATTAGTATGAAAATGTAACAAATATTTAAATAAATCAATAAAACCGTTGACAAATTTTTAGTATATTTATATATTTGGTATCTTAAGTTTCAGTATATGTGACTTTATGGATTAGTTGAACATAAAAATCAATAATTTTGTAATGGATGTATTGGGTATTAAAAACTACCTTTTTTACTCATATTGTACTATATCATGTGAAAGAAGAAAAATACTAATAAATTAATTATTCAAAATATTTAATTTGGTTCATAGTTTTTTTTCTCATGCTAGGATATCATAATCCTTTTATGATATGAAGAAAATCATTAACAAACATCAACTTGATTATACTACGATACATGCACATAAAAAAGATTTTATTCTTTATTAGGGTAAATATTTTAGTAGAGAAGTATTAAAAGGATTTTGTATATATACATATATATATGGAAATAAATAAAAAATGATGAAATTTATACAAAACATAATGTAATTAATAATAAAAAAACAGACCAAGTTGTGGTACATTCCATTTGAGATGTAATTTTAATGACTATAAGTGTCATTAAAAACCAAAATCCACATAAAATGAAATACAATGAAATGTAATAAATATTTATTCAGGATAAATTCAAAAAAAATAAAATAATTTAGAATATTTGATTCATTATTCTCATACTTCTCATAAGATACTTGATATGCACACATAATAATGATTAATAATAGTTTCATTCCATTTGAAACATTAAGTACTAATTATACAATATTTTAAGTTATTTAAATATCTTATAATATATTACCCTATATGTGTCATGACTCACCTCAACTGAAGCCCCACCTAGGGTGGCAGTAACGACAAGATTAACCTCTAAATCCTATATCTAATTGGACATGGGTTTCAAACTATCAATAATATTATAGAAACTAATTTTTTGGAGGAATTTCCCTCATAAATCTTAGTAATATAACGAAACAAAAAATAATAAAATGTATCACATAAATAATCAAAAACCTATAATCCCATAATTCATATCAATTCCATACAGTATCAAGGGTCTCTAAAATAAAATACCCAAATGCAACTCTTATAGTAGCAACTCATTGAACACCAATGAGCTCCACAAACTAGTATAGTCTTATATAATCACTAGCTCAGTCTAAGAAAACTAAAAAACATATATGTGTGTGTTTTGAGTGTGAAAACAAGTATACTCAATGTTACCCTCTCTAAAATCACTCATGAAAAAAGATAATAAGCATATTAATTCCTCAGTGAATAAACCATTGAATCAACTCATCACTTATTTCATGAAAACTATCACCCTTCCCCTCTAAGACACACTCACCCAATAACACATCCAAGAATAGTATCATAATATCATGACAATATATATCATGAATGAACCTTATCACAACTTCCCCATTGATCTAGTCGACCCCACACCTCAATGATCTACAACCTAAAAATCTCATCTCTCTTATATCCACATAGATTCATAATAAAATAGTGAATTTATAAAACCAACCAGATACCACACATCAATATCCCTATCATCATCACATATCTATAAATAATTCCATTTACCACATTACAACATCACAGTCTAATATCACATCCTCATCTCAATAAGGTGATGTGAATATGACAGACATAAACCTTGTTCCCTCCTCATTCCATGAGTGTCATTATCCGCTCATCACAACACAAACACATCAAAGGAAGTCCATTATAAATAAATTACATCACATGAATCCCAACCATAAGTCATCATAACCTATATTGTGCCTGGAAGATAGAGAAGAGATAGTGAAGTAGTCGCCCATCATTGTCACTATTATCCTTGGTGTTGTTGAAAACACATAATCCATGAACATATATGGTGTCATTAAAGTTACAAAGCATGGGTGTAAGTGTGTATATAAATAATTAAAAATATAGTGACTAAGTAATGGACTTCCTAATCATGACCTAATGATTTAATCACCAAAATTATTTCATTTGTTTATATCACCTACTATATCCACTACCACACAACCACCTCGGCCTAATAACCGCTTCCACAACTATCGAATCCCACACCTTCCATGAAATTACCACAGAAAAAGAATAACAATTATAAATTCCCAGTTTAATATATAACTATTAATTTCAATATTTTTTATTACTAGTCACACTTATTTTTTGTGACTTTTTACATTTATTCATAACCACAATTGTTCCATTAAACCGCCATTAATTTTAGTCATCAATATTTTATATCAATTATCCCAAATTTCGATATTTCATTATTCAACCTAATAATCATCTTAATCATCCTATCACCTATTATATGATTTCATTATATTAAAAAAAATTAATATTATGGGGAAACTATGCCACAACTACAACTAATTCTACTCAAAACTAAATTTACTACCACACAAACACAGAAAAATTCTATGAAAAAAAAAAAGAAACTATAACCAAAATATCATCCCCTATCCAAATTAAACAGCCATAACACCATAATTTCAAAAATTATACATCATCACCCCAAAAATGGCTTCAATATATAACAAATAGAACTCTAATTACAATAAGAGTAAATAAATAATCAAATAAAAAACAATATGCATACCATGAATCCACATAAAAAATACACTTTTAATATACTATTATATTAATTTCACATGTTATACATAAAAAGTCATTGTGAATTTTAGATTCACCCCTATTATCTTTTAATTAATATAATTTTTTATTTAGCCAATTATGAATGTTTATGAAGCATATCATAATTTATAACAAGGGTTTCATAGAGTCTAATATCTATTAAAATTAAAAAATATAATTTAAGTAACATTGAATTCTTATAATTCATTTGTGAATCATCTTTCCCTTTTATGTTTAACTAATATACTTTATTAGATAAATTCCAACAATTTATTTAATGAGGAATGGGCATATAATTTAATTTTTACACCTGAATTAAAGAAGTGGCATCTCAAAAACCCTACCACAATTGATACTTTAACAACTATTGAAAAATAATGGATTGTAACATTGATCAAACACAACCAGAATCATTAATATACTCTATAAGGAATATACCAGAACAAATACCATCACCTAATTTACTAAAAAGCACAAAAACTGAACCAACACCACTACCAAAACCTCTCCTAGAAGATAAAACAATAATATATAAGGAAATTTTTAAAGGATCCCACCTAAAATTAAAGGATATTGATCATAAAAATCCATGGGACAAATAGATACCATTCGATAATAAAAGAACAACCAATATTGGCCATGAAAATTATAGGTTTATAAGATTTCAATGGATTCCTATATAATTCAACATAGAACCTAAATTTATACAAAAATATGAAAAACATAGAAACATGATGTGATGAGCATGAGCATGAGCATGTGGTAATGGTGTCATGATCTATAAATTATAGTGTTATATTACCCCTATCTCAAGGATTAAAACCATTTAATTTACTTAAAATAAATTAAGGATACAATGTAATATAAATATCCACACCACATCTCTTGAACACCCAAGAATCAAGTACCTCAACCTTCTCCCTAAAACTAGATAAACAACAAACACACACTACATTGTATCACCCTTCACCATAGTGAAATGATCCTAAAAAATGGAAGAACCAGAAAATCACCATCCAAGTCCACCATAACATAATCTAATAAAACATGGATCAGTGTTTTCTAGGTAATATTGACCAAAAGTAGTTTTACATGCTTTACATTATAACTTGAACAATAATGGAATATCCACTAAAGCCAAGCAATCTAAAGGAACACAGAGAACTCTTGTATTGAACCTCATTATATAAAATAATAATGATTCCAAAACATAAAAATCATAGAGAAACACACTAGACTAAAATCACCGCATATTCTCTTCAAAACTACCCCCATACACAAAGTTCATGGTCATGAACAATAATAGATCCCAGATGAAGTTTCATCTAAGACTCTTTCTTTCTTCCCTTAAGATTCCATCGAAACCTTTATCACCCAAAAAACACAAATTAAAGATCTTGGAAGGTCGGTTTATTTATATTAGATAACTATTAGATGATTATCATCCTTAAGAATCAAAACACATCTATAAATATGGAATAATAGTCCTTAATTGAAATCATCCCATGATATACCACACTTACAAGAATATCTCCATTATTAAACTCAATGATCAAATGAAAAATAACAACATCAGTCACACTAACATAGAATCATAAATCCAATCATTTTAAAAAAACTAGGTTCAAATCAAAATGGGATATTCGGAATAAATCTATGACTCATGTTGCCACAAAAACTCTTATAAGAAATCATGACTTCATAATACATGAAACAAATGAATGAAATGTCATCACATTAACTTCTATTATCTATAGAATATCATAACTGGCCACTCTATGAACATCATATCATCCTTAACATATAAATCAATTGAATCAATGAAATTAGAGTCATAATGTAGATACTAATTATCATATGATATATATAATACATTTTTAGTTCATTCCATATATGGAGGAAGCACTAGTCGAAACTCCACATCACTGACATGCTATAACATGTTAAAATGAATGATAAACTGAAGATAGAGCCAACTCCCATTAGCAAACCATATCTACCCATGTTGAGAAGAGACCTTTAAGAAAACATCATCATTGTACTAAAACTCTATAGGTATACTCCTATAATAAGTATAAAATAAATGATAATATTGAGTATCCTATATTCATTCATAAATCACATACACAATCTCTATCGTGGTCTGTACCAACTCTAGTTTGAGAATCATTAACACCCCAACCATAGTATAATAGATTAGTAATATTAAATGAAACCCATACTACGTAATGAATAGTTCCATGATAATGGTCGAATACTAGCAATTATTATAGGAAATCTTGAACAAAATTATTTTCTTTCTCCATGGACTACTAAAATCTAGAACACATGTATGCAACCTATCCACTAAGGTTTGAATAGTATTCTCTATTTATATATATATCTAAGGATAAGATGTTGTTATAAGGAATAAACTAGAAATAAGAGAGAATTAATGACACTTCTATAATCATTAGTAAAATTTTGGATCTTGATCAAAGAATATTGTCCTTGAAACCAAATATACCCAAAAAATGTCATTTATATACAACTTTACAAAAGAATATATTGAACTTGACTCTTTGATCAACTATGAAATATGTAAACTTCATCAAATGATAAATAATTAACAACAAAAATCACATCCTTTTTAACACTATTATTTTTTAGGAATTATTTTTATTTTTAAGAATTTAAAATTATTTGATGTCTTTCATTGCACATTGCACCAAGTTAAGCATGCTTTAACCGCAACACCAAGTTAAGCATGCAATAAATGCAAAACTGATCATATATTTCATTATACAAAAAACTAATATTATATTTCATTATATACACCACTAATTTTTTCTTATATTACACACAATTCCATGTTCCATGTTCATATTTCATTACACACAAGACTATGTTTTAACTAACTACAATATACTATTAATATTTTTATTAAAATATTATTATACTTATCACCTAGTCATTGAAATGTTAGTTATGAAAAATATTCAGTAAATTATTAAAATGTGGTTTACGCATATATATATAAATAATTATTTTTTTACAATTAATTAGAAATTAGAGTAACAACTATTTGAATATAATGAAATTCCTTTTCGGAAAAATTATTTTTCTATGAATTATCACATTTTATCTCAATAAATTAAACAAAACAACTTTTATTAATCATTTTAATATAATTTATTTATTATATATTCAATAAACTATTTAAAAATCATCTTATGTTTTTTCTATACAATCGATAAGAACAAATCCAATGTTATGCATAAAAAAATGTATTTTTCTAAAACTCTATTTTACCACCATTTAATTGCACACTTATTTTAAAACTAAATTTTGAAACTTTTATAAACTATCTATGAAAAAATAATATATATTTTTTAAATAATAACTTCAAAATTATATTAGGGTTATTTTTTTCTAAGAAGTTTCATTTTTTGATAAATAGTGAAAGAATACAGAATTTTAATTAAAATCTGTCTTTTTTCAAATTATTTGTATAGTTAAATTATATTTTAAATTGTTTTTAAAGTATAATTATATAAATTATACATATATTAATAAAATTTAGTTCATTTTAATCAATTTAACATTGAAATTGGATATAAAATCATCTCAAACTTTTGATCTTTTCTCTTTAAAAACCCTCTTTCTCGACACATGCGTGGGATTGATTTTAAATTAATTTGTGAAACTTTTATGATTTTAATTTGGAAAAATAGATTTAATATTTGTAATAATAATAATTTATAATAATAAAAAAATACAACTTAATTTTTTAATTAAATTATTAGTGAAAATAGTTAAAATTAATCACAATAATTAAGGGGAAAATGAGTTTACTAAGGGGCTAAACATTTAACATAAGGTGAAAATGATATAGAAACTAGTAAAAAACCATTTTATAGAAATAGTTATACCATTAAACTTATTTTAAATAAATTTTTTTATTATTTATGTCACATGATTTATGTTGGACCTGCCAATTGTGTTTACATTTTGGTATTTAAAATAATGAAACTCCTCCTCCACTATAAAAGGGCAATCACCCCCCTCACTTATTCACACCTACCAATAAATTTTTAACATGAAAACCCTTAAAAATAATTTCCAAACATCACTCTCCTAAATATATATTCTTTACCTTAATTATAAATCCACCAAAGTAATCCCTCTAGTGTAATCCAAAAAAATATACCTGAAAAAGAGGTAACATTCATCAACGAATGCTTTTGTTTTATTTCTTCCTAAAACCCCTTAAATTATTTGTATATAATAATTATATAATAAAATAATTATCTTAAATATACTGATGTTTTTTATGTTAAGGTTATTACCTACACCTTCACACATTTCCATCAAATGGGATACACAATCATCATTCATGTATACATCAAACAACATCCTCACGAACTGATGTCATTCGTTCTTCCATTATCAACATTAAAGGATTGTAATAATGATTTATTTTTAGTTTATATATGATATTTATGATATTTATGATGTTATTAATCTTATTTAAATATTATATAACACAAACCATAATTCTTTCTATTTTGTGGGAACACGATAACATTGTTCTTGTGTATAGAAGACTAATGTCTCACCAAGCGATGTGATTTGTTAATGCTTTACAAGGAATGTATTAAGGAGGGTTATCATAAAAATATTATATATATATATATATAATAAATAAAAATTATACTTTAATTATAATATATATTTATATATATAATTTTATTATATTTCTTTCAATATGATATTTAAATGGAAACAATTTTCATGTGTACGTACGATCTACCATCTCCATGAATGGTGTATTTCATTTACTATTATATATTTTATTGATGTTTATAATTTTTTATATAATTAATGTATATGATATTTATATCATGGTTTAAATTATTTAAATTCTAAAATTATGATCTAAGTGACTAGACCAAGAATAAAAATTCAAAATAGGTATGAAAAACCAAACAGTTTTTACCCGAAACATAACATTAATAAAGAATTATTAATAAAAAAAGTAATATAAATTAATAATATATGGTATTATATATATTAATACGATAATTTTATATATTTATAACAAACTTATATTCATTATGCATAAGGTTTGGACAATTATGAAGAGATTCAAGACATAAGGTAAGAGGATTTCTAGTCTCACTTGTATTTCTGCGAGACTTAAGCCATATTCACCACTAATTTATTTTGTGTGGTGTATATACTGACCTAAAAAATTTATTTCATGAATTAACTTTATATAAATATATTAATAGTTTAAATTGATGTTATTCTTTCATGGGGATCATGATTCAAAAGTTACCCCAAGTACACAAATATTTTTTTCTCCCTTTTTTACTTTTGTGAGACACATGCTATATTCAGCACATCTTACTTCTATGTGGTGTATATACTACCCATGAATTTATTTTATGATAATTTTTTTAAAATTTATTGGTATTTACATATCCATTTTTTATCTCTCTTTCATGGGGCTTACGGTTCAAAAGTTAGTAAATCTGTATGGTAATTTTGTCTCAATTTTCCTTCTTTGAGTCACATGTTATGTAATGAACCTACATTATATTAGGAGGTGTATATAATACCCCATTGAAATTTTATATCATGAATATAATTATTTTAAAGATATTTTATGATTTATGTAATGTTATTCTTTCATGGGGATTATGATTCAAAGTTACCAAATTTGTAAGAGATTATTACTAAAATCTCATCATTTATCCAGATTATTTATAATTATTCTTCCATTGATGAAATATTATAATCCATATATCAAAAATTCTCATAATTGTTATTCTCATATGGTTATTCATAATATATTCATGTAATGTTACCATTTTTACCACTGTTTATTACTTAACATAATTATGAAAATGATTTCAAGAAAATCTAACTTTATTTCTCTCTTATATTAGAAACACATTTTCTCTTAAAGCCATGTTTTTTAAAAATGTTTTAAAAAAGGTTCTAATATTATCACATAATTATTAAAATACATTTTTACCCATGTTTCACCTTTTTAAAAAATGCTCTTAAAATTAATCTTCTTACATTTTCTGATCTAGCCACTTTTTTAAACATTGTACGATACCAAAGGAATATTTACCCTGAATGGATTTATCCACAATCATGACTATAATTTAATTAAAAATTACTTTATAGTTTACAATGTTATTTTTTAAAAATATCTAATATTTTTTAAATTTATTGTTTTTAAATTATTTTTCAAATAAAATGGTTTTTGAAAATGTTTTATATTTTAAAAAATGATTTTCAATGAAAGGTTGTTTCCATTAAAAATGATCTTAGTGATCTTTTAAAACACTTCTCCATATGAGATATCATCCTTTGATGTATTTTATGATTTAATGGGCCTATGATCCAATAACACCATTCATATTCTTTCTTTTAATAGTTTATGTTTAAGATAAAAAGTTTTTTATGAAACCCATTTCTCTTCTATGGGTTATACTATGACGAAACCCATTTCTCTTCATGGGTTATTATATGATAAAACGATTATGAAACCTCTATCTTTCCCATAGGTTATGATATTATGAAATATTTATAATACTATTTTCATTTCATGGGTTATGATGTGATGAATGTTTATGATCTTGTGGATCACATATCTATTATTTCATTATGTGATGGGTGGGTCCTATATCTCACTCAAATGCATAGGATAATTATGGATAACTTATGAGTATATATGTTATGAATTAACCTGATTACATGTTCAAAATTTTATTAATGAACCTGATCAAATATTCACAATGTTATGCGTGAACCTAATCACATGTTCACAATTTTATTTTTGAACCTTATTACATGTTCAAAATACTATGAGTGAGCCTAATTGCATATTCACAATGTAATGAATTAAACTAATTAAATAAAAAAATTATGTATAGACCTATCTTTAATGTCTATAATGATATGTGTGGGCCTTTTTTCATGTCTATAAGTTTATGTGAGGCCCTAATTTTATCTTCTTAACTTAATGATTGAACTTGTTTCTATTTATATATGTTCACAATGTTATAATATAATGTTTATGCCATAAATATACATCTTATTCACATGTTATGATCTCATGAATCATGTTATTTTATTTAATTATGATTCATATCTTATTAACTGACAATATTTACCCCATGACTCGTTATTATGATCTTTTATATGGAGGTTTTGATCCTAAAATGTTATGCTCGTTTTATCATACCCTTATCTTAATGTTATGCTTACATATCTCTTTTATTTACCCTTATTGAGCATCGAAGCATACCCTTCTTTATGTTTCCATTCCAAAATTTATGAATAAATGTTTTAAGTAAGAAAACTATATGGGAAGATCTTTCGGGAAAACTTTTGAGATATTTCAGCAAGTTAGAATATTGTGTTCCATGTTTTCTAAGATGCTAAACTATTATGGTCCTTGGAAATTTGTTTGTCTAATATATTTAATATTCATATAAAAAGATGTAATAACCAAGTCTATTAATTCTAGGTCTCTATAGCTGGTATGAAAGTACATTTTTAGTTAACCATTGTAAACTAGGATGAGAAAACTAGTGAGATACCTAAGGATATTTCTAAGCATATGTCTAGGGATGTCTCTAAAGATATGTCTATGGATGATTTAAATTTTAGTAAAATGTCTTATAATTTTTTTTAAAGTATTGAGAGAGTTGTTTCCAAAAAATTACATCCCAATTTGGATACTAAAATTGTATGTGGATCAATTATAGATGTACCTAGGGGTAATAACCCTAAAAACACTATATTAATATAGACTTGATTAGGAACCGGTTCATGAAAACATACCTTATTACATACCTGGTTTGAAACTCATGGGGTATATACTTTACAAATTCACAAACTCATTATGAACCATCGTGAATGTTTTATAAAGTTGATTATTATGCATAACCTAGTATGAACCTAATGTGTCATAAAATAAAAAGTATGTTTCATTATTTAGAAATCATATAAGTGATTTTTTATGATTATGTGGTTTTTCACTATTATTAGTGTTGCTCACACAAGGATTTTGGTTTTATTCAATGGTTGGAAATAGAAGGAATCATGTTAACCTTAAATACATTAGAAAATTTAGTTATTATGAAGAACCAAATTGGATGATTATTTTGGAGAATGATATTTAGATTATTCTTAATCATCTATCGTGATATATTGTTAGCAACATGAACTTTAATGAGATTAATGGCACCTCGAATAAGAGGAATATGTACTTTTATGAAATTTCATGTGTTAATGAACATAGAGAAAGGAAGACATGGGTTCTTAAATATCAAGAAGTTGGAAATGAAAACCTAAAGGAATATTTTAATTGGAAGTTATGATGTAATATGTGTGAGAAAAGGGGTTATATAGTGACAAATTATCGAGGATTTCAATGTCTTATCAATGGAGAACACAGTCATTACCCAAATTAATGCGCTCACCAAAGAATTTACCCCTATACAAAAGATGGAACTATTCAATTAAAATAATTTAAGTGGAATGATTAAATTATTTAGGTCTTTTTATTCAATAATTAGGAATTTTGAAATATAAAAGGATTATTTAGTAAATATCTTCATTAATTTTATGTAAGAGCATGTTAAATAGTGTTGATAACCTAAAAAGTTGATTTAATGGAAAGGATATATTTTATGGAAAACGCATGACTAATAGAAGGTAACCCATAATATGTTCCTGATATTGATAAAATTATGTATAGTTTGGATAAATAGATGTTGGATAAAAATATAGTATATTGGATAGTAATGATTACCTTGGAAATAGATTAATTATTTTTTGAAAAAGTGTTTTATGCTATCATGGATGGAGTTTACAAAATTTTTAGATTTAAGGAATATATTGAATAACATTTTAAATAATGAATAATTCCTGTTTTCATTAATTATTTAAGGTAATTCATGTTATTAGCATGTTTCAAGAGAATACTTTATTACAATATTCACATGTTTGGTATGTGAAAGTCCCATGATAAATTTTGATAAATTTGGGATTCGTGTTAAGTTGATTCTGAGACCATACTTCTAACAATTTGTAATTTCATATTTTAGAAGTTTTAAAATGTTAAACATTTATGAAACGGTTCATTTTAAACATTGAAATAGGTTTTAGAGATTAATGTTTCTCAATATAAAGATTCTTGCATATTGGATAACTTCTGTTTACACATAAAAAGATGAAATTTTCTTAAAAGGAAGTTTTACCATCTTTTAATGGAGAAATGGTTCTAAAAGAATTAAAAATTTTATAAATTTTATTTGACAAAATAAAATTTATTTTTTAAATCTAATATTAAGAATTACATTAGCATGATATTTTTGTTTTTTCTGAGAAGTTTCATTTTTTGATGAACAGTGAAAATACTATATTTTAATTGAAATATGCATTTTTGTTCGGATTATTTATATAGCTAAATTATATTTTAAATAGGTTTTAAAGTATAATTAGATAAATTATATATCTATTAATAAAATTCAGGTCATTTTAATAAATTTTACATTTAAATTTGATATAAAAACATTTTCAACTTTTGAACTTTTCTGTTTAAAACCCAACTTTCTCGACATGTCTATGAGAATTATTTTTAATTAATTTTTTCTTCTTATGTAATTAGAATTTTGAAAATTATATTAAATATTGGGAATGATAATAACTTATAATTTTTAATAAGGACAAATTAATTTTTGACGAAAATTATTAGTGAAAATAGTTAAATTTAATCACTCCTATTAAGAGAAAAATGAGTTTATTAAGGGACTAAACATTAAACTTAAGGGGAAAATGACCTAGAAACTTTTCCAAAACCCACATTATATACTTATTTCGACCTTGTACCCTAATTTCTTGAAAATGGATCAATATTTAAGTCAAGTGATTTAAGGTAGACCACCTGATAGTGTTTACCCTTTGGTATTTACAATAATTCCACTCCTCCACTATAAAATGGTACTCACCCCACTCACTTATCCACACGTATAAATCCATTTGGATCATCCAAAAACTACCCAAATAAACTAAAATATTTCTTACCCTTAAACTATAATCATTAATTTGGTTATAAATCTTTCCAAGAAATTCCTTTGGTGAAAACCAAAAGAAGATACCTGAAAAAGAGGTAATGTTCATCAATGAACATTTTTTGTTTTATTTATAACCCTTGATTTTGAAATTAAGTATGTTTTATTTGGATTAAACTATGGTATATCACCTATTATATATGGTTTTACCAATTTTTTCTTTTAATATTTTTGTGATGTTATTCATTTTGATGTTTGCAGACTTATTAGGAACGTTTCCAATAGTGGAAAATTAACAAATGGTTTTAATACAAAATTTATTGAACTTATTATTAATGTTCACAATGCTAAAAAGATTCATATTTTCATACTAATGGATAGTTTAAATAATATTTATAAAATTATTGGTAAAATTCTTACCAATATACTATACATTATTGCTAAAAAAAATTTACTTTGAATCAATTAAGTTTCATCAAAGGAAGAAACATTCAATATTTTCTTATTACTTCATTTGAATGAATCAATATTATATGAAAACCCATCAATTGAGGTAACCTTTTTATTGAACTTCATGTTAAAAAAGGCTTTGATACACTAGATTGGAGCTTCATATACAAATTTTTCAAATAATTTTGTCCTTGATAACACCTTCGTCAATTGGGTTCACATTATTTTTGGTTCATCTCATATCTAAATTCTTATTAGTGGATCACCTGAGGGATATTTTTCATGCACCAGAGTTGTTAGTCATGGTGATCCTCTTTCAGCCATTATTTTCTCTATTGTTGAAGATTATTTAAACAGGAACTTTCTTACTATGTCTAGAAATAATAAATTCAAGTCCATCAGAGATTCCAGAAATCTTATAGATTATGCACATTTAATATATACTTATAACAAAATTATATTCACTCAAAGATACAAAATGAATATTAAGAAGATTAAATCTTTCCTCTTACATTATGAGAAAGTATCATATTAGGAAATTACGTAAGAAAATCCCTTTTTATATTTTGGAAAAAATATCACATCTTTTAGAAAAATTGATATTATTAGTGAATTAAGTATTATATAAGGATTATTTCCTTTCATTTATATTGGTTTTACTATGTTTTCAAGGAACCCACATATCGGGTATTTCTATCATATTATTAGCCAGGTTAGAAATCAGTTAGCCTCCTGGAAAGGTAAAACTCTCTCAATGGCTGGATGAGTTAGATTAGTCACATATGTGATCATGAATAAATTTTTTTAATCTTTTATGCTCTATATATGGCCAATAAACCTTATTAAAATCATTAATATATCTCTCAAAATTTTATCTAGAGCACAATCAGTCTCCAAAGAAAACTTATGACAGTTTCTTAGAATAAATGTTGTAAGTTTATTGACCATGGTGGACTTCGTATTAATAATATATGAAAATTTAATATTGATTTTAATGAAAATTTTATGTGGAGACTTATTAATGAAAGGTAAAAATCTATCACCTTCTTGAAATCAAAATTTTTAAACAGGCTAATATTGCGAATTTTATTTATTTTGATTCTTCTATTTGGCATCATTTCAATAATTCATTCCCCTTTATCTGTGTTAACTCTATTTTTTTATAAGAGTTAAATATTATTTAAAATATTGGTTACATAATTTTATAGGTACAAATCTTCTCAAATATATTACTTATCATGACACTTATTTTGATATAAATATTTCTTTTAAAGAGAAATTAGAAATTTCAATGTATGTTATTCCTATTGAGGTCAAGAATTTGGTTCTAAATTATGATTTTATAAAAGGTGATTATTTTATTATTCGGAAATCTACACTCAATGAGATACTTTATACTAAATAATTTTTTAATTAAATAATTATTCATCATGATATCTCTTAGGCTAAAGTTTTTAACAAGACTTTTATCCTTCCTTCTAGATTATCTTTTTTCAAGAGAATTATACCATATAAACTCCCTACTGATGATTTTTTATAGGGTGTTGGTATTTATCTTTATTCAAGATGTATATTATGTCATCAACATAGATAATATATTTATTATCTATTCTTAGGGTGTGAAATGGATTTTTCATTATGGATTTTATTACATGACTATTTTGAAATTAAAATTCACCATTGTCTTAGCATTCAGAACCATTTTCTTGCATTAATATCTCTATATATTTCATAGAATATGCACAATATTTTTATTATCATCATCTTTTATTTTATTCACTCTATTTAGAATAGTCAGAATAAAATGATTTGTAAGTTTGTTACATTCAATGTTCAGTCAAATCTCTCCCTCATATTATCTACTTTGAAATATCAAAATGATAATAAAAAAGGGTTTTGTGATAACTCTATTCATTATTTTTCTATACGTAAAAATTATAGAATTATAGGTAATTATTTATATCCATGTGGAACCTTGAAAGTTATGTGGATATCTCCATTTCTAGGTAGGATTAAATGTAACATAGATGGTGTATCAAAAGGAAATCTCAGTCCTACTAGTTATGGTGTGGTTTTTCAAATAATTTTAGCGACACTATGGGTTTTCTTTATGGACATTTAGGTATTTATACCTTTATTGATGCTAAAATTCTCATTATTATCAACAAAGTGACAATTTCATATCATCGAGGTTACTCTAACTTGTGGTTGGAATGCGAATCCACCACCATTATTCAAGCTATCAAGGATGGTATCATTAATTTATCCTAGAAATTGACTAAAAGATAGAGAAAATGCATGTATATTATTTCATCGATGAATTATATCATCACTCATATATACCTTGAATCAAATTATTTGGCTAATGGGATTTCTAATGAAGGATCCACCACTCCTGATCTGACTTGGTGCATTAACATACTTGATGATCTTTTTTATTTTTAGAACACTGATTATTTTAGAAAAATAATCTTTCAGACTTTTTTAATGTTGTTTTTTAATCAATTAGTGAGAAATTTCCTTTTTTTTTAGTTCTAATTTTTCTAAAACAACTTTTCATTCTTTCAATATGACAAGAAAATGGGAGTAGTTTCATGCGTATGTACGACCTATCGTCTTTGTGAATGGTTTATTTAATTTCGTATTTATGTCTTCTATATATTATTATAAATACATATATAACGAATATATTTTGTATTTATAGTATGATTTAGATTATTTAAATTATTAAATCATGATCGAAGTAAGTGGATAAAGAATAACAAGTCAAAACATGTATGAATAAACAAAGCGGTTATTACCCAAAACATAACTTTAATGGGGAATTTTTAGTAAGTGGGTAATATAAAGTCATAAGTAAATAATATATGGTATAATATATATTAACATGGTTATATGATAAATTTATAATAAACTTATTTTTATTATACATAATTTTTGAATAAGTACGGTGAGATTGAAGAAATAAGGTAAGGGTATTTCTAGTCTCACTTTTATTTTTATGAGACTTATTTCATATTCCCAGCTCTTTTATTTTGTGTTGCGTATATAATTCCCTATTAAATTTTGTATCATGAATTAACTTTATTAAATTATATTAAAAGATTCAATTAATGTTATTATTTCATGGGGATCATACTTCTAAAGTTTCTGAATCAGTAATGGATTTTCGACTGACTTTTTTACTTTTGTGAGACACATGCTATATTCACCACCTATTTAATATGTATTTTGTATATAATTCCCATGAATGTATTTTAATATTATTTTAATACAATTTATTTTTACCTAAATATACATTTTGGTTTCTCTCTTTCATGGGTTTTATAGTTAAAAAGTCTCTAAATCAATAAGGGAATTTTTCCTCAATTTGGATTCTTTGAGACGCATGTTATGTTATGCACCTATATTCTTTTAAGAGGAGAATATACATCCACTTTGAAATTTTATATAATGAATATCATTATTTTAATGATATTTTAAACTTAATTTTGTGTTATTATATCATGGTTATTATGATTCAATGATACCAAAGTGGTAAGAGTTTATTAATATAATCTCATCATTTATCAGGATTGTTTAGGATTATGCTTCCATTGATGAAATATTATGATCCATATCTCAATAAATATCATGAATTTTATTAGTATATATTTATTCATGAAATATTCATTTAATGGTACCATTTTGACACTCTTTGGTACTTAATATAATTAAGAAAATATTTTTAAGAAAATCCGACATTATTTGTCTCTTTAATCAGAAATATGTTTTATCCCAAAGACATATTATTTGAAAATGTTTTCAAAAATGTTCCACTATTACCCTATAATTTTTAAAAATATATGTTTACCCTAGTTTTCCCTTTTAAAAATATTTTTTTAAAAGCAATCTCATTGTCATTTTCTGATCAAGGAACATTTTTAAACATTTTACAGTGCAAAAGAATTGTTCAGCTTGTACAAATTTTTCCACCATTATGACCATCACTTCATTGAATATTACTTTTCTAGTTTATAATATTTTTTTAAGGAATTTTTTTTATCAATATTCTAAAAATTATTTATTTTTAAATTGGTTTTAAACGAAAAATGTTTTTGAAAAAAAATTGAAATTGATTTTCAAATAAAGGTTATTCACCTTAAGAAATGATTTAAGTGATATTTCAAAATAATACTCCATCTAAGATGAAATTATTTCATATATTATATTATTTTATGGGGATAGGATCTAAGGACACCATTATTATTCTTTTTTAATTTTTTTATTAAACCCATTTCTCTTCTGTAGGTTATACCATGATAAAATCCAATTCCTTTCATGGGTTATGCTATGATAAAATGATTATGAAACCTATATTAAATTTTTATAATACCCATTTCATTTAATTGTTTATGATATGATGAATTTTTATGATCTTATGGAACATATATGTATGATTTCATTATATGATGGGTGGGACCTATATCTCCCTCCAATTCATTGGGTAACGATGGATAACTCATTATTATATATGTTATTTGTGAACCTGAAATTATATTCAAAATGTTATGAATAAATATGATTAAATTTTCATAATGTTATGTGTAAACCTAATTACATGTTCACAAAGTTATATGAGAACCTTATTTTGTGTTCTCAATGTCATGTGTGGACCATATTACATGTTAACAATGTTATGTGTGGACTTGATTATATGTTCACACTGTTATGAATAAACCTTTATTTTATGTCCCATAATGATATGTGTGGATCTAGATGAATATCCATAAGTTTATATGAGTGCCCTATTTCATGTGCTTAACTTAACGAGTTATACTATTTCAATTTATACATGTTCATAATATTATTAGATGATGTGTATACCAAAAATATATTTCTTATTCAAATTTCCTGCTCTCATGACTCATGTTATTTGATTTCATTATGATTTATTTCTTATGAACTACCAATCTTTATAATATGAATCATGATTATGATATTTGATCAGAATTGTAAGATCTTAAAATATTATTATCACATTCTCATATACTTAAGTCAATGTTATGATTATATATCTCTTTTATTTACCCTTAATGAGAATCTGATCTCACCCTTTATTATGTATACTTTCCCCGAGTTATGAAGAAAGGTTTCAAGTAGGAGTACTAAATGGTTAGATCTTTGTGGGAAACATTAAATATTTTTCACAAAGTTATAATATTGTGTTCCAAGTTTTTTAATACAATAAACTATTATGATCCTTAGCCATGTGGTTGTGTAATGTACTAAATAGTCATCTAAAAAGATGTAATATCAATGTATATTAGGCTAGGGTCACTATATCCTTCAAAATTTTATGGTAAACTAGTTATGAAATCCACTGGGATATACTCTCACTTATATATAGGAACATATAATAGATACAATAATTCATGAAAAACATGATGCTCAATCTTCACCTCTTTATAGAATAAGAACAATATATGAATTAATCAAGAAATTTTTCCATCCGTAGCCAAAAAAACTAACTCTCAATGCATGATAGATATTAGAGATATCATAATGTACATCTATATGTGATCAATGAAACTCATATAGAACCATAATATACTTCATAAATGGGATAAATATCACCCATTAGAAAGGAAATCATTATTTATCGTCATCTAAATATCCCCTAGAAGCATCACTCTAAATGATCTAATCAAGAAAAACTTTCACCTCAGGATCTTATAATTGTAACATATCAACCTTCTATAACATGTGTGATAACTCTATCATCTATTATAGGTAAACATTCCATATGTATTCCCCCATATTGAACTATAAAGCATCAATACCCTACATCACTCTCTTTTTGTCTTCATACTCTCAAATAGAACCACCATGAGACTTCCCAATCATTGCATCAATAACTAAATTCTATTTCCATGGTGCATATGAGAT
Source organism: Viscum album (assembly GCA_963277665.1). NCBI lineage: Eukaryota > Viridiplantae > Streptophyta > Magnoliopsida > Santalales > Viscaceae > Viscum > Viscum album. The sequence goes on along the minus strand of OY728156.1, from coordinate 1,402,241,660 downwards.
CTCAAAGTAAAGGTCCTATATGAAATACATACACTAATCTTTATGAAAATTTAGTATATAATTCTTAGAATATATACCACCATATTTTATGATTGATGAAGAAAAAAATCATTTTTTATTAACATAATTCCACAACAGTTTTCAGGAAAACACAACTTCTACAAATTCATTATCATGGGTTTAATAGTTTCTACCTTGATTATGTAAATACCGATACCCATAGACAATCACTTACCCCTATTATATTTATAAAAAACACCTAAATAATATGGGGAAAATCATTTAAAACTATAAATGTGACTCCTTCTGCTAAAAAATAGAGAATTCTAGTATTGGATAGCTTCACATTTAAGTATCCAAGAACTGGTTAACACTAATTATTCTATAAGAAGTTATAATTGTTTCTATTGATAGTTCTCTAAGTGTTTTAAATCTGATAGGAATAATATATTAATATATTGTAACAACCTAAAAAAACAATTAAGTTAAAAACCACTTCAGTATTCTTGGGTTCAACCTAAGAAATAATTCTCGCTATCATCAACGGATCTATTATCCTCCCTTTTATGACACCACATACCCAAGGAAATAAACTCTTCAAGTACATCACATATCATTGGATAATTTCCCATATATTTTATTTAATTAATAAAACACAAAAATATTTTTTAAAATATTATTATGATTCTCAATATCCCTCAATTAAAAGAGGATTTCATCAATGAACACTTCCAAAAACTAATCAAATAACTCATAGAAAATTGAGTTCATTATGACTATAAAAATACATTCTGAAATTTTGTAATAAATATGAACTCAAATGACTATAATGACATCAAAATGTAGTCTTAGGGATAAATTCCACCTTTAATATGATATAAAAATATTCTAAAAATATAACGATCTTTGAAAACTAACTAGATCCATTAAACTAATTAAGCATATCATCCGTCCTCTGGAGGGGATAAGTCTACATTATCACTTAGTTCAACTATATGTAGTCTATAAAAAATAAAATATCACCATATTATTTTTTATAGAACAACATTTGAGATCCACAAGGTGACACACTGGGCCATATAAAAAACGTTTTCAATAGATCTTCAATTAGAATTTTCAACTCCCACAAAATTGAGCATATCGTTTTATAAGGAACCCTTGAAATCCAAGATATATTAGTTTATAATAATATTCCATAATCAATATCAAATCAATGTAGATGAATCACAAACTATTCATGGAAAACATCAAGAAAATTATTAACAAATATAAGAAACGTCATTAATTAATCTTACACAAAATTAAATATCAACTCATCTAGTTGAAAATAAAGGGGTTTTAAATACTTTTTCCCAATATGATGTTCCTACTCACCTACAATCACCACACAATATCCTTCCTCACCAGAGAAACTAACTATACTACTAAAAATTTCAATAAAATTTCAAACATAATAATACCAATATATTCCAAGAATTACATTTCATGGTTATATTAGTAGCGTAAAGAAATGTCTCAATGATTGATTCAACCTTATCCACATCTCCTTACCTTAAAACGCTTTAATAAATTTATGTTGACCTCTAACTAGCTTGGTTACCACTCAATGTGTAACAAATAGTAATTTTATTAGAATAAAATTATATTCGATATAATAAAGAAAATGTAACAATATTTTTATTTTTAATTACACACAACACTTATTTTATCTTGTGTTACATGTAGCCCTGATATTTTTATGTTCAATGGTGTATTCAACATGCAACACTAAAATTAAATAAAATATGATATATATTACCATTATGACCTAGAATGTTGACAATCATTTATGAATAGGATTTAAAAAATTATGAAAATATGTTTTTCACATGTATATATAATGAATTCTATAGTGTCCAATTAAATAGAAATGAGAATGTAACCATTTTGAAAATAAAAGGAAGTGTTTTTCTAAAAAAAATATTTTAATGTACACGAGTGTGTATTATACCAATAAATTGAAAAAATCACTTTTTATAGATTATACTAATGAAATATATATATATATTATATTCAATCTAAATCTTAACATTTATTCTATGTGTTTTCTAAACAAGATAAATCCAATTTTTTGCTTAAAAATGTATATTTTTCTAAAAAATAGATTTGTGTCCTTTTTTTAGAACACTTATATTAAAACTAATTTTTAAAAAAATTACAAAACTTATTTGAAAAAACAAAATTCATGTTTGGAATAAAAATATAAAAATTTATATTGGGTTAAATTTATGAATTTTTGGGAAAATATTGACGGTTTAGTGAATATTGAAAATACCAATTTTTTGTAAAAAAGTCATTTTTTTAAAAAAAAATAGGTAATTTAAGAAACTAATTATGATTTAAATATAATTTCAAGTAAATTATGTATTATTTAGATATATTTAATCCAATTAATTACTTTTCTATCAACTTTATATTTTTTTAATATAAGTTTGTTTTTGGGTTTAAAGACATGTTTTTCTAAAAAAACAGTTTTAAAATGCATAGTGTTTCTTTTTTTAATTAATTAAAATAATCCCTAATTGGATATTTTTTAAATGAATTTTAAATACTATATATTTTTAAATATTATTTTAGTTTTATATAATGGTTATTATTAGTCATAAAGTTAATTTAGAATCATCTTTTTCTAAAAAATACTCTTCTTAAAAACTCGCTCTCTCTTTACGAATGCTAGATTATTATTAACTAAAATTTTTACACTTATGTAAATTAAATTTATAAAAATAGATTCAATATTCTGAATAATAATAATTTTTAATTTTTAATAATTCTAAATAAATCGTTTACCAAAGTGATTAGTGAAAATAATAAAAACTAATCATAGTAACTAAGGAAAAAACAAGTTTACCAAGTGACTAAAATTTAACCTTAAGGGGCCAAATGACCTATAAACTTTTCAATGACAAATTTTCTATCCAAATTTAGTCATTATATCATATATTTTCTATTTTAGTTCATTATTGGAGAAAATGTACCTGGAAAAAAAGTGGGTAGAATTCACTCTCTAAAAAAATTACAAGAGAGTTACTCACCTCACTTATTAAAGTCCTCGAACTATCTTCCTATTTTAACACCTCTCAATCAATTTGGCATGGAAATAATATGAAAAAATGACATCTAAACTCCCATACTCTCATCTTATAAGCCTAACTTTGGGAATAAGTCTAACCAAGGAATTCATTTGGCAGAAACCAAAAGGAGTCACCCAAAGTAGAGGTAATATTCTCCAACGAGCGTTTCTATTTTATTTATTTCCCCACCACATTAAATTATTTTTAGTAAATTATTATATAAAAACTTCAGAATCATAAATAAAACAATTTTTTGATTTTAAGGGTATGACCTACACCCACACACACTTCAATAAAATAGGTAACTAAATCATTATTCATCTGTACAGTAGACTATTGCCTCACCAAATGATGTCATTTGTTTTTTCGTTACTACCTATCATGGTTGGGAATAATGATTGAAATAAAATTTATATATTATATTTATGATATATATAATATAATAATACCTATAAATTCATTATATCATATAAAAAATTATATTACATTCCATAATGGATGCAATAACATTGCTCGTCTGTCCGGCGGACTACCACCTCATGAAGCAATGTGAAGTGTTTTTCAAAAACATATTACATGGAATGTAATAAGGGTAAATATAATGAATATATATGATACTCATGAAGTAATTATAAATTAATAACAAAATAATTGTTCTATAAGTATAATATATCATTTTCTTCTCCCCATTTTTCACATTGGAAAAGTGATAATATCGTTCATGGACAAGTAGACTACCACCTCCTCCAAGTGATATGATTCTTCTTTTTTCATCAACACATCGTGATAATTTTATATATAATTAAATATAATTAAATAATATTGTATTTATGATAAAATTATCATTATTTAAAGATAAATTTTCTCACCTTCTTTCCATAATAATCATTGAAAAATGGGAACGTTACTTATGTGTACGTATGGCCTATCCTCACCAAGATCATAATGTTCATTAATTTTTCATAACAATATTTAATTATTGATTTTAATTGTATTATTGATGTATAAATATGATAATTATTTCATGATTATAATTCTAGATATGTTTAAATAATCACCGCAATGACCTTAGTCGACCAACCAAAGCTAGTTTTGACACATAAGCCGAACATAGTCAAAACATTCGACATAATATTAATTGATTAAGTAATTATATATAACTTGTTTATAATTTAAATAGAAGTAATAATAATCTAGGAAACATTTCTCAAGAAATTAAATAATTAATATAAGTTTATTATTCCGGAAGATAAATAATAATCATGAATAATCAGACTCAAGGTAGTGGTTTTTCTCATCTCACGTTTATTTATGTGAGATATATGTCATCTTCATCCCTAATTATTATTATGAGTTTTATATACTAACAGAGAATTTATTTTATCATTATTATAATTAAATTTATAGGTATCTACATAGGATATATTTTTCCTGGATTTTACTATTTCAATGTTACTAAAGCAGTAATGGATTTTTGTCACAATTTGACTTCATTGAGACATTTGTTATATTATACACATATCTTAAATTATGAGGTTAATATACTTCCAATTTGATATGTTATATAATTAATATCCTTATTTTCATGATATTATAAGTTTCATTTAATTTTATACCTTTATAAGGATTATGATTCATAGTTACCAAAGTGGTAAGAGTCTTTTGATACAATCTCATCGTCTTTTTATTGGGATTGTGTATGATTAAAACTATATTGTTGAAATATTATAATTTTAATGAATTAACTTATTATATGGTTATTAATTATATTTTTATTTAATATTACCATTTTCCATTACTTTGGTACATATAATAATTGAGCAAATATTTTTAAGAAAATATGACTTTTTTATATCTTCGGTCGTAAATCTTTTTTATTCCAAAACCATGTTTTATAAAAAAAGTTTTCAAGAAAAATTTCAACATTTTAAAAGGATTTATTAAATAAATTTTCACTCAATTTTTCCTTTTAATTCTTTTTAAATTAATCTTATTTTCTCTTTATGATCAAGTCACTTTCTAACCTTTTTACAGTAAAAAATGAATGTTATTTTGACAAGTATGGCATGTAATGATTTACCCACCATCATGACCATATTTTATTTGAAGTTTAATTTTAAAGTTTATAACGTTATTTTTTAAAAAAATCTGAATATTTTGGAAATTTATAGTTTTTCAAATTGTGTTTTTCAAAGAAATGGATTTTCAAAAATGTTTTTTGGTTTAAAAAGTGATTTTTAAAATTTAAAGGATATTTTCCTTAAGAATGTTTTTAATTAAATTTAAATGGTAATTATATTCATAAATTTGAACAAACATTGTGGTTACTTACCCTACTCTGGAGATATTTTCTATTTATCCCATCTTCTTTCTCTCTATGGATGGATTAAATTTGATTCAACAAGATTGTTATAGAACCTATTTCTTTTCCATGGGTTAATCGTATTTCAAAGAGATTGTTATAAAACCAATTTATTTTTCATAGGTAAATCATTTTCTAGAAAGAATAAATTTTATTTCAATGTTTTTTTATGAAATTAATTCTCTATGCACTTTATTCATTGTTCGGTTCTGGTACATTATAAATGATGGGTGCACCCAGATAGAACCAGGTGAGCCTATTGTAGCTAATAAGAAGGGTGGGCCCATATTGATCTCCAATGCATTAGGTAATGATTATGTTCTCTATAAAATTATTTTGTAATTAATCCATATGTTTATTCCAATTAAAAGGGTTCTTTAAAGATTCTTTAAGGTTTCTATGATATGATGTTCCAAGATACCAAAAACAAAATTCAATGATTTCTATAGGTTTTTGATGTATTATTTTCTCAATGTTTATGTCACAAGGATTGTCATTATTTATTCTTATGATTATTTCATTTGTTAATGACTTATTCCATGTTTTTAGGTTTGATGATCCACATATTGATCGGTGTAAATATTCTTATGTTACACGCATGCACTTTGATTGTGTCATCATACCCTTATTCTTTTATTCTTCTCACTGATGAAAATAATTTATTAATTATTAAATTTTTCCTTATGGAGAATTTGAGATCACCCTTATAATGTATTGTATTCCCCATGTTATAAATAATGAGTTTGAACAAATTATTTCTAAAATTAATTTCATATGGGTTATGTTGATGACCTAATGTGAAATAAGAAAATCTAGGTATAATGGGAGATCATATTCATCTTTATGGACTATATGTTTATGAATCCAAGTCAGTGTGAGTTAGTCATAATTATATAAACATATAAACATAAAAGTTATATGGGTATGTAAGTTATCCAATATTTTTTTGATGTTGTATGTTTTTATTGGCTAAAATTATATCACATTCTTCAATATCGAAGGCAAAAATGTAAATTACATTAATTTATAACTAGATTTGGGAGCTAATATCTTGGGTTTTTATAGTCAGTATCGGATAAGGGTTTAGATAAATTTGTAGATTAATATATTTACATGTGATGTTACTTTAAGAGTTATGGATATCATCCTTGGTCTATAATCTTAATGATGATCATTAGTTAAAAGTCTTAGACACCCCATTGATGTTTTAAGTGATGATATCTTAAATTTATTAATGAAATATTTTTAGATATTTTATTGGGTTAGTGTAGTTATAATCCCTTGGATCAAAATGAAGTGTTATTTATGGAGGAATTAATTTTCTTGTTTAAAGAAAAAAAGAATCAACTTTTGTGTTGGGTGATTACCCATCACATCCTGAAAAGTTATGAGGCTTCAACCCATGAATGAAGGATGATAATTGTTTCACACCTACCACTAGCCTATGTTATGTAATAGTTAGTATGAAATTTTATAAGGTTTACATTTATTTTAGAAACATATGGGATTTTATTTGAGGAATAATTGATGATTTATCTTAGAAGAATATATGATCAAATCTTTGGGTTTTCAACTTAGTCAAGAAATATTTAAATAATTAGTTATTTATAGAATGATTTGGTTTAAACTTTGGGTAATAATGCTGAAATTTGTATATTAAGCTATGAAGGTTTATTAATTTTTGGAATTATCATACCATGTTATAACAATTTTTTGGGTTAATGTCTAAAGATAAGAGGAACAACTTGTTAACCCCTTCATGGTTATGTGGTCTATAAAATTTTATTTTCATGATTCATGTGTAATAAAATTCATCTTTAATTCTCGTCATTTAGAGAAAAATATTAGATTTTGGTGGAAATTTATTAAAGGATGAAATTCAACTCATTAAGTAAGTACATTTCCATATTATTTTGGTCAATATGGTAAGAGAATTCATCAAATATAATAAAAGGTTCTTGAAAAAAAAGTATCATCCTAGTACATTAAATTATTATGAATCTATTGTCTTTCCAATAATCACATATTTTGGGTTTTTGGGATCTTAACTCTCCATTTATTATTCACTTTCTTTTAATCAATGACATCTATCACTCTCTATAATTATTTACACTTTTCCTCCATTACCACCTATGTTATCTTATTTGGAAACCTAGTTATCTGTGATTCCATATGAAATTTTTACTTACCTTTATCTATTATTAATATTATCTTTTATTAACCCTTTTTATGATGTGGGTGTACAACAAAATTATTCTTAAATTTCTATCCATTGATTACGAAGATAAAGTTCAAATTGTAAGGAAGAAATTTATTAAATGTGGGGAGGATGTAACACCATTAGATTTAAAATTAATTGAATTATACTTCATATTAATGTAAATGAAAAAATATATGTATCCTTCATTACACCGAACACCTAATTTAGCTTTTTCTTAAATGCAACCCTAATATTTTTATGTTCAATGGTGTATTCAACATGCAACACCAAACTTAAATGAACCAGATATATATTAACATTATAACACAGTAATTTGAATGAATAGTAGGAATAGGATTAACTGAATTATGAAAATATGGTTTACACATGTATAAATAATGAATTATTTAGTGACCAATTAAATAGAAATGAAAAAGAACTCATTTGAAAATAAAAAGAAATATTTTTTTGTAAAAAATATTTTGTTGCAAACAAGTGTTTTTTATAAAAATTAATAAAAAGATTACAATTTAAGAGTTATATTAATGAAATTTATATATAATATATTCAATATAAGGTTTAACATTCATCTTATGTGTTTTCTAGACATGATAATTCCAATTCATCACATAAAACTATATATTAAAAAAATTGTTTTGTTTCCTTTTTACGTCACACTTATTTTAAAACTAATTTTTCACACTTTTTTAAGATTCATTTCTAGAAGTGTAATATCAAAATATAATTTAGGTTAAATTTTCGAAATTTTTTGGAAAATATTTATTTTTCTGTGTATACTGAAAAATCCCAATTTAAAATAAGTCATATCTTTTAATAAATTAAGTAATTTAAGAGTATCAATATGATTTGAATATGATTTCAAGTAACTTAATTATTATTTAGTTATTTTTTTCACTTCATTAATTTTTAATCACCATTATATTGGTTGTTAATATAAGTTTTTTTGGTTTAATGATATGTTTTTCTAAAACAGTTTTAAAATGCATAATATTTATCCATTTTAATTTATTAAAATAATACCTAATGTGGAATGTTTTAAATTAAATGTATAGAATATATATCACTAAATATTATTTTATTTTCATAAAATGATTATTATTATTGTTCATAGAGTTAATATAGAATCATTTTTTTTTAAAACAAATTCTTAGAAACTCGTTGCCTCATTGTGACTGCGGGATTATTATTAAATTAAAATTTTTCACTTATCTGAGTTGAATTAAAAAAAATTGACTCAATATTTATAATTATATTAATTTATAAATTATAATAATTTAGACATAATTTTTTACCTAATTTACTCGTGAATATAATTACAATTAATCACAATTATTATGGTAAAAAATGATTTTACCAAGTGAATGAACTTTAAACTTAAGGGTCCAAATGACCTATAAAATTTTCAAGAACCAATTTATAGAACTGCTCTAGAATCTATAGGTTTTGCGGGCTTTCAAATAGGTCTCCTGAATCCCACCCACATAGTGCTTCGTTTAAACTCTGAAGAGGATTACTATCGACTGTGGGTCAAACGTTCTTGGTCCTTTGGAGGTTGTTTAATGAAAATATTAAAGTGGACACCGGATTTTAATCCCTACTCTGAACCTCCGATAGTCCCCATTTGGGTAGGATTTCCAGAACTTCCCTTTCACTTGTTCAAACAGGAAGCTTTATTTCTTATTGCCAGACTCATTGGCAATCCTCCGAGGCTAGATGCAGCTACAAAAACTCTTTCAAGACCTTCAATAGCCAGGATATGCATTGAGATTGATGTTTCAAAATCACTACCCACGAACATTTGGATTCAGAGTGGTGACTTAGGATTCTTACAAGAGGTTGTTTATGAGAGAGTTCCAGACTATTGCATGAAGTGTTTTAGGCTGGGACATGATTCTCTCAGCTGTGGAAATTTTTAATTAGGCTCTAAAAAATTGAAATCAAAATGGATTGAAAAGGCTAACGACAGTTACAAGGAAGCTGGCCCCTCTGACTCCTCTAATCAAGAAAATGTTAGTGTGGACCGGACCATACAAGTCCCTGGGAAGAAAGTTTTCGATTTTATTAACATAGCCATTACTGAGTTTGATAACACCACTGCTCTTAAGGATAAATTGAAACATCATGAGACTTCTGAAATTATTAGAAAATATCACAATAATTCAATCAGAACATCTGAAGTTAAAAGAGATTAATCACTTGAGGATAGGGGCACTAATGAGGAGGTTTCAGAAGTTAATGATGAATCAATGATGGTTCGAAAAGGAAAAAAAATTATAGTTGATTCTGATGGTTTTATCACTCCACATCCCAGAAAAACCCGAAAATATCGAGGTAATGCCAATAGTGAAAGGACTATTATCACAAGATCTCTAGCTGCCAAGGCTATTGAGGTTGAGGTCCCTCCACAACCTGCACCTTTTGAACAATTACCTGACCCCTCACAATACTCTGAATGTTCGGATTCAGATTCATCATCAAGTGAGGATAATAATGATCCTGCTCTAAGGGATGCCTATCAGTTTGAGGAGTCTTTGAAATTCCCATAGGAGCTTGAATCCTGGATTGTCACACATGATACAACTTCCTTTAGAAGTTACCAAAATGGTGAATTGACTGTTGAGTCTTATCTTGATATTAGAAAAAGAATGTTTATCAAAACGGCTAAGGAATTTGAGAAAAATCCAAATTTCGATTTTAAGAACATAACATGGAAGTGACTCATGATTCTGGTTCCCTTCCCCTTCAGAGATTTCTTCTTGGATCTGGATCTGATCTGCTTAGTGGATAGCCAAATGGGTTTAGCCTTGCAGGAACTTCTATGCCCTACTTCAACTCTGCACTACTCTCCTTCTGATTCTGTCTTTGTCTGCTCAACTTGGATTGGCCTGTTTCCTGTGGTCGTTTGAAACCTTTTGCTGGAACCCTTGATGGTTGTTTGTAGTATTGTTTGAGTTTCTTATTTCAACCAGTCTACTGATTGTGAAACAGTTTGAAGGCTTCATTTTGATTTATGACATAAACTGGACTTCTAAATCCGGTTGTTTGGTTTTTTTATTGCGATGCTTTAAGAGGATTTTCTGGTCTGCTTCACTGATGCATTAGCAGATTGAATCATTATGGTTCCTTTCTGCTTGATGTGAATGAGTTGGATGGATGAATCACTGCCGCTTTGGTTTCTGTTCTGAATTGAAAGAAAGTTTCCTCTTGGAGTTTGGTTTCATTTTTCCTGCACTCTTGGAGTTTGACCTCATGTTGTTTGGCTTTGCCAATGATTCTGAGGTTTTCATCTTGGATGGTTATCTCTATTTATGATCTTGATTACAAATCATGGAGGGCTGTATATGGATTTCTTCTTCACCCTTATGGAGCTTCTGTTTGGCTATCTGGAAGAACTAGTTTACTTCTTTTCTTGAAGGGCCCTCTTGTCAGAGTTTTTTTGGAATCTGAATGTGCAGTATCTAAACTGATTTTGACTTGGTCTGCAGTTGACAGATGGTTTAGTTCTGCATTTTGGTTTGGAAAGTGCACACTCTACCTGGATTATTTTGTTGCTTGCAGATGATTGCTTCAAGGATGGGCTATTTTCTGGATCCTGTTGCAGATTGGTGACTTTTATATTATGGTTGACAGCTTGTATAATGCTGCATTTTGGTTTGGAAAGTGCACTCTCTACCTGGATTAGCTTGTTGCTTGCTGATGATTTCTTCAAGGATGGGCTCTTGTCTGGATTCTGTTGTAGATTGGTGACTTTTACAATATGGGTATGGCTTTCTTGAATTTCATTGTACCCCTTCTGTTTCCTTGCTGGTGTATGAACAGTACACCTCGTGTTTGTACTTTATCTCTTTTTGCATTTAATAAATTCCTTTGATGACATGAATTGGGAAACCAGTTCATGTCATCACCTTCTTTAAAAAAATAATCATAACCAGGGGAAATGAAACATAAAAAGGGTGAGCTCAAATTCTTAGTAAAGGTAAACAAGGGAGACATGTAAGCATAAACATGACCATAAGGATATGAGAATGTGATCATGAAAATCTAATATCATACCCTGTATATCAAATATCATTACATAGATCATGGCATAAATATTTTTATTTCATAATACATTAACCATAATGAAATAGGGAGAAAAATCCATGAAATCATAACGTGGGAATAAAACATGTAATTGTGGAAAACATATAAGCATATAATATGATTTTCATAGTATCCAATACATCACTTCCAATACCATCTTAGTGTAAAAATTCCTTTACAAAACTGAGAGAACCCCCATCCATCCATGTATTACTGAACCGAGTGAACCCTCATTCCATCCCTTTATTATTGAACCGAGTAAACCCTATTTCCAACCTTGTATTAATAAAATTATTAAACCCTTGTTCTAGTCTGGTATTACTGAACCATTTAAACCCTCATTCTATACCTGTATCACTGAACTAAGTAAACCCTCATTCTAGCCCAATATTACATAACTGAGTAAACCCTTATTCCATCCTTGTATTACTAAGCCAAGTAAGACTTCATTCTATCCCTATATTATATCATGATATATAAATCCTTACCCAATTAATTTGAAGGAGATATAGGTCCCACCCATATAATAATGAAATAACACATACATGTGTCAGAAAACATATCATAACCCATGAAATGAAATGGGTATCATAAACATATAAAAATATCATAACTTGTGGAATGAGATATAGGTTTTGTAATCATTTCATCAAAATCATAACCCATAAAAGAGAAACGTATTCCATATATGTATATCCCATAAATATAAATGGGTTTCATAAATACCATGACATTAAACATAACTCATTTATAGAAAGGATATGAATTGAACCTTTATATTATTTCCTACAAGGTATAAGTGACATCAATAGACGTCATCTTAGATGAAAAATAATTTTGAAATATCCTCTAAATAAATTTCATGAGGAAAATATCCTTTCTTGTTTGAAAAAGTATTTTTAAGACATAAAACCATTTAAAAATCATTTTCATATAAAATACCTTGAAAACTTATAAATAAGACATGAAATCATTTTGAAAACATTTTTCCTTGAAACCCATTAAAATAATATTTAAAAAAATTTAAAAACATTTTTTCTTTGAAAATAATGGAAAATGTTTAAATAAATATGGAAAATGTTTTTAAAACAATTTCTTTGAAAATATATTGAAAACATATAAAGAAATATTGAAAACGTTTTGAAAAAAAATCATTTTTCATAAAAACTTATAAAATAATCATCAAAACATCTTGAAAACCATTTCTCTTGAAAACTCTCTTTTAAAAAAATTATTAAATATTACCCTTTGAAATATACAAAGGGAGTGTCGATGAAATGATGGTGGGTAAGTCTGTACATACCATACAAGGTCAAAAGAAAATTCCTTTTGCACGGCAAAAGTATAAAAAAGTTCCTAGTTCATAATGTGACAATAAGATTACTTTGAAAAGATTAGTAAAAGACAAAAAGGGTAAAAATTAATTTTGACATTATAGGGGAATGTTATAATATTCTTGGAAACTATTTTTATAAAAAATATATTCTTGATCGAAGAGAGGGTAAATTCAGGCTTTCCTAAAAACAATTTCTTAATTATATTATGTAAAAAAGTGTAGAAAATGGTACCAATACATGAGTATATCATGAAATAATAAAAGATAAGTAAACTCATGAATATTTTTGAGATATGGATTATAATATTTCATCAAATGAAACATAAACATAAACAATCTATAAAGGTAATGATATTATCTCAATAAACTATTATAACTTGGTATCATGGGATCATGTTATCCGTGTAAGGAAAGGAAATTACATGAAGTATAGAATATCAAGAAAATATTGAGACTCATGATATGTCATGTAAAATGGAATTATATTCTCCTTGACAAAGTGTTTAGGTGTATAATAAAACATGATTCCCAAAGAAGCTAAATTGAGACAAAACATTTTTACCAATTTGGTAACTTTTGAAACTTAAAACCCATGAAAGAAGGTTCATAAAATGGTAATATTAATTCCCATAAATTTAAGTAAAATATACATATAATACAATACTGGTCCGTACATACACCTCACAAAATGAAAAAGTGGTGAACATAGATTGTATCTCACAGAAATTAAAAGTGAGATGAAATCCCCTTACCCTATGTCTTGACTCTCTCTGTACTAGTACAAGATTCTTGTTTAATAATTGTAAGTTTATTATAAATATTTTACATAATAACATTATTATATATATTACCATATAAGTTTTTGTTATAACTTTATAATTCCTACTTGTTAATGATCTTATGTTAAGGTTTCACTTCAGGTGAAATTTACTTTATTCTTTGCATGTGTCTTAATTGGTTACATCTTTGGTCCTTATACGTATATCATGATTCCTTAATATAACCCATGATATTAACATCAGTTATATAAATTATATTTTTATTATAATAATCTATAGAATATAAGAGTATGAAATGGAATAAACCATTCATGGATATGGTAAGTCGTATGTAAGCATGAACGTTGTTTCTATTTTTTGTTATCTTATTGAAAGAAAGTATTTAAATGACATATGTATATTTATGTATATATATATATAATTATTATAGTAATATGACTATATCATATATATCATATAAGTTTATTAAACTCATTCTTAATACATTCCATGTGTTGTGTGAATGAATCAAATCGCTTTGATGGAGCGGTAGTCTACACTTCCTCAAATGAGATTATGGTATTAACACCAAATGGAAAGTAAAGAGATGTTTTTTTAAAATGAATAAAGAATATTAAATACATATTAAATATAATATATTACATATAAAAATAAATTTTCTAGAATAATGGCCACCATGATTGGTGGTAAAGGAGAAATGAACAATCATCGTTTGGTGAGGTAGTAGTTCATTGTACATAGAAATGGTATGTTTAACATCCATTAGATTATGTTGTGTGTAATTTTAGGTCAGACCATTTCCATAAAATAAATCCTAGTAAATTTAGGATACTATTTTTGTCACAAAATAATGTAATAAAGAGATTTTAGGGGGTGTATAAGGAAAATAAAGGAAAGGATATTGAGAGAAGACATTACCTAAAAATCGAGTAACTCCTTTTGGTTTGTTCCAAAAGGCTTACTTTAGAAGATTTATTCCAAAAGGGTGGATTAATGGTTTAAGGGAGGATTTTTTAGAGGCTAATTGTTCATATCTTGGACGAAATTAAAAATTTTTATAGGTATGAGAAGTTGGTAGAGGTGGTGTCCTTTTATAGGGAAGGAAAATGACTCACTTGGAATTTTTAGAAACAAGTTAGGTGTGCACAAGTTCTTACCTAAAAAAGTCATAAAAAACTAACCAAACTCAATAATTAAATGTTCATGGACGAACTATGTACATAAAATGGGTTTTTTAAAAAATTTTAGGCCATTTTTTCCCTTAATTTTAAGATTTATTCCCTAATTAAGATTAATTTGGCCTTAACAGTTGTGCTCAGTTTTAATCAGTTTTACTACTCATTTTGGTAAAAAATTAATAGGGTATTATTAGACTATAAATATTATAATGAATAAAAAAAATTATTTTATATTTTTTAAATTCAAATCACAGAAGAGACAAATTTAATATTAGTGTTAATCTTGCAGACGAGATGAAATAACAAGTTTTAAAAGTAGGAAAAAGTTTAATAGTTTGTTAAGATTTTATATTCAGTTTCAAAGTAAAATTGATTCTAATGAATTAAATTTTATTAATTGATTTAATATTTATCTAATTTTAAATTAAAACATATTTATAATATCATTTATTATTAATAATTTCTTAGACAAAAAGTCATTTTTAACTAAAAAACAGTATTTTTCACTATTTATCAAAAAATGAAGTTTCTCAGAAAAATCCCAAATATTCACCCTAGGATAATTTTAATATTATAAATTCAAAAACTAATTTTTTTTATCAAATTAAATTTATAAATTTTTATAAAATTACTTTCATTTTATAAGGGTTTATTCAAGAAAATAATGTTTTTAAACATAGAAAGACTTTACCAAAAATCATATCTTTCATTATCAATATATTTTTATTTATATAAAACAATTATAAATAATATTTGGAAAGTAGTTATTAATATTAATATAAAAAAAATTTAATGGTTAGGTTATAATTATCTCATTTAAATAATTAATTATATATATATATATATGTTTCATAGAAACTCAGGGTTGCATGTATCGTAAGCCAAGTTCGTGTTTCTTGTAGTGCAAGCCATGTTGGTATTGCATGTAGCGCAAGATAAGTTCATATTGCGTGTAAAATTAATATTTCACTTAGTGTTTTAATATATATATATATATATATATAAAGAACTATCTTCAGTGTCATGTGAAATAAAAAATATTGAAATGATAAATTAATACAAAAAATCACAAAATATAAGGGTGTTATGTTCTACCCCCCTTAAAATGAATTTCACCCCCAAAATTCATCTGAGTTATCAATGGTTTAATACTTGAAATTTTCATTTATTGAAACCCACATTGTAAAATTGGATACTAAAACTTCCCTTTGAAAGGAAAATTTGTAACCATATTAGTTACCCAAAGTAAAATATAAATGGGTTTCCACATAGTAGAACATAGGTTGGGAGTGAAGATTGTACATGGAAGAAAATCATAAATATTCATAAGGAGTGATTAAGGTCATCAATCACAAATAAGTGAATGATCAAAGTGAAGTTGAGGGTCACAAATTCATAAATCTGTGATGATTTAAAATGCCATCATCTTAACAAAAATTAAGGTATTAGGACCACAATTATTTTCAATCACTTTCAGAACATTGAGTAATTCATGATAAAATTCTATAAACAAAATTTCATTCTTGGTTTGTGCTTTGAAAAATTTCTAATACTTCCATTACCTCATAGAATGAATGTCTACAAATTACCTTTGATGAATAAAGCACTGAAATATGCTTTTAATGGATATTAAGGCCTATAAGGATTAAAAAGTATAATAATTTTTCTCTTAAAAAACATGCATTAAATATAAAATGTAACACTAATATTTCATAATAAATATTTATTTGTTACAAATAAATAAACATTAACTATGACATCGTGTAGGCTAGTGGTTAGCATGAAACCATTATCGTCCTTTGGTCATGTGTTCAAGACCCGCAGCCTTACCAAACTTGATTGGTTGTCGCCAAAAATAAATGATCTCTTTTTTTAAAACCACACTAACATAATATATAATATTTAAATCCTTGAAATAATGTTATTCACTAATTACCCTTTTAACCAATGTTTTCAACAAAAACTAAATACATAAATACATCCTCTGAATCTTAGCTTATACTTTTCATTAATGGTTAACCTTATAACCCTTCTCAAAGGTGAAAATCTAAAACTTTATAAAGAGATTCATGAAATTATCTTAAAATTGATTCCCCTTTATAACACAAAGTTTCTATTGGTTTTCACATTCCAAACATGTGAATATCCTCATCATATATTCTCTTGAAACATGGTAACAACTTTAATTACCATAAATCCTTTTGGAAAAAATGCATGCTTCCTTATTCCAAAGTGTATTGGATCTATTCTTTAAATCCAAAAATTTGGTAAACTTCATTAGTGGTAGCATAAAACACCTATAAACAAGTCCTTACTTAGTCCCAAGGTAATCAATACTATCTAATTTATTTATCTATATCCCATTTATCTTTATCCATACAACATTATCTTATCATAAAGAACATATTAAGGGTAACCTTCCCTTATAAAAAATATCACATTGTCATTAAATCACTTCAATAGTTCATAGGTAAATTTCAACATAAACATGTAAATACTAAGCAAAAACATAAGAAGAAAAATCCTTGTATATTTCATCATTCATAACTTTTGAATCTTAATAAATACTTTGATTACTTAATCATTAATCCATTAACAATAAAACCTCTTTCCTTTCACATTTCATCAATAGTCTCATCATCATCTACAATGTAACCATTACTCACACCCCCATTCTAATTCTTTTTTGGAACGTTCTTCATGGAACATTGGGTTACATAATGACAATTTTCTCTAAACATAAATCAATTAACATTTGATGAATACTTATACAGGCCAAAATTCACATCCATTTTGTTAACTGGATTCTTCATTTTTCCCTTACAGTCACTTGATTTGTGTCCTCCTTTTCCATAGTCAAAATACCTTATTGTTATTATAAGACATTCACTTAGGTAATTCTTTTCAAATTCTTGACAAAAAGGAAATTGAATCTTATTTCCTTCATGGTATTCATTACCCAAACTCTCTGTGAACTCAATATTTATCTTCCTTTTTGATTCTAAGAGTTGGTTAAGTTAAAAACTATTAACAATGTTCCATAAAAACTGATTAGGCATGATCATGACATATTTTACTCCAATTATCACCCCACCTGACTGTGTATAAAAAATCTTTCATCAAATTTAACATTAAACTAGTTCCTTCTAGTTCTTACCATTAACTAAAACTAGAAGAATATTGTGATATTTGTTTAGTATAGAAGAAAAACACATATTTGTGAAAAGAATTACTTATATCACATCTAAATCATGACACCTTTCTTATCTTATGACACCCTATGTACATCCTAGTTCATTCATAAAAAACATATATTTAAATCCTTTATAATCATTCATGAAGAGTTTGTGAATTCCCAAAGAATATCCTCTGGGAGTGTCAAACCAAGTGTGCAGTAAGCCCTATTGTTGTGTACCAGATTACCCTGATTCAATCCTAGAACATCTTATTGGAGTTTTTACCCCTAGGTACATATTTTCGAGAGCCAAACCCACTTTTAGTATCTAGATATGTATTTACTTCATATAAAACACTCACTCTATATTTTACTAAAATTCCAGGAAATTTTTCTAAACATTAACTCATCCTTATACTTATCCTTAGATACATCCCCATACATATACTTAGAAATATACTTAGGGATCTCACTAAGGTTTTCTCATCCAAGTTTAAAAAGGTTAACTATAACTTTTCTTTGATACTAACTATAACGAACCTCACTTTACAAACATTGACATTACATAAATTTTATAGAATACTTAAACCTTATACAAACAGAATCCCAAATAACCTAGTTGGTATAATGCCTTTGGAAACATGGAAACATAAACACTGGTACGTATGTGAGCAAAATCATCTCCCACTAGGTTCTTCTTGACTAGAACCCTTCTTAGACATATCAGACATAGTACATGTCATCATAAACTAGGGGAAATAAAATATAAAATGAGTGAGCTCAAATACTCATTAAGGGTAAACAAGGGAGACAAGTAAGCATAAACATGATCGTAAGGATATAATAATTTTATCATGAAAATATAAGAGAATACCCTACATATCAAAGATCATAACATAGATCATGGAATTAATATTTTTATTTCATAATACATGAACCATAATGAAATAGAGAGTATAATCCATGAAAGCATAACATAGTAATAAAACATAGAATTTTGGAAAACACATAAGCAAATAATATGATTTACATAGTAGCCAATGCATCACTTATAATACCATCTTAGTGGACAAAGCCATTTACTAACCCAGGTGAACCCTCGTTTCGTCTATATATTACTGAACTGAGTGAACCCTCATTATAAACCTATATTACAAAAATGAGTAAACCCTCATTCTATCCATGTATTATTGAACTGATTAAACCCTCATTTTAGTCCTATATTAACAAACTAAGTAAACCCTCATTTTATCCATGCATTACTAAACTGAGTACACCCTCATTCTATACTTGTATTATTGAACAGAGTAAACCCTCATTCCATCCCTGTATTATCTTATGAGATATCAATCTTTACCCAATGCATTGGAGGGAGATATAGGTCTCACCCATCTTATAATTAAATCATACATATATGTTCCAAAAAACATATCATAACTTATGAAATTAAATGGGTATCATAAACATGTAAACATATCATAACCTGTGGAAAGAGTTATAGGTTTCGTAAACATTTCATCAAAATCATAACCTATAAAAGAGAAACAGATTCTATATATGTATAACCCATGAAGGAGAAATGTGTTTCAAAAAGACCATGAAATTAATAACAACTCATTCATAGAAAGTATATGAATAGATCCTTTATATTATTTCCTATAAAAAATGAGTAATACCAATAGATCTCATCTTATATGGAATATAATTTTGAAATATCCTCTAAACACGTTTCATGAGGAAAATATCATTTCTTGTTTAAAAAAGATATTTTAATACATAAAACCATTTGAAAATCATTTTCTTATAAAATACCTTGAAAACTTATAAAAAAGACATGAAATAATTTTGAAAACCTTTTTCCTTGAAAACCTTTAAAATAATCTTCAAAACATTTTAAAAACCTTTTTCTTGGAAAATACTTGAAAAAAATTAAAGAAATATTTAAAATGTTTTGAAACCCATTTCTTTGAAAATACTTTGAAAACTTATAATGAAATCTTGAAAACAATTTCAAAAAATCATTTTTCTTGAAAAATTATAAAAGAAGCTTGAAAACATATTGAAAACTATTTTTCTTAAAAACTAATAAAATAATATTGAAAACATTTTGAAAACCATTTTTCTTGAAAATTCTATTTTAAAAATATTTTCATAAATTTTTCCCTTTTAAATATTCATAGTTAGCTTCAATAAAATGATGTTGGGTAAGTCTGTACATGTCATACAAGGTCAAAAGAGCATTCCTTTTGCACGGTAAAAAAGATAAAAAAGTGCCTTGTTTAAAAAGAGAAAAGGAAATTATTTTTATTTTATTGGTAAAAGAAAAAAAGGGTAAAACCTTGTTTTATATATTATAGGGTAATGGTATAATATTCTTGGAAACTATTTTTATAAAACATAGATTTATGATCGAAGATAGGGTAAAGTCGGACATTTCTAAAAACACTTCCTTAACTATCTTATATACCAAATAGTAAAAAATGGTTCCAATAAATTAGAATATCATGAAATAACAGAGGATAAGTAAACTCGTGAATTTTCTTGATAGATGTATCATAATATTTCATTAAATTAAGCATAATCATAAACAATCTTGAAAGGCAATGAGATTGTCCCAATAAACTCTTATAACTTGGTATCTTAGGATCTTGCTCTCTATGTAAGAAAAGAAAATTAAATGAATCATATAATATATATAAATATTTAGACTTGTTATATTTTATGTAAAATGGAAGTATATTCACCCTAAAAATATTTTAGGTTCATAACAAAACATGAGTCACAAAGAAGGCAAATTGAGACAAAACATTTTTACCAATTTGGTAAATTTTTGAATCTTAAACCCTATAAAAGAAGGATCATAAAATTGGAATGTGAATAACCATAAATTTAATTAAAATATACATATAATAAAATTTTGGGAATTACATACACCACAAAAAATTAAAAAAGTGTCAATCATAGCTTGTATCTCATAGAAATTAAAAGTGAGATGAAATCCCCTTACCTTGTGTCTTGACTCTCTCTCTACTCATATAAGAGTCATGTATAATAAATATAAGTTTAATATAAATATTTTACAGGAGAAAATAATTATATATATTACCATATATGTTTTGATTGTAGCCTTATATTAACCTCTTGTTAACAATCATATGTTAAGGTTTCACTTCGGGTAAAATTTACTTTGTTCTTCACATGTGTCTTAATTGGTTACATATTTGGTCCTTATACTTATATAATTATTCATGAATGTAAAAAATGATATAAATATCAGATATATACAGTATATTTAAATTAAAATAATATATATAATATAAAATTATTAAATGGAATACACTGTTCATGGAGAAAGTAAGCCCTATGTACGCATGAACGCTATTTCCATTTTTTATTTTCGTATTGTTATAAAGTATGAAAATTAAACATGTATGAATATTTATATATATATATATATATATATGGAAAATTATCCTAGTATAATGAATATATAATATATATCATATACTTTCATTAAACCTATATTTGATACATTTCATGTGATGTGTGAGTGAATCACATCGCTTTGAGGGGGCAGTAATCCACACTTCCTCAAACGAGATTATTGTATTAACACCAAATGGAAAGTTAAGAGATGTATGTTGTAAAATGAATACAGAAGAATAAATACATATTAAATATAATATAGGATATATATAAATAGATTTTCCATCATAATTTCCCCCATGAATGGTGGTAAAGTAGAAATGAACAATCATCGTTTTGTGAGGCAGTAGTTCACCATACATAGAAACAATATATTCAACCTCCATTAGATGGAGGTGTGAATAATTGTAGGTCAGAAACGTTTTATAACAAAATCCTCATATATTTAGAATAATATTTTTTCACAATAATGGAATAAAGAGGGTGGAGGGGTGGAGAAGGAAAATAAATGAAGTGATCTTGAGAGAAGACGTTATCTCTAAATCGGGTAAATCCTTTTGGTTTGTTCCAAACGGATTCCTTGAGAAGATATCTTCCCAAAAGAATGATTCAAGGTAGAAGGGAGGATTTATGGGAGGCTACTTGGTAATATATTTTAATAACATAAAATGTTTCAGAGGTGTGATGAGTGGGTAGAGGTGGTGTCCTTTTATAGGGAAGGAAAAGGACTCACTTGGAATTTTTAGAAACAAGTTAGGTGTGCACATGTTCTAACCTAAAGAAAGTCATACCAGGCCAACAAAACTCATTAATGGAGGTTTTATGGCCGAAATATGGATATAAAATGGGTTTTTTACAAGTTTTTAGGCCATTTGGGCCATTAATTTTAAGTTATAGTCCCTAATTAAGCTTAATTTGGACTTAACCACTATGATTAATTTTAATTAGTTTTACTAATCATTTTGGTCAAAAATTGACATGGTATTATTAGATTCTAAACATTAGACTGAACATAATGGTGTATGTAGGATTTTTTAAATTTAAATCATATAACTGAAAAAATTAAGATTAGTGCTAATCTCGTAGACAGGATGACATAAGAGGGTTTTAAAGTATGAAAAAGTTCAAAATTTTGTTATGATTTTATATTAATTTTCAAAGTTAAATTAATTATAATGAATTAAATTGTATTAATAGATGTAATATTTATCTAATGTGACCTTAAAATATATTTATAATTTAATTTATCATTGATAATTAATAATACAAAAATGTAGTTTTAACTAAAAAGCAGTATTTTCACTATTCATCAAAAAATGAAGTTTCTCATAAAATTCCTAAAAATTCACCCAAAGATAATTTTGACATTATGAATTACAATAAAATTAAATTTTTAATTTTTTATAAAATTTATTTAATTATTAGAAGTGGTTCATTCTAGAAAAAAACGTTTTTAAACATAGATAGACTTTACCAAAAATCATATCTTTAATTATCAATATGTTTTATTTATATAAAACTTTTAAAAAAAATATTTGTAAAGTAGTTATTACTATTCCTATAACTATGTTTAACAGTTAGGTTATAATTATCTCATTGAATTAGTTATATATATATATATACATTTCATAGAAACTCAATGTTGCATCCATCGTACGCCAAGTCGACTTTTCTTGTAGTGTAAGACAAGTTGGTATTGCATGTAGTGCAAGCCAAGTTGGTATTGTATGTGAAAGGAATGTTTGAATTAGTGTTTTAATATATATATATATATATATATAACTATTTCTAGTTTCATGTGAAATGAAAAATATTGAAAAAATAAATTAATTCAAAAACAAATCTCAAAATCTTGGGGTGTTACAGTTGGAACCGCTTAACATTGATAAAATGTGGTTATAATTCACTCTTTAAAAAATTTACAAGAGCGAAACTCAACTCCCTTATAAAAAGACAAAAACTCTCCTCCTATATTCACTCCTCTAAATACGTTTTTCTCAAAAAATCTCTGACAAAGTCACTTCTAAACTCCCCTTCTATCATAATATAATCCTTAATTTGGGCATAAATATAACCAAGTCCTTTGGTTGAAACCAAAAGAAGATACATGAAAAGGAGGTAAAGTTCTCCAATGAGCGTTTTTATTTTATTTATTTCTACAACCACATCAATTATTATTATATTGTTCTTATATAATAACCTTAGTATCCTAAATATACTTAGATTTTAGTATGTTAAGGTTAATACCAACACCCATACACACTTACATCAAATGAGTTAAAAAATCATCATTTGTGTGTACGGAGGACTATTTTCTCACAAAATAATGACGTTAATTTTTATTTTACCACCATATATATTATATTTATGATATATATAATATATTAATACTTTTTTATTCATTATATAATATATTTCCTTTTTATATTTCATTCTGTAAGGGATACGATAACATCACTCTTCTGTACGACAGACTACCACCTCACGAAGTGATGTGAAGGGTTTTTTACAAACATGATACATAGAAGGTAATAAGTGAAACTATAATGAATATATGTGATATAAATGACATAATTTTTATATTAATTACATTATTATCTTTATGTACTTATAATATATCATTTTTGTAATGCACCAACCCCCTAGAAGCTCAGAGTTGGTGCCTTATTTTATTACATTGGAATAGATACAAATAAGATGCATCCTCAAGGACCAATAAGTTTAGTGATTTTGGAAACAATATACATAAAATAGTTCAAAATTAAAACTCAAAACTCAAAACAACATAATAACTTCAAAAAAATCCAATAATCTCTTAGATTAACCCTATAATTCATTCATAGTATAATCATCCTAGTAACCTGGAAGGATAAAACATAAGAAATGGGTTATCTAACATTCATATTAAAGGTAAGAAATATAGTCTAAGATATCATAAACATAAATATTTTTCATGTTCAATAACTAAAAACACATGTCTTTAAAAATGAACTTGAACACATTATGGCAGGAATAAGAGCTGAATAAATAATGCCATATTGACGAATAAACATGGGTATTATACAAGTCGAATAACCCCATGAACTTTCAATTTCTAGTTTCATAATTAGGGAATTCATAATTTGGGACATAATAATCATATCTTCAAGGCCTCATTCCAATACCATATATATCCATTTTGTCTAGGCCTCGTGCCAAGACCATAGTTTGTCTCATCAGAACTACTGATGCACCGTGGGTCTATAATAGGCCTCACCCGATACTTACTAAGTCCAATGCATTCCACTTATTAACGGGGATAAACATAAACAACATACACATTCGTATTGAAACTAACATATGAAATGTAAATAACTTTCCCCAATCATTAATCATAAACACTAACCATTTGGAGTAATATGGTGAATGGTTTCAAGATAGAACATCCACAGTTAAAGTAATTATAAAACATTCAATAAAACATGTTTGATGATATCATATTAGATAAACCTAAATTAATTATAAGATTCAATAAAGTAAATTGACATAGATGAAGATTCTTTTAAATAAGACCATTGAAAAATCCTTATGGAAATAATCCTTAAACATTCCAAAGTGTCCAATACCACCTTGAAACATTCAAATAATAATCCCTTAGAATATTTTAATAATAAGGAGAATATTGATATGATATAAAAATTTCAGTACATACACCACAAGTAAGAAATAAGTTTTTAATAAGTCTTATATCTCATAAAAGTTAAAGTGATATGAAAAAAAATATCTTTTACTTTGGAAAGATAAGTTATTTTGGAAAACAAATTGTATTTGTCATGAAATCATATTGTAAGAATGGATATCCCATAAAATAAAAGGTAATTTCATTGAAATTATATTTTATTCTTAAATAATTTCTTATTAATGTAAAATCATTTAAAAAGAGTTTTTAAAGAATCTTTAGAAATAAAACATTTAAGTGCAGTTTAAGGATTATATTAAATAATTTTAAAGTGAAAAGGAATTTTTTCTTTCATAAAACCATAAATAAACCAAAATATATTTTTCATGTTAAAATTTTTTATTTTATAATGATAAATAGGGATTAAAACATATTATAGAGTGAACTTCAAAATAGGTAAGAATTGGAGAAGTTCCCTGAATCGGACTTGCGTTTTGGAACAATTTTGAAAGATTATTTTAAAAAATTTAACTCCCCATAAAATAAAGAAGTATTATTATAGTTACAAATATATATAACATTCAAATAGAATTTATGAGGAGTACATGGTAATAAATAATAATTTCATTTAGGAGAGTAGAGAATAAGAGAAACCTGAATGAAAATGGAGGTTCGGGTAGAAAATACTTAAAACTTTGTAATCAATTAAATCGTATACCCCAAAATTAATAATCATAAAATGATACATTGAATATAAATAAAATAAATATATTAATGATATTAAACATAAATGTTCAGTATACATACACTATACCCTAGTAGTATTAGTGAATACGGAATATCTCACAAAAATGGAAGTGTGATGAAGAAATCCTTACAAACATTTCGGCATGGTAACTGATGTTCTTGTGAGGGATTAATGAGAGTTAAATGGGTATACCATCATTTATATATTATAAGGAAATTATGGGTGAGGTGTTAAATCATACCCCATCATTATTAATTAAAAATAAAAGGACACAACATAGGGGATTCTTGAATAAAAGTGAGAGAGAGGATCCATTACCTTAAATCTAAGGGTGTTCTTTTCTTGATCTTAATGACATGAATAACCAAATTATTTTCATTAAATAACAATTAAAAAACCTTTTATACATTTATTTGTTTTATTATGAATTTTCTAAGTTCGATCATGGCCTTTTACATGGGTTAAGGGATTCAATTTCATTGTTCATGAGTGCTCACTTTCATAATATTCATGATCGGCTCACTTATAAAAGAGTATAGTAGTTCATGTAAGATGTTAGTTGAATTCAATGATTTATTTTATATTTTATTAATTAACATTAATAATATTTCATGTTTATAAAATTCATTTGGTAATTTGGAGTGAATTTGAATCATTATATAAAACATTAATGATAAACGCTTGGATTAAGTTGTTGATTTTTTGTCACAATTACCCAGTTTTGTATTATTAGTTTACATCATGAGTGTATAAGGATTCCAAAACATTACATAAGATGAAATAAATATATGATATTATTTTTCAACCATAAAAATGGTTTCATTTCCTGATTTGAATAAGGTAAATCAAATTGAAAATATTTCTGTCCTTGAATGTGATAAATCAACACATCTCGGACGATGTTTCATTTTTAGCATAAATGAGGGGAAAAGGAGAGATGAAGATGAATTATCCCATTAGAATAACAACATTCCAGTATATATATTGTACTAGATTTGTCATACCATTTTGATGAGGAGAGTTTTGTAAATAGAATATAACAAAGGAACATGAAAATGAAAGAAAAGAAAAGATGAATTTTACCTCTTGAAAAAACCTTGAGAGCCTCTTAAGGGAAGAGGATTTGGTATTTTTATGAGAAAAAGGGATGATTTTTGTGTAGGGCGAGCTTGGGAGGATATTTTGGTAGAATTTGGAGTAGTCAGAAGGCTTGAGAGGAGTGGAGAGAAGAGGGTGTAAGAGGTGGTATTTATAGTAGAGGGGAGGAGGGTTTTCTTAATATTTTAATCATTATTTTATTATTTTTCAATAAGATAAGATATAGTGATGATTACATGACCAATAATAGTAATATGTTAATTTTAGTTTGAAACATTGGTGGTTACATCATCATAACATCATCAATGATTCAATAAATCAATTATTTAGCATTTATTATAAATTATCGAATTTTACAATTCATAAAAAATTCAAGTATTTCAGAGAAAAATCCCAAAAATACACCCTAACCATTTTTTGATTTGTATAGTCCAAAAATAAAGACCATTTTTTAAAAATAATTTTCTAAATATTATTAATATAATTTTTAATTAAATTCATACTTTACCTGAAAAATATAGTTTTTAAAACATTTATTTATGTATTTTAAAACATAGGTACATCATAATTTCACTTAAATCCTATATATATACTATCATAGGTGAAGTTACTATTGGTAATTGAATTTCACTATTCATAAGGGTAACATTACAATTTATAAGGTTATGTTACTATTCACCAAAAATTATGTTGTTCATATCAGACTCTAAATAACTTACTAATTGCAACCGTGTCTGTGAGATTTTCAAAATTCAAATCATAGGGGAGGTAAAATTATGTTTACTTGTAATGAAACGAGATTTCTATGGAAAATTTTTTCTTAAATACATGGTAATTTTACGAGTCCATTAAAATTTACGGTGCTTGATTCCAAGGTCTGGTGTGCCCGAAATCAATTTATGATGTTTTATTCGGGTACGTTCAGTAAACGTACGAGCAGGGTTTTATAACTTTTGAAGAGGTGCTCAGAATTAAAATTTGAGGGCACCTTAAAACTCACAACGTCGATATTCACTTAAGAAGACATTCACTTCAACAGAAGTGTGTTGAGGATAGAAGTTAGTTTTTGGGTTTTCTTTAAAAAAATAATAAAATAAAGTGAGTTACACTTTATTTTATTGAGCTGCCATGTGAGTGTTGGTGGTTAAAATCTCCTCATTGGAGTTGGAGGTGGGGCCACCACACATTATCTTTCTATGAGAGGTTATAGTGGTGGGACCCACCCGAACTTAACCTCTCGTGTGAGGATAAATGAGGTGGGGACCACCCGAGCTCTTAACCCCTTAAACTCCCCATTAAAGTGGAGAAAACTCTCAAGCTTCACATTAATTTAGGGGAACCTCTTCACCTCCCTAGTATTTAATTTTTCCAATCCTCCACTATTAAGGGGGAGCCTACCTAATTAATTACTTCATTTTTAATTAGTACCAAATCCCCAATTAATATGTGCCAACACACGTGAATTAATGAGGAGGAGACTTTTAATTTAAATTCCCCCTTTTGAATTTGTGCCAACGAAATAATTGATTAAGTAATTAATTATTTGGC
The DNA here is from genome assembly GCA_963277665.1 of Viscum album. NCBI lineage: Eukaryota > Viridiplantae > Streptophyta > Magnoliopsida > Santalales > Viscaceae > Viscum > Viscum album. Next base: position 1,402,212,935 of record OY728156.1, on the reverse strand, counting down.
ACAACGAATTCACTTGGGTGATTGAATGGAAAGATCTCAACGAGGAACCTCATCCTCCAATGAAGAACTCTCACCAACGAAGAACGAAGAATGTCGGCGATGATCCTTCTTCGACTACTTCTCAGAAACCTACCGACATGGAATCTCTTCCGCAACTTTCATGTGAATTCGGGAGTGGAAAAGTGAAGCGGACGCGATGAACAACAATTCTATCTTCTTGCCACGACTTCACCATTGACGACTGACGATTAAATGTAGGGGGTTTACTTTGAGTGCCTTATTCTTCCCTCCTTTTTGGATAATGAAGGTTGTTGAGCATCGTTCTTTTGAACCGTCTGCTATCACCATAAACGTGGAGGATATGGGATAACCTAACATGGCCCAACATCCTCCGTCGATTTTCCTTCTTGTGTCATTCTTCGGCATGGCGACGTAACAACGATGAGGCGACAAAGGAGGCAACGACAAAGGCCATGCTACCTGCAACCTCCGCGAATCATGTCGCCCCCGTGGCACTCCGAAGCTCCTGGCCTAACACTGCCGACCCGCGCCGGCCCGAGCCGTGCCGAACCGGCCTGCCCGGCTACCACCCGGCCGCTGGCCCGCCTGACCGTGGCCTCCCGCGCGACCTGCCCACGAACTGCCCCGCCTTCCTGCGGCCTCCCATGCTCCCCGACAGCCTGCTCACGGCCTGTCGCGCCCTGCCCGGCCAGTCTGGCACCCTTCCAGCCGCCCTTCCGGCCTTCCACGGCCGCCACCCATCCTTCCCCGCCGCCCCATCAGTCTTCCCAACCTGCCGCTCGGACGAGCCACACCGGCCTCCCGAGATGGCATGCGGCCTCCCTCACGGTGACGCTGGCCGAACCGCCGGAACCGTGCCCCTCGTGGCGACCACCAGGCCAAACTGCCCGTGCAGCCTGCTGGGATGGGCCTAGCGGACCAGGCCGAACCGAATAGGCTAGCCCGCCCAATGGGTCAGGCCAAACCCAACTCGTCCTGCCGGGTCGACCCAGACCCGGTTGAACCAGACTGGGTTGGGCCGCATCGGTCCGACCGGGTTGGACCGTACCCGGGCCCACTACCAGCCTTTATTTCCTTTGGCTATATCTTTGGCATCAGAAGTTCGATTGGCGATTCGCCAGCGGTGATGAAAATCTTGGATCATAACCATACAATTGAGTATACCCCATGGGAGTTCGGGTTTTAGTTGAGATACGGTCAAGTTGGATCGTACAAGAATCCAACCAGGCCCTCGGGACTAAAAGGCTAATAACTAACAGACCGAGCATCAGATTGACGTGCTATCTATTGCATTGAGACCTATATAATGTGTCGGTCCTTTGAGATACTTCTACATCAGACTTTTTAACATTTGGAGTATCGACCTGTAGCTCGTGGAGCAGACCCTCCCAGAGACAAGCGAGCGGAGTACGGAGACCTAGTATCTGGCTGAGACCTGATGATTGCTTGACCGATTCGACTCGGAGTGATTCGACTAGCCCAGTGGGGAGCAACTGTTTGTGGTGGCAGACCCATGGAGGAGGAGCGCCTGGTAGTTGACGGCAGACCCATAGTACCCGACAGGAGGAGTACCTCTACAGGCTATTAGGGGGAGCGCCTGGTAGTTGGCGGCAGACCCACAGTGGGGAGTGCCTCTGTGTGAGCACGGAAGAACCACGATAATCAACAGGAGGAGTACCTCAATTGTCCAAGGTTAGTGGGAAGCACCTTGGTGTCATGGAAAGCCCACTATACTCGACAGAGAAGGAGTTCACCAGCATTCGTGGTTTCGTTAATGTGATAAAAAAATCCTGGTTGAGCTGAGTCAGTAACTTTTGAGTTTACCTCATGATTGAGACAGATTACTTGATAACTTAAGTATATGTATGGGAACATACCTAAGTGTGGTTATCTGTTGATTTCTAAATTTTTGGTTTTTCCTTGTTGGATTTTGTGAGACATTTAAGGTCTCAGGTTCCCTATTGAGTATCGTTATACTCACCCCTGCACAGGCTTTGCCCACACCTCGTTGTGTTGGCTGCAAAAGACGGACAATGCTGAATGAGGCCGAGAGTTGTAGGATTGGACGGTACCTGGAGGTGGACCTTAAGACGAGTCAGTACACGGAAGAGTCGGATGGACGTGGAACGTTGAGGAGGCTATTTGTACCTACCCATCAGGTAGGGTTTCCCGGTGGATGATCCAGCTGCTATTTTACTTTTCTTTTAGTTGTACTTGTACTTTACAGTTGGGCTAGTATTTCTGACCACCTTTACTTTTCAGAACTCCTTTGTGAACCGTTTTTCTTAGTTTTTTACTTCCAACTCATACTCTGTTGTGTGTGTTTACACTTAATAAAGGAAATTCCTTCCCAGTCTTATGGATTTATGCCTTTGGTGATAGTTTCCAGCCCCTGGCCTATGAAAGCAGGGCTTGGGGTAGTCACGGCACGGGCCCCGGGGGACGGGTCGTGACAAATTGGTATTAGAGGAGTCGGTTGTACTGCAAAACTTAGGATTATGATATTTCTTTTCTGTGAAGCAATACTATTAAGGGTACTGAGTGTGATTTTTAGTTCAAGGAGTCCAGTGTTGGTGTGGTGGCCGACGTATCCAAACACCAGGACCCTGACTACTAATTTCCAACTCTGTGCACGAAAACCTTGATTGTGGGTTTGTTTTCAAAAATATTCTTTAAGTCATATCAACTAGGTCAGCTCACCAGGTTTAATCTTTTAACTGTGTCACATCTGTTTCTTTCAGGATGCCTCCCCGTGGATGGCCAGTTAGAGCCCCGAGAGTCGTACGCACATATAGCCCACCGAGCGATGAGTCCTCGCTGTATGGACCTCTTCCAGTGGAGGCACTAGCGGTACCACTCCCCGTTGGGCCACTGATGCCACCAGCCTCAGCAGAAGACTATGCACACCGATTGAGCGCATTGCACGAGTTCCAACACCACAAGACACCCAGGTTTAGGGGAGAGATGGACCCACAGGCATTTGAGGATTGGCTGTAGGCTGTGGTGAGAGTCTTCAGACTGGTAGGGACACCAACCGACTTCATGGTGATACTTTCCACGAGTCTCCTTCAGGTAGTAGCAGAAATATGGTGGAGTCTAATGCTCCAGGTGAACGATGAGATGATGCTACTTTGGGCTGACTTCGAGAGCCTATTTTTGGCAGAGTTTGTCCGAGCCACCCTACGAGCCGTGTGGATACATGAGATACTACATTTAAAGCTGGGTATCATGATTGTAGTTCAGTACTCAGTAAGGTTCACAGAACTCTCGCGCTACTCCACTGATATGGTACGAGACCCATTCTTCAGGGCCCGAACCTTCGAGTAGGGACTCAGGCGAGAGATCAAGGCTTCGATGATCTCCCTCAGCATCCTGACGTAGGCAGGGGTGTTGGAGTGAGCCCTCTTAGTGGAGCACTTCCTTGCTGAGAAGTCTCCAGCAGTGAGACCCACCACTAGTCGATATGTAGCGGAGTCTTCTACAGCTGGCAGTAGATAGATGTCGCAGAGGTCCAAGAGGACCAGACCTACAGGTAGACGACCGCATGACTCAGAATCGGTTGTGCATGTCACCCGGAGTGGATACAGGTCTAGACATGCCAGGAGTGGACAATATTACTCATGCGGTGGATAGGGTCACATGGCTCATGACTGTCTGACCCATCGTTCGGATGATCAATAGACAGTTGAAGGACCTCCCAGTCAGAGATAGAGGTTCGATTGAGGCGGTCTGCAGGGAGGAGGCGGACATGGCAGAGGATCTGGTCATGCAGCTGGTGGTGGACGATGATTCTAGGTGTTACCACCACCACCACCAGGAGGTCTACCCCGACTGCAGGGAGCAGGTAGACAGGGGAGATCTCAGCTATAGGAAGCTGAGGTATACGACCATGGTGCTCTGAAGATGATTCGAGGTATGATCTGTGTCTACTCCACCTTAACTACGGTTCTTATAGACACAGGTTCAAGTCACTCTTTCATTTCCACTACCCTCATTCGGAGCTCGGAGATTCCGACGGAGCCATTGGCTCGATCCTTATAGCTAGAGACTCTTACGGAAGCAGACTTGATGATTACGCACTGGTTCTGGTAGTCTGAGCTTACTCTACGGGGAAAGAGCTTCGGTTGGCCTCTCCTCGTAGCAGTGTCGAGTCCTTATGACAATATCTTGGGTATGGACTGGTTATCTATAGTCCATGATCAGATTGACTATATTAGGCGCAAAGTGCGGTGTGTCCACACGGATGGGACAAGGTTCACTAACACTGGCGAGAAGGGAGTCTTTGCAGTGTAGGATAAACTTGCTCAAAGGAGGGTGCAGCTGATCACTCATCAGTTGGCCTGCCCTACCCTTGGAGCAGTTGATGTGGAGAGTCTGAGATATCCTGTAGTGGTGGACCAGTACACGGATGTTTTCCCTAAAGATGTTCTAATACTACCTCCTCATAGAGAGGTGGAATTACACATTGACTTGTACCCCAGGACAACACCGATATCTACACCAGCATATTGGATGGTTCCCGCTGAGCTTCGTGAGCTGTGGGTACAGTTGGAGGACTTGTAGGCGAAGGGATTCATCCAGACCAGTGTTTCTCCCTAGGTAGACCTGATTCTATTCTCCAAGAAGGCGGATGGGATCTTGAGGCTTTTTGTCGAATACCGTCGCCTGAACCAAGTGACCGTGAAGAACAAGTACCCACTCCTGAGGATTGACGACCTCTTTGATCAGCTGAAGGGAGCACGGTGGTTCTCGAAGATAGACCTCAGATTAGGCTATCACCGGCTCAGATTTTGAGATGAGGATGTGCAGAAGATGGCCTTAAGATGTCAGTACGGCCACTATGAGTTCTTGGCTATGACTTTCGGCATAACCAAAGATCTAGCTGTGTTTGTGGGACTCATGAACAGGATCTTCCAGCCATACCTTGATCTCTTTGTCGTAGACTTCATAGACGACATTTTGATCTACTCCACTACTGAGGAGGAGCATTCCTACCATTCACGGGTAGTACTGGACACACTCTGAGAGCAACAGCTTTATAGTAAGCTCTCGAAGTGACAGTTCTGGATCTGAGAGGTTCACTTTTTGGGAAATGTCATCTCATAGGCTGGATTTGCAGTGGATCCAACGAAGATTGATGCAGTAATTGCTTTAGAACCACCCTAGGAGTGTGATGGAGGTACAGAGTTTCATGGGTTTCACTGGGTACTATCGTAGGTTCGTACCAGACTTCTCCAGAGTTTCAGCACCACTATCAGCCTTAACGAAGAAGGGGAAACCCTTTGTTTGGATAGAGAGATGCTAGCAGAGCTTTCAGGAGCTGAGGCAGATGCTAACTAGTGCCCCCGTCTTGAGACTTCCAGAGGAAGGTATAGGGTACATAGTTTACTACGGCGCATCAGGGACCAGAATCAGGTGTGTCCTGATGAAGGAGTGAGTAGTGATCGCGTATGGTTCTCGACAGTTGAGACAGCACAAGCCAAACTATGCTACCCATGACCTGGAGTTAGTGGTAGTGGTCTTCGCCTTGAAGATGTGGTGACACTATCTAACGGGTCATTGTTTTACCGTGTACTCTGATCACAAGATTCTCAGGTATATCTTCTCTCTGAAGGACCTGATCCTGAGACAGCGGCGTTGGTTTGAGTTCCTCCAGGAATATGACTTCGAGAGAGTCTATACTTTAGGAAAGGGGAACATTGTATCAGATTCTCTCAGCATAAGATATGGTATACATCTGTTAGGTGAGGCGACAGAGCAGCTGGATACCTTATAGATATCCTTTGTGGATAAAGATGGACCAGCCTTCCTTCAGTCTCTTACATTCACTCCCCCACTTCTTCAGCGAGTCAGGGAGGTGTAGCGTGGAGAGGATGACTGCGAGACACGACATGCCCAGATATCCACAGGGCAAGCACCTGATTGATTTTATGAAGGTGGGGATCACGTCATCCTCTTCAGAGGACGTACCGTGGTACCAGTGGAACTTTAGGAGGAAGTTTGGAAGGAGTTCCACACTTCCCCTTTAGCGGTAAATCTAGGATTGGCGAAGATGTACCAGGACCTTCGGCGACAACACTGGTGGATCGGTATGAAGAAGGTAGTAGCGGAGTTTGTCTCTTGATGCCTCACTTGTCAGCAAGTGAAGGTGGAGAACCAGGTACCAGCATGCTTGGATCATCCCTTAGAGGTCCCAGAGTGGAAGTGGGATGGGATATCCATGGAATTCGTGATGGGTCTTCCACGCACATTCAGGGGTCACGACTCGATTTGGGTGATCATCGACCGACTCACCAAGTCAGCTCACTTCCTACCAATCAGAGAGTATGGTTCAGTAGAGAGATTGGGATACCTCTATGTGCATAAGATTGTGCGGCTTCATGGATTACCTTCATCTATTGTCTCTGATCATGATGCATGCTTTACTTCCCGGCTATGGAAGGGGTTGCAGGAAGCTTTCGGGACGCAGCTTTGTCTGAGCACCGCCTTCCATCCTCAGACGGATGTACAGACTGAGAGGACCATTCAGACCCTCGAGGACATGCTTCATGCATATATCCTCGACTTCAGTCACAGCTGGGAGGATCACTTACCTTTGGTGGATTTTTCCTACAACAATAGTTATCACTCCACCATAGGGATGGCACCCTTCGAGGTGTTATACGGGCGACCCTGTAGATCACCGTTGTGCTGGATAGACCCTGGGGGTTCAGAACTAGTGGGACCAGAGATGGTACGAGCTACCACGGAGAATGTGCAGATCATCCAGGAGTAGTTGAAGACTACACAGAGCAGGCAAAAGTCGTATGCTGATAGGAGACGAAGACCTCTGTAGTTTGAGGATGGAAACCATGTATTTTTACTGGTATCACCTCGACAAGGTCTATGAAGATTTGGCTGAGGTGGAAAGTTGTCTCTGAGATTCATAGGACCTTTCCAGGTCCTTAGAAGAGTAGGAAAGGTGGCTTACCGCCTGGCTCTTCCACCTCAGTTGCATCGGGTGCACGATGTCTTCCACGTATCTTAGCTTAGGAGATATATACACGACCCTTCCCACATCATCGACCATGGGGAGATGGACGTCGATGATGGGGAGACTTTTATGAAGGTTCCAGTGGAGATTGAGGATTGACGGGAGAGGGTCCTACGTGGACAGTCGATAACTCAGGTGCGCATTTGTTGGTAGCACAGGAACCTCCAAGAGAGCACATGGGAGTGGGAGGCTCAGATGCATGATCAATACTTCCATTTGTTCCCATAATTCGAGTTGTAGCTAACAGGGACGTGAATCCCTGAGGTGGGGAGAATGTAAAGACCCAGTATTTTCATAGAAAAAATTTTCATAAATACTTGGGAATTTCACGAGCCCACGAAAATTTACGGCGCTTGATTCCGAGGCCTGGTGTGCCCGGAATAAATTTCTGAAGTTTTGTTTGGGTATGTTCAGTAAACGTACAAGCGGGATTTTATAACTTCTAAAGCGTTACTCGGAATTGAAATCTGAGGGAACCGTTAAAGTCACAATGCTTGTATTATTTTAATAATACTTTCCCTTCAACAGAAGTCAGTTGAGGATAGAAGTTAGTTTTGGGGTTTTCTTTAAAAAAATAATAAAATAAAGTGAGCTACACTTTATTTTATTGAGCCTCTATGTGAGTGTTGGTGGTTAAAATCTCTTCACATGAGTTGGAGGTGGGGCCACCACACCTTAACCTCCCATGAGAGGTTATGGTGGTGGGTCCCACCCGAACATAACCCCCCATGTGAGAATAAATGAGGTGGGGACCACTCGGGCTCTTAACCCCTTAAATTCCCCATTAAAGTGGAGAAAACTCTCAAGCTTCACATTAATTTAGGGGAACCACTTCACCTCCCCTAGCATTTAATTTTTCCAATCCTCCACAATTAAGGGGGAGCCTACCAAATTAATTACTCCATTTTGAATTGGTGTCAACTCCCCAATTAATACATGCCAACACACGTGAATTAATGAGGAGGAGCATTTTAATTTTAATTCCCCCTTTTGAATTTGTGCCAACGAAATAATAGATTAATTAATCTATTATTTGGCACAATGAATTCACTTGGGTGATTGAAGGGAAAGCTCTCAACGAGGAACCTCATCCTCCAATGAAGAACTCTTTCCAACGAAGAATGAAGAGCGTCGGTGACAATCCTTCTTCGACTTCTTTTTGGACACCTACTGACGTGGAATCTCTTCCACAACCATTGTGCGAATTTGGGAGTGGAAGATTGCAGCGGATGCGATGAACGACAACTATGTCATCTTCCCACGACTTCAGCATCTATGACCGAAAATTAAAGGTGGGGGGTTTACTTTGAGCACCTTGTTCTTCCCTCCTTTTTGGATAATGAAGGTTGTTGAGAATCATTCTTTTGAACCATCTGCTATCACCATAAACACAGAGGATATGGGCCAACTTAACATGGTTCTACATCCTTCGTCGATTTTCCTTCTTATGACATTCTTTGGCACGGCGATGTAACAATGATCAGGTGACAAAGGCAGCGACAACAAAGGTCGCGCTTCCCGTGGCCTCTGTGAATCGTACCGCCCCCGCAGCACTCCGGAGCACCCGGCAGCACGCTGCTGGCCCACGCCAGCCCGAGCCGTGCTGAACCGGCCTACCCGGCCACCTCATCGGCCTACCCAGGCCGCCGCCTGGCCTACCCAGCCACCCCCCGGCTGCCGACCCGCCTCCCCGCGGCCTCCCGCGTGCCCTGCCCACGGCCTGCCCGGCCTGCACGCGGCCTCTAGTGCGCCCCGCCAGCCTGCTTGTGCCCTGCCGCGCCCTGCCTGGCATGCCCGACGCCCTCCCGGCCCCCCTGATCGGTTGCCCCGCCGGCTTGCCTAGGCCGCCTGCCTGCCCAGGCCGTGCGCCCGGCCTACACAGTCTCCCCACCAGCCTGCCCAGGCCACCACCCGGCCTGCCCAGTCGAGCCACGCCGGCCTCTCGAGCCGTCTCGTGGCCTCCATCACGGCGCCGCTGGCCGAAATGGCTCGGCCACCCCGATCAAGCCGCATGAACCTCTCCCCTCGGGGTGCTAGCTGAACTGCTCGAACCACACCCCTCATGGCAACCTCTAGGCCGAACTGCCCATGCGGCATGTTGGGCTGGGCCCAGCGGACCAGGCCGAACCAAACAGGCTATCCCACCCAATGGGTCGGGCTAGACCCAAATGGTCTGGCCGAGTCAACCCAGACTAGGTTGGGCCAAGTCGGTCCGACCGGGTCGGACAGGACCCAGGCCCACTACCGGCCTTTACTTCCTTTGGCCATATCTTTGGCACCAGATGTCTGATTGGCGATTCGCCAGTGGTACTGGAAATCTTGGAGCATAGCCTTCCCTTCGAGTATACCCCTTGGATTTCGGGGTTTAATTGAGATATGGTCAGGATAGATCGTACACGAATCCAACCAGGCCCCCGAGACTAAAAGACTAATAACTAACAGACCGGGCATCTGATTGACGCGTCGTTTGTTGTGTTGAGACCTCTATGACTGGAGCACCTTTGAGATACTTCTTCATGGGAGTTCATGACAGTTGGAGTATCGACCTGTAGCTTGTGAAGCAGACCCTCCCGGAGACGAGCGAGCTGAGTACGAAGACCTAGTAGTTGGCTGAGACCTGATGACTGCTTGACCGATTCGACTCGGAGTGATTCGACTAGCCTAGTGGGGAGTGCCTGGTTGCGGCGGTAAACCCACGGTGGAGGAACACCTGGTAGTTAGCAGCAGACCCGTGGTACTCGATAGGAGAAGTACCTTTGTAGGCTATTAGGGGGGCGCCTAGTAGTTGGCAGCAAACCTACAGTGGGGAGCGCCTTTGTGTGAGCGTGGTAGACCCACGGTACACGACAGGAGAAGTACCTCAGCAGTCCAAGGTTAGTGGGAAGCGCCTTGGTGTCATGGTAGGCCCACTGTACTCAGTAGAGGAGAAGTTCTCCAGCAGTCGTGGTTTAATTAATGTGATAAAAAATCCCGGTTGAGCTGAGTCAGTAACTTTTGAGTTTACCTCATGATTGAGATGGATTACTTGATAACTTTGGTATATGTATGGGAATATACCTAAGTGTGGTTATCTATTGATTTATAACTTTGTGGTTTATCCTTGTTTGATTTTGTGAGACCTTGAGGGTCTCAGGGTCCCTACTGAGTATCGTTATACTGACCTCTATTCTGGCTTTTCCCGCACCTCGTTGTGTTAGTTGCAGACGACGAACATCATTGACTGAGGTCGAGAGTAGCAGGATTGGATGGTACCCAGAGGTGGACCTTATGATGAGTCAGTACACGGAGGAGCAAGACATACGTGGAGCACTGAGGAGGCTATCTTTACCTACTCTTCAAGTAGGGTTTCTCGTTGGATGATCCAGCAGCTATTTTACTTTTCTTTCAGTTGTACTTGTACTTTACAGTTGGGCTTGTATTTCCGGCCCCCTTTACTTTTCATAACTCCTTTGTATACAATTTTTAGTGTTTTACTTCCAAATCATACTCTATTGTGTGTGTTTACACTTAATAAAGGTAATATCTTCCCAGTATTAGGGATTTACATCTTTGGTGCTAGTCGCCAGCCCCTGGCCTATAGAAGGCGGGCTTGGGGTAGTCATGGCACGGGCCCCGGGGGACGGTTCTTGACATTAATGACTAGGTTATAAAAAAGTGGTGTTTTTTAGAGACTCCTTATTTCATGCATTCAATATTAAATTTATTTTCAAAATCATGGGGTGTTATAATTTTCTTCTTCCCATTTCACACATTGAAAAAGTGATAATGTTGTCCACGGTCATGTGGACTACCTCCTCTTCGAAGCGATGTGATTCTTATTTTTTTCATCACCACATAACAATAGTGATATATATAAGTATATGTAACAAAATAATATTGTATTTATGATATAATTATCAGTATGTAAAGATAAATGTTACTTATCTTATTTCCATAATGATCATTAAAAAATGAGAACTTTACTCATGCATACGTACGGCCTACCGTCTCCATGTTTGTAACGTTGGTTCATTTTTCATAACCATATTTAATGATTGATTTTAAGAGTATAATTTATTTATAAATATGATAATTATTTCATTACTATTTATATATATATTTTTAAATAATGACCTCATTGACCTTCTTCAACCTACCAAAGTCAGTTTTCACACATTAGACGAATATAGTCATAACAATAGACTTAAACTTAATTAATTTATTAATTATATATAATTTTTTACTAAGAAAAATAAAAGTATAATAAAATCTAAAAAGTTTATAATTAAATTAATTACTTAACATAATTATATTATTCCGGAAGATAAAGAATAAGCATGATGAATCAGACTCTAGGTAAGGGTTTTTCTTGTCTCACAATTATTTCTGTGAGATATATTCTACATTCGTCACTTATTATTATTGTGTGGTTTATATAATTAAAATGTATTTATTTTATGATTAATATTATTTTATTTATTAGAATCTACATATCCATTTTAGGATCTCTTTTTTATGGTGTTTACTATTTCAAAATTACCAAATAAGTAATGTATTTTTGTCACAATTTTCCTTCTTTGAGACGTTTGTTATGTTATACACCAATATTATTTTATGTGGTATATATATTGTAACGTTTACATTTTATATAAATAATATTCTTATTTTCATGATATTATATGTTTTATTTAAATTTATTCCTTCATGGGTATTGTGATTCTATGTTTCCAAAGTTTTAAGATTCTTTTGTTACAATCTTATCGTTTTTATCAAGATTGTGTATGATTAAGTATCTATTTTTATATCTTATACTTATCATTAATTACCTTATAATATGGTTATTCATGATATTTTCAAGTGATAGTTCCATTTTTCACTCTATGGTACTTAGAATAATTTAGAAAATGTATTTAAGAAAATATGAATTTGTTTATCTCTTTAGTTGTAAATCTATTTTATTCCAAAACTAAGTTTTCAAAAATGGTTTAACCTTTTTAAAATGATTTATTAAATAAATTTTTATCCTCTTTTTTATTTAAATAATTTTTTCCAAAGGAATATTATTTTATCTTTCTGATCAATGTGCTTTTCTAGCCTTTTTATAGTGTAAAAGAAATTTTCTTTCAACAGGTACGGCATGTTTGTATCTACCCACCATCATTACTGTCATTTCTTCAAATCATCAATTGAAATTTTATAAGTTTATTTTTAAATGAAAAATTTAATTATTGTTCAATAAATTCATAATTTTTAAAAGTTTTTTTTCAAATAAAATTACTTTCAAAATGTTTTTTAGTTTAAAAAGTGATTTTCAAAATTTAACGGATATTTTATTCAATAATATTTCAAATAATAATTTAATGGTATTTCCATTCATCAACATAAACAACCCTTGTTTTTACTTATCCTTTAATGGGGATATTTATTATTGATACGATCCTCTTTCTTTCCCTAGATGGATTGTGTTTGTTTCAATGAGATTGTTATGGAACCCATTTCTTTTCCACAGGTTAATTATTTTTCAAAGATATTTTTTTGGAAATCATTTATTTTCCATAGTTTAATCATGTTCTAAAAAAATAATTTTTTTTCCATGAGTTATGATGAAATTAATTTTCAATGTTATTTATTCGAAATTCGGTTTTGGGACATTATAAATGTTTGGTGTGCCGAGATAATTTCTGGTGAGCCTGTTATAACTTATATGATAGGTGTTCCTAGATAGAGCTCTAATGAATTTGGGTAATTATTATGTTCTCCATATAATTATATTGGAAGTTTTTCATATGTTTATTCCAATTATAAGGGTTATATAAGGGTTTGATGAGATGATGTTCCAAGATACCAATATGTTTTATCAATGATTTTTGTGGGTTTATAATGTTTAATTTGATCAAGATTGATATCACATGACTCATGATTATTGATTATTTTGAATATTTACTTTATTTAAGACTTATTCAATGTTTTCATGTTCTATGATCTAGGTGTTGAGACATGTAAATATTCTTATGTTATACTCATGCACTTTGATTACGTCAGCATACCCTTATTCTCTTTTTATGCTCACTGATGACTTTCATTTTTTAATTATTATATTTTCCCTTACTAACCATTTGATATCATCCTTATTATGTTTCATTTTCTCCATTTTATAAATAATTTGGTTGAATTAATTATCTCTTGATGTTATTTCATATGGATGATTTTGATTACCTAATGTTAAATAAAAAAACCTAGGTACAACAAGAGATGATGTTCATATTTATGAACCATATGTTTATAAATCCAAGTTGATATGAGTTGGTACTAATTCTCTAAAACAGTAAAACTAAAATTTACAAGATTATTTAAGTGTTCTAATATTTATTTTTCATATTTATGTTTTCAATGGTGAAAAGTGTTTCACCTTCTTTGGTATCAAATCCAAAAGTGTAAAATTTATGGATTTAACACCAAATCTAGGAGTGTGGGTCTTGGGATATTATAAAGGGAACTAGAAGCTTCCCCACCTTGATAACTAGAGATATAACCAAGGTATGTAAAATAAAGGGGTGTTAAGCCCCTAAATAAAACAATAAAAAATCCATGGTAGAAAATAAAAATACAGTACCATAAACAATTTCATGAATACCTAGTGTTGGAAAATATGTAGCATGTAATTGAACATTCCCTATTCCCCTACATTTATAACCATGATGAGGACCACCCCCATGGTAATGCTCAGCCCCATGTCCCTGAGGATAAGGAACATTATGTGAATTTCCTCTTCCTGGCCCATCTCCAGTTTACTATCCCCCAGCATGTTAACCCTACTACATGTTTTTGAAAAACTTTAGAGGAAACTACTATGGAGACTATATGAAAAACTAGCTACCAATATTATGTTAGAGACTAATGATGTACATAAACTAAAACATATGATATTAATAACCTCTATATGAAACTTTTACTATAATGTAATTATCTATAGAATACTAAGGACTATTAGTTATAGATAAATATGAATAAAATAAGTGAGGTTAGCTCCCTATATGGAAAAAGTGTGACTGTCAAGCTAATTTAGAACCTCCTCTTGCAACCTTGCTCATTGATATATTCTAATTAATCCATTATAAAGATGACTAGATAGAATAATTAATCTTATATATCATCTCTATATAAACTAACACCTCAAGATATGTAGGAAATTAAAATGGATTGACCAAACACTAGATATATAGGAATAATTCCTTAAAAAAGGGCATTCCCTAGCCTCATCATTACAGATATAATTTTGAGAAATGAGATGAAAATTCTTTAACGAGACTCTGATCTCAAACACTCTAAAGCTCTACTACTAAATAGAGATAAACTTAAACTACTAATTTTCCTTCTACATGAAGGAAAGGAACTCAACATGGAAGTACTTTTAAAAATCATCCCATGGGAAAATAAACTCCTCTGGACCATCCAAGAAGTAGAACCCCCGCTTGAAAAAAATATCCAATGATATTAAATGTTCATTCTATATAAGAATCAAACTAAAATTAATATCATGTTTCTCTAACTAAAACACTATCTCATGATCAGATATGATACCCTCATAATTATTTAGATTTGACATTGAAACCCACATATTGTTTTCCTCAAAGAATTTACCTCTTGGATTAGGTTGACCCTCCTCTAATTGATAAGAGTATCCTGATTCACCTCCCCTTTCTAAAAAAATACATATGATGTTCACCATCCATCTTTACAACACAGAATAAGTAAAATCCAAATTATAGTTTCGTGGAATTTTTTTATGAGATTCATTTTAATTTTCCCTAGAATATCCATTATTAAAATATAAGTTTAATCATGTGTGATGTAGGTGATACACCTTGGTCTTGGCTATGTAGTATTCGTATTCTTTCTTAAGATATTAAATAATATTGTGTTACTTGTATTAGATAAAAGGTGGACCTAAACTCTTATGTCCAAATTGATATCCCTTAAAATTCCATGTGCTATGTTTAATGAAAATTGTTTCAATACAAAACCAATGAATGCCTCACCATTACTTAACTCCAAACTCCATCTAAACTATAATTCATAGCTATGATACCAATTTTTCATCATTTTATCCCAATGGATCCCCTTATATTCTTATAGTAAATATAAGAGTGACCATCAAAGTCTACCTTCAATAGGTCATCTATTGGTGAGTAGCATCAAGGGTGTAGAAATACACATATATAAAGCATTACCTTTATAAATCCTTGGAATATAAGAAAATAAACTCCAATAAAATCCTTCAAAAAAAATAATTAATAACACATAGTCCCACAAAACATGAAAAAATCATATGTAAACTAGGGTATTCAAAAAAATAACAAAAATTAATATACATTGCAGAGTCTCCTTAAACACAAATCAACACCCTAATATAGTACAATAAAGACCAATCACCAACTACCTACTAGAAAAATGAAACATGAACACACACACATTAATATATATGGTTAAACATAAAATTATATTTGGTATAATCCTCTCTAAAACATCATTCAAAAGTAGAAGAGGCATACTAATTCCACAATACATAAATATCCAAACATAGTCATCACCTATGTCAGGTCAACCACCACCCATACTCCCCAAGTCCCACTCACCCTGTAAAACATACATGAATAGTGATATAATATCAAGATAATATATATTAGGATGGTAACATGTAACCACTTCCAAACTAATCAAGTCTCCCTCACACCCCAATAAAATATGATCAATCACTCTCATCCCTTATATATCCATATGAACACATAGTCACATAACTACATTAGAAACCCATCCACATACCACAACTCTAAATCCACATCATTTCCACATATCTAAAAACTCTTCTGCAATACAAATTAGTATATCACAACCACGCACCACATCTATATCACACTAGGGTAACATGAACACGATGGAGATCAACCTCATGCCCTATTATGTCCCTAAATGTCCCCCACCATGTATCACACCACAACCGCATCATATAAACTCTACCATCAAGCTATTATATCATGTGAATCATAACCTCAAGTTGTCATATCATGTATAATGTTGATAATAGAGGGAGAAATAGAATTGGTAAATAATATATGTCATATCCATCCAATATGTTTGGGAAAAACCTAGAACCCATGACCTCATACAAAAATCTGAAAGGTTACATGACTTGGGAGGTGGCGTATAAAAATATAGTATAAAATATAGATAATATGTAATTAAATAAATAATCCCAGATTAAGGGTATCCTCACAAATAGTTTTTAATTTATTACTAAAACCTTCTACAACCACAACCATACATCCAACTCATTCTAACAACCACTGCCACAATAATACTAACTCAAAACAGCCACAAACAAACCCAATCATAACTATTATAATTAAAACTTACCATTTTATTACATCAATATAAATTTCAATATTTTTTATTTATAGGAACATTTCACTCATTATATTGCACAACATTTTCATAATAACATTTTATCCTTTAACCCAATATTTATTTCATCAATCAATATTTATTCAACCCACAAATCATCATATTCATCCCCTTATCCATTACTAGATTTCATTATCTAAACAACATTCCACATTTCAAAGAACCTATGACATGGTCTAATAAAAAAATTAGATCCACTTACTCTAAAAATTAAATCCACTACCACACAAACCCAACCAAATTCCAATATAAAAAAACCACAATATTCTCTATATCATCCTTAATCCTCATTGACTAGCCATAACACCGCCACAAAAATAATAACATATCAGTGCTCCCAAAATAGCCTCAACATATGACAAATACCACTCGATCTGAAAAAATAACACAAAAAAATAGAAGTAAATAACAACAACAAAATAATGAACAACATTAAATAATCTCATTTAAAGATAATTCTATGATCATTTAACACCATTTACATTAATAAAAAAATTAATTCTAATTTCACATAACTCCCCATTTTTATTGCCAAAATTATGTACTTAACCAGTTATAAATCGGCATGAGTCATGTCAATATAAAAATAAGACTTTAATGGTGTATAATATCACTCAAAAATTCAACAATGAAGTGGAAGTAACATAGAGATCACCAAAAAACATGAGAATTGTCTTTTCCCTTTTCAATTTCATTATTCTATTTCATTATCTTTAATATTTTAATCATAATTCTCTATCCAATGAGTCGTATTCATGATAATTCCAAGTTTACATTTGAATAAAATAAAGAAGATATAGAATAACCTATATAAATATATTCTTGAACAACCATTGTATAATATTATAGAAAAACTTTGATCAAAATCCCATAAACATAAAAGGATACACCACAAGGCCTACACATGACCACAGCCCATCAAATGCTATATGAAACATCTCTAAACCAAACCAATACCACTACCAAAACCATTATAAAAATTAGAATAATATAGAATAAGGAATGTAGAGGAGGATTTTATCTCAGATTAAAGGATATCAATTTTAGGAATCCAATTACCTGTTATATAGAAACTAAAGCCTCTTTCATATATTGTTACATTATTTTTAATGTATTTATATACACAACAAAACCCAAGGTTATATATTTCTAGTGTCATTGGGAGACTAGGTTTTTAATACATATAGTGAGACTAAAACCAAAAATGTTTATTTTATTCTCTATAATGATCTTATAAATGTTTGTGATCTCCTAAAACTTTGTTTTATAACCTTGGGAATACATAAATAAAAGGATTAAGTTGAAAACTGAGTACAAGAATAAATATGATAAAGAAGAATAACTTATGAATCAAATGAAATATCATGGTATTATAAGAGGCAATTTACATGATAGATCATGTAGTGGCATGAAATTAGTATGTTCAAAATATATGATAAATAATTCATAGGAATATTATTGAAACATAGAACATGGAATTAGTCTAAATCAACACTAATCAACATCACATTTTGGGTAGAGTCCCATTATGGTTTAGGTTTACTCCATAATCTTATGTATATCATATCATGAGTCATAAACATTACCCAATGAATTGGGGGACTATATTGGTACACCCATCATAATATTTATATGCATATGTGTTCCATGTAAGGAAATCATACCTAAGGAATAAGTATCAGGTAAAACCCATAGAAAGGAAAGGGGTTATATAATCATGTATTATTACATATCCAAATTTAATATAATAATGAATTCCATAAATTAAGTAATTAAATCATTCTTGGATATTCTTAGATAAATAAAGAAGCATAGTACGTGAAAATTACATCCATGTGAATTGAATATATAAAAAGTAGTGGGGAAATAATTTTTGAAATATTATTATTATGTGGTTTTTTAGGGAAAATGGTAAAGAATCATTACCTAGGGTCTTAGAATATTAATTTCCATAAAAATAAAAATGAACTAAAATGGTTTTACATAAAAATTAAATGATTTTTAAACCATGAAAGGTTAAAAACAATTCCTTGAGTGGTACTTGAAATGAGGAAAGAAAAAAAGTTCCCATTAATTGACTCTTCATAATGAAATAAATTAAGAATGTAACCTTTCAAACATGTATATACTCATAATGGAAACATGAAATATATATATATATGTGTGTGTGTGTATGTGTGTGTGTTTGGGATATATATATATATATATATATATATAATATAGATGAATTAAATCAGAATAATAGAGAGAGAATTTGATGTAAAGAGAGAAAAATCATAACCTAAATAAAATTGGGTAGTTCAGAAAGATCCCTTACCTTGTATTCAGATTCATTCTAAACATTCACTTAACCTATTTAATAATCAATTTCATTTTATTAAATTCATAATTTATAACCTTATTTAAATATATTTGATTTATTATAAAGATTATATGTTATATTAATGTTATTTAATCTAGGTTTTTTTTTCTACTATCCCAAGGTCGTTCGTGACATGTTTCCAAGGTCACATTAGTTTATTGATATTTATTAAAGTTCTTTCCAAATGGTACTATAAATCTAGAAGTGAGATAAAATGATGTTAGTGTCATCAAAAAAAATTAAAGGTCCCAAATATTTATTTTTTTCAAACATATGGATGATTAATTTAGTATAAATATTATCATTGTATGGTTAGTTTATTTCGATAGTTCTATCAACCATCATAAATAAGTTTCATTTTATTTAATTAGATGGTTATTAAATATATACCATATAATGAAATAATTTATAATATAATTATTATAAAAATATTTAACCATTATATTATTTATATTACCAACCTTCATAGTAGCGGAGAAAACAAAAGTATATTGTTTATGGAGGTGGTGAAACCTCCATTTTATCAAAAACGTTTCCATTTTAAGAATTAAAAGAGGTTAGGTAATGTATATTACATTAATGTAATTAAATTAATATCTATATTTGATATTTTTTCATTATGTTATGTAATATGGAATACTTTTGGAGGATTAAGTGGAATAAATAATTAAAAAGATCTGTTGAGGGTATTACCTTCCCCTTTGGATGTATATTTTTAGAACACCACAAAACGATACTTTAAATGGACTGTGGGTAAGACCATAACTTCTTGGGAATGTAGATGAGGGTTGAGTATAGGATTTTTTAGAGTTTTTTAAAACTATAAGGCCTAAAATGTGTGAGGGTATGGGTTGGGGTTGTATTTATAAGGGGAGTAGTGGGTTGTTTTTTGAATATCATATTCATTAGTTTATTATTTTAGAACAAGACAACAAATATTGTAGATTATTGTGAATATATAAATTAATTAGAGCATGTGAGTTTGAAATAATATCTTATTAAATCATCCATGATGCATAAATTCATGTATTTAATATATAATATTAAATATTGAATTTTTTTTGTATTTTAATATACACCAAAAATTCAACTATTTTTGAAAATTTCCAAAAAATAACCCTAACCAATTTTTTGATGTGTAGATCCCAAAAATTAAATACATTTTATAAAAATAATTTTCTATATATGATAATTTTAATTGTTAAATAAAACCCTTGTTTATTTCGAAAATACCAATCTTAATATTATATAAAATTTTCTGACCCTTTGGAAAATTATTTACAGTCTCATAAGATTATATAATTATTATAAAAAAAACTAATATTATTTTATAAGAAAATTATGAATATATATTTTCTATCAATAACATATATTTTTAATAAAAATGTAAGTAAAATATTTTTTTTACAAAAATACAAAAAAAAAATATTTTATAATTTTTAAAACATTTATTTACTTGTATAATGCTATAAATATGTCACATTTTCATTTGATAAGAAACCTAAATATTATTGATCAATTAAATAGGTGGTATTATAATTATTATAGTTATGTTATTATTATTAAAAGTTATATTACTATTTTAACTGTCAGATTATTATTCCAACAGTCATATTTATAATGATTGTATAGATTCCCCACATTCTATATAGACATAATTTTTCATTAATTCGTCATTCACTTCCATTTTATCTCAAGGTTATATATATTTTCATTTTTAAAATGAATATTTAATTATTAATATTCTATTTTATTTCTATATAGATTTTTATGACTGTGATATCCTATGGGATTGATCGTATCCAAATTTTCATATAATAGTTATCATAGTTTATATTTTTTAAACCAATATAATATTTTTCATTATTATAGATATATTTATTAGATAAATTTAACATCCAAGTAAATATAATTAAAAAATGGATCACCATGTGGTTCATGTTTTTTATATAATACTACTTTTCTAAATATGACACATTTAAATAATCAGAAGGGAAAATTCCCTCGATAAAATTATGGGCCTTTTAATTCTTACCCCCTTAGGGAATTTCTTCCTAAATTTTTTTTACATATAAAGTTGAAAATAGGTGAGGTTACTTTTTCCTAATTTCTTCATCCAATTACCATGTCTCCTACTTGTACATATGGTTCCAACATAGTACTTTGATTATGGGAGTTGTCTTCTTATATTGAACTTTGACTCTATGATCCATGATTTTCACTAGATTCTCCGCATAAGAGAGATCAGGATCAAATTGTAGCACCTTAAGATTTATTATATGTGAGGGATATAGTTTTCACCTTCTCATGAGGGATATGTGGAACACATCATGTAATTTAGATAGGGTCGGTGGGACTAGAACTCAGTTATCCTTAGCTCCAATGAAATCAAGAATCTCAAAGGGGTCGACGTATCTTGGGATTAGATTTTCTATTTTCCAAAAATCAAATTAATATATTCTTTAAAGATATTTGGATGATACCTTTATCTCCATCCCAAATCTCAAATTCTCTCTTATGGTTATCATTATATCTATTTTGTCTACTTTGATCTATCCTGATGTGTTATTGAATTTCATTAACATTTTCTACCATTTAATTGACATTTTTAGGACCCAGTATCTTTCCTTCACCAACATCATCCCAACATGTAGTTGTTCTATATAAATTCTCATAAATGAATTCACATAGATCTATTTTTATGGTTGAGTGAAATATATTATTATACAAGAACTCAACTAGAATAATATGTTGATCTATCTTCCTTTGAGGTCCATCAAGCATGCTCTTAACATGTCATCAAATGTTTTTAAAGTCTATTTACATTGGATATCAATTTTAATTTTATAATATATAATAAATTTCAACTTAGTGTTTAGATCATGTTATATAATTTTCCATAACATGGTTATAAACCTTGGATCTTGATTGGATACAATCCATAGGAGTGTCCCTGGAAGCCTTCTCACTTCTCTGATGTATGTCCTAGAAAGTTGATCAAGTGATAAGTCCTATTTAATAGTAATGAAATGAGTATTATTTGTAAGATGGTCCACCAGAACCCATAATGAATTATTCCCTTTTTATGTCATTAGAATACCTATGATAAAATCCACAGTTATGTTATCCCATTTCAATGTGGGTTGGGGTAATTATTGCATCATTCTCTTGGATTTTTTTCCTTTAATACTACACATACTAGAATAATAGGCACTTTGATATATATTTTGTGATCTCATTATTCATATTGTCATGATAATTATGATCTAGGTGATCTTGATACATCTTCATACTCCCTGGGTAGATAGAGAATGTCAAGTTATGTGCATCATATAGTAGCTTCTTCTTTATCTCAATCATTGATGGTACTCATCATCATGACCAAAGTTTTACAACCCCTTCTCTATTAATTTTTTAACTTTTAGTGCTTTCATTTTTTATAACATCCACCATTTATTATATTTTAATTCCATCCCTTTGATCATATTTAGTTTTATTCATATGGGATGTTTGAGAAATCATTTTACAAAGGAATGATGATGTTCATTCCTTTATGATTCCCATGTCCAACCTTTTATTGTATAGGATGATCAGATCTATCTCAAATAGTGTCATAGATAAGGCTACAATATCTTTTATACATAGAGATTATTCCACTTTATTTGCCTTCCTATGATGGTAATTTATTGATCAATCATAGTTATTGATCAACTAGAAGGATCTGTTGTCAACTGGGTATTTAACTACAGAAGAAATTCCATTTCTAAATAAATCTAAGCACTTAGAAGGTGCTTGGGTTCAATAATAATTTATATAAAAATGGAAAAATTATTTTAAAACCCAATAATAATGATTATAATGAATTTTTTGGAATTTAAACAATTAATTATAAAGAAATGATTCATCCTAGCACACCCAAGGGGTATCCTTGATCGAGGTTGGAATCCTCAAATTGCTAAAAACAATAAATATGAGTATAACAAGGTGTGTATAACAATTTAAAATGTAGAAATCAGTTTTAAAGAGATGTGCAGTGAAGTACGGAATATGGTATAATGAAATGTTTATGAAAACATCAAAAATTTAGGGATAAATTATGATATCATCTGCCTTAGGGTTGTTCATGACTCCTCGCTTGATGGTGGCCTCAGATTCAAAGTAGATTAGAAGAAATAAAATAAATGTTTGAACTCCCTGAAAATATGGGAAACGATATTGCACCTAAATAGTTTAATGGATCCAAATATAAACTATTATGGGAAGGGAGTGGAATTTAGATCTTATTGAGATATATTTGATGCTTTTGATGGTGCTTTATTTGGACTTTGGATTGAGAAGATATCAAAGAACCTATGTGGGAGGAGAAATTTGATTATGATTGGAGAAATATGAGTTCCATATTTAGTAATGAGGAGAATGACAAAATAAATTATCTTATAAGATTAATTAAGGTAAAAAATGACATTTCACCCTCAAAATAGGGGGTGCATAGTTTTTCCAAACCGTGTGCAAACCATGCTAGCCACACTACTTAAGAAAATACCCAACATGGTTAAGGTGCATAATTTCCCTAACCATTCACAAAACATGTAAATATAAATTATACAAACTATATAGTTTTCCAAATGGGTGTTCACCTAGGGTCACATTATTGTAGAAAAATCATGCATCCCCCGATTCACCTTTGTCTCACCTTGAATAGTCACCAGCAACCATGCAGGCTAGGTGGAACAGTTTCTACTAACTGTGTGGCCCATAATATTTTCCAGACTTTTGGGGTTCTAGGATTTAAACAATCCTCGAACACCCTCATGACCTTTGTGACTCCATTGGCTAACATCATAAGTGGTATTTTAAGGAATTTAAACCCAAAAAAATGAGTTTTACCTTCATGAAAATAGGGTTCATTTCAAACTCCCCTTCTTAAAGTAACTCATCCTCAAGTTGGCCTTATGAGGGTAAAGAGGTATCATCAGTAAAGAGTTATCTGTACTAATCTCATATATTAGCTTCCCAATCCATGTTTTCATCATGTACTCGTCTATACTGTCATAACACCTGTACCAAAGGAACTAACTTACCTTAGAGTTTCTTCGTGCTTTGATCCATAATACGAACTGGATACTCCTCAAAGGAATAATCTAAATCTAACACAACCTCATCAGGATGAAAGACATGTGATAGGTCTGGATAATACTATCAAAACTAAGATATGTGAAATAAATCATGTATAGACCATATCTCTTAGGAAGTTCTATTTGGTAATACATTGGTATGATCTGTTTTCCAGCCTATAAGGGTCTAAAAAACCTAGGTGAGAGCTTACTTAAACTCTGAATATAGATATGACCCAACCTAGGTGATACTCTCAAGAAAACCCAATATCCAACCTCAAACTTGAATGTTCACCAGTGTCGGTTGGAATATGACTGTTATTTGGACTGATCTATCATCAAGAATTTTCAATTCAACTAGACCTACTCTATAATCTCGTGAATGAGATGAGGTCTAGGAAAATATCCCTCCACTGTCTCTAGCCAACACATAGGTGAACGGAAAAGGCCTTCCATATAAGGCTTCATAAGGATCCATCTCGATGGTAGCCTGAAATTTGTTGTTATAAGATAACATAACAAGGGGAATGTGTTTACCCTAAGAACCCCCAAAGTTAAGAAAACTTGAGTAGAGCATGTCCTCTAACACTTAAATCATATGATATGTCTATCCATATGTTTGATGGTGATAGGACATGCTTAGAAGAACCTATGTACCCAAGGTATTATACAACCCCTGCTTGAACCGTGATTTAAAGTAAGTTTCTCTATCAGAAATGATAGAACGAGGATCTCCATGAAGATGTACAACCTCTATGAAATAAAATATCCCTAGATATTCTACCAAGAAGGTCTATTAAATAGGTAAAAAATGTGTGACCTTTTTTGAATGGTAAATGAAAACCCACACTACATCATTGCGACAAGGTGATATGTGTAAACCAATCATAAAATCCATTGAAACATCATCATATTATCAGTCAATAATAGACAGCAGCTATAAAATAAATGTCATTTATTGATCTTCTACCTTCACCTACTGATAGGTGGTACACTGAGTGATGAATCTAGAAATCTCCCATTTCATAAAATTCCACCAATACCGGCGTCATAGTTCTCAATAAATCTTGGTAACTCCATGATGAACTGCCCAAGATGAGGAATGTAAATCCCACATCAACTCATCTCTAGTGTCTATTGAAACCCATACACATTCTTGTAATAGTACAGTATCATCCATATCTATAGTATAACCTAAATATGTATCATCATCTGAGATTATTTTCCTTAGGAAAAGGCCTTTAGGATTAGATAGTTTCCTCATTCTTACCCATTACAGAAGAGTATAAGTCACTACTAAGGCTATAAGGATAGTCCAGCCATGATCCTCTTGAACCTCAATGGGTATCATTAAGAATATGGCCATGAGTTTCTATTCACCACTAGACACCTAAACTTTTTGTATATGAGTATTCTAGATAAGATCATTGGATACTACATTACCTTTATCAGGAATATAAGCAAGCTCGAAATAAAATTACTATAAGTACTCAACCCACCTGAACTGCCTAATATTGAGATCCTACTATGTAAATATATACTTAAGGATTTTTTGATCATTAAAAACCAAAAAATTATCTCAAATTAAATAGTGTCTCTAATATCATAAATCATCATCTAAATTAGCTTACTCAAGGTCGTGTAATAGGTAATTCCACTCGTAAGGCCTCAAATGACGAAACACATACATGATGCCTCACTCATCCTACATCAGAATACCTCCAATACATAAACAAGATGGATCACAATAAACTTTTCAACTCCTTCCTGGCTCTATAATAATCAATATTGACACTGAAGTCAATATTCTCTTCAACTCTTGAAAGGCTACTTCACAAGATTCTGACCATGTGAATTTCACACCTTCGTTTGTCAAGAATGTAAGCAGCATTGTAAGACTTGATAAATCCTAGATGAAGTCTCTGTAATACCCATATATCCTTAAGAAACTATATATGTAAAATATGTTCTTAGTGTAGTCTTAGGTAACTATAACTATCACTTTCTCTTTGTCTAATGAGACTTTTGACTTTGAGGTAATGTGACCCAATAGGTGGATTTTATTGATCCAAAAGTTGAATTACTGAACATATCATAAATTTGGTGTTATCTTAGTGCATTAAGAATGATCTCAAGATGTTTGGAATGGTCATGTATGGAGAGTGAATATGATAATACATCATCAAAAAATACTACTATGAATGAATCTATAATCATGTGGAAAACCTGATTCATAAGATCCATAAAAACTATAGGTGCATCTGTGTGATTGAACGGTATGATCAGGTACTTTTATAGACCATGACTACTCCTGAAATCTATGTGAGGTATGTATGATTACCTAACATTAACCTGATGATATTCTGAACTCAAATCTATCTTTGAAAACTCCCTCTCTCCTCGAAGCTGATCAAATAGTTCATCTATTCTAGGAAATACATACTGATTCTTTAATGTGAGATGGTTCAAATGACAGTAATCCATGAAAAGCCTGAGAATACCATTTCCTTATTATCAAAAAGTACTGTATAACCACAAGGATAAGTTTTGGGGCATATAAATCATTTAGCCTCCATATCCTATAACTATTTATTATGTTTTGGTAGCACCATAGGTGTCATCTAATGAGGAGGAATGGTCACTAGTGATACTCCTAGAACTATATCAATGGTAAAATCTACATATCATTCTAGAGGTACACCAAAGAATTCATTAAGGAATACATACCTGAAATGATCCATTATCGAAGGGAAAATAGTGGGTCATAACCCCTGATCATCCAATAAAATGTTAGAGGTCTGATCTATAACATTACCCAGATTCTTCTACATGGGTCCATCTTGATTTGCATAAACATCTCATTTTTCCTTATGTACATACCTACCTCTCTTTGGTGATGTAAAAGTCACCCTCAGATGACAGCAGTCAATTTGGGATTGATAGAGAACTAACCGATCGATTCTGATGATTACATACAATCCCATCATTCCAAGGGACGAAAATATTCCACGTGAAGAGGTATCTTCCTATCTCATGGGGAAAATACTTAAAATGGAGAACTCCCTCTGATTGGATACCTAATGGGGTATCAAGCATCATAACACCATGAAAGTATTCAATATTAAGGCCCAGTCTCTCAATAATATCCCCATATAAAAAGGAGTGAGATGTGACTATGTCAAATAAAATAGACACTAAATTGCAGGTTAATAGAATAATGCCTCAAACTATAGAATTTATGGTGTTATGCTCCTCCCACATAGGCTGGAATGAATGTAACTGGATTTTACCATGAACATGAGTCACTGACTAACTACCCTAATAAATCATTCTCTACTGGAACTGAGAATCTTGAGTCTGACTAACTCTGACATGACCATCATCATGGCATGATTAGCCAATGGTATTATAGCTACCTTTTGGAGATAACCTATTAAACCCACTTTGAAACTTGGGGTAGGAGAAGATCCCCACTCTTTAGGAACTGAAGGAAAGTTCCTGCAGAAGCTTTGTATATTCCACATCCTTCCACAACCTATGAATTCTACTAGATCCCATAAACACTGAGGTTTGTTATCTCTCAACTTCCTAGACTGCTGACATATCAGGAAACTATCTGCGTGAGGATCTTGACTATTATTACCCTCGCGAGAAACCTCTAAGTGATTCTTATATTTGCAAGAATAACAACTAATAGATTTAGGTTCCTAACTTCTCTAACTTGCACCATCAGCTTCCCTGAGATTTCACTCTGTAATAAGGGTCTGGTGGATGATTTCAGAAATATGATTCAACCTAAATACATTGTCATGTGATCATATGGTGTATACCATCCCATCCTTATATCTTCTAGTGGTCATAATATCATCACCCTCAAGATTTGGTGCAAATCGCTACAACTTAGTAAAGTGAGAATAATACTTTATGACAAGACTATCTCTTTACTACAAGTTCATAAGTTATCTATCTCTTTCATACATCTATGTTTGGGGAAAGAAGTATTCATATAAGACAGTTTATAAATCTTACCAGACTAAATTATGTTTTCAATATATATGGGTAATAACATCCCACCATCAATTTGTACAATCAAATAGCATATATGCATCAAGCTTGACCCTCCAATTTGGAGGCATCTCCAGATGCTCAAATATATATATAATAGCTTCGTTCCAAGACTCATTAGCATGAGTTCTTCCATCCCCCTAAAAGGTGGAAGGATGATACTACTAGAAATCCTGCATCAACTCTACCATATTCGTGGAAGTTCATGCAATTCCATAAATATATTTCATCATGTGAAATAATCCCTCATGGAATTGGACATTAGTGCCCATATTAGGAATAGAAAGAGGTTCCATGGGTGACACTATAGGTGGAATCACTGGTGGATTAGGGCCCACCACCTCTAGTGCATGGTCGTTGCTACCTTCAAGGAGTATGAATGGATGATGTTGTGGTGGCATGATTCTACAATTCAAAACACACACCTCAAAATAGATATTAACAATTAAAAATATTAGAGATAGAAAACTAGGATAGGTGAATGGCCATCTAACGAAAAAATAATACCCCTCTTCTTGCTTCTAAAGCTAGGACTGCGTAATAGATAAAGACTATATCAATCCATAAGAGCATAATATACACACCAACTACCTACTAATAAGGATTGGTTTGGGTTTAGGTCTCTATTTCACATGTACAATATTGTTATTCCCACTTTAAAATTCATATTCGTTTTAAATTTGTGCTTGTTCAAATATTTAAATCTCTTTAAATGGTTGAATTATATGGATCACCATTTCTAATCCATAAGGTCCCATACTCCTTATGAACCAATATATGGCATCCACTTAACCAGTATGATAACACATTCCATCTCATGCAACTAATGGTCTATGGATTAATATACCATAATTTATTTCTTAAGGTGTCTTCTTTAACCTATGCAGGAAAACACTACTAGGTTAAGGTGGGAACTTTAAGTGTCAATTATATTTTCCAATCCGTAGAAATAAATGTCAATATATTTCAATATATAATATTTAAGACACTAATAATATGAAATAGTAAAATCCATGTTGATAATAGATGTGTTATGGAAAAGTGCATGTCATATTAGTAATATTGTACCTATAATGATGCATGTAATGAAATTCCCTCATTTCATATGGAATAGGTAAAAGTAAATCAGCATTTCAATGATAATAATAATAATATCAATATTATCATAAGACATGTGTGTCACCCAATGGTGAAGTCCTATCAACCAAAATAGGCATAATAAATAACTGTAATTTCCCATCCCAGGTAATTTGGGTTTCCCCTGTACATGGGTTAGCTACGTCCAAGAACGGGGTCATTTCCAAATTCCTTTAACTCCAAGTCTCCTGTCTAATACTCAAATAGTAAGACAAAAGAAAAAATAAGGCTTTGATACAACTTTGTAACATCCTGACCCGGTGTCCACTTAACTGGGGCCTCGAACCGATGGGTCATATGGCCACAAGCACACCTCCTCATACACTAGAGGCTTCTAACTAGAAGTGAGGATGTAAAGTTGGTATAGTGAGGATATTATACCCTTTTATCAGAGTGGAATAATAGATAGTAACAATAATAAAACAATATCAAAAAATGATATAAAAAACCACTAAATGACTGAACTAGTAACTCGTCGTAGCGGAAAGAAGAATATACAATAGATGTAAAAATTAAGAAGTGAAAGAATAAATAACTAAGAAACTAAGTAATAATATCAAAATACACTAGGAAGATTCATATGCATGGATTCATTCCATGAATATATGAGAAATGGGAAGAGGGGATATGTATATGTAGTCATGCTATAAAAAAATACAAAAAGAACAAAAGGATTCTCCTCTAGCATCTCATGCCTATGCTTGGTCCTCTTCTCCTATATTCTCTAACTATAGGTAAATCATATCAAGAATCTATAGTTGGTTGATTTCCCTTATCCATACCTACAAATAAGTAATCTACTCAAGTGCCAAAAGCATTCCAAGTACGGTGTGAGATAAAATCCTAGTAGGACACCACCAACAGTGTCTATAAGTAATACAAGTAGTTTACATAGCAACAACAGTTTATAGGAATAAATAAAATAATAGACAAAGTTGAATAAATAATCACCAGCTTTATAAGGTTCCTAAAGGAAACCTGCTGGCTCTACCTACATTGAATCACGGCCAAGATGATTGTCTGAGTTGTAACTATATATATAGTAATAGTGTTTATATATATATAGTATAGTTATATATTTCATCCACCTATAAGGACCAATTACGTGTGGATGTAAGTGGCCAAATACATGGAACACTAGATATTGGTTGGATCAGGACATAACTCTAACATTCATAGCCTGTCTAAATGATCTGATAAGCTCATGAAAAAGGTTATATTCCTTATATATCATGATTAATGATAGACTTAATGTTCGTCACTCGAGATGGTGGGCGAATCATCATGTCAACACCCAAAAAAGGGATGTGGTGCATCATTTCAATCATCCAAATAGTGTCGATGGTATGAGATGTAATGCTCAACACCCGATGTAAGGGAGCATGAAACTTTGTGCCCAAAAAAACCATTGACCATTGTCCACATTATATTTCAAATATGTAATCATAGTTATAATTTTTTGGACCACTTTTTATATAAATATTTTATTTGTTTTCAATGAGTGTCAATGGATGTCAATGATGATCAAAATGAAGGAAGGAACTATCCTAAGTAAAATGGAGAATGGAAACGAGATGTTGGTTGATCTTGATCCTAAATTTGATATATGTTTATCAAGAGTGGGTGGAGTAAAATAAAAATGGAATAAAAGGTTGTGAAGGAGGTTTGGAATTTTAGATTTGTAAACACTTAGTTTTACACTAAGTAGTTATTTTATGCCTTTTCCTTGACAAAAAATAAAGGGTACAACCATGGAGGCCATCCAAGGTCTTTACCTCAAGAACATGCGGGGCCCAAGGGGTCAATTGGGCTCAAGGGAAGCCCTCAATACCATCCCCTCATGAGGTAGGGTGTGTGTGGGCCGTGTATAAGCCTACAGGTGCTGCACAGTGGTGAACCCATGTAGCGTGGGTGCTAGGAGTGCGCTTAAAGAGCAGAATGGGCACTAAGATTGTGCCTATATAGTGAACATGGTACGAGGTGGTACCATGGAGGGATGAGGATTAATCTGAGTCGCCACTGTCGTGGCTTGGTTAATATATTGTGAGAAAACATTGCGGTGTTTCGATGTGGGGAAAGGTTTTAAAAACACGGATGTAATCTTGACCATCCATCTGATCTTGTTGAATATCTTAGCCGCACATCGCATCCTTCGTACAAGGATATAATCCAAGACACTCATCATCCTCGCGATGTGTATGGTTGAATCAAAGCTATCTGATCTTCAACTGAGGGTCGTCTTCAATTTTTAGAAACCTATATGCATCCACGAACCAGGAGATCCAGCTAAATGATGATCTCGCCACTCCGGACACCATTTGTGCTCTGGTTAATCCCGTTCTGATCTTTTGGATGATATGATAACATGCATGAAATTACATTTTCATGCATGGAAATTAAACAAAGAGAGAGAGAATGGCTGAGGAAAACGAATTTTCCAAGACCACATGAGTTCATCATATCTCCACGCAGGTTTAAACGTATTAAAGAACAGAAGATATTGGTTATTCAAGGTAGAATCTTAAAGAGTGTATCATACAGATTTTGGATGTGGAAATATCTAATCTATACATATAAAAAGAGACCCACCGATTCAAGAAGTTTAGCTACTTCCAAACCTTTCGAGAGCTCATGTTCTGAGAAACAAAGCCTCTTCGATATTTAAGTTCAAGAAGTCGCATCCATGATTTGCGGACTTTTTGAGGATCATGAAGAGTATCCCATGTACTGATCTGGTTCACGAAGGACTGAACCGCGTGCCACTCTGGTTCTCAAAGAAGAAGAGTCGTGAACCACTCCCGGTTCATGAAGAGAAGGTGTTGCATACCATTTTGGATTTGGGGAGAAACGTTCCCGCGTACCACCTGGCCTGACCGCGTACCACTCTGGTTTGCAGTGAAGAGAATCTCATGAGGGGAATCCATGCGTACCACTCAGTTCAAAGCGCATAACCACATATAATTTGGTATGCGAAGTAGGACCGTTCTTCGTGTGAGAAGGAAGCCCACACCTCCCTTGCGTGAGGAGGAGCTGCAAACCATCCAGGTTTGCGAACTAGGCATGCCCGCTTTGTGCAAAGTTGAACACCATAATCTTGGTTTGAAAATCAAAGGGGGAACTAAGAAACACCATGCCATATCAAAAGGAACACATTAATGTTTTAATAAAATCACATACATATAAATATATAAGAAAATCAAAGTGAACAAGTGTGTGTTGAGGAAGGGAGAATGAAGATTATGCCTGGTGATGGGAATAGAATTCATATGCATGATTTGAATAAAAACATAATTAAAGGCCAAGAATATCTGAATAAAGTGATAGAAAAAGGAAAGAAGTGGTCATGTGTGTACTAAAAGGCACCATCCCATTTAGACCTTCACACAAGAAAGAAGAAGCGAAATTGTATACAGACATGAATGCTTTGAAGAGAAGCATCCTAAACCAAGGGTGCATGTGTCTAAAGAAGTGAATATGAAGAGAAAATTTATATTGCCACATGCATGGTCACTAGAATACATGGAATAAGAAGAGTTGATTCTGATGATTCCTAGTGAACTAGTTTTTAGTGTTTGAATAATCACAAAAGAATTTGTGATATTGGCCAAGAAGGACAAGAAGTCTTAGTACATATGTTTGTTGCACTAGAGAAGAATATTGAACATTAAAGAGCATCAACTTTGGACCTCGATGAAATAAAAGTCTCATTTTTAATAAGAGACAAATACTTTGATGCCTATCTATTGAAGGGACCTTCACATCTATAAACTGAGTGTGACTTCACCCAGGTCATTGATCCAGGGGGAGTCTACAGAAGTGATCTGAGGGAAGCAGTGAGCTATACCTGAACCTTGTAATGGCAGTGAGCCTAGGACAAAGTGATTGTACCTGAATCTTGTAATCCACACCTAGTGAAGATTAGTCGAATTAGGTATTATCGTAAACTTGTAAGCATATTCTCCTTGGACATAGACCTTAGTGGTAACCAAGTAAAAGTGTTGTGTCATTCTTCTGCATGTGAATGTTTTAATTACTGCACATATCCATCATATTGGTTTAATTAAGTTCTTACCGACATGGGAACAAGATCTAATAAATATGAGAAAAATTTGACACCCTAATTCACCCCCCCCCCCACCCATCTCAGGGTGGCCTAGGGTCCTTCAATTGGTATCATAGGAAAGGTTTTTACGTATGTTGGATACACCTCAATAATTATATTTAGAAGAGGATTTGAATTTTGTTTCTTGAGTAAATAATGAAGAGTAGTATTGTTGAAAGTTCAGTTATCTTTGAGCAGAAATCTACACCCAATAAGAACATGATGAATAGGAAAAATAAAAAGATGAAGCAGTTGAAGAAGTTTCTCATGTCCAAAGAAGATACAAGGTCTAGTTCTCCATTCCCTTTCAATAATAATGAAATATCAGGCCTGGTAAGTAAAGAGAATGTGGCTCAGGTTTCAACCATAGAAAATGAAGACACTTCTATCTCATTTTCTAGTGATCATGAGAAATTAAGAACCTATCTTCATGATATTCCTAAATAAAGAGTTGATGATATTTGTAAAATATTTCAATATATTCAGGTTGAAATCACCCGAATGAGAAGAGAAGCTGATAATATGAAGGAATTCCTAGTAAAGAAAGTATCAGAATGTTTTAATCTTTTTATATATATTGAATCTCTTAAAGATAAAGAAGGAGTCAATAAGACTCTAGAAGAAAAGATCCATGAATTTAAAGATAAGATGAAAAAAGTCATTGAAGTCAAGGTTATAGATTTGGAAGAAACTTCCAAGAAATTTACAGAACTTGACTCATTGTTATAAATCAAATTCAAGTTTCATGAAGATGGGGTTGAAAGATTAAAAAGGATTGTGATGAGAAGATGATCATAATTGAAGATCAGAAGATCATCCACAATATAGAATGTCTGAAATTGTATGCCCAGTTGACTAATCTTGAGAAGACATGTATTGAGACTTCACAAAAGAATGAAATAGTTACTGCTGGTATTAAACGCTCACTAGAGGATTCTAAAGCCAAAATACCTTTAACATGTGATAAGAATATCATGAATTCACTCAGTGATCTATCACAAGAAGCTGAAAAAGTGAAGGTACCATCCATACCAACTTATACTATTGTTTCTAAATATGTTTCTCCTAAAAGTATAGGTTGGAAGAAAAATTCTAAACAAGTTGGATACAAAAAGGTAAGAAAAAGAAACCTACCACCATGGATAGGGTGGAAAGGAAGAAGAGGCTAGAAGATAGTTCCCCTGATAGAGCACAACACATTAAGAAAAAGGCCCAAAAAATTGTATCAAAGATATTAAGAAGACAAGATTTGTGGGTCATTTCTGTTGTTACAACAGATTTGGTCATTGTGTGCTAGATTGTTGGTACAACCCTTTAAACAAAAAATCATAGAGAAAGCCTATTCCAAAAGGGAGAAATACAAATAACAAGAAGGAAAATCAACAGATCTAGAAGAATCTATATACTACAAATAGATTTGGAATGCTATAAAAAATCTATGATGTATGCAATGGGAGTGGTCACAAGAATGGAACATGTTTATCTCAACACATATCCGGAGCGGATAAGATCAGAATACCATAGAATCCAGATAAGAGAGAATAATCTACCTTGGGAAGAAATCATAAGAATAATGCAAAAGAAAATTCTACCAAGAAGACTCCAAGAATGAAAGGTGAGAAGTCGTTGGATTAAAAATCCATGAAGTTGAAGAGTGGTACATCCAAAAGAATTCCTAAAAATGATAACACTCTAAAGGTTCCATGTGGAAAATCCAAACATGCTGCCATAGTTCCTAGAGACATACTAGTTATATAGCATAATTATTTGGAAATAATGAGAATGGAAGAATACTCTTAGGCTAAGGCTAGTGCAACAAGAAATAAGAAGATTCCTCATGAAGATAGAGAATCCATGTGTGTGAGGTGAAACAAGGATGGTCACACTATCAATAATTACAATGCTTTTATTCCAACTCAGGATGAATTCCACAAGAAAAATAAAGTTTCACTTGGAGATTTGAGTGTTTTGAAAGCTCTTGAAGAAAGAAGACTAGCACACAAAGATATAGAAGAAATATTGACATCCACACAACCAAAGTGAGAACTGAAGATAAAATGTACAAGTGTGAGGAGTGGAGAAAACGTATAATCTTGGTTGATAAAATCATCTCAACCTTCTAGATCATATTAAATAATCAAGGTGGATCCACCTTATTCCCTTGACGCATTGTGTATTATACTAATCTTATAGGGAATTGAAGGTGAAGAAATCACTTAGGGGGAGAACCTGAGAAGTGTTCACTTGATGGGGAGACACATGAAGAAGTTTTCAGAGTTATTATCTCAATAAGTATCATCTATAGTTGGCATTAAATTCAAATACTCTGAAGATCATCTGAGGATAATTTTAGTGGAAATAGTATGTCATATCTCAACCTTGGTAACTCAAAATAAAATTATTTTACAAAGGGTGACTAACAATGTAAATCAGTGACATAAGAATAATGGAAGTTCCCCAAGTCCACTTATCCTACCCATTACACTTGAATGTTTTTGATCTGTTTGTTAAAGTGAGCGTCGGAGTTTCACATTGATAATCTCATATCACATATATTATCCTCATCTTAGAATGAAATTGAAAGAGTATTGAAGACAATTACCTGATTTATCATTGCATGAGGTATCATGATCAGGGGATAATAGACAGTTTTGTTGTCTAGATCAAATACTCTTGTTTTCTACATTGAGCATTACTCAAGTAGACTTAGAGAGAAATGATTGGTGGAACAATTTTCTAAGTATGGACTGATACCCTCTCTACCATAAACATCGTATTTCTTATCAATAAGGGGGAGAGAAAGTGAAATGAAAGTTGAAAAGTGAAAGGGAGAGACCATATCATTTGGACATTGACATGCTCATTTTAGAGAATGTTGAAGTATTAACAACAAACACAAAGGGGGAAATGTTGGGACCAATTTTTATATAAAGATTTTATTTTTTGTCAATGAGTGTCAATGGATGTCAATGATGATCAAAATGAAGGAATGAACTCTCCTAAGTAAAGCAGAGAGTGGAAATGAGACGTTGGTTGAGATTAATCATAAATTTGATATATGTTTATCAGGAGTGGAAGGAGTAAAAGAAAAAGAGAAGAAGAGGTGGTGAAGGAGGTTTGGTATTTTATATTTGAAAACACTTAATTTTACACTAAATAGTTATTTTATGCCTTTGCCTTTACTAAAAATAAAGGGGCCATCCATGGAGGCCAGCTGAGGTCCTAAACTCAAGCACATGTGGGACCCGAGGGGTCAAACGTGCTTGAGGGAAGCACTCAAGACCATCCCCACATGAGGCAGGGTGTGTGCGGGCCATGTATAAGCCTGCAGGTGCCGTGTGGTGGTGAACCTGTGTAGCGTGGGTGCTAGGAGAACGCCCAAGGATCAGAGTGGGCTCTAAGAGCATGCTCACAGGGCGAACACAGTATGGGGTGGTACTATGGAGGGAGGAGGGGTAATCTAAGTTGCTGCTTTCGCATCTTGGTTGATAAACCACAAGAAAACATCCCGATATTTTGATGTGTGACAAGGTTTTAAAAATATGGATGTAATCCTAAACATCCATCTGATCTTGCTGAACATCCCAACCGCACATCTCATCCCACATACAAGGATATAATTTGATCCACTCAACATCCCCACACCACATGTGGTTGAATCGAAGCCATCCAATCTTCGACTGAGGTTCATCATTAACCTCTGGACACCCGCATGCATCCACGAACTAGGAGCTCCAGCCAAATGATGATCTCGCCACTCCAACCACCATTTGAGCTCTGTTCAAGAATGTTCTGATCATCTAGATGTTATGATCAGATTCATGAAATTAAATTTTCATACATGTGAATGAAAAAATGAGAGAGATAATGGTCGAGGCAAATGAAGTTGCCAAGTCCACATGAGTTCGTCATATCTCCATGTGGGTTTTAAGGTATTAAAGAACCGAAGATCTCGGTTATTCAAGGTAGAATCTTGAAGATCATATCATGAGGATATTGGAAGTAGAAAGATAATATCTATACTTATAAAAAATTACCCACTGATTAAAGAAGTGTTACTACTTCCAAACCTTTAGATAGATCCTGTTCTGAGAAACAAAACCTCTTCGATATTTAAGTTCAAGAAGGAGGATGAAAGATCCGTGAACTGTTTGAGGTTCGTGAAGAGTATCTTTTGTACTGATCTGGTTTCCAAAGTATTATACCACTTACCAATCTGGTTCGCAAAGAATAAGATCCATGAACCACTCCTGGTTTTTGAAGAGAATCATCCATGTACCATTTTGGATTTGGGGGGAAAAGTTCTCTCCTACCACCCAGTTTTACCACGTACCACTCTAGTTTGCGGTGAAGAGAATCCCATGAGGGGAAGCCCCGCATACCACTCAGTTCGCATATCATAATCATGTACCATTTGGTTGGTATGTAAAGGAGGACCTCACTGTTGATGGTGAAATTTGGAGAAGGGTCGAATTGGGCGGAAAACAGAGCAACGAATTAACCTGGGAAGGCAAGGGGAGAGTTTGGGGCATGTGGGGTAAGCGCGTGCAAGATTCGGTGGGCGCATGAAATATTCGACTGGCGCGCACAAGGGACATTCCAGCACGCTTCATCTTGTGCACCTGGCCTGCGTTTCATGCCCAAGGTGGAATCAAGCGGCCGTTTGCATGCCCAAACCCCTGTTCCATGCCTAAGGCGACGTCAAATGGGCGTTTTTGCGCCTGACCCCCATTTCATGCACAGGGCCCCGTCAACCATGGCGTTGCAAGACCAGTCCTATTTCTGCACCCGAGGTAGCGTAAAACAGGTGTTTGCATGCCCGAGATCCTTTGCATGCCTGATCTGCTGTCAGCTGCAATTTTCACGCCCAGTCCTTGTGCGTCGCTCCGCGGACTATGGCTATAAAACAAACTGTATCCCCACCCTTCATGTACAGTAATTGAAGATAAAGCGATGCTCTAATGCACAAAAACTCCAACTTCCATGACCACGTGAAAAACCCCATGGCCTTCAGGTATTTCATTTTGCACAACAGGTCCCCTAAGGGGGTGCCTTCGGGTGGGCCCTCTGGGGCCTGAACCTCATGAATTTCGTTTCTTCGCAAATTTTTTTGCGTAAAAGGGGTCCCATTTTGCACTCAAGTTCCCTATGTGTCAGGAGCTCTTGCGCAACTCCTCTGTCTTGCATGCCACCAGTCTTCCTTTCATACAAACCATCTTTTCTTGTGTGCCACCTGTCCTTCTTGCATGAAGACCTTCCTTGTCACACACAACCCCTCCGTCTTGTATGCCACATGTCACCCTTTCACACAACCCCTTTGTCTAGCGCAAAACCCTTGCATTTTGCATGAAGACCTTATATATT
The DNA here is from genome assembly GCA_963277665.1 of Viscum album. Classification (NCBI taxonomy): domain Eukaryota; kingdom Viridiplantae; phylum Streptophyta; class Magnoliopsida; order Santalales; family Viscaceae; genus Viscum; species Viscum album. Next base: position 1,402,174,296 of record OY728156.1, on the reverse strand, counting down.
TCCCTAGCTCATTCTCTTATGTTCACTCCTTGTATTTAACTCACCTTAAGGCACCCTGTTCGAGCCCCTTTTATGCACAACAAACCTACGTCATGCACTCTCTTCTCATGTGTCCCTTCAGGTTTGCACGAAGTGACATCAAAATCCATTGGGCGATGTTTCCAATTGTGTTGCTTCGCCTCATGCTTCTTCGCATAGGCATACTAATGGCTATTTCTTCTTCTCATAGCCATGCTACCATGGACCCCCCAATGGTTCACTCCATAACACCCCTTCGCCACGACATTGTCGATGCCTTCCTTCCCTCAAGGGTGGGCGGGTATCAGTTATGTAAGTACTATGGGAGTGGAGAAAACCCACCTCGTCTGAGCTACAGGACGTTAAACTGCAAAGCGCCATCGTCCTCAACACGTGACATTAAATTGTGAACATGCCCTGTGTGTCAGACGCAGGGTTCCCCCACCTTGGACATTCTTCACACCCACTGGTCTCCATTGGAGTGATATAATTCCTCACATGGAATGACATCCTCTTTATCAAAGCGGGGTCTATCCATGTGGAAAGGGAAACCACCCTGGTGTAAGCCCCTAGCTTTCCTTACAAGAGTTAGCATCCCTTCTACCTCCTCATTTACTAGGTGCTAAGTCCACTCCTATTGGGAATTGTCACCATCCAAGCCTCTATCCTGGAGTAAGTCCCAATATCCATCACCTCGGGCCACTAACCACATGTATGCCCCGGTTTCCTCTTTGGGCCGCTACCTACGCATCATCCCCACTCTACTTCCCATGGATGAACCTTCTGCAACGTGATCATCATGTTTTTTCTGCCTCTTATTTCTCACACAGAGCATTACTCATGTGGTCTTAGAGAAATCATCGACCGTGACATCCTTCCTGGGTAGCCTAGAGTGTAAGCCCCACACCTTCCTAAACTATGAGGTCTTTGATCCTTTCTAGGGAAAGGTACGTAGGAATCATCCATGAGGTTCAATCCCACTACCCATTGGTTCTGACTATATTCACATCAGTTCACCAAAACAACTTTCTGAACTATAAGGTCTTTAATCCTTTCCAAGGTAAGGTACATAGGAAGCCTCCCTGGGGTTTAATCCCATTACTCATTGGTCCCAACTATCTTCACATCGGTTCACTGAACACCTTCCTAAACTATGAAACCTTTGATCCTTTCCAAGGCAAGGTATGTAGGAAGCCTCCCTATGGTTCAAGACCACTACCCATTGTTCCCGACTATCATCACGTCGGTTCACCAAAACCCATCCTGAACTACAAGGTCTTTGATCCTTCCCAAGGCAAGGTATGTAAGAAGCCTCAATGAGGTTAAATCCCACTACCCATTGGTCCCGACCATCTTCACATCGGTTCCCACTCCTTCCCAAACTACGTGGACATTGATCCTTGCCAAGGCAAGGTACGTAGGATGCCTCCCTGAGGTTAAAGCCCAACACCCCACTGGTTCCGAACCCCTTCATGTCGGACCACCTTCATCCCACATGACGTTAAACTATATGACCCCTTTTCATCCTGCACGATGTTAAAATGCATCCACCATCCAGCGGTAAGTTGTTGTGACCCCATCCATTGGTAATCCATTGGGACCCAATCCAGCGGTAAGCCATTGCGACCCTTATCCAACAGTATGTTGTTTTGGCCCCATCCAGTGGTAAGCCATTGCGACCCCCATCCAGCGGAAAGACGTTTTAACCCCATCCATCGTTAATACATTGTGACCTCATCCAGCGGTAAGCCGTTGCGACCCCCATCCAGCGGTAAGTCATTGTCAACCTCATACAATGGTAAGCCGTTGCGACCTCCATCCAATGGTAAGTCGTTGTGACACCATCCAAAGGTAACCCATTGTGACCCCATCCAACGATAAGCTATTGTCAGGGGTGAACTATGAGGACTTTGATTCCCTACTGTAGGGATATGTAGAAGGTCTCTTCGAGACTTAAGCCCAACATCACTATCATCCTTGATTTGAATCCATCTCATTATCCACCCACTTCACTTAACCATCCATCATCCATTTTGGTTCTTACCCAGGACGCCACATCCTGGTGGGATCATTCCACCTCACTCCCCATTCCCCTTAACAACAATCGGGTAGCTAACCACGAATTAGCCCCAACATCGGTGTTCCCTCCAGGGGTTGCACTCACTTGATCCACTCTATTCAGTATTCTGGTCAGTATGATCTGTCTCCTCTAGACATTAACTCTGCGGCATACCCCATGTTAAATATAGGAAGATGAGGAAAAACTTAGATACATGCCTATGGGATATGATTCCCCGCATTCTCCATGGGATGTCTCAGGCTTCCGCACCCTCGAGAATCCCTATAATAAGGGGAAGAAACCCAGACGCGACAATGTTTCAGCGTCCAGACATGCTAGTGATTTCCAACATGACTACTCCCCCGAATGAAGGTTGATTGCTGGACCAGACCCCATGGAATGTCCCAACAGAATCCGTGTAATTAACCGATGTCCATAAAGATATGGCACTGGGAAGAGTTTCATGAACCACGTCTTAAATCTATAAGGGAGACCCAGACTTGGTGACGAGTTTTGAGGAGGAATCTGCTGAAGGAAGAATGGACATCCCACCATCTCATTTTGATGAAGGAGAAAATGTCCCTGAACAAGGAATGGATGTCGCCCACCGTTGGAAAGCAAGAATGCAGGGCAACAAATAGTGCCACCATACTCAAACAAGACGGACGTGCATGCCGCAGAGAAAGCATCAGAAACATAAATGGTGAACTTGACATCAAGATATTCTCTTCAATATGGAGATTAGTAGAGTTAGATACATTAGTGGATTAGTGTTTCACCGGATCCAACTATCTGGTGTTGGGTCCTGCCAAGAAAATAGCGGGCCTGGCGTGAAACTCACAAGAAGTTGGGGTAGTTAAAACGTTGTACATCTCAATCTGTGATGTTGTCAGCATGGATCCATCTTACCAGCCATGGAAGATGGAATTTCATTGGGGCATTGGTCGTCGATTCCTTTCCTTTCAGCACTAATGGGTTAATCTCCCTGCTTTTCAGGTACAAAGCTACTATAGAAATTTGATCTCCACCTGCCCCCTGACACAGGGTCAGGGGAAATGCCAACGCAGCAGTCCCACGCAACTCCACCACTTCCACAATAATCTCCACTCCTACAAACATTGAGAACCCACACCCCATTTCTTCGTTTGAATTTATTCAGCGGAGAGTGATCAATGAACTCGTACATTGGTATGAGGAGAAGGGGATTATCCTAACTAGGTATATGGCCCATCAGGATCTGGAGGCATCTCTGTCTCACCACTAACGTTTCCCCCAAGGGCCACGAAGGGAGCCACTGCTCCCCACTCCAACATAAAATCGTTTCGCGAGCCTCTTCCCAGAACGCCTCGATGACTCTCTCCCCTACGCCGACGAGGTAGGACATGTGTGGGCTGACCTAGTCTAGATCCCATTTCAGGGGCACCCCAGGAGGGCTCCCACTAGGTCGCGCTCGCACCGTTGTCTGGTCCCACAAGTCGAGGAGCAGGTAAGCCAGGCGCTTGCACCGTTAGCCCCAGTCCGGTTGACCCAACACCAGCATCGAGCATAGGATAGGGAGGATGCCTACCAAGGGTCGTCAACGTTAGTAAATATTGTGGCTCAGGCCACTGCCAACATATATCTTCAACCCCTTGTGTACACTAAGCATGGGAACTTGTATATCCAACCCAAATAGAGGCCTCAACCACCCCACGGGCAGGATGGGTCGAATCTCCCAGCCACCGGTGCAGGTAATACCCGCCACCAGTATCGATGCCCTCCCGTACCACCACCATGGAAAACTCGGGTCTTCCCTACTTCCAGGATAGGCATGGAGGTCTACCTCATGCTACCCTCAATTCGAATGAGGGACCTCTCCAAAAGGGTGACACCCAGCACGGAAGCCTCTCTCGTGCTCATTACATTGGGTATAGAGTTATCCCACCTGCCACAGACTATCGGTGCGGGGACGTTGTGAATTCGGTCAATCTGTAGCATAAGGGCCCTCCCCATATTCTTACGGCAGCCAGAGAAGGTCCTCCTCACCTTAGAAACCAGAGGGGTGAAGGCCAGCCTCACCTCACCGGCACCCCACACGGTGTCCCTACCCGTGTTCGGCTCAACCAGTACGAGGACCTTCCTCGCGCTGATATCGCTAGGGGAAACAATCATGGGGGTCCCACCCATGCTCTTATAGGATTGAGCAAAGGTCCTACCCACTCAATAACTTCCCACAGAGGTCCTCCCCAAAATCCCTTTTGATATATGTCCCGGTTCTCCTCGCACCCCGGCTTACTCGGGCGGAAGTCCTCCACACCCCAGAACGCCTCGACGACTCTCTCCCCTACGCCGACGAGGTAGGAGATGTGCGGGCCAGCTAGGTCGGGATTCCATTTTAGGGGCCCCCAAGGAGGGATCCCACTAGGCTACACCATCACTGTCATCCGGTCCCAAAATTCTAGGAATAGGTAAGCCATGTGCTTGCACCGTTGTCCCCAGTCCGGTTGACCCGACACCAGCGTTAGGCATAGGCTAAGGAGGACGCACGCCTAGGGGTGTCAACTTCAGCAACTATTGTGGCTCAGGATGCCTCCAACATATATCATTAAACCATTGTGTACTCTGAGTAAGGGAACTTGTATATCTGGCCCGAATTGTGGCCTCAACCACCCCACAGGCAGGATGGGTCAAATCTCCTGGCCGCCGGTGCAGGTAATGGTCACCACCAGTACGGAGTCCATCCTCATACCACCACCATAGAGAACGCGGGTCTTCCCTGCTTCTAGGATTGACATGGATGTCTGATTCGTTCTACCCTCAATTCGAATGAGGGGCCTCTCCATGATGGTGACACTCAGCATGGAAGCCTCTCTCGTGCTCATTACATCAGGTATGGAGTTGTCCCACCTTCCATAGACTACCGGTGTAGGGACGTTGTACATTCGGTCAATCTCCAGCGTGGGGGCCCTCCCCATGTTCTTAAGGCAGCCGGAGAAGGTCATCCTCACCTCATCAACCTGAGGGGTGAAGGCCAGCCTCGCCTCACCAACACCCCGCACGGAGGCCCTACCCATGTTCGGCTTGACCAGTACGAGGATCTTCCTCGCGCTGATGTCACTAGGGTAAAAAGCGTGGGGGGTCCCACCCATCCTCATATGGGCTCGAGCGAAGGTCCTACCCGCTCCAGCAATTCCCACATAGGTCCTCACCATATCCCTTTTGATATTTGTCCTGGTGCTCCTCGCACCCTGACATTGGTGAGCAATGTCATCTGGTTGATATGTCTGCACTCCCTATGGCTCAGCACCCTGAGTCTCCAGGCCGCCGTAAGGCCCTCCAGCAAAGATGCATCCATATTTTCAAGGTACTCCATGAGATTATCAAAGAGGATTCCCCCCATGTATAGATCCATGGTTAGGGGAAATATTTTTCCCTCCTCTTCAGTCCTATCTTGTGGCAGCCCGACTTGCCAGGTGATATCGAGGACATGCCCTCGGGTAGAGTTGTGGTCAACATGGCTAGCCTCTCAGAAGAGGAGAATGAGCTAGATATACTTTATGGGGACCTCCACCCTGAATTTGTTCCATAGCTATTGGATCCATTGGGAAGGGTTACTCTCAAAAAGAGGAGCCTATTGGGTCTCTTCGCACCCGCTGAGGCATTATTCCTTATCCAGAATCACGGTAAGGGTAAAGAGCATCTTGAAGGTGTTAAGTCCTCCGACCCGTCTGGCTCAGTGTAGAATATAGAGTAAGACCTTGAAAAATCCGCGTTGTGTCAGCAACTTTCCGAAAAAAATAATTGGGTCGATGACCTCCTTTCTGAATGCATTGCAGAGCACCGGACGGACAATGGTGATCCTAGGCCGGGGTAGTAGGGGAAGGCATAGTTTACCCTCAGAAAATTTCCTCTAGTTTACCTTGAACATCCTGCCCACACTGACAGGGTTGAGGTCAGATCTTATGACATAAGGGTGAGATACGTATCACCAAATCCTCCTAAACGGTGTAACAACCCTCGGGATCAAGCTCGAGCTCCCCCAGATTCCCCATAGGTCGTCCCACTAGCCGCCCCAGGAGTCGTTGGGCCAACTTATCATGTTGAAGAACCCACCAATACCCTGGTGGTCAAGGATCCCCGTCAAGATAGGAACCCCTACCTGGATGATCCAATAGCATCACTTATTGCCTGTCTCGAGGCATTAGAGATGTGATAGGTGGCACTCTCGCTCGATGGAAATCCATATCCGACATGGGTGGATGATAAGCCATCACCCCAAGGTTTTTTTAATCCCACATTTTCTCCCGTAAATGGGATAGGGGACCCACCACAGCACCTAGCCCACTTTACCTCAAGGTGTGGCCCCATGTTGGGAACTCTGGTGCAGCAGGAGGCCGCCAAGCTCTGATGTTTTTGAAGACATTGGAGGGGCCTATGTTTGTCTAGTACAACCATCTCCCCATCGAATCACTAACCAGATGGGAGGACCTTTGTAGGAAGTTCCTCTACAAATTCAGTTCCACCACGTAGAAGAAGAGTATTGCAGACCTCTTCAAGTGCAAGCAGAGGCCTGATGAGCATGTCACTGACTTTGTCACCCGGTGGAAAGGACTCATGTATTCCCTTGACATGCCACTAACTCAAGAGAAATTCCTGAAAATGTGCGTAGAGAATGTCAAGATAGAGATGGTCCCATATCTGATCACCCAAAACTATCCCAGGGGATTTCAAGACTTCTCTTATAAGGCCCAGCACCTAGATAAAGCCTTACATCAGGCCAAGTAGGCACGTCCATTTCCCCCTGTGATCCCCCGCGAGAAGGGCCGCCAGGGCCGAACCTATTGTAGTGTCCCAGGTAGAGGCCCCCTGGTGACTAGATTTTTTGCCAGTGGAACCACCTCTACAGCCTCGCAGAGGCCCCCTACCTCAGGCGCAGCCACCAGCCCGGCAACGCCTAACCCAGAATTGGCAGGTGCCTCCGTGCAATGTGATGCCACCACCCAGGTGAGATAACCAAGATTCACCTCCTCAATAGGGTCCTCCAACCCCTTGTCAGAGTTAATCTCCAAGGTCCCCCTTTACAGACAGAAGAAACTGAACCTACTCATTCAATGAGGCACAGGTCCCTGATTACTTCCGTAGTGCCTTGGAGCAGGGGATTCTACATTTTCCTGAGTGTAGAATACCGAAAGAGGAAAACCTCACTGATCACCCTAATTACTGCCCATACCAATAGATCCTGGGTCACACTCTCAAGAAGTGTTATGTGTTCAAATACTGGCTTCAAGACCAGGTAGATAACAATATAGTCTGTTTAGGCATTGCTCTGGTATAGGTGGCATGTGTCTTCATGAGGCCAGACAGCAGCAGCGACTGTAAGGGAAAGTGGACTCAGGTTTCTAGTCACCAATCCCAAAAGTATGATGACTGGATGGCTCACAAAATAGTCTCCCATGCCCATGGTGTCATCCAGGTGTTCCTAAATTTTCCAGAGCCTTTAGAAGCTACATCCACCACTTCTGTATCATCATCTCAGTCGGCCTCTTCCCAAAAGAGCAAACACTGGCGACGCAAGGGAAAGCATAGTCCCCCACCAATGCCATTTTCATCCTATACTCTCAGTGATTTCATGCCCCTGGGGATGGAAATCCCTCCTAGCATCCATCCATTAGTGAACAACTCTTCAAGTGATGGTCAAGGGTGCACCTCGGTTAACACCATAGAGCTGGTAAATCTATATATGATTCCTGACGATGAGGAGCGCTCGACAGATCCTCCCAACATACCCAGTCGTCGCCAGATTCAATAGAGTCATGGATATATAGGCCATCAGATTACTTCATTCAGCACTTTCAGCTAGTCTGTGCATGTTACTAAAACTAGGAAACAGTCTCAGTGTAGAGATCAGCAAACATATCCATCTCGTCTGGTGACATCAGGTCCGCCCTCACCGCCATTCGTGATACTGGATCAAGTAGAGCTACCCCGACTACATTGTGACCAGCCACGTCCTGCTACAGGCTGGTCTCAGTCATCTGGACCTCATCCGGTAGTCACTCCATAGGCTTCGACTAGTGAGCAGTGGGATATGCCCAGCACCTGTCAGCCGTCGGTCCAGCCAGTAGGGCCGGCCATGCCTCCTGTCATAGAGCGGCCTCCTGCAAGCAGAAGTTCACGCCTAGAGTGGAAGTACGATGTTCTTAAGAATATTTTCAGTATTACAGCAAGGCTCTCCAACCTTGAGGTCCTTATCCTATCGTCAGATATGCGTGAGGCCCTCGCTAAGGCTTTAAGAAGCCACCTCCAGTTTGAGATGGAAGTAGTAGTTGCAGAATCCTTTCATGCTGAAGCGGTCTAGAATGATTAATTCCAGGACATTATATCATTCTTGGGATATGATGAAGGCCCTCTCATATAGGGGAACATTCACCCACTATACATCACCATCCAGTTCAATGGAATGGGGGTTTGTCACTGTCTTGTCGATACGGGCTCTAGAATTAATCTAATCTCAACTCAGACACTGCTAAATCTGGGATTGTCTGAAGATGATTTGATTCCCTCTAACCTAAGAATCCAAGGTTATGACAGGACGGAATAGACATTGGTCGGTAATATCCTCTTGAAGACCCAGTTTGGTGGCCTAGTTTCCAGCACCTAATTTATGGTAGTCTCCCAGGACATCGCCTACAATGCATTGATGGGAAGGCCATGGCTCCACCTGCATGTGGCAGTTCCCTCATCATATAACCAGTGCCTCAAGTACTCCCTTAATGGTTGAGTGGGCATGATTCAAGGTGATTCATCTCCCTTTGCTTCTTGTGAGGACCACTATCTGGATTCCAACTACTACAAGAGCAAGGAAAAATAGATTCAGACCAATGAGGTGGAGCATGCCACAGCTTCAACTGACCCGTGGATATATCTAGATTATGCCTACGTCTTTATAATCCAACGATTGGAGTCTACAACCCCAGACATGGGCCAATTCTTCTCTGTGTCTAGGATGAGGGGGGAACACATTCCCAATCTAAGCGACGGTGAAAAATCACCTCGTAATCCTATAAAAATCAGGTTCAGGTGATCCCGGAGCCTCCTACCCCCATAAGGTATTGGGATGTCTACCCCATAGCAATGGAAATACGTCATAAGTTCTTATTCCACTAAGCTGTAATTATCCGGATCAAGTCAACGCGACATTATTGCGCCGATATCATCAAGTGTGGCCCCTTAGGCTGAAGTCCAGATGGGATCGGATCAACAGACTTCATCACTATAGTTGCGGTAGCACAGGGGTCCTCTGATGTAGTGACCACTGTCACTCAGGCGGGTACCAGCCTCCCGTCAGGATCTGCAAACTCAAAAGCAATTCCTCCCACTGAGGATCCCCCTCTATAAGTAAATAATAATATTTAGAGGATGCTCCCCCTACCCTTGAAGAGGGCGTCTCTTCCACAGTCAACGAGCTGGTATGGGCGAACCTCAGTAGCGGGGCAGACCCAAGACCCACATCGATCAGTGCTTCCATGTCTCTCAAGGAGAAGCGTAGTACATAGACTTCCTAAAACAACATCGTGATGTATTCACCTGAAGTTATGATGAGATTCTGGGACTAGATCCTCAGGTAACCGTCCACCACCTTGGTCTCCCTGCAAATCATCGTGTGTTCAAGTAGCCTCCCAGAAAGATGTACCCTTCTCACGGTGCCATGGTAGTGGTGGAAGTTGATAAGCTTATCAGAGACAATTTCTTTAAGGAATTCCAATACCTTAAATGAATATCCAACATTATTCCAGTCAGGAAGAAGAATGGATAAATCAGAGTCTGCATCAACTTCTAGGATCTCAACCATCACTATCTGAAGGATGATTTTCCCCTTCCTATGACGGAGCTATAGATTGACGCTACAGCTAGATTCCAAGCCTTCTTCTTCATGGATGGGTAATCCAGGTACAACCAGATCAGAATGGCCCCTGAGGATGAGGATTTCACAACCTTCAAGGTGCCACAAGGTACTTTCTGTTACTAAGTCATCCCCTTCGGTTTAAAGAATGCAGGTTCCACCTACCAGCGGGATATGCATTGCATATTTAAGCCAATTCTTGGGATGTCGGTGGAATTCTATGTGGACAATCTGGTGGTCAAATCCTGCTAGTGTCAGAACCATCTGAAAGACCTTGAAAAAGTGTTTGGCTTCCTCCATTCTCATCACCTAAAGATGAAACCATTAAAGTGTGCCTTAGGGGTCACCTCTAGAAATTTTCTCAGCTTCGTTGTTAGATACAGGGGCATTGAGATCAACCCAAAGAAGATCAAGGCCATTAGCCAGATGTCTCCTCTAAGAAACATTCGAGAGCTTCGAGGTTTCCAAGGCCACTTATCCTACATACCCTAATTCATTGTGAACCTGGATATAAAATGTAAGCCCTTTTCATATCTCATGAAGAAAGAAACTATCGATGAGTGGGAAAAAGAGTGTCAGATTTCTTTTGAGGAGATCAAGTAGTATCTTCTCCAACCTTTGGTCTTAATGCCACCCATCTTCAGAAATCCATTGGTCCTTTATGTGATCACCCTGGAATGATCTCTCAGCACCCTTCTCGCCTAGAAGAATAATGAGGGGATAGAGAATACCCTTTACTACCTCAATAGTATACTCATCAATATGGAGACCAGATACTCCCCCATCGAAAAGAGTTGCCTTGTGCTGGTATTCACAATACAAAAATTACGAAATTACTTACAGAACCATGAGGTACAACTAGTATCTCAGGTAGACCCACTGAAGTACGTTCTGAACCGCCCCATGTTGACAGGTCGTCTCACTCGGTGGGCAGTGATTCTCTAGTAGCTCGATATCAGGTTTTTCCCTTAGAAAGCTATTAAGGGGCCTGCATTTGTAGACTTACTTGTTTCCCATCCGGCTCCTGCTAACCAGCCCTTGGATCTTTATTTCCCCGATGAGGTGATCCTCTCGGTATACCAATCCATGTTGTGTTGGAAGATTCACTTTGATGTTGCTTCTTGAAGCCCCATCGGTAGGTGGCTCATTGATACTAGACTCAATAGGGTAGGATTGGGTATCGTCTTTATTACCCTGTCACAATCCATTCTTCAATACTCATTCTTTTTGTCAGAAGGCTGCACCAACAATGAGGTAGAGTATCAGGCTCTCATCACTGGCCTCGAGCTGGCCCTCGAGATTGTTGTGCCCCATTTTCATGTGAAAGGGGATTCCAAACAAGTCATCAAGAATATCAATGGTGACTACGTCATTAGAAATCAAGAGATCATACCATTGTTTGAGTGAACTCTCTAGATAATGGTCCAGTTCCCATCTCAGCCGGAAGTTACTCATGTCTCTTAATCTCAGAACGGTCGAGATGATACCTTTGCCATCCTGGTTGCATCACTTGCAGAACACAAGAAGGATGATCTGATTATCCATGTGGCACATCAGTGAGTCATTTATCCTATCTCCCCAGATGATGAAGACTACCTACAGGTGATCCATCTTATTGCTAGAGCCTCCTCATTAGGACTACCCGATGAAGTGGTTTAAGTGATTCCTGACTGTAGAGCTCCCTTTGTCGAATATCTCCAAAATGGTTACCTCCCAGCTGATGGGGTCGAGCATGAGTGAATCTGACATCGTGTGTTTCATTTAACCCACTAGGACAGCCTTGTCCATGAGTAGATCCTCTAAAATCATGGGTTTGATGGTGTTATCCTCTATTGCATTCAAGGAGTCGATATTTCTCAGGTCATGCAAGAGGTTCACACCAGTTCCTACGGGGCTCATCAGACCGGGCCAAAGATATCTCACCATATCTAGAGATTGGGGTACTTTTTGCCCTCCATGATCCATGACTGCATCGAGTTCACCAAGAGATTCCATGCAAGACAAATTCATGCTAACTTTATGCATCGGCAACCATAGCCTTTCCACTCCACCAAGTACTCTTGGCCGTTTGTGGTGTGGGGACTTGATGTCATGGGACCATATCCACTGGCGATAGCCCACCATTGTAGATTCTTCCTAACAGCTACGGATTTATTCTCTAAGTGGGTGGAGTTAGTTCCACTCAAGGATTTCAAGGCCCATTCCATCGATGACTTTGTGAGTTCCAACATCATCTACCAATTTTGATTCCCTCATGTCGTCATCACCGATAACGGCACAAACTTCCGAGCAGCTGAGCTGAATAAATTTTACGCTAAGTAAAACATCTATTCTAACCATACCTCCTGCTATCATGTGTAAGAAAATGGATAGATCGAGGCATTCAAAAAAACCATCTCCAACATTCTGCAGAAAATGTTTAGTCAGAATAAGAAGAGTTGACCGGACAAGCTCCCTAATGACCTCTGGGCTTATCGGACGATGACTCGTAATTCCACCCAGGTGACCCCATATTTTCTGGTATAAAAAATGGAGGCCATACTACCCATTGAGATTCAATTTACCTCTCTATGCACAACTGTATATGATCAGTAAGCACCAAATAAAGTAGCTGAAATCCATCTGGACGAGTTGGAAGCACTTGACGAGAACAAGCTTTGTGCCCTGAATAATCTGGAAAGGTATCAGAATAAGATAGTTAGAGCTTTCAATAAGAAATTTCACCTCTGCTCCTTCTTGCAGGGTGACTTGGTACTAGACCTGAGGGAACCAAATGATACCTAGTAGGAAACCACACAAGTTGGAACCCGAATGTAAAGGACCTTACATCATTCACAAGGTTTGCTCCAATAGCGCGTACTCACTAGTTACAATGGATGGCGAACGTATAAATACTCCCACCAATTCCAAGATCCTCAAAAATACTTTTCTTGAGCCATAGGGTCCCACATGACCATAAACTGTGTAGTCTGGCATGAGCTTAAACGGGTGGTCCCGCACAACCCTAAACTGCATAACGGTCTTGCACGACCTTAAACTACATGACAGTCCTACATGACCTTAAACTATGCATTGTCCTGCATGACATTAAACTGCATCTTAAGAACTATGTATGGATTGATTCCCATCCTCATAGGATACGTAGGAATGCTCAAACACCTCATCTTTAGTCCAGCCCCAGTTTCCTCTTTGACTATCCCCTCCTGGGCAGAGTTCTTTTGGTGGATCTCACATGGCATCATGTAGGCTTCTTAGACCCCACCCATGTCAGGGATATGATGATTTCACCATGTTCCCTCCTTCATTCTTCTAATCCTCCCACATCCTTACCGCATTACGCTAAACTTCATGGCCATTTTAGAACTACGTGTGTCTTGATTCCCATCCTTGTGGGATACGTAAGAACACCTCGGGATATCATCCATAGCCCTAGCCCTAAAACTTCAGGATCTTCCATTGAGATGAAACACATGGTGTGTCACAGGCCTTTTCCCTCATTCGCGTCAAGTTCATCATAACCATACCATGTATCTCTCTCCCCTAAATATCTTTGTCTCTTCTCCTTTATAACTTCATTTGAAATTTCACGAGTGCATTCATGTTCAACCCACCCCGTCATTTGGGTCCCCATCATCTTTGGCACCTAAAGGGACCCCAAATGGCATGGATGCTCAGCCATGGGCTCTCCTACCATTATGGGCCAACGTCCTCAAGGGTTCCAGACAAAAAATCAATATAAAGTATCTCATTGGGAATATGGTCAGAGGTCGATGCTCATTTATTTTTTCCATTTCAGGTTACGTGATATAGATGTTGTGTCTCAAATCTGGTCATCAGTTATCCTTTGTTGTGGTCACCATCTCCATATGTCCCAAACATGGAGTGTAGTGGTTCATTCTGCCCCTCCATCTCTCCAAATCTCTGTCTACTTTGAGAGGGAGTGTAATTATAGCTGTTAAACCCTTATGTGATGGGGAGGGACTAATCCTACTCCTTTTTTCCAACACCGAGCATTGCTCACATGGGTTTAGGAGTTGTGAAGGCAATGCCCGATTGATAGGTCATATGGTTACAGTTGGTCGGGATGCTCAAGCCTCAGGTCCATCGGGCCCCTGGCCCAAGTTCTCATTTAGGATTGTGTGGTGTGGTATGGACTCATGTCCTCATTCATGCCAGGCTATTTCCCCATGCCACACATATCCCCTTGATACATCCCTCCCTTCATTTATCGTCTGTCCCGTGAGCATGGGCCCTACCACGCTTCGCAAGTCCCATCATTTGGGCTTCTATCACCTTCTATATACAAAAGGGATCCAAATGTCATGGATGCTCAGCCCAGGGGATCTTCAATCATGGCTATCACCCTCGAGGATTATGAGTGACAAGTTGATACAATTCTCGTGTTGCAAACATGGTCAACATTTGTCCTCTATCATCATTGTTGCTTTGTGGACTTCCATAAGCATGATGATTCTCCCTCTATGTCCCGCACATATGACATTAAACTAGGTATATATGGTATGAGCTCTATGACCCTAAACTAAGATCACCTTAGTCTTCACTACAATATGTTAAACTACAATTTGGCCATGACATTTTGTCCATGGCCCGGCCTCAAGTCCCATGGCCTTTTTGGGCCGCCGACCCAAGTTCTCACTTAGGGTTTTACGGTGTGGTGCGGGATTATGTCCTCGTTCATGTCAGGTTGCTTACCATGAAGTACACATCCCCGGATGAGATACCTTACCCGTGATTTCTTCCTCACTGAAAGACGTTAAACTCCAAGCTGGCCATGACATTCTGTTCATGGCCCAGCCTCAGGCCCCTTGGCCTTTTTGGGCCCCTGTCCGAAGTTCTCACCAAGGATTGTATGGTGTGGTGCGGGATTGTGTTCTCATTCATGTCAGGTTACTCGTCATTCCATACATGCCCCACGTTGGGGTATCTTACTCTTATTAGAATCACCCTTTCCACCAGAACTACGTGTGGTTTGATTCCCATCCTCATGGGATACGTAAGACCGCCCGAACGTCAGGTCTTCAGGTCCAGACCCATCTCTTAGAAACCTCCCTATCATTTTTCCCCCTTGGCTCGTATTCTTCCAGAATAGGGGTATAAAGTGTGGTATGGGTTCATGTCCCCATTCATGTCGAATTTATAACAACCACGTTGCTCTATCTCCTAAGCAGCCTTCGCCCCCTTTCCTTACTTTCATCTATTTGAGTCAGCTACACTTAAGTCGGGTCCCCATACCCACTTAGGAGATTCACCAATTGGCCCATGAGTACTCTGGTCTAGAACCTAAAGTGTCAGATTCTATGTGGACATGCTTTCACCCATTTCTCAGGATTTTTTTTCCTCTTTATTTGGGCTTCCATTATCTTTCACACCTGAAGGGACCCCCAAATGGAATGGATGATAGGCCTAAGGGATCTCCTACCATCACAGGCCAACTTCCTTGAAGGTTTTAGACAAAAAATAGATACAAGTCCCACATTGAGAATATGGTCACCGGTCGACACTCATTTGTTATTCCCATTTCAGGCCACACAATATGGATGTTGTGTTTCAAACACGGTCAACAGTTATCCTCCATCGTCATGTCATCCCCTTCAAGCCTTGAATTTTAGTTACATGATTCACTTTATTTTCCACCCCATCATGTCCAAATGGAATTTTGACACTCCTTTCACTATCCCTCAGTGCACATTTGCACGTTAGGAGGACCAAATACTTGGTAAAGGAATCATTTGGGGCTCCACACTGACTTCCCTTTGGCGTGCATTCCATGTATTGCAAAAACCTCTTCCACCATTGTTTCCCACACTCTGTTTGACTCACATGGGATTAAGGATCAGGTTGAGGTATGCACTTACTTGGAAGGATTATGTTTCCCTATGGTCCATGTTATAAGACCTTAAACTAAGATCTCTCCTATAACTACGTACGACTTGATTCACATTCCCATGGGATACATAGGAAGGCTCAGATATCTCATCTCTCGGTCCAGCTTGAGTTCCACCAATTTAGTTCTTCTGTTCTTCCTTATGGTCTCTAAATCTTATAGGACTGCGTGGCATGGAACTTGTGGCCTTATACCCTCATTTATATCAGTTTTTCAATAGCCTCACCATGTACGCCCCTTTCTAGGAGTTAGTTCCCCCCACTTCCAATCCTACATAACGTCAAATTGTATGTTGTCCCACACGAATATAAAAGGAACCTTAAAGAACTATGTATGGCTTGATTCTCATTCCCATGGGATATGTAGGAACACCTAGACATCCTCATCTTCAGGTCTATCTCAATTAGGAGCTATCCTCTCCTGTTCCACATTCTTTAACCTTTTCTATCCCCTAGGCCTGAGGTTTCCTACTCGGAATCACACATGGTATGATGTGAACCTTGTCCTCATTAACATTGGGTATGCTTTATCACACCGTGCACATTCCCCCCTAAACCTCTTCTTTCGTATATATATCCAATCCATATGAATTTAAACTATGCTTCCTAGTTCCATATGACTTTAAATTGTTGGATCCATGCTGCACGACGTTAAAATGCATGGTTGGTCCCATCACATTCCCCTAAACTATGACATTATCATCCTGGATGCACGATGAAAAACGGAACTACACCATGATATCCTCACTTGAGGGGGGCATCATGTTTGGTATCGGTCACAAGCCATACCATTTGTCAATGCTAGTATACAACTTGATTCATGTGGCATACCTATATTTTCTATCCTAGGTCCATCGCTTCAAAAAAAGCACACATTCATCCTGAAGGACAAACAAGATCTATCAAATACTACTTATTTTAGTGCAAGGGATAGACCCGCACAACCTCATTATCTCTAACACTGGTATCCTACCGTGTCTCTCGTAGACCTACGCGTGTCAAGATTCTCATCCTCATGGGATATGTAGGAATGCCCGTACACTTTTACTTGGTCCCATCCTAACTTTCGTTTTCAGTGCCTCGACTTAAAAATTCCCCAAGGAACACAGGGTGATCTATACATGAGGTCCTCATTCATGTCGGTATTTATAATTACCTCACCATGTGTCTCCAACATTCCCTACCACTTATGGTCCGAGCTCTATGACGAGAAACTAAGATCACTCTATGTCCTTACCGCAAGATGTTAAAATCCAAGAGATCTTGTAGAACTATGTGTGGCTTGATTCCCATCCTTATGGGATGTGTAGTAATGCCCATACATCCTATCTCCAGGTCCATCCCCAAGAATCTTAAATCTTGTCCCCTCTCTTTTGGCCCCTCGGCCCGAACTCTTTTGGGAATGTGTGGTGTGGTGAGTACCTCATGGGTCCTCATTCACGTTGGGTTTTTCAATGGACGCACCATGTGCCACTCATGCCTTTTCCCCATCTGGCCCAAGTTCTATAACCCTAAACTATGATCTTCCTATGTGAACTATGCATTGGGTTTGGATACTTCATCACCTTGCGCACAGTCCATTAAATTAATCCCCCTTAATTGTTCATCCTATGACCATTAAGCTGGAAGAGTGGAACCTTAGTACCCCTTTCCTTAGAGTTAAGGGACTCTACTCCCTTTATCTAATACGTTTTATAGTCGTATTCATATGAATTTTGACAAAGATCCCGAAGTGTGGAATTTTCATGGGTACATTCCCCTCATTCCATGTCCAAGCATCGCGAGCCCGTAATTTGGATCTTTATCCTCCTCTATGTCTGAAGGGACACCCTTTGCAGCCTGTTCTCATGCCACACTATCTTACCTTCCATCTTGGGCCAACGTCCCTAAGGACCTTAGATGATATTTTCAATAGGTCCCGTCTTTCAAACATGGTCAGCAGTCGACCCTCATTTGTCTGTCTTCATTCTAGTCTAATGCGATATGGATACTGTGTTTCAAACATAGTCAACATTTATCCCCTATTTTCATGCCACCATCATTGTAGTCTAGATCTCGAGCATCATGATTCACATGTTTCCACTTTCTTATGTTCAAGTGGAATTCAAACATACTCGTCTTTACTCCTCTGTGCACCTAGGTATGTTATATAGGCAAGTCAGCATCATCGGTACGTCATTCAATTAGCGCCCCACTACTCCTAACATGTGACTTATTATTCTAGGAAATTCCCATCACTACTCCTTGTTTCCCACATCAAGAATGACTCACATGGGCTTAGTAGTTCTGGTAGAACGGGTATTGGTGTAACCATGCCACACACGCCTTCCTTCGTCCCGCATGTTGTTAAACTATGCCTTTAGAACCACGTATGGATTTTCCCATCCTAATGAGGTATGTAGAAACATCCAGGCACCTTGCTTTGGGCCCAGACTAACTTTCACTCTTTTCCCCTTTTTCTTCAGGGATACATGGTGTGGTGCTGACTCTTTATGTCCTCATTCATGTTAGGTTTATCACTACCACACCACATATTCCCTTCCTAGGATCTCCCCTTTCACCCATCATCCTATCGTATGACGTTAAACTATATGATCCCACATGTCCTTGATGTATGAAACTAAACTATGGTTCTACCCTGAACAAGTTCAGGATGCCCCATGTTAGTCATGGGATGCACCATATCCCTTTCCAAAGAGGTCCTGGTCAGAGGTATTCTTGATCCATGATCATACGGATACGCCCACCAAATGTTCCTTCATCAGGGTGGCATGATTTCAAGAGTGTTTAACTCCATTCGAACAACTCATCACTCCAACTCCATGCATTTTGTTCCCTTAATTTAGACC
The DNA here is from genome assembly GCA_963277665.1 of Viscum album. Lineage (NCBI taxonomy): Eukaryota > Viridiplantae > Streptophyta > Magnoliopsida > Santalales > Viscaceae > Viscum > Viscum album. The sequence continues at coordinate 1,402,155,584 of OY728156.1, read as the reverse complement.
CTTGTCCTATTTCATGTCTGAAAGAACCCCCTAACAGTTTGGATGCTCGGCCTATGGCTCACCTACTATCCTGGGATAATGTTCTGGAAGGCTAATGGATGAAATTTCGATTCAGACCCCATGTTTCAAACATGGTCAGCGGTCGGCCCTCATTTGTTATTCCCATTCTAGGCTAACGCAATAAGGATATTTTGTTTCGAACACAGTCAAAAGTCATCCTTTATTGTCACACCACACTTATAGTGTTCTGAATCTGGGGAATCGTGATTCACACTTTCCACACCCCTAGGTATGAGTTAATTCTATGCCCCTGGCGTTACCCCCTTATGAGCTAGTGCACATTGGAAGGATGGCACATTGATTGTTCTGAGGTCCTCATCCTCCAATTGGGCCTCTCCCATTTATTCCCATAAATCTGAGTTGGTTGTTCAAAACTCATATTCCCAAATCTTGGTTGGAATTCCTGCATTTAGATGAAGTAATAGTGTGAGTATCCCTTCTTTCTCGCATCAGGCATGACCCATGTGAGCTTATGAATGGATTGCTATAAATTTCATGATTTTGGATGAAATGAATTGAACCAGACTTACATGTAAATAAATCTATTCATACATGAAGTTTAGAATGATAGGTTGTAAAAATAAATATGTTTATGACTTTGACCAAAATAGGTCCCTTAAGGATCAGCATCTTGGATAAATCACTCTAGCGCCGCTACCTTTCGGCTTGTGGCCTCTAGGATTGCCTCCTGCCCCCTGAGAACCTTCTCTTCATCAGCGGCTGTCGACCAAAGTTCATTGACACTAACCTATTCTTGCGCCTATTCAGTTTGGAGAGAAGTCATTTGGTGACCCACTTCTACTAGCTGCTCCTGGGTGTCCGCCAGCTGGACCCTCAATTGCTCAACAAGCTCAGAATAGTTTTCAATGAGTACCTCTTATTCTTTCACATGTTCTTCAAGGAATCGGACCTCTTGTACCACCTTCATAAATGATTGGGTACTCCTTGAATCTTTCTAACACTAGGCAATGTTGGAGTGTTGGCCTCTCTCATGTTGCTTCTCGTCCATGTAGTCATGGACTGTTGAATGAAGACATTGAGCATCCACCCCTCCAGCATAGAGAAAGCGCAGCCAGGTGTGGATCGATCCCATCTGTTTTAGCAATTTCATCTGAGGATGGCCGAGAAAGAGATTGATACACTTCCACACTTTTTCTGCGTCATATGGCTCTCATCAGATGCCTCCAAATTAGATTCATCTATCTCCTCAGGATCTATAGGCCGATAGTCGGGGAAAGCGGTGAGGATTTTAGCAGCAGGGTCTTCTTCAAAAACCTCCACATCTTCAGCGACTTTGATATAATCGGGCTGGAGTTCCACCCCAGCAATATTACCATACCTCATTGCGATCTTTGGCTCACCAAGTACCAGGTTAAGGTCACCTAGAATGGTTGTTTCTGTAAAGGATAGCGTGATTGCTTCCCATCCTTCTCCTGCAGATGTCCCAGACTCGACGGTTTGTCGTGCCTCCAACCTTGCGATCACTACATCAGGAATCAGTATCTTGATTAGCTAAATTCTACCGAAAAGAGGGAAAACCAATGAGAAATTACTTATAGGAGCCAAGTGCAGTGGTGTCCAATGCATGTGTCATGGTGGGGGGCCCCACCACGGTAGAGCCTTCGACGCTTGTCAGCTCGATTACTGATGTCATCTCCTCTTGGACAATGGGGATGGTAGGGGGATCTCCTTCTAGATCATTATCGCCTAATCTAGTTGAAATCGGTGACCCACAATGCCCGGTCCCGGGGACTGGCCCCCGAGGTTGCTCCGCAGTCTCCATATGTGTACCCACACACCTGGTGGGGAAGTCTTCCTAGGGACCCTCACCCATGTGTTCCTGAATAGGACAGAATTTGGTTGATGGATCAAGACTATGGAAAGATGAAGGCTGGTATAATTTTTAAACCATACCTCAAGTTGCTCTGCCTATTTGGCATCGGAGCCAACGATTTTTCCACTCTCCCAAGAACTATGCTGGTGAGTGGGTGCTTCTGAAGGCCCCTCGCCACCAAGACCCTCAACTTGGTCCTCTTCTTATAGTCCTTCTTCTTTTTCTTATTCTTATTCTTCCTCTACACTTTCATCCTTGGATGGCAGCCTCTCTAGGTCATGAACCTTTCCAAGCATTACTTTCACCAGGAGACGCGGTTCGTCATACCTCCCCTGCTGGCATGCGTACATATCCATGGATGTCAGGTATGCATGCTGATGATGAAATTTTACTCTATCCAATATCTGAATGAGCCCTATTTCTGTAAGATCGAGCCTGGTGCATATCAACCTTCGCTATAACTCTTCGGTAGACATGGACTGTCACAGTATTCTCCAAGCAGACCACATAGAAGGGAAGATAGCATCGGAGGACGGCGTCAGGAGGTACCTGAGTTGCTTTCCTGGTAGCTCCCAAGTCTGACCCCAAGGTCGTGCATGAGACCACCCTTCCCCAAAGGGTAGAGGCACATTATCAGTCATTTCTACCCCTACCAATGAAGTACTAGCTTTCGCCAGACTAGCTGCCTGACCCATTCTTTGCCTCACTTCCCCAGCGGCACCTCGTCTGCCTTCTTGCTCTTCGAGCTCTTCACTTGTTGCCTTGATCTGCAGAATGCATTTACAAAGAATCACCTCGGGTTACATTCTCATCTTGTGTTCGGTAAACTCTGTTGATAGTCCGACACTGACATCGGTGGGGGGAGGAGTGATGATTTTTCCCAGGCCTTCCATCGTGAACATAAGCCACATCTAGCAGAGAATGCAGGGATTCCTCTCTTCTTGAACCTTTGTGTATACTTTCTTGGGCATCTTCTGCCTACACCCAAACTGCCTAGAGAACCTGGTTGGCACATAGGGTTCTCAGAATATTTCTCCATCAATTCGGGCCACCAGAACACCAACATGGATGCTCTGTAGGTACTCTCTCTACTCTAGTGGACCCCACCCATCATCTACCATTTGGGAAACTGGGGTTCGGAACAGTTGTAAGTCGAAGTGAGTGTGACTGTCAATCTTTAGCTTGACTCAGTCATCCCTGAGAATTAATGGGTGGATCCCAATGATGTTCAAGAGGGATGGTTGCATACTATTACCAGGGTTGGATGGCATTCGGGAATTCATACCCACCACAGTGGGATGTGACCCAACTGTGGAGAATCTGAAACGGCCCACATATCCTCTAAGGCATACTTCTCCTCTAAATTCACCCTAGAATACTGTATATCCTAGCCTATCCAACACGGGTACCCCCTAGGTTAACCTTGTTCTTTGACACCATAATCCCAGCCATCACTAGCATCCCCGGGCGGACTCCCATCCTCGTCTCCCTCATATGTAACAACCATCTGTTCAAGAACTCGGTGAGGAACCTGGCGTATCACACATTTGGGTATCGACCTTCATTGATGCCAAAGCCCCATGATCGATACTCTCCTGTCTCAAAAATCTTCCAATATGATCTTGTTTTTCCCCTCTGAGATGTGTTCGGGCATTGCTTCCCTCGGCCTGGCATCTTCATGGTCGTGTCCTAGGTTAGGAAGAGACTAAACCACCATGAATAGGGTATGTCCTTTTGGATATATTTTATTCTAAGTTTCTATTTAGCCAGCTTCAGCAGGTTCCATGACATGATTGGGGTGCAGGTCCTCTCCCCACAGACATTATCTGTCGGGAGGAACTCATCATACTGATATCCCTCCAAGGGGATTCCCCTGACACAGTGGACATCCCATGGATGGATTCCCACCTCCACATGATGGCGGTTAAAAGTGTTGGTATTAGAAGACCAGTGACTAAACACCTCTGCTACCAAGACCCACTGTCGATAAAAGTATAATAGAGATGTCCAAACAGCCTCAAAAAGAATAATGGCCCGTAGATCCAGTCTAAATTCCTCAAATTTCTGATGTACCCATTATTCCCAAGCCCATTCATTAGTAAAGTTTCCCCCGGATCTAAAATCTCACTCCTTCCAGCCCTTCATCTCATCAATAATGCTACTTCTGAAAGTACTCGCATAGATAGCGGGGGATTCCTTGGAAACTGGATCACTTCCCACAACCATCATAGTCTTCGGATTTAGGACATAGATGGATGTATTTTTTTTCTCCCTAGTTGGATGGCCATTTTTGGTAATATGGAATTTTGGAAGACTATCCACATGTGCCACCCATGACCACGGTGTGTCCATTTCGAAACCGGGCATCGGCACTTCTTCTAGAAGACCGAAGCTCCATAGCGGTAGGCTTTCACTCCATACGTAATCCTTTTGAGCCTGAATAAGCATGCCGAAAAGCATTTGGTTATCAAATGCAACCCTCATCATACAAAGATTCTGAGGGTTCATGATCATTTGGGTTCTTCTTGTAGCAGTAGTAACCTCCCTCTCGGCATCGGTCTGTTGAACGACCATTTTGGAATTCTAGGGGGATCAGTGCATAAGAAGGAATATTTGGCATGCAAATGAGGCGGGTGACATGAAATGTGGTCAACGTGCGTGGAAAAAATTTGGATGTCACACAAAACTCGGAGTCAGTCGCGAAATCTTATGCACGGATCAGTAATCTTTCCATGCGCAAGAGCAAAAAATTCTGTCGTGTGGAAAATGTCAAAGTAGGGCCTAGGGGGGCTCAGCCTATTTATAAGGTACTAAAGCGGCTTCCGCGTGTGCACAACAATCTTGGGTGCACAAAATGTTTTTTTGTGCACCACCGAAAATGTCTTTTATTGTTCGGTGCGCCCTCAGAATTCGACCTTTGGGGTCCCTTTCAGCTTCGATTCTTATGGGGGGCATTTGTTGACATCGAAATTCGGAGACGGGTCGAATCAGGTAGAAAATAGAGCAACAAATGAACCTAGGATGGCAAGAGGAGAGTTTGGGGCCCGTGGGGAGGGTGCGTGCAAGATTCAGTGGGTGCACGCAAGGGGCCTTCCAGCGCACTGCATCTTGTGCACCTGGCCCACATTCCGCATCCAAGGTGGAGTCAAGTGGCCGTTTGCATGACTGGACCCCCGTTCCTCGCCCAAGGTAGCGTCAAATGGTATTTTATGTGCCTAGACCCCCTTTCACACATAGGGCCCCGTATACCTAAGCATTGCACACCTGATCCCGTTTCTGCGTCGGAGGCAGCATCAAATGGGTGTTTGTGAGCCCGAGATCCTTTGCGCTCCCAATCCGCCGTCATCCACGTGTTTGTGTGCCTGGTCCTTGTGCGCCGCCTTGCGGACTCTTGCTATAAAATGAACCATATCCCCTCCCTTTAGGGATAGTAACTGAAGATGAAGCGACTATCTGTTGTGTGAAAACCCAGACTTCTACAACCACGGGAAAAACCCCATGGCCTTCAGGTATTGCATTTTACATGACAGGTCCTAGGAGGGGGATTTTTCGAGTGGGCTCTCTAGGGCCTGAACCTCATGAATTTCATTTCTTTGCAATGTCTTTTACACCAAGGGGTCCCCTTATATGCGCAGGTTCCCTCCGCGTCAGGTGATCTTGCACGCAACTCCTTCGTCTTACATGACACTGGTCCATCTTGCGCGCAAACCATCTTTTCTTTCACGCCACCTGTCCTTCTCTTACGTGCACTCCATGTATTTACCTCACCTTAAGGAACCCTCTTTGAGCCCCATTTATGTGTAATACACCTACTTCATGCGCTCTTTTCCCACGTGGCCCTTCAAGCTTGCATGAAGAGACTTCAAAATCCCTTGGTTAAAGTTTCTCATTGCGTTGCTTCTCCTCATGCTTCTTCTCATAGGCACGCTAATGACTATTACTTCTTCACATATCTATGCTAATGTGGACTCCCAATGGTTCAGTCCGTAACCCCCCTTCTCCATGGCATTATCGATGCCTTCCTTACCTCAAGGGAGGGCGGGTATCAGTTATGTAAGTCCTAGGGGTGCGTAGTAATCACACCTTGTCCGAGCTGCAGGAAGTTAAACTTCCAATATCCATCATCCTCTACACATGACGTTAAACTATGACCACACCCCATGTGTCAGACGCGGGGTTTCCCTACCTTGGACATTCTGCATGCCCACTGGTATCCACGGGAGTGAGACCATTCCCCACATGGAATGAGATCCTCTTTATCAGAGAGGCGTCTGTCTGTGGGAAAAGGGAAACCAACCTGGTGTAAGCCCCAGCTTTCATTGCCGGAGGTAGCATCACTACCCCCTCCACTTTTTCTGGGTGCCAAGTCCCTCTCCCTCTGGGCTTTGTCACCATATAGGCCTCCATCTTGAAGTAAGTCCCAATCTCCATCACCTCGGTCCGCTAACCAAATTTAATCCCCTGTTTCCTCTTTGGTTTTCTATCTATGAATTATCCCCACTCAACTTCCAACGGACGCACCTTCCACGACGTGATTATCAGGTCTTTTTTGCATCTTTTTTCTCACACAGAACATGACTCACATGGGCTTAGAGAAAGCATTGACCATGACATCCTTCCCGGGAAGCCTAGAGTGTAAGCTCTACACCTTCCTGAACTACGAGGTCTTTGATCCTTTCCAAGGAAAGGTACATAGGAAGCCTCCCTGAGGTTCAATCCCACTACCCATTGGTCCCGAATATCTTCATGTCGGTTCACCAAAACACCTTCTTGAACTATTAGGCCTTTTATCCTTACCAAGGAAAGGTACGTAGGAAGCCTCCCTGAGGTTCAAGCCCACTACCCATTGGTCCCGACTATCTTCATGTCGGTTCACCAAACACCTTCCTAAACTATGAGGTCTTTGATCCTTGCCAAGGAAATGTACGTAGGAAGCCTCCCTGAGGTTCAATCCCACTACCCATTGGTCCCGACTATCTTCATGTTGGTTCACCAAAATTCATCCTGAACTACGAGGTCTTTGATCCTTTCCAAGGAAAGGTACATAGGAATCCTCACTAAGGTTCAAGCCCACTACCCATTGGTCCTGACAATTTTCATGTCGATTCCCACTCCCTCCCAAACTATGTGGACTTTGATCCGTGCTCAGGTAAGGTACATAGGGTACCTCCCTGTGGTTCAATCCCAACACCCCACTAGTTCTGATCCCCTTCACGTTGGACTACCTTCATCCCTCGTGACGTTAAACTATATTCCCTCTTTTTGTCATGCACGATGTTAAAATGCATCCACCATCCAGCGTTAAGCTGTTGTTACCCCATCCATTAGTAGATCGTTGGGACCCCACCCAGTAGTAAGTCGTTGCGACTCCCATCCAGCGGTAATACATTGTGACCTCATCCAACGTTAAGTCATTGTGACCCCCATCCAACAGTAAGTCGTTGTGATACCATCCATCGGTAAGATTTTGTGACCCCATCCAGTAGTAAGCTGTTGCGACCCCCATCCAGTGGTAAGCCGTTGTCAACCCCATCCAGTGGTAAGCCGTTGCTACCCCCATCCAGCGGTAATCTGTTGGGACACCATCTAGTGGTAAGACGTTGTGACCCCATCCAGTGGTAATTCATTTTCAAGGGTGAACTACGATGAATATTATTCCATACCGTAGGGATACATTGGAGGTCTCTTTGAGACTCAATCCCAACATCACCGTCGTCCTCGAGTCGACTCCATCTCATTCTCTACCCACTTCAATTAAACATCCATCATCCATTTTGGTTCGTACCTGGGCTTCCACATCCCGGTGGGTTCATTCTACCTCATTCCCCATTCCTCATAACAAAAATCAGGTAGCTAACCACGTGTTAGCCCCAACATCGGTGTTCCCTCTGGGGTTTTACTCACTTGATCCACTCTAGTTAGTGTTCTGGTCAGTCTGATACATCTCTGCTAGATGTTAAATCTACAGCATACCCCGAGTTAAACATAGGAAGCTGAGGAAAATCTCAGATACATGCCTATGGCATATGATTCCCCGCATTCTTTGTGGGATTCCTCGGGCTTCCGCACCCTCGAGAATCCCTAAAATAAGGGGAAAAAACCAGATGCACCAGTGTTCCAGCATCCAGACATGCCAGTGATGTCCAACATAACTACTCGCCCAACCAAAGGTTGCTGCCCTGACTAGACCCCTTGGAATTTTTTGACAGAAGGAGTGTAATTAAATGGTGTCCATGAAGATATGGCACTTGGAAAAGTTTCAAGAACCACGTATTAAATCTATAAGGGAGACCCAGACTAGGTGATTAGTTTCGAGGAGAAATCTACAGAAGGAAGACATGACATCCTTTCATCCTATTTCGATCAAGGAGAAAACATCCCTAAACAAGGAACAGATGCCTCCCACCTTTGGAAAGCATGAATGAGGGGGGGAAAAGCACCTCCGTCCTCGAACAAGATCGACGTGCATTCCTCGATGAAAGCATCAGAAACACACACTTTGTGTGTGAAGGAATCCTATTCATCCCTTGTGTGAGGAGGAGCTGTGAACCATCCTGGTTCAGGAAGGAGGCCTTCACACTTTGTTCAAATATGAGAACCATACCCTTGGTGTGAAAAAAAATTGGAAAACAAGAAACACCATTCCATATTAAAATGCACACATTTATGTCTGAATAAAATCACATACATATTAATATATAAGAAAATCAAAGTAAAAAAGTGTGTTTTGAGGAAGGGAGAAGTAAGATTGTGCATAGTGATGGGAAATGAATTCATATGCATGATTTGAATAAGGACATAATTAAAGGAAAATAATATATGAATCAATTACTAAGAAAAAGAGAGAAGATGTCGTGTGTGTACTAAAAGTCACCATACCCATTTTGTCCTTCACACAAGAAATAAAAAGTGAAAGTGCATGCCCACGTGAATGCTTTGAAGAGAAGAATCCTAAACCAAGGGTACACATGTCTAAATAAGTGAAGAGGAAGAGAACATCTATATTGTCACATGCATGGTCACATGCATACAAGGAATAAGAATATTTTATTCTGATGATGCCTAGTGAACTGGTTTTCAGTGCTTAAACAATCAAAAAATAATTTGTGATACTAGCCAAGAAGGATAATAAGTCTTAGTACATCTGTTTTTTGCACTGGAGAAGAATATTTAACTTTAAAGAGAATCAACTCTGGACCTCAATGAAATAAAAGTCTCATGTTGACCAAGAGACAAATACTTTCATGCCTATCTATTGAAGGGACCTTCACGTCCATAAACTGAGTGTGAATTCATCTAGGGCAGTGAGCCAGGGGGAGTCTATGGAATGGATTCGAGGGAAGCAGTGAGCTATCCATATTCCTTATAAAGGCAGTGATCCTGGGACAGAGTCACTGTACTTGAATCTTGTAATCCACACCTAGTGAAGATTAGTGGAATTAGTTATAACCAGTAACTTTTCAGCGTATGCTCCTTGGATGTATTCCTTAGTGGTGAACCAAGTAAAAGTGTTGTTTCATTCTTCTGCATGTGAATGTTTTAATTACTACACATATCCATCATACAGGTTTAATTAAGTTCCTATGAACATGGTAATAAGATCCAATAAACAGGAGAAATAGCTGACACCCTGATTCCCCTCCCCATCTCAAGTTGGCTGAGGGTCCTTCAATAATAACATCCATGAGGCATTGCCAATCATATATTATATTCATGATTCCCAAATATAAGAAAGGAATCACAATAAATATAATCAAGTTCATTATTATTAAATATGAGGAATGGACTTGGAACCCTATTTCATTTAATTAATAAAATTATATCAAAACATCTTGAAGCTAAGAAGTGCAATATAATAAATTCGTTTGAATTCATCAAGAGATGGAACCTCATTTTACAAGGCTCAATGAGTCACTTATAAGGTTCCATTATCAACTGGGAATCTAACTATGGGGGAAATTCCATTTCCAAATCAAGCCAAGCACTTAGGAGGTGCTTGGGTTCAATAACTTTTTTTATAACAATGTGAAAATTCATTTACAACCTAAGTGAAACACTTTGGAAGTCATTTCAAGAATTTAAAAAATTAATTGTAAATGGTCAATTCAAGATGACACACCCAAGGGTTGTCCTTGATCAAGTTTGGAATCATCAAATTACTAAAAATGGTCAACAGTAGTATAATAAGGTGTGTATACCAATTTAAGATGAAGAAATAAATTTTAAGGTTATGTGTGGAGAAGGATGGTGTGAGGCACAATGTTATAGCTATGAAAAAATCACAACTTTTGGGTAAAATAATGATACAACCTACCTTAGGTATGTTGATGACTCATCGTATGATGAAGTCATCGGATTCGATGTATATAGGGATGTTGATGACTTGTCTCTCTCTAAAATCCTTGAGCGTCTAGGGCTCCTTCAGCCTGACTATTTCTAGTTTCACCATTAGGGTGGATTTTCTCACTCTTGGGAGGTTTGAATCTCATCTCTTCATGAATTCATGGATAATACAGATGACCCATGATCAAGGTATTGTTGTGGAAAAGCATAAAGAGGATGTCCCTGAAGAAAATATTCACACTTGTTCATTCCCTGATAGATATTAGGGGATCTCATTTTTGGATGCTCTGAAGAATACAAATCTGGGAAAATATATCACCACAAAGCCTCCCATTTTTAAAAGACTTAATGATAGTGTTTCCTTGGTGGAAGTGGACTCGAATACACTTCAACAACACACTCAAATGTAAAAATTCTTTTTCATGGGCCACATCTCCTACATTAAAGGTGACCACCCTTGGCCTTTTCCTGATTTACATGCACATATTGTACATTGCTGGAATACTTCAAACTAGAAATTGATACCTATATACAAGGGATATTATCACATTTTTTTGAAATCAAAAGATGATCTGAAGAAATTTTGGATGCCCGGAAATATTAATCTAAAGCCTAGTTTCCTTAGAATAACTGAATAGGACTTTTCTTTAAATTCACACACATACAAGAATACCATGGAACAAGTTTGGGTAAAACTACATGGCATGAATTGGTTCTTTTAGACCCAGAACTTCTGAATGATATTGTTTCCTACATCAGATGTCCTCTCAAAATTGACCAAAAAACCTTAAATACTTAATTAGTTTTCTTTGAGAGATTTATGGTGGAAATTAACTTAGATTCAAAGAGGCATAATACAATTAATTTCAATGCTAAGGATTACAAAACTGAAATTAGAATATAATATGAGAGGAAGAATCCCTTTTGTGACCTTTGTAAGATCATTGGACATAAAATCTCCAATTGTAGGGTGGTTAGAAAACAAGTGAATCAGCCAATTGAAAATGAATGGAAGGAAATAAGAAGAAAAAAAATAAAAATCTCCCATGTTGGACATACCTGAACCCCCAACAAATAAATCTGAAATCTAGGTTAAAAATCACACAGCCTGACACAAATAAAGGAAAACTCAGGAATAACCTGGCAAGAGGTTTTTGAAGAGGAATAAAACTCAATTAAGGAACAAAGCCTCTTAGAAGAAATATAGAATCTAGTTTTAGATACTATTAGGCTATCCAATCGTGATAATAAAAAAAGAGGAACTTGGTATGTGTCCATCTAAATAGGTATCTAGCTCTAATTTCATCAAAAATACTAAACATACACTTGGTATGAGGGATACAATATCTCTACCTGAAAAAATGGAATGAAATTCTTACAGCATAGGCACTGCAACTATTCACAAAGTTGATTTTCTTAGGACAAATTCTTTGCAAACTACATATCAACCCATTTTCTCAGTTTGGGTTCTAGACAGATCTAGAAACCCTCCCTCTTGAATGATACTTCTACTCAAGGGACAAAGAATGAGACCAATCAGGAAAATGGTTGAGTTTCTTTTCCCTCTGCTCATGACACCTCTTTTAATAACTCTAAAACTCTAGATACCACTGGTAGTACTATAAAAACATAGAAACTCTCTACTAACCTGAAGTCTATTCAGGCCAAGCCATAGTCCAATATTACTATGGTTAACATAACTATTACTAAGGCCTTAGAATCAATTAAATCCTTAAAGGAGATCACACCCTTTTCAAATACAGAAAAATAGTGACTCCATTGAGAATAAGCGGTGTCTTCCAGATGCATTGAACACTATCAAATTACAGGCACCCTTATCCTCAGATGATTCTGGTGTGGAAGCGATAAACACCCCAGGTACACTTCCTCCCACTTTTACAAATTTATCTATTGATGGTACCCAATCTATAGGTAGTGTTAACTATACTAATTCCTTAATGTTGTGTAATTTGAACTCTACAGAATCAACTCTAAGTACTTCACCAAATGAAACTTCTAAGAGGATTACTAAAATAAAGATTTCAAGCATCCCCCCTTCCATATCAAAAATTGAACCTACTCAGTAGATGAAGAACAAAACCAAAAACAAGGCAAATTAATTAGGTTCTTCCCAATATAATCTCATTAAATTTGTCAATAGTTCTAATGATCTGGATACCACTTGTAATTTTGTAAAACATAGGAATCTGTATACTTGTTTGAATCCTATTCAGGTCGAGGCACAGACCAAGAATTCTAACCCTGATAAAAAAAATTTTAGGACATTGGAATTCGTAAAACATGTAAAAGGAAACACACCCTTGGTACCGGATCTTATGCTAATGCAGGTAAATACTGAATCCACTGGGCAGATTCACCTTCCATCTGATTTGGACACTGTCAAACCACAGGATATAGCTGCTTCAAGGGATATAGGTACACCTATACCTATTCCTTTAAATCTCTCTTTTTATGGTGATCATTATATAGATAATAAGAATTGTTTTGAGCAGCCCGTAATTCTGTTTTCTAACCAAAATAACATTTCATTGATGCTATGTAATACAAAAAGTACAAACTCAACTATGAATGCTTCATGAAATGAACCTAAAAAGAAGAACCTTGTCATATCTAACAATGAATAGAAACATACCACTATTAGTAACAATGACCAAAACATTAGAAGTTCTTCTAGAAATAAAGGTTTTGGAAATAAAAAAAAAATTATTTCTAACTCCAAACTCAGTTTTAAATTAAGATTCTATTTTGGAATTGTTAGGGTATTTCCAACTCTGACACATTCACTATTCTAAAAAGAATGTTCAACACTCATCATCCTATGTTATTTTCTATTGTTGAGCCAAAACATACTTTTTCTTCTAAATAATCTCACATGTTCCAGCATAACTATGTTTTTACTGGTGTAGTTACAAATACCTACAATGTTGAATCTCTATGGATTTTTTTCACTCTTCTTTACAGAATGTTAGTGTTTTTAATGTCTCTGATTGTATTTTTACTTTTAATTTTAGTACCAATGGCACACACCTTTTCAAATTTTTCTTATGCTAAAAATAGATACCAAGAAAGGATAACTCTTTGGAACAAACTTTCTTATCTAGGAACTAATATTAATTATACTTGGTTTCTTATTGGATACTTCAATGCCATTCTCAACTTGAGTGAGAAAATTGGACATTCTCATGCTTCTATTTCCATGATATAATTTAAAGCTTTGATTGAAGACAACAATCTCATTGAAATTAATCTCACTGGTGCGAAATACACTTGGTATAGAAGACGTTACAACATAGTGGTTGCTTCCAAGCTAGATAGGGATTTCATAAATTTCCCTTCTTTGGATAAATGGGACACTATCTCCAGTACCACTCTTCATAGGCTGAAATATGGTTATCACCCCATTCTAGTCAATGTCTCCACCAAATTCATGAAATCCTGATTACATTTCAGATTTAATAATGTGTGGTTCTTTGATTTTTATTGCACTAATGTCATCCAAAACTATTGGTCTCAAATGTCAAACAATAATGATTCCTTTTCCTATAATGTAAAATTAAAACACCTCAAATAGGCTCTCGAAAATTGGTGAAGATCCAAATACAAACAAATTAATAATGACATCCATATTCTTGAGGAAGATTTCAATGATATACAAAACAAAAACACCAAGTTTGACCTCAAAATTAATCCATATCAAGAAATAAATCATATAGTTAAACTCAAATCTATGATCACTTTTAAAGAAAATATGAGGAAACAAGCATTGAAAGTTAAATGGTTAATAGATGGAGATAGAAATACTAAGTTCTATAACTCTATTCAAAGAATCAGGAAGGATTGCTCGACATTAACCTTTATAAAGGATGGGTACAAACTTCTTGGCAATGAAGATGATATTGCTCATCATATAGTCTCTTACTATGGATCTATATTTAATGGTCCTGATATCAATAAAGACCTCCTTCCTAAGATCATTCTGATGGTGGTCACTAATGAAGGAAACACATTCCTTATCAACATTCCATTGGATCATGAAATCAAAGAAATTGTCTTTAATCTAAATATTGATAGTGATTTGGGTCCCGATGGATTCAATAATGGTTTCTTATAACATTATTGGGATATGATTCATGTTGATGTTTGTAAACTTGTCAAATCCTTTTTCTCCAATGGTGTCCTTCCTCATGCTATTAATACCAAGTTTCTCACCTTAATTCCATAATTGGAAAATGCCTCTAAGATTCATATGTTTAGACCCATTTCTCTTATCAACACTCCTAAAAAATCATCACTAAAATCATAGAAAACAAAATTTCAACTATCACAGAAAAACTTGTCTCCTGAAACCAATTTGGTTTTATTAAGGGAAGATTCATTTAGGATTGCATTTGTCTTGCTTATAAATGTGTAAATAAATTGAATAAGGATAATGTATGAGGTAATATTTCTATTAAACTTGACATTAGAAAAGATTTTTATTCCATGTATTGGAGCTTTATCTTCAAGGTTCTTCAAGGTTTTGGTTTCTGTGACACTTTCATCATTGCAATCAGAACTCTATTCAACTCGGCATCTATCTTCATTATGATCAATGGCTATCCCAAATTCTACTTTAAATTCACAAAAGGTATCTGGAAAGGTTACCCCCTCTTTTCCATTCTTTTCTCTATAGTAAATGACTATCTTAGTCGTCTGATCACTCGTCTGATGAAACAGAACAAGTTGAAGCCCATACATGTCTCTAAGAATGTGAATTCTCCTACCCAAATTTTGTATGATGATGATATCATCCTTTTTCTTCAAGGTGATGAAATAAAAGTTCCCAACCACAAAATAGTGCTCTCACACTATGAAGAGATCTCTGGTCAAATCATTAGTTGGAAAAATCCTATATCTTCTTTGGGAAGAAATTTCCCCCCATTAGAAAATGTAATATCATCAGTGACTTAGTTCTGAAAGAAGGTATGATCCCTTTCACTTTTCTTAGTTTTCCCATATTTTGGTGTAGACCCAAGTCTTTCCACTTTGCGACTATAGTTGACCATGTTCTACACCAACTATCTTCTTGGAAAGGAAAATATCTCTCTATGGCTGGTAGTACTTGCCGTGTAAAATCCACTATTGTGTGTCAGATGGTCCACTCTGTGATGGTCTATAAATGGATTGTTTTTCTCACCAAAAAAATTAATATTGCTATAAATAATTTCATCTGGACTTGCATTACTCTACAAAGAGAGCTTTTCATTATCCCCTGGTTAACTTATTGTAAGACCATTGAGAAAGGTGGTATAGGTATTAAAAATATAAAGTACTTTAATGAATCCCTTCAAGCTAGACTCACTTGGAACCTTTTTCACAATACTTCTGAAGTTATTACATTCCTAAAAAATACATTTCTTGGAAAACTCAAGAAATGTAATTCTAATTTAATTAACTCCTTCATATGGCCTTCCATAAAATAATATTTCTCCAATGTCATGCATAATTCCATATGGATGGTCTCCAGAGAATCTTCCATGAAATTCTGGTTGGATAACTGGACAAGAATGCCTTTAATTTCTATTATATCCCCAAATAAAACCCCTAATAATATCAACTTCTCTATTAAGGAAATCCTAAACTCTTAACTCAACCACCTCCATGATACTATTATGAATGTCATTGAAAATTACTCCTTCTCTTACACTAATGATTTCTTAATTTGGGAACCTGTTCACAGTGGTCTGCAAAACTCAAAAAAAATCTATAATAATTATTTCTGTAACTCTAAAAATGACTAAAGTTGGTTAAAACATTTCAAAAATCCTTGGATAAAGCCTAAAAGATTCAACCTCATCTAGAGTCTTTCTCACAATAGAGTTCCCACAGATATTTGCCTTCAATATTTTGGAATCCATCTCTACTCTAAATGCAAAATCTGTAATCAACATAGAGAAGATGATAACCACCTCTTTCTTTCTTTATCAACTACTTCTACTCTTTGGAACTATATTCTTGACATTTTTTACTGCAGATGGTTAACTCTTGACTCTGTAAAAACTCAATTAAAGAGATGTGTAGAAATGGAAGGTTCACAGGAAATGAATAAAATTTTCCTAGTCATTGTTTCTAAGCTTCACCATGTGAACTAGTATGATTGTAATGATATTATTCATAATAATTAATCATACAATCAAAATTAAGTTCAGAAGTAGATCCTTATTTCCATACACGAAGCTGCTCTGATGCAAAAAGGACATTTCCACAACACTGCGCATGACTTTGGAATCCTACGATGTCTTCGGATTAATGGAAATTTTTGTCAACCTCACCGCACTCTAGAGGTGTTTTGGAGATATCCTGTTTTTGGATAGATCAAAATTAATATTGATGGAACCTCAAAAGGAAATCTGGGACCTGCGGGATATGGTGTTGTCTTTAGAAATCATATCGGTCAGATCCTTGGTTGTTTCATGGGTAGTCATGCCATTTCCACCTCCTTTAAGCTGATATGATGAGCTTAATTCATGCTATTTCATTTTCCAAGCTATTTGGTTAGAACAACCTCTGGATTGAAAGTAACTCTATGACCATTGTGAAAGAGATTGGGAATGGAATTATTCATCTTGATTGGCTGATTACTACTTGTTTGATGGATTTAACCCGTTATATTATATATCTCAACTATATAATCACATATTTTCATCAAGAAAAAAAATACAATTGCAGATGGCCTGACCAACATGGGATTAAATCAAGATATCACCTGGTTCGAAGACCTCCCTGTTGATCTTATTTTCTTACATGAAAAAGATTGTAATATAATCCCATATTTTAGACTCCTGTGAACTTTATTTTGATAATATTTGTTCCTTGGTCTTTTTTAGGCCAAGGAATCATCTTTTAAAAAAATACAATACCCTGAAAGTAGGGAAAAGATCTTGCACCTAAATAGTGAAACGTATCTGAAGATAAATTGTGATAGGAAGGGAGAGAAATATAGATCATACCGAGATAGATCTGATTCTTCTAACAGTTATTGATTTAGACTTTATATTGAGAATATATTGAAGAAACCTAGGTGGGAGGAGTAAATTTATTATGGGAGGAGAAATATGAGTTTCATCCACAAGAATGAGGAGAAGGAAAAAAGAAATTATGTTATAAGATTCATTAAGGGAAAAAATAAAATTTCACCCTAAAAATACGGGGTACACAGTTTGGCTGCATGGTTTTCCCAAGTTGTTCACAAACCATGGTAGCCTCTCTTTTTAAGGAAATTCCCTACATGTTTAAGTCACACTATTTCCCTAATCATGAACAAAACAAGAAAAAATTATATCCAACCTCTATATTTTTTTCACCGGAGCATGTTCTTAGGGTTTCACGGTTTCAGACAAACCATATGGCCCCTAGTTCTCATCTATATCACCCTGCATGGTAATTAAATACCATTTAGGTCGGGCTACATGGTTTATACTAACCATGCGGCCCATTAGATTTTCCAAACATCTTGGGATCCTTGTTCCAAAAAATCCTTGGACTCCCCCATTACCTCTGTGACTCCATTTGGTAACATCATAAGGGCTATTTTAAGGAATTTAAACCAAAAACAAATGAGATGTTCCTTTATGAGAATACAGGTCGTTATAATAATTTATAATTATTCCTTATATGTATATAAATTCATTCTTATCCATTTTTTATTTTGAGTGTGAGTAATATTGATAATTTTCAACTAGTTTCATAATCACAGTGTTATTTTTCATTATTCCCCTAAATTTTATTATTCACATATCATAAAAGGTATAAAAAATTATTCTTTTAGAATGTTTATAAACATAAATTTTCATTGTAACGCCCCAACCCTAGTTACCCAGAGTCGGTGCATTATTGCGTAACATTGGCATGATCACAAAAGATCAAGTCTCGAAAGACCGATTAGTTTAGTAGCCTTGGAAACACTAGATATATTCATAAATGTTACATTACATCATAATGTGAAAAACTAAAATAACATAGTCTCCATTTTCCACACTCATATCCCCTTCAGACTATCCCTGCAGGTCAATCCTAAAATACTTCTTCATATCCTGGAAAAAAAATTAAAACATTGAAAGGGGTGAGCTCAGATGCTCAGTAAGGATAACAATATAGCGGAAGATTTCAAAAATAAACATAAACATTTAAGGCAATGTATGACTAAAACAAAATCCTTTTAAACTTGAACTTCAACATAATATGGAAAAAGTAAAATGAGATAATGTCATTTACTTATTCACATGGATATTCTACTGGTCGAATAATCACATGCAATATCAATAACCACTTTCATAATGATGGAATTCATAATTCCAGACTATCATAACCACGTAGCCAAGGCCTCGTGCCAAGACCACAAATAAGATTTTGTCAAGGCCTCGTGCCAAGACACTAGTTTTTCTCATGAGACCTTCTGATGCATTGAGGAGCTATAGCGGGCTCCACCCGTCACTTATTAAGTCCAATGCATTCCTCATATGAACAGGTTTAAACATATCATAAACCATAACATAATGGTATCACATAAAACATGCATAAAGGAAAAATAACATTTCCACATTTCAATCAAAAGATATCAATACAACACATTGATATAATAAAAAAACATTTTCAAAACCATTTTCAATACCAAAATAAAAGAAAATTAAAACTTTGTATTTATGTTTCATTAAAAAAAATTATGGCTTGTAGAGGAAGCCGAAACTCAAATAATGGTCACGGTGGCAGAGAAGTCGTTGTCTCCGTATACGTATGACAAAAAAACATTCCCTTTTTTCATTTAGTAAAACTCTTTGTATAAAAAGATTCATTTTGAATAAAAGTAAAAGTCAAATGGGTTTATACACCGTATAAATAAAATTTGTGTATAAACCAAAATATGCCTCAATGAAAGGGGATTGAGACGAAGTCCTTACAAAGATAATTTTTAAAATAAAATAGACCTATTATGTGTATTTACTATAAGTACACATAAATAAAGTACAAATACAAGATAAGACATAATAATATCATGACATAATTTGAAAGTAGGAGATTAACCCAAAGAATGGAAATTGGGTTAAGAAATTCCCTTACCACGTGTCCGACTTGACTCGATCATTCTTTAATCTCTTGAATAATAAACTAGAGTTAATTTCTATTTGTTTAAGAACCTTTTTCATGTTCATTATTTCTTTTATATCACTTATTACCATGTTATGAACATTATGTAATTATTTAAGTTAATAATGGTCATTTTGTCGATCTTTGGTACTTGAGTCAAAAATAAACTTCTTATAATTATAAGTTGTTCATGTGGTGAAATATCCATTTCATCCAAAATTATATCATGATTTAGATCTCATATATATCATATATATCCATTATATACATTCATTCATAATATTATGTAACATTTAGAGGTAAGAAATGAAATGCACCGTTCATGGAGACGGTAAGCCGTACATACGCATGAACGCTACTTTCATTTCTATTTCATATTTAATGGAATGAAATAATAATGGTAAAAAGGTGTATTATAATTCCAGTATAATATCATATATAATATCATTTACTCCATCCTTTATACATCCCACATATGGCATTAACGATTCAAATCACTTTGAGGGGGCGGTAGTCCGCACTTCCTAAAATGAAAATATCGCGTTTACCCATAATGGAAACCATAAAGGTATGAAATAAATGAAAAATAAAAAAGCTTAAGTAAAACATAAACATATTATATATCATATATAAATATATTTACATATTAATGGCCACCTTTGAAGGTGTTATATGAGTGTTGAACAATCATCGTTTCATGAGGCAGAAATTCGCCATCCACAGAAACAGTATGTTCTTTAACCATTAGATGTAGGTGTATGTAATTTTAGCTCTAATAATTCTTATAAAAACATCCTATTATATTGAGGATACTGGTTTTGTTACAAAATAAATTAATAAAAAGAGTTTAGGGGGTTGGAGAAGCAAAATAAAACAAAATAACATAAGAGAAGACATTACCTTAAAATTGGGTAACTCATTTTGATTTGAGCCAAAGGCTTCCTTGGGAAGACTTCTTCCCAAAGTGAGGCCTCTAGGAGTAAGAGAGGGAAGTTTAGAGAGTATTTGGGCAGAGTTTGGCCAAGCCAAAAGGCTTTGAAGGTGTTAATAAGGTGGTAGTGGTGGAGGCTTTTATAAGAGGAGAGGAGGGGCACTCTTGGAAAGTCATGAAATGTTACTTTATTATATAATGAGTTTCAGATTTTAAAGGTCCCACACTTATATATTTCGAGTATAATGTGATAAGGGTTCTAAATATACTCATAAAATAGGTTTTTGACAAGTGTAAGTTTTATATTTTACATTATCTTTTTATTTTATTTAAATCGTTAATTAATGAAGTAATCGTTGCATCATCATGGTGTCATAAATAATTTAATTTATTTAATGTCTAAAAATTATAAAAAAATTATAATGATGTAGGAAATATTTTTATATTTCTAATTAATATTTATTGTCAAAAATATGACTTGTATAACCCCATTTAAAAATTGTTTTAGTAAAAAAAACTCATGTTTGTGACATTTTTATTTTAACATTAAATAAAAAGTTTTTAATGTCATTTTCCTACCAAAGTGGCTCCATGGGGTCCCCAAGTTGACCCATGGATTTTCTTGGTCGTCCATGACTCATCCAATAGGGGTATTACAAGTGTAAAGGTATTTTCATATTTTTATAATATCATTTTTACCTTAAATTTCACTAATTACCTTTAATCGCTATTAACTAAACTTAAAAGTTACTATTCACCAAAAAATTATTTTAATCCCATTGAACCACATTTTATTTACTAATGACAACCATGTATGTCGGATTTTTGAAAATCAAATCACAGAAGTTGTAATGTTTCATTTAAACGAAAAATCAGTTTTTTAACTACCACTTAGTGGTTTCACTATTCATCAAAAATTGAAGTTTTTCAGAACAATGCCAAAATTTCACCCTAAGCTATAATTGATATTCCGAATTCAAAAATTATTTCTATTTTAAAAAATTCCAAACATATAATTTTCATTAATTAATTTTATAATTAATTCTCGTTGTCACAACAAATAGCGTGTTTTTAAGAAACAATATAGATCAAAAGATTGACAGTTGTTTATGTCCAATTTCAAAGTGAAATTAATTCTAATGAAAACCATTGGATAAAATTGTAAAAATATATTCTAATTATAATTTAAAACCACTAAATAGTATAATTTATCACTATAAATTATTTTGATTTAAAAAGTTGTTTTTAAGTATTTTTCACTATTCATAAAAAAATGGAAGTTCTCAGAAAAATACCAAAAATTCAACTTAGGATAATTTCGATATTCCAAATCCAAAAATGAAGTCCATTTTCAAATATAAAATATATATAATTTCAAAAAGTGGGTATTACTATTCATAATGGCTATTTTGATTGGTTGCGGTGTGTTATAATCTTGAACTTGCGTACAATGCAAGCTATTGCATTATTGAAAGAGAAGCGTATCGTGGAAGCTCGGGATGTTACATTCATTATATAAGAGTATTAGTTATGGTTCTTCTAGATATAATTTATGATGAGCATGTTTCAATGTATTTAACAAATAAACATTGGTAACTTAATTAATGGGATAAATGTTTATTTTACCAAAAAATAAAAAAATAATTATTTACTTATTAATTTCTAATATATCTCTCCAATTCCATACTTCATATAAATTTATATCATTTTTCATATAGGTGGTTAAACTGACCAACTAAGTGTGTGTTGAAATATATGTGTGAGTATATAAATAGAATATATCATTTAGTTATGATATCATTAGAAAAAAAGTACAATGATAATTTTTTAGATTATATTAAGGTCATTAATTATAATTGGGATGATTTATAAGAAAAAGGTAAATTAAAATGAAGTTTTTACTTATAAATAAATAACTTTTCCTCTTAATATATTTGTTTTATTTAGTTGGTTTTAAAATGTCCTTTTATTTATAATATTTCTTTTAGAATGACTAAATTATATTTCTAGAATATTATTCATGAAATAAAAAATATATCAATTAACTAAACCCATTTATATAACTCACAATAAATGGTGGTAAAAAATGAAATGGGTCACTCATGGAGATGGTAGTCAGCACACTCACAAGAGAAATGTTTTCTTTTTTTGATCAAATGGGGGAGAATAGATAAATGTTACATCATAAATATCATAACATTTAAATAGAATATTTATACTGATTTGATTATATACATATTTTTATAATTGGTTTTGTGGAGTTTTAATGTAATGGATAAAGAAATAAATTTCAAGGTTAGGTAATGCTTACTTTGAGAATTTGGATCTTCTCTTGAACTATCCTTTTAAATGAAGGAGTTGTATAAATTTTTTGAGGTTATAGTATACCAAAAGTGTATATGGAATCTAAAAGGAGTAAATTTGGTAGATTTTCATGTTAACTTTGAACTAGGTGTGTGTCTTGAAAATAGTGTAAGGGATATCCTTTTATAGGTGAAAAGGGAGAAAAATATTTGGAAAAGATTGTTAGGTAAGGATTAAGAATATAATTGAATGAGTGTTGGATGAATGAGGTAGGGAAATGTTGGTGAAACATGTAATTATGAAATTATAACCTAAAATAAGTATTTTATAATGTATATGTGTTATATTTATTAAGTAAAATTTTATCCACATTAGATTACATATTTTAACACTTATTAAACTTGATTGAATATTAATATTGGTAATTATTTTGTTACTATCAATATAATATGACCATTTGTACCAAAATTTTTCTTAATGAATCCTAATTTTGAATCTATTTAATCTAATTTAATTTCTAAATATGATAAAATTAACTTCTCAATTTAGATATATAATGTGTAAAAAGAAAAAATTTTGTAAAAAAAATAATTTTAATCCTTAAGTGTTATTAGTGTTATTTATCATTTATTACAAATTAAATGAGTGTTAAATCATTTTTTATGTGATTAAACATCATATAAAATGATTAATTTAATATATATCCATCAAATTTAAAAATAATATATTTATAAAAGTGTCATGATTTGACTAATAACTCTTTTATCAGGGTAACTAATATTTACATTAGTAATTTTATGCCTAAAATTGAAATCCACCCCATTGCCTAATTTGAAAATGATGATTACAATTATTCAATCCATTTTATTTTATTAAATTTATAAAAGTAAAATAATCAATTTCAATATAAGTTCAGATAACAATAATTTTAATGAACAAGTATATGCTAAGACAAAATCGACCTGTTTTACTGTATCATTTTATATAGTTTTTATAAAGTGGTTACTTATATTGATACCTTCAAATATAACTATTATAATATAATGGTAATTTTAAATAACTTCATTAAGGTGACATTTTTTTACTTTAGTGTTTCATGCAAGATAAGCTACTCATCAGGTATTTAATTATGGAAAAGTGTTTAATAAAAAACACGGTTCATTACATTCTAATCCCCTAAAAAAATTCTTCCTAAAACTTTTATTATTCATATGAAATTAGATATGGATAAATTTTCACAATTATATCCCCAGGTTCCGACATATCTTCATCCAACTTATGATTCCTCCATAGAACGTTGACCAGTTTAGTGGTATTGTTCTATATCACCTCAACTCTTTAAACCATAATTTCTACTGATTGTTCCTTTTATGAGAGATCATGTTCTAGTTTCATGGCTTCCATGTTTAGTACACGTAGTGGTTCCAGTATTTACTTCCTCAAAAGTGTAACATGGAACATGTTATTCACATGTAATAGATCTATATGGAGTATTAATGGATAAGTTACTTCCTTGACATGATCAAGGATCTCCAAGGGACTGATGTACCTAGGGATCATCTTCCCTATATTTCCAAATAGCATAACCTGATTATATGAAGATATGTATAGTAACACCTTATCACTAACTTAAAACTATAGATATCATTAAAAAATTTCTTCATAACTCTTCTATTGACTTTAATCCACATTCATATGTTGTTGAATGGTTTGAAATTCCCTATCATTTCTTGAAAATGGCCAAAACCTATCAGCTTTCTCTATCCAACATCATCATTTTATGTTGGATCCTTATGTCTCTTCCAATAAACAACCCCATGTGGCACCTTCTAGATACCATAATGGTAAAAAAAATGAGAACTCTATCAGGGGGAGGTGTTGATCCCAACATACTTGAAAATCCATCGAACAAGATAATAACAAATCCTCTAGAGTTTGAATGGTCTTTTTCGATTTATTATCTATATAAGGTTAATGGATAGTGTTTAAACTCATCTATGCCTCTAATTTATTGTAAGGTATTCTCTAGAATCATTAGGTAAACCTTAAATCCCAATAAAATACAATAGATATTGGTACCCTATACATCCTTACCACTTCCCTTACCTATGTCTTGGAAAGTTGGTCAATGTATATATGATCTTTAATGGAAATAAAATTTTCTACCTTCATAAACTGATTGAATAAAACCTAAATATAATTATAAAATTTATATTTTTTGGGGATACCTATGATAAAATCCATTGGGATATTTTCTAATTTATATACAGGTGTGTGTAACGTTTAGAAAATATCCTTAAGATTTTTTTCATTCAACCTTAACATTTTGGGATACTAAGAATCAAGATAAGTATTCTGTAATTTCTCTCTTCATGTTATCCAACCATAAGTTTTGTTTTGGGTCCATATACATATTTATACTTCCCAGATGAATAAATAATAATGATCTGTGTGTATTATCTAAAATTTCATTCTTTAATTCAGGCTTTGATGGGATATATATTTGGGTGCTAAACCTTATAAATCAATCTTTATCAAATTTGAACTCTAGAATATTCACTACCTTTTTATAGATCTAGGTTATCTTTCAAGATTCAATGATATTTATATAAATGGATTATTGATAAGTCAATTAGAAATGATATGATTTATCTCCTCCCATTATGAGTTAATATTCACCCTCCGTAAATCTATGAGTATTTTGTTTTTCATTATTCATAATTGATATATTTGCATGGTCTTTCCTACACAGAAAATCATCCACATTATTTTCCTTTCTTGAGTGGTAATTTATTTATTATTCACAGTCATTAAAAATTTCAAACATATCCTTTCATATATATTAAACTCCTTTTGTGTGAATATATATTCAAATATCTTTTTATCAGTATATATATCACAACATTATCCATATAGATAATGTCACCAAATCATTAATGAAAATATTATTTTTGATATATCCAAATCATATGTTGGGTAATTTTACTCATGATTCATTAATTTGAATGATGTATAATAAATTGAATTATCATTATGCATGATGATGAAACCCAAGATCCATTTTAAATATACATTTTATATTACAAACCATTCCCTACTGAAGGGTAATTCATGTATAGGAGCAGTGACCAACCTATTTTTGAGTTCTTTAAAACATTCTTCACATTCCTATTTCAAAAGTAACATTACTCCCTTCTGTGTTATCTAGGTTAGTGTACTTCATATCCAAGAAAACTTTCTCACAAAGCATCAATAATAGCCTGCCAACCCAAGAAAACTTTGAATCTTAGTTTCAATGGTCGATCTGGGCCATCACTCGATAACTTATTTCTATAATGGATCTACTGATATTCACTTTATTATTATTACATCACCTAAGAAAGATATTTTCTGTATACAAAATTCACACCTACTAAATTTGGCATACAATTTATCCTTTATCAAGAAATTTAACACAATATAAGAATGATATTAATTCCCTTTCTTGATCTTTGTGTATATAAGAATATTATATGTAAATATAACCAAAAATTAGTTAAGATAGTATATAAAGGATCTATTCATTAAACACGTGAATATGGTGGTAGAATTAGTCAGTTTTATTGGAATCACTATAAATTAATGGTTTCTATATCTTGTTTGGAAAGTTTTTTTGGAAATATCCTCCCTTTTGACCCTTAGATGAAGATATTTAGATCTAATCTCAATATTTATGAAGTAGTGAGATACTATGAGTTGATCTAATAGGTAATTTATATGGGGTAAATGATATTTATTCTTAAATTTGATCTTATTAATCTCATTATAGTCAATCCAAAGATGGATTAATCCATATTTATTATTAACAAAGTGAAAAGGTTCTCTCTATGATGATTCACTGTAGTAGATAATACCCTTGTCAAAATTATCCTTTAGTTCCTCCATTAATTCCTCCAATTCAATAGGGTCCATTTTATACATACTCTTTAAGATAGACATGGATCTAGGTATGAGTTAAAATTAAAAAAACAACCTCATACTCTAGGTTAATACCTATAAATTAATCAATAAATTCCTTAATATATTCCCACATAATATAAATGTTATTAATAATGAACTCTTCTTTGATCATTTGATATATAAATCCATCCATGTTAAGTATCAAAACCTATATTGTAAAATTTTATTCTAAGGGGAGATCATCAATATATTTATACTTGTTAATAGGATGGTCTGGGATATGAAATGATATCTCATTCTATAGAAAATTTATATGATCTCTATGTAGATATAGCCAATCCACATAAAATATTACATAAAATTCAACCAAGGGGAGAATAATTAGATCTATAATAAGTATCTTCAAGGAAATTTAGATCAAATATGATTTATATATATTAGATGTGATCCTCACACGATAAGGTGTTTTCATAGAATTTTCAATATCCAATGATTGTGGAGAAGATTTGATATTCTTAAAAAAAGATATGTGATATAAAATAATATGACGAACCAGAATCAAAAAAGGCATTCCCAGATCTATAATAGATGATAAGTGTATGTCACATCACTTAATTATCATGATCTGACTCAGTGGTAGTGATTGGGTGTACTCTCTCTTATTATCTAGGTTTATGAGGTTTCTAGGGCCAATTATTTTCATTAGATATAGGGTCAGTTCATTCATTTTCATAATTCCTAAAATCATTTCATTTGAAACATTGATGAGTGGTTAGATCATTATCAGATACGTTCTTCTCTTCTATTTTCTTTTTGAATACCTTAGATATTCATGATCTTTATTTCAAGCTATACCAAACTTAAAAAATCTTCTTGATCCTCTTAGGATATTTCCTTGGTTTTTTGTCCAACATTTTACTTCTTAAAAAAAATTAAACTTCTTTCATTCTTGTATTTTTTTCTTTGAGTTCTCCAGAAATAGAATTTTCTTTTTCTTATCTCTAGAGTAATAAGAGTATATAACTTCCTTCTCCACCTTAAGTGAATATCATATAATCTCTTCATAATTATGCATGTCTCTTATATATACTTCCCTTCATGTATTGGGTTTAAAGCCACTAAAGAATCATTCAATCTTACTCTTGGGATCTTTAAAAAATTTGGAGGCATACCTCCCTAGTCTTGTAAAGTTAACTTCATAAGTTCTAATGTACTCATCATAATTTTGTAACAACTCCAAGAATTACATCTCCATCATCGTGTAAATTGTTCAAGGAAAATACTTCATGAAGAAAACATTCTTGAACCCTTCCCATAAAATATATTATGCTTCCTTTTCATCATTATATTCTTAATCAGATTCAACCATTTGTTAGCCCCACTTTCCAATAGATAAATAGATTAAAAAAATTATCATTTTTTGATCACTAATGAATGGAAAATATCATTTCCCTAACATTTAATCATTTATCAATAATGATTTGATTATAAGACCCATTGCAGGATGGTGGGTGTTTCTATATGAAGGGATCAATAGAAATTTTCTCCCACCATGGTGATTTTTATAGCTCATCATGATTTTCATTATTACTCATAACTTATGGGTGTTGGGTGAGAATTTCAATGAGGTTTTACACACCATCCCTCATTACATTATGTTTTTCATTAGGGTAGTTATCGCATTTCCCATTATAGCCATTGTTAATTTGGTTTCTTCTGGTCCCAACCATCTCTAAAACTAGGGGTTAACATGAGTGAAGAAAATTTAACATTATAGAGATATTATCATATTCAATAATATAAATTTTATTCAATTTTAAAAACTTTTACCCTATTACATCATAACATTAGCCTATAATTAATTTAGTTCAACCTAGATAAATCCAAGGTTACATTAATTTTTTCTATCTTATACATCTCAACCTAATCCCTCAAATTAAGTTAGAAATAAATCTTTTATTGTGGTTCATAAAGAGTATATGATCAACCATAGAATATCCCTTGAGAGTGTCAAGCCAAGTGTGCAATTATGTCTCTTTTTCGTGCATGAGGTGGTGATTGGGTTATTACCCAACACACCATTTTTAAGGTTACTACCCCTAGGTATATCTATTCTAAATCCTATATTCACTTTTAGTATCCAGAAAAGGATTTATTTTCTAGGAAAATCACATACTCAATACTTTACCAATATTTAAAGATATCATCCTATACTTAGACTCATCATTTTCTTTT
This sequence comes from Viscum album, assembly GCA_963277665.1. NCBI lineage: Eukaryota > Viridiplantae > Streptophyta > Magnoliopsida > Santalales > Viscaceae > Viscum > Viscum album. The sequence goes on along the minus strand of OY728156.1, from coordinate 1,402,126,794 downwards.
TCCCTAAAAAAATGTAACAAATCTAATCTACACAAAATATTGAAGCTTTATATGATACAAACTAAAGATACCCAAGATAAACATTCCATTATAATATATCATTTCCATAATTAAAATCATTCCATTACATAATAAACTCTAAATCTAGATAATTGATAGGTTTAGTGTATTTGGAGACTGGTTAAATATTCTACTTATTTTATAATTATTGTGAAAATTACCTAATAATTTCATTATTCTAGGTATTTTTCTAAACATCTCTCATGATAAACACATCCACATGTCTAGGGAAATGGAAATATAAGGAACGGGTGAGGTCAAAAACTCAGTAAGTTAAAAATACTCATACCAAAATTTTACTTAAAATGAAATCATAAACATATGAGAAAATATAATTAGGAGTGAAATATTAGATTTAGAGAAAATAGAATCATAAATACAATTCATATATAATGATATGAGAATAAATAATTCCATATTATCAAATATATAACAGAGCGTAATGACTTGAAAAAAATGAGACATAAATCATGATCCATGAGCACATAATAGACACAAATCAAAGGAGTGTGGAACAAATATAATCATAGAAATAGATCATTTTTTATCAAGAATCACATGTAATAGACCAACCCAGGTCATTTAAAAATGTCACCTGAATTGTCCCACCACAAGGACCAAAGCGCATTCCCGGTCACCACAATATGAAAATAAAAACCAGGGAATCATAAAAATAACATGGTAATGATTTTAACCTCAATAGAAATATGATAATGATAAAATAATCAATGTATCATAGTTGATAACTAATGAAACATCATATGTAAAAACAACCAGCCCATAAGGGTACATCCAACAATAAGAAAACAAGGACTAAAAACAACTTAAGAGACCATAAAAATGGAACTTGAAGTAATCCAAGGGTTCATCTCCTCATAACCATATATCAACACCATCCTAACCCACCAGAAAGGAAACATAATCTATTATAATATTATTCAACATGATAGTATTCGTTTTACCTTTATCTTATAAAACCAAGGCTAAAAACTTCTAAAAGAAACAATTAGGGTGTGAACACTAATTCTCAATATGATACCACCAAGAATCAATAAAATTTCCATCCATATGAATCCTTTAGTTCTTATATAAAATATATTCCTAAAAATTTCAAAAGAAATAATTTTCCATATAAAATCATCCTTTGGTTTCATTTAAAAAAACATCCCATATTCCATAAGCAAAGCTATATGAAATAGAAAATATCTATGTGACATAAGCATACGAAATAAATATATTTCAATAAAAAATATTGATATCAAGAAAAAGTGGGGAAATAATCATATTATTATAAATGCACATAATGATTCCATAAAGCACCAAATTTAATCCATGACATATGGGTGTACAAAACTAAGACAATGCTAAAACAATTTCCATACTAGGTAAATCATAATATTCAGGTCCTCATTTCCCCAAAAAGGCTACCCACAAGAAACATGGAATCATTGGAAACTTCTGTAGTGATAGATAAATCCATTACATTTAATGAAAAAAATCATGTTTCACAAACATTTTCCATGGAAAAATCCATTTCAAATCCATTCCAAGATTTTTATAAAAAAAAATTATATTTATTCCACACTGCTTACAAAATTTAAAAACCACATTCATTTCAAATTCACCTTTGACTAATTTTATCAAACACACCATCTGTGTAAATCAAGTTTCAAAATAAAATCCCATTTAAATAAATTATATTTCCATGAAAGATAAAATAAAATTTCAATAATAAAGTTCATAAATCATAGAAAAATGAAACAACATAGGAACTCTCAGATCTCTAAGGGATAGACCATAGGATAGAGACACCTACCTCGAGTATGTTGAAAAAATGTTACCTCTTGTATGGAAATGAGAGAGGATGATAATGAATCCTAGAGATCCCATAAGTGTGTAAAATAATTTTGATTCTATATTTATATGCTAGATCTATCAATACAGTCTCAATAGGCATCAAACTATTAGATAAAAAGTAAATAAAACATGTTGTAAAGGATCTTACTTACCAGATTACAACCAAAAAAGAATCGACCTTCCAACAAGAATGAAGATTCGCTAATGGGATGAAGGAAGGATCCAAAATCATAACCAAGGAAACCTTAACTGAAGAGATATCAAATTAGGGAGGTAAGGGTCAAATTATAGGGAAGAGAACATAATTTTAGACTAAATGACATTTTAGGCCCTTACAAAACCTCAAATCCAATAGTTTCACTAGCCAACCGTTGGGCCTTACTGGCTAGCCAGTTGGTGAAGGTAGTGGTAAAAAGACAACCAATTAGATATTGGGAATAAGAAAAGATATTTCACATCTAAACCCCCCACTGGTATATCAATGTAATTCCACAAGCTGACCGGTGGTACCTACAAACAAGAAAGGTTCTACCAGCTAGTACCGACTAGCTAGCGCCCAACACTAGCTATAAAGTGGCCTCATAATTCCACAAACTTTAAAAAATCATTAATCTAACTAATTTATAAGAAAAAAAATCAAAAATATAAAAAAAATTCTATTGTACCAGATTCATTATAGAAGGGTGTGACAATTCTTTCCACCATTAAAGATTATTGTCCTCAAAAAGGCTCAAGATAATGAACTCAAGAAGAGATAAGGCCATTGTTGCATGATAAGAGCCTCACACTCCCATTTCTCAAGTCAAAACCAACCACACTACTATCTAACTCAAAATAATTGGATCATCTTTCCATGTAGAACTATATCCTACTGGTCCACTATATGAAGAACCATTTCAACCACAGTGTTTCCAGGATCAATCTCAATATTCTGCCACTTGATCATGTGTGATGGATCCAGATAATACTTCTTTGATTAGGAAGAATGTAACATATTATGGATAAAATTAAAATTGGAAATAATAGATAATCCACTTTCTAAAGTTTCTTCACAATATAAAATGAGCCAACAAAACAATGTGCTAACTTATCATACCTCTGCAAACATCTATGTCCCAACCAAGGTGAAACTTTTAAAAAAACTAAATTACCTTCCTCAAAGTCCAATGTGTGATGATTTTGATAAAAATATTTTTTCTAGATATTTAACACTATTTTCAACATCTTCATAACCAATTTAAGAATATTTATTATCTCATGAATTGTGATCAGTCTAACCAAGGATGATTCTCTATCCTCTAACCAACAAAAAGGTGATCTATAATACCTCCCATACAACTCCTCAAATGTATCCATCCAAATTTAGGCATGATAGCTATTATTATATATAAATTACCTTAATGTAATATGTTTGCCCTATAATCCACTGAATTCAAGAACACATTCCCAGAGCATGTATTCAATAATCTAGATTTCTTTCTCGGTCATTCTATAATTCTTTGGATGATATGTCATGTTCAACTTAAAATAAGATCCCATTGATGCCTATAATATACTCAAAAACATATATGTAAAGTGAGGGTCTCTATTAAATATGATACTCTATGGAACATCATGAAGTCTAACAATTTCATGTACAAAAAAGTCCTCAAATCTTATACCATTGTCAAATCATCGATAAGTTGTAAATGTGATGATTTCATGATTCGATTGACAATCACCTATATCACATACCTACCATTAAGAGTTTGATGTAGTCCAACCACAATTTCAAAGGATATAACATCAAATTTTAATTCCTAAATATGTAAATGTTTTAGAAAATGAGATGGCCTATCATGTTTCTTCTTAATTCTCTAAAATGTGATTCACTGAGATAAAAATCCCACAATCAACCATATCATTTACAAATATAAGAAATGATTTCTCAATTCATGGTATATTTTTTAGCTCCGTGGTTTATGGAACAAATCAAAAAGGTTCCATTATCCATTAACTCAAACGTCATATCTAGCAGAATAATCCATTCTATCTCAAAAGAAAAAAACTCCGTCGAAAGACAAAGACCACTAACATGAGGTCTCCCCATAATAAGGATTCTAGAAAAAAAATTTGACACTTTATATACTCAGCCTATCCAAGTTGAATCCAATCATCCATAGATTATCCAATATAAGAACAAACTAAAAATACCAATCTATCATCTCTCCCTTCATCTAAGTGCATCTCAATAAATAGGCTCATCAAGGATCACTCTACCAATAATTCTTTTACTACCCAAGTCATTAATTTTATACTAAAATCATATGTGACCACATTTACATTTATATAGGTGTAATAAATATCAATATAAAAGGTATAAAGGTACCCCACCCAGCATCTTTGACTCAAGATTAGATCCATTTGAGTAAATATATAATTCATACTCTTATAGTCTGAATAAACTATAAATTGTTCTCTAAAGAGGTACTGACAGAAAGTCTTAAGTGTGTGGATAACTTCCACCAACTCAAGATAATGAATGTGATAGTTCCTCTCATTATTTTATAACTAAAGAGTTTAATATACTACTACATTTATTTCATATATTGTAACACAACCCAAATACATAGCTGATGCATCGCAATAAACATCTTAACCAAAAACCAGGTTAGGAAGAATAAATATTGGAGCTGAATTAAATCTCACTTCCATCTCCTCAAAATATATCTAGAACTAATCACTCCATACAAGAAATACACCAATATATGTCGTATCTTTTATAGAGGATTAAATATTGTATAAGTCCCAGACAAATCACCTAAATAAATAATTTCAAGAAACTCTAGACCAAAAACACATTTTTATGATTCTTTTAAGATGTCTTTACATGAATCTTTTTGGGATACACTAAGAAACCCTTATTCAAAATTGTATTTCCCATAAATTTTATATCTTTAATTGAGAAATAATATTTGTATATCTTCTTATATAGTAAATTATCTCTTAATATTCCATGAATGATATTCATATGCTCAACATTATCCTTTTCCAACTTAGAATAAAAAATAAAATCTTTCATAAATAAAACCATGAAAGAATCAAAGAATTGATGGAATAATAATTAACTAAATCCATAAAAACCATAATATCATCATCAATACCAAATTACATAACATTATACTCATAATTCATATACCTTTTACTAAATATATTCTTAAGGATATCTTATTCTCAGATCATTAGCTGATGGTACCCTAATCTCATATCAATTTTTGAAAACCACAGGACTCCCATGATCTGATCAAAAATTTCATCCATATTAAGAAATATATATTTTTTGTATACTATCACAAGGTTGAGCTTTTGGTATTCAAAAATAATGTTGGAGTATCCCATCTACCTTCATTTCATAAATTATCATCAATTCCCAAGGTCAAATGCTAGGATGAATAAATCCATTAACCTACATATCTTTAATTTGAACCTTTAATTATTTCAATTTATTATCTTCCATACAGTATGAAAGTAAATAAATAGTTTTCATCCCCAAAATAAAGTCTATAGAGAACTCAACTTCCCTCTAATGTGGAAACCAAGATAAATCACATTCAAAAACATTCGGATACTCACTCACCGCCACTAGAAGAGGGATACTAATATGTAGATCAAAAAAACCAAGAAAAATATATAACAACTAAAGGGAGTTAATATCTATAATAGGATTAATGGGACCTACTCTACTTAATATCATATCCCACTCACTATGGGAGACACAATAGGCTCCATTGGGAGAGAGAAGTAATGCCCAACAATGAAAAAAATTGATTTGGTCTTAATAGCTAATAATAAAATCCATATTGGTGATAATGTTAAAGATTTCATGATAAAAAAGTATCAAAAGGTTTCATGGTATGTGATCATAACCTTACACTAGGTACATTTAAATCCCTTATCTAACTTCTATCCCAAAGTAGTGGAAAAATTCATCAATAAAGGCACAAGATCTAAAGAGAAGCCTAACATATCAATCAACATGGATGAGATAATGGAATGAGATTCACCAGTCTAAAATATTGCCATAAACATTAAAATATGTAATAAATTTTTTACCTCTCATGGTAGTGAATCCTATCTCAGACTCCTCTAGTGCACACACTACTGTGTATAGACATTCAGCCACATCATACCCTTTCTACGCCATGTCAGCATATTTCTTGGCACGAATTTGAGGTCCCGCCACTTTTTCTACATCATATATAAAATTATAACACTTGGTAAAGGTAGATACAAATATAATTCCATAGTATTCCCACTTATATAAATACTATAGTTTACTATATTCCCCACATGTATGACACACCATTGGAGTTACATTATAGTCAAGTTTGATGTGTCCATTTTCCAATACTAGAAACTGACCACCTGACTCTTCCATGATGTATGTTTTCACTCCTACCACCACCTCGTCAATGGTCTCCCTCCTCATTTTTATGACCATAAATCAAAATATAGCTATATCCTTCTATCAATAATGCTCTGAATAAGACTATCATTCCATCTATGTCTGCCTCAACCATATTTACTTTTTCCATAACCTCTATAAAGGTGGTTAGGTGTATAATAATAATAATAGAACAAATTTCAAGCCTTAAAACCCATATATAACCTTTTTTCCATGAGATAGTCCTTATAAATATTCTTTCGATATAGTTTCAAAAACTTTGAAAATCAAGTATCATATTCTAGGATAGAACAATCTCTCTACTCCAAAGTAATGAATTCATATGTCTTCACCACTCTTAGTGTATCAAGATAGAACTTATGATTAAATTATATCTTGAAATTAGTACATGTGATATATCTATGAAACTTGGATTACAAGATATATTCCCACAACTTCCTCTTCATCCCTTAAAGCATATAAGTGGAAAAAATGACTTTAGAGTCTTCTAGGATTTTCAAGAAGGGGAATATTCTATCTATCCTCTCCCAATCGATTCACATGCTTCCTATGGACCCTTGTCATAATAAAATATCAATGGATGCTTCTTAATGAATTCTAAAACATGGTTCACCTTCCTTTTTGAATCAATAGGAGTAACTTTTCCAATATACTTGATCATTTAGACTATAGTTTCCACTAATACCATGTTAACTAGAGGATTATATTATGGGTCAATTGTTATGGATTCCTATCTAGTATTCTAAATTTTTTCCCTTAGAGAATCTATAATTCATAAAAAAAGATTAAAATAATCATTAAGAGTATAATTCAGTTCCTTTATCATAAAATTAATTTAGAAAAATATATCCAATAGGATAAAATTATAAATAAGGATGCTACACAACCCCAAGCTTCCCATGGTGTATTGGCATTCATCGGGTAAGTGAATTCACCAGGAAAACTACCACATGATCACTCAAGTTATGACAGCCATATAGCCAGTATATCAATATCCCCTATACACAAAAAAATTATCACAAGTTTTAATTTAACTTGGATTGTGTAAAAATTTGTAACAGACCATCTCGGGTTAAAAAATAGTGTCCCATGAATTGTATCACCACAAGGAATAAATCATATTCCCATTCACCACGAGATGGTGATAAGAACTTGGGTATCATAAAATGAATATATGAGCAATTTAATCCTAAAAATATATAGTATAGTATATGAAAATATAGATTATCACAAAATATAACCAAAGATACATCATATTTCAAAACAGAAAAACCATAAGGGTACATCCAACAAAGGGATAACAAGGTCTAAATAACTAAAATACCATAAATATGGAACATTAATTAACCCATGGATCAATATCTTCATGAACATATTTCTACACCATCCCAACCCACTAAAAAGGAATCAATATCTAGGAGAGTAATCATTTATATGTCACACTTCCCTTTACTTGTATCCTACAAAACCAAGTCTGCAAATTCCCAATGGAAAAAATTAAGGCGTGAGCACTAAAGCTCAGTGGGATACCACTAAGAATATATAAAATTTATATCCCAAATAATTTTTTATTCCATGTAAAAAATATATTTCTAATAAATTTAAAAACAAATCATTTACCATATAAAAAATTCCTTTGTTTATTTTAAAAAAAATCCATATTCTATATACAATTTAATATGACATAACAAATAACCATGAAGCATAATTAGATATAATAAATTGATTTCGTGTATCAATATCCATATCATGATCATGTGTGAAAATAATAATATTAATATACATATAAGTTATGTATACACAAAGTAACAAAGGAAATCTAGAACATATGGGTGCACACAAATATGAAAAATTTAAAACACTATCCATTATAAGTGAATCCTAATGTTTAGGAACTTCAGTTCCCTTAAAAGGATACCCACTAAGAACATGTAGTTATGGGAACCTCCCCTAGTGATATCTAGCTCCACTAGGTCTCATGAATGTATTGTTTTCCCTCATACCATAAGTTCTCCCAATGTTCCATTACATCCTAATTACTTTCAAAAGAAACAAAAGTTTTCTTTATAAACATTTTCCATGGAAACCTTCATTTCAAATTCATGACCATATTTTCATAGAACATTTTATATAGTGAATCCACACCACTTCCATGCTTGAAAACCCACTTTCATTTCAACTTCAGGAAAAATTCATTTCAAATTCTTGACCATATTTCATAAAATATTTTATATAGTGAATCCACACCACTTTCATGATTGAAAACCCACTTTCATTTCAACTTAATCTATAAGGAATTTTATCAAACACATCATGCACATAAATAAAGTTTTCAAAAAAATCCATTTTGAAACAATTTATATTATAAAAAATGATCAAATCAAATTTCAATAATCATTTCTTAAATCAAACCAAATAAAATCATCACAATAACTCTAAAATCACAAAGTCTGATACTATGGGTTAGAGACACATACCTAGTGTATGATGAAAATGATGTTTCCCTCCTGAATGGTGTTGATAAAGGAAGATATTGGATCATAGAGAAACTAAATCCGAGGAAACAAGTAAATCTTATATGTCTATGATATATCTAGTGATATATCCACAACAATAATCAAGAACAAGGAGATAAAGAGAATAAAACGGGTTATAGATGATCCCACATAATAGATTACACCTAACAGAGAACCAATCTTCCAACAAACATGAATATTAGCCAACAAGGTAAGGTATAGAGATAAAATCATCAAAAATGTTCTATTAAACTAAAATAAATCAAATTACAGTCATAAGGGTCAAAATAGAGGATATGATTCATAATTTAATGAAAATTTACCTTTTAGTCCCTCACAAAACCACACACCATAATGCATCATCAGCATGTAGTTGGGACTCATTGAATGGTTGGTGGGTACTTTCAAAGATATTACACCACTAGACCCTCCATAGAAGGGTTGGAAGACTTCCACCAATAAACTAGTGGAACCTAAAAACATGTAGGTGTTCTACCAGCTAGCATCGACTAGCTTCTTTCCTCTACTATCTTGTCGATGGCCTCCTACTTTCACAAAATTCCCATAAACCATCTCCGAACTTATGTATGAATAAAAATTAAAAAGAATAAAAAAATAAAAATGGCTATCCATAAATAATTCTATATACCAACATGTGACATCACCATCAATTTGGTATAGTTGATTGGCTATCAAAACTTGTTTCCTATAGAAGATCGTGCATCAGAACTAGTTTCCCATATCGGATCAGGAATCACAACCTATTTTCCATTTTGGATCTAGCATCACTACTCATTTCACCATTATCCCATGAGATTGTATGCTTTACCCATTGAATTATATGGCTATATTGGGCCCACCCATCACATAAAGATTAACCATACACATTTATTCTATATAAAATATCTAATCATTACTTTAAAAATGAATAAGAATGGGTTTCAAATTACATTTAAAATGGTATCAAAAAAATAACCACATAAACCATAAAAATTGATACCACATTAAATCACACAAAATAATAACTTTATAAAATCATTTAGAGAGTTATTTATAAACAATAAAATCATAAAAAAAATAGATCCCTTTTGAGATAAAGAGGAAAACAAAATCCATGTTATAAAAGATACTAAAAAACTTATATTAAAAAAATTATGTACGAATATCACATGAATTAATACAAATTTTATTTTCAAAATAACAAAGAAAAATTTCAAAAGTGAAAATATATACTTGAAAGGAAGATCCATTTAATATAAATCAACACTTAAAAGGATGTTAATTATAAAAAACATATTATATTTTTATGGAAAATAAAATTATTCATGGAAGGGAATTTAATTTAAGAACTCTATTTCCTTAGATATATAAATTTTTACATCATATGAAAAATGATACCATTGAATATAGGGAACATTTAAGTTCGAAATTAAAAAGAAACTACTTAACTTTAAGTAAGAGATTTAGATTACCAAAGTCCATAAACTTTAGATCTCGATTTCCACATAAGTTATTAAACCTATTGTATAAAAAAATATGTATACACTATATAAAAACTTTATACATATTTATAACTATTAATTTATAATTATTCTTTACATGTCTATTATTTAGTTCTTATGAATTTTCGATTTTTGTTGTGAGTAATCTTTATCATTCTAAAAAAGTTCAATAATCATGGTGTTGTTTTTCATTATTTTTGAAAATTTATTCATTCACATATCATACAAGGTATTGGAATTGATCTTTTATAATAGTTTATAATCTTATAATTTCATTATATGAGTAATTTATTTACTTTTCTTTTAGATGAAATCAATAACAATCATATTTTGGCGATTTTTATCAAATGAATAGTGGTAACAAAATTAATTAGTTAAATTTTCATATTACAAAAAAAATAAAAAAATTAATTATTTACTTATTAATATCCACTATTAAGCTTCCTATTTCATATTTGATAAAAATTTATAGCATTTTTCAAGTTGGTGGTTAAACTAACCCCACAAGAGTATGCTACAATCAATGTGTGGATATGGCTATGGATGTAAACCTTTGGATATAATATAATTATAAAAAATTATAAAAAAAATTATACATTTTATTAAGGTTATAAATCATAAATTTGAAGATTTATAAGAATAAGGTAAAAATTTTCACTAATAAATTCATCATTTTTTCCTGTTGATATGTTTGTTTGAGGAGGATAGTTTTAAAATGTTATCTTATTACTAATATTAATTATATAATTCATAAATTATATTTCTAGAATATAATTCATAAATTATATTTCTAGAATATATTTTATGATATAAATAACATATATATTAACTAAAAAAATTTCTAGAATCATACCTGAAAATTGGTGATGAAAAAATGAAATGTATCATTCTTGGAGGGGCAGTTTGCACACACACATGAGAAACATTTTCACTTTTTTATTTAATGTTATGGGAATATATAATGGTTATAAATTAAATATAATAACATTTAAGTATAATATTAATAAATATTTAATTATATTCATATGGTTATAATTGGTTTTGGAGGAGACTGGAGAAGAAGGATAAATAAAATAAGTTAAATGGTAAGTAATTTTTACATTGAAAACCAGGATTTTCTATTGCGGTATCCATTGGAAATGATGTACATTTGGAACATTTTTTTGGCTAGTGGATTCCATATGTCCATAGTGGATATAAATTAATTATTTTAATCATATTTTCATGAGAATTTTTAACTATAGGTGTGTCTTGAAAAGGGTGGAAAGATATCCTTTTATAGGTGAAAAAGAGGGACAAATATTTGAAAAATATTGTTAGGTAAGGGTTAATTATGGAATTTCATGATTGTTGGTAGAGTTAGGAGGGTAAATTTTGGTGATAAATTTAGGTATTACTTCCACCCTAAAAATTTTATTCTATAATATCTATGTGTCACATTGATATTGTAAAATTTGATTTATATTAAATTACCCATTTTAACACATATTAATAATGATTGAATATTATTATTATTCATTATTTTATCACTAAAAATATATAATGACGATTATTATAAAATATCAATGTTATATAATCAAATTTTTAATCTTTTTAATATAATAAAACTTCTAAATGTGATAAAAATATCTTTTAAATAAAAACATATCATGAGTTGACAAACTATTTTTATAAAAAAAACATTTTAATAACATAGTGTTCTTAATATTATTTTTCATTAATTACCAATTAAATATGTACTAATTAATTTATATATAATATTAAACGTAATATTAGAGTATTAATTTAAAATATATCAATTTAGTTAAAAAATCACATTGTTTAGAAAAATACCATTCTATAAAATATAATGCTTTTATCATGGAAATTAATGTTTTTCATGGTAATTTTGTTCCAAAAAATAAAATTTACCAAATTAACTAATTTGAAAACGATTATTTAAAATATTCAAATCATTATATATTATTAAATTTCTATAAGGGAAAAAATAAATTTTAATATAAGTGCTTATAAAAATAATTTTGTGAAACAAGTACCTTCAGAGAATAAAATAACATTTGTTTTATTATACCTTCTTATGTAGTTTTTATAAATTGGTTAATTATATTGATACACAAAAGTTTAATTTTTATAATATAACATTCATTTATTTTAGTTTTTTTAATATAATATGGTTTTCAATTTCGGTCACTGTTACATTCATGGAAAGGTACTCACTTAGTATTTAATTAAGGAAAAGAATTTACTAAAAAAGTTAGGTAGTTACTTGATTCCTTACTTCATGAATTAAATAATTTTTTTGGTATTAATGGATATTCAATAAATATCTTTAAAAAAATATTAATGCACCATAATTTATATATATTTAAAATTCATGATTCACATATTTTGATGGAGTGACTTCTACCTTTATCGTTACATATATTATTATCTGAAAAAGAAAATGCAGTTGTAATTAAGTTTCTCCCATTTATTAGTCATTATTTTTTGAAACCAATATATTAAATTATATTTCAAAATAATAATGAGTGAATATTACTATAATATTTCCATTTAGATAAGTCAATACCACTTCCATTTTTTACTATGATGAATCATTTAGCAATGCATTTGGCTAAAGAAACTAATATTAGAGGACCAATTTATTATCTATTAATGAATACCATTGCTGGGTAAATTAATGATATTTGATTATAATTAATAAATTATATTTTTTTAATAATTATCTATATTTTTTCATGTTTTCATTAGGTACTTAAATCATTTGATGTTATATATATAAAATAAATCTCAAAAACAATGATCAATTAATGAATATAACATAACTAAATATTATATCATGATTTATTATATGAATTTTTAAAAAATATATATATGATTTAATCAATTTATATATATTAATAAAATATTAAATAATTTATAGCTTCATTATAAACCATTTATCATTCTAATTATAGGTCATCTTATAGGAATATCTCATTTTTTCCAATATAAATTTAAGAGTTAAAATGATAACATAAAAATATTATACATAGTATTCATATTATATTTTCATTCATTAAATAATCATAAAGAGAAATAAATTCTCAACTCATAAATTGACATTGAAATAAGAATGGGATAAAAAAATTGTTAATGAATATTTTTTTAATGATTTTTATGTAATTTTAGTTCATACACAACATTGTATTTATAATGTACTTTTTATATAAATAGTAATATAGTATTAACATTTTAATAGATCATGGATATTGATAATTGAGATAATGGATTAAATTATTTGAAGTATTTGTCTTGATATTCTCTTAGAGAAGCTATGATATTCGACAATTATATTATTAAAGGCATTATTTTGAAAAAAAAATCATTGAAAAGGATTAGAAACAAAAAAAATAATGAGTAATTTACACTCATAGTTATGGGACACTATTTATGGTTAGATGACCTAATTAAATCTAAATATCAAGGATAATTTTCAATTGTGTTATTAAAAATAAGAATCATTAATATTCACATGTATATAAGAAAATATTAATTGAATTTCACTTTTTTGAACATATTTTTCATGACACTTATATCTCATCTTCATAAGTACAAAATGTTATATTATGTAAATAATATATATGAAGGTTTTAATGATTTTTTACACTATTAGTGGAGGTTCTTCTATGACATGTGTGTTTCGGTTGAATAAATATTTATTGACAGCAAACTTCATAATAAATATGACATTTAATTATTTTCCCTGAAAATATTAAAAATGTTATTGTGAGAGGGGGTGAATATAATGAATACATATTAATTATGTATACATATAATAATATAAGAAATAGAGATTAAAATAATTAATCAAACAAATAATTAATGTAACCAAAAAATTTGATGATAAAAAGGTGATATAAAAAATATAAGGTAATATTTTATTACTCAATAATGGTTCATTAGAGTGAATACATAAATCTCATTTCAAATTATATAATTCCAAATATATTCTTAGTTTTAATTTATAATATTATAGAGGATAATAGAAATCAATAGCATCAGGTTCAAATATTATACAAGGGTCTTCAAAACAATTTATGGTTTAAGAAATCATTTAGTATTTTATTACACTTTTTTATATTTACATCATCATTTAGTTATTTTTTTGATTTATAATTAGTTTACTTGTAATATTTTATATATTTCCAAATATGTTTTTTATTATGTAATATTGAGTAAAGAAATATTTAGAGAGACAACCAGGTTAACATTATAGACTAAGAAGTTGTCATTATAAAGATCCAATTGATGGAGGATATTGAGGAACCATCATTAATTTTTTATAAAAATTGGATGATGAAAAGACCTCAGTTGTGACTTATTTTATTTATAATTGAGTTTCACATTTAGGGTTGGATAACTCTCAAAAACATCATTTTATTATATGGTGTGGTCTTTAGATCACTCTCACATCTTGATCATATTATGAATAGTTTCTTTATAATATTATTAATGAGTTATGTATAAATTTTCATGTTTTTTTATTATCAATATGAATATATATTGATAGAATATCATTTGGTTATAATTGAGATATAAAGGAATGACAAATTTCCAAGTAGAAAAAAACCATATCACAGTGCTTTCAAAAACACATTGTATTCAATATATAGTAAAATAGTATGTGAATAGTTAAATAATAATGACTATTTCCATGGTCATAATTCTCTATAAATTATCAAGATAGTCATGGGGAAGCATGGTCATCATTATATATCATGGATTACTCTAGAAATAATGATATTTATACTTTTAATGACTCTATAATATTATAGGATGATGTCACAACTTCACCATGGTGAGAGGAAAGAGGTATGGTATGATCAATGCATCATAATATGGAATAAAATACTATTTATTCATTATGGCTTGAATTTTATAGTTATAGATTCTTTATAAGAGGATATTATATCAGACTATTATTCACTATGTCATTTTACAAGTCAAATATATAAAAACATCATATAAAATAACCATTGATATTTATAGGAGATATTGAATTTTCTATCATTGGTTTTCAGAACTTGAATTGGCATGAAAACCCATGTTATGGTTCATCATCACAACACCATGGTTTTACTAAGTGTACATAAATGATATTTTAAAAAAAAATTGATTATATTTCATTATAGCTGGAAAAATATTCTAGGGAGATTTCCAAAGTTATTTTAGTCATGTTTTTAGAGAAGAATAAAGGTACACACTTTCTCTAATATTAGAGGAGCTTAAGGGGACTATACAATATTGATCAACTTATTGATGCTTATTTTTACCTTTCCTATACATGAATTTTATGGCTATATTCATGATCATTTAATTGATTCCATATCAATAATAAGATAATGACTTGGATAGTTTGATTATAATTGTTAAACTCTATGGATTATCCACTATATAAACAGAGAGTGTGAACCTTTGAAAAATCATTGTATTATATATGTTATTTCTCTCCTATTCTCAATCATCATCACTACATACTATCATTCAATGATAATAGCATTACAGTATAATAAAAATACATTTTTAAAATGATTAGTTTTTAGTTACCACTGATTCACCTCCCCTCTAATGGTCATGTATCTTTCACATAGAAATATTCTTTAGTGTTAGAGTTGGTTGGTACTTTTATTTAGTTCAAGATCCACAATACCATGTATTCTAAAGGATTTGAGTAGTTTAACATTAATTATATTTTTTATCATTATTATGAATATAATTAATTCAATTAACATAAATTGTGTTCACATATAAAATGGACAATGATTTCATCTATGAAAATAGAGGATGGTTCCATATATTTTATCTCTTGGAATATAAGTTCATGATTTATCTTAAAATAGTGAATATATTATCAATTTTGAGTATGAAAATAAATTTATTAAAAATATGTAAGTTGAATCTAATGGGAGATAATGTAATGAGTTACTTTAATACCTCTTGTAAAAATATTTTACATTAGTTATGGTATCTAAAACATCCAAGAATTAAGAATATTAATTAATTAATAAAAACATTTATAATTCAATATTCAATGAGATTATTGATGTGGAGGTATGTTTTATAAGTAAAATGGTTTATATTAATTAAATACTTAAAGAGAGAGACAATATTCATGAATTAACTATAAAAAGGGTGGAATATAGCCCCTTTTATAGGTGAAAAAGAGGGAAAATATTTGTAAAATATTGTTAGGTAAGGGTTAATGGTGGAATTTCATGATTGTTGGTAGAATTAGGTGGGAAACTTTTGGTGATAAATTTAGGTATTACTTCCAACCTAACAATTTTATTCTATAATATCTATGTGTCACATTGATATTGTAAAATTTGATTCACATTATATTAACCATTTTAGCACATATTAATCATGACTAAATATTATTATTTTTCATTATTTTATCACTAAAAATATATAATGACAATTAATATAAAATATCAATGTTATATATTCAAATTTTGAATCTTTTTAATATAATAAAACATCTAAATGTGATAAAAATATCTTTTAAATAAAAACATATCATGTGTTGAAAAAATTATTTTTATAAAAAAATCATTTTAATAATTTAGTGTTCTTAATATTATTTGTCATTAATTACCAATTAAATATGTAATAATTAATTTATATATAATTCTAAACATAATATTATATTCTTAATTTAAAATATATCAATTTAGTTAAAAAAATCACATTATTTAGAAAAATAACATTCTATGAAAAATAATTCTTTTATCATGGAAATTAATGTTTTTCATGGTAATTTTTGTGCCAAAAAATAAAATTGACCAAATTAAATAATTTTAAAATTATGATTTCAAATATTCAAATCATTATATATTATTCAATTTCTATAAGGGAAAAAATAAAATTTAATATAAGTGCTTACAAAAATAATTTTGGGAAACAAGTATCTTCAGAGAATAAAATAACATTTGTTTTATTATACCTTTTTATGTAGTTTTTATAAATTGGTTACTTATATTGATACAAAAAAGATTAATGATTATAATATAACATTAATTTTTTTTAATTTTTTTAATATAACATGGTTTTTAATTTCGGTCAGTGTTACATTCATGGCAAGGTACTCACTTAGTATTTAATTAAGGAAAAGAATTTACTAAAAAAGTTCAGTAGTTACTTGATTACTTACTTCATGAATTAAATAATGTTATAGGTATTAATTTATATTCAATACATATTTTTAAAAAAAATCCTAATGCATCATAATTTACATATATTGACAATTCATGATTCACATATTTTGATGGAGTGACTTCTACCTTTATCATTACATATATTATTATCTGAAAAAGAAAATGCAATTGTAATTATGTTTCTCCCCTTTATTAGTCATTATTTTTTTAAACCAATAAATTCAATTATGTTTCAAAATAATATTGAGTGAACATTACTATAATATTTCCATTTAGATAAGTTAATACCACTTCCATTTTTTAATATTATGAATCATTTATCAATGTATTTGGCTAAGGAAACTAATATTAGAGGACTAATTTATTAACTATTAATGTATCCCATTACTAGGTAAATTAATGATATTTTATTATATTTAATGAATTATATTTTTTCAATTATTATTTATATTTTTTTCATTTTTTCATTAGGTACTTAAATTATTTGATGTTATATATGGAAAATAAATCTCAAAAACAGTGATAAATTATTGAATATAACATAACTAAATATTATATCATAATTTATTATATGAATTTTAAAAAAATTAATATATGATTTAATCTATTTATACATGTTAATAAAATTTTAAATAATTCATAGCTTTATTATAAACCATTTATCATTCCAATTATAGATCATCTTATTGGAATATCTCATTTTTTCATTATAAAATTAAGAGTTAAAATGATAACTTAAATATATTATACATAGTAGTTGTATTATAGATTCATTCATTAAATAATCATAAAGAGAAATAAATTCTTAACTCATAAATTGACATTGAAATAAGAATGGGATAAAAAAAATTGTTAATGAATATTTTTTTAATGCTTTTTATGTCCTTTTAATTCATACCCAACATGGTATTTATAATGTGTTTTTTATATAAATATTAATATAGTACGACCATTTTAATAGATCATGGATATTGATAATTGAGATAATGGATTAAATGATTTAAAATTTTTGTCATGATTATCTCTTAGAGAAGCTATGATATTCGACAATTATATTATTAAAGGCATTATTTTGAATAAAGTTTATCATTTAAAAGGATTAGAAACAGATAAAATAATGAATAATTTACACTCATAGTGATGGGATACTATTGATGGTTAGATTACATAATTAAATTGAAATATCAAGTATAATTTTCAATTGTGTTATTCCAAAGAGTAATCATTAATATTCAAATGTATATAAGAAAATATTTATTGAATTTCACTTTTTTGAACATATTTTTCATGATTCGTATATCTCATATTCATGAGTACAAAATCTTATATTATGTGAATAATATATATGAAGTTTTTAATGAATTTTTACACAAGTAGTGGAGGTTCTTCTATGAAATGTGTGTTTGGGTTGAATAAATATGTATTGACAGCGAACTTCATGATAAATATGACATTTAATTATTTTACCTGACAATATTAAAAATGTTATTGTGAGAGGGGGTGAATATAATGAATAAATATTAATGATGTATACATATAATAATATAGGAAATATAGATGAAAATAATTAATCAAACATATAATTAATGTAACCAGAAAATTTGATGAAAAAAAGGTGATATAAAAATATAGGGTAATTTTTTATTACTCAATAAAGGTTCATTAGAGTGAATACATAAATCACATTTAAAAGTACATGAGCCTCAGCCCAGTTGGTGAGGTATCCTTAAGTGCATCCACAAGAACCAGGTTCAAAACCAGGTAGAGGCATATTTCCAGGGGTTGTAGCAGGTACTGTAGTTGGTACTGTAGCAGCATTGTAGCAGTAATGTACACTGTATAGGTACTGTAGCAGAACTGTACACAGTGCGGGTACTATAGCAGGCACTATAGCAGTTACTGTAGAAGGTATTGTTTGGTATTGTAGCAGCTGGAACTATTCATCTTGGGCCACCGTTTTGGGCTTGGAGTCCTTAAGGATTTCGGGCCACCCAGGACTTCGGGTCAGTAGGGATTTCGGGCCACCTTTAAGGCCCTTGGGCCGCCTCAAGGCCTTCGGGCCACATGCAGTTGCCCCAGAAACACTACAAAAAAGGAGCAGCCCCAGATGAGGATTCAGAGCAGGTGCACTCACCAGATTAGAACCAAATGGGTTGTCAGAATGAGAGGGTATGGCTATGCCATCGGACCAGCCTGTGCTTGCACGGGAAGCTTAGCTCGTCGTCCATGTAAAGGTGGAGAGCTACTATCATGACACAGATGCTGGGGAGGGTCAGTTCCTTGTAGATTGTCTGGTTGAATTCCCTAAGACCCTCGGGTCATGTAATATCCTTAGCCTAAGGGCCTTTTAATCTTTGAGCCTATGGGCCTTGTAAGGGTTCCCCCTCACCCTTGAAAGGGGGTTATCAAAAATCAATAAAAATGAAGGCCTTCGGGCCATTCAGGCAGATAAATCTCATTTCAAATTATATAATTCCAAATATATTCTTAGTTTGAATTTTTTATATTATGAAGGATTATATAAATTAATAGAATCAGGTTCAAATATTATACAAGGGTCTTCAAAATGGTTTAATAAATCATTTTTTATTTTATTACACTTATATATTTACATTATCATTTAATTATTCTTTTAATTTATAATTATTTTACTAGTAATATTATATATATTTTCAAAGATTATTTTTATTATATAATATTGAGTAAAGAAATATTTAGAGATAAAAATAGGTTAACATCATAGACTAAGTAGTTTTCATTATAAAGAGCCCATTTATGGAGGAGATAGAGAAACCAACATTAATTTTTTATACAAATTGGATGATGAAAATACATCAGTTGTGACTAATTTGATGTATAATTCTACTTCACATTTAGGGTTGGATAACTCTAAAAAACATCATTTTATCATTTGGTGTGGTCTTTATATCACTCTCACGTCTTGATCATATTATGAATAGTTTCTTTAGAATATTATTAATGAGTTATGTATAATTTTTCATATTTTCTTTATTATTAATATGATGATATATTGATAGAATATATTTTGGTTATAATTGATATATAAATGAATGAATATTTTCTAAGAAGAAAAAAACCATATCACAGTGCTTTCCAAAACACATTATAGTCAATATATAGTAAAATATTATGTGAATAGTTAAATAATAATGATTATTTCCATGGTCATAATTCCCTATAAATTAGAAAGATGGTCATGGGGAAGCATGATCATCATTTTATATCATGAATTACTCTAGAAATAATGATATTTATACTTTTAATGGATCTATAATATTATAGGATGAAGTTACAATTCAACCATGGTGATAGGAAATATGCATGGTTTGATCAATACATCATAGCATGGAATAAAATACTATTTATTCATTATGGTTTGAACTTTATAGTTATAGATTATTTATTAGAGGATATTATATCAGACTATTATTCACTATTTCATTTTTTCTATTCAAATATAGAAAACATAGATACAAAATATCCTTTAATATTTGTAAAAGATATGGAATTTTCTATCATTGGTTTTTAGAACTTGAATTGGCCTGAAAACCCATGTTATGGTTCATCGTCACAACACCATGGTTTTACTATGTGTACTTAAATGATATTTTTTTCAAAAATGTTTGATTATATTTTATTATAGCTGAAAAAATATTCTAGGGAGATTTCCAAAGTTATTTTAGTTATGTTTTTAGAGAATAATAAAGGTACACACTTTCTCTAATCTTAGAGGAGCTTAAGGGGACTATACATTATTGAACAACTTATTGATGATTATTTTTACCTTTCCTATACATAAATTTTATACCTATATTCATGATCATTTACTTGATTTCATATCAATAATAAGATAATAACATGGCTAGTTTGATTATAATTGTTCAACATTGTAGATTATCCACTATATAAACAGAGAGTGTGAACCTTTAAAAAATCAATTATATTATATATGTTATTTCTCTCCTATTCTCAATCATCATCACTACATACTCTCATTCTAAAATCATAGCATTAACATAGAAGAAAAATAAATTTTTAAAATTATTAGTTTTTAGTGACCATTGATTCACCTCCCCCTAATAGTCATGTATATTTCGCATAGAAATATTATTTAGTGTTAGAGTTGGTTGGTACTTTTATTTAGTTCAAGATCCACAATACCATGTATTCTAAAAGATTTGATTTTTTTAACATTAATTATATTTTTTTATCATTATTATGAATATTATGAATTCTATTTACAAAAATGGTGTTCCCATATAAAATGGACAATGATTTCATCTATGAAAATAGAGGATGGTTCCATATATTTTATCTCTTGGAATATAAGTTCGTGATTTATCTTAGAATAGTGAATATATTATCGATTTTTAGTATGAAAATAAATTTATTAACAATATGAAAATTGAATCTAATGGGAGATAATGTAATGAGTTACTTTAATACCTCTTGGAAAAAAAGTTTACATTGGTTATGGTATCTAAAACATCCATGAATTAAGAATATTAATTAATTAATAACAAAATTTATAATTCAATATTCAATGAGATTATTGATATAGAGGTTTATTGCATAAGTAAAATGTTCTATATTAATTAAATCCTTAAATAGGGAGACAATATTCATGAATTAACTATAAAAAAAATCTAATAATGAGTTGTTTAAAAAACCAAAACGAAAATTTAATTAAAGTAGAAAATAAATTGAAAAGAATTATATTTGAGTTTAGAAATTCTATAAAAGAGTATGGGAAATTTTTCATATCTATAGAGAAGGTTATTAATGCCAATAATTATTTTTTATATTGTTCTATGATTAAAATTATAATTACCTTTTATACTCAATAATGTAATTAATTAATTTTATATAGCAATAAGAATGGAAATAATGTTATTATATCACCAAAGAAAGATGCAGAAGTCAATTTTACATCAATCATTTTTTTAATTCAAAAAAATGGTAGAAGTAAATGTATATTGAAGTTTTTACTAAGGTAAAAAACTAAGGTTAAGGAGGATATTCCAATTTATGAGGAAACTGAAATAAACTAATATTGGTCATACATAAAGAAAAATACATGATAAATTTTTGAGAAAATTTATTCTCAACCAGAGAGATATTAATTTTAATGAATATTTCGTTTTTATTGAGTACAATGACATAAAAATGTGTGTTGGTGAAACATGTTATTTTATCAATAAAATTTTTACCAGGAATTGAAGGGAACACAAGATTAATACAATAGGGACCATCAAAACTAACATCCAAGAGTGAAGTTGAAATTGGAAAACACTTTTGATTATCTTAGGGAAACTTTTGAAATGTGTGATCAACCTATATATAACTCTAACATGAATATATCATTACTACCAGGGCTTCTAAAGAGAAATAAAAACTCCAAATCTATTAAGAGGAGGAGTGATCCAGAGAATTCTTTAGTGGTTGAAGTTTCTTTTGTAATATTCCACCTTTAAAAAACCGCACCTATATATATATATATAACACTTTCTACGACTGGCCCATCGCAACAAATTATTTGAGACGGTAAAGTAGTACCATTGCAAATATGGTTTTAAAAATATTTAGTTAGACAATTTGCGATGGGAACCCGTAGAAAAAGGTCCCGTCGCAAATAATAAATTAATTTTAAAAAAAAATAAAATTTAATAAAATTATGATTAATGAAAAAATAATATTACTATTATTAAAACAATAAAAAATAAAAAATATTAAAATTCTCAATATTCACAAAAAAATATAAAAAATAATAAAATATTAAAAATTAAATTATGTAATATTTGCACCGATATAAAAGACCAAAAATATAAATAACTCATATTACAATGTTAAATTCAAATGTTTGTAACATAAAAAAAATCACTGGGGGGTCGTCTTCTGGAGGGGGTGGAGGAGCTGGGGGAGGGAACTCCATCCCTAAACTATGAGTCAAACGACACATGTACTTCATATTCTCATGATGCTGCTGATGCCATCAAAGCATCTCTTCCTCATGATGTTGCTGCTGCTGCTGCCGCCAACACATCTCTTCTTGCTGCTTCTGCAAAATCTCTATATGCTCAGCCTGAGCTCGCAACTGCTCCTGATACTATGGCCCAGAAGATGATGTATCTTCACGATCTCCTCTCTAGCTGGACGCCGACATCGCAGCAGTACCATAATAAGTACCAGGAGTCAAATGAGAGTTGATGTCAACTACTATTCCCTTCTCAAAGCCATACTGAGTCACCTGCATCCATGCCGCCTCATCGAAATGGTGACCACTGGTCTGCTCAGTCGTCTCATCCTGACCATCAACCTGTTTTTGAGAGGTCACAACCTCATATGAATCCTTTAATTCCAATTTAAAATTATAATTGTCAAAATATTATATGCAGTTAATTATTAATCTAAAAAAATAATACTAACCACAATCTGATGCTGGCGATCACCTCTAATATCTCCAGTGGATGGATCATTATATATCCTCCGATAAACATCGAACTCTGTAATATCGGGATGCTCGATTACCTATAGAAATATAAAATAAACTATTTATATTTAAAGTTATATAAAATATTTAAAAAATATACTTACCAGATGTTGTCTATGCGAACCGAATGTACGACAACCAGCTCGATGTGTCACCTCCTGTCTCCCCCGGTTATATCCTCCCACTAAAGATCTCCTCTGAAATCCACCACCCAACCAGTGTAAACATAATCCATCCCAAACGTGAGATAAAATGTACTCTATTCATTGGGCTCTACACAACTCATCAAATTCTGTCACCCCTTCTTTCTTAATGGTTGTCCTTCTCAAATTGTTCAAAAACTGGTAAAAACGGCCACGCATAGAAACCTTCCATGTCGTGTGGATAGGATCGCGCATGCTATCATCGATAGGATTCCATAAACCCTAAAAAAATTTATAATATCAAGTTTTTAATAAAATAAATTTCAAAATAAATATTATTTATTTATGTACCATCCAATGCTAGAACATGTCGCGTCGCACATCAACGAGAATCTGTTCCCATGTGATCCATGGCTGAGAAAAATAATTGCACAATATAGTGCTCCCATGTCCAATAGCTACATGCTGAAAACTATGAAAAAGGAATAAATAATAAAACAATTAGTATATATATATAAATAAATTAATGAAATCTAACTAAAATATACAGGTTATCATACCTCTGTGCGCGTGGATCGAAACCAAGATGTGGACGTCGCTCGGGGATAGGGTCAGGAATCACCAGTCACGCAAGACCGCGTCCCCTCTGCGTACCTCCTGAACCACCAGTGGGCTGAGGGTCAGCTGATCCCACATCCTCATCATCCAAAGGTAGCTCAGCCTCCTCCAACTCACGCAACAGATCAGATTCCATCAGAAACACAAAATGATTATTGTTAGCAGATAGCTGAAAATAACTATTATATATAGATATATATTAGTTATGATTATAACCATCAATTAATTGTGTCAATGTTCATCTTCATCCTCTTCTCCATACCTTTCAATTTCAATGTCTTCATCTTCCTCCTCAGTATCATCAATATCCATATGAGTTTCAGTTTCAACATCTCTTGTCATTTCAAATTCATTTGTAATATCATTAACATATTCATCACCATCGATCCTTAATTGTGGGGTGTCATCATCGATATTCATGTCTCTTTGTGAATCAGATTGATTTTGATCCATCTCTTGAAAAATTTCAATTCCTTCCACTTCAGCATAACCACATTCAGTTTGAGTAAACAAATTTTCCCAAGATTTCATTTTTATTATGCTCCACCAATCGCTCAAGTCTCTTGAAGTAGCACAGTACTTTGCATAATAAATTTGATGTGCCTATTGAGCTAGTAAAAATGGTTTATTTACTGCAAGAAGACTTTTATATTTAATATCGACGATTCCATGAGTCGGATGAACACGCAAACCTCACTCAGTATCCAACCACCGACATTTAAAAATTTTTATTTATTTTTTTCCTAGATAACATAGCTCAATAATTTCATCAAAAATTCCATAAAAGTCAACTTCAGTTTCTCTGTGATGTGATCCTCTCAAGAAAACTCCACTATTCATTTCTTTTTTTGATTCCCCGTATGCATGTGTATGAAATCAAAAACCATTCATGAGTTATTCATTATAAGATTTAACCATTTTGGATGCTGGGTTACTCAATATACACAGTCGCTTATCAATTTTATCAGCATATTGAGACACCTGAAAATTTATAAAACAATTATCAATATAATAAATAATAAACAGAATTTATATTAAAACATCAATAATTTATGTTACCAGTTTTTGAAACCATTGAGAAAAAAAATTTGTCTGCGTTCTTCAAGAGCAGTTGTTGTAATTTGTGGAAGTTATTTCTTGATATGATTATCATATAACCTACAAATAAAATAAGTTTAAATACTGTAATATAAATTATAGAATAAGTTATAGAACCACTCATAGGACAAATGGTGTAATTTCTTCACAGTTGAGCGGAACATATGTATGAGCTATATGATGTTCATCATCTGAAATCCATCGTTCATGAACTCCAATGAAACAAATATTTGGCTGATTAAAAAATATTAATTAATTTTCCATTTCGTCATTAACATTCCCCTCATTTCACCCCATGAGATTCTATTTTAAGGGATATTGAGATTCAAAATAATGAGAGCAGAAAAAAGAAATTTCCTCTTGCAAATAAGCTTTAGCAATTGAGCCTTCAACTGATGCTTTGTTACGTATTTCTTTCTTCAATTTCTGTATGCATCTCTTGAATGGGTACATCCATAAAAACTGTACTGGACCTCCAAATTTATCTTCATGTTGAAAATGTAATATCATATGTTCCATTGAGTCAAAGAAATCCGGCGGAAAGATTTTTTTCAGTTTACATATAATTACAGCAACATCTTATTCCAGTTTTCTTAGTGCATCGTAGTCTGTTGTCGCTGCACAAATTTCTCAAAAAAAATATGATATGTCTGTTATCGAATCCCAAATCATAGAATTCAACAAACCTCTGAATCCAATCGGAATAAGTCTTTCCATTATAATATGATAGTCATGACTTTTTAATCCAGTAATATAACCATTCTTAACACATCTACCCAAATTGGAAGCATATCCATCTGGAAGTCTCAAATCTGCAATTCACTGACAAAATAATAAGCGACTCTCTTTGGACAGTGTATAAGCTACTTTTGGATTCATTAACCTCTGTGATCTCACATTTTCAAATAATTCAAGTTCTGGTCACCTGCAAATTTGGGCAAGATCTAATCGTACCTTTACATTATCTTTGGTCTTACCTAGTGTATCCAAAACTGTATGAAATAAATTATCAAAACAATTCTTCTCAATATGAATAACATCCAATATGTGGCAGACCAACAAATCAGACAAATACGGAAGATCCCAAAAAATGCTCTGTTTTATCCAATTATGTTCATTCCCAAAGCCATGAATTTTTTGTTGGTTTAATGTTGGTCCAAATGTGATGGGGGGTAATGAAAATACAACTGATTTTAACTCTGTACCTGAGATCATATCTGGAGGTTCATCCCTTTAAATTGTACCTTTTTTGAAATGAGATTTGTTCCTCCGAAAAGGATGATCGATTGGAAGAAATCTACGGTGACAATCAAAATAGCAAGGTTTTTTTCCATTGACCAGCATAAAGGCTTTGTTTTCTTTCATAAAGTAAGGACATGATTTCGGACCATGTGTACTTCAACTACATAACATTCCATATGCGAGAAAGTCACTAATAGTCCACATCAATACAGCTTTTAATATGAAATTTTTTTTTGCAGTAACATCATATGTATTAACACCATCACTCCACAATGAATTTAACTCATCAATCAATGGTTTCAAATAAACATCAATATTCTTTTTCGGATGTCCTGAGATGCATATAGTCAAAATGATATAAGTCTCCTTCATCAACATCTATGGTGGAAAATTGTACGGAGTTATAAAGATAGGCCAACATGAATATTGACTACCATAAGAACCAAACGGACAAAAATCGTTAGTATAAAGACCCAATTGCACGTTTCGGGATTCTAAAGAAAAAGAAGGATGCAGATGATCAAAATGTTTCCATGAATCACCATTAGATGGATGATTCAATCTTTTATCAGTTGAAATCTTGGTTTTGTGCCATGACATCATTGACGTTGTGTTCTGAGACATAAATAAACGATGTAACCTGGGTGTAAGGGGGAAATATCTCAACTGTTTTACTGGAATCGATCTAGACTTCCCTAGTTGAGCTTCTTTATACCTCGATTGTCCACATGTGGGAAAAATATCCAATGAATCATTTTCTCCAGAATATAAGATGTAATCATTTGGACATGCATGAATCTTCTGATAACTAAGGCCCAAATTAAAAATCAGCCTCTTGCTCTCATAGTAATTTACAGGCAACACATTTCCTTCAGGTAACATTGTTTTAACCAAAGAAAATATCTGATCAAAAAAGTTTTTTGGAATTTCATTATCTAATTTAATAGATATAAATTTTAGAACCGCTTCTAATTTTCTTATCTTGCAACCAGGATATAATGCATCCTCAACAGACCTCAACAACTCATAAAATTCTGATGGTTCCAACACAAGAGTTAAATCAATATCATCGTGAGTTTTAGTTTGTTGCACAGATGGACCTACAACATCATGTACTAAATTTTGAAATCATGATCGATCTAGAATCAAGTTATTAGGATCTTCTCTAGAACTGTGTTCACCATGTTGATACCAAAAAACATAATCTGGTTAAAAACCAAACCACAAGAGATGTCCCCCAACCTTGTCAAATGTGTCAAACATTCTCAGAGCACATTTTTTACAAGGACACTTAGTTGTACCTTCTGAAACATATTCCGGTTTTGATGATGCAAATGCTAAGAAAGCTTCAACACCCTCAATATATATAAGATTTAAACCAGAACCCTTTGGATTTCTGCGTTGATTTATCCAAGCGCGATTATCTAATAATGACTAATGTCGACTTCCTTGTTCCATATTTTTATACATAAAATATAAAATCATCACTGTTTTTGAATAGTTTGAAATTATAAAGACACTATCTGAAAAAGAAGATAAATAATTACAACGACTTAATAATTATCATTAATTAAGGGCGACACAATTTCCAGTGGATTGATGGCTACTCTTTTGTCTGACAGCTCATTTAATTTCATCTTTCTCAAACTTATTATTGCTAATTTTTGCTAATTATTTCTAATTATTCCTAATTATTACAAATTATTACAAATTATTACTAATTGTTACAATTTTTTACTAATTATTACAATTTTTTACTAATTATTACAATTTATTAATAATTATTATTAATTATTACTATTTATTTCTAATTTAGCAATACTTAGAAATACTTAGAAAAAGGAAAACTGCTTGAATAATGAAAGGAAATTTGGTAATCATCATTATCGAGATGATTACAAATTTTCCCTTCATTATCCTTGCAGATTTCGTTTACTAATTATTAGTAATAAAAAAGTATATTATCAATATTTACAAAAAAACAATATTAATATTATCAAAATAATAAAAAATTTATAAAATATTAAAATTATCAATATTCACAACAGACTTTGTTCTATTCTTAACATGTGAAAATATCAAAGGGTCATCAATTGTCAAGCCATGCGTAATAAAAAGTTTAGATCAGTCATGTCCAATGTAAACTCTATAATTGTACTTGCATGGTTGATCACCTTGCAAGTAGTGTTGCAATAGGACGACCAAAGTAATGACGTTCTCATCTCTAAGAATCATCTTACATGACACTTTACATAGATCATTATTCCTTATGAATTTTATGGGATATCATTATTTTTCCCTTAAATTTTCAAGAAAGAATGGTCTATGTAAAGGTTCATTTGAGATAATTCTTATAGATAAGAAGGGAATGACTTGGTTTGTCCGATTACAACACTACTTGTGAGGTGATCAACCATACAAGGACAATTATAAAGTTTACACTGGACATGGTTGACACAAACTTTTTATTGCACATGACCTAACAATTGGAGACCCTTTGAGATTTGAACATGTTAAGAATAGAGCAAAGCCTGTTGCGAATATTGATAATTTTAATATTTTATAAATTTTTTATTATTTTAATATTAATATTTTTTTTTAATATTGATAATATAATTTTTTTTATTGCTAATTATTGCTAATTATTTCTAATTATTGCTAATTATTTCTAATTATTGCTAATTATTGCTAATTATTTTTAATTATTTCTAATTATTGCTAATTATTCCTATTTATTCCTATTTATTCCTATTTATTCCTATTTATTCCTATTTATTCCTATTTATTCCTATTTATTCTTATTTATTCCTATTTATTCCAATTTATTCCAATTTATTCCTATTTATTCCTATTTATTCTTAATTATTCCTAATTATTCCTAATTATTCCTAATTATTCCTAATTATTCCTATTTATTCCTATTTATTCCTATTTATTCCTATTTATTCCTATTTATTCCTATTTATTCCTATTTA
The DNA here is from genome assembly GCA_963277665.1 of Viscum album. NCBI lineage: Eukaryota > Viridiplantae > Streptophyta > Magnoliopsida > Santalales > Viscaceae > Viscum > Viscum album. The sequence goes on along the minus strand of OY728156.1, from coordinate 1,402,096,629 downwards.
TTCCTATTTATTCCTATTTATTCCTATTTATTCCTATTTATTCCTATTTATTCCTAATTATTCTTATTTATTCCTATTTATTCCTAATTATTCCTATTTATTCCTATTTATTCCTATTTATTCCTAATTATTCTTATTTATTCCTAATTATTCCTAATTATTCATAATTATTCCTAATTATTCCTATTTATTCCTATTTATTCCTATTTATTTCTAATTATTCCTATTTATTCCTAATTATTCCTAATTATTCCTATTTATTCCTATTTATTCCTAATTATTCCGATTTATTCCTAATTATTCCTATTTATTCCTAATTATTCCCAATTATTCCTAATTATTCCAAATTATTCCTAATTATTCTTAATTATTCCTTATTATTCCTTATTGTTACTTATTATTACTTATTATTACTTATTATTACTTATTATTACTTATTATTCCTAATTATTCCTAATTATTCCTAATTATTACTTATTATTACTAATTATTCCAAATTATTACTTATTATTCCTAATTATTTCTAATTATTTCTAATTATTGCTAATTATTCCTAATTATTGCTAATTATTCCTAATTATTGCTAATTATTGCTAATTATTGCTCATTATTGCTAATTATTGCTGTTATGAAACATTAAATATGAATGTCATAATTATGTTAACTCTCATTCCCAATGAGACCCTTCATGTGCACAACCTTTCATATGCCAACTTTGGTATACTTTGTACACTATAAATACATGGATATGATTAACGAAAGGATGGTGCATTGTTGGCTCTACATTTTGTGTTCTTTACTTCTTGTATTTATCTTGTATTTTTATTTCCATTTGTCGTCGTCATCGTCATACGCAAATACGACATCCGCTTTCTCAACGATGCGCTTCGCCTACGATCGATCTTACATTTTCGGTTTCGAAATGCTTCGCGGTTTCAATCGGCGTTCGATCAATTTCATAACACGTTATCAGCATGATCGTCTTCTCCGCATTACGCATCGTGACGACGCTGTCATCATCCATATCATCGACGTAAGATAAATTTCACGAACAAAAGGTATGTCACATGTTGTTATAAACATTATTATTTTGACATACTCTTTCGAAGTGATACATGAAAAGGGTAAGTCTTATTTTATATTTAAGATATTGTTACATTTATTTTTCCCCTCTTGATAAATCTGAAAATAATATATGATTTTCTTAATCTTTTGTTGCGGGAAAAATAATGAGCTCCTGAAGAGCTGTAATGACTCACGGTTGACAAATTTCACTTCATTCCCTAGAGAGAATGTATTTGATTAATAACTGATGTGGTCGACGTCGATACAAATATCATTCATCAAATGAATAAAAAAAACTACACCACCAGAATTGGTTGAATAATGAACATCACGTACCCGTTGAACGATGAACATCACGTACCCATTGTATGTCGAGCCGTTGAATGATGAACATCGCGTACCTGTCGTACGTCGAGCCGTTGAATGATGAACATCGCATACCCGTCGTACGTCGAGCCGTTGAAGAATGAATGTCGCGTACCCGTCGTACGTCGAGGCGTTGAATGATGAACATCGTGTACCCGTCGTACGTCGAACCGTTGAACGATGAACATCACGTACCCGTTGTACGTCGAGCCGTTGAATGATGGATATCGCGTACCCGTTGTACATCGAGAGAAAGTTCGATGAACATCGTGTACCCATCGTACGTCGAGATGAAGTTTGATGAACATCACGTAACTGTCGTACATCGAGCCAAAGTTTGATGATCATCGCGTACCTGTCGTATGTCGATCCAAAATTTTTTAATCATTCCATGAACCATGAAATTTCATATCTCTTATTTCTTGTTCACCCTGAAGGTGTCAAGTTTAATTATGCTATATAAATGTTCATGATGGAGATGATATTTACTTTGAATATTTGTAAATATTTGTTTTATTTCTTCTCTTTCTTTTATTTCTTATAAAATGTTTTATGAAAATTAAATATTCTTGATGAACAAGCACAAATATATTTTATATATATCCATCCCCCGAAGTGGATGAAATTGATGAAATTGATGAGTTGAATATCCATGATATTGTCTTGAAGACACTATAAAACCCATCCCCCATAGTGGACGAAATTGATTTGAATATTCATGTAATTGTCTTAGAGACACTATAAAACTGGAACAAACAATTTTATTCTATTCCCTGGAGTGAATGATAATATTTGTTGAAAATGATTTATTTCATTCCCCGAAGTGAATTCAAATATACCTCATTTTATTATAAATCAAGTTCGAGGTGAATATGATGTTTTGCGAATGATCATTTTGTTATATTTGTTTATAACAAATAATAAAAATATAACCACTAGAAGTGGTTTGATGACAATAAATATTTACAGAGAACAATGAATTTTATTAATATTTATAAAATAATACATCCCTGAAGGATGATATGAAAATAATGTCCTTTGACATTATATTGAAGAATATCTTCATTTATCATTTATTATTCCCGCAGTATCAATATCAAGAGAAACATTATTATTTATCATATTATTATGGTTTATCAATATCATCTAATGTAATTCATCTATCCCTTGAAGTGGATGTTGTTGTTCATATAATTCATAAATGAAATGACTGAATTACATAGTTTTGATAATCTGATATATATTATGAAAATGATTTTACCACCTGAAGTGGTTAAAATAATGATCATCATAATCAATAAAATTTATATTTTATGCAAGATGATCATTATTGATAAATAATAAATTATCATTCATGGATCATGAAATCCGATGAATGAATTTATTCCCCGATGTGAATGTAGTTTTAACTACTATATCTCATTCCTTGAAGGGAATGAAATTATTCATGTTTTTTTTTATGATTTATGATATCATGAATTTTTTAGAGTTGATGAGGTTTGATCAAATGATTTATCTTTCATTTGATAAAGTGAATGTTGTTTATGAATTATAATTTTGGATGGTGATAAAGTGTGTTGTGAATCCAGAAGATTCTTCCACATTGGTTCTCGCTACCACATTCACCAGCTTTAAAAGATGTGGGGGCTCCTATCCCATGTAGATGTATTGTAAAATAATATTTGGACCTGAAGTTCTAAAATATTTTGGCCAGAAGTTCTAAATTATGCAATAATCCGCTTGGTGATGGGCCTAACCCTTTATGATTATATTATGAATTCATCAAGCACCATAAGTGGAAATTATAATGACAAATATGAGTTTTCACAATGAAAGATCCTGAAGATCTTATATGTGTCGATCTTGAATCAAAATATTATTTTGATTAAATGCTTCAAAAGAACTCATATATGCGTTAGTATATGCTCATATAAGTACATTTACCAGTAGTGAAAATTAATAAACGACTCCAGAAGAGCGAATATATTTCTACCTAGTAGTGCAAATTATTAATGCTTTGTTAAGTCTCAATGAGATATATGAATGGTATTCTTGAAAATGAATATCATATGGAGACAAAAGAGGTACCTCGATATGTAACAAGCATTCACAAAAGTGATTATAAAGAATTTGTTATGTACAATCGAATCAATAATGGAAAACCAAAAGTTTACTGATCCTGGCACTTCAAATATTTGACATGATGATTGAGGCCATCTGGGATTAATTATAATGAAAAATATTGATTCAAGTATACACGAGCATCAATTTATTGATAACATAGTAGACATCCATCAGGGGGAGAATGATGAATTTATTTAATGGATGCATGTCTACAAAATTATCAATAAATTTATTATCATTAAGTCATTATGAATCCCCCCTGTATAATAATTTACCATGAGGTACCGATTTTTGGGGTAAATTATTTATATCATTAGCAGCTATTATGGAAATAAATTTCCCATATACTTATGAAGAAGTGTATATGGGCGCTCCCACCTACCATGTGATACATATATATGAAAGATGCATCCACTAAGTGATCACATGTGTTATTTGCTGCTGGTGAGTATATATTTCATGATATGCATGTTGATTAAATTAAATATTGAGTGTCATATATTATATGGTCCTGCAGAACCATGGACAAGATGCTCACAACACTTACATGAATGTAAAGTGTTGAAAATCAATAGTCTGATTATACACACATGAAGTGTGGTTGAACTGATTATATAAAATCATTGGTCATCATGAGTAGAAAGAAATAAATATATTTTCCCTTGAAGAGGAAAATCAATATATCGACAACATTATATCTTTTTAGATATTTTCCCTGAAGTGACACTGGTACCAGAAAAATTATGAGATCTCAATCAAATGTTGTTGATGATATATTTTCTATGAATGCTTTTAAAACTCATTGATGACTATGGATTTTTATATATGTCGACATCATAATAATTGGCCAAAATTATTAAAGGAACATATGAAATGTTCAACATATAAAGTTCTGGATTGATTATCCAAACTAAAAAGACTATTGAATATCAATGATCTTCTATTCTTCCTTATTTAGATATTTATATGAATCCCAGAAGGATTTGAAATGCCTGAAGTGTATTCAAAATTATGGAAGTTTCACCCAATTTGATAAATTATGCGGTGAATTGAATAAGATTTAGCCATATTAAGTTAAGGAAGAATATGAGTTGAATTTATCATCCCATGGTTTGTATGAATCATTGTATTATTAAGGTGTTTTGAAAAAACATCTACACTCTTGAAGAGTTTTCTGAAATCAATGAATTATTTGATCATGAAATTACATGGAATGTCCTTGTATTTTGAATTAATCATCCTGAAGATGAAATATTAAATTTTTGGAATGGTTTTACCCTTAATGAATAGTTAAAGTGATAGATTTCATACATAAGGGGTTGATAAAGAACATACTTATCCCAAAAGGATTAAATATAAATGCACATTTTATTAATCCGTGAAGGATATACATGTACATGTGCGTATGTACCTTGAAAATGGCAATGAATCATATTATGATTCAAGGTAATGTTCTTCCCTGTTCATTGAAATCAAAAGTGTATAGATTACTATTATTCCAAAATTCAAAACTGAATTTTTTGGTTATGAATTGATCATGAACATTATATGAGATAAATGACGATCATTATGAATGGGAGATGTAATTGTTGTACTCTTTTTCCCTTAGTCAAGTTTTTTCCAATGGGTTTTCTTGATAAGGTTTTTAATGAGGCAAAACTCAGGGGACTTGATGTTATTGTACTCTTTTTCCTTATCAAGTGTTTTCCCCTGAAGGGTTTTTCCTTGATGAGGTTTTTAATGAGGAAATCATACATCATAAAAGATATCTAAAGGAATGTTATAAATTATTATGGATATCTATTATTAATGGCAATTGTTGGCCTTCCCCAAGAGTTATAATCTTCAATGAGACCATTCATTATTTTTGGTCTTTCTCCCATGTCCTGAAGACGTAATTTAATAATAATATTAATTGATGTCCTGAAGACATAATTAAATGATATAGTCATGGGGAGTTGGGATTGCTGCACTCTTTTTCCCTTCATCAGGTTTTTCCCACTGGGTTTTCCTGGTAAGGTTTTTAATGAGGCGGCATGACATGTAAATCAATTACTTTGGCTTCACTTATTTTTCCCACAGGGTTTTTTTTAGTGAAGATTATATAAGATTCCATGAAATTATGACATTCAAGGGGGAGTGTTATGAAACATTAAATATGAATGTCATAATTATGTTAACTCACATTCCCAATGAGACCCTTCATGTGACCAACCTTTCATATGCCAACTTTGGTATACTTTGTACACTATAAATACATGGATATGATTAATGAAAGGATGATGGATTTTTGTCTCTACATTTTGTGTTCTCTACTTCTTGTATTTATCATGTATTTGTATTTCCATTTGTCGTCGTCATCGTCATACGTAAATACGACATCCGCTTTCTCAACGATGCGCTTCGCCTACGATCGATCTTACATTTCCGGTTTCGAAATGCTTCGCGGTTTCAATCGGCATTCGATCAATTTCATAACAATTGATAATTATTGCTAATTATTGCTAATTATTGATAATTATTGCTAATTATTGCTAATTATTCCTAATTATTGCTAATTATAGCTAATTATTCCTAATTATAGCTAATTATTCCTAATTATAGCTAATTATTCCTAATTATAGCTAATTATTCCTAATTATAGCTAATTATTCCTAATTATAGCTAATTATTTCTAATTATTCCTAATTATTTCTAATTATTCCTAATTATAGCTAATTATTCCTAAATATAGCTAATTATTCCTAATTATAGCTAATTATTCCTAATTATAGCTAATTATTTCTAATTATAGCTAATTATTAATAATTATAGCTAATTATTCCTAATTATAGCTAATTATTCCAAATTATAGCTAATTATTCCAAATTATAGCTAATTATTCCTAATTATAACTAATTATTCCTAATTATAGCTAATTATTCTTAATTATAACTAATTATTCCTAATTATAGCTAATTATTCCTAATTATAGCTAATTATTCCTAATTATTGCTAATTATTCCTAATTATTGATAATTATTCCTAATTATTGATAATTATTCTTAATTATTGCTAATTATTTCTAATTATTCCTAATTATTACTAATTATTCCTAATTATTCCTAATTATTCCTAATTATTGCTAATTATTCCTCATTATTCCTAATTATTCCTAATTATTCCTAATTATTCCTAATTATTCCTAATTATTTCTAATTATTGCTAATTATTACTAATTATTGCTAATTATTACTAATTATTGCTAATTATTACTAATTATTAATAATTATTCCGAATTATTACTAATTATTCCTAATTATTACTAAATATTCCTAATGATTACTAATTATTCCTAATTATTACTATTTATTCCTAATTATATCTATTGATTCCTAATTATATCTATTGATTCCTAATTATATCTATTTGTTGCTAATTATATCTATTTGTTGCTAATTATATCTATTTATTGTTAATTATATCTATTTGTTGCTAATTATATCTATTTATTGCTAATTATATCTATTTATTGCTAATTATAACTATTTATTACTAATTATATCTATTTATTCCTAATTATATTTAATTAATATTAATTATAACTAATTATTTATAATTATAACTAACAATATCAATTTCTTAGTAAAACTAAATATAAATAAAAATCAATTGAAATCTAATTAAATTATAACTAATAAACAACAATTAAAATTAACATAAAATATATAAAATATATAAAAAAATAAAATATAAATACCTTAAACTTTGATATTCTGAAGATATTGACACCCTCTCATTGCTCTCGTATAAAAAACTTCAACTAAAAAAATCTCTTTGAAACTGAAGAATGAAGAGAGAAAGAGAGCAAGATCTGAATGATTTTTGAAAAAAAATGGATGGGGGTATATATAGGTTAGATTAGTTGCGACGGGAGTATTTGCGACGGGAATCTCGTCGCAAATGGTGGTATTTGTGACGGGCCATGTCGCAAATACCCTCGCCCGCATTAATTACAGTCGACGGTTAAAAGGTTATTTGCGACGGGATCCATCGCAAATAGTACCTGCCGACAGTCTTTTTGCGATGGGACGACATCCCGTCGCAAAAAGGTATTGACCGCCACCGGGTATTTGCGACGGGGCCCGTTGCAAATGCCTTTGCGCGGTTGGGCGCGCAAGCCGCACGTTTTGGCACGCAAGCTGTGTGTTTTGGCGCGTAAGTCACGCCAAACTATTTGCGACGGGAGACATCTCTCCGTCGCAAATAATATTCGCGTGATTTTGCACGCAAGTCGCGCCAAACTATTTGCGACGGGAGACGAAATTCCGTCACAAATAATTGGTTATTTGCGACGGGCTACTTTCCCCGTCACAAATAGCTTCCTGGACGGGTTATTTGTGGCGGGAAGAAATCCCGTCGCAAATAACCCTTCGTAAATAGTGATTTTTCCCGTAGTGCTCTTTTTCTGTTATCTACCCTCCTATGATCCATCAAAAAAAATAAAAAATAAAAACATACTAATGAAAATAAGTTATATAAACCATTAATATCATGCTTAATATGTTAAAAAATCACACGAATTTCCACATGATTTATATATATATAATGTAGTGCATTGACCCATTTAGCCACCCGAACAGTGCTACGAGCCGAGTGTTGTCGAGCCTTAAGCGTTCCTCCCTAGATGCCAAAGGTTGTCAAGTAGCAGCGAGGGTGTAAAGTGGTGATATTAGGAATAATATACCCTCTCGTGATGATATAATAATGGTTTAATATATATATAAAGTGGAGAAAAATAAATACCAACAGACACTGGACCAAAAACCCACCCATAGTGGAAGCACAAGAAATATCATCAAAATCAATAATAATAAACAAGCTCAATACTATTTTAAGAATAAAACGACATATGATACCATTTTTAGATACTGAAATAGAACATTCATATATAACAAGTTATGCAGACAATAATCAGAAAGGCTCTCCCATGGACAACCTAGGTATGTAAATATATAATATCATGATAATATAGAAAGGAAACAAAAGGAAACTCTATCTAAGGAAAGAACCCATGGTCCCATGCCTTCCATCCCATGTTAACTCAACACTAATGTCTATATTTATATCCCAAACCTTTACCTAATCATTAAATCAAGAAGTCTACAAGCATCCTGAAGGGACCATGTAGGGTGTGAGAAAGAATCATAGTAGGCTACCACCAACATGTGCCTATCTTACATCTATGATTATGAAGTTGGGTACTAAAAAGTAAGTAAAACATCACATGAACAACATATAATATAACTTGCTTCACTTATTCTTAACAGACATAAGGAATAAACCATTTTCTTCATCCAATGTCGGTATAAAGGAGTGGAGAGGATCCTTGGCCAAATCCCAAGGCATCCCCTGATATAAATCAATCCAAGTGAACCCTTAGGTTAAGCCTCTAACAAAAACACATGGCACCTTGTGCCAACCGACACCACATGTCCAGACAATATTCAATGTCTTGAAGGCATGCCCAGATCAAGTACATGTTCCCATGGGAACTCATAACAACCCCATCGACTCAAAGCACAATGTTTGAGTCACAGTGATGTTTTTACTCTAGAATAATTACACTATCGACTCAACAGCTGACATCCCTAGGAATGGTGATTTCCATCCTCCCAAATTATCCTAGCCCAACACCCTGAAGTACGGTAAGCCTCATCCCCTAACCGATGGTCTCGTCACTATAGACCAATGTCTACTCACCATCCCCATGGATTTCTATAGAAATAACCTTCAATCATCATCATAAGTCACAACTAATGGAGTCCTCTACCCACATGAGTGGTCAATACCACCTCATCATATGAGTCCTACTATGTTCACATGACTCCAAACCAAGAATTATCCAATACCAGTGAGTGAAAATAACCAAAAGAGTAACTAATCTACATCACCTAGATCCTTAGGACTTCGTGACTATGTTTCTCAAACTTATTTACATTTCCATCCAATAACTCATAGGTCATGCTCGTGGTTTGACATCCTTGTCTCTTAAACCTAATAACCATGTTTCCCAAACTATGATCATCATCACTCATAGATTTTGGGCCTCTCCCAACCTAATGATTACATTGCCTCATACCATATGACCAATGCAATCTCAATCCTTAGGCCAAGCCCATCACATTACCATGGAACCATTTCAAGCATCACATTTAATAAAAACAATTTAATTTAAATAAAACAACACCTCGACCTACTCTACCCTAGGTCTGAAGCCTCTCACTAGGCTTAACTAATTTTAGTATTGATTGAGAATGACTATAGGCATCTCATAGGTTCAATTACTTTATTAAAATATAACCATTAAGTTATTAATTTATCTCTAATACTACCCAATGGAAACCTCAAATTTTCACCCTTAAAACAACAACTAAACCATGGAGAAAGGTAAGAACCCCTACCTCATTTTAGTAGATGTATGCTCTCTTGATATTGGCCTCTAAATCGATCTGATTTGAAATAAATTAGCATTTTATATGAACAACCTGAAAATAGGGTAAATTATCTCACATGGATTTATAACTCCATAAGGTAAGATCAAAGGAAAAGAGAGGCAAGAGAATTCAAGATCTTACAAACATGGTTCCAATGCACCTGATGGATCAAGAAATGGAGCTCGAATGAAGAATTGAGCTCAAAGCCTAAAGGATGGGGAAGGGAGAGCCATGTCCACTAGATAGAAATCCCACATGTGTGAGAAGAGAAAGATAATGGAATAAATAATAAGGAAGGGTAAAATGGGTAATTTCCCACTTTTATGTGAGCTTCATGGTTAGCTCGCACGGTTTGGTTAATCATGTGCAGCTCGTGCGGTAGCCCCTACCAAAGGCTTCACCTCACATAGTTGTCCTTCATTGTTTTCCAAACCATGTGGAAACTATGCGATTCAAATTATTTAAAATTTTTTGAGTTACCACCCATCTATGTTCCCCCTCCGTCACATTTTTCCAAACTATGTTCAGGACACCTAGAGGGCCGCACGGTTCTCATAGGAGGCTACACAGTTTGTTCAAACCATGTGCCCCAGTTTGTGTACCCAAAAACTTTGGTTTTTGGCCTTTGACACACCCAAAACCCAACCAAAACCTTGATACACTTTCCAAGCATTAAGACTCATCTAAAAACAGGGTCTTTGGTCAAATAAAATCCCATAATTAAGTTTTGATAAACAAGAAAAGTGTTGGTCTACCCACCAAACTTTGAAAGTTTCAAAATAGGAAAGGAATTAGACTTGTTCCAAATTCTCAATATGTTACTATCTCCACACCTAAACATAGATCATCCCTAAACTATCAATCAAAACCTTTATATAGAACCAAACATACCCATATCATTAAAATTAACGTAGACTACCCTGATCATCATGGTATAGGTCAACTCCCTAAAGAAACTCCCCACCTAAGGAGTTACCTACCCCAGTCACTTCCTGACCCAAAACTCAAACACAATAGATGGTCTATAGACCATCCCTAAACTCAAAGTCCTATCATGGTGCATCATCACTCTTACACTTCATCAGGTGCTCACATCATACATGTGTCACATCGAACGTCCAATAAGTACCACATATCACTAGATTCATGCCTCAAAACCATGTCACACATGGAACCTATGAGGTCTTGTATCTCAAATGATGCTCAAAATAAATCCTATTTTCTTGCATCTCAAAAAATTCCCACATCACAATGATTCCCAGAAGCCAATTCACCTCATAAAAGCTGTGTATTCATCGATTCCCACATATAAATATTAGTTTCATGCACCTCATATATATATAATTCATCTAAACTAATTCCAACCTACTAAACAATGTCTGGTTAGTCCATAGATATATCCCGTGAACCTCTTTCACCAAAAATATACATTTCTACAAAAGTTCCATACAAAAACAAAAGAACTGCAGTCGTTCCCATGGTGTACCTTTAACCCTAACCAACTCCTCAGCCTTATCTTCACCTGGAAGATCCATTGAAGGTATCTATCTTGAAACTCAACTACCTAAGGCCTAGCCTCTCAATGGTGTTGCACCGTTCATCATCCACTAACCCCACTATTGGGTCCAACTATCTCTACCATGACCTTTTTTTGAAGCTAAATCATGTCTAATAGCTCCTGATACCACTCCCAGTACGATCTCAAAACCCTAATTTTTCCATGGTCCCTAACTATCAGCTATCCAAGAAGGATTCCTAAAAAACTTCTCGAGATTCTTGACTTAACTGCATGCCCAGCACTCCTTCAGTGCCGGATCGTAATGCGTCCTCACATGACCCGGATGCCTGCACTAGAAGAACACTTCTGACAACCCACTTCGATGTGGTATGCTCGCATCTTTGTCCTAAACACCCTATTGAAACTCATATCAGCCTTGATTCCTACTATCAAAGTCATCTCCATAGTAATCACCTGAATTTTTCACCTGACTCGAGTAAGACCGGTCTGTCAAGTTGCCCTCAGCTATAAGAACCTGATTCACCTCCTCTAAAAATGAAGCCAACCTAAATATGTTTACCTACATCGAAATGGAATTCCATAAACCATCCTTGAAATTAATCTCCCTCAAGGTATCATCACCGATCATACCGGGTGATAAATGATAAAAATCAATGAACATCACTACATAGTCCATGACAAACATGTCACTCTTCTGAAGGCTCAAGGACTATTGAGATCTCCCCACCCTCAGCATCTTTGAGAATAAGTACTCAAAGAACCTTTCCTAAAATTCCTTCCAAGATAGTGACTCATGTATGTCTTTATGGACCTTCATTTCCCAACAATGCTTTTCCAGTCCTCTAAGCATGTAAGTAGCTAGTTTCACCCTCCGTCCTGGGGGTGTCTCAAGATACTCTAAGATCATCTACATTGAATTTATCCAGTTATCATCCACATATGGTCCACCCTAACCATAAAATAGTAGTGGTTAATACAACTATAACTCCAAAGTCAGATATTCCATAGAATTATTTATTCCCTAAGATCCCCTATAAATCCCCAGGATGACACTTATTGGACTCGCTCTAAGCAACTCGTCAAGACACGACCCAATAGCTGTCAAATCTGACTATTGCTACACCTTCACCTAATCTTGTTCTTATTCCTATACCTTTGTCTCATTCTAAATATAACCCTCCTATTATTTATCCCAACCCTCAAGAGTCTCAACATGTGCCCTCTCCGGCATCACTAAATCATCACCCACCCAATTCTCTATTAGATCCCATCTAAGTGGAATCCCACTAAATACCAATATAATGGTCAAATATCAATAATAAAATATATATAATTTATATAGTTAAATCATTAATAGTCAAAAAAAATATCACTACCCTTACTCTCCCACATCGCAACCACACCACACGACATTCGGCCTCAAGGTTACTCAGGCCACACCCATCCTGACGAACCACGTCACCTCAAACTGTTGACTACATCACCCAACTTGGTGATCATCATCACCCCATATCATCATCCCAGCCTTTTTCTATAATATCTAGGCCTATATATACATATATTAGACAAATCACATAAATATCTCATTAAAACCACATGCCCATGATGGTTGAGTAAGATGCCACCAAAGAGAGGCTAGGCAGGAAAATACTGCTTAACTTCCTTTGTTGACACTTTAGACAACACAATACCTATTAGGGTAGTCCATGTTCACAATTAAAATAATAATAAAATTATCACAACACATGAATATATATATTTAAAATATCTTATGTTCCTAATTATAAATCATAACAAAAGACTCCCCTACCATACTAGGCCAAGGGTCCCAAGCCTCCCTTTCCATATAAGGCCAAGTGTGACATTTCATAATAGGTAACAAGAAATCCATGTGCACCTCTAAAGGTGGAAATAATATAAACTATAAAATGATAAAAGAAGAAAATTAATTTCCAACCCTATAAAATTGGTATCTTCCCCATGCATGGGGCTGCAAGCACCCAAACATGAGTTCTAAACCTAGTTCCAAATATATCCTAATCTCTGGTTTACCATATCCTAAAAAGTAAGACCATAAAAAAATTTATATCATTGGTATCTAGCCGAATGTTGCTACTAATTCCCATTTATGAACTTATTTTATGCCATTTTTATCACCCCAGCCCATTTTTTCCACCCAAACATTATTATGGGACGAGTACCATAATGCCTTAAGTGTTCCTACCTAAATTCCAAAGACTTTAAAGTATAAATGAGGGTGTAAATAGGTGATATTGGGGATATTATACCCTATGGTGATGAAATAATAATGGTCTAATACATATAAATAAATCATCAAAAAAATAAAGACCAATAGACACTAGACCAGTAACCTAACCATGGTGGAAGCACAAGCAATAGAAGCATAAGAAATTATAATAAACAAGATCAATACCATTTTTAGAATAAAATAGCACAAGATACCATTTGTAGCTACTAGAATGGGATATGAATACATACCAATTCATGCATAAAATTAGCATAATGGGTCACCCATGGATGACCACCACATATGCATATATAATAGCATGATGATATAAAAAGAAAAAAAAAAGAAAACTTCAGCTGAGGTAAGAACCCATGGTCCCATGCCTTCTATCCCATGCTAACTCAACACTGAGATCTAACTCCAAATCCTAAAAAATTACCTGATCTCAAAATCATGAAGTCTACATGCATATCTAAGGGCATGTGTACGGTTTATGAAAAAATATTATTTATCCACCACCAATGTGTGTCTATATTATATCTATGATTACACATGTGAGTAAAAAAAATTAAATAAAACATCTTGTGCACAACATATAATATAACCAAATTACCTTGTGTAGAATGTCCACAGGGAAGAAATCACCTTCTTTGGAAAATTCTAGTATAAAAAAGTGAATAGGATCCTTAGAATAAGTCCAAGGCCTACCCTGAGGTAAATCAGTCCATGTGAACCCTTAGGTTCCACATCTAATAAAATACCCAGAACCTCATTCCAACCGACACCTCATTTCAAACAATATATGAACTCTTGATGGAATTCCTCAATCAAGTACCTGGTCCCTTGGGGCTCATCTTATAAGAAACCATGTCAGATCAAAGAATGATGTATGAGTCATAGTGATGTCAGTCCTCTAGAATAATAAAATCATCAACTCAATATTTAATGTTTCAAGGAATGGTAATGTTCATCCTACCAAATGATCCTAGCATAAAATCCTCAAGTATAGTGAGCCTCATCCCCCAACTGACATTCTCATCACCATCAACCAATGTCTCCTAACCATCCCTATGTATTTTTATGGAAATAAAATCCAACCATCATCCTAATAAGCAACTAATGAATGCATTTACCCAGATTAGTGGTTAATACAACCTCATTATCTGAGTATTATTGTGTGAACATGACTCCAAAGGACGCATTGGCCAATACAGGTGGGTGTTAATCACCAAAATAGTATATAATCCACATCATATGGAACCTCATTCCCCTATGATCATGTCACTCAAACTGATGGCCATCACCCTCCAATATCACATGGGTTGCGCCCATAGCCTAACGACATTGTCTCCATAATCTGACGACCATGTCACCCAACATGTGATCATCATTACTCATAGAATCTAGGCCTCTCCTAACATGATGATTACATCACCTCGTACCACATGACCAATGAAAAATCAATCTCCAGGATGAGTCTGTCATGTTCCCACATAACAATTTCAAGCAACACATTTAATAAAAGAAATTTAATTTAAATAAAACAATGCCTCATCTTACTCTTACCAAGTTCTGGAGCCTCTCACTAGGATTAACCACTTTTATTCTTGATTGAACATTCTCATAGGCACCTCATAGGTTCAATTCATAATTAAAATACAACCATTGGGTTATTAAGGTCTTGCTCGGACTTCTCAGTGACACACTCAAAGTTGCACCACCAAAACTGCTAAATAATGGATAAATTTAAGAACCACATGCCTCATGTTGGTAGACATATAATCACTCGATACTAGTATTTAACTCAAGCCAATTTGGAATAAATCATCCCACATATAAGTGGGAAATTGCCCATTTTTTCCTCCCCTCTTATTTCTTCCTTTATATTTTTCTCCTCCCGCACGTGGGCTTCCAATCTAGTAGTTGTGGCTCTCCCTTTATCCTCATTTAGGATTTGATCTCAATTCTTCATTTGAGCTCCATTTCTTGATCTATCGGGTGAGTTGTTGTCATGTTGGTAATATATTGAATCCTCTTTACTCTATTTTTTAAATATTCCCGTAAAATAGGGTAAATTAGATCGCATTGATTTAACTCTCTATAAGGCGGGAGAAAATTAAAATATAGTAAATAGTATTTAATATCTTACCAATGTGGAACCAATACACGTAACTGATCAAGAAACAGAGCTCAGACAAAGAATCGATATCAAAACCTAAAAGAGGAGAAAGGGAGATCCATGGATACTAGAGAGGAAGCCCATGTTTGGTAGGAGAAAAATAGAAATGAAAAAATAATAGGGGAGAGGTAATGAGTGATTTCTCACTTATAAGTGGGTTTCAGGTTTATCTCGCATATTTTGGATAACCATGCACAGCGCGTGCGGTGGCCCCATCACAAGGCTCCATTTCATACGATTGTCCCACAAGATTTTTCAAACTATGCGGCAACCCTGTGATTCACATTTTTTTAAATACTATAGAGGTGTTTCATGGACATGTTCCCCCACCATCACAAGTTTCCAAACTGTGACCAGATCACTTGGAGGTTAGCACGGTTTCTCCTAGGAGGTATTATGGTTTTTCAAACCATGTTCCCTAGTCTATGAACCCCTAAAAATTAGGTTTTTATCCTCCTACACACCCTAAACCCAAAAAAAACCTTGAGACACTTGTTTATAATTAAAATTAATCTAAAAACAAGGTATTGTATAAAAGAAACTCTTGGAATTAAGTTCCTATAAACAAGAAAATATTTTGTGTCCCCAACAAACTCTAAAAAATTCAAACGAGTGAAGAATTTGACCCATTCCAAAAGCCTGGTATTTTTAAAAAAATATTATTTAAAATTAAGCTCAATTATTTATATAGGAAAAATAAAACATAGATGATAAAAAAATTAACTTTTGGATAGTCCCTCTACACAACTCTAAATGAAAATGACTATTTCTCTAAGATATCTTCTTAAATCATCTCTCAACTATTAAGGTATCTTCCCTTTACCAGAAATGTTATTCATATATTCTATATGAACATGTGGTGTATATATATAGAGATTAAGAAAAAATCCTCACTAGAAATCACTATAATCATAGGAATCACTAGGAGTTTAATGTGGTAATTTATAAATTGTTTAAATAATTTTAATGATTGAAAATTTTCATTTTTAATACATAAATAATTTATATTATATTAACTAAGTCACCTAAAATATTAGGTTAAAATAATTATTTTTATACTACTTTTAAAAACTAGAACACATATATTTGATGTTTTTTCTTTATAATTGATTGGATCCGAAGTTTAAGTTTTGTGGTGTTTTAAGTTCCTTGAATAGTCATTTTGATTTATTAAATCTTAACCAGAAGGACCTAATGATGTGTATTTTTTTCATAATTAAAGGTATAAGTATGTTTTGATTATTAAAATTTTATTTTCTTAACATAAAGGTTTTTGAATAATTTTCATTGTGTTTTTGATTTATGAGAGGATCCCGGTGGTGGTGTTGTACAAATTTATCAGTAGACAAAGAATTATATTAAATTTATGATAGTTAAAACTAATGATATCAATACTGTTGTAAATAAACCTTATTTTTTTGTATTTAAAACATTGGAGTTATTTTTGTTCTGTGTTAATAAATATAATTTAGAGCTTGAAGTAAAAAATATTGATAAAAATATATATTATCGTTGGTTACGTTTTGAAGACTACAACTTCTTGTTGCATCGAGTTATTTCATTTTTAATCTTTATAGATATTTTCCATTTATTTAAGAGTATTTGTGTGTGATGTTATCTTGTAAATTCTCCTAAGACTATTTCCTTGTTTTTGTTTTTGTTATAATCTGTGATATCATGGGTTCCTGGGATTAGGTAGAAATAATTAATTCTGTTCATGTGAGTTTGAGGGATTCAAAAGGAATAAAGAATTTTGTTTTCTAATCAAGATAATCGAGGGATTATGGGGTTTTGGAAGATAGAACAACTAATGTTTTTATAATTAGTGATACCTAAAGTCAAATCTAAAAAATTCCTTAATATTTTAGGTTAAATCTAAGTCCTCACTCAATTGAGGTGTTGTAATTTTTATCTTTTAGTTTCAGTTAAGTTTTTATTTATATATAAATTCTTAGTTACTTTATTTTTAATTTTATCTCATAAATATCACTTTGATTTTTTTCTTATTATTTTTATCAAAATAACATAATTTTATTTTTTTTCTTTTTTAATCATGTTATCATTTTTTTATTTATACAATATAAAAAATTGTTCAATAGTATGAAAAATGACAATTTGCATCCCCCTTGTAGTATATATGTCATAAATCATGAGGAAACACAAAATAGTAGCATAAATTCTTCATCCAATGTTAATATAATCTCTTATACCAATTTTAGAACAAGAATCCAAGAACATGGATCATATATCATCTAATTACAAACACATCTTATCTCATAGATTTTCCATCCTAATAATATTTTAATCTCAACCCATGTTTAGGTAGGTGGTTCCTTATATATAAACCTATATTGTGTCTGTATAGTGTTGTGTGATTGCATGGGAGTTTAGTTTAGATCAACCTTCTAAGATATAATATGGATTTTGTGGAGTCTCCTATGAGAGAAAAATATAATGATTTTAGGAACTCCCAAAGACTATGTAGCTAAGGAGAATTGGTACTAAATATGTATAATGGAAAGTTTATGGTTATTTTTATTTGGGTTAAATAAAAATATCCTAGGATGGACCAATGTGGGAAAGTAAAAGGGGTTTGGAGAGCATAGGGCTTGCGATTGGAGGGTTGGGTGGGCGGTTTGTCCTAGGAATTTTTGAGATTTTCTCTTCAATATTTGTTACAGTTTTGAGAAATTTTCTTGGATTAGATAATCCTTTTTATTCTTAGAGTGTTTTGGGGATAAGGTTCTATTAGGGTTGTAGTAAATTGGGAATCATTGATGGTGTCTATCTATGGCTATCATTGGTGAATTAGAAAAATAATGTGATTCCTTCATTGATGTAACACCCCAAGATTTTATTAGTCTTTCACTTTAAATAAATACAATTCTAAATGGATTGTTTCATATGTGATATTAAACAAAAGAAAACTAGTAAAAATTTTATTAATATAAAGTTTTTCAATGAAAGATAAACATTAATGCATTATGATAATGCAATAATGAAATGAGAATATAATATTTAATTGAGATATTTTACTAATATATATGTATCGAATATTAATATTATATGTTAAAATAAATATTTTAATATCAATTGATTAGTAAAATTAAATTTTTATACTATAAAAAATCAATGGTATTTGAGGAAGATTATTTAATATAAAAATTATTTTTTTCAAAGAACCATTTTTTAAAATAAGTGTTGTGTATTTTTAATTAATCTTGACTAAATAATTATTTTAATGAAAATTATTAATAATATTTACATTAAAATAAATTATCATCCAATAAAATTTTATAACTAGGCATATAATTATAGTAAATTCATTCTTATGCTTAAAATGTATTTTTCTAAAAGATTGAGTTTCATGTGCTATGCATTCTTATTTTAAGAAACTAAATATATTATGGTTAAATAATTTTAAATTGTTTTTTTATATTAATAATATATTGAAACTAATTTAATTTTTAGTTTATATGAAATTATAATAATAATAGTTAATATTTAAAAAATTATTTTCCTTTAAAAACAGTTTTATTTATTTTCTATATTTCTATTTTAATGTTAAATTCTGGAATTTTAGAATTTGAATTTAAGAAAATGAAATTTATTTTTCAATTTATAATAATAATGTTATCTTATCATGAATTTTTGTGATTTTTATAAAAAAATATTTTTAGGTGAATTGTGAATAATACTGTTTTTACAAATATTGTGACTTTTATGACATCATTAAGATACAAGCATAACTTAAAATCTATGAAAAAATTTTATTGACCGACGATATATTTTATAATTATATTTTAACATTTAAAAATATTATTTTTAATTTAAAAACCTATATTTTACATTTTAGAACTTAAGTGATATTTTTCTCTAAAATTGTTTTTAATGTGTTATATATATATTATTTTAAATTTAATTTTTACCACTTTTGGAAATTATATATAATAAAATTTATTTCATATTTTTAATCATATGGTTAAAATTATGTCGTAATTCCTATTATATTTTTATGCATAAAAATAAATTACTTAGGTAAAAAATAGTAATCATAGTAAAATACAAAATGGTAAAGGGGTAAAATACCTAAAACATGTTAAAACATGTATCCAAATGAGTGTTTTAGGAATTTATCTACATTAAATAATCATACCCATAATTATTATCCACTTTGGATCCACTTTCCCTGTTGAAAATGATTTCTTTTTTATATTAAAAAATTATATTTACAAAAATGTCACTACTCTCACTTGTAAAAAGAGTCTTTCACCGCCCCCACATAACCTCACATCATAAGCCCCTTAGTTTGAAAAAAAAATATACCCAAATACATACCTATAACTTCTAAACACATCTTATATGTTCTTATCCCCTCAAATCCCACCCCAAGGCTTAATCCAATTTGTAAGGGGATTATTCTCAGGAATAAGGTAAAAATTCCCAAATAATTCATTTTTTTTATATTTCTTTAATTATTATTCTTATACCACATAATATATTATACTATACTAAAATAAAAACATCATTATCATTATTATAATAATTAATTATTATATTTATGTAATAATCATTATCTATCTTCCTCCCTTCTCCTTATAAAAATGAATGTGTCGTCTATTTGTATGTCTGGACTATCACCTCCATGAATGATGTATTTTATTTTTCACCACCAACATAAATATATTTTTAAAAGAATTTATTTAATAAATTAATATGATATTTATAAAATTATTAATATTCTTAAAATATAAATCAATTTATACCTTTTTTCTTTTTATGCAAAAGGAAAATTTTGTTTGTGTGTACATGCGGACAACCGCCTCCATGGAACAAAGTATTCAATTTTTCATCACCACCCAACTTAGATGATTATAATAATGGATTTAATGAATTGAAATTATTTTTATTGAATTATTAATTTTCTAGATATGTTATATTTATATTTAGCTTCTTATTAATATACCAACTTTTGTTCATCAAAAATTTCTGAAACAAACTCATCACTATTTCAACTTTTTTAATTGTGATTAAAATTTTCATGGAATGAAATTATAAATTTATAAATTATATTAAATAATCATTTATTGTACCCTCTATAATCTATTAATGATGAAATTGGTATAAAATAATAGTAATTATGTCAAAAACCAGCTTGAATACCCTGGCACACTGATACCCAAGACGTTCCTCAAATATCCCAAAGGGTGTTCTTGATCCCCATGGGTTAGCGACTAGCACCTATCATTATATAAGAATAAATATGGAATTATTTTTCCACAAAATAGTGGAATATAAAAAAATAAAATTTTGTATTCCAAACACTCTTCAAGGATAAAGTATCAGAAACAAACAGGTAAAACAATACCCAAATAGTACATTATCAAAAGACATGACATCAGAAAATGTAAAACTCATAAAATCCATGTAACATGTGGATCAAATATCCACTAATCACCTACATCACTCTAGATCCCATGAATCAAGTTCACCCCCTCCTACAAGTGGTTCTTTCCCTTTTCTTGGACCTGGAATAAGAAAAGCTAAAAATGCTTGAAGGAAAAGGTAGGGTGTGTGAAAATAGATCCCTATAATATTCCACCAAATATTCCATAAGCAATTCCATAATAATAAACCATTTTATGCTTTCAATTTAAATAAATCATGGCATGGAATGTAATTTAAATATTTTCAAGGGAAAATGATTTCAAATTAATAAGATGGTAGAAACATCAAAATAGGGTTAAATGAACTGTTTATATAAAACATTCATATAAAATAGTTGGCATGAATAAAATAATTCTATAATCAATGGAATGTATAATAAATTCCAAAAAACAAAAATACAATGCTCATAATCCATAAGTTACATTAGTCTCTATAAATAGGATCCTCACACTTCTAAACCTTCATCATGAATCAAGATAGGTGCGAACACACCAATCAACACCCCGTTAGGGGACCCATTATGGGAAACAAATTCACACCATTATTAGACCCATCACAGGAAATCATACCTAATTTGGTTTAGTTATTTTTTTCATCATCAATCCATTTATAGAGTGTCAAAGTCATGTTATTATTTTCCTAATCATCCACTAACTACCTAGGATCACATGTTCTTTAAAAAATCAAAAAAAAATCATTGGAAAATAATTAATTTTAAATAATTTCATCATTCATAGTTTAATTTCTCAAATCTAGTTTTCAACATGCCTTTTCATTTGAAAACCAAATCATAGTTTTTCATAAAATTCATAACTTTCAAAACACCTTTCATTTTAATCCAATTTTCTCAATAATTAACATCTAAAAATTCCATCAAATCCACATTCAATTCAATCAATATTTTTTCTCAAAATCCACCCAATAATTTAAATTCCATTGAAATTGGTGGTTTTTCACAATTATATGCGCTTTTTAAATCAAACATAAAATCATCTCAAATCCAAATTTTTTAATCAATTAAAAAAATTCAAATCAATCAATAAAGTAGGGCTTCAATTTTAGGGTAAATCCTTATGGAACCACCAACCTTTAATCACAATATCAAATAAACACAACACCCACAATAGGATCCACCAATGAAGAAAGAAGGTGACAGAGATCAATAAATCAAACCTAGAATCAAGGTATATCAAAATTTAGATTATATTGATCAATAAAATGATAATCTATCACCCTCTTATAAGGAGGTAAGATAATATTAGGAGAAACCAAATGAGAGGAGATACTCTTACCAGAAATGGATTAGATCTTCCACCAGCACTTCAATTCACAAGATAATATATTTGGAGAGCCAATGAATCCTATATAGAGCCTAAAAAGGTAAAACAAAACAATTATGGTAAAATGGGTGGGTTTATCTATCTTAAACAAGGGTCCCATTATTTTTAATTAAAAATTTTAGTGGTTAAAATCATGTGTGCAAGATTTACTAGGTAGGTTTTCACGATTAGTAGTAATTGTGTGCCCAAATAGGTCACCCATACTAGGTTTCCTGAAATGGGTGAATGGTTTGTCCACATTGTTAAACTAATCATGCTCTAACCATGAAAACCCAATTTTTCTAAGTGTTCATGGTTTGGATGGGTGGTCACATGGTTTGGAAAACCTGTGTACCAATTGTGCACCACCCTCAAAGCCCTCTAAATAGGGTGCATGGTTTTTTGGGGAAAAAAGTTTTTCCCTAACCAGTCACCAACCATGATCAGCCCTAAAAACCCAAAAAATAAAACTTCATCTAAAAAACCTAATACAAGACCTAAAAGAATTAGGATAAAAACAAGGGTGAAGAAGTACCTAAAATAAAGAAGGGGGTGTTACACCCTCCCCACTATAAACACTTTTTTCCCCATAAAACCTGTCAAAAATGTTCCATGACAAAGAGGGGAGTCCACTAGTCTCTCATCGATTCCTCAAAATCTCAAGTCTCATGGAAATTAGAACCATGATATTATAGCACATAGACTAAAGGTCTCATCTTACCATGAAGAAACTTTTCTCAGAATCAATAATCTTGACTAAATTCTTAGTTGTTGATAAATCAGGTTCAATATCAGGATCTTCCCAACTTAGGACATGAGAAGGGAAAAATTATGCTTACTAATCTATAATACAAGAAACACATTGTGGATTAAATTCAATTGTGGTGGAAGTTCTAAATGGTAAGACACTTTCCCCACCCGCTCAACAATCTCAAAAGGACCCACAATCCTCAACACAAGCTTTCCCTATTTCCCAAGACATTGATGACCCAAACTAGGTGAAACTCTCAATAACACATGGTAACCAACTAAAAACTCCAAAATTCATTGATAATGATTAGTATATAATTTATATGAACACTATGTTGTCACTATTCTATAATAAATCAACTGAATCTTCATCATCATCTCTATACCAAACTCGGACCAACCAAGGTAGCATCCCCAATCTATGAACAATTAAACAAAGATTTTTATGGATGCTTGTGTAAGGAATCAAAAGGATCCATTATGATTACAGACTGGTATCTATTATTATAAGTAAAATCAACCAGTAACAAATAGAAAACCCAAACTCTATCAAAGTTAATAATGTAAACACATAACATGTCCTTAAGAATTTTTATAGTTCATTCTATCTAGACATCTGTCTGTGAATAATTTGTCATTAACAATATAACATGAGATCCCAATTCCTCCTAGAGCCCTCTCAGAAAAATAATAAGTAAAATTAGAATCCCTGTTAGAGATTATAGTAGAAGGAAATCCATGAAAACAGAAAATATCTTTGACATGAAGATTTCCCAAATCCTCAAATTTGGTTATATCTCAAATGGGTATAGAGTGAGATGATTTGATTAGCCTATCAATCACTAACCATATCACATTATTCCCCAAATAAGTACAAAAAATCCCAACCACAAAGTCCATTGAAATCACATCCCACTTCCAACTCATCACTAGATGTGGATGAAGCAAACCCAAAGGTATCTAGTTCTTGTCTTTGACCTATTATAATATATAATAATTATAAACAAATTCAACGATGTTTCATCTCATTCCTAGACATTAGAATCATTTCCACATATCATATAATATCTTTTTGGTTCCAGGGTGCACCACCCACTAGGAATTGTGGAAATCCCTTGTAACACCCTGAGATTTTATGAGATATATTCTTTTTAATTTATTTCATATATTCTGTTGTATACTACACCAAGATTATCTTGTGCTATACACAACACCGTATTAGCATGTAGTATACACAACACTATTCTTGGATTGTGTTACACACAATTTCAAGTTCGTTTGATAGTAGTTATTCTACGAAAAATTGAGTGTATATATATATATATTCAATGTATAAATGAAATATGGTTGTATTTTGTGATACGCAACAATAAAGAAGTCTTTCACTACACGCAACCCCAATTTTCCTTGCATTACACGCAATCGTGACCTTCCTCAATAGCGTGTGTTGTACGCAATACCAGGTTTCCCTAAACAACGATATATGGTTATAATATTATTATAAACTAGCTGTTATGAATAGTATTAACTAAATTTTTAATTTTATAACATTATTATTCAACTTAAAAAATTTATAGAACATGGTATGAGAACAAGATAAATGTTTCAGGTAAAATAAGTATTTTTCAAAAAATGTAGTTTTGTTGCCTTTGATGGCGCACCCAGATTAAATCTAGTTTTTGACGGGTTTATAAGTTCAATTTGACAAAATAAAATTCTTCATTGGAATCAGGATATAAAAATTTACTTTGGATAAATGTTTCATATTATTCTGATAACTTTCATATTTTAATGAATAGTAAAAACACGCAATATTTTAAATAAAAACAACTTTTTTCATCGCAATAATTTATATGGTTAGATTATAATATTTAGTGGTTTTAAAGTATAAATAGAATATATTTTTACCATTTAATATAACATATGTCATTAGCATTGATTTTACATTGAATTCATAGGTAAAATCATTTCAATCTTTTGTAATGTTTTAGCTTTTAAAACTCATTTTCTTAACAACGGGATTAATTATAAATTAATTTATGCAACTTCTGTGATTTGAATTAGGAAAAATAGATTCCATATTTGGAATTAGCAGGTCTAAATTATGTTAATATACTACTTTTTATTTTTGGGCACTATGAATAGTAACTACAGTAAATTTTATTTACCATAGTTAAAGGTAAATCGGTTAATTAAGGGCAAATATAATATCATAAAATTACCCTAACACTTGTATTAATATAATTGGATGATTATATTTTTCCCTAAATCATACTTGGGTCGAAATTGAATCTAATGGAACCCACTTGTATTTGAATAAGGCCTTTAGTTTATTTTATTTAAAGGAAAGTGAAATATGTCTCACTCAAACTTTAATAATTAAATTATTTTTAATATAGGGTTATAAAAAATATAAATTAGGTTATAAATACTCATTTGAAAGATAAAATGTTTTTCTTTATCATGGTAATTTATTTGTAATTTTTAAGTGTTATTTATTTACCTTATTATCTTATACATTAATGATGCAGAAATTATTTATTTAGTAAAAAGTCAATAATATAGTTTTTATTGAAATATTAATACATATCAAAAGGCCCAATAATCTGAAAAACTTAATTTTAGTGTATATATAAACCCTAATCATCCACTGGATGAATATTTTACCATTTGGGTCCTTATTAAGTTGATTCTGACACTTATATTATTTTATTTTAAATGATTCCAAAGTTGTCACCTTCATAATTTAATAAATATAAAAATTTATATGTTGTGATTTTAAGATGATAAATTAGAGTAAAAGTATTATTATAAAATATATGATATTTATCTTCATCATAGGATTTTATTTTTAATTTTTATGCAACAAATAAGTATATTAAATAATTATACAAAAATGTTGTACGAATTATTTTATTAAAAGATATACCAAATAAATGGTTTTAAAAATATGAAAATAAATATTATATGAACTATTTAATTTTCTCCAAGAATTTTCTAGAAAAATTTGACATTTTAGTAATCTATTAAATATTTTGGTTAAAATATATCCGCTGTTTGGATTTTATTTAAATTAAAATAAATGAATATTGTCAAAATTCACACTATTGTTATTTTATAAAAATAACATATTATAAAATTGTTTAAAAATCAAAAAAATATTTAAAATTTATAAATTGAAATTTATATGGTCTAAAATTTCATGAATTATCCAATTATGGAAAATTCACAACACATAAGTAATTATTTATAACAATTTAAAAATTAGAATCTTATTATCACAAATAAAATTAAAGAGATTAAATAAGGATAAATCAAGTTGATAATGTTAAAAATAAATTCCCAACATGTCTAAATTTTATTTTTTGATGCTATTACAACCCTATCTCATATAATATTCATATTTGAGTCATTTTTTGGAGGTTTTTAAGTGAGTTTTAATTTATTATAAATTAATATTTCTTATGTTACCAAAGGTGCCCCTCTCCTCCCTTATAAAAAGGGCACCCCTTCCCTCTTATCTTAACACCCTTTTGAGCCTTTAATCTCATCCAAACCCTACCAATTCCTCTTCTCAACCTCTCTAGTTATATCATAGAGGTTCTGGTCTTCTCAAAAGACCAACTCTAGTGCCCTAGGTAGAAGTTTAAAGGAGGTATGTCGAGGAAGAGGTAATCTCTTCTACCGACTCTTTCAAGTTTCTTTCTTCTTCTACTTCCTCTTCTTTAGTTGTTTAATTATAAAGTAATAACATAAGTATTAATTATATACTTATATGTTATTATAAATATGAAAAAACTTTATTTCACCTTCTATCCATCCTACAGAAAACTAAATCACCGCACGTGCGTACGTACGGAATACCGTCTCCACGCCGTGGTGTAATCTGTTTTTCCACCACCACCTTACTTGGATGGGTATAATGGTGTAAAGAATAAATATATATGGTTATTATAACATCATACTGATTATATTATATTATATCATCCACTCCAATTCCATTCAATAAATATGGGAACGATGTCATCGCTCGTGCGTACGTATAGATTACCGTCTCCACGACGCGATGAGATTCATTTTCCATGTTAACAATTAAAGAATTATTATAAAGTATATATAATAAGTAATCATGAAATATATGACATAATAATTATACTGTATTTATTTATATATATGTATGTCATCTACTTAATTCCATTCAATTCAATAAGGAAATGAAAACAGCGTTCATGCGTACGTACGGCATACCGTCTCCATGAACGGTGTATTTCTTTCCCTCTATTGATATATTAAATATATGTATATTCTGAATATATATTATATATAAATCATGTTTTATATTCTATAATTAATTAATCATGATCTAAGTAATCATATTAATAATTACAAGTCAAAACACGGACGATAAATGAAACAATTTTACCCAAAACGTTACTTTAACATGAATTTACAAAAGAACGGGTAATATAAAGTCATAAGTGAACCATATATGATATCATAACAATGAATATGATTCTGTAATAATTCAATGGAATTATTTAAATCATTATACAGGAGGTTCGAATAAGTACGAAGCATATCGGACCTAAGGTAAGGGATAACTTTTCCAATATCATTTTTATCCGAGATTGTTTATTCGTAAGTATTTACTGGGGTTATATTTATCATCCATGTCCCTGTTTTCTAAAAATGGTTTCATGTATTCTTAAAGTCCATTTCACCCATTTTTTACTTTTACTACATGGTATGTAAGGAATATTTCTTTTGTTTACCATACGAGGTACTTTTTGACTTTTCGGTAAAAGTACGAGAAGAATATTTTTTTAACTTATACGGCATGAACGGATTTTTACGGTTTTATAACTCCATATTTTCATGAAGCTTACTCTACAATATTTCATGAATATTTTAAAAAAATCCTTTCTTTTAAAATTGCATAAAATTTTGTGAAAAGAAAATGATTTTGAAGAAGAATGGATATTTTCCTTAAGAATTCATTTCAAGTGTTTTATCAAAACCATTTTCCATCTAAGATGACATTATTTCATATGTGTATGTTTCAAGTATAATGTCTCTATTATTTACATGGTTTCACTTTTCTTATGATTAAATTATATCTATTTGTTTTATATGGATTATGTGATGATGGGATGATGTTTATGAAACCCATTTTATTCTTTGGGTTATGATGAATTATTTATGTTTACGTTGTGGCACAAGTAAGAATGATTTAATTATGAGATGGGTGGGACCTATATATCCCTCCAATGCATTGGGTAAAGATTTATATCTCATGATATAGACATGGCTGGAACAGCAAGTTAATTTGGTTTAGTGATACAGGACTGGAATGAGTAGTGAACTTGGTTCAGTAAGGAACTTTTTCCACTAAGATGGTCTTGGAAGCAATGCCTTGGCTACTATGGAAATCATATCATGTGCTTAATGTTTTTACACAATTAAATGCTTTATTCCCATGCTATTTCATCATGATTTATGCTTCTTTATGATCTATTCCCTATGTACTGCCAAGATTTATTTCACAACTCAAGATTTTGATGTTCAAACATTATGTTCATGTTTTGAAGTTCAAATGTATATGGTTTGTTTAATTTTCTCCATTCTTACCCTTACTAAGCATTTCATCTCAACCTTTATATGTTTTATTTTCCCCAGGATATAAAGAAAGGTTTTAGGTAAGAAAAAAAGGAATATCTTTAAGGGAGATGTTGAAGATCTTTCACCAAGATTAGAAGATTATATTCCGAGTTTCCAAAGACACTAAACTATTATGATCCTTGAGTGCATGTTTTTGTTATGTATTAAGTATTCCAAAAAAGTAATGTAATGTCCATGTACGTCAATATTTGGTCCTCTACAGTTGGTATCAGAGGAAAGGTTTAGTTAACCTTTGGAAATTAGGATGCGAAAACTTTGTGATATTCCTAGAGATATTTCTAAGGTATTTCTTGGGATGTCCCTAATGTTTAGTATAACTATAGGTTACAGTAATAGAATTATGTTGAAGATCATGAATAAACTAGGGTGAACCTAAGGTGTCATGGATTAAAGAATGTGTGATAAGGTAGACACCCCATAAGTTACTTTTTATGATTATGTGGTTCCTCATTCTTTTAACTGTTTCTTACACACTGGTTTTTGGTTTTATTCAATGGAGGGACCCAGAAGGAATTGTGTTAACATTTAATCTGATGTACAAATTGGTGACCATGAGAAATGAAATTGTGTAATGCCTATAGAGAAATATATTGTGATTATTTCGAATCAGTCATCTCGATTTATGATTAACAAGGTGAACTTTAGTTGTATTCTTATGTCATTAAATAAGAGGAAGATGGAATTTTATGCATGTTCACGTGGTGAGGAGCATAGAGAAAGGAAGATTGAGATTTCTAAATAAGGGAAGAAGAACCTTGAGGAATACCTCAAATGGAGGGGAAGATGTTATCTGTGTGGGGAAAAGGGTCATAGAGTGACAGACTGTCATGGAGTTCAATGTCTTATTTGTGGAGAACACGGCCATTACCCAACTCAATGCTCAGACCTAAGAGGTTACTTCTAAATCAAGGAAGGACATATTACATGAAAATCATTGAAGAGGATGGATTGAAGTGTTTATGTATTGGTATTCAAGAATAATTTAGTTGAGGTACTTTCATGAAATATTGGAATATCAATGTATTGGTTAATTCTGGTTTTCAATAATTATATGGTACATTTAACCATGAAAAGTGTTTGAAATATTTTTGGAAAGTAGATGATATGTGCATAATGAAGGGATAAGGAGAAAATAATATGTTTGGTAGTATTCATGATCTCAAGATTGATATAAGGAAAAAGTGATATCATGGTTTGAGTATATAGAATTTTTGGGATTTTTGGTATGTGGAAAGAGTTAACTTTTGACAATATTCATGTTTTCACTAAGGTTCAATGAGTATTCATCTTTCAAGAGAATACATGATTAAGGTATTTACATGTTTGGAATGTTACCAAAAATATATATCTTATGATATATAAGGGATAAATGATGGTATTCATGTGATTGTTATATGACCATTCTAGTAATCGTTTTATTTATACTATGAGATTGGACAGAAGTATTTTGGATAAACCTAAAGATTCAAATCAATTAATTTAGACATAAGATAGTATTGTTTAAAGTTAGAACTTTTTGTTATGTTATAATAGTATAGTTTTAGAAAAAGGACAACCCATAGGATGGGCGACAAATCATCACATCTGACAAGGCTGTGAGAATCGAACCCACAACCGAAGTGTGAAAGGCCTTTATTGCCTACCACTGGCCTACAGGAAGTCCATGGTTAGTAAAAACAAGTTTTATTTTATTAATCAGTATGATAGATGAAGTATAAGTCCATTTTTGGAATCATATACGATTTATATCACCATATATGGACTTATGTATTTTTAATAACTTTTACTAACCTTTTGTTTGAGACAGATGGAATAACCCATCATTCTATCACATGATCTACTAACACTTCAAGAATGACAAATTCAACTTCATTTCTTTAAGAGATGATGTGGAAATTGTTCAAGGAACAAACAACAGTGAGATTATACCAAAATCAAGTAAGTATTTCTTCTAATTAAAAATTTTCAACTTTAGGGAAATGATATTGAAAACCAAAAATTTTGTCCTAGTGCTCTTATATCTGATGAATCGTATGGTACCTTATATCATCACAAATTTATGGCTTTGTTATTGTTGGCTTTTTCATAGCCATGTTCTCTACCAATCTCCATCAAAACTTGATGGTTAGATTTCTATTCCATATCCATATTTTCACCTATGTTCTCCTATGTGGAAACCTAGTGATTAGTTAATATGGGTAACCGTTACATTTCATGATTTAGTTTTTTAAGTTCATTTTTGGTATTATTTTTTACGATGTGGGTTTCTATTAAAGAAACTTACAAATAGTAAACCATTTATAACCCTAATGAATTTCAAGGGCGAAATTCATTTTAAGGGGGGTAGAATATAACACCCAAAGATTGTATGAGATATATTCTTTTTAATTTCATTCATATCTTTTGTTTTATTCTACACCAAGATTATCTTGCACTATATGCAACACCGTATTAGCTTGCAGTATACGCAACACTATTCTTGGATTTTGTTACACACAATTTCAAGTTCGTTTAATAGTAGTTATTCTATACAAAATTGAGTGTGTATATATATATATATATATTCAATGTAAAAATGAAATATGGTTTGATTCTGTTATATGAAACAACAAAGGAGTCTTGCACTACACGCAACTCTGACTTGCCTTGCATTACACGCAATCGCGACCTTCCTCGATAGTGTGTGTTGTACGCAATACCGGGTTTCACTAAACAACGATATATGGTTATAATATTATTATGAACCAGCCTTTCTGAATAGTATTAACTACATTTTAAATTTTATAACATTATTATTCATCTTACACATTTTCTAGAACATGGTATGAGAACAAGACAAATTTTTCAGGTAAAATAAGTATTTTTCAAAAAATGTAGTTTGGTCGCCTTTGATGGCGCACCCAGTTTAAATATAGTTTTTGATGAGTTTATAAGTTCAATTTGACAAAATAAAATTCTTCTTTGGAATCAGGATATAAAATTTTACCTTGGATAAATTTTTCATATTATTCTGATAACTTTCATATTTTAATGAATAGTAAAAACATGTTATATTTTAAATAAAAACAACTTTTTTCATTGCAATAATTTATATGGTTAGATTATAATATTTAGTGGATTTAAAGTATAAATAGAATATATTTTTACCATTTAATATAACGTATGTCATTAGCATTGATTTTACATTGAATTCATAGGTAAAATAATTTCAATCTTTTGCAATGTTTTAACTTTTAAAACTCGTTTTCTTAACAACGGGATTAATTTTAAACTAATTTCTGCAACTTCTGTGATTTGAATTAGGAAAAATGGATTCCATATTTGGAATCAGTAGGTCCAAATTATGTTAATAGGCTACTTTTTATTTTTGGGCACTATGAATAGTAACTATGGTAAATTTTATTTACCATAGTTAAAGGTAAATCGGGTAATTAAGGGTAAATATAATATTATAAAATTACCCTAAAACTTGTCTTAATATAATTAGATGATTATATTTTGCCCTAAATCATACTTGGGTCTAAATTGAATCTAATGGAACCCACTTGTATTTGATTAAGACCTTTAGTTTATTTTATTTAAAGGAAAGTGAAATATGTCTCAATCAAACTTTAATAATTAAAGTATTTTTAATATAGTGTTATACAGAATATAAATTCGTTTATAAATACTCATTTGAAATCTAAATTTTTTTTCTTTATCATGGTAATTTATTTGTAATTTTTAAGTGTTATTTAATTACCGTATTATCTTATACATTAATGATGCAGAAATTATTTATTTAGTGAAAAATCAATAATACAGTTTTTATTGAAATAGTAATACATATCAAAAGGCCCCATAATCTGAAAAAAAAACTTAATGGTAGTGTATATATAAACCCTAATCATCCACTTTCCGAATTTTTGACCATTTGGATCCTTATTAAGGCGATTGTGACACTTATATTATTTTATTTTAAATGATTCCAAAGTTGTCACCTTCATAATTTAATAAATATAACAATTTACATGTTGTGATTTTAAGATGATAAATTCTAGTAAAAGTATTATTATAAAAGATATGATATTTATCTTCATTATAGGATTTTATTTTTAATTTTTATGCAACAAATAAGTATATTAAATAATTATACAAAAATGTTGTACTAATTATTTTATTAATAGATATACCAAATAAATGGTTTTAAAAATATGAAAATAAATATTATATGAACTATTTAATGTGCTACACGAATTTTATAGAAAAATTTGACATTTTAGGAATCTATTAAATATTATGGTTAGAATATATCCTCTATTTGGATTTTATTTAAATTAAAATAAATAAATAGTGTCAAAATTGACACTATCGTTATTTTATAAAAATAACATATTATAAAATTGTTTAAAAATCACAAAAATATTTAAAAATTATAAATTGAAATTTATATGGTCGAAAATTTCATCAATTATCCAATTATAGACAATTCACAATATATAAGTAATTATTTATAACAATTTAAAAATTAGAATCTTATTACCACAAATAAAATTAAAAAGATTAAATAAGGATAAATCAAGTTGATAATGTTTAAAATAAATTCCCAACAAGTCTAAATTTTATTGGTTCATGAGATTACAACCTTATATCATCTAGTATTCGGATTTGAGTCATTTTTGGAGGTTTTTAAGTATGGTTGGATTTATTATAAATTAATATTTCTTATGTTACCAAAGGTGCCCCTCTCCTCCCTTATAAAAAGGGCACCCCTTCCCTCTTCTCTTCACACCATTTTGAGCCTTTAATATCGTCCAAACCCTGCCAATTTCTCTTCTCAACCTCTCTAGTTATATCATAGAGGTTATGGTCTTCTCAAATGACCAACTCTAGTGCCCTATGAAAAAGTTTAAAGGAGGTCCGTCGAGGAAGAGGTAATCTCTTCTACCGACTCTTTCAAGTTTCTTTCTTCTTCTACTTCCTCTTCTTTAGTTGTTTGATTATAAAGTAATAACATAAGTATTAATTATATACTGATATTTTATTATAAATATTAATCAACTCTATTTCACCTTCTATACATCCTACGGAAAACTAAATCATTGCACGTACGTACGTTTGGAATACCATCTCCACGCCGTGGTGTAATCTGTTTTTCCACCACCACCTTACTTGGATGGGTATAATGGTGTAAAGAATAACTATATATGGTTATTATAATATCATACTTATTATATGATATTATATCATCCACTCCAATTCCATTCAATAAATATGTGAATGATATCATCACTCGTACGTACAGATTATCGTCTCCACGACGTGATGAGATTCATTATCCATGTTAACAATTCAAGAATGATTATAAAGTATATATAATATGTAATCATGAGATATATTACATAATAATGCTACTGGATTTATTTATATATGTATGTATGTCATCTACTTAATTCCATTCAATTCAATAAGGAAACGAAAACAGCGTTCATGCGTACGTACGGCCTACCATCTCCATGAACGGTGTATTTCTTTCTCTGTATAGATCTATTATATATATGTATATTCTGAATATATATTATATATAAATCATGTTTTATATTCTGTAATTAAGCAATCATGATCTAATTAATCATATTAATAATTACAAGTTAAAACACGGACGATAAATGAAACGATTTTACCCAAAACGCTACTTTAACACGAATTTACAAAAGAACGGGTAATATAAAGTCATAAGTGAACCATATATGATATCATAACAATGAATATGATTCTTTAATAATTCAATGAAACTATTTAAATCAGTATACAGGAGGTTCTGATACGTACAAAGCATATCAGACCTAAGGTAAGGGATAACTTTTCCAATCTCATTTTTATCCGAGATTGTTTATTCGTAAGTATTTACTGGGGTTATATTTATCATTAATGTCCCTATTTTCTAAAAATGGTTTCATGTATTTTTAAAGTCCTTTTTACCCATTTTTGAATTTTACTACATGGTATGGAAGGAATCATTCTTTTTTTACCATTCGAGGTACTTTTTGACTTTTCGGTAAAAGTATGAGAAGAATGTTTCTTTAACTTATATGACATGAACGGATTTTTACAGTTTTATAATGCATTATTTTCATGAAGATTAATCTAAAATATTTCTTGACTATTTTAAAAAAAATCCTTTTTATTTAAAATTACATGGAATTTTGTGAAAAGAAAATGATTTTGAAGAAGAAAGGATATTTTCCTCAAGAATTCATTTCAAGTGTTTTATGAAAACCATTTTCCATCTAAGATGACATTATTTCATATGTGTATGTTTCAAGTATAATGTATCTATGATTTACATGGTTTCACTTTTCTTATGATGAAATGATATCCATTTTTTTATATGGATTATGTGATGATGGGATGATGTTTATGAAACCCATTTTATTCTTTGGGTTATAATGAATGATTTATGTTTATGTTGTGGCACAAGTAAGAATTATTTCATTATGAGATAGGTGGGACCTATATCTCCCTCAAATTTATTGGGTAAATATTTATATCTCATGAGATAGACATGGCTGGAATGGAAAGTTAATCTCGTTCAGTGATACAGGACTGGAATGAGGAGTGAACTCGGTTCAGTAAGGGACTTTGTCCACTAAGATGGTCTTAGCAGTAATGTCTTGGCTACTATGGAAATCATATCATGTGCTTAATGTTTTTCCACAATTACATTCTTTATTCCCATGATATTTCATCATGATTTATTCTTCTTTATGATTTATTCCTTATATAATACCAAGATTTATTTCAAAACTCAAGATTTTGATGTTCAAACTTTATGTTCATGTTTTTGAAGTTAAAATGTATATGGTTTGTTTTATTTTCTTAATGCTTACCCTTACTGAGAATTTGAGATCACCCTTTATATGTTTTATTTTCCCCAGGATATAAAGAAAGGTTTTAGGTAAGAAAAAAAAGGAATATCTTTAAGGGAGATGTTGAATATCTTTCACCAAGATTAGAAGATTATGTTCCCAGTTTCCAAAGACACTTAACTATTATGGTCTTTTAGTGTCTATTTTTGTTATGTATTAAGTATTCCAAAAAATTAATGTAATGTCCATGTACGTCAAGATTTGGGTCTATACATCCCCCATCAAGGTATTCCTCACAATAAAAGGTATAACATACTGGTTATGTAAATATAGGATACCCTAAAAATATAATTTCCACTCACCAATTGTATCCCCACCATAAATAATATCCCCAATTCCATGGAATTCATTATCAAGTTGTTTCACCTAAAGAATCATCTCAAGAACAGTGGAGGTCAATTGAACACTTATAGAACAAATTCGGTTTCATCCTCCCAAACTCCCAAATGAAACTATGAAAAGAAAGCCATTATATTCCATATTAATGATGATTATTTCATGGAATGGGTCGGAAGTTTCCTACTCAAAGTATAACTAATGAGATACCCCTTACCTGGGGTGTAGGTAATGTCAAAAAAAGACTATAGGTACTCCACCCTACTCCTCTGTTGTACATTCAAATATTTATGAGATAAGATATAACTCAATATTTTGTAACCCAAATAAATGATAAAAATTTATCCAAAAATGTAATTCTTGCAACACTTAATATCATGAATCATGGATAAGAATTCAAGATCATGGGTTGGGTAGTTATTACTGTGTGGCCTAAGATATGTGGATGTATAGGCTACCACATGATCATCCTATATAAGGATGCAGCCCAATCCTAAACCTAATGTATCACAAAAGACCACATAGCCATACCCAACCTATGGAATATTAAACACTATCATAGAATTAAAAATATATTTCAAATCATCAAAATATCTTTCACATTTCAAAACCCATAAGAAATTAATTCCTTTCTGAGTTTTAGTGTCCATCGAAGAATCCATCATCAATAAATATTTAAAAAACATATAGTGATATCCTTACAAGGACAACAATCCATATATCTCAAAAATGTTATGTGGTTACTCCCATGAAATAACATCTTTTACCTTATTAGGATCAACTAAAATACCATGTTTTGAGACCATGTGTCATAAGAAAATCACTTCCAGAATCCAAAAATTAAATTTCAAAATATTTAGGTAAAGTGAGTAATCTGTCAAGAAATATAGAAATACTCTCAAATGATACACAAGATTCTCTTTGATTTTGGATTAAACTAAGATTTCATCCACAAAGACTACCATGAATGAGTTAAGGTATCCATGGAATATATTTTCATCAGTTCCATAAAAACTTTAAGAGCATTGGTCAAACCAAAATTCATAACAAGATACCCATAATGGTCATACCTACTCTTGAAGGTGGTTTTATAAATATTAAATCCTTTAATTATCAACTGGTGGTAACTAAATTTGGGATTGACCTATGAGAACCACTTTAACCATTTCAACTGATCAAACAAATCATTAATTTATAGAAATAGATATTTTTTCTTTACTATAACTCTATGTAGTTTTTGGAAATCAACACAAATGTGAAGTCTCCCATTAGAATTATTTTCAAAGATAATAGGCACCACCCAAGGTGACACACTAAGGCATATAAATCCTATCCTTATAAGATCATCCAGTTGAGTTTTCAACTCCTTCAGTTCATCTGGTTCCATGTGGTAAGAATGAATAGCCACTGGATGAGTACTAGGTACCAAATCAATTGAAAACTCCTCCTCTCTTACCGATGGAAAGATAGAGAAATTGGATATAATCACATCAGGAAACTCAAAAAATAGATCTAGATCATTACTCAAATATTCTCACTCGAAGTCAAAATAAAACACTAATATTACCCTACCCAACTTTGGAAAGGGAGGTCTAGCTATACTCGAACTTAATTCCCATTCTCATTGAAAAACATAGCATAACCCATCGGGTGAAGTAATGGAGACCCATCTAAGATAATAGTCAATTTGGTTATTATGAGAAATCAAACAATCCATCTTGAAAATGATTCTAATAGGTTTCAGGTTGAGTACCAGAACATCCCAGGTAAGATCAATCTCTGATAGAGAGAAAAAACAATAGGGACAATCGAGACCCTACTCACTCTTGGTTTTGAGGGGAATAATAATATCCATCACATAAGACCAAAAGTCCATAATAATATTTAGTATGTTAAAATATGATTTGATATAAACAAGTGAGATGAATCAATATCAAATAAAGAATTCCCTAAAGAAAAATCTATAATGATGATTCCTCTCACAGTCCCTGGACCTGTGTCATCTTCCTATGAAGACTCTTCCATTGAGTGAAGAATATTTTTTAGGAATTCATGTGGCTAGAAATCCTTATTTCTTAAAGAATATTATTGAACCATATTACTTTTATTAATTGATGTGCCCATGAAACTATATAGAGTAAAAAAAATATTGTAGAACTTCTGATGTGACTTGAGCATCCACATTAACTATATATCTTGGGTACCTCAGTACAAACCTATTTTGAATTACCAA
The DNA here is from genome assembly GCA_963277665.1 of Viscum album. Lineage (NCBI taxonomy): Eukaryota > Viridiplantae > Streptophyta > Magnoliopsida > Santalales > Viscaceae > Viscum > Viscum album. The sequence continues at coordinate 1,402,057,979 of OY728156.1, read as the reverse complement.
CCTTTCCACACTAAAATAAATTCATAAGGCCTTTACCAGTCACTTAAGGAGGTAGGGGTGACACCTAATATCTAGATCCAATATGGTACTCACCATTCTTTCTCTATCCTTTAATGTAACTAACAGAACTTCCACTAGGATAAAAGAGAACTCCCATCAACCCAAACTTACTAGCCAGGTCAAGATCATCCATCAATACTCTACCCAGTATGTCAGCCTAAGAAGTGAGATTTATTATAAATACATTAGATAAAATATTTGTTTAAAGACCCATCTCAAATATTAAATCCTTTGGTTTCTAATTTTCCAATACCTTAGGAGAAAACTGAACAAGCACAAAAATATTTTTTTCATATTGTTTCATGGTCTTTTCACCCTTCTAGAGGCTAAGAAACTTCATGGATTTCACCAAGACCAATGATTCTGTATAAAAATAATTATTAAAAAATTCTAAATAATTTCCACCCTATACCATCATGTTTCTTCACTATCACCATCAAATCCCATCATCTACTATTAGACTCTTCCAAATTAAAGTTAATTCAATTGAAGTTTATAGCTTTTAAATTTTCCAAGAACTCAAAAAATGGATCTATCTTTTTAAACCAATACTCAATCTATTTAGGTTCATTATATCCATATAAAAAATAATGATTCTAGTAAAGAAACTCTTGATAATGATCTATAGATTCATCCCTTAGAGGTTCCACAATTGGATCCTAAATGAGAATGATTGTAGGCACCTATATTAGATCTTGGATAGTACACTCTTCTATCTCAACATGATTCTGGTCCACTCATGGATTCACCTACTACGGTTCAATATAAAATTTCTCCTATAGACTATTCAAATGTATTCTCAGAGGCATGATGATACAAAATGTCAATAGAGAACACTGAAACGTCAGTAAGGATAAATTTATCATCAAATAAATTCAAATTTACAAGGATATCAATCACTTAGATAAATCTTTAATGGGACATAATCTAATAGAAAAATACTCAAGTACACTTTTAACAAACACCCATGGTGACTTAACACTTTTTATGATGAGATTTGGCTATAAAATCACTTACAACTACCTCTTAAGTCCCAAAAATCCTACCTAATATCTATTAGGACAACCCAAACTGCATATCAACAAAGATATATACATAACATATACCCATGATTCCACTTTGTCATGAAACTTTACAAATACCCATGTACACTGATACCAAAGCTAGTCCAGACATATCTTGATGGGAATTCCTGATCCCCACAGGTTGGAAACTAGAAATTGGAATCAAATATAAATAAAGAGGGTATAATTTTTCCACAAAACAATGGAAGATAAACGATACAAGTCATTATTCCAAAACTAATCAAAGAAAAAGTACGAGAAAAAAATTAGTAAAAAAATATCCAAAAATTACATCATCAAAATACACAATATCAGACAAGGTGAAACTTAGAAAAAAACATGTAACATGTAAATCACATCTCCACTGGTCACCTCTATAAATTCAGTCCCACAAATCAAGTGCACCTACCACCTCTAAGTGTATTTTTCCCTTTTCTTGGAACTATAATAAGAAAAAATAAAAATTCCTAAAGGCAGATATAGGGTGTGAGAAAAATATCCTAGTAGGATTCCACAAAATATTCCAAAATCAATTCCATAAAAATAATACATTTATGATTTCAATGTAAATAAAAAAAGGCATGGAATAGAATTTAAATATTTCAAAAAACATGCTTTCAAATCAATAAAATGGAAGATACATATAAATAATATTAAATGAACAGTTTGAATAAAACATTCATATAAAATACTTAGCATGAATAAAATAGTTTTATAATTAATGGAATTTATAATCAAGTTAAATAAAACAAAGAACCATGCTCAAAAGGTATAAGTTAAACTAGTCTCTGGAAATGGTATCCTCGTACTTATTAATCTTCATCACATATCAAGATAGGTGTGCACAATCCAATCGACATACCATTATTATACTCATTATGATGAAACATTATATTCTTTATTAGGGGACCCATCATAGGAAATCTTTCCAAATTTTGATTAGTTAGTGTTTTCAGCATCAATCTATTTCTAGGAACTTAGTGTCCTGGTGTTATTTTCCTAATCACCCACTAACTACCTAGGTTCACATGTGCTTTAAACAATCAAAAAAAGGATCATGGTAAAATAAATCATTTTAAATCATTTCATCATTCACAATTCAATTTACCAAATTCAGTTTTCAACATACCTTTTCATTTAAAAACCACATCATAGGTTTTCATCAAATTCATTCCTTTAAAAACTTTTATCATTTTAATAAAATTTTATCAGTAATAAATTCCATTGAAATTGGTGTTTTTTTACAATTCCTTGTTCTTTTTAAATCAAACATAAAATAATATCAAAATTAGGGTTTTAAATCAATTAAAAACTTATTTCAAATCAATCAAGAAATTAGAGTTTCAATTGTGAAGTAAAGCCTTATGAAACCACATATATTTAATCACAATATCAAATTAACACAACACCCTAAATGGGATCTACCAATGAATAAGGAAGAATAATGATATAAATAAATCAAAACTAGAATAAAGATCCATCAAAATGGAGTTTAGATCCATTAATAACATTATGATCTATCACTCTCTTCGAAGGATAGAAGATAATATCAGGAAAAACAAAACATAGGAGATTCACTTACAAGAAAGAGATTAGATCTTCCACCAACTCTTCGATTTTCAAGAGAAGAGGGTTAGAGAGCCAAAGAATCCTCTAGATAATCTCAAAAATAAAAAAAACCATTTAGTTTCAAATGTGGGGTGTTATGTATCTTAAATAATGGTATCAATATTTTTAATTAGATTTTTGGGGGGTTAAATCCTGGACACATGGTTTTCTAGTTAGGTTCACATGGTTAATAATAATTGTATTCCTTAACCATGTTCCCTTAATGGGATTCTAGAAAGGGTTCACAGTTTGGACACATTGTTAAACTAACTATGTCACAACCATGGAAACCCCCTATTTCCCAAGGTGTATGGTTTGGAGGGGTGACCTTACTTCTTAGACAAACTGTGTTCTATCCTCCATAAACTCTCAACAGGGTGCACAATTTACTGGGCTAAACCTCATAGTTTTCCTTAACCATGCGCCAACTATGCTCAGCCACAAAAACCCCACAAAAAATTAAGAATTCACCTAAAACAACTTGATACAATCCCCAAACAAAGTATGATCAAAAAACAAGGGTGGAGAAGTACTTAAAATGAGGTAATGGGATGTTACAAATTGACATTGACAATTTATAGCATGCATGAAGAAATAAAAATCGTTAACATCTGATGATAAAAATAAATTATAAATAAATAATAAATGTATAATAAATTACTATAATTTAATATTATATAGGGTAATATATATGAATAAGGTTGTTAAATAGGTTATTAAGATGCTTATGCTTATTTTAAATGAGGTTAAATAGATTTCATGGAAGTCAAGAGTAAAAGGTAAGGGTTTTTCTCATATCAATTTTATTGCTTTGAGACATATTCCATATTCACCACTTGTTTTATTTTTTTAGTGCATATACTATAATATAAATTATTTTTATCATAACTCTCATATAATTAAAGGGATTTAAAAATCCATCACAAGTTCTATTTTTCAATAGTTTTTCGATTCAAGTATTACTAAAGGATTAAGGGATTTTGTTAACTAAAATTTCCTTTTTTGAGTTATAATGTTGCTTCTTGTACTTATTTATTTTATGTTTGGTTTATTCCATCATAATATTTTATTATATGATAATTTATCTTTCTATCATCAGAAATTGAAAATTTTAAACCATATCTCTTTCTTTTTTGAATTTCTTTCACTTAAAAGTATAACGTTGTTAAGAATAATTCATATCCCCTTTAAATAATATTTTTCTCCATGTAAATATTCTTTTTTACCACAAATATTCTCAATTAGTATTTTAAAATCCAAATATGTATTATTTCATGTGAAATTTATGTTTTTATTTACCGATTTTTAAGATGGAGTTTTATTAACCCTTTCTATGATATGGGTTTAAATAAATGTATTTTTTTTAAATAGTGAAAAGTTTTTTTCTTTCTTGGTCATATATTTTATATTAAACTCCACATTTCCTCTAGACAAACTTTATATATTTTCATAGATACATTATTGAAATATTTTTCCCAATAATGTTTTAAAAATTCTTCATTTCAATTGATAAAAAATGGTATTTTCAAAAGTAACTCATAACATATTCCATAGAAAACAATTTTTGACAAATATTTTTTAAAGCCTATTTTACCTTTCACTTCTATTTTCCTATATAAATCAAAAATATATGTCTCCTATTGAGTTATGTTTTATGAATCACCCTCTAAATTATTTTATAAAATACTCCTTTTACGTGACTGAATTTTTTGTATCAACTGATCTACTCTTGATATCTTGTTATGTATACCATTTGGAAATGATATAAAACCCATTTTTCCCATGGATTATCATGGTGTGATGAATTATTAATATCTTATGGTACATATTTGTATCAATTTTGGTAATTTTAATATTATATCATTCTCAAATATATTGTTTAGGGATTTATCTTTCATGAGGAAATGATGTGTGGATATGTTTTTTAATATATAATGTGTGGACATCATGGGTTTGTTCCCAACTTAAAGTGTGGGAACATGGGTTTTATCACAACCTAAATTTTGGGAATCATGGTTTTACTCACAATGTTATGATTTCCTATGCTTATTTTTATGTTTATTACTTTTATATTGTACTTTCTTATGTTATTCTCTCATTATTCAAGATTATTGTTATATACATCTAAGACATGTTATAATTTTTATGATTCCTTGATTACCTTTATGTGGTATTATGTAACTATATCATAATTATTAATGATCTAACAAGTTTTATGATTTTTAATTAAGATCGTGTAATCTTTTAATCAGATATATATCCTATATCCATGTTTTATTACATGTTTATGATCTATCCATTATAATTCATTCAAAAGTTTTTCTTTATTGAGCCTTTGAGCTCACTTATATTTTATGTTTAAATTCCATAGGTTATGAAGATGAGTTTAACTTATAAGAAGTTTAGAAGGGCGTCTAGTGTGGTTTGATTATGGAGAAATTTTTACTAGGGTTTTAAAAAAAAGTTAATTATTTAGATGATCCTCAAAGACACAAAACCCTTGGTTCTTGGGATTGTAAAATTATTTGAGAGATGTAATGTTTCACTTATGGAAATAATGTAAAATAAATATATATTTTTCTTGGGTCACCTCAGTTTGTATCATAGAAAGTTTTAGTTATTTTTTTATATTATGACTAAAGAACATTAATGAAAACCCTAAAGGAAAATACTAAATATAGGAAAACATCATAAAATTTAGTAAACTATATATTGTGTGGATTTATAGGAATAACTTCTCTATCTAGGTACAAAGAGGAGGATGCATGCTCTAGAATAGATAAACCTAAGGGAAATAATCATGAAGTTTGGTTGAGTATTAACTCATCATATACTCATTTCAAAATAAGTTGTCCTAAATGCACACATGGTTTGACACTCCCAACGGATATGCTTCGGTTAATTCATATGTCATTCAAAAATCATTATAAAATGATTCCAATGGAATTTTTAGTACCGCCGTTTTCTGGTATGTAACCCTTTGTTTATGTTTTTATGTATATAAAGTATAATGGTGAAGGTTTGGAGAATATGGGTAACTTTCAATGATTTTTCAGGGCTAAAGGGGAAGCGCACGAACTGTGCATGGTTTGTCTAAACCGTATGAAGATCCTAGGAGTAACCATGCACTTTGGAAGATGTTGGATAGTAGCTTCACCATGGTGTGCACACGATTAGGGATACTATGTGAGGAGGTCGTCCAAGGGTCTTCCTAGATAGTAGCTAATGCGGGGTTAGAACACGGTTTGTCTAACCGTGTGAACTAACTGTGTGAGGGGTCAAAGTGAGATCCTAAAAAAGTGGATCTCACATGTTTTTTACTCTAACTCTCTCATTTTTCCATCTTTTCATCCCTAAATCGGTATTATTCTCCATTGAAGTTTGTATAACCTCTCTCAATCGAATTGTAATTTATATGGAGCCTTCCTTTACCATTTAGAATCATGATTCTTGTTGTAAGTGCTTGTTCTTCACCGTTCTTGTCACATTTTCTTAGATCTACTTCACCTGTATTCTTGGATTCTAATATCTAAACCCAATATGGTTAGATATATGATTATGTATTCCAAATAAGTTGATATTTGGTCATAATCAGGCTATGGGAAGATATCTAAGGTGGTTTCATGGAATTCTTACCCAGTTTCGTTAGCGTTCTTCATCCGTTTTCAGTTTTCATCAAAACTGACAAGGTATTGGCTTTAATCTCAACTAATCTTTGTATAAATTATCTAGAATTATTTAAAACTGATTAATTTGGGATAAAATTATGGTTAATTGGCTATTTTCTTATTTTTATAAACCTTCTTGAATGATGGTTTGTGGAAATCTGGAAAATTTGTGTTCTTGGAAAAAGTGCTTTGATTATTGATTTTAAAAAGAAGATTTCAAAGGGAAATTTTTCTGTAATTGTAGTAATTGTATTTGATTAAATTGTTTTCAATAAAATTAATGATTTTTTTAAATGAAATGGTTGATTTTAATTGGTTTGTTTAGTGGTTTTCAATAAAAGAACGGTTTTATTGAAATAGTTTGAAATGGTTATTTGAAATGGTTTAGTATACATGGGGTTTTTTGTGAGTTCATGTTGATGGGACCTGAATAAGGTACATCTACCAATGGGTTATAATTTATGTGGCCATTGATCAATGGAATGTTTTAGTGGGACACAAGGTGATTGGACAAGAGACCTCTCATGAGTATGGAACTTTCAAAACAAGCATGCATGTGTGGGTGTGTTGTGAACCATGGAATGGTTATGCCAAAATGATATTTATAAATGGTTTTAAAGCCTTGTTTGGTTGTTTTTATAGAAATATTACTTCCTAGAAAGTTTTTTAAAATATAACTTGTTTACTTTTGGTTATAAATGGTTTTAGAACTTATTTATTTTTTATTATAAACTATTTTGCATAAATATTTTATATAAACTATTTTATATAAATGTTGTTAACCTTTCTATCCTAGTGTCTTGAGTAGGGAATTCATTGAGGAAAACCTACTGAGTTTTATACTCACCCCTTCTTTGAAACTATGGTTATTTTATAGATATTATCTTTTGTTACATGGGAAAAGTTAAATTATAAATCGTATTTAGCACCACCTCAGGATACTTGGGTTGTTTGGTGATGTTGGAGCATGAATCTTATAGATCATGGAGTCTTGTGGTAATCTTGGAGTATTTAGTTTTTTCCCCTATTTAATTTGATGATTAGTTTTTCTTCCATTATTTCACACTTTTTTTGGTTTTGTTATGAAATAATTTTTTTATTTTTCTTCCTTTATCAAGCATCATATGGTGTTTGTTTTGTTATGGTTTTTGATTTTTCGTTTTTATTATTAAAGGGTAAATCATACCTCACTTGTATTGAAACCCTTTGGAATTTATTGCTATCATTTGGAATCTTTGGTATGTTACTTAAGGCCTAGTAACGATTCATTGTATTCTCAAGACAATAAGAATAAGTGGGATGTTACAAATGGTGTCAGTTTTATTCATACCAAGATTCTATTTGAGATAAATGGTATCATCTTGTTCTTTTCATTGTGGAACAAGTAGTCTTCAGTTTTTTTGGTTTTATTGTTGAATTCATTATTGTCTATTACTTGGGTTAGAATCTTAGAAATTAGTAGGATTTTAAGGAATTTAAATGTAGAGGATAAAAATATGTAGCTAACCTTTTTATGTTCAACTTCAAGTTACCATGGAGTTGGGTATAAAAGTGTTTTAGGGACACTTATAAGATATTGAAATATCATTGTCCTGGGTTTATCCAATGAGATGATCATGACATGAATTAGAGGAATGACTTACCACTATAATTTCATATTACATTTTGGAAAAATGATATATGATGTGATGCATTGTGTTTATTTTTTAAAAATATTGAAATTGTTTTCAAATGAAATATTTTAAAAAGGGAATGGTTGGTAAATTTTGAAATGGGTTGATTTTCAAAAGCAATAATGGATTTTTCAAAAATGGTTAAATTTTGAAAAGGTTTATTTATAAGAAAAAATGTTGTGATAGTTGATGTGATAGAATTTGAAATGCTAAGCCTTCAGTGGATAGAGATGGGGCCTTACAGAGTTTGTTGTTTGTTTAGAAAATGGCACCTGGTAGGTGTCGTAGAAACCAACCAGAAGAAGCTGCGTAGAATATGGTTTCACTAGAACCATAGGTGAACCAACAGCTAGTTTATAGTATCATCCAAGTATTCCATGTTGTGAACATAGGGAACTGGAGGGATGATCCATGACATTTGGATCATTCTATCCAATTCATGAAGTAGAATCCACACATTTTTTGGGGTGATTATGAACCCTAAAAGGTGGAGGTGTGGATTAATAGGATGAATAATATCTTTGATTTCATCCGCACACTAGTAGAGTTGAAATTAAAACTAGAAACATATATTCTTGAGGATCTTGCATTCCAGTGGTGGGACCTACATGCCAAGGCTAAACTAGATTAAGGCCTTAGTTGGGAGGATTTTTAGGAATTTTTTAACAAACAATTTTATCCTAACATGTTTAGGATCCATAGAATGATTGAATTCTTCAGCCTGAAGTAAGAATACCTCTCTATCACAGAATATGCAGCTAAATTCTTGAATTTAGTTCACTTTTCACTCAAAGTTGTGGTGAGTGCAGCCTTGAAGGCATGTATCTTCGAATCAGGGATATTGAAGGAGATTCGATTGAAGATTGTGATTATCTATGTTACAGATTATATTGGGATAGTGAACAGAGAAAAATTGGTTGAACATGATATCTCAAGAATTATGGGAGGAGGAAGTATGATGGTACTTACAGTAAATGGTGGGAGCTCGAATTCTGGGATCAAGCGAAAGAAAGAAACTATTTCCATAGAGAGAACAGGACTATGAATTAGATGATTGGATTAGTAAACCTTCCACCATGACCCAATACAAAATTGAGATGTTTCCAATATGATTTGATTGACCACATAAATAGGGAGTGTACGGAATAATCTAGAGCATGTCATAACTGCAATAATATGAGGTATATTCAGTGTCATTATCGCAGTGATCTGAGTTTAGGTGCTTGAGACACTTCTTAGGTGTCGAAAGCATCATATGCTTTGATGGGGAGAGGACAGCAGAATCAGACTTTTCAATAGAGAAGAGCTAGCCATGGTGATTCTAGGAATACTATGACTAATCAGCAATGGAAATCTCAGAAAGGAAACAAGAAGCATAGTGAAATAATGAAGAAATTATATGGGGATAATTAAGAGAATGTGGATGATCAGGCTAGACCATCTATGGTGAGAGGTACAATTCTATTGAATTCTACCCTTATGTAAGTGTTGATTGATATTGGTGAATCTCATTCCTTCATTTATTCTTGTGTTTTTTATTTTCAATGTTTAAAACTCGAGATGATGCCTTCTGTGATAAAACTTCAAACTCCTCTTAGTAAAAGAGAATGTCGAACCTTTACATGTAGAGTGTGTTCTATGGTTATTGATGGAGCTGATATGAAATGGGTTTTCTTGGCATTGTACATGGTTGTTTTTATGTAATCATGGGTATGGATTGGTTGACAACATTCAAGGCTCACATCGACTATAATAGTAGAACAGTTAGTTTTACAACAGAGTATGGTGTCAAGCATCTCTTTAGGGGATAAAGGGTTGTAAAGATAGGTACAATGGTCTTGTTGGCATGAGTAGTGAGATCAATTTCTTACCAATTGGAATCATTGACCTTGGCATTAATATAAGAGATCAAGGATATCAATTTTCTAGCAGTTTTGGATCAATTTTTAGATGTATTTCCCAAGAACTTATTAGGGTTACCACATATAAGGTAAGTGGAGTTTATGATCAATCTCTTCTCAAGGACTAGTCATATTTCACTTTCATTGTATAGGATGGCACCAATAGAGTTAAGGGAATTGAAAGTGTAGTTGGAAGAGCTAGGAAGAAAAGGTTTCATTCAGCTGAGAACATCTACGTCGGTAGAACCAGTCTTGCTCGTGAAGAAATTAGATGGAATGCTAAGGTTGTGTGTGGATTATCATAATATTAACCAAGTTGCGATAAAGAATCAATATCCAATTCCATGCATTGATGATCTATCTGATTGGTTTAGGGGATCTCATTGGTTCTCCAAAATTGACTTGAAATCATGATATCACTAATTGTGATTTTGAAAGGAGGATATTCTGAAGACTACTTTAAAAATTATATATGTCCATTTTGAATACGTATTCATCCCTTTCTGTCATAAGAATTCACCAGCAGTCTTTAGGGCATTGATGAATCAGATATTTTAGTGATATCTAGATTCTTTTGTTGTGGTGTTTGTGGAGGACATATTGGTGTATTCAAGGAAAAGATCTAGGCATGAGAAACACTTGGTGATAGTGTTGGGAATCTTGATAGATCATTGATTGTATCCCAAATTTTTTAAGTGTGATTTTTGGATACAAGAGGTACACTTTATGAGTCATTTAATTTCTAAAAAAGGTTTTTTAGTGGATCCTGAAAAGATAAAAGCTATTATCTCTTGAAAACCACTGAAAATTTTCTTTGATATATAAATATTTCTTGGTCATGATGGTTATTATCAATGTTTTGTTATGACTTCTCATGAATATCATTTCTTATGAAAGCTTTGAAAAAAGAATAATGTCCCATTTTGATGGACCGAATAATTCCATAAGTCTTGTCATGAGCTAAAGGTTCTCCTGACATCAGTACCTATCTTAATTTTTCTAGAATTAGGATAGGGATATGTGATGTATTTTGATGCTTCGGGATCTAGGTTGGGATTTGTTCTCATGCAAGGATACCACGTCGTTTCTTATGTTTCAAGTTAGTTGAAAGTTTATGAGAAGTTTTTACCACCACATGATTTGTAGTTAGTTGTAGTTTTACATGACTTGAAGACTTGGTGTCACTGTCTATTTGGTGAGAAATTTACTATGTTCACATATCATAATATCTTGAAATATATTTTCTCACAATGGTATTTGAATCTAAGGAAAAGGATATAGATTAACTATCTTTAGATTTTTGACTTTTACTTGATGTATATGCCAAGAAAAGGTAATTCGGTGGTCGATTCATTCAGCAGAAATTCATATGCTCACTTAAAAAAAATAATCCTCAAAAGAGTGAAAGTTGATATTAGTCCTAGCTGATATGCATGTGTAATGTGGAGACTGAGGTGATATTGCAGTTATCTTTTCATTTTTCATGATTCCTGATTTAATAAAGATGCTTAAATGGGAACAAACATTTAATGTGGAAAGCCTGGTTATGAGTACAAAACTCAATGGTAGGGAGACCATTGAGGGCTAGAAACTTGATGGTATTTCAGTGTTGTGGTTTAGAGATTGGATGATTGTACTTAAGGATTTTCAAGAATAAATTATTCATGCTTACCACCACTCAAGATGGGTTATACATCCAAGAATACAAAATATGTATAGGGAGTTGAAGTCGCAGTTTTGGTCGATTGGTATGAAATAGAAAGTGGATGAGTTTGTTTCAAGGTGATTAACTTGACAGTAAGTTAAGTAAAGACATCAATAATTAGCAGGTATGTTGCATTCTTTACATATCCCAGTGTGGAAATGAGAGAAGATAGCCATGGATTTTTTTTAAGGTCTCCCAAGAATGGTTCGGAAACATGATTCCATATGGGTGATAGTGGATTGGCTCACAAAGTTGGCCAATGTTATCCCTATTTGTGAAACTCATATGGTAGAGGATTTTTCCAAGGTCTGTGTCCAAGAAGTGGTAAATAGAGATGGAATACCAATTTTGATCATGTCAGATAGAGATCTGAGGTTCACATCTCATTTCTGAAAATCCTTACAGAAATACCTTGGCACTTAGTTGACTATGAGTATAGGGTATCATCCTTAGACAGATGGACATTCTGAATAAACAATACTGATGTTTGAATAAATCATTTAGGATTGAGTAATAGATTTTAGTGTCTCATGGAAAGATCATGTTTCATTATTTGAGTTCTCATATAATAAAAGCTTTTAGTACTCAATACACATGGATTTGTTTGAAGTATTGTATGGGAATCCTTTTTGTTCTCCACTGTGTTGGGTGGAAATAGGTGAGACTTCACTAGTTGGGTTGATCCTTATCTAAGAAACAATAGTGAAGATTCAGTTGATCAGAAAGAGAATATAGACAGCTCATATTCATCAAAATTAGTATGCAGATCATCATTGAAGATTTTTTTCATTCATGGGGATTGATCATGTGTTCTTATGGATCACTGCAAGGCTTGGACAACATTGTTTTGGGAAGTAGGGAATTTTAACTCTTCGATACATTGGACCTTTTGAGATAATGGAATGGGTTGGAGAGGTAGAATATTGGTTGGAGTTACCACCATGGTTTAGTTCAGTGTGTAATGTGTTCTATGTATCTCAGTTGAAAAATTATCAGCCAGATCCTGACTATATGATCATATGGGATCATGTTGACCTAGTGTCGGATACCTCATTGGTATATATCCCAGTGTGGAATGTGGATAGGAAGGATAAAGTCTTGCATGAAAAAATCATCAGTATAGTATGAGTTTTATGGAAACATGGTCAAATTCAGGAAAATACTTGGGAATGTGAGAATGAAATTAAAGAGAAATGGCCAAAAAAATATTTCAGGGAAAGGATGGTTTTCTACTTTCTATGGACGGAAATACCAATGCTGTGGGGAATGTTGTACCCCCGGTTTCTATTATGTAACCATTTATTTATGTTTTTATGTATATAAAGTATAAGGGTGAATATTGGGAGATTCTGGGGAACTTTCAAAAAAATTGGCATGGTGTGCACACAGTTAGAGGGCCATGCGAGGAGGTCATGCAAGGTTCTTCCCAAACAATAGCTAACACACAGTTAGCGCACGGTTTGTCTAACTGTGCGAACAAATTGTGTGTGGGGTCAAAGTGAGATCCTAAAAAATTGGATCTCATGCATTTTTTATTCTAACTACATATTTTTTCTCCTTTTCAGCCCTAAATCTGGATTCTTCTCCATTAAAGGTTAGATAACCTCTCCCGAGAAAATTCGAATTGATTGGGAGACTTCCTTTGGCATTTAGAAGCCTAATTCCTGCAGTAAGTGCTTGTTATTCACCGTACTCACCACATTTTCTTAGATATACTTATCCCCTCCTCTCATATTATTAGATATACACCCACTGTGGTAAGATATGATATTATGGGTTCCAAATAAGCTGATATTTTTTCTTAATCAGCTTAGGGAAATAGATCTAAGGCGGTTTCATGGAATTCTTACCCTGTTTCATGAGAATTTTTTGTATGTTTTCAGTTTTCATCAAAATGGTCGAAGTGGGTGGATTCACACTAAAATCCTCTTACTATAACTAATTTTTAATGATTTAAAATTGATTACTTTGTTATGAAATAATGGTGAATTGGTTGTTTGTTGGTTGTTAGAAACCTTCTTGAATGACGATTTTTGGAAATTTGGAAAAATGGTTTTCTTGAATAAAGTTCTTTGATTCTTGACTTTAAAATAAAGATTTTAAAAGGGGGTTTTTGGAATTTTGGTAATTGGATTTGATTAAAGTTTTTTCAATAAAAGGAATGATTTTTTTGAAATATAATGGCTGTTTTGAATTGGTTTGTTTAATGTTTTTCAATAAAAGAACATTTTTATTGAAATAGTTTGAAATGGTTATTTGAAATGGTTTTGGTATAAATTGGGTTTTGTGTGATTTCATGTTGATGGTCCCTGAATAAAGTATGTGTACCAGTGGGGTACAAGGTACGTGACCCTAGATCGGGGGTGTGTGTTAGTGTGACATAAGGTGATTGGAAAAAAGATCGCTCATGAGTATGCAACTTTTGAAACAAGAATGCATGTGTGGGTGTGTTGTGAACCATGGAATTGTTATGAAAAAATGATATTGAGAAATGTTTTAAAGCTTTGTTTGGTTGTTTTTTATGGAAATATGAATTCCTAGAAAGTTATTTAAAATAGAACTTTTTTTCATTTATTTATAAATGGTTTTGTAACTTGTTTATATTTTGTTAAAAACTATTTTGCAAAAATATATATATATACTATTTTATATAAATATTTCTAACCTTTATATCCTAGTGTCATGAGTAGGAATGTTATTGGGGAAACCCTATTGAGTTTTATACTCACCCATGTTTTGGCACTATGGTTCTTTTTCATATTATATCTTTCGATACATGGGAAAAGGTAAAGTATCACACGTATTTAGCATCACCTCATGATACTTGGGTTTTTTTGGTGATGTTGGAGCATATATTTTGTGTATCATGGAGTATTATGGTTATATTGAGGTATTTAGTTGTTTTCCATTGTTTACTTTGATGATTAGTTTATCTTCTGATATTTCACACTTTGGTTGGTTTTTTTATAAAATAAATTTTTGAGTTGTCTTTCTTTATCAAGCGTCATATGGTGGTTGTTTGGTTATGGTTGTTGATTTTTGTTTTTTATTATTAAAGGGTAAATCTTCCCCCACTTGTATTGAAACCCTTCGGAATTTATTTCCAGCCTTTTTCATCTTGGGTATGTTGCATAAGGCCTAATAATGATTCATTGTATTCTCAAGACTTTAATAATAAGTAGGATGTTACATAAGTTATGTAAGGACCCAACCTTAAAAAATAACTAATCTAGAATTTTTAGTTTAGAATTCATTTTATTCAATTATTGAAGGTATTTATGGTTTTTAGTTTTATAGAATTACTTCATAACTCATACATAATAAAATCAAACAATACAAGTGGAAACTTATAATATGTATCTATTTTTCTCATAAAATGGTACTTTTAAAATGAAAAACATTTACTTTTCAAGAAATATATTCAAAATTTTCATCTTAACCTCATACTTGTCCCTAATCATCCTTAAAACTTTGTTAAAATAATCTTAAAATGTGTTATTAGAATAAAATTTTAGTGAGGAACATAAAAAAGAAAGAAAGAAACTGTTATCCAATGATTACTTATAAAAATATGCCTTTTCAAAATAAACTTTAGCCTAAAAATACACATTTTCTTACCCAAGAAATCAACTTATATTCCTAAACATTTTCATAAAAAAAATCATAAGAAATATTAAAGACAAAATAAAACTTATAAAGGTTTATTTGGAATCAAGATAATTTAATGAAAACTTTTTCATAAATTTAAACTTTTCACCCATAATAAGTATCAAATACATTTCTTTAACCCTAGACTCATTAGCTTACCTTGTGAAATCGTAATATTTTTGTAAAACCCAGAGAAAGAATAAATAAATAATGTAGGAAACTTGAGGCATAATTTTATTACAACTCTTACAAATGGAGTAAGCCTCATTACACACATGGAATAACCATCATGATTACCCTTGGAATAACCATCACAGTTACACTTGGAATAACCATCATGGTTACACTTTGAATAACCCTCATGGTGAACTTCCAAATATAATTCTTAACTAATAAATTAGAGGTATATAATAGACTCACCCATCCTTGGTTAATAATGTAACAAACCATCATCATAAACCATTCCAAAGATCTATAACATAATTATAACACATAAAATCTTGTTTCATAAAAACATTTTTTCACCCATAAGAAATTTTTTTCGGATATTGATATATCCTTTTCCATTAAAAACCCTTTTTAAAAGTACTAAAAACAAAAGAAAATAGGGTATTTATTTGAATAAAACATGAAATATTGTAAATAAATTCATGTTTCAAATAATGTTTACAATAGTGGAAATCATTTTTTTCATATACGTAAAAATAGAACATTCCTTTTGTCTATTTTTTCAAAATGTTATATATAAAATATGTAAAAATATTCCTTTAAAAATATTTGAAAGAATGTAAAAAAGTGACATAAAATTTTCTTTTTAATTAATTATTCTTCATATAAATATATATATAAAGTATTTTTAATAATATGGACATGTAATAAAAATATTTAGAGAATAAATCATTAAATTATTTTAAAACAAAGGTTTGAAGTAAAGTGTCTCTTAACTTGAGTCCAAATCGCCATGTATGTTATTTATATTTCCGAATAATAAAATAATATAAATAATTTACATAATTAAGAACATTTTAAAGTTTATTATTCCATTTTAAAATAATATAATCAATTACTCGGTCAATTAAGTTCATGTTAAAAGTTTTGACAATATTTAACTCATATATCCAAAATGGATTCGGTGGATTGACTATTGTCAAACTGGTAATTATTTCAATATATCCAGAATAATAATCATTAAATAATTATAATTTTATTCATAAATTATAAATTTAAAACCAATCATGAAATATTTTTATGAAAAATGAACAACGTTACCATCATGGAGGCGGTAGGATGTACATACACATGGGTAAAGTTTCTATTTTTCAAAAATCATTATGGAAAGAAGGTAAGTACTATTTTATCCTTACATAATTATAATTTTATAATAAATAAAAATATTATTTATTTTAATATGATTATATATCTCATCCATGTGATGTTGTGATGAAAAACAAATCACATCACTTTGTAGAAGTGGTCGTCCACAAGTATGCATGAACGACGTTATCATTATTTAATTGATGGAAAGTTAAAAAAGTATATGATATATTATATTTTAAGAATGATAAATATCTAATTAATATCTTATATATATATATATTAAATTAATCATTACAATCAGCCTTAAGATGAGGTGATAGAAAACAAATTACATTGGTTTGCGAGATGGTAGTCCGTTGTACACACAAATGATGGTTTTGTTTCCCATTTTGATGGAAAAGGAAATAGATTTTGGTTATTACATTAAAATAATAACATATAATTATATGGGATATAATTTTATTATTATTTCATCATGGTTGAACAAATTTTTAAGGAGGTTCAAGAAGAAATAAAACAAAAATGTTCGGTACCTCTTCTTCGGACAACCTCTTAAGGTTTACAGAAAAAGCTTCCCAATGATGGTTTCATGATAAAAACCAGGATTATAGGATATGGTTAGGGATTTAATGAATGTATTTTTTTAGGTATTAACTAAACCAAAAGGTTTTTTAAGTGTTAATAAAATATCACAAGATGTTCCCTTTTATAAGAGAGGGGAGGGGTACTCTTGGAATTTCTTAAAATATAATATTAATATAAATTAATGTTCATGTCCAAATGGATCCAAATTTTAAAATTCAAAGATAAGATGTGTATTAGTATAAATAATCTCATACAATAAAAATTGGACAATTTTTTGTGATATCTTCACCCTTATCTTTTTTTAACCTGTGTTAACCCTTTTTGACAATTACCATGGTACTAAAGATTTTACTTTTTAGGGGTAAAGAAAGTTACTATAAAAGAAAAATTAGAACATAAATATAAAATGTATGATATTTTAAACCATATCAGAATCACTTGGCTGAAAATATTATTTTTTTAGTTTTAAATCATTTAATAAAATATAATTTATAATAAAATAACATTAATGTCAATTTTGGAATCATTCATTTAATTTGAATTTTAAAACTGCAAGAAAACAATGAAATTAAAATATAATGAATTATAACCTTTTTAATATGTAATTTTTATTAAAAAAATTGTGTAACAAAAACAATAACTCAAATAATATTATTCTTAGAGCTTTTAAAATCCTTTTATTGATTTTTCTAGGGCTTACAAAAGCATTGTGTCAGTGTTTCATAAGCTTTTAAGATAATTATTTCATTACCAAAAATTATAAATAAATTAACATGATTAAAATAAATCATTTATATTTAAAATTAATATTTATATACAAACATATCCTTTATTTATCCCTTCCTAAAATAATTATAGATAAAAAAACAAAGAGAATTACATTTTTCAGTTTTCTTTATATAAAATAATATAAAGCTAAAAATCAGGGTCAAATGGAAACAAAATTCCATATATTAGACTTTTTATGATTATGAATGAGATATAATCATCTAATAAAATTTATACAAGTGTTAGGGTCATTTTTTTAGTGCTTATCTTATTATTTTTAACCTTAATTACCATATTTACCTTTTTCTGCATTAACAAAAATTACTAAGTTTGTTATTCATAATGTCTAAAAATAAAATGGACCTATTTAAAAAATTTAAACCTGATAATAAAAAATATGGAATCCATTTTTAAAGATATAAAACATGTAATTGGAAGAATTTAATTTAAAATTAAACTGACAAAATGAGATGAAAAGAGTTTTTAGTAAAAATTCCATTTGTAAATATAAAATTTTTTATACTAAATTAAAGTATAAAATTAATATAAAAAACTTAATTAGGAAATTTTAAATTAATTAATAATAAATAGATTTTAAAAATAATCCAAAATATAATTTTAATTTTTAAATACTCTAAAATAAAATATATTTTTAAATAAAAAAAGGTATTTTTCACTATTCAATGAAATGTCAACAAATTTAGAAAATTCGCAAATTTAACTGTAAGATAACTTTTATATTATGATTTAAAAAATGAATTTAATTTTATCAAATAAAATATATAAAATTTCTATAAATTAATTTTAATATTTTGTCAAAACAACTAAATAATAATAATTTTTTAAGAAAACATATTTTTCAAGCATAAAATGAATTTTCTAAAAATGAGTGATTATTTCCAAATAATTAATTAATGAATATATATTGATTAAGACCATTATATATATTTCATAATTTTTTTAATCTTATTAATACCACAAATTCAATAGATATGTTATAATGGTCATAAAATAATATTTTGTGGTTTGTTTAAGCTTGGCGTTGTGTGTCGTACACATTATCGAACATAATGTTCTTTTTTTAAAATATTGGGGTGTTACATTCTCCCCCTTTAAAAAATTTCAACCTTGAAATTTTAAATTGATCTCTGTAATCAAAGGATTTTTATCTGAAAATACCTTTTTTAAAATATAACATTGTAAAAAGGGTTAATACAATATCCTCTTGAACATAGGGAAAGGGAAATGTAAAGATCATCTCAAATAACATATAACTAGGTTCCAAATAGAAAAATATTAGTGTGTAGTGAAAATATGGTCATGGAAGAAAAGATTAATTTACAAATAATGATGGATAGTGATATATATCATTGATCATATAAAAGTAAGCGATCATGAGAAATTCAACGACCATAAAACCATAAACCAAAGAGATGTGAAAAAGATTATCGATTCCTCAAAAATGAAGGTAATAGGATAAAATTTTTGTTTCAAGATCTTTATTCTAGTGTTGAGGAATTACATTACCATATATACTATGAGAATAAGGAATTATACTTTCTTAATGAGTATAATTTCATCCTTTAATCAATTTCCACCATAATATCATCATTTTCTCTAAATGATGAGTATTAAAAATGGATTTATTTTTCCTAAATCACTAAAATCAACTTCCATTAGATTATATACTTCCAAAAAAGGATATCATGTTATTTCTTCTATCTTTATACATTAAAAAAACTAAAATGGTCAGTACAATGTAAGATAATTCCCAAAATGAATAAACCTCTAAATGAAGAAATATTATATTAATCACCAAAATTCAATAGTATTACCTAAATTTCAAACTAAATAACTCTGAAAATAAATATTGCTAAATATATTCTTGAATAATATTGAAACCTAAATATTATAATTTTTTAATAACATATTCTACTAATATTTATCTCTAAAAAATGCCAATCGCTCTTAAAGTATTATACCCTAATTTCATATGAACTAATCGTATAATCACCAAAATATGATAATGATTTCCATAAAAAACATGTTTCACTATAAAGACACAATAAAACCATATATTATTCCAAAAGATAAATCAACCTTTAATCATAAAATAAAATCCCCTAAGATTATATTTACCTTGATCATATAATGTTCCCAATAATATAGTGATCTTTATCTAAAATTAACATAATCACAAAATAACTTTTTATTTCCATGGTTTCAACATCAACTCAATCTTTATTTTTAATTTCATACTAACTAGGAATTCATGTTGTATAGTTGTATTTGGTACACCTTTGTTTCCTTTATATTGTGGGTTCAAGCCATTCAGACTTACCAGATGTGATGGTTTGTAACATGACCTATGGGTTATCATTTTACTAAAACTATACAAATATAATTCTTATAACATTCCTAAAAATATGATGAAAATCCAAAAAAACATAATTAATCATAAAATAAATTTTAAATCTCAATTTTTTTCTAAAAAAACTCATTTATCCACACAAAATCAAATAATCTTAATTGATTATCATCATGCACATATTAACTCAAATCTTTATTCATAAATTTATCATATATTTTTAAATTATTGTATCAAAAATTTATCAATTTTTCACTACACCACTTTCCAAAGGTATCGATTTCATCTAACATATGTTTCTAAATTTTGAAAACAAAATCTACTACAGAATGTTTCATAATTATCAGAATATTTAGAATATATGAAAATATCATTAATAAACACATCATTTATTAAATTTTTTTAAAACTTTAACCATGTATTTACATCTTATTAAATGACATGAAATATGTCATTATGATTCATGATTCATACTTAGAACATAATGAAATAATCCATGACTTAAATACAGATATCATGGCCTTCCTTTATGTTTTTTTATATCCCCTTTATCTTTCGGCATGAAGTTTATAACTCCATAAAATAAATAGCCAAGTACATGGTGGTACTTTCCTTTTTTAATGATATGTATGAGTTGATATTTTTAAATAAAATAAAATAAATACCATAATCTATATAAATTTTGAAGAAATAAAATGGTGTGGGATAGATTAAATTGTTTCTTGTTGGTGATTTGGATGTTTAAAAAGCTATCAAAATAATTTGAGTAATATTTTTTCATAATATTGATGTTTAAATCATCTGAAAGGGATAACAAGGTTGTGTGATATTATTTTACTATCATATTGATAAAGATATTTAATCTTTAGAGAAGAAAATAATTAAAACATGAAATGAATTATTTCATGTTAAAATTAAAATGTTCATTGTAAGGAAAATACCCATATAAATTCCATAATAACTTAACCTTAAAATCCTTAAAAATAACCTTAATAACATCAACATTAAATAATGTTTTAACCTCAAAGGATATCTCATACCTTTCTACTTACACCCCCAAAAAATGTAACAATATTCTTTTGAAATAATCCTTCATGTTAAACATAAGGGTTATAAATAAATAAATCCAATAAAATGTCTCCCAAAATATCATTAATCACCTTAAAATCCAATCACTTAAAACCTCAAAAGGGGTGTATAATACTTTTAACTTATGTTCAAACTTCAACTCATAAATCTATGATGGTATTAATAACTCTTAAGAAAACCTATCATGAAATAATCATAATCTATAAATTTTTCTAAACCCTCTAATACCAACTATAGGTATATGGCCTTAAACAAAACATAATCCTGAAATTATAGTTAAGAAATACTTTTTTCATTCCAGACGATCTTTATGATTATATTTTTAAATAATTAGGTCATAAATCATACATAATTAACCCATAAATTAAAATTTGAAACTTATACTCAGTATCTATTTTTATTATAAAACAAAACTTTTAAAATTAAATACACTTTATTTTCATGAAATATCTTCATAATTCTCATCTTGACCTCACCATTTTCCCTACTCGTCCCTAAAACCTTATGGAAGAAAATTTTAAAATGTGTTATGAGAAAAAAAATCTCAATGAGGGATATAAAAGGAAATAAGGAAACTATTATTCCATGATTTATTATAAAAATATCCATTTTCAAAATAAAATTTAGGCTCAAAATACACATTTTCTTACCAAAAAAATTAACTGATCTGCCAAAATATTTTTATAAAACATTTCATAATAAATATTGAAGACAAAATAAAAATTTTAAATGTTTATTTGAAATCATGAAAAATTCCTGAAAAAGTTTCACAAAGTTCTACTTTATACCTATAATAAGTAGAAAATACTTTTATTTAAACATAAACACGTTATATTACCTTACAAAATCATAATATTTCCATAAAAACCATTAAAATCATAAATAAATCATGTATTTTACTTGAGGCATAATTTTCATATCACTGTTACACATGGATTAACCCTTATAGTAACACATTTAATAATCATCATTGATACACTTGGAATAACCACCATGGTTACACTTTGAATAAACATCACAGTTACACTTGGAAGAACCCTCACGGTCAACTTCTAAAAATAATTCTTACATAATGAATTAGAGTGATATCATGGACCAAACATTATTTGGTTTATAATATAAACAATATTCATCATAATAAACTCCCAAGAACTATTACATAATAATAACACATAAAATATTTCATTATAAAAACATTCATTGCACCCATAAGAAATAATTTTTGGATATTGTTATATCCCTTTCCTTTAATTTTTTTAAAAATACACAAAAAAAGGAAAAATTGGTTTATATTTGAAGAAAAAATAAAATATTATAAAATAATACAAATATAAAATAACATTTATAGTGGTAGAAGAAGTCATTGTCATCGTATATGTTAAAATAGAACATTGCTTTTATCTTTTTTGTCAAAAACGTTCCGTATAAAATACATAAAAATATTCCTTTTGAAAAACTTTAAAAGAAAGTAAAAATTGATATAAAATGTCCTTTATAATTAATTAATGTATATATAAATACATATAGAATGTATTTAAAGAATATGGTCATGAAATAAAAATATTTAGAGAATAAATCCTTAAATTATTTTAATACAGGGTGTTTAGGTAAAGTGTCCCTTACCTTAAGTCTGACTCATTAAATATCTTCTTTATATTCCTTAATAATAAACTTGTGTAAATTATTTAATTGATTATGAACCTTTTTCAAGTTTATTATTCCTTTTTACCATGATATAATCAATTACTAAATCAATAAATTTCATGTTAGATGTTTTGACGATATTCGGATCATAAATCCAAAATGGATTTAGTGGATTGACTATGGTCAAAGAATTAACTATTAAAACAAATATTGAATAATAATAATGAAATAATTATCATTATATACATCAATTATACATTTGAAACAAATAATTAGATATGGTTATGAAAAATTAATTACATTACAACTATGGAAATGGTAGTTCGTATATACACATGAGTAATGTTTCCACTTTTCAACAATCATTACAAAAAGAAAGTATTATTTTATCATTAAATAATGATTAATATATAATAAATATTGTAACTCCCCGACCCTAGCTACCCAGAGTCGGTGCATTACTTCGTAACATTGGCATGATCACAAAAGATCAAGTCTCGAAAGACCGATTAGTTTAGTAGCCTTGGAAACACTAGATACATTCATAAATGTTACATTACATCACAAAGTGAAAAACTAATAACAAAGTCTTCATAGTCCACACTCATATCCTATTTTGACTATCACTGCAGGTCATTCATAAAATACTTCTTCACATCCTGGAAAATATTAAAACATTGAAAGGGGTGAGCTCAGATGCTCAGTAAGGATAACAATATTGCGGAAGCTTTCATAAATAAACATAAACATTTAAGGCAATGTATAACTAAAACAAAATCCTTTTAAACTTGAACATCACATAATATGGAAAAAGTAAAATGAGATAATTCCATTTACTTCTTCACATGGATATTCTACTGGTCGAATAATCACATGCAATATCAATAACCACTTTCATAATGATGGAATGCATAATGCCAGACATTCTGAAACATTTTGTCAAGGCCTCGGCCAAGACGTCTAAAATGATTAAGGCCTCGGCCAAAACCATAAATCAAATTGGGAAAGGGCCTCGGCCAATTCCACGTCTAGTTGTCTCATGAGACCTACCGATGCATCGAGGAGCTATAGCGGGCTCCACCCGTCACTTATTAAGTCCAATGCATTCCTCATATGAATAGGTTTAAACATATCATAAACCATAACATAATCATATCACATAAAGTATGCATAAAGGAAACATAACATTTCCACATTTCAATCTCAAGATATAAATACAACACATTTATATAATAAAAAGACTTTCAAAACCATTTTCAATACCAAAATAAAAGAATGTTAAAACTTTGTATTTATTTTTCATTAAAAAACGGTGATGGCTTGTAGAGGAAGCCGACACCCAAATAATGGTCATGGCAGCGGAGAAGTCGTTGTCGCCGCATATGTACGGAAATAAAAAACATTCCCTTTTTTTCATTTAGTAAAACGCTTCGTATAAAAAAGATTCCTTTTGAATAAACGTAAAATTCAAAGGGGTTTATACACCGTATAAAAGAAAGTTGTGTATAAAACCAAATATACCTCAATTTGAGACGAAGTCCCTAAAAAGATCATTTTTAAAATAACATAGATCTATTATGTTTATTTACTATAAGTACACATAAATAAAGTAAAAATACAAGATAGTATATAATAATATCATGACATAATTTGAAAGTAGGAGATTAACCCAAAGAATGGAAATTGGGTTAAGAAATTCCATTACCTTGTGTCCGACTTGATTCGACCGTTCTTTAACCTCATGAATAATAAAATAGAGTTAATATCTACCATTTTCAATTTCATTATCCTTTTTATATCACTTATTACAATGTTATGAACATTATGTAATTATTTAAGTTAATAACGGTCGTTTTGTCGATTTTTGGTACTTGAGTCAACAATAAACTTATTATAATTACAAGTTGTTTATGTGGTAGAATATCAATTATATCCAGAATTATATTCATGATTTAGATGTCATATATTTCATATATATCCAGTATATACATTCATTCATAATATTACGTAACATTTAGAGGTAAGAAATGAAATGCACCGTTCATGGAGACGGTAAGCCGTACGTACGCATGAACGCTACTTTCATTTCTATTTCATATTTAATGGAATGAAATCATAATGATATAAATGTATAATATAATTCCAGTATAATATATTTTATAATACCATTTACTCCATCCTTTATACATCCCACATATGGCATTAACGATTCAAATCACTTTGAGGGGGCGGTAGTTCGCACTTCCTAAAATGAAATTATCGCATTTACCCATAATGGAAATCATAAAGTATGCCATAAATGAGAAATACAGAAGCATAAGTAAAACATAAACATATTATATATCATATATAAATATAGTGACATCTTAATGGCCACCTTTGAAGGTGTTATATGAGTGTTGAACAATCATCGTTTCGTGAGGCAGAAATTCACCATCCACAGAAACTGTATGTTCTTTAACCATTAGATGTAGGTGTGTGTAAGTGTAGCTCGAATCCTTCTTATAACAACATCCTAGTATATTGAGGATACTGTTGTTGTTACAAAAGAAATGAATAAAAAGAGTTTAGGGGGTTGGAGAAGAAAAATAAAACAAAACAACATTAGAGAAGACATTACCTCAAAATCGGGTAACTCTTTTTGATTTGAGCCAAAGGCTTCCTTGGGAAGATTTCTGACCAAAGTGAGGCTTCTAGGAGTAAGAGGGGGAAGTTTGGAGAGTATTTGGGTAGATTTTGGCCGATGCAAATGGCTTGAAAGTGTGAATGAGGTGATAGAGGTGGGGGCCTTTTATAAGAGGAGAGGAGGGGCACTCTTGGAAAGTAAGGAAGATTTACATTATTATACAATGCTTTTCGGATTCTAAAGGTCCCACACTTATATAATTCGAGGCTAATGTGATAAGGGTTCGAAATATACCCATACAATAGTCTTTGGACAAGTGTATTCCTTGTATTTTACATTATATTTTCATTTTATTAAAATCGTTAAATAATGAGGTCATCGATGCATCATAATGATGTCATAAATAATTTAATTTATTTAATGTATAAAAATTATAAAAAAAAAATACTATGATGTAGGAAATATTTTTATCTTTTCAATGACTATTTATAGTCAAAAATATGACTTGTATAACCCCATGTAAAAATTGTTTTAGTAAAACATTTCATGTTTGTGTCATTTTTTACTTTAACATTAAATAAAAGGTATTTATTTCATTTTCCAACTAAAGTGGCTCCATGGGGTCCCCAAGTTGACCCATGGATTTTCTTGGTCGGCCATGGAACATCCAATGAGGGTAGGACATGTGTCAAGCTCATCTCATATTATTAAAACATTATTTTTACCTTAAACTACACTAATTACCTCTAATCGCGATTAAGAACTTAAAAGTTACTATTCATCAAAAATTATTTTAATGTCATTGAACCACATTTTACTTCTTAATGACAACCATGTATGTCGGATTTTTGAAAATCAAATCACAGAAGTGGTAATATTTCATTTAAACGAAAAATCGGTTATTTAACTACCACTTAGTGGTTTCACTATTCATCAAAAATTGAAGTTTTTCAGAACAATGCCAAAATTTCAACCTAAGCTATAATTAATATTCCGAATTCAAAAATGATGTCTATTTTAAAAAATTCCAAACATATAAGTTGCATTAATTAATTTTATAATTAATTCCCGTTGTCACAACAAATAGCGTGTTTTTAAGAAACAATTTATATCAAAAGATTGGCAATTGTTTATGTCCAATTTCAATGTTAAATTAATTATAATGACCACCATTGGATAAAATGGTAAAAATATATTCTAATTATACTTTAAAACCACTCAATAGTATAACTTATCACTATAAATTATTTTGATTAAAAAAGTTTTTTTAAGTATTTTTCACTATTCATAAAAATTTCGAAGTTCTCAGAAAATTACAAAAAATTCAACATAGGCTAATTTCGACATTCCGAATCCAAAAATGAAGTCCATTTTGAAATATAAAATATATATAATTTCAAAAGGTGGGTATTACTAGTCATAACAGCTACTTTGATTAGTCGCGGTGTGTTAGAACTCGAACTTGCGTACAATGCAAGCTATTGCAATATTGAAAGAGAGGCGTATCATGGAAGCTCGGGGTGTTACAAATATAATATTATTTATTTAAATATACTTATATATATCATCCATGTGATGTGGTGATGAAAAATGAATCACATCGCTTCGTGGAGATAGTAGTCCACACATACGCATGAATGATGTTATCATTCTTCAATGGCTGGAGAGGAATGAAATTATTTTATATATTATCTTCTAAAAATGATAAATATGTCATGAATATCATATATATAAACTATATGAAAGTAGTGTTTTAGTGGCGGTTTTTTCATAGTGGTTTTCAAAACTACCATTAAAGGTTTTTCGAGATAAAATTTGGCATTGGTTTTTTAGCGGTGTTTTTAAAAACTGCCTCTAAATGTTTTTAAAATAATTTTTATAATTTTAAAAAAATTAAAAAAAACATTTATTTTTATCGGAGGTTTTTTAAAAAACATTTGTTTATATTAATATTTAACTAATTATTAATATACAAATTTTGTTTATCAAAAAATACTAAAAATAGCTCATCCTGAATTACGTCTTCACAAATACTGACTGTAATTATAATAGAATGAAATTAGAACTTTATAAATCATTATAATTAATCTATTTATTAAATTTTATAATCTATTAATGTTGAACTTGGTATCAAATAATGGGAATCGATGTTGAAATTTTAAAACATGCATAAAATAATTAAAATTGTGAACATATAAGGATGAAAATAATCCATAAGTAATAAATAAATATATAATAAATTAGAATAATTGAGTAATATATAGGTTAATATATGTGAATAAGGTAATTATATAGGTTATTATTATTTTTATGTTTATTATACTAGAGTTTAAAGATATTTTCTGGATGTTGGGAGTAAAAGGTAAGGGTTTTTCTCATCTCAATTTTATTTATTGGAGAAATATGTCATATTCACCACTTGTTTTATTTTATGTGGTATATATACTGAAATATGGATTATTTTTATCATAACTTTCATGAAATTAAATTTATTTAAAAAACATCACAATTTCTCATTTTAAAGAGTTTTTTATTCAAATACTACTAAAGCCTTAAGGGATTTTGTTAGGTCAAATATTCTTTCTTTGAGTTATAATGTTGGTTCTTGAACTCAATTATTCTATGTTTGGTTGATTACACCATAAGATTTTATTATATGATACTTCAAATTTATCTCTAATTAAATTGATATTTTTAATCCAAATATCCTTCCTTGATTAATTTATTTCTCATAAAAGTATAATGTTTTTAACAATAACTCAAATTTTCTTTAAAGACTATTTTTCTTCCATATCTATATTATTTATTCCCCCTGTGTTCTCGTTTATTATTTTAAAATAAAAATATTTATTATTTCATGTGACCTTTAAATTTCTATTTACCCATTTTTAAGATAAATTTTTATTAAACCTTTTTATGATGTGGGTTTCAATAATGGTATTTTAAAAAAAAACTTAAAAAGGTTTCCCCTTTATCGATCGTACATTTTATCTTCCACTCCAAATTTACTATTGATAAAAATTTATGTTTTTCAAGGATCCATTATTGTAATTTTTTATAAATTATGTTTGAAAAATTATTTATTTTAATTTCTAAAAAACTATATTTTAAAAAGTAATTCATAACTTATTCCCATTACAATGATGTTAATAAATGTTTTCTAAATACTCTTTTATATTTCGCTTATATTTTCCTCATTAACTCAAAAAGATATATCTATTATGGAGTTATGTTCTAGGAATAACCCTCTAATATCATTTATGAATTACTCTTTTTAGGTGATTGGATTTTGGTATAAAAAAAACTGATCTTGATATCATGTTATGCAATGCCATTTGTAAATGATATAAAAACCATTTTCTTTCCATGAGTTCTCATGGCATGATGAATTATCAATATCTTATAGAATACATATGTATGGATATTTATGTTCAGGGTTCTATATTTACCTTCAATTCCTTAGTTATGGATTAATATCTCATGAGATAAGGATGTGTGGGCATTATTATGTTTTCTAATATATAATTTGTGGACATCATGGGTTTGTTCACAACTTAAATTGTGGGAATCATGGGTTTTATCCCAATATAATGCTTGAAAATCATTATTTTTTTCTCATAATATTATGATTTATTATTCATATGTTCATGTAATATTACTATTATATTCCACTTTATTATGTTATACTCCGATGATTCAAGATTATTGGTACATAATTCTTATCCATGTAATAATTATTATGCTTCTTTGATGACCTTTATGCAGTCTTATGTTCCTATATCATGATATTAATACTGGAAAAAGTTTTATGATTTCCAATTATGACCCTACGATCTTTTAATTAGATATTTTTACCCTATAAATGTTTTATCACGTGTTTATGATCTAATCATTATGATTCATTGATAAATTTTTCCTTACTGATCATTTAATCTCACTCCTTTATTATGATTCCAATACCTAGGTTATGAAGATGAGTATAACCTATGATAAGTCTATAAGGGAATCTTGTGTGGTTCTATTATGTAAAAATGTTCACAAGTATTATAAAATAAGTTTCTTATGTATTTTATCCTTAAATAAGCTAAGACTTTGATTCTTGGGATTTTGAAATTATTTGTGATATATCATTTTTCACTTATAGAAATAATGTAAAATAAAGATATGTTTAGGTTGGGTCACCTCAATTGAGTTACCTTTAGATGGAATTATTATAGGCCTTGTTACGCAGTCCTTAAGTAATGTATAGTATAGCTTCGTGATCTTGTGTGAGTACCCTTATTAGGGGTAAATCAATAGGTTGGATTAGTGATAGGTTTCACAATATGCCTAGTGCTTGGATTGATTGGGAAATAATCATTAGTAATTATAACCATTATAGATTAGTATGTAATTGGAAATAATAATTGGGTCAGTCACTTTAGAATGAGTTCGGTGAAGCCCATATGTAGTGTAATCACCATTATGGTGGAAAATATGGGATGGTATCAATGAGTAATGTTATGGGTGGCTCCTAGGGAACCAAATGGATCTCCCTTGAGTGAGATGAGATAATAGACTATTTCATATTAACAAATTAAGGGTTTAAAGTGTGTTATTGTAGATATATCCAAAGTGGCATGGTGTGTGTTGGGTTTATGTTATGTATATAGTTCATTCTCATTACTACATATGTTTGTCCCATTTTTATTAACATAACTAATTCTTGTGAAATGAAGGATTTAGGCCACCATCATCAGACCAAAATGAACCTAATTTGGAAGATAGATTTTGGAGAGTAAAAATTTATAGTTATTCGTGAAAAAATCTAATGATATGTGTGGTTTTCAAGGGGTGTTAGAAGGGTCCTTTTATAAATGAGTTTGAGTGGAAGTTTTTCAATTTATCATTTCTTAATGGTTAAGGAAGGTCATTTTTACATGAAAATTATCCCATAAGTGGAAAAAAAGGATTTTATAGATTACCTAAATTATACACTCTTATTCTTATTTTTATTATTTTATATATAATTTTAAACATATACTATATTTCATAGTTTCTACAGTTTACTGATGTTATTCACTATTCACTTTGATAAGTTTTTTAAAAAAATGAAATTGATCTTATTAACTAGTTTTTATGCCCTGATTCTAAAAATAGAATAAATTTTATCTAATTCAATATATAAATATGTGAAATTTATATTTTAAATAAAAATATATAATAATTTAGAAAAAATTATTGAATAAGATTAATTTCTTATACAATGTTCCATTATATTTCACTTATTATCATTCTTTATTTACATAATTGATGTTAATTGTATATTAAAAAAACTAATATATAATAAATAATTTATTATTTATTATTTATTTCTATAAAATTATTAGATACTCATTAGAACATTTTAAATATACCCATTTTTTATATGCATTTCCAACGGTCATGTATACTTATAACAGTCATATATATTTCCAACATTAATATTACCCATTTTCATTCTAATATATAACCTTACATACTTCTATGAATTTCATTCATCCTAATATTTAATTTACTTACTAATATTTTTATCATTTCTCAATCATTTTTAATTTTTTATAGTTATCAATAGTGATATGATCCTCGAGATAAGGAATATTTTAATCTTTTTGTTTTTTATTTATATTTGGTTTTATTCATTTTTAATTTTCCTAATTATGTTTCATTTTTATATCTTGTAATTTATTTCATTTTATATTTTAATTTTTATTTATTACATGATTTTTTTAAAGAGGAAGTCATATTAAAAAAATTATGGTGTTTCAAGTTCTATGTATAGGTTGTATATGTGATTAATTTGGAGTAACTTGATGAGATTTTATAGATATGACCATATAGGGGCATAAGAATTTTAGACGAGTCTCCACAAGTGGTTTTGTTTCCTTTACTATATTGGTATATGATAAACCTGGTGGTAAATCATTTTTTATGTATGTTATGTATGACCAGCATAGTTCATTTGATATAGCATGGGTGTATGATTATATTTAATATGGTTATGGTTAGCTTGTAACTATAATTACACTTATATACTCTAATTTCTATTTATTCTTGAGTGTTTGGTTATTTGTTTATTATTGGTTATTATGATACCAATAGTATAGTCTATACAATGATGATCATTGACTATCACCACTAGTCGGTATCCTCTGGCATATAAAAAGGCATTCTTGAGGTTAAATGAACCAATGACACAATTACCATTTGAGTAACTCAGACCATATAATTACATGGCCATCCCATTATCTATTTATATATAAAATAATATCAATATATATACAATATATATACATACATGCATAAATTATTATGAATATGAAATCATTATATATATAAACACACACATATATATAAATTTATATGTATAAAAATATTGTGTGCATGTAGTCAAGAAGAAGTTTTTAGTGAAAGTATGCACTTCAAATTTCCACTTAATGTTTCCAATTGTGAATGAAATTTTCTATTCAAAATTTAATTTTCAATAAAAAACTTAAAAAATCCTATATTAATTTTCACTGAAATATTTAGTAAAACTTTTCAGCTACTAGTAAAATTTCTACTCAAAATTTAATTTCCAATTTAAATTTCTGAAATTTTTATATAAAATTTTAATTAAAACTCAATGTAAAAAATTAAAGTTATAGTTGGAAATGTATAATATTTATTTAATTTAAAATTGAAACTATAAGATTTTCATTATAAATTTTCAATGAAAATTCATGAACAAAATTTTCTACTTAAAATTAAATTTTCAATGAAAATATCCAAAATTTATGTTTTACAATTTAATTTTCCAGTTTTCAGTGGAAAATTTTACTCAAATTTTAATTTTCAATGAAAACGTCAAAAAATACAATAGAAAATTTCAATGAAAATTCACATTGAAAATGTTTACTTACCAATGTAATTTTTTACTCTGGATTTAATTTCTAATATAAAATTCCAAAATTCTAGTAGAAATTTTTTAATGAAAACTCATAGTGAATATTTCATGTTAATAGAGGAAATTTATACTTGAAATTTAATTTATAATGAAAGTTTATAGTGAAACTTTTGAGTAAAAAATTTCTAGTTATCAGTGGAGATTTATAATCAAAATTTAAAATAAGTATATGCATATATATATACAAAAAAAATATATTAGTAGAAGTACGTACATACATATGTATATATTAATGTAGTAGTTTATAAATATATATATATAAGTGTATTTATATTACAATATATATATATATATGAAAATATATATTAATATACATCCATGCATGCATGTATATATACATACTTACATATATAAATACATATATATTAATATACATACATATGTACATAAATATATACTAATATAATTATACACATACATGCATACATACATGAAATTATAATAATATAAGTGAATACATGTATATACATACATATATATAAGTATATTCTAGGTTTCTTACAATAATGTAATGTTTAATCTAAGAAGAAAACGTGATTTAAGAAACCATAAATAGGATCACTATGTAAGAAACCAAAACCATGATGTGAATATAAAATAAATAAATTATGTATCATACATCATAGGAAGACACCACTTCTATCTTCAGATGATATTCTTGATGAGGATTCCTCAAGGTAGTTCCTTAGACTTTCCATTCTATGGTGTACCCATGGGTTTAACTAAATCACCCATCACATGGGTGGGACTATCCTTCTCATCACAGCATGCTAGTGCCTTTCTTAATAAAGGTATAAGAATAAAGAGATCTTCACTGGGATAATTGAAAAATGATTTAAGGATCCTCATCTCATGGTAATAAATTCCTTAAATAAGTTCCCATGACGATGCTCAAATATTCATTCATTAACTCATATATTATGATTTATATATGCAATTATAGACCATTTGTAACCCAAGACTATCTAACTCTCCCATTCATTTAATTTAATGAATCTCTCAAACTAATAATAGCTTGCATGGGTGATATATAGAAAGATAAATTTTAGTGTTAATTTCCATAAAAAAGAACTAATAAGAATTTCAATGGCATAACCCTGCCTAATGGATATTACCTTATGATTAATATCCAATTGTATAAAATGACTTCCATGGGTAGCATACATGATATCTTATAGCATGTCCTTTTTGATATTATTATATTGTCTTTTATGATATAACCAAATACGTTATAATAATAATGGTTTTAGGGAATATCTACTTTAATCACCCATGTAACTCCTGGACCCTATTTACCTAGAGTCGGTGCATTATTACATAACATTTTCATGATCACAGGAGATCAAGTCTCGAAATACTGATTAGTTTAGTGGCCTTAGAAGTACTTGATACATACATATGTTTTACATTAAATCATGAAATAAAGAAAAACAACATTGTGTCCCATTTGAACATAATCATATCCCACAGCCTATCCCTACAAGTCAATCATAATATACTTCTTCACATCCTATAAAAAATAAAACATAAGAAAGGGGTGAGCTCAGATGCTCGGTAAGGATAACAATATAGCAGAAAATTTCATAAATAAGAATAAACATTGAAGGAAATGTATAAAACTAAAGAAAAAGATTTTTAAAAATAATCTTCAGCATATTATGGAAAAGATAAATAAAATAATTCCATTTACTTATTCACATGGATATTCTACTAGTCAAATAATCACATGTAATATCAATAACTAATTTCATAATTATGGAATGCATAATGTTGGACATCATAACCACATAGTCAATGCCTCGTGCCAAGAATAAAAATAATATTTTGTCAATACCTTGTTCCAATACACTAGTTTTTATCATGATATCTACCGATGCATGAAGGAGCTATAGTAGGCTCCACCCGTCACTTACAAAGTCCAATGCATTCCTCATATGAAAAGTTTGAAACATAACATAAACATTTGTATTAAAAATAGCATACAAAATGTTAATAATTTAACCATAAACCATGAATGATATAAAAATAACACATCCATATTCAAACATATCACAAAAACTTCAATAAAAATGGAATATTGTATCATAATAAATCAACTTCAAACAAGTATAAAATTCATCAAAGGATTTTGACATAGATGAAATCAAAACTATTTGAGAGAACTATCTCTTTCTATTTTGAAATCATTTAAAGGTCACATAATTATAAAAGAAAAAATTTATTTTTAAAATACTCTTATAAGCTTGTAAGGGAAGATTCTAAGGTGTTATAATGGTGTAAAATAGCCTCACCTGCCGTGTAAGTTAAAAAACATTCTTACCTCAATTTGTCGAAAAGGTCATAAAGTATCTTTTTTGGAAAGCAACGAAAATATTCCTTCAAAAACATTTTATAAAAATTAAAAAAAAGGTTATAAATTAATTTAACCCATTTTCTTGGAAATAGTAAAAATGTTTTGAAATACATTTTTAAGAAACATGGATGAGGATGATAAATAATTCTTAGTAGATGCATACGTATAAACAATCTCGGATAATAAAGAGATTGTAAAATTAACCCTTACCTTGTACTTTTCCTTGTTCAAGGGTATGTTAACCTTATGTATAATATTTAAATAATTTTTATTAAATTATACAAGAACCATATACATAAATATGATATTATATATGATCTTATAATATTGTTTTTTTGATAATATTTGAGTAGTATCATTGTTTTGGGTGTTAACCGATTTGTTTTCCTTTATATGTTTTGCTACATAAGTCATGTTTTTTATGGATAGTATTTATTTTATTAATATCTAGCATTATATTAAGTTATTAAACATTATTTTTATTCATAAAAGGAAAATTATTCTTGAATGGTTACGATGGGGAATGAATCTCATCACTTTCGTGGAGACGGTAATCCGTACATACGCATGAGCGACAATACCATTCTATTGATGGTGAAATCATATATAACTAGATGTTATATCATATATAAATAATCTTTAATATTTTATATTTATTATTTACATAAATTATACTCATTATTATACCCATCCAAATAATGAAGTGTTGAATAACAAACTACACCACGACGTGGAGACGGTAAGTCGTACGTACGCACATATGGTGACTTTGTCATTCATAGGATGGATAGAATAATGAATATGGTTGTACCATATTTATAATCACATAAAAGTATGTAGAAGATACTGGAGATATTATTTTTGTATGTAAACAACAAATAAAGAGGAAGTGGAAGAAGAAAATAACTTTCAAAGAGGTGATGAAATTATTACCTCTTCTTCGGGTTCTTCATTTTGATTTGATCAAAATGGCTCCATAGGTCGGCTTTATTATAAAATTAAGGCCTATAGGTTGAATTGATAGTAGTTTTTAAGATATTTGAGCTGGTTTTGGTTGATCTAAATGGCTTTGGAGGTTTGATTTTGAGATAAGTGTAAGTACCCTTTTATAAGAGAGGTGAGGGTCACTTTAAGAAAATCTTGAAATATTAATTTATTGTACAATTATATTAGGTTTATAATGGATCCAAAAGGATTTATTTCTATTCTAAGGTGGTTCTGGGTCGAAAAACTCTCAACCAATAGGTTTTAGACAGGTTTAGGTTACTATATTAACCTTATCTTTTAGATTTAACTCTTAGTTAAATAGTTTAACTTTTACCATGTATTCTTGTATTATTATAATAAATGGTCAATAAACATACTATAAAATTCAAAGTAAACCCCAAGTGGTTCATTATTGACATATATAATTAATTTTTCCAATCCTTGTATTTTTAGTAATATTATATCAATTAATAATATAGTATTTGTTTTAAAAACTCATTTATGTCAATTTTGAAACTATTTAGTATTTGGGTTTTTTGAAAGTCAAAAAAATTGATCACTTCGAAAAAAAATAAATTAAATTAATTATAACATGTCATATTAACCTATAAAATTAGTTTAATTCATCAAAAGTCTCAATTTACATTTATTTGGTTATTTATAAAATCAATTATTTTAATCTTTCATTAATAATGTAATTATTGTATCATCATTGTGTCATAAATAAATTTAATTATTTAATGTCTAAAAATTATAAATAAAATACCATTATATAGGAAATATTTTTATATTTCTAATGAATATTTATATCCTAATTTATCTTATGTATAACCCTATATTAAAAAAATTAGTTGTAAAAATTTGAATTTTACACTTTTAACTCTTCTTTAAATAAAATAATAGTAAATGTTATAATATAATCCAAGTGGATCAAAGAGGATCATATTTTATTCATAAGGTTTATTTTGGTCTAAAAACACTTATCCAATAAAATTAGGACATGTGTTAGGGTAATTATAATATTATTTTTACCTTTAATTACCATGTTTACTTTTAACCACGGTAAATAAAATTCAAAAGTTATTATTCACAAAAAATTATTTTCATATTATTGAACAACATTTTATTTATTGATTTAAACTGTGTATCTTGGATTTTTGAAATTAAATTCAAATAAGCATTAAAATTATGTTTTATGCAAATTTTCAAATGTGCCTAAAAGGTGGGTAAAAGACGTTAAAATGTTCAATAAAATTTTATACATCTAATTTTATTATAAAATGAATCCAATGAATTACATTGAACTTATATAGGTATTATTTATATATTTTTACCTAAAAAAATTTAAATAAAATAAATAATTATTTAAATAAAAAGTAGGTTTTAAACAATAACGTAGTGTTTTTCACTATTCAACAAAATTTGAATGTTTTCATAAAAAATACCAAAAATTCATCGTAAGCTAATTTTGATATTATAAATCCAAAAATGAAGTCCATTTTGAAAAATAAAATTTCTAAAATTTCAAAAAGTGAGTATTACTATTCAAAACACCTAGTTTGATTTGTTGTGGTGTGCTAGAACTCGAAGTTCCGTACAACGCAAGCTATTGTATTATTCAAAGAGAAACGTATTGTGGAAGCTTGGGGTGTTACAACCTACTTAAACAAATGCCTTGTAAACATTGTGAAATTTCACTATATATTATATCATATAAAATAACTTGTGAAACCATATTCAAAACTCATTTTCGGAATCTTCTAAAACCATTTTGGAATGCTACCATAAACTTCACCTTATATCACATCATATGTAATACCTTATCCAAAACTCATTTTGGATTAACCATAAAATCATTTTAGATAATATCTATAAGTTAAACTCAATCTTCATTTAGTCAACCATAAAGTGTTACTTTAGGAAACTTTATATCATTGACAAAAAAAATATGAATCACTAAATCCATATACAATTTAAGAGTGGCCACTAGAAAAGAATCAATGTTAATTAAACTACAATGGTATCTGTCATGATCTCTATTAAATATATGTATCTATATACCTATGTCCACTAGTTATATCATATTCAAGCATGAATTCTCATATGATCCCTTTTTCTAAAATATCAAGTGACCATGGGACACAAAGTATTCCAATCCCATATAGAAAAATCATACATTCTTTATTTTTTTTATTATATACTAAACAGGTTTAAGAATATATTTCATGTCATTCACCTTTTGGATGAGCACATCACATGCCCTCACCCAAATAGATAAGTGTTGTTAGGTTCAACCATGTGAAAACCGTTTTTTTTTCTAAGCGTTGAAATTTAAAAAAGGAGTGATCTAGAATTATATTCTTTTAAACCAAATAAATATGGAAGAGCAGTGTGACAAATGTCCAAAATTTTAGAATAAACCATACCAGAAGCAATGCAATTGGAAGAAGATAAATTTGAAGGAATTGATGATTCTAAAAGGAGAAATTATAGAGATACAAAATACTTTAATAAGGGTTAACTTTGAGGATATGTTAGTATTCATTATACGGGTACATAAGGATGAACTCATGGAT
This sequence comes from Viscum album, assembly GCA_963277665.1. Taxonomy (NCBI): domain Eukaryota; kingdom Viridiplantae; phylum Streptophyta; class Magnoliopsida; order Santalales; family Viscaceae; genus Viscum; species Viscum album. The sequence continues at coordinate 1,402,019,375 of OY728156.1, read as the reverse complement.
TTTTCAAATGTGCACACTATTCATCGAAATGAGGAGTTAAGGTGGTGAATGCCTCTAACCAAGTGAATTGATGCTCATGAATATTGGATCTAGTGGGAATACTCTCCATAAATAACAGAAGGTGGTAAAACTAGTTGCATTGGAAGGGATCTACTATAATTAGTATGGTGGGGAAATATTTCTTGAGGGATTCTTGAATTTAAACTCAACCTTAAAATTTTCTATTGTTTCCATGATAAAATTATTATGGGGGTCCCCCCGATAGAGTAGGACTTGGTATAAACCATGTTAATACTTGTGTTTTTCTTTTGATTTTGTTTCATTAAATCATTTTTCATTTTGAATTTATTTACTACTTTGTATGTGTGCATTATGGTGTGATCCTTGGGTGATTTGTATTCCTAGTTCTAAATACATAATTATAGAGGGTTTATTATGGCTCAGTGTTTCTGGTAATTTTTTCCCACTCTATAAGTTCTTGGGGATAAATTTTTTTCTTGATGTTTTGAACCCAAAGGTGGTGTTAAAGATCAGTTTTGTAGTTTAGAATGACCAGACCCTCATTAAGGTGTATCAGATATTGTTTTAGTAAAATAATTTTACCCTCAGCCTTATAAGATAATTTTGGTAAGAAGTTCTTGATCCCTTTTATATGATTTTTATTTAGTGTAATTCCATTGTTTCTAGAAGTAATGGTATTGGATAAGTGTAATTCTTTAGTAGATAAGTTTAACGGGGTGGATTTTGGATTCTAGAAGATATAGATTGAGGTTTTTATAAAATATAAAAATATTAATATTCTATTGACATGCACAAAAATATAAGTGATGAATAATGAAGAATGGTAAAGTTTGGATAAGAAAACATTGTGTATTATTTAAATATCACTATCCAAGAATGTGTTTTATAATATTTGTGTGGTGAAGATGGCTTAAAAAATTATTAAGACTCTTTCAAATATATATTATAATCCAACTATAGAGAAGAAAGTGTTTTTATTTTACAGTTTATTCAGTATGAAATGTCAGATAGAAATTTAGTGGCTGGTCATGTCAACAACTTCAACATGATCTAGATTCAGTTAGAATCAATTAAGACTATTTCTTTCATCACTCCCAAAATCATGGGAAATGATGTTTACCACAATAGGCAATTCAAGTAATAAGATGAACTTAATATTTTCATATATTATAGATCTAATTCTAAATGAGGATATTCGAAGAAAGGATGTCCATGGATCTACCATAAATTCCTATAATGTATAAGGTATATAATGTTCTCTTTCATGAAATATTCATAATAAATAAAATGTAATGATATGTATAATTCAAAGTATCTCAACTTATATTCATCCCTTATATTGGAATTTTATGTTGAAAGAATATATAAAGAAATATTTTAGTGATTGAATAGTAAATTCCTAAAGATATGTTTCCAAATGTGCATCCTTAGATCTAGTTTTGGAAGATATAAGAGGCATATGGTTGAGTGCCTCCAGTTCACTTGAGTCTTTTATTATAGACTTTAGATATTCTTTTCACTATACATCTGAGATAGAGAGTTATAAATTATAATTCTGGAAGGATCAACATGGTACATCATGTATATGATAAAACTTATAATATTATGGGAAAGGGTGATATCTTCATCCAGAAAAATAATGGAAGATTATTGGAATTTTAAGAAGTGCATCACATACCAAGGTTAAGGAATAACATTATTTCTGTAGGATTTTTGGATGATGTGTGTTTTCTTAAAATTTTTACAGATAGATTATGGAAAGTTACATATAGTTCCATAGTGGTGTAAAAAGGAGTGAAAGATGAAACATTTTATATGCCTGTAGTTTTATAAGGTGCAATGCATACTGGACAAGTAAATTTTTCAAAGTTATGAAAAGAGTGTCTTGGTCATTTAAGTGATAAACGGATAAAAATAATAGGTTCTAAATTAATTATTGATATCAGAAGCATGGAGTGTGGAAAATGTGAATAATATATCCTTTGGAAGAAGTATAAGGTAAGCTACCCAAGGATTCAAAGTTAGAGCTAGTTCATATGGATGTATAGGGGCCAGATCTAGTTTATTCTCTTAGAGGTTCATTGTAATATGTTGCCTTAATTACTGATACAAATTAGAAGGTGTGGTTGTTCTTTCTTAGGTATAACCCAATGTTTTTATAACCTTAATTTAATGGAGATCCATGGTGAAAAAGGAGATCATAAGTAAATTAATTTATTTGGGTTATGACAAAGGTGGGGGGATACAAAAGTAGATAATTATAGAGGTTATATTTTAAAAAAGTCATATTATTTGAGAATACCATACTAGGTACTATGGAACAAAATATATTCATGAAGATGATTAATCAAAATTTATTATATATGGAAATGATCATGAGGATTCATACTAGTTTTCACAAAGTGTTTTGGGTGGAGGTTTTGAATTGTGTTTCTTACTTGGTGAATAGGAGTCCTTATTCTCTCTTAAGGATAGAACTCCTATAAGCATGTCACTCCAGAATAAATATTAGAATTTTCCACCACAAATTATTTGTTTCAATCACCTATGACCACATTTATACTACGTAAAGGAAAAATATATAGAGGCAAAGTCTTGTGGGGATGCTCTTGGGAGCTCTTAGCTCTTAGGATCTCCCATGGTATTTTTGATAATTCCCCTCCTCCACCATTCTCTAATGGATTTGATTTAATCTTAATCATCATTATTCCTTTTATATGGTGCTCTATGTTTTCCCCTTTCCTTGTGTATTATATCTTCATTGTCTTCTAATGGATTCATCTTCTCTAGCTATCTCAGTGACCTTGCTTCAGATTGGGTGTAGTTGTCATCATTGGTATCACTGGTTTGAGGTATAAGGTCTTAAAAGGTGGTGTATATGGCCTTCTCTTCTATATATTTTTTTTTTACCCAGATTTATAACTCATTTTTGTTTGGACATCGATGGGATTTGGGGTGGTTGGTGAAGCATCTTTATCTTTTCTATAGACAATTAGGCATCATCGACTTGGGGTTCTGTGGGAACTAGGTGGTCAGTGTGTTCATTGAGAAAAAATGGCATGGGGTCACACGGTGCATGTTGGCGGCGTATTTGGGAACTCCTTTTTTCTTTTTTGTGGGGGATCCATTGATTTATTTTTATATAAGGCCTCAAGGTAGTGGTCAGTAGCAGTGATGGTGGAGTAGATCGACAGGAGATGGTGTGGTTTTAGCATGTTTTTATAAGGATAATCTTGGGTTCCATCTCATCCTTTAGACCTGATTTGATTTGATTTTGAGTATATGGTATTATGACCTATTGGGCCTTTTGGGTTTATAGTTTTGGAAATTGTTCACTGGGATTTTGGAAAATTTATTGGGCCTTCAAGTCACTAGGCCTCTAGTTTATCATTTACCATGTCATTTGGACCATGTAAAGGCCTTAAAGCCTTGTATTTCACAAGATCATGTGCCTCTCGGCCTATAGTCCATGTATTGGGTTTCCTCTCTACCCAATCTAAAAGTAATTTTTTCTATTATTTTTTTCTAAATAAAATAGGTTTAGAACCTCGACCTATTTTGATAGAGTAAAATTCTAGATAATGTTACTTGGTAGGGTATGGTGATGAATAATTTGGATTTCATCTCTAGGATAAAAACTTAAGGAAGGTTTTTATAAGTTGAAATATTATCTTTAATGAAGATATCTTGTGGAAATATCAAAACCAACTAAAATTTATGGGTGATATCAATGAATTATCATAATATTAGGTTAAACTGAATGAAAGTCTAGGTATTTTGAATATTATAAAAAATTTAGGGAGTAAATCAATTGTGAAAACAGCAGACTTTCCAAAATAAATTTTAGAGAAAATTTAAGTTCTTATGTTGTTTCCAAGGCTATAATAATTATAAAGATTAGGGACTATCAAATATCAAGGATAAATATGGAATGTGAATTTTTGGAATAAGTAATTTATAAAGGATATAGGAAAGTTACATAGGTCTACTAGGATTCGAATCTAATTATAGAGATATAAAAGTGACCTTCACTACTTTCTAATCACAGATGATGGAAGAACAAAAATTGTGAAAGTGGTTGTAGGTCTGAATAACTCAATATAGTGGGAGTTATCCATTAGGGATGAGATGAATTTTTTAAATGTTTATAGGATAAGGAAGCTAACAAAATAACCTACTAGGAGGAGAGTACTTTAGATCAAAATGGTTTATTGAATAAAGGAGGAAGAATATGGTAGAAATTATTATAAGGTAAATCTTTTCATGAATGGGTTTTAACTAATAAAATGTATTTATTTTTCCATAATATTCTCTCTAGTTGTTAAAAAAATGAATATTCATGTGATGCTCAATATTATATCCATTTAAGAGTTATATCTAGAGTGGTTAGTTATAAAAACTAAATTTCTTCATGGGGACTTAGATAAATAGATTTATATAGATCACCCAACATGTTTTTTGGAGAAATAGAACAAGAATCCTATGTAAAATATTAAATAAATCCTTTATGGGTTCAAGAAATTACTAAGGTATTGGAATAGAAATTTCAATTCCTTTATAGAAAAACATAAGTTCATCTAAAGTAATGTTAATAATTGTTAGTACTAAAAGTTTTTTAATGATCATAATTTAATAATTTTAGTTCTCTATATGAATGGAATGATTATTTTTATCCAAATAAAAGATTGATGAGTTTAAGTTTTAATTTTATAGAAGTTTCAGGAAAAAGGATCTTGATTTGGAAAAATGAATTTCAAAACTTTATTCCTGACTCAACCTGACTACATCCAGAAAGTGCCGGAATGATTTGTAATGAGTGAGATAAAACTGGTTACCAATCCCATAGATAAAAACTTCAAGATGAGAAAGGATAAATATCATAGAATGGAATCAAATTATAATTATATGTAAAAGGTCCCATTTTCATTTATAACCAAAATCTTGATGTGTTCCATGGTTTGTACATCGATGGACATTGTGAATGTAGTGGGAGTTATTATAAGGTTCACAGATACTTCCAAAATAGAAAATTATGAAGTGGTAAAGTGGATTATCTAGTGTCTTAAAGGTTTATATATTTTTTTTCTCTTTTTTAGAATGGATAAATTACTATAGGGGTTCTAAGATTCAGATTTTTGGGAAGATACAAACACTCAAAGGAGCACCAATATCTATTATAACACCCTGACTCCACTAACCCAAATCTGGTGATTATTGTGTTATAGTGGTACAAAATAAATAGATTAAAATCATGGTATCCAATAGTTTAGAAATATTGGAAAACTAGATACATAAATGAACATTACATTACATTTAAAAATTAAGATACATCAACTGAATATATGAAAATTTATTAATTATTTTTGAAAATCTATAAGTCACACAATGTAATCTTTATTGTTTCCAATGGAAATAGAAAACGATATAAAGGGGTGAGATCATATGCTCAGTAAGGGGTATTGTATATTGTAAGATATCATACATAAGTATGAAATCAATAATATGATAAGAGTAAATAGATGTCAAAACAAATGGATCACTGAGCATAATATATCCAATGATTACATAATAATAAATAAATGCATGGAAAAGAATAACTAATATCATAGTGATAGAATGAATAATGGTGGATATAATAAACATACTTATGAGTACTCATGATAAGACATCATAAATAAATGGGTAAGGATTATACTATATAACCAATCTAGTTTGTCTCATGATACCCACCGATGCATTGAGGGGATATATAATTCTGGAACCCACCTATCACATAATAAGTCCAACACATCGATCATATAAAGAGAATGAATAAGAAATAAATACCATAATGTTCCCTAAGTAACCTCATATGTAATCATAGATAAGTAATCAGAGTAAATCCATATAGAAATAAAGAAAATAAAAAAATTCAAAATTTCCCCATTCAATGGAATTATATGGATAACTAGGTGAATATCCCACAAATAACTTAAAACTATAGTATATTCATAATTTAATGTATAATACTCATATAAAAGTATTAATAAAAAGTTAGTAGTGAAGGTTATTTTTATTTTGTATGGATATTAATATTAAATATTCATTAAGATCAATATTTTTCAATGGTAGGAGACTAAAGCAATGCTAAAAAAATTCCCTCAAACCTACACTTCTGGATCTCATTTAAAACGTAAAAACTTCAAAAAATTAATTTTAAGATTATAAAAATATATTAAAATCATTCATTATGGTTCTTAAAGATCTTGAAAATCATACAAATCATATCCCATGGGAGTATAAAAATAAGTGTGTAGTTAGGTCCATTTTTTGTTCACTGAGTGAAGGATGAGTTAATACCCAACAAAACTTTTTTAAGGTTATTAACCATAGGTGAATTTGAGATTTATCATGCATCCACTTATAGCATCTAAATATAAATTTCATTTTTTAGGAGACTGAAAACTCTTTACTTCACTACAATATTAGGATGGTTTCTTATATTTATTTTTAACCCTTAGATTTTTGCAATTGTTTGAGCATTATAGTGGATTGTAAAGGTTGTATAATAAAAGTTAATGGTGATATATCAATGATAATATGATAACGAATCTATAGCAATGAAGCAAAATAAAATTTCACATTTAAATGAAAATGAACCAGAAAATATTTCAAAAATAAAGGATAAGAATAGATTAGGGACCCTTATATCAGCATAATAATGGTTTAGGTAAATTAAATAATGAGAGGGAATAACTAATAAATCATTAAAAATATATCAAATAGATTATAATACCAAGTAATTAAAATCATGATAGTATATAAAAAATAATTTTAAATGATATTATAACAAAAGGGTTACAATCGAAAAGAAAATAGGATGATTGGGAACCCTTACCTTCAAAAGTAGCTTCTTAAATCCTAATAAGAACACCTTAGAACCTTAGAAACTCCTTGGAGAGACACTTGAGATTGATAAATATAGGATAAGTATAATAAATTATTTTTTAATGAAGATGAGTGGGAGGATGGGCGGGTATCTATAGAAAATTAGGGGGATTTGTTTATTAATTTCAAAACATTTTCCTTCAAGATATAGATAAATAAAAAATGAAATACATTTTACTTCACATGGTTTTCACCCATGGTATTTTACATTTAAGGCATTGATTTTTACATTTTCATGTTTGAGCACAAAACTCCATTTTTTTATATTACTTTGAACATGGAAGTGTCTTTTTTATATAAAATATTCTTTGAAAAAATATTAACTTCCACTTTTGACTTTGGAAAGTATATTATAGGTTTAAAAAATTATTTTATTTCATGAAAATACTTTATATTTATAAAATAATTTAATTATATATGTGTATTCATTTATAATAATTTTAATTCATTTTTACATCATAATTATGTCATAATTCTTATTGTATATTCATATATTTTCTACTTTTTACCCAAAAATTGATTATAATAGACAATTATGAAAAATTCACCATTGGATAATTATGATAATATTATTTAAAATTTAAATTCATTTTTATGAAAATAATTATCTATATAGGTGAATTTTAATTATTAAATAAAAACACTTATGCATTTAAAAATCACACATTTGGTGCTTAAAATTTGAAAACTTTTCTTATTTTTTTCTGATATGAAAATATGTAATTATATTATTATTCATTAATATATATATATATTATTAATTATTAATTATATTACTATAAAATGGTTTTATGGTATTAGTTATAGATTTTTTTTTAAATGTAATTTCCTGGTTTTTTTTTATTATAATGTGTTGCACTATTATGATAAAATAATAGAATTTTCATTATGCCACAATTTTTATGATTAAATGCTTATTTACTATATTATAATCTAGGGTATTATATTATCACACCCCCCCCCCAAATAATTTTTTACTTGGAATTGGGGTGTATATAAATCCAATAATAAATAATGATGATTTTTCCTTATTGCTTCCTCATGCTCCTATGTTGCTTCTTCCAACTTGTTATTCCTCCAAAAAACTTTATCCAGTTGGTTGTCTAATTCTGTAACACTATATCTCTAAGGTAATAAATCTTGATAGGATCTTCCTTATATGATATTTAAGGTTTTTTCTCTACTTAATTGGTGATTATTACATGTGTAGGGTCTAGCATATACTTCATTAACAATGAGACATTAAAGAATCCATGAACTTTAGAGGGTTTGGGTGGAAAATCCAAATGATAATCCATATATCCAATTATCTCTAAAATTTTAAAAGTTATAATGTACCTCATACTTAGCTTCCCTTTCTCACCAAACCTTATAACTACTTCACATGTTGATATTTTCATGAAGACCTAATCTCTTACTTCAAATTCTAAGTCCTTACTCTAATTATCAGCATAGATTTTATATCTTCTCAGAGATTTCATGATATTATTCATTATAGATCAAAAATTATTAGTTATTTATTTAATAATTTTTAGGAATATTATCTTCCTTTCTCCAAATTCATTCCAAGATGTTAGAGTTTGACATATTTTCCCATAAAAAGCCTCATATGATGCCATTTTTATGTTTAATGGAATTTGTTGTTGTATAAAAAATCAAGAGAGGTAGGTACTGACACCATGTTCCTTGGAAGTAATGTGATAATAACCTAAACATATCCTATGAAATTTTTATGGTCCTTTTATACTTCTCATCAATTTTAGGATGATAGTTTATGCTCAAATGTATCTCAATATTCAAAGGATTTTAAAGACTTATCCAAAATTCTGATGTGAATTGAGGATCATGATCAAATACAATTGATAAAATTTTACCATAAAGTCTCATAACTTCATTATTATATATCAATGAAATATGTTCAAGGGATAGATCCTCTCCTATTTTTAATAAATTTTTAGACTTGGAAATTTGATCCATAATGACCCATATAGCATCAGTCTTCTTAAATGTCTTAGGTGTTCCAATAACAAAGTCTATTGTGATATTGTCCCCCTTCTACATTAGTATAGAGTGAGTTTTCATTACACCCTTTGTGATTTTTATCTCAACCTTTAGTTGTTGGAATATAAAGAATCTTGATAGAAATTCTATAATTTCATGTTTTATGTTTTTCATCCATGAGTGTTCTTTTAGATCCCTATACATCTTGGTACCACTAGGGTGTATAAAGAAGTTTGAGCTCTAGGATTAATCAAGTAATTATTTTTTTATCTATGGTATTGTTAGAACACATAGTCCCTTTCTAAACTTCAACACACCATCTTCATAGTTTAAGTTTATCAATTTCTTCTCTTCCATGGTTTTAATATTACTTTGTAAACCCTTATAATTTTGTTAAGACCTATTTATCTTCTCTAGTAAATATGGTTGGGAATTTATTTGGAAAGGGAATGATGTTTACCTTTCCTTAATAATTTCTATATCTATCTTTATTAAATCCATTAATATAGGATCCTTTTTTATACTCATCATGGTTAGTACTAAATGATCATTCCTTATCAATACATCAACAACCTTGTTCTACTTCCTTGGGTGGTAATGTGTTCTATAGTCATAGTTCTTGAGTAGTTATATATATCTCCTTTTTCTTATATTAATCACTTTATAATGAATATTTACTTGAAACTTTTTTAATCGGTGTATATATCACATATTTCCCCATAAATATGGTGACTCAATAATTTAAATGCAAATATTATAGCTTCCATCTCAAGATTGTGAGTTATATAGTTTTATTCATGGGTATTTAATTTACATGATGTATAAGAAACAACCCTACCATTTTTCAAATGGATACATCTTATTTATTTATTTAATGCATTATTATATAAAAAAAATCCCCCCTTTCTATATGGTAAGATTAAAACTTGTGAATTTATTAATTTTATCTTTAGTTCCTCAAACTTTTCCTTATATTCCTTAGACCATGTAAATTTTACCCCTTTATATGTCAACTTGGTTAATAGATTTTATAATCAAGAAAAAAATTTAATAAGTTATAAATATTAACCAATTAAGCTACTAAATCAGAGTATTTTAGTTATATCTATTGGTGTGAGACATTATTTAACAACCTTTTTCTTTTAAGGTTCAATTGATATTCCAACCTTATAAACAATATGGCCAAGAAAAGAGACTGATTAAAGCCATAATTCACACTTACTAAATTTCCCATACATCTTCTTCTCCCTTATTTTCTCAAGTAATATCCGTAAATAGTTTCTATTCTATTTGTTTCACTAAGAGTGTATTAAGATATCATTAATAAAAATCACAAAAACAACTATATGCATAATACTTGAATACTCAATTCATTAGATTTATGAACATATATTGTGTATTTGCTACCCCAAAAATAATTACTATGTAATCATAATGACCATACCATGTGTGAATATTCATCTTTTGTATTTCAAAAATCTTGAATTTTAATTGATGATAACCATAATAGAGATCAATATTTATGATGTATTGAGATCCTTGAGGTTGATATAACAGATAATCAATGAAAGGTAAATGATTCTTGTAATTATAGTAATGGAACTGATTTCTCTATAATCAATTCACAACCTCATAGACCAATAATTATTTTTAAAAAATATTATAGGTGTTCCCCAAGGTGACACTCTAGGGTGTATATATCCATCACAAAACTCTTGCATTTATTTCCTTAATTCCACCAATTCCATAAGATCCATTCTATAGAAATTCTTAGATATGGTTCTTGCATTAAGGATAAGGTTAATAGATAATTAAAATTTATGGTTAGGTGGATATCTATGTATTCTTTTTGAAATGCAACAATATAATCTCTCCACTAAAAATAATAGATTTTATTCCAGCCTCAGAGATTATAATATCCTTCTCATGATAATAAATTATATCATTATATATTGATAAAAAATACATATCAAGGATTATATCAAATTCAACCATTGGTATTACCACTAAATTTACAACTAAAGAACTTCCATTCATTTTAATAGAGTTGGAATAATATAATTTCATTTATATAATATTTCTTATATGAGTATTAACTAAAAAATATTTCTTTAATGCATCAGGAGATGATTTAATGTTCTTAGAAAACATTCCAGATATAAAAGAGTGTGTAGATATATAATCAAATAATGAATTAGATAACTTTGATTTTATGATCAAATTTCCTTATATAACATCATTTTGGACCTCAAATTCTATTATTTTGATTTAATATTCCTATTCTTACTCCCATGGCCTCTTCTATGGTATATTTCCATGATGCTTGGTGATTTTTTTTAAATAAATACGTATCTCCTAAAAATTAAAGCTTTTGACATTTGAAGATTCTATTTTTCCTTTGAATTCACGAGATTTATGTACTTTATCTTCGTACTTATAATAAATTCTCGGCTCATTCAAGAAATCCCCAGGGTGTTTCTTCCCATAGTTATTTCATGTTGGGAATTCCTCCCTTTCTTTTACTTCACCAAATTTCTCTCTATATGGTTCTTGGTTATCCTCTTCTTATCTTATATCCATTTAATAATAAAATACTTGGAGGATTCCTTCTTATTCTTGATGAATATTTTAATTATATCTTCACATAAAGAAAATTTTTGAGATACTAATACCCTTTGAAGTATTGACTTCAATCCATTATAAAATCAATCAATATTGATTTATAGATTGTGTAAATAATTCATAGAATGTATTGTTAACCTTGTAAAGTTGTTCTTATACTCAGCAATAGCTTCATCTTCCATTTATATTAAATTCATTAGTTTCCTTTCCATGACATATCTTTGATCAAAAGGAAAATATTTATCCAAGAATATCACTTTAAAATAATTCCACTCCATATTTTCTATCTCTTACTCCTTCTTGGTGTTTTTAATAAAATACCACCATTGGTCATCTTCTCTCCTTAGACAATATACTTCCATATTAACCTTATCTTTCTCACTACATCCCAAGGTAAATAATACCTTCTCTAGGGAGTTGATCCATTATTTAACTAATAATGATTTTTTGGTTCCATTAAGAGTTGTAGTTTTCTTACACATGAAGTGATCCAACATCGTCACCCCATGATGAGGTGAAATAGGATGTTCTAGATCGGAAAGGTTAATTTTCATAACCTAAGTTAACTAAATTAATATATTCATAATTTATTAGTCTATAACATCAATATCATTTAAATTATCTATATGTAAATCCCTACATTGATTGTAGGTGTTGACATGGTTTATATTCCTTCTATTAGGCACCATTTCTAAATAATGTCATGTAATAAATTAGTTTACGAATAAAACTTTGAATTATAAATCATAGTATATAATTTATATAAATTTATTAAAAATTTATGTTATGTAATATGTAAATATTTATATAATATCCTAAGGGTTTATCATAATGTTTATATATAATTATTTTCTTATAAATCTATTTCTCTAGGTTTCTACTAAACTTGATTTTATACCAACTATTACTCTCCAACTCCAGTAACCTGGAGCCAGTGGTTATTTTATTTCTATGGTACATAATCTATAGATAACAATACACATGATCTGGTAGTTTGGTAGTATCAATATTCTATATATATAAATGAACATTATATTACATTAAAAAAATAAGATACATTAACTAAATACATGGAAAATTATTATTTCTCCTTGAAAATCCATAAGTCACACACAGTGTTCCTTATGGTTTCCTAAGTAAATGGTAAAAAATATAAACGGGTGAGGTCATATGCTTAGTAAGGGGTAGCTTACAGTGGAATATATCATACATAAGTATTGAATCAATAATATGATAAGAATAAATAGATTCCCTAATAAATGGATTTGTAACCATAATATATATTCAATGATTACATAAGAATAAATAAATGTATAGATAAGAATAACTAATTTCATAATGATTTAATGAATAATATAAGACATCATATACATATCATTAAGGCCTCATACCAAGAAATCATACATAAATAGTCATTTATTACACCAAATACCCAAGCTAGTTTGTATCATAAAACCTATTAATACATCTAGGGGATATATAATTTTTAGTCCCACCCATCACATAATAATTCTGATGCATCTATCATATAAAAAGAATTCATAAATTATACATATCATAATATTCCCTAAGGAACCTTATAAGAAATCAGGGATAAGTAATTAATGGTGATCCATAGAGGAATAATGGAAATATAGAATTTCAAAATTCCCCCATTAAATGGAACAATATGGATATCTAGGTTAATATCTCACAATCAACTTAGAAAATATAGGATATTCATAATGAAATGGATTTACTCTTTTCAAAGGAATGATAAAAAAATTAGTATTGAAGGGTACTTTTTGTGGTGTAGGTATATAAATAGGAAATAGTTATTGAGTTCAATATCTTGAAATGGTAGGAGACCAAAGTAATGATAGAAAAATTTCCCCCGTACTCACACATATGTATCTTGTTCAACACTTACATACTTTAGAAAAATTATTTCAATGCTATAGAAATATATTCAAATCATTCATTATGGTTCATAAATATTTTTTGAATTATCCAAAGAATATCCCATAGTAATGTCAAACCAGGTGTGTAGGTAGTCCCATTTATTATACACTGAGTGAAGATCAATTTAATACCCCAACCAAACAAATTCAGGGTTATTTCCCCATTTTACATATGATCCAAAACCTAAAATTACTTATAGTATCTAGATAATTATTTAATCTCTAGAATACCACATGCTCTTTACATTACAAAAAAATTAAGATGGTTTTATTTATTTATATTTAACCCTTTGGTTTCTTCTCATGTTTGAGAATTATAATGGATTGTAAAGGTTATATGATGAGAGGTAATGGTGATATCTCTTTGATTAAATTATAAATAATTCATAATAATGAAGCATAATAAAATTTCACATAGAAATGAAAATTTATCGGAAAGGGTAACATAAATAAAGGATGAAAACGGATTAAGGACCCTTATAATGACATAATAATGATTTTGAAATGATGTTATGTCATTTAAAAATTGCATTCCACTTGACAAAAAATATGATATTTAATTCTAGTAAAAAGAATATTTAGATTAATTATGACTTCATCCTAAAGTTTTTAGAGGAAAAATTTTTGGATCTATGGAAAGTGGATGAAGTTTGGGATCCAACAGATATAATAACCAAGGTCATAGTCGATATATACAAATATGGTGAAGCACCTCAGTCAAGTTGGGATAGTAAAAATCATGTTGGGGGAATGATGTAGCTGAAAAGGAATATTTATAGTGGAAGGTTTTTGTAGAGAATGATGGAATACTTGGTGGTGAATCCTAAAAATGATTCTCAAAAGTAATATTATTTGGTTCATCCATGTGAAAATAATTTTTCATATAAGAGTTATAACTTATAGAAAGACTGATTATAGAAGTGTAATTTTCAGAATAGGATGAAGATAGTGGAGTGGTGAGACCAATTCCAGGAAGTCTAGAAGAAGGTAGACCGAAAGCAATGAAATTGGAAGTAGATAAATCAAAAGTAACTAAAAAGTATAAAAGGAGGAAGTGTGGAGATACAAAGAAATTGTGTAAGGGTTAACTCTGAGAATATATAATGGTTATTTAGAAGGTTACATAAGGGTGAACTCACTGAGTTTTTTGATGCATTCACTATTCAATGGATAGAGGAGTTAAGGTGGTTGATTCCTTAAACCAAGTGACCAGATGCTCATAAATATTGGATCTACTAGATATACTCTCTGTAAAAATTGGAAAGTGGTGAAACCAGTTACACCAAATGGGATCTACTTCAAGTGTTAAGGTTGGGATATTTGTATTAAGGCACTCTTTAATTTGTTCTATACATTTTAATCATCTTATGTTTCCTAAATAAATGTATTGTAGCATTCCCCCCATGGAGTGGGACTTAGTCTAAAAAACATTGATACTTATATTGTTATTTTTATTTTGTTTCATTTAATTTATTTTCTTTTGTAAGTTCTTGTATGGTTTTTATGTGTACTTTTTTATGTGTTTTTGGGGTGACTTTTCTTCACACTTTTGAATATATATTTTTCATGGGTTCATTCCAATAAATTAGTTATATTACTTTATTCACATCATGTAAGTTTCGGTGGATAAATTTTGATCTAGAGGTTCAATAACCAATAATCACAACATATATACTATCTAGGTATGGTCATACACTTCTTTAGTCTATCTCAATAAAGTGACCATGTTCAACACGCATCATATGAGAGGAAAAATATCATCTTGGTTGAACTCCAAAAGACGACATGATAAACAACATACCCAACCATCCTCGGATTATTTAATCCTCAAGACTTTCATAACAAAGGAATCTAATTATAAATGTTATCATGCTAGGTATCTCACCAGACACAGGTATTAGGGACTCCAAATATAAACCTTTCACCCCTAGTATACCAAATATATACTTTATAACACTCTATGTAGTATAATTCATGGTTTATATAATGAAAAGAAATCATTTTGTGCCTCATTAGTATATCATGTATCCTGATACAATAATCATACTCATGCTAACCTAAACATTTTTTCACAACCTATGATAATCTATGATGAACATCGGTAAGTGATAACTCAAATTCATACTCTGAGAGTCCAATTATCATTTCACTTCATGATATGCATATAGATATATACATATATGAATCCAACCAAAAAGAATAAAAATGAATATTACCTTTTGTATAACATGGTACATTTTATATTCTTAAAAAATTAAGAATACTTAATAAAACCATAAATAATATTCTATATAATATATCATATATTATAGAATACTGATCATCCATATGCTTGTTTCATTTTTAGGGGTTTTGTTAAACCCATTAAAACTTTATGTAATTCTGGCCACATATCTATTTAACCCCTTGATAAAACCCTCTCACTAAACTCTTTAGTGATTAACATATTTAATGTAATCCATTTTGAATAATAGTGAGATTTAGGAATCATGTTTTTAATGTTAAATTCCTATAATAGATTAAAACTATTTAACTCTGCAACATCAAATGTTATGATTTTAATGACTTCAGTCGTCTACATAGAACTCTTTCTAAATACATAATAATCATTTTTGGAACCCATTCCTTCAATATTTTCCTTAAAAACCTTTGATAATTAACGTAACTCTTTACATTATTTCTTTACCAACACATCCTAAACTCTTTTTGAATAGAAATTTACACTAAATAAGTATTTTTACTATAATAGCCTTCTATTTGTTTAATTTTAACTTCACTAAGTCCATAAATGATCCCAATCACCTCTTATACACTCTATTCTCTTAAGAATGTCATGATAAGATTCAAAAACTCTTTTATATTTAGAAAATAACTCTTATTTACATTTAGTATGAATAATTAATAAATAAATTACTATATCCATATCTTTTTATAGTATTTTATGTGTTTCAATAAATTTATAAAAATAAGAATTTATTATTTAAAATATATCAATAATGGTGGTAGAATCTCAATTTCTCATATTTTAATAAATATCTAGATAAACACTTTTAATATGGATTAAACATTTTTACCCTTATCTTCTTCTCAAGTATGTTGTAGAATCCAATGAATCATAAACCATGTGTAACATGTCATATTTTTAATTTTAACACTTTACTAATAAACAAAAAAAATTATCATATAATAAAAAAATGGGATAGTTATACACATCATTTATTAAGATTTTTCAGAGCCTAAAAAATCTTTAATATTCAATATTTGATATAGATAAAATTTACTTCGTCGCTTGAATTCAAACTATAGTATTTGACAAACTTCTATAATTATTTATCTGGTGATTATTATGTTTTAAATACATTTAATAAGGAATTTTTTAAAATGTGCTCCAACTAAAATGGTAACCCCTTTCGAACTCATCATTTATGTTAGTGGTCCAGAATCCATATTTCACTAATAAATGATTCATCCATGGTGTTTCTCACACTAATTTGTTATTTAGGTAGGAAATCATCTAAATCCTATCATATATTACTCTTAGATATTTGAGAGTGCAGCATCCCTGACCCAATTAGCCACCCGAATAGTGTTATTGGACCGGGTTCCACTAGCCTTAAGTCCACCTCCAAAAACTCTAAAGGTTTTCAACTTGAAGTGAGGGTGTAAAAAGTGTAAAATGGGGAGGATATACCATTAGGAGATTATAAAATAATGGTCTAAGTAATAATATATGACATGAAATGGAATAAATAAAACTCAGAAGACACAAACCCGACCCTCCAATCATGGAAGCACGATAAATATCAACAAACAAATAATAAATCATAACTAAATAAAGTAGTATAGATAAAAGTGAATAAAAAACGTAACACTTATATCCACTAAGAAAAACATACATCCAACACATAACAGGTTATACAAGTCATTATAAAATAGGGTTCTCAAATAGATGACCAACAATATCTATATATACTAAGCATGCTGAATTATAAAGGAAACAAAAATAGAAAGCTCTAACTATGGAAAGACCGTAGGGTCCCTTTCCAGAATCGCATGCCAAATGGCTATTATGATCCAACTCCTGAATCCAAACCCTTACATGAACGTAAAGACATAAATTCTACATGCATCCCAAAGGGCCTGTGTAGGGTGTGAGGATGTATCTCGGTAAGATACCACGGAAGTGTGTGTACCCAACATGAGTGTTTAAGAAGAAGTGTACTATGAAATTAAATAAAAGCAACAACTCAATAAATTGAATTAAGCACAAACTCTAGTGGTGCTAAATAGTCACTAGGGATATGTCAGCTTCTTTTTTCAATGTAGTAAGTCTAAAAAGGATAGGATCCTTGTCCCATGGCCCAAGGTATCCCCTAAAGTCTCATAGCCCAGGTGAAACCACTGGTTCCACCTAAAACAAGTAACTTGGCACTACGTGACTCCTAACACTTTGTGTCTCGGTTATATCACTTTCATCCTGAAGGCACACCCAAACAAGTCACTGATTACTCAGACCCCTACTCAAAAAAACTTTTTGGCATATGGCCTAACATCTTGAGGCACAAATATGTATGTCCTCGAATAAAATTTATCATCAGATATCAGCATGACATCTTGAGAAACGGAGATATCTATTCTCCTAAATCAATATGTGCTTATGGACTCAATATGGCGATCCTCAAACCCCAACTTATAGCCTCATCACTGTCAACTGAAGGCTCTAAACCTTCTATGTGTCTTTCTATGGCAATAAACCCAACACATTTTCTAAGATGCACTATCGGGGGGTTCTACCCACACAAGTGGTCAAAATGACCTCATTTCGGAGTCAACCTATGTTCACATGACTCAAATCAGAGATTTGTCCATCATGGGTGAGCGGAAATCACCAAATAAAATACCTAATCCACATCATCACCAGCACATCATGCCCCTATGATTGTGTCACTCAAAATTGATGGCCTTTCCATCCAATAACACATGCCATGCCCCAACCTGATAGCCTCGCTGCCTCAATCCGATATCCATAACACCCAATAGTGATCTCATCACCAAACAAATTCAGGCCAAGCCCAACCCGATGATCAACATCACCTCAATCCTGATGTTCAGTCCATCTAAATTCCTCGGGCCTATTCCTTCACAACCCCATGGGTCTCCACAACATATCACATGCATTTTATATATGTATTTCAAATCAAATAAGAAATTCAATTTAATATGATTGAATTGCGCAATTTATATGAACATTATAATTCAATTTAATATAATTAACTAACTTAACTTCAAGGATCAACTAAATTTAAATAATCAATTCAATATAATTGAATTACACAACATCAATTAAATAAAAGCCCAATTTAAATCAAAACAACCCCAATTATATAAAAAACACACCCCATCCTATCTACCCAAGGTGGTCAATAGAATTTAACCTATCCTCACATATATGAATTGGGTTTATGAATTCCTAAAGGCATCATATACAGTCTCACAATTAATTTAAGATCCAACATGGGAGTTCTTTCTCAAATACATATGGTGCGCTAAAAATATGCACCCCCAAACATACGCAAAAACACAAATAAATTTATGAACTACCTTCCTTTGACTCATAGACATAGGCATGTCTGATATCATTATCTAACTAGAAGAAGATTAGAAGAGATCTGAGTTTCCATCATATGCCCTGAAAATAGGAAAAAATGGATCAAACATATTTAGTGATCCATGAGTTGAGAACAAAGGATAAGGGAATGATTGGTGTTATTAGACTTACCAAAGGGGTTCCAACACCACCAAAGGATCGAGA
The DNA here is from genome assembly GCA_963277665.1 of Viscum album. Taxonomy (NCBI): domain Eukaryota; kingdom Viridiplantae; phylum Streptophyta; class Magnoliopsida; order Santalales; family Viscaceae; genus Viscum; species Viscum album. Next base: position 1,402,000,052 of record OY728156.1, on the reverse strand, counting down.
AATGGGTCACAAATGAAGGAGATGGATCAAATCCAGTGGAAGGAGGAAAGGGGAGAGCTCCCCCTTGTTGTATGTGGCCAAGAGAGGAAAAAGATGGAAAGAGATAAAGGAGGGAGGGTAAAATCATCATTTTTTCATTTAAAGAGGTTTCACGGTTTATCTTGAATGGTTATCCAAACCGTGCACAAACCATATGGGCTACAGTTCATAGGTACTTCCTAAGTGATAGTACCCATGTGTCATACCACACAATTTTATCTTACCGTAGGAAAACTGTGAGGTAGGCCTCTACAAAAACTGTGTACCATGCCACATAGTCATGCTCCACCTCACATGGTATGTCCAAACTATGTGGTAGTTCAAAATCGGGGAACATGGTTACATCGAAGGGGCTACATGGTTTACCCTAAATCATGTGCTTTGACTTAGAACTCCAAAAAAGGCCTTTAGACCTCCGACGCTCTCAAAACCTTACTAAAACACTCAAGGAACTATACAAGCCTCTAAACCTCTCTAAAAACATGTAATATGGCTAATGGAACTCTTGGAATTTGGTTCTGTTCATTAAAAAAATAGGACCCCCGCTAATTTAAAAGTTCAAAATGGGAGTGATTTTTAACCCAAATCAAAAACCACACTATAGTGGTGCCCAAACGTCTTTCACCTCAAGTAACCCGCAACCATTGATGCCCCAATGCTTAAGTACAACAATAATCATGAATTCCTCAATTCTCAGTCATAGAACCTAGTGCCTCACAACTCAAATATATTTACATATATATATACATATATCAATAACACACCCAAGATGGTTCTAACCTACTAAAAATCATCTGGTTAGTCTATATACATCTTGTGCACCTTATTCACTCAAAACAAAAATGCCTCAATAGGACATACCAAAAAAATAGAACCAAGATAAACCCATGGAATACCTCTAACCATCTTCATCTCACCAATCTTCTTAGACCCAGGAATCTCCACTGCATGCACTGGGCCTAAAGCTTGACTTCCTGAATCTTGACCTCCCTACGGTGTTGCACCAGCCACCAATCACTAACCCCAAATCTAGGTCCCACTATCTATTCCATAGCTAATGCATGCAATTAAATCTCAGCTACCATCACCTAGTATCGATCCTTGACTGATCTTAGAGACATGATTCGGCCTCGGTCCTTGAATGTCATATAACAACCCTTCTTTTTATTACACACTTAAACATGATTTATCACATAAACTATTCACTTTATACAACATGGAATATTGAGTGGTCTAGTGTATTTTTGGATTAGAAAAATTACATAAAAACTTAAAACATAAAACACACAACATATTTATTGAAAACTTCCTTTTCATAACCATGACATTCCCTCGTACTAAGCATTTCATGGGATAACCTGAGGACATACATGTGAAAAGGGTGAGCTATAAAGCCCATTATGGGAGTAAAAAAGGAATAAAATGAAGAATAAAATACATGTTAGGAAATAGGCATATCAATGGATCATAAAATAACATGAACATAAAGGCATGATATAGCATGATTATCATAACATGGAAATGTGGCAACAACACTTAACATGGAATTAGCATTAGCCAAGGCTCATTGCACATAGAGCATGAGTAAACCATCATTGAACTTGAATTAGCATGATAAAATCCACATTTCACTTGAATTAGCATGAGTAAATCCCCATTGCACTTGACGTATCATGATACTAATCTTTACCCAATGCATTGGAGTTCTATCAGGGCTCACCCTTCTTAATCATTTCATTTCATGCATAAGTGTGCCACATGGATCATAAAACATGGATTCATCATCATTTATTCTATGATAAAGAAATTTGGAATTCATACATGAAAATATATAATAAATAATTAAATGTGCATAAAACTGAATAACCTTGATAGATAAATGGGAATGGTATTCACTACACAATGACTTTGGATTGGAAAAATGCGGTGCAATTTTAGCAGTATAACGGCGTGATATAAGAATTCATAAAAAATGGTTGATGAGAGATAAAGGGGTGTATCATAATATGTATGTGAAATATACATTAAGGGGGTCATATAGATACATGTCCCAACATAAGTAATGGAATTTGGATTCATAATACAAAATAATTGCTTGAATGTAAATGAGGAGAGAGAAATCCCTTATGGAATTTCGGCATGGTAACAGGAATACATGAAAGGCATCGATGGGAGATAAAGGGGTATCTAATAAATAAAACATAAATAATACAGTATAGGGGAGGTTATAAATCATACCCCCAACATTTATAATTGAAAATAAAAGGGCATAACAATATTAAGAAACTTGGATAAAATGAGAAAGGAAGAAATCCCTTACCAAAATTCGGCATGGTAACGAGTGTACATGGGACGAACTAATGGGAGATAAAGAGCTCTATAATAAATTAAAAAATAATGAGGGAAGTATTAGGGAGGTGAAAAATCATACCTCAACATTTATAATTGAAAATAAAGGGGCATAATAATATTAAGAAACTTCAATAAAATGAGAAAGGAAGGAATCTCTTACGGAATTTCGACATGGTAACAAGTGTATATTTGAGGAATTGATGAGATATAAATGGTTATATCATCATTAAAAAATATTTAATTATGTGGGAGGTGAGAAATAATACCCCAACATTTTTAATTGAAAATACAATGGTATAGAAACATAAAGAAACTTAGACAAAAATGAGAGAGGAAGAAATCCCTTACTTGGAAGCGTGATTCCAAAGGCTTGGGAGAGGCTTGAGATAGGCTTCTTAGGAGATTGAGGTGACTTTGGAGGATTATATAGAGAGGAGGGAATAGTTTGGATGAACTCCAAAGGATTTTAGTGAAGAGTAACGGGTATCTTGGGTGAGTTCATATAGGAAAGGAGAGGGAATTCTTTATTATTTATGTTTGGGACATCACACATTAAACTAATCAAAAACACAAACCAGACCATGGTTTTTTCCCATTGATTTTGAAAAAAGGGAATTAAAATCAATATTTTATAAGACCAATGTCCTAACTTCTTAAAATAATAGGGTTGTTTATGTGGAGGTCAGTCTCACTCTCAAGAAAATCAATTTAAAAAGCCAAAATGTTTTATAAGCCTTGGAGGGTCCACTAAGGCTTTGTAAAATAAATTTAAAAAAACCTAAAATTGAATTATTTTAATGGTAAAACATATATTATCCTAAAAATATGTTTATTGTATTTTATTACATCACTATTGGTCCATTATTAGGTCATAAAACACATTATATATTTAAACAGTATTTAATTTTTACCCAAAAATTTGACTGTCTCAGAAAATTATGAAAAATTCACCATTGTATAATTTTGATGTCCTGATTCCAAAAATAATATTAATTTTATCTAAATAATTTTCTAAATATTTGAATTTTTACTTTTAAAATAAAAATCGACATTTATCGAAATTTCATGGGTTTTGAAAAAAACGGCTTTCAAACCTTAATAAAAATTACAATTTTATTCATAAAAATTATACGAACATTTATACTTAATAAAAAGTAATTTAATAATAATAATATTTTATTAAAATATTATTTAATTCAAAAATCCATTAATTTATCAAAATATATTTCTTAGTTGCATATTAACTAAAAATACTATTTGTACTTTAAAAACTATTTAAAAAGTAACAATAATAAAATGAATGTATATTATTTATTATATATAAAAATAATGCACATAATCATAGTTATAAGGTATTTTTACATAACCCCTTATAACACCCACATAAGACCAAAGGGTAAGGTGTGCGATAGTGATAGACGCTTGGGGTGGATCGAATAACATCTCTTGGGTGATAATCTCTATCAACTTCCACTTCTCCCATAGTCGGTTCCATTCGAGCTTAACATGTTGAATCTCGGATTAGGTTTGATCAAGAGAGAATCCCAATAATGTCACCTCATTTCCGAGCTCTGACAAATGGGCTTCGTACGGGGCAAGTCTACTGGATGTGGTCATCGCTTCCTTTTTTTGAGTAAATTGGATTTGTTAAAGCCTTGTATTTATAATAATAATGTGATCACTATTCAAGGGATATATTAGTAATGGTCACAATTCTTAATGGTATTTTAAAAATAAAAAATCATAAAACCAAAGAAGTGCATATGTTATATAACCATTTCACATAATAATACATTTAATTAGAGCAAGAGTAATTTCCATTATTAAAAGTTTGTGTTGTTACAATATTCCCCCCTTAAGAAATTTTGCCCACGAAATTACCTTTTCCTACACTAAAATAGATGTGGGTAACTCTACTTCATCACTTCCTTTGATTCCCACGTTGCTTCTTCAAACTTGTGGTTTCGCCGCAACACCTTGACAAGGGGCATTGCCATATTTCGTAGAACTTTTTCTCTACGATCTAAGATCTTTACTGGTTGCTCCTCGTAAGAAAGATAATCCTCTAAATATAATAACTTTAAAGAGAGTACATGTGAAGGCTCTAGTATGTACTTCCTTAAGAGGGATACATGAAAGACATCATGTAATTTGGCCATGGTGGGTGGAAGTTCTAGTCGATAGGCCACAGCCTCAGCAAGATCAAGAATCTTGAAGGGGATGATGTACCTAGGACTTAATGTACCTTTCTTTCCATACCTCATGACCTTCTTCCTCGGATATATGCATAAAAATACCATGTCTCTAACTTTTAACTCAACGTCTCGTCGACGGTTATCTACATAACTCTTCTGTCAACTTTGGGCTGCCTTGATAGGATGTTGAATGGTTTTCAACTTCTCCACCATTTCTTCAACCATTTTAGGTATTATTAGGTTACACTCACCAACTTCATCCCAATATGCCGGTATTATGAACCTTTTCCCATAAAGGGATTCATTTGGTGCCATTAGGATGCTCGACTGGAAACTGTTATTGTAGGAGAATTCAACCAGTGGAAGATGTTGGTCCCATCCTACTTTTAATTCCAAATAATATGATCTTAACATATCTTCCAGTGTCCGAATAGTTATCCTAGATTGGCTATCAATTTGATGATGATAGGTCGTACTAAAATTTAGTTCAATTCTTAGATCATGTTGGAGAATTTTCCAGAACTTCAAGGTGAATCTCGGATCATGATCAGATACAATAGATAGTGGTACTCCATGCAGCCTTACCACTTCTTTGATGTAAATATTTACAAGTTTATCTAATTAAAATTCTTCTAGAATCACGATAAAGTGAGAATTCTTTGTAACACAATCCATAATGACCCATATATAATTATTTCCTCTATATTTCATTATAATTCTAGTGACAAAGTCCATGGTAATTTTCTCCCACTTCTATGTTGGTATGGGTAGTGGTTGAATCATCCCCTTAGCCTTTTGCCTCTCAGCCTTCACTTTCTGACATACTAGGAACTTTGATGTATATTCTACAATATCTCTATTCATATTCTCCCACCAAAAGTTTTCTCGAATATCCTGATACATTTTTGTGCTCCCTGGGTGAATAGAGAAGGTTGAGATATGTGCATCATTCAGAATCTCCTTATTTATCTCTAGATCAGATGGTACAAATAATCATGACCCAAATCTCACAATTCCATCCTTGTCAACAACAAACTCTAAGGATTTCCCATTTCTGATAGCTTCCACCCTTTTCAGAATCTCCACATCCTTTCTTTAAGCATCTTTTATTTTATCCATGAGGGATAGTTGAGAAAACATTTGAGAAAGGATTAATGATGTTCCTTCCTTAATTATTCCCAGGTCCATCCTCTACAAATCTAAGAAGATTGGATCCTTTTCAATTCTCATTATTGATAAAGATGTAGGGTCATTTCTACTTAGATCATCCTCCACCTTGTTCACTTTCCTGAGGTGGTAATGGATTGAGAAGTCATAGTATTTGTTCAGATCTAACCATCTTCATTGGCGCATGTTCAAATCTTTTTGTGTGAATATATACTTGAGGCTTTTGTGGTTCATATATATTTCAAACTTCTCCCCAAATAGGTAATACCATCAAATTTTTAAAGCGAAGATCATTGCAGCCAACTCCAGATCATGTGCTGGATAGTTTTTCTCATGAACTTTCAATTTCCTTGAAGTATAGGCAATGAATTTGTTATTCTTCATCAACACACAACACAGGCCCTTCTTCAAAGCATCACTAAATTTCACAAAAAGTTCTCCACTTGTGGGTAATGTGAGCATGGGTGCAGTAATAAGCCTCCTTTTTAACTCCTTGAAGCTCTCTTCGCATTCATCACTCTAAGAAAACTTTACTCCCTTCCTAGTTAGCTTGGTAATAGGGTTGGACAATCGTGAGAAATTTCTCACAAATCAGTGATAATATCCAGCTAACCCCAAGAAGCTATGGATATCCATTACCAATGTTGGCCTTATCCATCCCTCAATTGCATCTGTCTTGGAGGGATCCATAGATATCTCATTGCTTGTGATGATATAACCCAAGAATGAGACCTCCTTCCACCAGAACTCACACTTGATGTACTTTTCATAGATCTTCTCCTTTCACAAGGTCTCTAGTATAGTTCTTATATTCTCTTCATGATCCTCCTTGGTTTTGGATTATATTAGAATATCATCTATAAAGACTACCAAAAAAATTTTGAGGTAATCTCTAATGAATCTATTCAACAAGTCCATAAATATTTCTGAAGCATTAGTGAGTCCGAAAGGCATTACTATGAATTCATAGTGCTTGTATCTTGTACAAAAATCATCCTTGGAGATATCTTCCTTCTTCACCCTTTCTTGTTAATATCTTGAATGCAAATCCACCTTAGATAAGTATTGTTCTCTACATAGATGATCTAAAAATTCATCAATTCTAGGTAGAGGATAATTTTTCTTTATAGTTATTTTTTTAAGATCATGACAATCAATGAAAAGGCGCATTGACCCATACTTCTTCTTGACAAAGAGGAGTGGATAACCCCATAGTGAAGCACTTGGGCGTATAAACCCTTTATCCAGATTCTCTTGTAGTTGTTTCTTCAGCTCCTCAAGATCCACAATATCCATTCTATATGGAGTCTTGGATATTGAAAACTCCTCAGGTATAAGATCAGTTGATAATTAAAAATCTCTTCTAGGAGGAAGACCATGAAATTCCTCGGGAAACACTTCAGTGAATTATCTTACAATAGGAATGTCTTCAAGGATGGTTTCCTCCTTAGACTCAATCATCTAATTCAGATATGCATGCTTATAGGGCAGTAATATCCACACTTGAGATGATGGTGCTAAAGAATATTCATCTTCCTCCTTGCACTTGTATACAATCGGGGGTCAATTCTCCATATGGAGAGTGATTTCCCTCTCATGGAAACTTATGTTGTCTCTATATAAGGAAATACAATCCATGCTGAGAATTGCATAAAATTCCACCAGAGGGAGTATGATGAGGTTATTTGGGAAGTTTAATCCAAAAATTATGACAGGGGAGGAGTTATATTCATGGTATTCAATTATTTCTCCAATTTTTGTAATCACTGACATCTTCGCTTCCATGATTTATGGTGGCGGTGGGATTTTTCTACTAAATATTCAGGATATAAAAGAATTCATATAACCATGGAAGATAACCCAACCTTTTACTTTTTTATTCTAGTTCTAATAAATCCTATATAGACATAGGTATTATTATATTAAAGTATTCACACATCAAGGGGAATCCAAAGAAAAAAAATGAATGACTTATAAATTACTTTTATTTCCTTAACTTATGAATATATAGGCTTCAATCTATGTTATCCATGATCTACTTCCCAACAATTATTCTTAGGGGAATTTTTTATTCCCTTAACAATGGTTCATACTAATCTTGTGAATTTACCAAAGCATATGCCCCACGAGTTTCATAATCGAGAGTGTATCAAGGCCCGTTTTCATATACCAGTATAACCCCGGTCAAGCCCAAAACTCCTTGTTGGATTTTTCACTCCTAGGTACATCTGTGCCAGATTTGCTTCTACCTACTCATATCCATACAGGGATGTATTTTCATGATAAACTACTTACTCAATACTCACCAAAATTTAGGTATGTTTTTATTATACTTGGTCTTATCCCTAAGTCTTTTACTAGGGTTTTCTAATCCTAATCCCAAAAATAACTAAACCTATCCTCTGATACCAACTATAATAACCTTGCTTTTTATTACACACTTAAACATGATTTATCACATAAACTCTTCACTTGATACAACATGGAATATCGATAGTTTGAGTGTATTTTAGGCTTAGGAACATTACACAATAACTTAAAACATAAAACACACAACATCTTTATTGAAAACTTCCTTTACATAACCACGACATTCCCTCATACTTAGCATTTCATGGGATAACCTGAGGACATACATGTGAAAAGGGTGAGCAATAAATCCCAGTAAGGGAGTAAAAAAGGCATAACATGAAATATACAACACATGTTAGGAAATAGGCATATAAATGGATCATAAAATAACATGAACATAAATGCATGCTATAGCATGATTATCATAACATGGAAATGTGGCAACAACACTTAACATGGAATTAGCATGATCCAAGGTTCATTGAACATGGATCGGAAGTAAACCCTCATTTCACTTGAATTAGAATGAGTAAATCCTCATTTCACTTGAATTAGAATGAGTAAATCCCCATTTCACTTGACGTATCATGATACTAATCTTTACCCAATGCATTGGATCTCTATCAGGATGCACCTTTCTTAGTCATTTCATTTCATGCATAAGTGTGCCACATGGATCATAAAACATGGATTCATCATCATTTATTTTATGATAAAGGAATGCGGAATTCATACATGAAACTATATAATAAATAAGTAAATGTGCGTAATTTTTAATAACCTTGATAGAGAAATGGGCATGGTATTCACTAAACAATGACTTTGGTTTGGAAAAACGCAGTGCAATTTCGGCAGCATAAAGGTGTGATATAATAATACATAAAAATGGTTGATGAGAGAGAAAGGGGTATCTCATAATATGTACATGAAATAGACAGTAATGGGGTCATATAAATACATGTCCCAACATAATTAATGGAATTTGGATTCATAATACAAAATAATTTCTTGAATGTAAATGAAGAGAGAGAAATCCCTTACGGAATTTCAGCATGGTAATATGTATACATGGAAGGCATCGATGATAGAGAAAGGGGTATATAATCATTAAAATAAAAATATTAAATTATTTTTAAGGTTATAAATCATACCCCAACATTTATAATTGAAAATAAAAGGTCATAAAATATTAATAAACTTGGATAAAATGAGAAAGGAAGAAATATGTTACCAAAATTCAGCATGGAAACGGGTGTATATAGGAGGCACTAATAAGAGAGAAATAGGTCTCTTATAAATTAAAAAATAATGAGGGAATTATTAGTTAGGTTTTAAACCATACCCAAACATTTATAATTGAAAATAAAATGGCATAACAATATTAATAAACTTCAATAAAATGAGAAAGGAAGGAATCCCTTACAGAATTTTGGCATGGTAACGGGTGTACATGGGAGGAATTAATGAGATATAAAGGGGTCTATCATCATTAAAAAATAAAGAGGAAATTATGGTGTATGTGATAAATCATACAAAAAACTTTTTAATTGAAAATACATTGGTATAGCAACATAAAGAAACTTAGACAAAAATGAGAGAGGAAGAAATCCCTTACATGGAAGTGTGATCCCAAAGGCTTAGGAGAGGCTTCAGAGAGGATTATTGGGAGCTTGGGGAGCCTTGAGAGGATTATAGAGAGATTAGGGAAGACTTTGGATGAACTCCAAAGGCATTTAGTGAAGAGAAAGTGGGAGCTTGGGTGTGTTTATATAGGAAAGGAGAGGGAATTATTTATTATTTAGGTTTGGGACACCACACATTAAACTAATCAAAACCACAAACCAGACCATGGTTTTTGCCCATGGTTTTTTCCGAAGGGGAGTGGAAAACAATATTTTATAAGTAAAATGGCCGAAATTCTTAAAATAATAGGGTTGATTATGTGAAGGTGAGTCACACTCTCAAGGAAATCAATTTAAAACGCTAAAATGTTTTATAAGTCTTGGAGGGTCCACTAAGGCTTTGTAAAATAAATAAAACAAACCTAAAATAAAATTATTTTAATGGTAAAACATATATTTTCGGAAAATAATGTTTATAGTATTTTATTACATCACTGTTGGGTCATTATTATGTCATAAAACACATTATATATTTAAACGGTATTTAATTTTTACCCAAAAATTTGACCGTCTCAGAAAATTATGAAAAAATTACCGTTGGATAATTTTGAAATAATGATTCAAAAATTATATTAATTTCATCCAAATAATTTTCTAAATATTTTAATTTTTGCTTTTAAAATAAAAATCGACATTTATCGAAAATTCATGGGTTTTGACAAAAACAGCTTTCAAACCCTAATAAAAATTACAATTATATTCATAAAATTTATACGATCATTTATAATTAATAAAAATAAATTTAATAATAATAATATTTTATTAAAATATTATTTAATTCAAAAAACCATTAATTTATCAAAATATATTTCTTAGTTGAATATTAACTAAAAATATTATTTGTACTTTAGAAACTATTTACAAACTAAGAATAATAAAATGAATGTATATTATTTATTATATAGAAAAATAATGCACATAATCATAGTGATAAGGTATTTTTAAATAACCCCTTAAAACTACCGCATAAAACCAAAGGGTAAGTTGTGCGATAGTGACAAACTCTTGGGGTGGCTCGGATAACATCGATTGGGTGGTAATCTCTATCAACTTCCACTTCTCTTGTAGGTGGTTTTGTTCGAGTTTAACATGTTGAAGCTCGTCTTGGGATTGATCAAGAGTGAAGCCCAATTATTCCACCTCCTTTCCAAGGTCTGACAAATGGGCTTCGTATGGGGCAAGTCTACTGGATGAGGCCATCACTTCCTTTGTTTGAGTAAATTGGCTTTGTTAAAGCCCTATATTTATACTAATCATGTGATCACTGTTCAACGGCTATATTAGCAACGGTCACAATTCTTAATGGTATTTTAAAAATAAAAAACCATAAAACCAAATAATTTAATATGTTATATAACCATTTCACATAATAATACATTTAATTAGATCAAGAATAATTTCCATTATTAAAAGTTTGGGTCGTTACATGTCAACTGTTCGAGAATACTTCCTGTAGAACCTCTCAAGATGACTGACCTTTCCACATTCCTGGAACTCCTTTGGAGGATGCTCACACTAATTCCAAACATTTCATAGTTTCCCACACTGAAAAAAACCATAGAATATTCACTTTAAGGTGTTCTAGTGGAGTCCTTGTCCTGACTTCCTTGCTAGAAATCATCTTTGTCTTGCTTCCTTCCATATGAAGCGTCACCACTAAAGTCACCTAAAACCAATTCCTAGCTCATGTAAGACCTGTCTGCTAGTTTTTCCTTTGCTATGATCACCTGTTTCATAACATCTGATAATAAGGTCACCCTAAAGATGTTTAATTTCACCTGAATTTCATGTCGTAAACCATCCTTGAATCACCTCACTCTCGAGGTGTCATCACTCACTATGTCGTTTGAAAAGTGAGAAAATTCAATTAACATCACTGTATAGTCCATGAAGTACAAATTTTCCTACTAAAGGATAAATAAATATTGATATCACTCTACCCTTAGTGTCTCTGGGAAGCAATGATCAAAGAACCTGGCCTCAAAATCCTTCCAGGACAGTCCCTCATGTCTGTTATCCTAAACCTACACATCCCACCAGCTCTTAGACGAACCTATGATCATATAGGTTTCCAACTTGACTATCTAACTTGGAGGAATCTCTAGCTACTCAAAGATCATCTGTGTACTCTCAATCCAATTCTCAACCGCTTGTAGACCACCATCACCCATAAAAAGTAGTGGGTGTTATGGCTGGAATTATCAACTAAGATAATACATGGAAGGTTCAACTCCGTGAGAACCACTATTAATACCCTAGATCACACATACCAATATCGATCTGAGATTCTCATCGATTCACCACCCAAATGTTTTCAAGTATAGTAGATTTCCTTTCTAAATTGGGACATAAACCTGAGCTTGTGCCTATAGTTGTACCTATGGATCATGCTATTCTTGAACCACAGGAGCCTCAACTTGATAATTCTCCTCCAACATCAATCCATCTCCCACCTAATTCTACATCTTATCTATCTAGGAGAAACCCACTGAATTCCATCAACATGGTCATATATCCCATATATAACATTTATATGTAAAATAGAGATAGGAAAATTAGTAAAAGGTATCACATCCTTACTACCCTTACCGTTTTTTATTGTAACCATTCCATGTAGAATCATAGCCCCATGGCCTCCTTACCCACCCTAAATAGATTCAAGTATAAAATATTCAATTGGTCCATGCTTATCTTGACAACCAATATTGCCTCAATCTGACGACTTTATCACCCAAACTGGTGATCAACATCACCTCAATCTATACCTACCTTCTCCTATAAGATCCAGGACCATTTCACATCACATAAATTTATATATACATTACATAGAATATTACATTTCACATAGAATAATAAATTTCATATCATGGAACATAAAATTTAAAATTTAAACATCATAATATGTGCCTACCAAGAGAATAAACAAGCATAGCAATCACACCTTGTCTCACCAGGCCAAGGTCCCAAGTCTCATCCCTTTCTATACCAATCCAAGGTCACATATCATAACATATAGTGATCACATTACAAATAATCCACTCTAGGTGGAAATCAAACCAATCATAAAATGAGAAAAATAGAAAGGAAATTCTCACCCCTGGAAACTGAGTTTGTCCCTTGTACATGGGGCTGTAGGAAACCAAGAACGAGTTATAAATCTAGTTCTGAAAATGTATAAATCGTCATTCTACCATATCTTAAATAGTAAGACCATCCGAAAATAAAAACAAAATAATTTTTGATCTTATTAGTATCTAGTTAAACACTACTACTGAATACCAGTCAAGAGTTGATCTAATACCACTTGTAGATTATCTGGCCACATTAGACACCCGAACAGTGGTATCAGACTAGGTTCCACTAGCCTTAGGAACACCTCCCCAAATGCCAAAGGATTCTAACTAGCAGTGAGGGTGTAAAAAGGGTAAAGTGGGGAGGATATACCCTTAGGGGATGATATAATACTGGTCATAGGAATAATATATAACATATAATTGAATAAATAAGACTCATCAAACTCAAACCAAACCCACCAATGGTGAAAGCACATTAAATATCAATAAACAATAATGGAAACATAACTGAATAAAGAAGCGGAGGTAGAAGAGTATACCAAACATAACACTTGTAGCCACTAAGAAAAACATGCATCCAATACATAATAGTTCATACAATTCATTATAAAAGAGGGGTATCCAATGTCTGACCAAGAATAGTTACATATACTAAACATGTTGAAATAGAAAGTAAATAAAAACAATAATATCAAACAAAGGAAAGAACTCAAGGTCCATTTCCAACATCCCATGCCAAACATATACTATGATCTAGTTCCTAAAGCTGAACCCTTACCTGAATGTAAAGAAATAAAGTATACACGCATCCCAAAGGACCCATATAGGGTTTGAGAACGTGTCTTAATAGGATACCACCCAAGTGTACATGCCCAACATGAGTGTTTAAGTTGAAGTGTAATATGGAATAAATAAAATAAAAAACTTAATAAATTTAATTAAACACAAACTACACTAGTTCTTAATAGCCACTAGGGAGATGTCACCTATTTCGGCCAACATCGTAAGTCTGAAAAAGATAGGATCCTTTGACTATAGATCAAGGTATCCACAAAAGTCTCATAGCCCAAGTGCACCCACAATTTCCACTTCAAATAAGTTACTTGGAACCATGTGCCTCCTAACACTTTGTGTATCAATTATATCATCGATGTCCTAAAGGAACATACAAAAAAGTCAATGGTCCTTCGGAAACCTACTCGAAATCACCCATCGGCCTATGGATTGATATCTAGAGGCACAGTGATGTCTGTCCTTAAATAAATGTTACAGTAATCTCTTATCATGATGTCTTGATAAATGGAGATATATATTATCCCAAATCAATATAGGCCCACATCCTCAATCTGGAGAGCCTCAACCCCTAACAAATTGCCTCATCACTATCGTATGAAGGATCCTCACCTTCAATGTGTCTATCTATATCAAGAACCCACAACACATTTCTTAATATTCACTATTAGGGTGATCTACCCACATGAGTGGTCAAAAACATGTCATCACGGAGTCTACCTGTGTGCACATAACTCAAATCGTCACTTTGGACAACACAGGTGAGCAGTAATCACCAAATAAAATACTTAATCTACATCAAAACCAGCACCTCATTCCCATATGACCATTTCGCTCAAAATCGATGGCATTATCATCCAATAACATAATCCATTCCCCAACCTGATGGCCTTACTTCCTCAATCTTATGTCCATGATGCACAACCAGTGATCTCATCACCCAAGAAATCTAGGCCAATCCCAACCAGATGATCAATATCGCCTCAATCATGATGGGAATTCTATCCCAATTACTTATTACAAGTCCATATTAGCCCCATAGGTTTCCATAACATATCACAATCATTTTATATATTCATTTCAATTAAAATAAGTAATTAAATTTAATACAATTGAATTGCACAATTTACATGAACAAAACAATTCAATTAAATTAAATTGAATAACTCAAGTTCAAGGATCAACTCAATTTAAATAATAACTTCAATATAACTGAATTTCAAAACATCAATTAAACAAAAAAACAAATTTAAATCAGATTAACCCCAATTATATCAAAAACACACCCCATCCTATCTACCCAAGGTGGTCAAAATCCTTTAACCCAGCCCCGCACATATTAATTGGGTAAGGGGATGCCTAAAGGTATCCCATATGGTTTCACAATCAATTTAAGATCCAACATGGGGGGTCTCTCTTAAATACCCATGGTGTGCTAAAAATATGCACCCCCAAACATCTGAAAAAATAAAAAGAAATGTATGAACCACCTACCTTGGAATCATAGACATAGGAACATCTTATATCAATTTATAACTCAAAGTGGATCAGAAGAGATTAGAGTTTCCATCGTATTCCCTAAAAATAGGGAAAAACAACTCAAACATATTTAGCACTCCGTGAGGTGAAAATAAAGGATAAGGGAAGGATGGGTGTGATTACCCTTTCCATATGGGTTACAACACCACCAACGGATCAAGAAATAGATCAAAAATGATGGAGATGGATCAAATCTAGTGGAAAGAGGAAAGGGGTGAGCTCCCCCTTGTTGTACGCGGCCAAGAGAGGAAAAATGAGAGAAAATAGATAAAGAATGGAAGGTAAAATCATCATTTTTTTCATTTAAAGAGGCCACATGGTTTAGATCAAAAATTTTTCCAAATCATATGCAAAGTGTACAAGCTATAGTGCATAGGTGCTACCTAAGTGGAAGTACCCATGTGGAATACCACGCAATTTGTTCTGACCATGCACAAATCGTGTGGTAGGCCTCTATAAGAACTACAGACCATGTCACATGGTCGTACGCCACCCTACATGTTTTTTCCAAACCATATGGAAGTTTAAAATAATGGCACATGGTTACCTAGAAGGGGCCACAAGGTTTACCCAAAACCATTCACCCGGACTGGTAACTCCAAAACAGGTCTTCGGACCTTTGATGCTCCCAAAACCTTTCTGAAACACCTAAGTTACTCTCCAAGCCTCTAAAACCATCTAAAAACATGGTATAATAATAAAATAACTCTCGCAATTTGGTTCTGATCGTCAAAAAAATGGAACCCCCTCTAATTGAAAGGTTCAAAATGGGAGTTATTTTTAACCTGACTCAAAAAACAAGGACATTACAGAGAGGGTAACACTTTTTATAATCCATCATATAGATAAAAATCAACTCTGTTACTTTGGTAATTTAATCTTATTAGGGTCTCTCAACTAAGTGTTTGCCAAATAAAATTTCAAAAAAGGTCACTTAATCCTATTTGGTTCACTCATCACTTTCTCTCCTTACAAAATATAATCCAAGTGCACCCAACTAAGGAATGACCAACCTTGTTAGATGATCTAGGTCTTGAAAAGTTCTAATTTGGAAGGAATATAATACATATTAATTAAAAGGGGATTTTAATATCATCATTTAATCTCATGTATTCCATTTACATGTATAAATTCTTCTAATAATTAAGTTTGTAATATTATTTCTTCAACAAAATCAATATGTTCAAACCATACTCATATGAAACTATTTATATAACTCATAGCTTCTATTACTAACCCAAATTAAAAGACGATTAAATTCATACATACCCAAATGAATCTTATTCATAAGGTACATTAAAACCATTCATGTAAATATTTAGAATTATATGAAATCAACAATACCGATATGAATAATCCGGGAGCCATAGATAGTCAACCCCCACTTTTCTAGATAAGGCGTAAACCTACAGGCTAGTGAGAAATATGACCCAAAATATCCCCACCCAATGATAATTCACTCAATAAAGACTTTAATTTCATCACAACTCTTACATTGAATATGTATAAACTACAATTAACTACTTAATTTATGTTCAGAACTCAATACAATATAAATTCAAGGTAGAATAAAACTAAATCCATTATCAAACCTAACATGCAACTCATTAGATGCATTTATGATAATCTCAAAAAGCGGTTTAAACAACTTTAAACTAAAGAATACACATATTCATAATATAATAATTATATTCATGAATAATAAACCAGAAAATAAATCAATCAATCAATCAATAAATTATTTCAACATGAGATGATCAATTGTCAAAAATTCATAAATATAGATAAAAATAAACATTTTATAATTTAGTCATTCATTATAGACCTTCCATAATTTTGAATATAAACTCTTTACATTCATTTTATAGTATTAAATCTTTCATATTATTTCATTATATAGAATTTCAATTTAAATATATGATATTAATGAATTGGAAACATTTTATAATCTATTTTTTATTAAGTAAAAAAATTACATAATATAAATATACTTTTATTTTAAATTATTTAAATCCTGATTAAATCAATTATAAAAACTAATTTTTATGTGGCCTAAATAACTTCTTAAATAAGGAATTTAATTTAAAAATTTCAAATTTATTTTATAAACTATTCATAATATTAAATAGAAACTCTTTTATATTTTGATTTATTTTTCAATTCATAAACATTTTATAAATTATCTATATGATTTATAAATAAAAATTTTATTTCTAAGTCATAATGAATGTCATGTAATTTATAAAAAGGTATTTTTTTAAATATTAAAAATTAATAATATGAGATATTTAATAAATGTTTCAAAAAAATTAAATAATTAATTATAAACATTTTATAATTAATTGATTTATAAACAACTTTATAAAAAAAATATCCCATTTTACCTTTTCCCATGATTTCTAAACAATTTATAAATTATTTAAATTCAATTAATTATTAAAATATAAGAAAAATTTATTTTTCACTTCATAAACATATTAAACGATATCTCATAGATTTTAGGCTATCATAGATAAGCCACAACTTTCAATAAGGCTATCAATTATTTAATATGATTGCTTTAAGGGTTTTTGTGATATTAAATAGCCTTGGTGTAACATTAAATAATCATGGAGTGGATTTGTGTTAACTTGCATGATATTAACCCATTCTCACTATAGCCAGTGTAATGTTAGTCTCACTACTCGCATAGGACTAACTTCATGCATGTATACCCTGTGTGATATTAATCAAGAACTACATAGGAATAATGACTTATGATATGGGGTTACATGTAAGATTAATAGAAGTGTGTTAAGGGTTTCACAATATTAAAATGACGATGTGTGGGATTAAATTATATGATGTTTCATATTAATTAAGTGTCACTATGTGAGAATAATAGCTTATGGTATGAACCCATTCATACAACATATTCCTTTCATGAAATGAAACCTTAGTTTATCTTACGAGTGACATGGCATAATTAAGAATAATCCAACACATATAATAAACCTTGATAGTCACCTAGCTGCTCCAATCATATTAAATTATACTAGGCTCTATTTTTTACAATGAACAAGAACATATTCATTTTAAACAAATGATTTTGAATTATTAATATGGATTACTTTCATATCACTACAAGGATTCTCAAAATAGTTTAATGTTTAAACTTAGTAGATTAATAGGTTTAAGAAACCATAAATAGGATGTCCATACAAGAAACCAAAACCATGTTGTAAATATAAAATGAAGAAATGGTGTACTTTACACCATTAGAATCCATTTTTCATTTTTGGATGATATGTGAGATTCCTAGGTGGATCGTGTAATCATCTTGAGAAGGGGGTGAATCAGGGATGACCAACTTTTACTAATTATATTCAATTTAAACTCTTCCTTGATTTAATTGGATGAAAACTATGGAATAATTATAATGTATGAATATTTATAATCTCCCCCCCCAACCCACTTTTCCCTTATGTTATGCAGATAATATAAAGTAAACAACACGTGGGGATTTTTACAAAGTTTGTCCTTGGTTTGAGAACCATATCTGTGTCATGTCAACTCTTATCAGGTCACAGGTTCATCCACTTATATATCAATCTCATATTACAGGCAGTTTGATAATGAATCACCCTTTATCCCAACTAATTAATTATATTAAGACAAGTAAAGGATATTTATACTATTTGCTTTAGTTGATCTATCTCCTAAAAATTTCCTCCTATCTCCCAGCAGGAATATTAGAGTTGTTTATAATAGAACCACCAGTATTCAAGTAATCTTCTCAAACTTTCTCATGGATGGTTCTTTGATTTTCTCAAGATATTATGTTATTTTAAACATGCACATTGTCCTATCACTAGTATAATTTTCATCTGCATCTCTCACTCTCTGGGACTAGTTTATCCAGTACTTCTCTATCTGGTATGTTGTACTTAGTGCCCCTCAGTCCATTTCACCTCAGTCTAGTAATCCTTATGTCTGATGTGCCTATATACAATGTTCCCTTATCCAGTATTTTGTTTTTGGTATGCTTATATTTGGTTCAAATCCATCTAGTTCCTACATATCTATAACTTCTTTGTATATAACTCTTATGTGCGGTTATTCTTCTTCAACTAAGTGATTTATTGTTCTGATACTCATTCTATAAAAACTTCAAAACTTATTATCTCTTTAAATTTATATAGTTAAAACTCATAATGGACCTTTATCCATTTATATGGGAATAATTAATCCAAAAAATAAAGGAGGAAGTATAGGTTCTAATTTAAAATTTCCTTCCCAACTTAACTTATGTTTGACCACCTTCAAAACTTCTAAAACTTTAAAGTCAACTATCTTCATATGAACATCCTTAAATATCATCATTAATGGTATCTTAAATACTTCCTTAAATATTTTATAGATTTATTAATGTTAAAATAATATCTTAGAATCATCAAAATCAATGACTTTATGAAGTTTCATAATTTTTCTCAAACCTTCATCTGGTGTACAATCATAAAGGTAGCTATGCCTGATATTTATTCATCTAATTAGCTTGGTCTAGTAAAATTAGGATTCTACCATCTGATTCTATTCACATGTTTCCTCCATCTGATGGACTCACATAAGTTCATATGTCTTGATTTTTTCAATGATATAGAAGTTCTCTATCTAATACTCATCCATCAAATGATCCCTCGTAAGTCTATTCAGTCAAACTTTTACAAAAAAAATCCAATATAAATGGATCTCTATATCAAGTATAAACACTAGCTTCCATTTATCTAATATTCTTTATCTGGTCATCATTACTTGAAAAACTCATCTGAGTGAATTCCTTCAAAACATCACTCTTCTTGGAATACTAAAGAACTCTTTTTTTGGTAACCTTTATACTTCTCTTCCTGGTAAAACTTTATACATGTCCATCTGTAACCTTCATATATTTATTCTTCAACTGTAGTCACAAGGTTTCTATGTGATCAATCTATGTCAAATGGAATCGTTATTTTATTCTTCATACACCTCCATCCGATCATTATTTATAACTTCAGCACTTCATATCTTGAGGTTTTTACTACCACAACTCTAACTTTCCACTTTGAACTTTGTATAGTTTTTAAATTCATCAACTTGAACTTCATACAAATTTTCTCTGCCCAAAAAAACGATGCTTGAACCATGAAAAACTTTTCATAATCATGATATTACGAACATTGAGGATTAGTAAAGAATCATTTGAATTATTACTTTATATAGCTTACACTTCATTAATTTCCTTAGGAATGAATCATAAGAATGGTATCATTTATTCAATGAGGTTTTTATTTATAGATTATCATATATTAAATTAATATTGTTATTCAAATTAATTTACCTCTAGGCTTAGTTTCATTATTATTTCTTCAATATTCTTCTTTTTTACACTTCCTTATTCAATTATAAAAAAAATTATGATTATTCTTCATCATCATCACTATTCAGAAATACAATGAAGGTTTTTTCTACAAAATTATGATGTATATGTTTTCTTATAGGCATAAATATTTCAATATAATTTTCTTTTATACATTAGAATAAATAACCTCAACTATTATTTATTAATTTTTTATATCTTTTGGAAGTATATATTACATCTATGGAGTTCCTCCTTCCATTGGTCTAAACTTATAAAGTAAGTTATTCCAGTGAACTTATTCTATAACACCCATAAGAAATCTCTTATACTTCAAATTACTCATTGAATTTGATACAAAATATTAACAACACATAAAATATATCAACATGGTCATCTGATATGAGTTACAATACCCCCCCCCCTTTTATTTGTTTTCAATAAAAAATTATCTTTAAATTCAATGATATTTCTCCCCCCTTATTGAAAATGAATTCAAAGTATCTTTCTTCCGAGAACATTAAGTGAGGGAATATTTTTCTCTTTCCCTAAATGAACTGAATTTGAATCCCCTTTAGTGAAATCTTGGGGTGAGGGACGAACCTTATTAAAATCTTTTCTTCTTATCTTATTTTATTCTCTTAAAATTAATATAAAACCCTAAAATTATTCATAGAAGGATAGTATCACTTTTATTAAAGTAATAAGTCCTAAAAAATAACTTTAAGTCTGCAGGAACTATTCTCAATGTAGAAAATAAGAGTGACTAACTCAGACATTAAATTGGTCCATAGAATTTACTAAGTGATACAAAATTTAATAAAATCTTATTTTTGGGGAAAATTACATCAATTTTAATTCAACTTATTTTTCTTCATCCAACTCAATAAATAGATCAGAAATTGTTTAGCATAAAAATGAATAGGTCTCTTCCCCATTTCAAGGTAATACTTACTTTTTCATCAATAAATAAATTTTCCCTTTTTCATTTAAAATTCAATTTTTATATGAGGATGGGAGTATAAACATAATACCTTAAAGATTATTAAATCCATTAATTCTCAAGATATTCTGTATCTATAACTTCATCATCATAATTTAGGGATTCATTCTCTAGGTACTTTAATTTTTACTTTATTAGAACTTCAAAATATGATTTCATATACTTCGGTTTTCCAAAATTCATCTCTTAATTTTAAAATTATCAAGTTTCCAAAATCATCATCCTCCACTTCACTTTAAGGATCCCATAAATAAAACACCTTAAATACCCTTTTCAATATAGCTTATCCAAAATATATAAGGGAATAAAGTGGATGTTCTCTTTTCTCATCTGATAGAGAAACAGGGTTGAGAAAGTTTCCCCAACCCTGAAACTCTCTTCTATTTAACTATATTTTTATTCATGCCTTCAACCTTATCTTTCTAAGTATTAATCTTCTTTGATGGAATGGTTTTTTTCTCATCACCTTATATTTTATCATTGTGTAGTGGTTTCTTCTTAACTTTAGCAATTAAAGAAATTTCATTTTTCTTATTGTATTCTTCTTATAACTTCCTTTCTTAATCTAACTATTACAGCCAAACAACTATGAAGACTTTCATAATATGTTCAACTTTCTTCTTATAAAAATATTTCTTTTTAGAGCCACTAGTTTCTTATGAATCTTGTCTACTTCTATCTACAAACTTCTTATGCCCTGGTAAAATTATTAGGAAATTTTTAAGAGTGTGTTCAGCTAACTTACATCTTTCACATAGCTTCTTATCATCTAATAAGTTACTCCTTAGAGGTAACTTCTAGTGAACTTCATCTTCTTCATGAGATATGTCTTCTACCATTCCAATTCACTTATTTATTTCTCATATTAATTGACTTTTTTCTTTAGATTCCTTCTATTAACTCGAATATTCATCATGAATTTACAACTATCCATGAAGTGTTATTTTATTAAATAGAAGTAACATATTTTCTTGGATATATGATATCCTAAAACTTTATTCTTGGGTAAAAATTTCTTATTTTATTCCATTTTCTTACACTCTAAGGTGGACTTATAGTCTATCTTATTTTTATTTTCTTTCATATTTTGTGTCCTCCTTTAATTTGTTGTGTTGTGATTGGTATAAAAAAAACTAGAACTCACCTTGGAAAATTATTCCATAACTTAAACAAAACTTTTCAATATATTTTAATCAGTTGGATAGATTTTTAAACCTTTTTGAAGATTGGTTATACTTGGTAGAGTTTCCATTTCATTTACTTTAATCTTCCATAATAATGTCCTTCTTTGTACTTCATTCCTTGGAATAAATATCAATATCCATTTTTCTGAACTTTCTACAGCACCAATAGTATCCAATAATCCTAGGATTCTTCCATTATGTTATATTTTTGGTCAGTTGATATTCCACGACCTAGCCTATTGAGTTCCAACTCATGACTACCCCAAGCCCGCTTCCAATAGACCAAGGTATGGAGACTATCACCAAGTAGGAAAATCCCACAAATGGGAGGCATTAGCCTAAATTACCTACACACATACACACATATCCAAGCCCACAAAATGTTTAAATGTAAGACAACTAAAATAATTCATGTATTCATCTAAGATCCCACAAAATATTATGAAAGTAAAGTTCTGAAAGCAGAAAAAGGGGCCAAATACAATCACAACCAAAAACTGTAAATATTATAACCTACTCCAAGGGAGAGGAATAAACTCAAATTAGAGATCCTGGTAAAATACCTTGATCTGAAAAGCTCTAGCTACGCTCCACTTGCTCCATATCCTCCCAGGACACCGTCAAAAAGGGTCATCATCTGCATAATACACGACACATGTGGGGAAATCCCATGTAGGGGTGAGTATAAAAATACTTGGTAGGATACCTCAAAAACACTAAACATGAATCCTTGAGTATATTTTTTTCAATATAATATATTACAATCAATGCATAAAAAACACACAGAAATACTCAAAAAAGACACCACACCACTAAGTAGTCATAACCAA
This sequence comes from Viscum album, assembly GCA_963277665.1. Taxonomy (NCBI): domain Eukaryota; kingdom Viridiplantae; phylum Streptophyta; class Magnoliopsida; order Santalales; family Viscaceae; genus Viscum; species Viscum album. Next base: position 1,401,976,469 of record OY728156.1, on the reverse strand, counting down.
TTATCATCTATAGGATTCTACTCAAAGCAATGACCATTCTAGGAGAATCCACTCCACGAGCTCTGCTACCATTGAAGAAAATTTATGAAAAGGTAAAGATCATTGGGTCCCACACAAGAAATCACAATGGTCTAAGAATTCTTTAATACTCAAATAGGGGGTCATGCTTAGAACCACTGGGGTACACCATGAATCCAATCTGGATCAACTTACAACATAGGGGATGATATGTCAACGATACCACAAACCCTATCGATATATCCTTATAGATGGAGGATTAAAGCCCTGCTCAGGGTACTCAGGTTGATTCTACAAACCCCACCTAGGTAACAAATATGATATAGGATCTCACTCTAGTCTCATAGAGGAACACTACAACTCTATTTGAGACTCAGCCTCTATAGGGGATCACAATCCTGTGATGTGGATATAATGTCACATTATACCCTTGAGGGAAAAGACCAAGGGAACACACTCAACCTATACTTGTCCAAACTAAGGAAATGAAGAGTTACAAACACTCTTGAAGGGGTTACATGGCGTGTACCGGGGGTACACTATTTGTCCAGTTATCCCCAAGTCTTCCCATATGGAAAAGCCTCACACATCATGTAGGTCTCCACATACATGGTGTGTAGAAGAAGTACATAGTGTGTATAGTCACAAAAAATCCTTCGTGTGTCACCTATTCATGTACAAGTTGGTGGTCGTGTCCATGTATCGGCCTAAGTACACCTGTCCATGTCTGTGTCCAAGTACACAGCATGCCACTAGTCATGTACTTTTTCTCGTGTCTGTGTTTTTTCTAAATTACATTTCAAGACTCATGGAAAGGTTTACACGAAAATTTATTGACTCACATGATGTGTGATACTTAACTCCAACCAATACCCTATCCCCATAGTCAGGGGATCTACACAGCATGTAATGTCGGATTACATGTTATGTAACCCTAGATTTTTCCAGATCCCACAGGCTAACCTTAATGTCACCCAAGAATGCTACTACCACCATAATACTTGTTGTAGATCATGGATTTGGGGTTTTTCAAGACTTTCTATCATTATCGGTCATAATCTGGGCCCTTGATCTTATCATAAAACCATCCTTCAAGCGATATGTCACGAAAACTCAAAATTGGGAAGAACGGAACCCAGAATTTTGATCTGATCCACCTCTAATCATCATCCATCATTGTTTCACCTCGATTGCACCACAGATCACAAACCTCACCCATGGTATAAATTTTTTCCTCCTAATAAAGGTTACATAATGATCAAATTCCAGGTATTCATCAAACCACGGGCCAAAATGAAATGTCAAGGATGAACATGCGAAGAATGGGGGAAGAAATCCAAAACCCACAAAACATGAGGAACAAAACTCAACCATTGTTCATTTGGACTTGATTCATTGTCATATAAGGATAGAAATGAAGAAGTATAAATAAATGAAACAATAAAAAATTCCATCAATTTAATTCTATTGATGATGCGCATATCAATTATATTAATGAAATTGATCCATGTTTTTTTGGGATTAATAAACAGGATGGAAATCAAAAAAGAAAACATCCTAAATAGATTTTTGATTGATAGTTTATTAATAATGGTTCAAAGATTTCATTATTGATGAGATACATGAACTCTTTTGGCACATTAATCAATGATCTGATCTGGTTACGTCATCGTTCTCTAAGAAAAATCTCCATCAGTTTTCTAGATCTCCAGGGTTTGAGTGGCCAACCCTGAAGATATATCATAACTATATACTTAAAGGAGAAAAGGTTTATTGTGTCAAAAATAATAAAACAAATTAATTATTTTATTTTATTTTACTTATTTACACTTCTGGAAAAAGTTTTACAAACAGACCAAACTGATGGAGTTTATGTTGTTCCTAGGTAAACCCCACATTATAAACTCAATGGTGCCCTTGAATTTCTAATCTGGTCCCCTATTTGGAAGTTATTCCACTTTTCTAAGAAAACTGCATGTGTGTGCTATTTAATATATTTCAAGCATTTATTCTAGGAACATCGGGTCTCAGAATCGCACACAATATCAACACCTAGTCTTGAAAATAATCCATATAATATCCAAAAATAATACATGAAAAATATGAGTCATTAAATTCTCCCCACCTTAGATATTTTCATCCTAAAAAGAGGAAAACTTGATCAAAAATATGCGGGCATTGGGCTCTCATTTGGGCCTCCCACTCTGAGGTTATCTCATGAAGATTCTCATGCTACTACTAAACACACACAAGTGGAATCGAATGCCCATGAAGGTTACTCTATTACTGATCCTCAATTTTCACCAAATACTCTGCAAAGGTAGCTTCATCATCGATATCCATCTCACCCTAATTGATAACTTTTGATAGTTCATGCATGTACCACTTCATCTACAACATATGGTAGACATCGTGTACCCAATCTAACTATGGTGGTAGAGCTAAGTGGTACGTCACCTCTCCAACTCTATGCTATAACATCCCAAGTAAATAAAGAATATGACATTTTCATATTTATTAATATTTGTGAATTAAATATTAATTTTAATTTAATGGGAATTATATGTTCTATGGCATACCCAACACGCAACAATGGGTTTCTTCGAAATCTTATATTGCACACAATGCTAAGTCATACTAAAAAAATAATAATATAATATTATTATTTAAAATGGAAGTTAACGTCTAGCCATTGTATTAGTGGGAATGAACAGAACTAACCATATTAAGATTAATCATTTTTGTTAAATGTTTTTATATTTATGAAATAAATTTTAGATGCTTAAAATTATAATGAATCCAATTTTAAGCATGAAATACTCTAATAGTTTTAAGAGGTCGGTTTACCACCTTTTAATGGCGAACCCTTTTTTAAATCTAGTTTTTGTAAATTTTATATACTCAATTTGATAAAATAAAATTATTATTTAGAAGAGGTACATAATGATTTACTTTGGGTAAATTTTTGGTATTTTTTTGATAAAGTTCATTTTTTAATGAATAGTTAAAAATATTGTATTTTAAGTCAAAACAGTATTTTAATATAATTTATTTATATAGTTAGATTATCCTTTTAATTAGTTTTAAACTTTAATTGGATTATATTATTATCATTTAATCCAATTTTTTTTTGTTTTAATTAATTTCACTTTGAAATTGGACATAAACACAAGTAAAAATTTTGGTAGTTTTTACTTCTTAAAAAGCACGCTTTTTGGTTTTGACAACGGAAATTAATTTTAAATTAATTTCTACAACTTCTGTGTTTTGAATTTCGAAAAATGGATTCCATATTTGGAATTATGATGTTGAAATTTTGTAAATAGGTACTTTTTTTATACATTATGAATAGTAACTTCATTAGATATTTTATTTACCATAGTTAAAGGGTAAATCTGGTAAATAAGAATAAAAAATAATATTATAATAATAATAAATTACCCTAACACATGTACTAACCTTATTTGATGAGATATTTTCAATCTTGGGCATCCTTGGGTCGATTTTAGGACCCCATGGATCCACTTTTGTGTGAAAATGACATTTAATTACTTTTAACTTAAAGTTAAGGAAAATATAACCTAAACATGTATCTTTTAGTACTACAATTTTTATATGGGGTTACATAAGTTATATTTTCAACTATAAATAGCCATTATAAATCTAAAATATTTTATACATCATGGTATTTTATTTATAATTTTTATAGATTAAATAAATAAATTTATCTATCATATAATGGTGATGTAGTGATTACCTTATTAATGAATGATTTAAATAAATGAGATTATAAATATTAAAATAAATTTATTTTGAAAACTTTTATTCCATAAACGAATTTTTGGGTTGAGTGTGACTTGTTATCTTGAAATTATTGAATTGTTTTTGAAATAATCAAGTTGTAATGGATTTTTAAAAATTCATGATATGAATAGTATAAAATTTGACATAAATGAGTTTTTAAAACAAATACTATTTTATTAAATTATATAATAGTGCTAAAAATATAATATTTAAAAAAATGACTTAGGTAATGTTTTAAATTTCATTAATTAACCACTTGAGGTTCTATTGTCATTTTATGGAAACTATATTAACCATATAGTATGAATACACAAGAAGAGATGGAAATAGTTAAATTAGTTAGCTAAGGGTTAAAGCTAAATTATAAGGTAAAATTGGAAACCAAAACTTGTATAAAACCTATTTTTTGAGAGGATTTAGAACAATAATAGTCTTATCTTAGAATTAAATGAGTTTTTGACCTTTTGAAAATAGAAATTTAGTTTATAATAAAATAATCTTTCAAGAAATTCCTAAATTACCCATCCTCTCTCTTAGAATCCTTACATTGGGCATAAGACAATTTAATAAAGCCTTTTAGCTTAAATCAAAAGGAGTTACCCGATTTGAGGTAATGTCTTCTCTCAAGCTTATTTCATTTATTTTCCTTATCAAACCCCATAAACTCTCTTTATTACATTATTTTATAACAAAACTAGTAAATTCAATATACTAGAATGTTTTTATAAGAAGTATTCTAACTACACTTACATACACCTCTACTTAATGGATACGAACATATTGTTTCTATGTATGGTGAACTACTACCTCATGAAAGGATGATTGTTCGATTTTCCCCTACCACCTCTCGTGGTGGACATTATGATGAAAATGTAATTATATATGATATTTATGATATTTATTTTATATATATGCTTATATAATTATCATTTAGAACATACCTTTATGATTTTCATGTTGTATAAATACAATAATTTCATTTGAGTAAGTGCGGACTACCGCCCCCTCAAAGTGATATGACTCGTTCATGCTATACATGGAACGTATAAAAGATATAATTAATGAACTTATGTAACATATATAAAAAAATTTATTATACTATAATTATAATATACCTATGTATCATTAAGTTTTCATTTTTTTAAATATGAAATAGAAATGAAAGTAGCATTCATGTGTACGTACGGTTTACTGTCCCCATGAATGGTGCATTTCATTTCTTATCTTCAAATGTTATGGACTTTTATAAATACATATATACTGGATGTATATGATATCTAAATCATGAATATCATTCTAGAGATAATGAAATTTTGACCACATGGACAATTTGTAATTATAACAAGTTCATTTTTGACTCGGTTACCAAATATCGACAAAACATCCAATATAAACATAAATAATTATGTAATTTTTATAACCTGGTAATAAGTGATATAAAAAGAATAATAAACTTGAAAAATCTTTTTAAGTAAGTAAAAATTAACTTAAGTTTATTATTCATGAAATTAAATAATGAACAAGTCAAGTCGGACACGAGCTAAGGGACTTCGTCTCAATCTCCTTTAATTGAGGAATATTTTGATAATATACACCTCATTCTTTTACATGATGTATAATAAAACCCTTTGAATTTTACTTTTATTCAAAGAGAATATTTTATCTATGAAGTTTTTTAATAAATGACAAAAAAATGTTTTTAACGTTTGTGGTGACAATGACCTCCCCGCCGCTATAATCGTTATTTGGCTTCCTCTATAAGCCTTAATGTTTTTAAAAGGAAAAGAAATCCCTTATTCCATTTTTGGGTGTTTTTGTATTGAAAATGGTTTTTGAAATGGATTGATTATTTCAATATATTGAAATGATTTCTTGTGATTCCAAATGAAATGTTATTAGTGAAATATTGATATTTTCAATATTATATGTTTTCTGATTATATAATGGTACTTGGACATTTGACGGTTGGTTATGTGATAAACCCATGATGGGTGGTTACGTGATAAATCGAATAATGGGTGATTCGGTGATAAACCATGGATGGGTGGTTACATTATAACCTCCAATGCATTGGGTATGGAATTCATTTGTATGGCTATTCCATTTAGTGATATGTGTGGAAATTGATCGTACGGTTATTCCATTTAAGAATGTTTATGTCCCAAGTTACCTTTGTATGTTATATGTTGCTTTCTATGGGTTTTATGGTAATATTTTTGTTACAAAAAAAGGGTAAGAAATGAGCTTATATTCAGTAAAGTGTTTTTTCTACTTTTTTAAGGTTAAAGTATTACTTTATGATAAAGTATTCGTGGTTTGCATGTTGTTTTGTAAACTAATAGTTTTCCTTCATTATGTATCCCATACTGTGCTTTTTATGCTCATCCCAAGTTTTTGAAATGTTTTTCACAGGACTTAAAGTATAATAGGGTCAAGGATGGGATCAAGGAAAATTCATGCTATTTAAAACATGGAACTAAACATGTTTCATTTTTCTTAATATTTTTTATTTTATGAAAAAAAATACTGAGTATAAGTGTCTACATGTAATATTCAATTTGTATGTATAATTTATGACCTAATTTTATAAATATCTAAACCTAAAATGATCTTTAATGTGAATTATTAATTTAATTCAATATTATGTAACGTTTAATATTGAGGCCTTATAGTTGGTATCATAGGTCTATTTAGATAACTTTAGAGGTTAGAGTGTTATTTAAGAATAAGTGACATAACCATAATGGTTATCATATTATAAACAGACATAGTTAGTTTAGATAAATTGAATGAGTTTAAGATAACATGAATAATTATATCTTAGTGTTTACCCTCCTCATAAGATAGTATATGATGATTTTACATATATATTCACACTGACCTTTTTGGTTTTAGTGAATGGTTGGATCTAGTAGGAACCAAAGTAACAATAAATGTGAAGGAAACTATGGTGGTTTTCTGAATAAGAAACTGAATGAAATGGGAGCTGCAATGATAACTCTTGTGGTTATTCTTAACAAACTATATGGAGTCATGATTGACCAATTGAACCTTGATGATTTCTCTAAGGCGTTATATATGTGAGAAATGAATCCCTATGGATGTTCAGGTAATAATAATAAAGGTAATTATATTCAAAAACCTATGTGTCAAGGATGTGGAAATAAACACCTAGGAAAATTCTTTAAAGGGATAGGAAGATGTTTCAGATGTAGTAATAAAGGTCATAAAGAAATAACCTTCCATAGAAAAAGGAAGCATCTAGTTGACTCCAGGAAAGAGAAATAAGTTCTTTATAAGGGATCAATTGAATTTTTTAAATGTGGTGTGTATGGTAATTATGAAAATAGATGTACTAGGAAAAAGATTTTGGGAATGGGATCAGTAGGATCATACAAATATATGTTTACCAATTCCTATACCATTCCAATTGAAGATGAGGAAACTGAAAATGACCTATAAAAGGTATGGATTACTTCTTAGCTCAAGTTTTGACATTACTGAAATCTTAGGACATTATGCATAATTTTTTTGTAGTAAATAAGTATAAAATAATAAGATGGAAAAACATTGATAAAGAATCATGAATAATGTTTGATGATTAAGATGTCTACATTTTAGGAATTGAAGATTTATATTGGACATATGGATAATGATATGTTTAAATGTATTAATGATAGGATTAATTTGGAAGACTTTTTCTAGTATGTGTAACCTTGAAGTTTGATATGTGAAAATTTTATTCAAGTAAGAAATATATTTTCTTTTTTAGACATAATGGATAACCTTAGGGGTTCATGTGATCTTTTGTTTATGAGGCAATTATGGGTTATTAGATTTTGGGATACAAAATGTGAGGTATGAAATATCATTTGAGGTTAAAACATGTTATGGATATTTTTAAGGATTTTATGTCATTTTTTAAATGTTATTATAATTACACAGTTTTTGAAAAAGGACAAAATTCAGACCGTGTGACAACCCATCATGTTGGAAAAATCTACGGGAATCAAACCCATGACTAAAGTGCTACTGGGATTTATCACCTACCACTAGACTACGTGAAGTCCCTAGTTAGTATAACTAATTCTTTTTAGTTAAATGATTTTATGAATTAAGAATAAGTTGATTTTGGGAACTTATGTTTTATAAAATGGATATCCTTAGTATAGGAAAATGATTTGGTGATTAAGTGATAAAGGTTATTTTGGAAGACATTATCTCTTTTGTGAACACTATATGCCTAAGTAAAATATAATACTATGGGATTTCATTTGTGGATTAATGGTTGAAATTTTATTTTGGAAGAATCTATGTTTTTATTGTGGTTATATGAAGATTTGGGTTATTTATGTAAATGATTAACCTATCTTTGAGAACATGTGATTAGGTTAATTAATTTTAAGTATGATACTTTAAGAGTATTGGATGTTATTTGAAGATAAATGTTAAGATTTATCGTGGAAGAATATGTGATAAAATTATTTTAAGTTTTGGGTTTCAATCTTAGTTTGGATTATATTGAAGGATTTTAAGGACAATTGTGTATTAAATGGTCTTTGTTGAACTTTGGGTATTGTTTGTTGAATTTTGGAGATTAATAGTAGTATTTATTTTTATAAAGGATTATCCTTTTTGGGGATTATCTAATCACATATTAAACATTTTGGTTTTGGTTAATGTTTAAAAATAAGGAAAATATATAGTTTATATTTTGTGGATTATGTGATTCTCTAGAAGTCGATTCTAGTGCATTAGGTGTGACCATGTCATCATGAATACTCATCGTTAGTAGAAAAGATGAGTTTGTGGTAGAAATTTATTAAAGGATTAAACTCTACTTGAAAGGTAAGTATATTTCCTTATGTTCTTAGTCATTCTGATAAATAAATTACTCAACTTTATAAAAAGTAACTTAAAAAAAACTTTGTTCATTTTATTTTCCTACTAGGGAATCAAAGACCATTTAACTCATCATAAGTTTATTTTTTTTGGTAGTTAGCTTTCTCCTGATCATGTTTTCTATCACTCTCCATCAGAACCTGGTGGTTTGTTTTCTCCTCCAAATCCATGTTTTCTAACATGGAATCCTAGTATGTTTTATCTCGGGTGACCTTTGTACTTCTCTTTCTTTCTTTTAAAGTAATAGTTTTATTGACTCTTTTTTGATGTGGGACTTTCAATGAAGTTTCTGAGCCTAATTTTAAAATTGTGAGGATGTAATTTTCAAAAGGGGGAAGGATATAACATCCTCAGTAAATAAATAATATTACATTTTCATATTTATTAATATTTGTGAATTAAATATTAATTTTACTTTAAAGGGGATTCTATGTTTTATGGCGTACCCAACACACAAAAATGGGTTTCTATGAAATCTTGTGTTGCACGCAATGCTGAGTCATACTGAAAAAAATAATAATATAATATTATTATTTTAAATGGAAGTTAACGCCTAGTCATTGTATTGGCGGGAATGAACAAAACTAACCATATTATGATTATAAATGTTTTTTAAATGTTTTTACATTTATCCAATAAATTTTAGAGGCTTAAAATGTGAATGAATCCAATTTTAAGCATGAAATACTCTAATAATTTTAAAAGGTCGGTTCACACCCTTTTGATGGCAAACCCTTTTTAAATCTAGTTTTTTTAACTTTTATATACTATATTTGAAAAAATAAACTTTTTATTTAGAAGTGGGACATCATAATTTACTTTGGGTAAATTTTTGGTATTTTTCGGATAAAGTTCATTTTTTAGTGAATAGTGAAAAAATACTGCATTTTAAGTCAAAACTGTCTTTTAATCTAATTTATTTATATAGTTATATTATCCTTTTAATTGGTTTTAAAGTGTAATTGGATTATATTTTTATCATTTAATCTAATTTTTTCATTGTAAGTAATTTCACTTTGAAATTGGACATAAACACATGTCAAACTTTTGGTAGTTTTTACTTCTTAAAAACAGGCCTTTTGGTTTTGACAATGAGAATTAATTTTAAATTAATATCTGTAACTTCTATGTTTTGAATTTTTAAAAATTTATTCCATATTTGGAATTATGAGGTCCAAATTTTGTAAATATTTACCTTTTATTTTTAGACATTATGAATAGTAACTTCGGTAAAAAATTTATTTATCATGGTCAAATGGTAAATCTGGTAAATAAGGGTAAAAATAATATTAAATTACCCTAACACATGTCCTAACCCTATTTAATGAGATATTTCTGACCAAGGTCATCCTTGGGCCGATTTTAGGACCCCATGGAACCACTTGTGTGTGAAAATGACATTTAATTACTTTTAATTTAAAGTTAAGGATAATATAACATAAACATGTATCTTTTAGTAAAACAATTTTTATATGGGGTTATATAAGTTATCTTTTCTACTATAAATATTAATTATAAATATAAAATATTTCGTATATCATTTTATTTTATTTATAATATTTAGATATTAAATAAATATATTTATTTATGACATAATGGTGATGTAGTGATTACCTTATTAATGAATGATTTAAATAAATGAGATTATAAATATTAAAATAAATTTATTTTGAAACTTTTTCTGCCATCCACGAATTTTTAGGTTGGGTATGACTTATTATCTTTGAATTATTGATGTTTTTTCAAAATAATTAAGTTTTAATGGATTTTTAAAAAGTCATGATATGAATAGTATAAAAATTGACATAAATGAGTTTTTTAAAAAATAATATTTTATAAAATTATATAATAGTCCTAAAAATATAAAATTAGACTAAATTACTTGATAATTTTTTAAATGTAATTAATGAACCACTTGAAGTTCTACTGGCAGTTTATGGTAACTATATTAACCATATAGTATGAATACACAAGAAGACATGGTAAGAGTTAAATTAGTTAACTAAGGGTTAAAGCTGAATTATAAGGTTAAAATTGAAACCAAAATTTTTCTAAAACCTATTGTTTGAGAGTATTTCAAAAAATAATCATCTAATATTTAAATTAAATGAGTTTTGGACCTTTTTAAAATCTAAATTAAGTACCCCTCCTCCCTCTTATAAAAGGCCACCACCTCTAACCCCTTACTCACACCCCTCAAGCCCCTTAGATCATCCAACCTCTACAAAAATACGCTCCCAACATCCCTCTATTCCTTCAAGAAGCTTTACCTTAGTAATAAGGAAATTCAAGAAATCCTTTTAGCTTAAATCAATAGGAGTTACCCGATTTGAGGTAATGTCTTCTCTTAGAATTATTTTATTTATTTTCCTTCTCCAACCCTCTAAACTCTCTTTATTCCATTATTTTATAACAACACCAGTATATTCAATATAATAGTATTTTTTTATAATAATTATTATTACTAAACTTACACACACCTTCATCTAATGTATAAAAACATATTGTTTCTGAGTATGGTGAACTGCTGCCTCACGAAATGATGATTGTTCGATTTTCCCCTACCACCTCTCATGGTGGACATTATGATAGAACTTTAAGTATATATGATATATATGATATTTATTTTATATCTATTATTCTTTAATTATCATTTATAAAAAACCTTTATGCTTTTCATGTTGTATAAATACGATAATTTCATTTGAGGAAGTGCGGACTACCGCCCCCTAAAAGTGATATGACTTGTTAATGCTATAAATGAAACATATAAAGGATAGAATTAATGAAATTATGTAACATATATATAAAATTTTATTATACTGTAATTATAATATACCTATTTATCATTAATTTTTCATTCCTTTAAATATGAAATAGAAATGAAAGTAACGTTCATTCGTACGTAAAGCTTAATATCTCCATGAACGGTGCATTTCATTTCTTATCTCCAAATGTTATGGACTATTTTAAATACATATATAGTAGATATATATTATATATATGATATCTAAATCATGAATATCATTCTATAGATAATTTACTTTTGACCACATGTACATTTTGTAATTATAACAAGTTTATTTTTTACTCAGGTAATGAATATCGACAAAACATCTTATATGAACATAAATAATTATGTAATTTTTATAACATGGTAATAAGTGATATAAAAGAAATAATAAAATTGAAAAAGGTTATGAATAAAGTATAAATTAACTTAAGTTTATTATTCAGTAAATTAAAGAACAAACGAGTCAGGTCGGACACGAGGTAAGGGTCTTCGTCTCAATCTCCTTTCATTGAGGCATATTTTGATAATATAAACCTCCTTCTTTTACACAGTGTATAATAAACCCCTTTGAATTTTACTTTAATTCAAAGGGAATATTTTATCTATGAATTGTTTTTCTAAATGAAAAAAGGAATGTTTTTAACATTTGAGGCGACAATGACCTCTCCACCACCATAATCGTTATTTGGATTACTCTATAAGCCTTAATGTTTTTAAAAGGAAAAGAATCCCTTATTCCATTTTTGGGTGTTTTCTCATTGAAAATGGTTTTTGAAATGGATTGATTATTTCAATATCTTGAAATTATTTCTTGTGATTCCAAATGAAATTTTATTAATGAAATATTGATATTTGAAATATTATATGGTTTATGATTATATAATGGTACTTGGACATTTGACAGGTGGTTACGTGATAAACCAGTGATGGGTGGTTACGTGATAAACCAAATGATGGTTGGTTCCGTGATAAACAAAGGATGGGTGGTTACATTATAACCTCTAATGCATTAGGTATGTAATTCATCTATATGGCTATTCCATTTAGTGATATATGTGGAAGTTGACCGTATGGTTATTCCATTTAAGTATGTTTATGTCCCAAGTTACCATTATATGCTATATGTTTCTTTATATGGGTTTTATGGTAATCTTTTGGTTAAAAAAGTGTAATAAATGAGCTTATATTTAGTGAAGTGTTTTTTCTACTTATTTAAGATAAAAATATTACTTTATGATAAATTATTCATGGTTTACATGTTGTTTTGAAAAATAACAGTTTTCCTTCTTTATGTATCCCTTACTAAGATTTTTATGCTCATACCATGTTTTTGATATTTTTTTCACAGGACTTAAAGTGTAATAGGGTCAAGGATGGGATCATGGAAAGGTTATATTATTTAAAACATAGAACTAAACATGTTTCATTTTTCTTAAGAGTTTTTATTTTATGAAAAAATGGATACTAAGTAGAAGTGTCTACATGTAATATTCAAGTTGTATGCATAAGTTATGACCTAATTATCTAAATATCTAAACCTGAAAAGATCCTCAATGTGAATTATCAACTTAATTCAAGATTATTTAATGTTTAAGGTTGGGGCCTTATATATGTAGTATCTATAGAGGACCACAGAATCTCAGTGATAACATTCCACCATTTCCAAATCTTCTCAATCCATGTTGAATGGTTCCATACCAATGGTGGAATGGTAGTTGTTGTTATATGGAAACTTCGCCAAGGGTAGGTGATCCTCCCAACTATGTCCAAAGTCCAACACGAAATCCCATAGTATTTTCTCCAAGACCTAAATGGTCTGCTCTGTCTACCCATCGGTTTGGGAGTGAAACATTATTCTCAAGTGCAACTAAGTCTCAAAATCCTCTTTCATCCCTATCCATAACTGATATGTGAAGAGAACATCATGGTTAGATAAGATCATCAAGGGAACTCCATGGAGTCGAACTATATCCTGCACATAGAGGTGACCCAATCTCTCTACTATATTATGCTCTCAAATAGCTAGGATATGGGCTAACTTGGTGATTCGGTATATGATCTCCTAGCTGGAATCGTGTCCCCTAGACGTACATGGTAATCCTGTCATGAATTTCATGGATATCTCATCCCACTTATACTATGGAACCTCAAGGGGTTGATCTAAACCCACTGTAACCTTGTGTTCTTCTTTCACCTATTGAAAAGTGAGGCTTTGAGAGACAAACTCTGTAACTCCCTTCTTCATATCTGGCCACCATAACTTATGTTGAAGGTACTGTTATATCTTTTTCAGACCTGGATGTACCACCAAAGGGGATTTATGAAATTCCTGTAACACCTCCTCCTATAACATCAAAGGTACAGTCATCCATCCTCTAAAAAGAAAAAAATTCTTCCCACATTTAGAATATCCATAAAGAGCATATCTAGTGGATATCTGAGTTTGTAAGGTATCAAATTCAGTATCACCATGTTAAGCATCTCTGTCATGCTGTAAAATTGGCCGGGTAACAACCATCTACTGAAGATATAAAGCACCATCCTTGTACACAAAGGACAACTACAATGAGGCTAATTTCCCTAATTCCTCAGCCAACAACTAAGAACAAGGTCTCCTACTAAGAGCATCTTCCACCAAATTCCCCTTCCGGGAATTATATAAAATATTAAAGTCATAGTTTTTGAGGAACTATATTCACTGCCTCTATCTCAAGTTTAGATTCTTTTGTGAGAAGATATACTTGAGACTCTTATGGTCAGAGTAAACAATAAATCACTCTACCATCAAGTAGTGTCTCCACATATTCAATGAAAAGAATACCACTACAAACTCAAGATCATGGGTCACATAGTTCTTCTCATGTAGTCTCAACTGGCAAGAACTATAGGCAATAAATTCCTACTTCTTAATCAGAACACCACCAATTATGGTCCTTGATGGATTGCTGAACATTGTGTACTTAACACCCTACTATGGAAATCTCTAGATAGGTAAACTCATCAACCTGTTTTTTAACTCTTGAAATCACTATTATCACATTTTTGTCTTCACAAAAGGTTTCCCATTCTGATTCAAAGATGTCAAGGGTTTTATACTCTAGATAAATCGAGTAAAAAACTTTGATAGTATCTTGCCAACACAAGGAAACTTACACCTCAGAAACACTCTTGGGTGGCTCCCAAACAAGTACTACCTCAACATTTGATGGATCTACTGCTAACCTAGCCTCTAATATGACATTTCTGAGAAATTGGACCTCTCGAATCCAAAACTGACACTTCAAGATCTTCCTATAAAGCTTGTTCTCTCAAAGTGTGTTCAGGACCATCCTCAAGTTTCTCACATTCTCCTCCTTGGATGTTGACCAGTCTAAGAACGGATGAAAGGTCTAGTTAATGACTCCCATGAATTAGTATTGAGAATTTTTCATGTTTAACAGCATCACCAAGTACACATAGTGACCATAGATACATCAAAATGCCATCTTCAGTATATCCTCATCTTGTACTCGTAGCTAGTGATAGCCTGATCTGAAGTTAATCTTCGAGAACTTTCATTCCCCTATAAAATGATCAAAGAGGTCATAAATCCTTGATAGTGGATACTTATTCTTCACAGTCACATGATTCAATAACTAGTAATCCATGCACAACCTCAAGCTCCCATCCTCCTTCTTGAAAAATAGAATTGGGGCTGCCTAGGGGGAAACATTGGGCCTTACAAATCCCTTCTTTTGTAATTCCTCCAATTTCACCCTCAGCTCTAGAAGCTCTATGGGATCCATCTGATATGTTGGTTCACATATCAGTGTCATACTAGGATGATATCTGATGAAAAATTATAACTTTTAGTGGGGAGGTAAACCTGGTACATCCTCAAAAAAGATGTTCTCATACTCCGCTTCCATCGTAGGAAATTGATATCCCAAAGCATCCACTGCTCGAAGATTCATGATATCCAACTGGTGAGTAATTAGTTGTACTATCCTATTACTGATCTCATCTTTCTCCACTAAGGTTTCCTTTTCACCCATAATGGAAAACCTTATTCAGTCACTGTGAACACACTACATCCTCTACCTAAAACAATCAATCTGGACATGAACTGCGGATAGCTAGTCCATACCTAATATGACTTCATAAGGCCTTATTGCTTATACAAAGAGATCCCATACAAAATTATCAAGTCCAAGTGTCATATTTCACTATTAGAACAAGTATGCAATCACTAAGTCCTTGTCTGTCAGAGTCTCCAACCACAAGGGTCGAGCAAATGGCTCAACTAGAATTTCTAAGTCTCGAACTAGAGAAGTGGAAAGGAAGGAATGAATTTTACTTATTTCTATCAATACTATAGCTAAATTAAAATATTTATAGGTTGTACCTCATATCATCCCTAGTTCCTTGGGGTCATAGGCCTCCATGGCTTTCACTTAGCCTCATCCATGTCCACTAGCTTCCAAATCCTAGCATGGACCACTTAGGGATGGTGGTGGTAATAGGTTGAACCTTCGACCACCTCTTGTTGCCCTTATGGACCCTCTTCTACATCCACCACCCTGATCCCTCCACTATCTCTATCTTGGTGGTCCCTCAACCATCACATGATTATCTGTATGATAGGTCGGATGATCCCAAGGTAGATGTCCCTGGCCATTTCAGGAGAGACACTACCTCTCCTTGGCTAATTTGATCCACCCTGAGAGCCCTACACCACTGAACCTACATCCTAGTATCACCTTCTAAAGTGTCTTACATTCTTGTATCCCTATTAATACCATTGGTTTTCTACTGCTGAGGTCTTATCTACTAGGTTCCCAATATTATCTTCTATTTTTTCACCTAATCTTCCATAAAGATATCCACCACCAAGGCTTGATCAAGCACCCCAATATAGGTGGGAATGGAAAGGGATATTACTAAATCCCTAATGTCTCAATTTAAACCCTTCTCAATGGTTTGAACTCTAAATAAATGATCTTATACTATATCCATGGAGTAACATGAGATATCAGTAAACCTTGTTGAGTACTCTACCAGGGCCAAACTAACCTGCTGCTGATACAAAAGCTCATGTATGTGTACCAATCGCAACGAGGTCGGATAGAACTCCTCCATGAAGAGAACATAAAAGTATGACTAGAAGAGATTTGTCTCATCATGTGACTGAGTCACTAAGATCCACAATCTTTCAGTGTATCCTTGAAGAATACTCACCATGAGTACTTCCATGTGATATTCAGGCATCCTAAAAAATTGAAAAACATGAGTGGCTGCCTCTATCTAGTCCTTACCTTCCTAGGGGTTTGGCTCACTCTGAAACCTAAGAAGTCGCTACCTATAAAACTCATGAAACTCACTTAACCTGCATTCATCCTTAGTTGACACTTTTAGTATTATATTATGCTCAATTGGTTGTGGTATAGCTGATAAACCACCCATAAGTTCTATCTCTAGTAAAGGCCCTTATACCAATGCCTCGTCACTAGGTGGATCATCCTCATGGTCATACAGTGGAATCCTGGATGGCTACGAACATGGAGTCATCCTGAAATAAAAAAATATGCATTATGGTCAAAAGAGTATATTTTGAGATCTAAAACAAGTAGTACATAGAAAACACAACCGTTATAATATGATGTGTGTACCAAAATTTTCTATAAAACCAATGTTTACATGTAAAAAGTTGAAAGGTTAGTGATTAGAGTCCTAGTGTATGGATAAGTCAGTCATTGCATGAACACTAGAGTCCCTAGCCTAAAATCTAAACTCAAAATGCTAAATGTTGTTTCCCCAAACCAATATCAATAAATTTGGATATAAGATAGAACAGAATATTTTTATACCACTCTTTCATGACCCAAATCACTGAGTTCCAACCCATGACTACCCCAATACCACCTCTAATAGACTAGGGGGTGGAGATCGGCATTGAGTATAAAAATCCCATAAATTGGAGGTATTATCCTAAAGTACCTATACACACACATATATATCCAAGACAATACAATTTTTAAATGTAAAACAATTGAAACAGTGCATGAATACATCTAGGATTCAATGATATTGTACAAAATTAAAGTACTGAAAGTGGAAACGGGGTCAAATAAAAGCACAACCAAAATTGTAAAGAGTCCAACCTACTTTAAGGGTAAGGAATAAATCCAAATTCAAGATCCTGATAAAACACCTCAGTCCGACAGGATACATCTACACTCAAACTTCTCCTAGTCCTCCCATAACATTGTCGAGAGGGTCTTCGTCTGTATATGACATGACACGTGTGGGCAAAGATCATGCAAGGGTGAGTATAACAATACTCATTAAGAACCATAAAACACTAAAAATGGAGAATTAAGTATTTTCATATCAATAAAATATATCAAAATCCATTTATAACAGAAACACCTAGATAAAATCAAGAAATACACCGCACCACCGGGTGGTCATAACCAACTACTGGCCACAGGATTTTGCTCGAAGAAATGATCATTCAGAGAGAACCCACTCCACGAGCTATTCTATCATCAGAGAAACTTGATGAAGAGGTATATATCATTGGGCCCTGCCCAAGAAATATCATTGGTCTAAGAAGACCTCGATACTCAGATAGGGGGTCACACCCAGAACCACTGGGGGACACCACGAAACTAATCTGGATCAACCCACTATGTAGGGGATCATATGTCAATAATACTAAAAACCCTACCAATATGGCCTACTAGATAGAGGATAAATTCCCTCCATAGGGAGTTCATGTTAATTTCATAAACCCCTCCTAGTGAACATAGAGGATAGAGGATCTCACTCCAATCTCGTGGAGGGACACTGCAACTTTATCTGAGACTCATCCTCTAGATGAGATCACAATCCTGTGATGTGGATGTAATTTCACATTGTACCCTCAAGGGAAAGGACCAAGGGATCACACTCAACCTATAATGGTCCAAACTAAGGAAATAGGTAGGTATAAACACTCTTGAAGGGGGTACACAACATATACCAAGGGGTATAAAGTGTCTCCAGCTATCCCTAAGTCTTACCATGTGAAAAAACCTCACACAACATGTTAAGTATACACATACACAGTGTGTAGAAGAAGTACACAGCATGTAGAGACAGACAACATCATACCCATGTTTGTCTGTCCATTTCTGTGTATGGTGGTTGTGTCCATGTACCAGCCCGTGTGCACATGGCCTAGTCTATGTCCAAGAACATGTCATTCCACTAGCCATGTACTTTTTATCGTATCCATGTACTTAATGAAATTCCAAGTCGAGCCTCAAAGAAAGGTTCACACTTAGTGTGAATAAGTCACACGGTGTGTGATACTTAACTCCATCCATAACCCCAGCACCACAACCAGGCGGGACACACGGCATGTAACACCAGATTACACGTCGTGTAACCCATGATTTTTCAAATCCCATAGGCTCTCCTCTACGTCAACTATGCACACATCTAGTGCCAGTGTCCTCACTGTAGATCATATATATAGTATTTTCCAAGCCTTGTTATTGTCATTGGATGGAATTTGGGCCCTCGATCTACTCAGAAAACCATCCTTCGATCAATATGTCACCAAACCGTAAAACCAGTAAGAATAGAACCCAAAATTTGGATCTAACCTGATCTACCTTTGATCATCCACTGCCTTCATTGTAGATTTATTACACCACTGATCATTAAATTTAACCATGGTATTGATTCGTTTCACCGAAGAATGATTGCACAACAATCTAATATTGAGTATTCATCATACTATGGGCCAAAAGGAAATACCCGTAATAAATATGTAAAGAACAGGGGAAGGGAAAAAATCAGAAAAACATGAGGAATGAACCTCAAATATATTTAATTTGGACTCGATATATTGTTATAGAATAAGATTAATGTATAGGAATAAATCAATCAAAAAATAAAAAATTCAATCAATTTAATTCTACCGACGATGTGCATATCAATTGTGTTCATGGAATTGATCTATGTTCATCCAGGATTAATAAAAGGTATAGAAATCACAAAACAAAACATCCTACCTTGAGTTTAGATTGATCATTGATGAAGAATAGTTCTTTTTTTCCATCATTGATGAGATCTAAAAACTCTATTGGTGCAACGATCCATGATCTGATCTTGATCCTACATCGTTCACCAAGAAATCTCTCCAACGGTTGTCTAGATCTCTAGGTTTTGAGTGGCCATCCTTGAATAAATATCATAACCTTATTCTTAAAGGATAAAAGGGTCACTATGTCAAAAATAATAAAACAAATTAATTATTTTATTTATTTTATTTATTTATACCTATAACAAATTTATCACAAACGGTCCACCCTGACAGAGTTTATGTTGTTACTAGGTTAAAAATTACATTCTAAACTCATAGTTACCCTCATATTTATGATCTAGACCCCCATTCATGATTTATTCTACTTTTTCAAGAAAACTGTGTACATGTTCTGTTTAATATATTTAATATATTTTAAACATTTATTTTGAGAACACCAGGACATGGAATTGCACGCTGTCTTTGTGCCTACTCTATAAAATAATCCATATAATATCTAAAAATAATACATGGAAAATCTGATTCATTATAGGTTACTTATTCTAGAACATTTTTATTACATATATTTACTTTATTATTCTAGACATCTTTAGAGGAACTCCTTCCTTTTCCTTCAATTACATCCACCTTTTTAGAAGAGGTATGTTTCTCACTTTTCTTCACCCATCTTTTTAAAAAACTATAAGCTAGACTAAAATTATAGGAGTTATTTCTAATAGATTCATCAGAACATAGAGTTACCTTTTTATTTATCATATCAAAATATAATAGTTCTAATGCTTTCATATTCTTCTTATTGTTATATTAATTCATTCCTGAAGTAATAATATTTTTAAAAATGTCAATTATGGATCCTTTCTCATTTTCTTATGAAGATTAAACTTGATTAGTTTCTATATTTATCAATCTTATCACTTTCTCCATACACTTTAAATTTAAAGTGTTCTTATTATTTTCAAAGGCCCTTGGTTTCTATTCAAATTTTTTCCTTTACCTTTTTATATTTTCTTTGTGAAGATCACTCACCTATTTCAAGGAAATATTAAGTTCCTTTACTAGATTTTCCTTGATATACATTTGAGTATTCTTAACATCAAAAAAAATATTGGTATTCTTTAGTGCATGGATCTTTTCTTTAACAAATTTTCTTAAAAAATTATTCTCATAAAAACCTATTTACAATGATTCTTCTATAAGGTTAAACTTTTCTTGATAATTTAATACCTTTTATTTCTTTCCTTCAAAAATTTTAGAAAGAGATTTACATTATCAAATGAATTATTTATGTCATCAAGTTCTAATTTTATATGTGATATTTCCCCATGTTTTCCATTAATGTATGAAATTATATATGTCATAAATTCAACAAGGATATTTCTCAAGTAAGCTATAATTTTAGAATAAAAATATTCAATATTTTAAACTGAATCATACTCTTCATATATTGAGAAATATTTTTATATAGGATCAATTTTATTATATTTTCATGAATTATTACCACACTCTTTAACTTATCATAGTGGTGGATCCTCCTTTTATTGCTATTAAGGGGCTAAATTTTGCTGCTTATGAGCATATTTCTTCTTCTAATTCTTTAAAGTTCTAGTTGATCCCTTAATATTACTATAACTATGGATAACGTTTATTTTCTTTATCACAGTCTTAACTTTCATATCTTATGAATAAATACTCTCTATAAATTATGGAAATAAAACAATTAAATGAAACTGGTAACTAAAAAATATAGATCCAAAAATAGTTAACCTTCCCTTTAATACCAATTGAGATTCCTCGGTGGATCATGCAGTCACCCTGAGATGGGTGTGAATCTAGGGTGACCAACTTTTACTAATTAAATTCAATTTAAAAACTTCCTTAATTTAAGTTGATCAAACCTATACTATCATTTAGAATGTATAGATATTTATAAACTCTCCCTCAACACTTTTCCCTTATTCTATATAGATAATATAAAGTAAACAACATGTAAGGATTTTTATAAGGTTCGGACTTAGTGTGAGAACCTACTTCTTGTTGTGTCAACTCCCATCAAGCCATTAATTCTTCTACTTATATATTAATCATATATTATAAGTGGTTTGATAAAGAATCACCCTTTAATACAATTAATTCACTATATTATATAATTAAAGGATCTTTATAATGTATCTCATAGTTTCTATATCTCCTAAAAATCTCCCCTATCTCCAAATAAGAGTATTTTCATTGTGTTATACTTGAACCAAAAATCTATGATTAATCTTCTAAAACTTCCTCATGGATGATTCTTCAATTTCCTAAAAAAAATATTTTACTAAACATGCACATTGGTTTATCCTCCTTCTGGTATAATGTTCATCTAGAAATCTCACTCTCTAGGACCAGTTCGCCTTGTACTTCTTTTTCAGGTATACTATGTTCAGTTCCCCTTAGTCTATTTTACCTTAGTTAAGTAATCCTTCTATCTATTATGCCTATATTAGATTTTCCTTTATCTATTATGATATTTTTTGTATAATTCTATCCGGCGCATCTCTATATGGTTCCTCTTTATTTAGAACTTTTTTATATAAAACTCTTTAATGTGGTTTTTCTTCTTCAACCAAGTGCTTCCTTGGTCTGGTACTCACACTAAAAAAACTTAAACACTTTCTCTATATCACAATTACTATAGTTAAAAATCATAATGAGATTTCACCCCTTTATCTATGCATACTTCCTCCGAAAATCAAAGAAGAAGTACAGGCTCTAATTTTAAATTTCCCAACTTATCTTTCATCTAACCACCTAAAAATATTATGAAACTTTAGAATCAACTCTCATTATATGAACTTCATTATATCTTGGCATAAATGATATTTTAAAATATCCATAAATCTCCTCTAGATTTAAGAATGTTAAAATAACATCTCAGTGTCATCAGAATCAATGACTTTATAAAGTTTTTTAAAGTTCCTAAAACCCCCCACCCAGTGTAAAATCATAAAGGTATATCTGTCTAATATTTCTTCATCTGATCATCTTGGTTTGGTAAACTCAAGATTCCTCCATTATGTTCTCTTTACATGTTTCCTCCATCTGATATACTCATAAAATTTCATATATTAAGTTTAGTTTTATGATATGGTGTGTCTCTATTAGATAATCATCTGTCTAATTATCCCTCATAAGTCTATCTAGTAAAAAATTTAAAAAAAATGTCTGATAAAAATGGATCTCTCTACCTAGTACAAACACAAGATTTCCTATATATAATATTATTTTTTCTATCATCTTGATATGAAAAATTCATCCTATATACTTCCTTAAAAACTAAAATCTATCTGATATACTGAAAAACTCTTCTTTCCAATAACCTTTATAAATCTATGCCTGGTATGACTTTGTACATGTCCATCTGGTAATCATCAGATATTTCTTCTTCTATTAGAGTTATAAAGTTTTTGTGTGATAAACCTATGTCTGATGGACTCATTCTAGTAATCTTCATATATCTTAATTCGAACATTATTTGTGACTTCACTATTTCATATCTTGAGGTCTTTATAGCTATAAATCTAGATTTTTTACTTCAAAATTTATACAGTTTGCAGCTTTATTAACTTGAACTTTATAAAAACTATCTTTATCTAGAAAATTCATACTTGAACCATGATAAAATTTTAGTAATCATGATGTTAGGAAAATTAAGGAGCAGTAATGCATCATCTAACCTTGTACTTTGTAAGCTGAAACTTGATTACTTTCCTCATGAAGTAACCATAAGAAAATTATCAATTCTTCAGTGAGATTCATCCTTTGTGATTATCTTGGATTACTTCACTATTTTTCTTCCAATGGTTTTACCTTCAGTATTAATTTTATCAGCAGTTATTAAATCTCTATATCTTCTGCACTTCCTTCTTCAACTCCAAATATTTTTTATAATGATTCTTCATTATTGAAACTATTCATAAATTCAATGAAGGTTCATTTTAAAAACTTCTAATGTAGATGGATGCTTCTAGTTATAAACAGTTCAATATAGTTATACTTTATCCATTATCAACACTAATGAAAAATATTTTTTATTAATTTTGGATATCTTTTAAAAGTATATTTTACATCTATAGAGTTCCTCCTCCTATTGGTATGTCCTTCTTGAGTAAGGGCGTCGGCTCTGCTTTGTCTCCCGGGTTCCGGCCGCGGCGCTCGTGTCCCGTCGCCTCCTCCAGCGTTCCAGGGCAACTACTGCTGGATGGAGCCCTGCTCGAGTTCTCCCTCAGTGTGCCGATTGCTGGGGTCCCCCCCGATCAGTGGGGTCTTGGTCTCAGTGGTGCTCCGGAGGAGGTGTTAAGGACCTTGGGGGCCAGGCCCTACGGTCAGGCTTCCAATGGTGGGTCGGTGCTGCAGGTTAGCGTGGCTCGTCCTGAGGGTCGTTTTCACACAGGTGGGAGGCCGGGCCCGTCCTTGGGCTCGGTCGGCCCCGACCTAGCCGGGGCCAGTGAGGATGAAGGTACTTGGAAGGTAGTGCGTCGGCGTCGCTCGGGATCCTGCGCGGAGGGGAGGGGGGAGGGCTCACCTTCCGTGGGCCCTCTGGAGGCCTCTCCTCCCTCCTTGTCTGGTAAGAGCCCGGGAGTGCGCACTAGGCTCATGTTGAGGCAACTTCAGTTAAGGGAGTGTTCGGACTCCAGTGACAAGGAGACCAGAGGTCCTGGGGCCAAAGCCAGGGCTCTTAGCAGCCCATGATTCCTATCTTTATCTGGAACGCCCGTGGGCTGGGGGCGAGAGTGAAAACGGATTTTATATCTTCAGAATGCAGGAAGTACAAGGCCGCGATGGTTGCGGTGATGGAACACAAGCAGAGTTCTGGGAAAATTAAGGAGTTTGCTAGTAGGGTTAAAATGCATGGATACATGCATGCGGAGCCTATAATCAACCATATCTGGTTGTTCTGGAAAAGGGAGGTAGCAGTGGAGTTGCTTCAGGCGGGTGACCAACATATGACTACGCGGGTTACATGTGATGGTACATCTGTGGTTGCATCCTTCGTTTACGGGAGTTGTGATGCTCAAAGGCGTGAGTTGTTGTGGTCGGAGCTGTCCAGTTTCGACCCTGGTGACCAACCATGGATAGTGAGCGGAGACTTCAATATCATTGCGCTTCCGGAGGAGAAGAAGGGTCGTGGGGAGTTCCCCAGGAGGGCTAGTAGATCCTTTGTCCATTTCATGGCGGAAAAAGGGCTGATGGACCTGGGCTTCCATGGTGACCCCTTCACCTGGTGCAATAACCGAAAGGGTGATAGTCGGTGTTGGAGTAGACTGGACCGATGCGTTGCTAACGTCCACGCCATCTCGTTGTTCCCTAGAGCGAAGGTTACCCACTTATCGCGAAGTATTTCTGACCACTCGCCATTGCTGGTGTCTTTGTGCAGGGAGGAAGTAAGGCAGGAAAATTTTTATTTCTGCAGCCAGTGGGAGCATAGGCCGGACTACCATCGGCTGATATCTAAAGTCTGGGAGGAGCCTACTCAAGGGCATTCTTGGGGGGCCCTCCACGCCAAGCTAAGGCGTCTGAAGAGTGCTCTCCAGGTGTGGGCCAGGAATATCCCTCCTCGGGACCAGGAGCTGTCTGTGCTTAAACAGGATATTGAGGGGTTGGAGGCTCGGTTAGAGGATGGGTGGGATGAGGAGACCTTTGAGGAGCTGGCTGAGAAGAGGAGTGCCTTGGCAGATTCAGTGCTCTCGCAGGAACGCAAGTTGAGGGAAAGTTCCAAAGCTAAATGGCTAAAGGAGGGGGATAATAACACCGCCTACTTTCATGCTTGCATGAGAGAGAGGAGGCGGGCGGTGAACCCAAACATGGCTTTGGAGGATGGCTCGTTCATAGAAGATAGGGAGGTGGTCGGGAGTATGGCCCTATCGTTCTTTAGGAATCTCCTTGCGGGACCGAATGAGCGCATGGTTCGAGGATATCCCTCGGGGGATGCCGGTCTTTGGGAGGGGATCCCCAAGGTTGTCTCGGACAGGGAGAATGGGCTTCTAGAAAGGGTTCCCGAGGTAGAGGAGGTGCAGGAGGCCTTGTGGGGTTTGAACCCTGATAGTGCAGCAGGCCCGGACGGCTTCCCGGGGTCTTTTTACAAGGGCTCCTGGGCTGTTGTGAAAGTTGATATTGTTTCGGCTGTCCAAGACTTCTTCCGCGGGGGTGTAATCCCACGGATCGCGGCAGCGACTAAATTAGTGATGTTACCGAAGATCAAAGCCCCCACTTCTCTATCTCACTATCGGCCTGTGAGTATGTGCAACGTTCCCTACAAGATCCTGGCGTGCATCATCAACAGACGGCTGTCAGGCTTCCTTCCGAGATGGGTATCAGCGGAACAACACGGCTTTGTCAAAGGAAGATCGATCCAGGGTGCGGTGGCTTTGGCACAGGAGCTGTTGAGGGATCTGAACACGAAAACACGTGGGTCTAACCTGGTTGTCAAGCTGGATATGAACAAGGCTTATGATAGGATGGAGTGGGGCTTTATCAACAGGATGTTAGCTGCTATGGGGTTTTCTAAATGGGTATGCGATCTGATTTTCAGGTGCGTCTGTTCTCCTTGGATGGCTTTAGTGTTCATGGGGAAGTCTTATGGCTTCTTCAAGTCTGTGCGAGGCCTGCGGCAAAAAGACCCCTTATCTCTGAGCATTTTTATCCTCATGCAAGAGGCACTGAGCAAGCTTATTGACAGAGGTGTAGCTGATGGGGCCATTGTGCCATATAGGAGGAAGTATGGTTTACCAACGGTGTCGCACCTTATGTTTGCAGACGACACTGTGATCTTCATGAATGGGGGAGGGGGATCCCCTACTGCGCTTAACAGGATCTTGGAGGAGTATGGGCATTGGAGTGGGCAAATGGTTAACAAAGGAAAGAGCAGCTTCTATGTTTCTAGTTCGTGTAGTTTGAGCAGGGTGGACAGACTGGAGAGGATTCTGGGTATGGGACGTGGCTCGTTCCCCATGGATTACCTCGGTGCACCTATTGCCCCAGGTAGGTTGAAGACCAGAGACTTTGACAAGGTGGTCGGGAGGATCACGGAGCGAGTCTTGAACTGGAAAAATCGCTTCTTGTCCTTCGGGGGGAGGATTACTTTGGTGAACAGTGTACTTGCAGCCATACCGGTGCATGCCTTGGCCTCTGTAAGTGTCCCGAAGGGGGTGATCAAGTCCATTGATAAAGTACTGGCGCGGTTTATATGGGACGTTGCTGATGAAGGGAAGAGGCACTGGGTGTCATGGAGCAGGATGGCGCGTCCCTGTGACGAAGGTGGAATCAACGTCAGGAGTCTGGGGGCTACGATTCAATCCATTCGGGCGAAGCTTGCATGGGAGATCGTTGAGGGACGCACCCCCTGGGGTAGGCTCTTGATGCAACGGTACAGGGCTGGGGGTGCATGTGCCCTGAATAACGGGTCGTCTATGTGGACTTCAGTGAGTAATATTATCCCTACGCTTCTCCCGCTGTCCCGGTGGATTATTGGAGAGGGCCTCATCTCCTTCTGGCAGACCAATTGGTCTGGTTCTGTGCTGGGGTATCCGGGTTGCCCAGCCCCCACTATCACCTTCAGAGAGGCGAGTTTTTATCCCCAGTTCTTCAGATATATGTTGGATGCAGACCAGAAAGAGGTCTTCGATGATATTTGTATGAATGATGAGCAGGACAGGTGTGTTTTCATCCCCTCTTCCTCGGGGTTGTTCAGCCCTAAGGAGTTCCGGAGGATGGCTTCCTCCCCTGGAGATCATGACGGTTGGAGTGATCTGGTTTGGGGAAACGGAGTGCCGACTAAGTTCTGCTTCCTTTCATGGAGGCTTCGGAACAATGCCCTTCCATCGGACGATAATATCAAACGGCTGGGGATCAGCATGGCTTCCTGCTGCCAATGTTGTGTGTTCAAAAGTGAAGAAAGCTTAAGCCACATCTTCTTCACTGGTGGTTGGGCACGCGAGGTTTGGAGATCGGTCGGTATTCGACCAGACTATGGGGATGCGGGTGGTAACATCGAATTCTTCTTGGAGCATTGGGCTCAGGGGGCCTTGGGAGCTGGCTCAGACCCAGCGGCGAGGCGGGTCATCTTCATCATGGGGTGCTGGGTGTTATGGCAGGCTAGGAACCGTGCCAAGTATGAGGGGCTCCTATCCTCTAATAGGGCGGTTGTGGCCAGAGCAAGGTGGCTTTTTCATGATTTGGTTGGTCTCGGTGTCATCAGGAAGGAGGCCCCGTCCCTGGGTGCTCTTTTCGGATTGAGGGCAGCAGGTGCACAGAACGCTGCCAACCATCTGGGGAGTTGGATCCGGTGGGTTCCTCCCAGGGATGGCCTTAAACTTAACACGGACGGCTCCTGTGGGATGGGTATAATGCGTGGAGGAGGGGTCGTGCGGGACGCCCGGGGGAGAGTGGTGCTAGCTTTTTCGATCTTCTATGGGAGTGGCTCTCCAATTCGGGCGGAAGCTAATGCGGCCTTATCCGGCCTTATCTTCTGCAAGGAGAAAGGTATTCTCATCCGCGAGATTGAAACTGACTCTAAGATTGTTTATGATGCCTTAACGGGCAAAGGCACCATTCCCTGGTCCATATCCTATACCATGAGGAAATGCAAGCTCCAGCTCAACAACCAAGTGCGAGTCTCTCATACGTGCAGGGAGGGGAACAAAGTGGCTGACCATCTGGCCTCTCTTTCTTCTTCGAGTTCACCGGTTTGTTTCTTTTTTAATGCGTCCCAGTTTAATTCAGAGGGGGAGGAACTTGTACGGGGCGATGCTCTTGGCCTACATTACTTTTGCCCCCCCTAGATGGACCCTCTGCCCCCCTCTTTTTTTTCCCTTCTTTTCCTTCTTTTCTTTGTTGCCTTTGTTTCATGAATAAAAATCGTAACGTTGGATGGATACCACAAAGGGATATCTTGATCAAACCACTAGCCATTACAAAGTTCAATGATGATCATTTTTTATAAGGTATAAGGGGTTTGGGAATATAAGAGAAAAATCAATAGTCAATGTGATTCCAGCCACCCAAAATTTGACTCAAACCACATTTAACAAAAACACATGTGGTTATGAAATTCGCAATGATATTAGTAATAACCTGGTTTTTCACTCAAGTATGGATTCTTTAAATTTTGGTTTATATATTTACTTTGGATCTAATAAGGATTTCTAATGAGTTAACAAAGGTCTCAGGGGTGTCCGAGGAAAGTTTGAAACCTAGAACCCATCTTTTTGTGAAAATCGGTCATGTCGCATGGTTAGTGCATGGTTTGGCTAACCGTGCAGATTAAAATTTTCAGACAAAACCATATTACACAGTCTGCGCATGGTTGTGCGGCCTAACCATGAAAGTTCCCCTTATACTCAGGTAACCATGCACTATTTGTACACGGTTTGTCAAACCATGCATAAAAACTGTGCACATGCTATTTTTATAGGTATTTTTACCATTTTTACCTTAATGATGTAATTAGATCCCACATTCTTTCCCAATCTGAGAACTAGTGGGATTAACCCTTTTTTCTCTCAATTTTGATATTTTTTAAGACCTAATGTAGGAATCAAGATATCTTCTTCATTCAGGATATGATCAAGATTTTTTTCATCACATTGGATGTACAACGGTAAGTACTCAAGTTCGTTTAATCCTTTATCCTTTTATTTTACTCTTGACCTAGTTATCGGGGTATGATCATTTTCTCTTATTCTTAGATCTACTCAGATCCAATCTAAATAAAGGGCTAATATTAGAGGAGTAGAGTCATACAAGCCTAAGGTGGGTGGTCTATAACTCATCCCTCAAGTTCATTGATTTTGGAATTATCATGTGGGGCCCACTGATTTCATCAGGTTTCATTTATTGAATTTATATGTCATAATTATAATCATTAAAACCATATGGATATTCTATTTCCATATATATGATTAATTTTTAGTTTTTATGCCCACAACTCTATCTATCCCATGTAGGATGTCATGCCATAATTGGGTATTTAGTATTTGACATGTTTGAGCCACCATTTGGGTGTGACTTTTCTTGAACCTTCTAAGGTTAAGTGTCTCTACATTAAAAGGATTGATTTATATTGTGAATTTCATAATATAAAGTACCATGTATGCTCACCACTTGACCCACCTAAGGTAAGTGCTTTAATTTGAAAATAAAATGAGAAAAGTGAATTCCAAAGTATACTAAGTATATGACTTGGCCTTAAATATAAATGAATAGTAGGTTTAATATCCATAGAACCCCTTACTACATTAATGGAAGGTAGCATAATGAACCTTAAATATAGAATATGCTTTAAATGGATTAAATGAATGGTTGCATGTTACTTGGCCTTGACACACAAATGAAAGGCAATGATTAAACCATATGACTTGATTAAAATATTGCATACTACTTGACCTTATCACACTAATGGAAGGAAAGGATTGAACCAAATGAAATATTATATGACTTTATAATTAAATATTAGTGTCCTGACTCGATCTCACCTTGGATTCTAATCAGATAATTCCATGAGCACTCAGGAACCCCATTCCAATTCAAGGATACAACTTGCATAGGTTGAGACCCACCTAGATCCTGATACTTTTATATTCTTTGGATGCCTAGTATGACACCATAGGATCCCTTCAATATCATTACAGGAATCCTTGGATACACTCCTTGGATCCATCATTGATAATTAGGTTCCATGGTTAAATCCCATTGGGCCCAGTCATTGCTTAGCCCCATTTTTCCTTGGATGAACTCCTTAGACTCAATAGACATCTCATTATGAAATGCCTTGGACTATGCTCCTTGGATTACACTCTTACCCCATGACAGGCTATATACATTACTGATTTGGTGACCCTTGAGGTCTATTTCACCATAGTTATTACCTTGGGACTTCACTATTAAATATCATTACAGGTTTCCTTGTTACAACTTGGTCCCTTTTCAATTACTAACATGTGACTTATTTATAAACTGGTAATAATATAATAATGAATTGTTTACATGTTCAGATTCCAATAGAGGGATGAAGCAGGTACTTGGGTATTTAGTTACATTGTATTGCTTTAATATATATATATATATATATATATATTCATGCTTTCACACTGTTACATTTCCATTACACGGGCCAGATGTTATAGACATCGTTGGTGGTGTCCCACTAAAATTTATCTCACACCCTCTCTGGAAAATGTTTGTTACCTGGAGTAGATTATATGGTTACAGGTTTTGATAAATGGAATCATATGGATTAAAAAACTTGATTGCTTTCTATTTATAATGGATCATGATAGTAGATGATCGATCTAGATCTCTGGATTCTTGGGATAGTCTTTTATTTCCTTTATACTTATGTAGAACATTTTATGTCTGTATCTTGTATCTATGTTTTCAAATTTTCAAGTGACATGACATATCATCCGTTGTTGAATGTTATTCCAGTTGTTTCAGTTATTATTATTGTTATCTCTATTCTTCTACTGTGTCTTATTTTTTACTTATATTTATTATGTTATTTATCTATGTTTTTATTCATCGTCTATGTTACACTTTGATAATGAGGGCATAGTCTCTCCACAGACACACCCTAGTCCCTCGCTGCTAGTTGTTGGCCTCTGGCATTCTGGGAGATGTGCTTGAGGCCATGTGGTCCACCAGGCTCAGGGCACCTATTAGTGGCATCTAGGTCTGAGACATCACAAAGTGGTATCAAAGGATGTTAATTTCTTAATTTACTATTTAGATACAATAGATTTAAGATTATGAACACTTGGGACTTGGTTATAAGTTTTTCTTGGGTGTCGTGAACCCATGTTTGTGGTAAAAACCAAGTTGCTTAAATTATAATTGTTGTTCTGCATATTCCTATTACAGTTGATATTATTTCACCATTTGGTGATGCACATGTTGTGTGGAGTTGTTAATTATTACTCTGATTAAGGATTTTATTTCATCCTTGGCCCGATGTTATGAGGGAAATGATCATTGTTACATGCATCATTATAGGCACCTATAATTTTCATATTGTACATATTTATTTTCCATATAGTTGTATTTCACTTCTTTTAATTTCTTGATATGACTGTGATTGTTGAGTGATGTTATGATAGTTAGATTATGATTTTATTATTATTGGTTGTGATTTAGTGATTTTCTATCTCAATTCATGAGGTGTATGGGACCTCATGGGTTGGGATGAGTAATTTACCAAGTCAATCCATTATGTTATAAATAAATGGGTTTCATTTCTAGTGATAGGTGTATGGGAACTGATTCACCGGAAATTTCTATCCATTATAAAGTTAATCATGATATCTAAAATGAATTGTTTGCATATCCTTATCCCACCTTGTCATGTTTATGAAAGGTAAAGGATTAAACCTAGTAATTAAATGTAAAATTAAATGAAACTTATACTTGACCACTTACCAATATATGGCCATCTAAGCGGGTATATTGGGTAGTATATCTTGGGTAGTGAGTTTTCTTATGTTCATATTCTTCTAGTAATGTTATCTTTCTTCTTAAGCTTGTTCTGAGGCGTGTTCTTGGCATTTGTAGACCAATGCCACCATGATGTCCTCCTATCGTGGGCTAGAAGGGTGGTAACGACCATGCTCTAGATGTGGTGGGCCCTGATCCATCAGTCTTACTTATATGAATTCCAATAGAGGAACCGCATACTTTACCTGATTTGTGAAATGATTCCCAAGTTCATAATAGTTGCCTGCATCTAATGCAGTCCAGGCATGGTGCTCCACGGATTGCACCTGTGATGGTTGATCTAACTTGTTAGTTCCAACAACAGTAACCTCCAACATTTTTAGTGGATTGAGGTCTGAAGGCTACTGTGTGTTGGATAGAGGCCACCCTATATATCTTTGAGCATCAATAAACACCTCCATAGTGGAGAGTTAATCTTTATACATACATGATTTGGGATTCATCCAAGTGTTGGTGTATGTGATTTCTTAAGCCGGCCGTCATCGGGGCATGTTATGGGATGATTTTCAGACTACCTTCTATGATCAGTTCTTTCCTCAGAAGATGAGAGCTAACAAATCCAAGGATTTCATGCATCTCAAGAAGGGTTCTATGTCAGTTATAAAATATTAAGCATGTTTCATGGATTTGTAGTGCTTTGCATTGATTCTAGCCTGTGATGAGCTTTTACATGCTATATTCTTTGAGGGTGGGCTCCAGTACACCATAAATACATAGTTGAATGTCTTTCACCTTATAACCTTCTCTGAAATAGTCAATCAGGATAATATCACTGAGTGAAACTTGAGAGATGGAAATATTACTAGGTATAGAGGATCAGTTTCGTAGTAGGCCAGTAGTTCTTTCGGTGACAGGAAGCATTCTATTGAGGTTTCTTGTTAGGGATGTGATAACCAGAGTGCATGTCTTTATAGCTATAAAGTGTTTAATCAGTGTGGAAGATGGAGGAATTAGAATCTTCAGTATGATATAGACCCACTGGAGTGTCGGGCTTGAGGTCATATAGATCATTTCCAATGTTTCTATAGGACCTTTCCACCAGCCTCAAGTGGAAAAGGATCTACACCAATTCCACCTCCAGGAGTTATTTCTTTTATGTTGCGTTAGGTGGGGAGTTGGAATAGCACTAGTAGGTTGGGAGGAAGATGAGGTAATGGTTGTGGTATCCAAACCCCTAACCACCATCAGCGCCAATAGAGCAATTATGATCATAATAGTACATCTATTTCACAGGGTCATGGATCAGGTCAGTTGCATGCACTATAGCTAATACCTAAGGATCAGGCTACGAGACCATATACAGTACGAGGTAATATTCTTGTGGCATCTACAATAGTATCTTCTTTATTTGATACAGGTGCAAATAAATCTTTTATCTCTATATCTATTGTGGAAAGTCTCAGACAAGAGATATAGTATTATTATGGTGTAATGACCCTAGATACGTCGTTAGGGGTACAAACAGAGGGTATACACCATTTTAGTGATTGTCCCCTGAGGTAGGCAGTTACCCTTTCTTATGGAACCGCTTTTTTATTGAGATGACAGGCTTCAATGTCATACTCAGGATAAACTGGTTGGTTCAATATCATGATTTTTTAGGTTGTTACCATTATAGGGTATTGTTTACATCACTAGAGGGTAGTAGTTATCTATATAAGGGTGATTGGTATGTCCAGGATAGTAGAGTTGGACTAGATAATCATGGGATAGGTGGAGTGACTGCCCAGATTGAAAATCTATTCATGGAGGATTAGGGTTTAAAACAAGATTATTTCCCTCCAGTAGTGGATCATTTTAGGGATTCCATTCCCAATGATTTTTCTATATTACCTCCTAAGAGAGAGGTGGATTTTATAATTGCTCTTGTTCTGAAAGTATCTCCATTGTCCATTCCTTCATATAGGATGGCACCAACAGAGCTTTAAGAGCTCAAGCAGTAGCAAGAGGATTTAGAGGCCAAAGGTTTTATACAGCCCAACACATCCTCTTGGGGTTCTTATGTGCTTTTCACCAAGAAGGAAAATATAATCTTATGTCTATGTGTGGATTACAAACAGATGAATTAGCTTACCATCAAGAATTGATATCCACTTTCTCAAATAGATTATCTCTTTGACCATCTCAGAGGAGGAAATGTCTTCTCTAAGATTGACCTGAGATTGGGTTATCATCAGGTGTAATTCAGACCATCAGACATACCTAGTATAGCTTTTTGTAGCATGTATGGTATGTATGAGTACCTTGTTATATCATTCGGTCTTATGAACATGCTCGTCGTTTTCATGGCTCTGATGAATAGGGTTTTCCACCCCTATTTGTACTTTTTTTTCATAGTCTTTATGGAAGACATCTTGGTGTATTCTCACACTTGTATTGACGATTCCAAAAATCCTAATATCTTTCTGAGTACACTAATAGAGTATCAGCTTTATACCAAGATTGATAAGTTTCACTTATGGATCGACAAATTCCACTTATTGGTTCATATAATATCAGAATCATGAGTATTTGTTGACCCTGAAAAGGTTAGTGTTGTAGTTTCCTAAGAGTATCCCAAGAACATGTTTGAAAAACATAGTTTCTTGGGGATGGATGGATATTATAGTAATTTCATAAAAGATTTCTCATGTCTTTCTTCACCTCTTATTGGCCTTACAAATAAGGTTATCAAGTTTATATGGTTAGAATCATGTGAGAAATCCTTTCAGGAGCTGAAAGGGAGTATTGTATTGGTACCTATTCTGACTCTTTTGGAGCTAGGTATAGGTTATACTATATTCTTTGACACATCAGACATCGACCTAAGAGAATTTATAATTTGGGAGGATAGATTCATTGCATACGTATCTCATCATTTGATTCATCGTGAGAGGAATTAACTTGTGTGTGGCCGTGAGATAGTAGTTTTTGTCTATGACTTATGTTTCTAGAGAAATTATATGTTGGGTGAGCACTTTATGGGGTACATGGACCACAAGAGCCTCAAATATATCTTTTCTCAGTATGACTTGAACCTTAGACAGAAAATATGGGTTGAATATCTACAAACTTTTGATTTTGATCTTACCTATATGTTTGGGAAGGGTAATGCAGTTGTAGATATGCTGAGTCCGAAAACTAAAAGACAAGTTTTAGGGGAATCAAGTGATGAATGGAAGTTAATGGCCCTATTTTATGAGTTACAACTGGAGTTTCATGGTAGTCATGAGCAGTCTTACCTCTCATCTTTGACAGTTACATATTCCCTCTTGAGAAGGTGAAGATTAGAAAAATTTTATATCTTGAAGGATTGGTACTCTGTGAGAGTATATCCACAGATAACCCACCTCCAGATTGGTCTGTGGAAAAAGAGGACGTCCTATATCTACATGGAAGTATATGGGTTCCTACAGATATTAGAGAGGAGTTGATGATGAGGTATCATGCTTCTCAGTGGGTAGTTCATCCAGGCATATTGAATATGTATTGAGATATGCAACACCATTATTGATGTCCTGGGGTAAAACTTCAAATAGCAAGCTTTATCACTAGGTGTTCTACCTATCAGCAAGTGAAGGTGGAACACCATAGACCTACAGTCTTGTTACAGCCACTTCTAGTCCTGGAATGGAAATGGGAAGATGTTTCCATGGATTTATTATTTGGATTACCTAGGTTATCAAGGGGTAGTGATGTTTTATGGGTTTTCATTGATCAACTAACGAAATATTCCCACTTTATTCCTATTTGGGATAATTTCTCATTCGATGAGATGGGAAGACTGTATGTCTGTGAGATCATACGACTACACGAGGTTCCTAATACTATAGTTTTAGATAGGGGTGCTCATTTCATATCATAGTTATAGTAGGTATTATAGAAATCTATAGGAACATAGGTGTTTCTAAGAACATTTTTTCACCCTCAGACCAATAGATAATCAGAATGGACAATATAGGTTCTAGAGGATATGATTCGATCATGTGTCCTTGATTTCATTAGTTATTGGGAAAATCTTATCCTTTTTATTGATTTCTCCTATAATAATATCTTTTAGGCAAAAATTCAGATGGATCCTTTTGAGGCTTTATATGGTAGGTCGTTTCGTTCACCCCTGTACTGGCTAGAGGACGGTGAGTTAGCCCTACTAGGTCCTCATCTCATTCAGGAGACTTCAGAGTAGGTTCAGTTGATCCAAAAGTGTATGACTACTACTCAGTATAGACATAAATATTATGTTGATCGCCATCGCCAACCTCTTGAGTTCGAGGTCAGGGATCGTGTTTTTCTTCGGGTATCACCCAGTCTAGGACATAGATGGTTACGAAATTGGGGAAAGTTTTCTCCTTGTTTTTTAGGGTCTTTTGAAATTATGGAGAGAGTCGGGTTGGTAGACTATCAGTTGCTACTACCTCATAGGTATCATTCCATTCACGACATCTTCCTTGTTTCATAGCTTCACCAATACCATGCCAACCCATCTCATACCTTTGATCCCGACGAAGTTGAGTTAGATGATGATGATACCTTTGAGGAGTATTCAGTATACATCATCAACTGGAGCATGAAGTTTCTCTAAGTTTGGTTTGTCCCTATAGTTTGGGTGATATGGCATCATGGCCATGTTCAGGACAAGTCTTGGGAGTAGGAGGCCGACATACCTACTCAGTGTCCAGAATTTTTCTCAGACATTATTTCTACACCCTTAAAAGGTGAACCCGGGGATGAGTTCTTTTAAGGTGGGAAGACCGTAAGAACCTGGTTTTTCACTCAGGTTTGGATCCTTTAAAGTTCTATTTAATCTTTAGTTTAGACCTAATATGGATGCCTAATGAGCTAGAAAAATTCTTAGGGGTTTCCAGGGAATGTTCGGAGCCTGAAACCCATATTTTTGGGAAAACTGTTCATGTCGCACAGTTAGCGTGTGGTGGGCGCATGGTTTGGATAAACATGCAGATTGAAATTTTTATACATAACCATATTGCACGGTTTTCACACGGTCATGCAGACTAAATGTGCAAGTTCCCCTTCTACCTAGGTAACCATACATGTTTTGTGTATGTTTTTCCAAACCGTGTGGACAAACCATGCACATGCTATTTTTCTGGGTAATTTTACAATTTTTCCCTTAATGATCTTATTAGATACCTCCTTCTTCCTTAATCTGAGAACCAGCTGGATTAACCCTTTTTCTCTCATTTTGGAGCTTTTTGAAGACCTAAGGTAGGAATCAAGAGATCTCCTTCATCCAGGATCTGATCAATATTTTGTTCATCATGTTGCATGTGCAACAATAAGTACTCGAGTCCATTCAAGCCTTTCTCCTACTCTTTTTCTCTCGACTTAGTTATCGGGGTATGAGTGTTTTTCTATTTTTCTTATATCTACTTTGATTCAAGCCAAATCAAGGGCCAATATCATAGGAGGAGTGTCATACAATCCTAAGGATGATGATCTATAACCCATCCCTCAATTTTTATGATTTTGGAATTACCGTGTGGGGACCACTGATTTCATCGGGTGTCATTTATTAAGTTTATATTCCATGATTATAATCATTAGAACCATATAGATATTATCTTTCCATATATGTGATTAATTATTGGTGGTTACACCCAAAACTTCATCCATTACATGTAGAATGTTATTCCATAATTGGGTATTTAGTATTTGACATGTTTGAGCCACCGTTTGGATGTGACTTTTCTTGACCATTATAAGGGTAAGTGTTGCTATATTACATGTCTTGATTTATATTTTTAATTTCATAATGGAAAGTATTGTGTATTCTCACCACTTGACCCACCTAAGGTGAGTGCTTCAATTTGATAATAAAATG
Organism: Viscum album; assembly: GCA_963277665.1. Taxonomy (NCBI): domain Eukaryota; kingdom Viridiplantae; phylum Streptophyta; class Magnoliopsida; order Santalales; family Viscaceae; genus Viscum; species Viscum album. The sequence goes on along the minus strand of OY728156.1, from coordinate 1,401,938,534 downwards.
TGAAAAGTGAATTGGCAAGTATACTAAGTATATGACTTGGCCTTAAATGTAAATTAATAGTAGGTTTCATATCTGTAAACCTCTTACCACATTAATGGAAGGTAAAGGAATGAACCTTGAATATGGAATATGCTTTAAATGGATTAAATAAATGGTTTAATGTTACTTGGCATTGTCGCACTAACGAAAGGAAAGGATTGAACCAAATTACTTGATTAAAAGGTTGCATGCTACTTGACCTTGTCACACTAATGAAAGACAAGTCTTGAACTAAATGGAATATTACATCACTTTATAATTAAATAGGAGTTTACTGAATTGAGATTGCCTTGGATTCTTATCATAGAATTCCATGAGCACTCAGGAACCCCATTCCAATTCAAGGATACGTCTTGCATAGGTTGAGACCCACCTAGATCTTGATCCTTGTCTATTATTTGGATTCCCAGTATAACACCTTAGGATCCATTCAATATCATTATAGGATGCCTTGGATACACTACTTGGATCCATAATTGACAAGTAGGTGTCATGGTTAAAGCCCATCAGACCCAGTCATTGCTTAGCCCCGTTTCTCCTTGGATAAACTCCTTGAACTTGGCAGGCATATCGTTGTGGAATTCCTTAGACTATGCTCCTTGGATTACACTCTTACCCCATGTCAAGCTATACTTATTACTGATTTTGTGACCCTTGAGGTCTACATCACCATAGTTATTACCTTGGGACATCACTATTAAATATCACTACAGGTTTCCTTGTTACAACTTGGAACCTTTGCAATTGCTAACATGTGACTTATTTATAAACTGGTAATAATATAATAATGAATTGTTTACATTTTCAGATTCTAGATGAGGGCTAAATCAAGTACTTGGTTATTTAGTTATATTGTACTAATTATATATATATATATATGCATGCTTGAACATTGTCGCATTTCCATTTCACGGGTCGGATGTTATATACACCATTGGTGGTGGCCCGCTAATATTTATCTCACACCCTCTTTGGGTGTCATTTGGTATCCGGAGTAGATTAGATGGTTTTAGGTTTTGAGAAAGGGAATCATACAGCTTCAAACACTTGATTGCTTACTATTTAGGATGGAGCTTGATATAATATGACTGAGCTGGAGCTCAGGATTCTTAGGATATACTTTTATTTCCTTTATAATTATGTGGAACATGTTATGCCTTCTATCTTGTATTTATGTTTTCCAGTTTTCTAGTGACATGGCATATCATCAGTTATTGAATGTTATTCCAATTGTTTCAATTATTTTTATTTTTGTCTTTTTTTCTTCTTTTGTTCCTTCTGTTTACTTATATTTCTTTTTTTATTTATATATTTTTATATTCATTCATTGTGCTACACTTTGGTAATGAGGGCATAGTCTCTCCATGGACACACCCTAGGCCCTCACTGCTAGTCAGAAGCCTTTGGCATTTTGGGAGATGTTCTTGAGGCCATGTAGACCACCAGGATCAGGGCACCTGTTAAGTAGCATCTAGGTCTGGGACGTCACAATATTCATGAAAAAGAATGAGGAAAATTTTAAATTGTTTTATCATGACTAATCCCTGAAAAAAAAAGTTATAAAAAACTATCTCAAATTCAAAGGCTTCAGAAAATCAATAACACGCATCAATAACCAAATATTAAGATCATGATATTCCAAAGATCATCAAATATATTGAATTCATGAATTATAAATCAATTTCCACTATAATGGGTCAAGGAAAGGTGATAAAAAATATCTTACCACTTAGTGAACTCATCAATGCTTTTATCATTCCTCCTTGATTCATGAGTTCAACATTGTTGATTCCACCAAGAAAAACAGGATGATCCTATAAATCTCTTCTAGTGTTAGGGTTGAAACTGGTGGATCAATATTCTAATTTTAATAATAATATCATATTTATATTTTTTTTAGGTCAACCGATAATTATACATTATACCAAAAAAGAATCGATTGGGGACCCAAATCCCAAAAATAAAAATTATGCCTTCCCTAGGTAAAACCCCTAATTCTAGAAACAATCACAGTGCTTGAATTTCTATATTGGGATCTAATTATGATATATTAATTTTTCATTTGCATTGAGTAAAAAATATATTTAAAAATATCAATTATTTTTTGGGATTTAGTGACAACATTAAATAAATATGATCACACAACCACTCAATAAAATATTATTAAAAATATTTCAAAGGAATTAACATAAAATTAGGGTTTCTATATAAACAAAGATAATTATGCCTTAATTCTTGAACCCCCAAAAATCATAGTGCAACTTCAACCCCCTCACTCAAACCTAATAACCCCAAACCAAAATAGAAATGAAATGCCCATAATCATGTCACAATAGAACTAACTAGAGAGACACTAAATAATCATTCCCAAGTCTTCTATGATGTAACATAATACTCTACATTGTAATAGAAATGACCATGGAATAATTAAATTCAAACACTTAACTAGGGTAACACCAAATTATCATAGTCCAACCATCGCATTGCAACATGAATCCTCATGTTGTAATCTCATACACCACAGCGCAACTAACCATGTGACACCCTAGAACCTCACTCCTAGACCTGATCCCAAAAACACATAATATACATATTATCTTTGACACCAACTATAATTTCTCATACATAACTACCTCATAATTACATGAATTAAAGAAAATATTTCATTACATACATTCCCATGACCTTTTAGGTTTAAATATTTAAATAATTAGGAAAAAACATTAACTAATAAATCTCATTTCTTTCTCAACTAAAGTAAATTTTTTCCACTATATAAAAAATTGTTTAATCCATAATAAGTATTCAACGTTTCACAAAAATTGTGTACACAAACTACTCTATTAGACATATCATGTGTAGTAAATTTCTTCATAACTTGGAAAAATTGAAACATAAGAAGGGGTGAGATCAAACGCTCGGTAAGGGTAAACATAAGTGATAATAATAAAGTATTATAAGTGATCATAAGATGAGAATGAATAATATGGTAGTAATAGATAACCAAAAATAATTCCATAATATAATGAAACTAAAAGCATAATATATCCATGGATAATAATGGAAATGAAAATATCACATGGATAATAATAATTGATTCCTTAGAAATGAACTTCATGATTTCAGATAGATAATTTCATGCCCTAATCCAAGACATCATGATCATAGACATAGTTATATTATCATTAAGGCCTTATGTCTAAAAAATATTTTGTTATAGGTAGGCATAAACTAAAATAACTAAAGTAGTTTGTCTCATAATACCTATTGATGCATTGAGGTGCTATATATACTAGGCCCCATCCATCACTAATTAAGTCTTGTGCATTCATCATGTTAAGGAATAAATAATCAATAAAATACATAACTAAAATTCTTTAGTAATCAATAAACATCCCTATCGGAATATTAATTATATCGATTTTCAATATTTACCCAATCAATAAATGGAATAAATTTCTATATAATAATATCTCAAGTTAACACTGTATCGAGTAATGGTATATAGTTAATTCAATAATTTCCCCAATCAATGTAAAAATGTGGATAACTAGGTGAATATATAATAATATTAATATTCACAATACAATGGAAAGTACCCTTATCAAAGTAATGATAATAAGGTAGTAGTGAGGAGTACTTTCATGGAGTAAGGATATCAATAGGAAATGATTCATAAAAAAGGATTTCATAAAGATAAAATTTAAATCCATATAAATGGAATTAAAAATACTATTTTGTACAATAATAGGGTAAAATAATTCAACTTAGAAGAATGGGGTTCAAACATAATCAGTATAACTCAAGGAAATGAAATTGAGTTACGATAAACCCTTAAGGTAATGGTAACATAAAAATAAATGGAACATGAGATGGATACCATGAAATTAAAATATAATGAAATGAAATATATTCATTATAATTGAATATAATAGGGTATTGAATACATCATATAACAGAAATTATGGTTCATAGTATCAAACATGTATCATGGATTTTAAAATGGTACAAAGAAACCCTTACATTTTGAGTATCATCTACATCAAAACCTTTGTATGAGAAAGAGATTTAAACTAAATTTAAAATACCATAAAATATAATTCATGATATAATATAAAAAATTGGAAATATATACATCATATAAAATTAAATTGGTGCATAATAAGATGAATATCTTAAGAAATATTAATTTATACCATAAAATCCCTTTCAAGTCACATAATATTTGAAGTGAGAATCATTTTATAATAATATTATAAGGAATAATTATATAAAATAAAAAAAATAAGTAGGAAATAAAATTAAAAATATTCATTAGGTTTAATAAATTAAACTTGTAATAATAAAGTTCAATAATAAATTTTGTAACTCAATTGATAAAATTGAGTTAGCATAACCCTTATCATGTTTCCCCGCTCAGTTGAATACGCTCTAAACTCCTGTAAAAAACATAACTATATTAATATCCTAATTTAAAACCTTTTTAATATCTATAAAATTTTATAAAATTCATGTATAATTATTCTCTGTATGTATATTATTTATTTATTAGTTATTTTCAATATCGGGTGTGAGTAATCTTAATCATTTTTGAACTAGTTTTGTAATAGTAGTGTTGTTCTTCATTATTATCCAAAAGTTTCTCATTAAAAGATCATAAAAGTTACTATAATTTATTTTTTTAATTATTTATCATTTTTTAATTTCATACTATGTCATTTTTTGTTACTATTCTTAAAGATGGAAATGATGATAAGCATGTTTTAGTGATTTTTAATGAATATACTTTGATATCTTAATTAATGAGTTTAGTATTGAGGTTACCATTATAGAACAAAAAATAAAATATTTATTTACATATTTTTATAATATATTATCATTAATTAAGTTCTAATAGTCATCCATTATATTATTTTATATCATTGTTCAAGTGGGTAGTTGGACCGACCCAAACATGGACATACCATTATTAATGGATGATTATGATTATGAAAGTGGTTTATTTTGGGAATAATATCATTATTAAATAATAATAATTAAATTATTTATACAATTTTAAGGTTTTTAATCGTATTTTAATATATTTTTAAAAATAATAAAGAAACTAAATGAAAAATGAGATGCGTTACTTCATGGAGGTGGTAATCTGCACAACGCATGGTTAACATTTTCATTTCTCGAAAAATGGGAGGGAAAGAATGTGGATTATAATTTTTCAATAAATAATAAAATTTATATTATATATATCAAATTTATTCCTAAATTTTACCCTTATAATCATTTAATATATGTGGTGGTAAAAAAATAGAAGTTATCTCTTCATGGAAGAGGTAGTCCGCACAATATACGATTGACGGTGTCATTTTTCTTAATGAAAATGGATAAATTTGGTTAACAGTTATTCCCTTGCAATAATAAAATTAAGTATAAAAACAATACTGATATAATTATATAGTAAGTAAAAAATTATATTTGGGAAATTAATAATGAAAAGAAAATAAATTAGTAAAATTTACTCACATTGTTTTTTTTTCAAGGCAAGGTACTCACATTGATGACTTGGGATTTCCCATGAAAGACTCCTTAGAAATGGAGGTCTTAGGACAATCACTTGTGACCACAGTCTCAAGGAAAATATATGTGGAATTTAATGGAATTATAAATGGTATAGTTTAAATAGAAAAGCAAAATTTTATGGTGATCTTGAAGGGGTGGCGAGAGGTCTATTTTTTCAGCAGTGAGAATGAAATTTTCATAAATATTTCAACATAGTATAAAAATAACATGTTTCACATGTGAAGACGGCACAAAATAGTATAAAAATATAGTTTTTTATGGGATAATTTGTATAATACCTCAAAAAATAATTTTAAAACATGTTTCTAAGTCCTTTACTCTTAGAATTTTCACTTTTACCATTTTTTGTTTTATCGTGGTAAATAATTTTTACCTATGTAATTTAATTTAAATGGATAAAATTAAAATTGAACTTATTAAATAATTTGAAACTAATTATTCCAAATATGAAATCCATTTTATCATAAAAAAATTATATGTGTGAGAAAAATAAATTTTAACAATAATGCATGTAATGGGTAAAAACCCGTTTTTAGAAAAATGTATTTTTGAGATGAAATTTTATGTGTAAGGTAAAATTATAAATGTATTTTATTTTAAAGATATAAATTAGTTTATTATAAAATAATTAAAATCTATATGGGTTTAAAATCAATCCAAAACCAAAATTTACCAAAATATTATTTAATTAAAAGAAAATACCAAAAATGGTTTTTATTAGAAAATATTGCTTATGTTCCCAAAATGTTAATCATAGGTTTTCTAAATTCAACATTGTGTTTTTTTAAAATTTATAGTTTTTATTATTAAATACATATTTTAATGATTAAAAGGTTTTATACACTTCTAGTTTATTCTTATTAAGTCGTAAATTTTATAGTTTTGGTAAAAACTATATTTTTCATTATTCACCTAAAAATAAACTATCACAAAAAAATCCCAAAATTTTATATTAAGCTAATATTTACCTAATGAATATAAAAAAATTATTTTATAAAAATTATAATTCTAAACTTTTATAATTTAACATTTAATTAAAAACATAAAAATATAATAAAAACTATTTTCATAGGAAAATAACTTTTTAAAAATATTAACTATTCCTATTCTTATCCCCAATCAATTTATAATAAAATTGGTGTTAATATATTATTAATATAAATATATATTTTATCCATAATATATTTAGTTTCTTAAAAAATCACATGAAAAAATAGTTTTTAGAAAATTTATATTTTAAATCATAAATCAATCTTATTAGTTATTTAGCTACACTAATTTAATTTATTAATGCTTTATAATTGATAATGACCTTTATTTTTATTTATATATATATTTCATAATTTGGTTACAACTATTTTTACCCATCAATTCTATTAATACATTTTCACAGTTATATATTTTTCATCGGTTCATTGTGGTTCGGTGTTTTGTGTATGACATGTTATCAAACATATTAGGTCTTATAGGAATATATAATTTAAAATTTTGAGGTGTTACATTCTCCCCCGCCCCCCAAATAAATTTTGTCCTCACAATTTTAATTATCACTCAATAATAAGATTTGTTTATGGTATCTAAAATATATTCATAACTAAAGATAAAATATCAAATGAAGGTGTCTTTCTTAATATATTAGGTATGAATCGGAAACAAATATTTTCCCCCAATGTGTTAAATGATTATTCTATATTACCTTTATAACTTTTTTCATCATTCACTCCATTTTTATATGTGTAACTTTTTACTTTATTCCCTCCTTTTCCACACATGAATCATCTTCTAGTTCCTTTGATACATTCCCCTTAGTGATTCTTAACAAATTTCTGACACAAAGGAAAGTAATACTTATTTTATTCATCATATTCATCACCTGTAATTCCATGAGACTTTATCCTTCTCTTATTTGGTGTGTTTGGAAACTTAATTAATTCCATTTTTTAATCATAATTCTTGATATCTTGTTAGGAATTATCACAAGATTTTTCACTCCATCTCTTATCCTATTACATTACTCATTAGGTCAATTTTTGTATTGTCCATGGAATCCATCATTAACTTGGTTCCTTCAAGATTTGGCCATTACTAAAACCAAAAGGAGTTAATAATGAGTGATAAAAAATTAACACCATGAAAATTATTATATGAAAAATCCAACCTCAAAAATTTATTAATCTTTGAAATTTCAGTTCAACCTAAATTACTATCATTTTAATCAAGGTTTCATTAGGTTGAACTCTATCATACTCCTTAACCTAATTACTTAACATAAAAAATACTTCATAATGGCTTGAAAATAGAATGTGATTAACCAAATCATATCCCTTGGGTGTGTCTATATAGTTGTGTGGTATTAAGCCCACTCATCATGCACTAGAGTGAATATTGAGTTAATACTCAACCAACAATTTTCGGGGTGATTGCCCTAGGTTCATCTATATCACAGATACTGTAAGAACCCAGAACTTATTTTCAGGTATGTCTTCCTTTTATGGTCGTTTTTGAGAAAAAGAGGTTGTTTGGAAGGTTGTGCAAGGGTGCACGGTTGGTGCACAGTCTAAAAAAACCATGTGGCTAACCTAGGAAACCATGCACCCTTGACAGTGGGCTCTGCACGGGCTGTGTACGGTTTGTCAGACCGTGTGGGAAAGTCGTGCAAAGTCCCTGGATGAGACAGTGGAAATCGCACGGTTGGCGCACGGTTTTTCAAACCGTGTGGGGTAACCGTGTGGCCACTTAAAGTTTGGGTTTTTAAGTCCCGGACCACTCCGGATTTTCCTTTCCTCCACCATTCTTCCTCCTACTCGTGTCTCACATGGGATTTGCAATTTTTAGAGGTTTGGGAAGCTCCTTGGATTGTTTTGGAGTCAAATCGAAGGGGTTTCTTGGTGGATCGAAGGTGTTTCTCCTCAGGAAAGTCCCTCTCTTGGTTCTCTGAGGTTTTAGTTAAAGTTAGCTCTCTCCCTCTCTTAGTTTCCTAGATCTACAAGGGTTGCATGTAGATCTAGGGTTTTGTTTCCTTTGTGTGTTAATGGTTGACCTTGTTGATGTTAAGGAAGGGTTTTTGAGGTGGTTTCGAGGAGGCGTTCACCCGGTTTGGAGCATGTTTGGGAGAAGAGGTCGATTTCGCCAAACCCTAAGAGGTAGGTGGTTTGTGACTTTTGGTTAAGGTCTTTGAATCGTATGTGCAAAATCTCCAATACCCATGAACGGGGTATTGTGCGTTTACCATTTTTTAACCCTGTTAATTTCCTACTTTGCTGGTGTGTGTGAGTAGAGGTTATTTGTATATGAATAGGGTTGATTGGTATGATTTAGAGGTGTTTCCCATGCATGTTCTATTTATGACTATTTGGTTCTGCTTAGCCTGTTAGGATGCTTTGTTTTTTTCCCATGCCTAGTATTGTAGGATGGAGTGATGTTGTTTATCTGACATGTTAATATGTTGTAGACTTCTACCCAAGTAGTTCTTGAGGTTTACTTTGGCCGATACGTGTTGTTATACTTGTTTGACTTACATAGGGCCGTGAGAACCTAGTGTAGTAGACCATAGGGAGAATGGACGTAAGGGATTCTCCAAAGTGTCTTTATAATTTACAATGCAAGACCACAGGGGGAATTGACATTGAGTTCTTCCCCAGAGAGTCTGTAGTTCCTCGACGTGGGCCATAGAGGGAATGTGACATAAGTGCTTCCCTAGAGCACCTTTAGATACGATATGAAACTATAGGGGGAATTGATGGAGAGTTCTTCCTCAAATATTTTATTCTTAAGCTAACCTAGAGGGGTTAGACCGAGTGTACTTCCCAGAGGGTTGCTTATACATGATAGGTAGGACCATAGGGGATAGACTGTGGGCACTTCCCAGAGGGTTACCTGTTGTGTTATATTCTTTCTTGTGTTTCTAGGTATGACCATAGTGGATAGGCTATGGGAACTTCCCAGAGGGTTACCTGTTGTGTTTATCTGCTTGGATAGTTGTTGCTTGATATTGAAATTGTGGATTGTTTATGGTTAAGTACTTCTTGTTTACTGTTTTCTGTACTTTTACCTGCCATATATTCACTGACTGTTAGGAATAGATCTTGTGGTGGTTTCCTGTTAGGATTCATCTCACACCCTATTTGGGCCATGCTTTTGGTCCCAAACATATTATATTGTTGTAGGTATAGACAAGGGAAAGAGGCCTTCTACTTCAGGTACTTGATTGCATTGGAGTTGGAGAGCATGGGACCAAGCTAAGGCTTGCGATGCTGAGTAGATTTCTTTTTTTTCCTTTTGTAATTTGGTTTAGTACTATATTCTTCATTGTGGCTTGTTTGGATTCTTTCCTAGACATATATGTATCATGAATCATTTATATATATATGCTCCAGTTGTTTCTTTATCAGTCTTCTTCTATTACTATTTTTTGGTATTTTTACTACTTCCACTATTGTATATTTGTTTCTCTTCTTATGTGTTACTCATCCAATGAGGGCATAGTTTCCCCACTATCACACCCAAGTCTCTCGCTTCTAGTCGGCAGCCTCTGGCGTTCAGGGAAATGCACTTGAGGTTATGTGAACAACTGGGTATGGGGTGCCTCTGGGTGGCTTTCGGAATCGGGACATTACAAAGTGGTATCAGAGGAATTATTTTCTTCTTGAATTACTTTTTGGAGCCTTTATCCAAGGATAGGAAGGAATAGGTACTTGGTAATAAGTTGTTCCTGGGAGTAGCTAACCCGTGTATAGGGAAAAGCCAATCTACCTCATTTATTTCAATTTTTTGGCTTGTGATTTTACAGTTGATTTGATTTTCACCATTAGGTGATTCAAATGTTTTGTTCTATTACCATTGACATTATTGAGATTCTATTTCTATCGCAACCTGATGAGATGAGGGTATGCCATCTCATGCATCATATAGGCACTTTCTAGAAATCACATGTCATACATTCTTGCCATACCATCTAGGATGTATTAGCAATTTCATGTTGTTGTGATAGGTATTATGAATAATATGCATGCTGTTGTGATAGATGATTTGATAAAAATATGTGTTGTTTGATAGGGTATTGTTTTAGTAAGGTTTTTTTTAGGATGAATTCCAAATTTTGGTTCCTAAGGTGTTATGGGCCCTCATGGACCGAAACTTGGTGTATCATTGCCTTGTCCTTGCTTGTTTATGACATGTGTAAGATGCCATGATTTGATTTGTGGGGATTATGGGCCCCCAAGGATCATAATTTGGCACTTTCAATGTTCGTTTCAGTGTTTCTCTGGGTTCCGGAGTAGTTTCCGAGGCTTACTATCTGGAAAAACCCAGAATGCACGTCGTGTAGTTTTGACTACACGACCTGTGTTCTTCTGTTCAGGAAGAAAATAGTCTTTCTTAAGTACACACCATGTACTCTCTATACACGCCTTGATCTGAGGTGTGTGTTTGACCTTGCAGATTCATGCCATCGAGATGTTCTCTGGTTGTACGTCATCCACAAGGCGGTGATCAGACAGCGGATATGGCTGATCAAGGACTTCCTGTAGATCCTCCTGTTGTGCCAGTATTGGCACCAGCAGTTATACCTGACCTAGGTGTTGATGCACAGTTCAGGGAAGGCTTTATGAGGATGATGTAGACCTTTTAGGGAGCATCGCCTCCTGCCCCGTCGATGGAAGATTTTATGCAGGTCTCTCAACAGCAGCATCCTCCCACTTTCTCAGGGGATGGGGGACCCCAGGCTGTAGAGTCATGGCTAGAAGCCATGCTGACGATCTTCGAGCATCTCGAGACACCTCCAGAGAGGATGGTCAATCTTGATACCTATATGCTTTGGGACTCTTCCAAGAGGCGGTGGGATGTTTTCTCACAGGCGGGACGCCAATAGGTTATGGCATGGGATGAGTTTCAGTGCATCTTCTTTTACTTATTATATCCGGAGAGCATGAGGGAAAATCAAGCTCGGGATTTTATGAGTCTGGAGCAGGGAACTCTTTTTGTCATGGAGTATTCCTCTCACTTTAACGAGCTGTAGTACTTCATTCCTATTCCTGGAGGTGATCAGTTATTCCTAGTAAGGAAGTTCGAGGATGGTCTGAGGAACGACATATGATCATAGGTGAAAATCTTCAGGTTGACCTCCATCACTTCTATCGTCAACCAAGAACTGATAACGGAGCGAAATCTAAGGGATTCTAAAGTTGTGATCTAGGAAGGCTCGACATCTGGAGTTATCATCCCTCCTAATAACAGCAGGAAGTGCCATAGGGAGTCTTCGCGCAGTGATCCAAGGAGGTGAGACACATATTCTGGTATCCAGGTGGTATGATACCTGTGTTGTGAAGAGTGGTCATACAAGGCTGAAGTGCTAGAGAGACCCAGTGGAGTGATGATCTTGTGGAAATATGGGAAACCATCAGCGATTCTATCAGGTTTTCTCACCAGCAGCTGGTGACAGGGGTTCTTCTATGACTCCTTTTTCGGGAGAATCTCCACCAGTTTCTCACCAATCTAGGAACTAGAGTCTTTCCAGCTGCTCAGGCCAAGGTGGAGGTCATGGTCGCGGTGGTCAGTCACCAGGCTACCAGCGACAGTAGGGTGGATCAGCTCCAAGAAGTCAGGTAGGATCACAGGGTTGTGGCATAGGCCAGACTTTTGCAGTGGAGTAGACCCAGCAGGATCAGGTTCCCATAACCTCTACAGTTCGAGGTACGATCTTAGTAGCCTCAGTTTTATCTTAAAATCTTTTCGAAACTGGGTCTTCCCATAGCTTTATCTCTTTTTCTGTTGTGAAGAGCCTTGGGCTCTACATCTTTTATTCTGTTGATATTTTGACACTAGACACTCCGTTGGGGACTAGAACGGCGAGTGTACGTTAGTGTAAGGAGTTCCATCTAGAGGTTAGAGGGTGTCACTTCTTATGGGACCTCCATATCCTAGAGATGACAGGATATTATGTCATTCTTGGAATGGACTGGTTAGTTCCCTTTCAAGCAGTCTTCGATTTCTATCACCGTAGGGTGAGTTTCATATCACTAGAAAGCAGATCATTTCTTCATAGGGGAGAATGGGATGTCCAGGCGAGCAGAGAGGGTCCATAGCATCATGGGTTAGGAGGAGTTACAGCCCAGATTTCTAGTCTATATCTGGATGACCAAGGGACTTCATAGTTAGACTTTCCTCTAGTGGTGGATCGTTTTAGGGACATCTTTCCAAAGGACTTTTCAGGTTTACCTCCAGAGCGTGAGGTATACATTTCTATTGATATTTTGATGGGAGTGACACCGGTGTCCATTACTCCTTATAGGATGGCTACACTAGAGTTTCAAGAGCTCAAGAAGCAGTTATAGGAGTTGCAGGAAAAGGGTTTCATCCGACCCAGTACTTCTCCTTGGGGTTTGCCGGTCCTGTTTGCGAAGAAGGTGGATGGTACCCTCAGGCTTTGTGTAGATTATCGGAAGTTGAACCAGTTGACAGTCAAAAACCGATATCCCTTGCCTAGGATTGATGATCTCTTTGATCAAATTCAAGGATCCCATGTGTTATCGAAGATTGGATTGAGATTTGGTGATCATCAGTTGTGAGTTAAACCATCTGATATACCTCTTACAGCCTTCCAGAGTAGGTATGGTCTATATGAGTATATGGTTATGTCGTTCGGTCTCACGAGCACGCCTGCAGTTTTTATGGCACTGATGAACTGAGTGTTCCATCCATAATTGGATTCCTTTTTGGTTGTTTTTGTGGATGATATCTCGGTGTACTCTCACACTCGACATGACCATGCTACGCATATTGAGATCGTTTTGAGTACACTGATAGAGCATCATTTATATTCTAAGCTCTCAAAATTCCACTTTTGGATGAATCAGATTCACTTTCTAGGTCATGTTATCTCAGAGGCAGGAGTGTTAGTAGACCCAGATAAAGTGAAGGCATTAGTTTTTAGGGAGAAGCCGAAGAGCATCTTTCAGGTGCAGAGTTTTCTAGGGCTGGATGGATACTATAGGAATTTCATACAGGACTTCTCATGCTTAGCAGAACCGCTGACGGGTCTGACTAAGAAGGGTGTGAAGTTCTTATGGTCATATTCTTGTGATTCAGCCTTTCCGGAGCTGAAAGAGAGGTTGACTTTAGCACCGATACTAGTCGTTCTAGAGACGGACAAGAGCTATACTATTTACTATGATTCTTTAGGTATCGGGCTAGGAGTTGTGCTTATGCAGGGAGATGGAGTCGTGGAATACGGGTCTCGGAAGTTGAGACCACATGAGAGGAATTACCTAATGCATGATCTGGAGTTGGCAGTTATTGTTCATTCCCTACGCTGTTGGAGACATTATCTTCTGGGAGAGCATTTTGTGGTTTTCACCGACCACAAAATTCTCAAGTACATCTTTATTCAGCATGATATGAATTTGAGACAATGAAGTTGGGTTGAGTACCTACAGTCCTTTGACTTTGAGCTTGCCTACACGCCTGGGAAAGGCAACACAGTGGCTGATTCGTTGAGCAGGAGGACTCAGATACAGGCAGTTCAGGAGGCCAGTAGTGAGTGGAATCTTATGGCTCTATTCTTTGAGATTCATTTGGAGGTGCATGATAGATAGGGGTAGACTTTTCTATCATCTGTAGTTGTTACCTCTACTCTTCTTGATCGAGTTCGAATGAGGCAGCTATCAGATTCTGAAGGCCTAGTCCTAAGGGAGAGTGTGTCAGGAGAGGACCCTATTTTTAGATGGACCATAGGTGAGGATGAGATCTTGCATTTCCAAAGGCACATATGGGTGCCAGCAGACATACGCAAGGAGCTGATGTGGGACTTTCATTCCTCAGTTTGGGCAGTTCATCCTGGCGTCACCAAGATGTATCATTGTAACACCCTGATATTTTATGAGAAGTATTTTTCTTATGTCTTATGTTATACGCAACATCAAAGGAATTTTTCGTTACACACAACACTATCTTGGATTGCATTATACGCAAGAGCAACCTTCCTCGATAGAGTATGTTGTACGCAATATCGAGTTTCACTAAACAATGATATGTTATTAAAATATTATATAAACTAGCCGTTAGGAATAGTAATACCCACTTTTTGAAATTTTATAAATTTTATCTTTCAAAATTGACTTCATTTTTGGATTCGTAATATCGAAATTATCCTAGGGTGAAATTTTGGTATTTTTCTGAAAACTTTCAATTTTTTATGAATAGTGAAAACACTATGTTACTATTTAAAAACCAACTTTTTATTTAAATAATTATTTATTTTATTTAAATTTATTTTAGGTCAAAATTGATACATAATACCTATATAAGTTCAATTTAATTCATTGGAGTCATTTTATAATAATTTTAGATATATAAAAATTTTATTGAACTTTTCACCGTCTTTTACCCACCTCCTAAGAGAATTTGAAAATTTACATAAAACTTAATTTTACCACTTATGTGAGTGGAATTTCTAAAATCCCAGAGACACGGTTAATATCTAGGAGTAAAATGTGGTTCAATAAGATAAAAATAATTTTTGGTGAATAGTAACTTTTTACTTTTTTTTACCACATTTAAAAGTAAATAGGGTAATTAAGGGTAAAAATGATATTATTATTACCCTAACACATGTCATAATTCTATTGGATAAGTGTAATTCGACCAAAAACATACTTATAAATAAAATATTACCCTTTAGGTCCACTTGTATTAGATTAGGACACTTATTATTATTTTATTTAAAGAAGAGTTAAAAGAGTTAAAATCAAAGTTTAATAAATAAAACATTTTTAATATAGGGTTATACATAAGATAAATTCGACTATAAATATTCATTAGAAATATAAAAATCTTTCCTACATAATGGTAGTTTATTTATAATTTTTAGACATTAACTAATTTAATTTATTTATGACACAATGATGATGCAGTAATTACCTTATTAATGAAATATTAACATAATTGATGATATAAATACCCATATAAATGTAATTTGAGACTTTTTATAAATTACACTAATTTTTTAGGTTAATATTACATGTTTTTATTGATTTAAGTAACTTTGTTCTAACTAATCATGCTGTTATGATTTTCAGAAAAATCTATTACCAAATAGTGTCAAAATTGACATAAAATAGTTTTTAAAACAAATATTATATTATTAATTGTTATTTTATTCCTAAAAATATATATTTCGGACAAATTACTTAGATAAGGTTATATATATTAATAATGAACCACTTGGGGATCTTTTGGCTTGTTATAGTAATTTTATTAACCATATAGTGTAAGAAAACAAGAAGACACGGTAAAAGTTAAATTATTTAAATTAGAGTTAAATCTAAATGATAAGGTTAAAATAGTACGATAAACTTGTCTAAAACCTATTGGTTGAGATTATTTAGACCCATCCCCACCTTAGCTTCTAAATAAATCAATTTGGAGATTAAAAACCGAATATGACTTTATTATAAAATAATATTTTAAGTTTTTTCAAAGGTGCCCCTCTCCTCCCTTATAGAAGGACACCTCCTCCCTCTCCTCACACCATTTTGAGCCTTCAAGCTCATCCAACCCATGCCCATTTCCCTTATAAACTTCCCTAGAAACATACTAGAGGTCCTGGTCTTCTTCAAAGACCAATTTTAATGCCCTAAGAGGAGGTTTCAATGAGGCGTGTCGAAGAAGAGGTAATATCTGTTACCAATTCTTTCAAATTTATTTCTTCTTATACTTACTATTATTTAGTTTTTTCATTATTAATTAATAACATAAGTATCACTCATATACTGATATGTTATTATAAATACGAAACAACCCTATTTCACCTTCTATCCATCCTACGGAAAATGAAATCACCGCGCGTGCGTACGTACGGAATACCGTCTCCACGCCGTGGTGTAATTTGTTTTCCACCACCACCTTACTTGGATGGGTATAATAGTGTAAATAATAACTATATATGATTATTTTAAATTGATTTTTATTATGATATATTATACATACACTTCAATACAATTTCATGATCATGGGAATGATATCATCGCTCGTGCGTACGTACGGCCTACCGTCTCCACGATGTGATGTGACTCGTTTTACATGATATTCATTGAATAATGATTATATAAATTAATTGAATGAATAAATATGATATATATTATAATAATACCATTATTTAAATGATGTATCTATAACCTAAAAATAATAATAAGAATTTATTCGACATAACACACATAAGAACATAAAGCAATGAACACCCGAATAACAAGTAGCAATGAAATATTATTAATAAGAAGATAATAATATGACCATATATGATATCATAAAATTGAATATGATTCTGTAATAATTCAATGACATTATTTAAATCATTATATAGGAGGTTCAGATATGTACGAAGTATATCGGACCTAAGGTAAGGGAAAATATCGCAATCTCATTTTTATCCGAGATTGTTTATACTTCAGAATTTACTGGGGAATATTTATCATCCACATAAATGTTTCCTCAATATTTAATATTATTTATATCCTCATACAATTTTTTAAATCCAATTTTACCCATTGGTGAGTTTTTAGTAAAAGATATGAAAGGAATCTTTTTTCATTTTTAGTATGAGGTACTTTTTGACTTTTCCGGCCAAAGTACGAGAAGAATGTTTTTTTAAATTATACGGCATGAATGGATTTTTATGATTTCATAGACCATTACTTACATGAATCTTACTTTACAAGTTTTCAAGTTTATTTTTAATCAACTTATTTTAGTTTAAAATTTTATGAAATTTTAATAAAGGAAAAAAAATTTGAAGTAGAAAGGATATTTTCCTCAACAATGTAGTTCAAGTGTTTTATCAAAATTATTTTCCATCTAAGATAATATAGGGTTTTGTTTATATCCCTATTATTACATTTATTTTATTATTATATGATGGAATTATTTTTATGAATTCCTTTTATGGATTATGTTATGATGGCATGATGTTTAAGAATCCCATTTTTATTACATGGGTTATGCTATGATTTATGATTTCGTGGCACACATAAGAATGGTATCATTATGAGATGGGTGGGACCTATATCTCCCTACAATTCATTGGGTAAATATTTATATCTCATGAGATAGACATGGCTGGAACGGCAAGTTAATCTGGTTCAGTGATACAGGACTAGAATGAGAAGTGAACTCAGTTCAGTAATGGACTTTGTTCGCTATGATGGTATTAGCAAAGAGTCTTGACTAATATGAAATGATTTTCTATGATTATGTGTGTATGCCACAAATTTTCATGTTTTAATTTATGATTATTGGGATTACATCTCACTACTATGATTTATCCCATGTTATGATATTATGATCTCTTTTGCAGGTTAATATTTTCAAAATGTTATGTTCTTATGAATATGATATGATTGATATTTCTTTTTTTTACCCTTACTGAGTATTTTAGCTCACCCTTTTGTATGTTTTATTTTACCCAGGTTAGGAAGAAGGGTATTAAGTAGGTTGTGACAAAAGGGACTCTAAATATGATGAAATAAACGGGAGACAATGTAGATGCTTTATGAACCAGTTGTTTATGTTTCCCAGTTTCTAAAGACTCTATACCTATACAGCCCTTTCATGGTTTTGTTATATATTGTAATAAGTATGATTTAATTCTGAAGTAATAAAAATGTATGTAAAGTATGGGTCGTTATATTTGGTATCAGAGGAAAGGTATAGTCAACTTTTAGAAACTAGGATGTGAAAGCCTTAGTAAGAACTCTAAGGATATGTCTAAGCATAAAACACAATCTTAGTGTTTTATAAATGGTCATGAACAACCTACGATAAGACCTAAAATTTTATTCCTGATTATGTGGTTTTCCTGTTATGATTAGTGTTTCTCACACTATGCTTCTTGGTTTTAGTCAATGGATGGAACCCGAAGGAACCGTGATAATACTGAATGCGACGGGAAATGCAACGATTTTCCCCCTGAGCAACCAAACATTATGGGAGCTAGAATGAAAAATCTTGTAGCCATGCTCACATAACTTTCTCAAGCTATGAATCATTCAGGACTTCCAAACGAGTAAAGAAAGGAGCAACATTCTGTTGAATCCTTCATGAGGCAGTGTCCACCTTCATTCAGCAGGTCTTCTGATCCATTAGTGGCTGAACAATGGATCAGTACCACTGAAAATATATTTTCAGTTATACAATGTTCTGAACATGATAAATTCATCTTAGCAATATATCGTTTGGAAGGTGAAGCTAATAAATGGTGGAATCTTATTAAGAATATGAGGCAAAGGGATGAAATTGAGTCCATGGAATGGGACGAGTTCAAGAACTTATTTTTCAATAAGTACTTCCCTCGTATTCGTCGAACAAAGATGGAGAAGGAGTTTCTTGAACTGAAGAAAAGGGATGATGAATCTGTTGGTTCCTACGAATAAAATTTTACAAGACTTGCAAGGTACGCTTCTAGAATTATTATCCAACCTGAGAGTAAGATCGATCGATTTTTTAGTGGCTTAAAACCAAGTATTTGAAGGGTGTTATCCATAAGGTACTTTAATAGCTATAAGGAAATTTTTCGATGTGCTCTCAAGGTTGAGATGGAGATTAGATTAACCCATCAATCATATGGGTTTGATAAGAAGAGGAAAATGGAATTCAAAGGGAAATATAAATACCACACTGAAAAGAAGATGAGTTTTACCTTATGCTCAAAGTGTGGAAAGAAACATGGAGGGAATTTTCTTAAAGGGACAAGTAAATGTTTTAAGTGTGGAAAAGAAGGTCATCAGGTAGTTGAATGTCGAAATAATGGGAAGAAGATGTCTAATGATGCGAACAAAGAAAGGGATACACAGAATGCACCTCTTACACTTCAATGTTTCAAGTGCAAGTAAATGGGTCATTATGCCAATCAATTCCCTAATCCAAGGGTTGTTGATGATGATCGACATCAACAAACTCTTAAGGCCAAAGCCAAAGGAAATTCACATGAAATTTATATCGGCAATGTGGAGTATGATAACGAAGTGGTGAAAGGTACACTTACCATCCACTCTAAAGTAGAAAATGTTTTATTTGATTCTGGATCCACCCACTCTTTTATTTCTGAAGATTTTTCTAAGGGTATCACCATTGTACCTCAGCTGTTAGATATTGAGTTAGCTGTGACAACCCCTAATTGCACAACAGTCGCATCAAAAGTTTACAATTCTTCTCCGATTGAAGTTTGTGGGAAATTGCTTCCTACAAATCTTGTGATCCTTCCTATAGTGGAATTTGATGTGATTCTTGGCATGGATTGTCTTTCTTTATACGGAGCTCATATCAATTTCCAAATAAGGGAAATCACCTTTAATATTCTTGATCAATCTACTATCATCTATCGATGAAAGGATGAATATAACCTTCCAGTGGAAATTTCTTCCATCTTATGGGTCTTGATTCCAATAAATGAAAGCTGTTTATCTAAAATGGTTGGAGGGAAACTCATGATTAAGAATATGCCTATTGTACGGGAGTTTGATGATGTCTTTCCGGAGGAATTTCTAGGTCTTCCACCAAATTGTGAAGTTGAGTTTTCAATAGAACTCATACCGGGTGCTTTACCTATTTTAAAGACGCCATATAGAATGTCCCCAATTGAGTTGCAGGAATTGAAGAAGCAACTCCAAGAGAATCTTGATAAGGGATTGATACGCCCTAGTGAATCACCTTGGGGAGCACATGTTCTGTTTCTTAAGAAGAAAGATGGATCAATGAGACTCTGCATTGATTATCGAGAACTTAAGAAGATCACTATCAAGAACAAATATCATCTATCGTGCATTGATGACTTATTTGACCAACTACGCAGAGCTCAATAAATTTCCAAGATTGATCTTCATTCAGGGTATCATGAATTAAGGTTCAAAATGAGGATATACCAAATACGGATTTCCGTACAAGTTATGGACACTATGAATTTATAGTGATGCCATTTGGTCTTACTAATGCCCCTAATATCTTCATGGATCTAATTAATAGAGTCTTTAGAGACTATCTTGATCAGTTTTTGGTAGTCTTTATAGAAAATATTCTTGTCTATTCAAAGAGCAAGGAAGAACATGAAGATCACTTAAGAATTGTATTAAAGACCCTAAGAAAGGATAATCTTTATTCCAAATTTACCAAGTGTGAATTTTTTCTTCAAAAAGTTTCATTTATGGGTCACATAATCTCAAAAGAGGGGATATCTATGGATCCAGCAAAAATAGAGGTTATCGAAAGATGGTCGAGATCAACAACAGTAACTAAAATCTGAAGTTTTCTTGGTCTGGTTGGATATTATCGACGTTTTGTGAAAGATTTTTAAAGTTTATCTAATCCACTCACTAGGTTGACTCAAAAAGGAGTTAAGTTTGTTTGGATGGAGGAGTGTGAAGAGAATTTCAAAGAGTTAAAACGAAGGTTATCCAGTGCACCTGTGCTCACACTGCCTTGTAGTGGAGAAAGGTTTGTGATCTACAGTGATGCATCCAAGAAGGGATTAGGGTGTGTTCTCATGAAAAATGATATGGTAATATCTTATGCCTCACGACAGTTGAAAATCCATGAGCAAAATTACCCAACTCATGATTTGGAGTTGGATGCGGTAATCTTTGCATTAAATATTTGGAGGCATTATCTTTATGGTGAAAGGTGTGATATTTATACTGATCATAAAAGTTTAAAGTATATTTTCACACAAAAGGAGATGAATATGCGCCAAAGAAGATGGTTGGAGCTGATTAAGGATTATGACTGCTCAATTCATTACCACCCTGGGAAAGCAAACAAGGTGGCAGATGAATTAAGTCGACAAGACCATGCTATCTTATCCATGATGAGGATCACAAAAGATCCAATATTTATGGATTTACAAAGGATGGATCTTGGAATTATAATGGAAGGGGTGAAATCTTATCTTTCTCAAATTAATGTTCAACCATATATACATGTGAAGATTAAAGAGGCACAAAAAGAAGATGTAGAGTTACAAAAGAAGGTGAGAAATATTCCTAAATTCAACCTTGATTGTGATGGGATAATAAGGTTCAAGAATTGGGTTTGTGTTCCTCCCATCCCAAAATTAAAGAAGGAGGTGTTGGATGAGGCTCACAGTTCTTCATTCTCTATTCATCATGGAAGCACGAATATGTATAGGGACCTGCAAGAGTACTTCTGGTGGGATGGAATGAAAAGAGATATTGCTGAATATGTCTCTCGATGCTTGGTTTGTCAGCAAGTTAAAGCTGAGAGACATAAGTCTAAGGGGATGTTACAACCATTACCCATACCCAAATAGAAATGGGAAAACATCACTATGGAAATTTTCATTGGACTTCCTAGAACATCCAAAGGCAATAATGTTATCTGGGTTATATTTGATCATCTTACGAAGTCAGTACACTTCATTTCTATTAGAGAAGATTTTTCTCTTGATCAGCTTGCTAGGATATATGTAAAGGAAGTGATAAGATTGCATGGAGTACCAATTTCCATTATATCTTATCGGGATCCAAGGTTTACCTCGAAGTTTTGGTGAAGTCTTCAGCATACTCTAGATACAGAGTTGAGTTTCATCACTGCTTATCATCCTCAGACAGACGGTCAGTCTGAGAGAACAATTCAAACTCTAGAAGATATGTTAAGAGCTTGCTCTATGGATTTCAAAGGTGGTTGGGATCAACACCTACCTTTGGTGGAATTTTCTTATAATAATAGCTTTCACTCCAGTATTCAGATGGCTTCTTATGAAGCTCTCTATGGAAAGAAATGTAGGACTCCAACTTGCTGGGATGAAGTTAAGGAAAGAAAGCTATTAGGACCTGATCTTGTTGATGAGATGGCAGAAATGGTCAGATTTATTCAACAACACATAAGAGCAGCTCAGAGTCGACAAAAAAGTTATGTCGACAACCGAATAAAATACCTAGAGTTTGAAGTGGGTGATAAAGTGTTCTTGAGAATATCTCCTTGGAAGAGAGTAATGAGATTTGTAAAGAAGGGAAAGTTGAGCCCTAGGTATATCGGTCCTTTTGAAATACTGAATCGTGTTGGGAAGGTAGATTACCGATTGGTGCTTCCACCAAATCTCTCTCATGTTCACGATGTGTTCCATGTATCTCTCCTGAGAAATTACATACCTGATCCTTCACATGTACTAATCTCAGAAGTTGTACTGTTGGAGCAAGATCTTTCTTATGAAGAACAGACGATAGAGATTCTGGATCGTAGCGAAAAAGTTCTACGGAACAAGACCACTCACTTGGTGAAAGTTTTATGGAGGAACCACCAATTAGAAGAATCTATAAGGGAGCTTAAGGATATTATAAGAGAAAGGTATCCTCATCTATTTGTTACGAAGTGACGAATTTCGAGGGAGAAATTCATTTTAAGGGGGGTAGAATGTAACACCCTGATATTTTATGAGAAGTATATATTTTTTATGTCTTATGTTATACGCAACATCAAAGTAATTTTTCGTTACACACAACACTATCTTGGATTGCATTATACGCAAGATCAACCTTCCTTGATAGTGTGTGTTGTATGCAATATCGAGTTTCACTAAACAGAGATATGTTATTAAAATATTATATAAACTAGCCGTCATGAATAGTAATACCCACTTTTTGAAATTTTATAAATTTTATCTTTCAAAATGGACTTCATTTTTTGGATTCAGAATATCGAAATTAGACTAGGGTGAAATTTTGGTATTTTTCTAAAAACTTTCAATTTTTGATGAATAGTGAAAACACTAGGTTACTATTTAAAAACCATCTTTTTATTTAAATAATTATTTATTTTATTTAAATTTATTTTAGGTCAAAATTGATACATAATACCTATATAAGTTCAATGTAATTCATTGAAGTCATTTTATAATAATTTTAGATATATAAAAATTTTATTGAACTTTTCACCGTCTTTTACCCACCTCCTAAGAGAATTTGAAAATTTACATAAAACTTAATTTTACCACTTCTTTGAGTGGAATTTTGAAAATCCAAGAGACACGGTTAATATCAAGGAGTAAAATTTGGTTCAATAAGATAAAAATATTTTTTGGTGAATAGTAACTTTTTACGTTTTTTTACCACGGTTAAAAGAAAATAGGGTAATTAAGGGTAAAAATGATATTATTATTACCCTAACACATGTCCTAATTATATTGGATAAATTTAATTCGACCAAAAACAACCTTAGGAATAAAATATTACCCTTTAGGTCCACTTTTATTAGATTAGGACACTTATTATTATTTTATTTAAAGAATAGTTAAAAGAGTTAAAATCAAAGTTTAATAAATAAAACATTTTTAATATAGAGTTATACATAAGATAAATTTGACTATAAATATTCATTATAAATCTAAAAAACTTTCCTACATAATGGTATTTTATTTATAATTTTTAGACATTAAATAATTTAATTTATTTATGACACAATGATGATGCAGTAATTACCTTATTAATGAAATATTAACATAATTGATGATATAAATACTCATATAAATGTAATTTGAGACTTTTTATAAATTCCACTAATTTTTTAGGTTAATATGACATGTTATTATTGATTTAAGTAACTTTTTTAGAACTAATCATGCTATTATGAATTTCACAAAAATCTATTACCAAATAGTGTCAAAATTGACATAAAATAGTTTTTAAAACAAATATTATATTATTAATTGTTATTTCATTCCTAAAAATATAAGTTTAGGCCAAATGACTTATATAAGGTTATATATATTAATAATGAACCAATTGGGGTTCGTTTGTCTTGTTATAGTAAGTTTATTAACCATATAGTGTAAGAAAACAAGAAGACACGGTAAAAGTAAAATTATTTAACTTAGAGTTAAATCTAAATGATAAGGTTAAAATAATAACCTAAACTTGTCTAAAACCTATTGGTTGAGATTATTTATTCCCATACCCACCTTATCTTTGAAATAAATCAATTTGGAGATATTAAAAACAGAATATGACTTTATTATAAAATAATATTTTAAGATTTTCCAAAGGTGCCCCTCTCCTCCTTATAAAAGGGCACCTCCTCCATCTCCTCCTCACACCATTTTGAGCCTTCAAGATCGTCCAAACCCTGACCATTTTTCTTCTCAAATTCCCTATAAACATACTAGAGGTCCTGGTCTTCTTCAAAGACCAATTTTAGTGCCCTAAGAGGAGGTTTCAAAGAGGCGTGTCGAAGAAGAGGCAATATCAGTTACCGATTCTTTCAAATTTATTTCTTCCTCTAATTCCTACTATTTAGTTGTTTCATTATGAAGTAATAACATCAGTATCACTCATATACCGATATGTTATTATAAATATGAAACAACCCTATTTTACCTTCTATCCATCCTATGGAAAACGAAATCACCGCGCGTGCGTACGTACGGAATATCGTCTCCACGCCGTGGTGTAATCTGTTTTCCACCACCACCTTACTTGGATGGGTATAATGGTGTAAAGAATAACTATATATGATTATTTTAAATTGATATTGATTCTTAGATATTATACATACACTTCAATACAATTCCATGATCATGGTAACGATATCATCGCACGTGCGTACGTACGGCCTACCGTCTTCATGATGTGATGCGACTCGTTTTACATGATATTAATTGAATAATGATTATATAAATGAATTTAATGAATAAATATGATATATATTATACTAATACCATTATTTAAATGATTTATCTATAACCTAAAAAGAATAATAATAATTTATTCAACAAAACACGCATAAGAACATAAAGCAATAAACACCCGAATAACAGGTAGCAATGAAATATTATTAATAAGAAGATAATAATATGACCATATATGATATCATAACAATGAATATGATTATTTAATAAGTCAATGAAATTATTTAAATCATTATACAGGAGGTTCGGATACGTATGAAGCATATCGAACCTAAGGTAAGGGAAAATCTCGCAATCTCATTTTTATCCGAGATTGTTTATACTTAAAAATTTACTGGGGAATATTTATCATCCACATCAATGTTTCCTTAATATGTAATATTATTTCTATCCTCCTACAATTTTTTAAATCCAATTTTACCCATTTGTGTGTTTTTAGTAAAAGATATGAAAGGAATATTTTGTCATTTTTAGTACGAGGTACTTTTTGACTTTTACGTCCAAAGTACAAGAAGAATGTTTTTTTAACTTATATGGCATGAATGGATTTTTATGATTTCATAGAACATTATTTCCATGAATATTCCTTTAAAAGTTTTCATGTTTATCTTTAATCAACTTCTTTTAGTTTAAAATTGTATGACATGGTAAGAAAGGAAAAATGTTTTTAAAGTAGAAAGGATATTTTCCTCAAGAATGGAGTTCAAGTGTTTTATCAAAATTATTTTCCATATAAGATAATATAGGGTTCTGTTTCTATACCTATTATTAAATTTATTTGATTATGTTATGATGAAATTATTTTTATGAAGTCCTTTTATGGATTATGTTATGATGGAATGATGTTTAAGAATCCCATTTTTATTACATGGGTTATGCTATGATTTATGATTCTGTGGAACACATAAGAATGGTATCATTATGAGATGGTTGGGACCTATATATCCCTCTAATGCATTGGGTAAAGATTTATATCTCATGAGATAGACATTGCTAGAATGACAAGTTAATCTGGTTCAGTGATACAGGAATGGAACGAGGAGTGAACTCGGTTCAGTAATGGACTTTGTCCGCTATGATGGTCTTGAAAAAGATCCTTGACTAATATGAAATGATTTTCTATGATTATGTGTGTATGCCACAAAGTTTCATGTTTTAGGTTATGATTATTGGGATTACATCTCACTGCTATGATTTATCCCATGTTATGATATTATGATCTCTTTTGCAGGTTAAGATTTTCAAAATGTTATGTTCTTATGAATATGATATGATTGATATTTCTTTTGTTTACCCTTACTGAGCATTTGAGCTCACCCTTTTGTATGTTTTCTTTTCCCCAGGTCAGGAATAAGGGTATTAAGTAGGTTATGCCAAAAGGGACTCTAAATATGATGAAATAAACGGGAGACAATGTAGATGCTTTATGAATCGGTTGTTTATGTTTCCCAGTTTCTAAAGAAACTATACCTATATGGTCCTTTCATGGTTTTGTTATATGTTTTAATAAGTATGATTCAATTCTGAATTAATAACAATGTATGTAAAGTATAGTTCATTATAATTGTGATCTACACTGTCAGTATTGGTGGCTAGTTATGAAGAGATTTGTTGCAGGTTTTGTCGTGAGGTGTTCCACTTGTCAGCAGGTGAAGGTGGAGCACCAGCGAACAGCAGGGATTTTATAGCAGTTACCCATTCCTGATTGGAAGTGGAATGACATCATGATAGAATTTGTGAATGTTTTACCAAGGTCACCCCAAGGTAATGATGCAGTATGGGTTGTCATTAATAGGCTTACGAAGGTTTCTCACTTCTTGGCGATCAATGAGACCTTCAGTGTTGATGAGCTAGGACGGTTGTAGATCTGAATGATTGTGCGTCTTCATGGGGTTCCACACTCCATTGTTTTAGACAGGGATGTGTGTTTTACTTCTCGATTCTGGAAGGGGCTTCAGAAGGCGTTGGGTACACAGGTACTTTTGAGTACAGCTTACCATCCCCAGACAGATGGTCAGTCCGAGCGTACGATTCAGGTGCTTGAGGACATTCTCCAAGCATGCATCCTGGATTTTGGAGGTTCCTGGGAGAAGTATATACCTCTTGTGGAATTTTCCTATAATAATAGTTTTCAAGCAACTATACAGATGGAACCTTATGAGGATTTGTACAGTAGGCCATGCTGAACACCCTTATGTTGGCTGGAGGTAGGAGCGGCAGCTTTGCTAGGACCTCATCTTGTTCAAGAGACCACAGAATAGTTAGATTTGATTCGGAAGAGGATGGCTGCTACATAGTCTCGAAAGAAGTCTTATGCTGATCAGTGGAGACGACCTCTGTATTTCGAGGTCGAGGATCAGATTTTTCTACGTGTCACACCGAGGTTGGGGCATAGAAGGATCAGGAGACAGGGTAAGATTTTTCTGAGGTACGTCGGGCTGTTTGAGGTGTTGGAGAGAGTTGGGCTAGTTTCATATCGATTACAGTTACCTCATAGGTACTAGGCTATGCACGAAGTCTTCCACGTTTCGCAACTTCGGTGTTACTTTTTAGACCCGTCTCATGTCTTTCATCCTGAGGAGGTTGATCTCGAAGTGGATGCGTCATTCGAGGAGCATCCAATCTGGATTATTGATCACAGTACAAAGGTTATACATGGAAGGTATATTTCTCTAGTACGAGTGCTATGGCAGCACGGGCGAGTACAGGACGAGACTTGGGAGAGGGAGGTCGATGTACGAGCTCAGGGGCCGGAGTTTTTTGGGGTTTCTTCTTCTACGTTGTGCTAGGAAAATTCGGGGACAAATTTATTTAAGGGGGGAAGTTTGTAAGAAACCATACCTTCTTTTCAGGTATGTTTTCATTTTCTAGTCGTTTTTGAGAAAAAAGTTGTTTTTCAGGAGGTTGTGCAGGGGCGTATGGTTGGTGCACAGTCTGAAAAAACCATGCATCCAGCCCAGGAAACCGTGCACCCTTAACAGTGGGCT
The DNA here is from genome assembly GCA_963277665.1 of Viscum album. Classification (NCBI taxonomy): domain Eukaryota; kingdom Viridiplantae; phylum Streptophyta; class Magnoliopsida; order Santalales; family Viscaceae; genus Viscum; species Viscum album. Next base: position 1,401,910,250 of record OY728156.1, on the reverse strand, counting down.
CTGCATGGGCTGGGCACGGTTTGTCAGATCGTGCAGGAAATCCATGCGAAGTTCCTGGGTGAGACAGTGGAAACCGCACGGTTGGCAAACAGTTATTCAAACCGTACGGGGTAACCGTGCGACCACTTAAAGTTTGGGTTTTTAAGTCCCGATCCACTCATAATTTTCTTTTCCTCCACCATTCTTCCTCTTACTCGTGGCTCACGCGGGAGTTGCGATTTTCAGAGGTTGGGGGAGCTCCTTGGCTCGTTTTGGAGGAAAATCAAAGGGGTTTCTTGGTGGATCGAAGGCGGTTATCCTTGGGTAAGTCCCTCTCTTGATTCTTTGAGGTTTTATTTAGGGTTATCACTCTCCCTCTCTTATTTTCCTAGATCTACAAGGTTTTCATGTAGATCTAGGGTTGTGTTTCCTTTGTGTGTTAAAGGTTAACCTTGTTGATGTTAGGGAAGGGTTTTTGAGGTGGTTTCGAGGAGGCGTTCACCCGGTTTGGAGGGAATTTGGGTGAAGAGATCGATTTTTACAAACCCTAAGGGGTAGGTGGTTTGTGTCTTTCAGTTTAAGGTCTTTGAATCAAATGTGAAAAATCGCCAATACCCATGAACAGGGTATTGTGCGTTTACCATTTTTTTAACCCTGTTAATTGTCTGCTTTGCTGGTGTGTGCGAGTAGAGGTTATTTTTATGTGAATAGGGTTGATTGTTGTACTTTTGAGGTGTTTCCAATGCATGTTATGTTTATGACTGTTTGGTTCTTCTTAGCCTATTAGGCTGCTTTGTTTGTTTCCCATGAATAGTATTATAAGATGGACTGATATTTTTTATCTGACAGGCTGATATGTTGTAGACTGACATCCAAGTAGTTCTTGAGGTTTACTTTTTCCGATACGTGTTGTTATACTTGTTTGACTTACATAGGTCCATGAGAACCTAGTCTATTAGACCATAGGGAGAATGGAAGTAAGGGATTCTCCAGAGTGTCTTTATAATTTACAATGCGAGACCACAGGGGGAATTGAAATTGAGTGATTCTCCAGAGAGTATGTAGTTCCTTGACGCGGGCCACAGAGGGAATGTGATTTAAGTTCTTCCCTAGAGTGCCTTTAGATATGATATGAGACGATAAGGGGAATTGACAGCGAGTGCTTCCTCAGAGAGTCTATTCTTAAGCCGAACCAGAGGGGTTAGAACGAGTGTACTTCCTAGAGGGTTGCTTGTACTTGATAGGTAGGACCAGAGGGGATAGGTTGTGCGCACTTCCTAGAGGGTTACCTGTTTGTTAGCTACTTTCTTGTACTTGATAGGTAGGACCAGAGGGGATAGGCCGTGGGCACTTTTCAAAGAGTTACCTTTTGTATTAATTTCTTTCTTGTGTTGCTTGGTATGACCAGAGGGGATAGACTATGGGAACTTCCCAGAGGGTTACCTATTGTGTTTATCTTCTTGGATAGTTGTTGTTTGATATTGAAACTATGGATTGTTTACTGTTAAGTACTTCCTGTTTACTATTTTCTGTACTTTTACCTGCCATATATTCACTGACTGTTATACATAGATCTTGTGGTGGTTGCCTACTGGGATTCGTCTCACACCCTATTTGGGCCATGCTTTTGGTCCCAAACAGATTATATTTTTGTAGGTATAGACAAGGGCAAGCACCCTTTTACTTAAGGTAATTTATTTCATTGGAGATAGAGAGCATGGGACCAAGTTGATGCTTGCGATGATGAGGATATTTCTTATTTGTTTTCCTTTTGTACTTTGGTTTAGTACTATATTCAACATTGTGACTTGTTTGGTTGGTTTCCTATATATATATGTATCATGAATCATTTATATATATATGCTCTAGTTGTTTCTTTATCAGCCTTCCGATGTTACTATTGTTTGGTATTTTTACTGCTTCTTCTATTGTATATTTGTTTCTCTTCCATTGTGTTACTCTGCTAATGAGGGCATAGTTTCCCCACTATCACTCCCAAGGCCCTCGCTGCTAGTCAGCAGCCTCTGGCATTCGGGGAAATGCGCTTGAGGTCATGTGACCAACCGGATATGGGGTTCCTCTGGGTGGCTTTCAGAACTTGGATGTTACAAATACATCCATTTTCCATTTTCCATATAGGGATGTAATTTTTAAGAGAACCATAAAATCTATACTTTACCAAAACTTCAGGATGTTATCTTATACTTAGACATATCCCTTAGACTTATCCCTAGGTTTCTCAATGAATTTATCTTATCCTAATCCTCAAACATCATAAAGTATTAAATATTATTTAAACTAACTGAAAGGGTTATCTATACCTTTAAAATTATGATCAACTATAACTTATCAACCCTTAAATTATTCTCAACTAACATATTAACCTATAAAGTTATTTAAACTCTTTTTTAATACCAATTGTGATTCCAAAAACCCACACCCTTGATCTCAATTCTAAAAACACATAATTTACATATCGGCTTTGATACTAACTATAACATCCCAAACATAACTATCAAGTAATTACATGAGTGAAAGAAAATATTCCATCACATACATTCCCAAGAACTTTTATGTTTAGATCTTTAGAAAATTGGGGAAAACATTAACTAATAAAGATTATTTCTTTATCAATTAAAGGATATTTTTTCTACTATATAAGAAACAATTTAATCTATAATAAGTCTTCAATATCTCACATAACTTCTCTACACAAGCTATTCTGTTAAACATATCACGTGTAATACATTTCATCATAACCTGAGGAAATGTAAATATAAGATGGAGAGATCTAAAATACTCAATAAGGGTAAACATAAGTGATAACAATAAATGATCATAAGTGATCATAAGATGATAATAAATAATATGGTATGAATAGATAACAAAAAATAATGTCATAATTTAATGAAACTGAAAACATAATATATCCATAGATAATAATGGAAATGAAAAATATTGCATGGATAACAGTAACTGGTTCACTAGATATAAAATTACTAATGTTAAAAAAATAATTCCATTTCTTAAGCTAAGATATCATGATCTTAGACAACATTATCTTACCATCAATCCCTATGTCTAGGTTATATTTTGTTCTGGGAAAGCATACACCAAAATAATTAATCTAGTTTGTCGCATGAAACCTTTAGATGCATCGATGGGATATTTATATCGAACCTCACATATCACTAATTAATTATAATACATTAATCATATGAAGGAATGAATAATCTATAAAATATATAAACAATATTCCTCAATAATCAATAAACATCATTATTGGAATATCTAGTATATGGATTTTCAATATTTCCCCAATCAATAAATGGAATAGCTTTCTATATAAGTTTCTTTAAAGATGACACTGTATAGATTAATACTATATGGTTAATTAAATAATTTCCCCAATAAGTGTAATATTGTGGTTAACTAGATGAATATCCAATAATATTAATATTCACAATATAATGGAAATTTCCCTAATCAAAGGAATGATAATAATGTAGTAGTGAAGAGTACTTTCACGGCATAAGGATATCAATAGGAAATGACCTATCAAAAAAAGTTTATAAATATAAAATGAAAATACATATAAATGGAAGTGTAAATAATATTTTATACAATAATGGGGTAAAATAATTCAATTTAGAATATTGAGTTTCAATAATAATCAGTATAACTCAAGAAAAGGAAATTGAGTTATGAAAAACCCTTATGGTAATGGTAAAGTAAGAATTAATAAAACATGAGAGGGATTCCATGAGATTAAAATATAATTAAATGAAATATATTCATTATACTTGAATTTAATAGGGAAATTAATACACCATATAATATAAATGATATTTTACAATATCAAAAATGTTTCATGGATTTGAAAATGAGATAAAGAAACTCTTACGGATTAAGTATCATATAAAAAACCCTTGAAGAAGAAAGAGACTAAAAATAAATTTAAAATACCATAAAAGATACTTCATGGTATAATATGATAAATAGTCAATGTATACACCATATAAAATTTAATTGGTTCATAACAAGAATCATGTCTTAAGAAATAGGAATTGAGCCCAGGAAACCCCTTTCAAGTAACATAATATTTGAATTTAGAATCATTTGATAATGAGGTTATAAGTAAGAATTATATAATCCAAAAAAATAAGGATGAAATATAATAAAAATTATTCCTTGGGTATAATAAATAAAACTTGTAACAATAGAGTTCAATTAGAGAGTTTGTAACTTAATGGGTGAAAATTGAGTTTGCATAAACCCTTACCTTGTTTCATCGTTGAGTCGAATGAATTCCAACCTCATGTAAAACAAACATAACTATCTTAGTCTTATATTTAATAAAAAAAATTAATATCTATAACCTTTTATATAATTCATTTATAATTATTCCTTACATGTATATTAGTTAGTTATTATATATTTATAATATCATGTGTGAGTAATCTTGATCATTTTTTACTAGTTTTATAATAGCGGTGTTGTTCTTCATTTTCCTCCCAAATTTCATCTTTAACATATCATATAAGGCACTATATTTGAATTTTTTAAAATATTTATAATGTTTTAATTTCATTATATGGTGTTTTTGGTTACTATCCTTAAATATGTAAATGGCGATGAGCATGCTTCGGTGATTTTTAATGAACAAACATTTGTATCTTAATTAATGAGTTTAATATTGATGTTACCATTCCAAAACCAAAATAAAATAATTATTTGATTATTCATATTATATATTATTATTTATTAAGTACTCATAGTCATCCATGATATTATTTTGTATAATTTTTCAAGTAGGTGGTTGGACTTAAAAAAAATGAACATACCATAATCTCTATCAAAAAAATTTGTGTTTAAATTGGGTTATTTTTTAAATTAGAGGGAGTTATAACCCCTTATAAATTCATTAATAGTGATTATGAAAAAATTCCACTAAAGTGGTTTCCTACTGTAGTTAGTGGTGGTTTTACATAGGAACTGGTAAATTGGAAAAATATATAGGGAGTTTTAACCCCCTCTAATATGTATTTTTTAAATAAATTACTAGTGGTTTTAACCCCTTATATTTTTTATAAAAAAAATAATTTTTTATACCACCGGAAAAAAAACCTGACTTTATATTTTAAAAAAAAATTAAAAAAAATATAGGTGGTGTGTGTTCCTCACTCTATAGAACCTCCCCCAATTCCCTCTGCCTCACTCCCCACTCCCTCAAATGCATCCCCCACCTCCTCTATCCCACACTCACACTCTCTCACTCCCACCAATCCTCACTACCTCATACACACCCTCTATCATGACCAGACCCATCGAGGCTTGCTTGGTTAGTGATGATTCAATTGTGTCTACCCCAAGCCTACCTCCAATAAGCCAAGGGCTAGCGACTAGTGCTGAGTTGGCATATCAAAAACATGGGATGCATTATCTTAACTATTTGTACACATGCACACATCTCCAAGCCCATACAATGTTGAGAAAGTAAAAAAATGATACCAATATATGCATCACATTTATCCCACATCAAAGTATGATAATAAGTACTAGAAAATGATAAAGGGTCCAAATACAATCCCAACCAAAACTATAAATGAGTCCAACCTACTTAGAAGTAGAAAACTATTTTCAAATGAAATGCACAGTAAAAACCTTAGTCTTTATAGTCCAGTCTAGTCTTCACCTACTCTTGGTCATCCTAGGAAACTATCAAATGGCCTACCATATGCATAAGACATGGCTTGTATGGGAAAATCATGTGTAGGGGTGAGTATAACAATATCTAGTAGGACACCCTAAAATCACTAAGCATTAAGCGTCAAGAGTAGGCAACTCATAACAGTAATAAAATAACCTAGATATGATCATAATATACAAATGGTCTCAAGGGGTCTCAACCAAAACTTACAGCCAAATTATTCTACCTAAGGCTTCAAATTAATACTCATTCTAGGGGAACTCACTCCATGATCTATGTTGTCACTGAAGGCGCTCATCCGAGAAGTCATCCTCATCGGGTCTCACTAATAATTACTCACTAGATATATGAATAACCCAATATCTAGGTAGGGGATCACAATAAAGGACACTAGGGGACCCCCCCCCCACACACACACACACATACACTAGATTGGATTTCTAGATACGGGATCAATTCTTGGTGCATTGTGGGCATGCAGATACCAAGAAACCCACCTAAGAACAATAGAGGAGTCTACCCTGGTCCCATAGGAGGGTACATCAAACTCTATCCAATACTAAACCTGTAGAGGTGATCACAATCTTATGTCATATATGTAATGTTTCACTGTACCATCATGGGAAAGGACCAAAGTACCGCACTCAACTAAACATATTCTATAATAAAGAAACAAATGGCTCCAAACACCCTTATAGGGAGTAGAGGGTGTGTACTAGGGGGTACACAACATTTCTTTATAACCCCAGGTTTTTTCATGTCTATCCATCACACGTATAATAAAATTATCCAAATAAATGGCATGTCCTCTTTTGGTATATGGAATGTAGAGGTCATATGGAACCCTGCTCGTGCTGTTTTCCCATGCCCATGTAAACTTGGTTATGCCCATGTACATAGGGTTGTGCCCATGTACAGTGGTAATTCCCGTTTACCTATTCATTCCCTTGTACTTTATCCATTAACATGTTCTTGTTCATGAATTCTCTTGTATACTCCTATAGTACACATTGATCCACTAACCATGAGACACATAGTGTGATTTTTTTCTTCACATGTAAACTCTAGCATCGCAACTAGGACCCCACACTATGTGTATCGCCAAACTACACACCATGTAAAGTGATATTTTCATAAACCTATGGGTACTTCATGCATCTTCCAATTCTATCATCATCATTGTTAATCATTCCCATGAAACTCAGATCAGGCCTCGATCGAGTCTTTCCATCACTATTGGCCTAAATACAGGCTTTGATCTGCTCAAAAAATGCCTTTTCGAGTTGCACCATTGTTGCACCATGCCATCATCATGTGTCTAATAGGGAAAATAGAAACCACTAATATTGATCCTACTCTAATATCTATCTATCATCGTTTCACCTTAATCATGAATTTCACCTGTAGTATCGATTAATTTCATCAAATAATGATCATGAAGTGATCGAATATTGGGTATTCATCGAACCTCTAGCCAAGGAATTTCCAATGATGAATGCGTGAATAAAGAGGGAATAAATTCTCAAACTAAAAATGAGGAAAAACCCTAGTCTATATTCAAGTTTTCCTAGATTTTTTTCCATTAGAATGACAAATAAAGAGTAATAATAATCAATCAAATAAATTCCCCAAATTATAAGAAAAAATAATCCTAAACTCACTTGCATGATCGACTCATGAATCACCCTCTTATGGTGTTGATTCATGTTTGTAATGGGATAATAAACAAGGAATAAATCCACATAAAATAACATTCTGCCTTAGGTTATATTGATCTCTAATGAAGAACAGTCACACATCAACGTCATTGGTGAGATCCACAACCTCTGTTGGTGAAAAGATCCTCGGTCATGATCTTGATCCATTTCCATTCACAAATTACTCCTCCAATGAATCCTCTAACAATCTTAGGGTTATGTGGTTAACCCTGTGATTGTGTTATAAACATATATTTATAGAGAGTTTATAGGTCATTTAGTCAACACATAATAAAATAGATTTATTTATTTATTATTTTCACCTGTAACAAAATTTTTATAAATTCCCTACACTAACAAAGATTATATCATACCCAGGGTAAAACATGAATTCCAAATTCAATGTTAGTCTTGGATTTATGACCTGATAATTTTTTCAAGAGTTATTCCACTTTTTCATGTAAACTATTCATGTGGGATATTAATGGATTTAATATTTTTAAAATAACAATTTTGGGTTCACTGAGCCTTAGAATCTCGCACTGTCTCAGTACCTGGATCCAAAAATATTACTAGATATATTTCAAAGGTTTATATGGAAAAAATAAACATTACATTCTACCCAAATTAGGTATATTCATCTCAAAAAGTAAAAAATACTACTCAAAAAGATGTGGGTACTGATCTCGCATCTAGTTTTACCGCTCTTAGGTTCTCTTGTGAATATTCTCGTGCTTCCACTGAACATGTATCAAGGGAATCACTCACCCACAGAGGATATTCTTCTACTGATCCTCGTTCTCCATTGGGAAATCCAAAAAGGTAGCTCCATCCTTGGTTTCCATCCCACCTCAGTCAATAACATGTGATGGGTCATGCACATATCTCCTTATCTACAACATGTGGAAGACATTGTGTACCTAGTATAACTACACTGGAATGGCCAAGTGGTATTCCACCTCACCAACCCTGCATAATATCAAGAATGGGATGATGAATCTCAAAGATAATTTATTTCCTTAGCTAAATATTGATAATTCACATCGAGGTGATACCGTCAAGAACACATGGTCTCCCATCACATCAACTTTGGGACCATGAGTGTCGACTCAACTAGATTAGTCCAACATAGTGTTGTCCTATAGGGTCTCTCATATAAGGCCTCAAATGATGTCATATCAATAGTGGAATGGTATTTTTTTCTGTATGAAAAATTCTTCAAGGGTAGGTGATCCTCCCAAATATGATCAAAGTTCAACATGCAAGCTTGAAGCATGTCCTCCAGAACCTGAATAGTCCTCTTACTATGTCCATAATTCTGGGGGTGAAATGCCATGATCAAATTAAAATGAATCCCAAATGCATCCTAAAATATTCTCCATAATTGTGACATGAAGCGAGCATCACGATCTGAAACGATTGTTGAGGGAACTATGTGGGTATAGACTATCTCATGCATGTAAAGGTATCGCAAGATCTATACCAAACTCTGATCTTGGATGTATAGGTAGTGGGATAACTTTGTGATTTTTTTTCAATCACCCAGATGGCATCGTGTCCTCTAGACATTTGTGGTAACCTCATCACAAAGTCCATATATATCTCATCCCACTTCTACTCTGGAATCTCAAGAGGTTGATCTAAACCCATTGGAAACTGGTGCTCAGTCTTTACATGCTGAAATGTAAGGCATCAAGAGACAAACTCCACTACACCTTTATTTATTCCTAGCCACTAGAACTAACATTGTAGGTCCTAGTACACCCTCACCACACCTTGTTGTACTGCCAATGGGGTATACACTACTACAACCTGCGCCTTTATCAGCGCTAAAAACCATCATTAACAGCGCTAGAAAAGCGCTGTTAATTCCGGCGTAGATAAAGGGGGGGTCCCCTTTATCAGCGCTTCTAGGAGCGCTGATAACGGGGTCCTTTATCAGCGCGCGGTGGAGCGCTGATAAAGGTCAACTATATCAGCGCTTCTCGGAGCACTGATACAGGTTCCTTTATCAGCGCTCCTTTAGCGCTGTTAAAGGTTTCCTTTATCAGTGCTAAAAGAGCGCTGATAAAGGGCCCAGCGCCTGCACCTAAAAAATAGTACCTGCACACCTGCACACCAGAATACCTGTACAAAGTAGCACATGCACACCTTCACACCATAGCACCCACACCCAATATTTTGATTGACAACGGTATATACATTTACTTAACATCATGAATACAAAAAAAACGCATTGCTATATACATTTCAAAAATTGTTTTACATGGTTACATTTACAATTATTCAACAACAGTTATAAACATTCATGTTTCATCCTTTGATATCCGTGATCCACTCTCGATGGTATTTGTTGCCGAACAAAGCATCCGAACTCAAGGAAAAAAAATCACCTATATAAGAAAACAAATATTATGTTAGTAATGCAATAATGAAAGAAATTAAAACAGAATATGAAAGAATATATTAATATGGAAATGTGAAACTAAAATATTAAATTTTAAACTCAAAAGTTTTCATTTTCATAACAATGAAAGGGAATAATGTAAAATCAATATGTTTTTGATTGATTTATCTAATTTAATAAATACTGATTCTTTATCTAATGAAAAGCTTTACCGGTCACACCGTGCATCGGATTGAGGTGCGGTCGATTCGTACGCGTCACAAATGACTTGTGGATCATTGTCCTAAAGTATCAAAACAATCTGAAGGCGTTTGCTCGGTTTGGCGTAGGTCATTGGTGTTGTTTTCCAAAGTTTATCTCATTTTCAAACTGATATCAGACACTTTTAGCCATACCGGTCACACCGTGCGTCGGATTGAGGTGCGGTCGATTCGTACGCATCACAAATGACTCGTGGATCGTTTTCCTAAAGTATCAAAACAATCCGAACGAGTTTGCTCGGTTTGGCGTATGTCATTGGTGTTGTTTTCCAAAGTTCATGTCATTTTCAAACTGATATCAGACATTTTTAGCCATACCGGTCACATCGTGTGTCGGATTGAGGTGCAGTCGATTCGTACGCGTCACAAATGACTCGTGGATCGTTTTACTAAAGTATCAAAACAATCCGAAGGCATTTTCTCGGTTTGGCGTATGTCATTGGTGTTGTTTTCCAAAGTTTCATGTCATTTTCAAACTGATATCAGACAATTTTAGCCATACCGGTCACACCGTGCGTCGGATTGAGGTGCGGTCGATTCGTACGCGTCACAAATGACTCGTGGATCGTTGTCCTAAAGTATAAAAACAATACGAATGCGTTTGCTCGATTTGGCGTATGTCATTGGTGTTGTTTTCCAAAGTTTATCACATTTTCAAACTGATATCAGACACTTTTAGCCATACCGGTCACACCGTGCGTCGGATTGAGGTGCGGTCGATTCGTACGCGTCAAAAATGACTCTTGTATTGTTTTCCTAAAGTATAAAAACAATCCGAACGCGTTTGCTCGGTTTGGCGTATGTCATTGGTGTTGTTTTCCAAAGTTCATGTCATTTTCAAACTGATATCATACAATTTTAGCCATACCGGTCACACCGTGCATCGGATTGAGGTGCGGTCGATTCGTACGTGTCACAAATTACTCGTGGATCGTTGTCCTAAAGTATCAGAACAATCCGAACGCGTTTGCTCGGTTTGGCGTATGTCATTGGTGTTGTTTTCCAAAGTTCATGTCATTTTCAAACTGATATCAGACAATTTTAGCCATACCGGTCACACCGTGCGTCGGATTGAGGTGAGGTCGATTCGTACGCGTCACAAATGACTCGTGGATCGTTGTCCTAAAGTATCAAAGAAATCTGAAGGCGTTTTTTTGGTTTGGCGTATGTCATTGGTGTTGTTTTCCAAAGTTGATCTCAATTTGAAACTGATATCAGACACTTTTATCCATACCGGTCACACTGTGCGTCGGATTGAGGTGCGGTCGATTCGTACGCGTCACAAATGACTCATGGATCGTTTTCCTAAAGTATCAAAACAATACGAAGGCGTTTTCTCGGTTTGGATTATGTCATTGGTGTTGTTTTCCAAAGTTCATCTCATTTTCAAACTGATATCAGACACTTTTAGCCATACCAGTCACACCGTGCGTCGGATTGAGGTGAGGTTGATTTGTACATGTCACAAATGACTCGTGGATCGTTTTCCTAATGTATCAAAACAATCCGAATGCATTTTCTCGGTTTGGCGTATGTCATTGGTGTTGTTTTCCAAAGTTCATGTCATTTTCAAACTGATATCAGACACTTTTAGCCATACCGGTCACACCGTGCGTCGGATTGAGGTTCGGTTGATTCGTACGCGTCACAAATGACTGGTGGATCGTTGTCCTAAAGTATCAAAACAATCCGAAGGCGTTTTCTCGGTTTGGTGTATGTCATTGGTGTTGTTTTCCAAAGTTTATCTCAATTTGAAACTGATATCAGACACTTTTAGCCATATCGGTCACACCGTGCGTCGGATTGAGGTGCGGTCGATTCGTACGCGTCAAAAATGACTCGTGAATCGTTTTCATAAAGTATAAAAACAATACGAAGGCGTTTTCTCAGTTTGGCATATGTCATTGGTGTTGTTTTCCAAAGTTCATCTCATTTTCAAACTGATATCAGTCACTTTTAGCCATACCGGTCACACCGTGCGTCGGATTGAGGTGCGGTCGATTCGTACGCGTCACAAATGACTCGTGGATCGTTTTCCTAAAGTATCAAAACAATCCGAACGTGTTTGATCAGTTTGGCGTATGTCATTGGTGTTGTTTTCCAAAGATCATGTCATTTTCAAACTGATATCAGACAATTTTAGCCATACCGGTCACACCGTGCGTCGGATTGAGGTACGGTCAATTCGTACGCGTCACAAATGACTCTTGGATCGTTTTCCTAAAGTATCAAAACAATCCGAACGTGTTTGCTCGGTTTGGCGTATGTCATTGGTTTTGTTTTCCAAAGTTCATGTCATTTTCAAACTGATATCAGATAATTTTAGCCATACTGGTCACACCGTGCGTCGGATTGAGGTACGGTCGATTCGTACGCATCAAAAATGACTCGTGGATTGTTTTCCTAAAGTATCAAAACAATCCGAAGGCGTTTTCTTGGTTTGGTGTATGTCATTGGTGTTGTTTTCCAAAGTTTATCTCAATTTGAAATTGATATCAGACACTTTTAGCCATACCGGTCACACCGTGCGTCGGATTGTGGTGCGGTCAATTCGTACGCGTCACAAATGAATCTTGGATCGTTTTCCTAAAGTATCAAAACAATCCGAACGCATTTGCTCGGTTTGGCGTATGTCATTGGTGTTGTTTTCCAAAGTTTATCTCAATTTGAAACTGATATCAGACACTTTTAGCCATACCGGTCACACCGTGCATCGGATTGAAATGAGGTCGATTCGTACGTGTCAAAAATGACTCATGGATCGTTGTACTAAAGTATCAAAACAATCCGAACGCGTTTGCTCGGTTTGGCGTATGTCATTGGTGTTGTTTTCCAAAGTTCATATCATTTTCAAACTGATATCAGACACTTTTAGCCATACCGGTCACACCGTGCGTCGGATTGAGGTGCGGTCGATTCGTACGCATCACAAATGACTCTTGGATCGTTTTCCTAAAGTATCAAAACAATCCAAAGGCATTTTCTCGGTTTGGCGTATGTCATTGGTGTTGTTTTCCAAAGTTTATCTCATTTTCAAACTGATATTAGACACTTTTAGCCATACCGGTCACACCGTGCATCGGATTGAGGTGAGGTCAATTCGTACGCGTCACAAATGACTCGTGGATCGTTTTCCTAAAGTATCAAAACGATCCGTACGCGTTTTCTCGGTTTGGCGTATGTCATTGGTGTTGTTTTCCAAAGTTCATGTCATTTTCAAACTGATATCAGACAATTTTAGCCATACCGGTCACACCGTGCGTCGGATTGAGGTGCGGTCAATTCGTACGCGTAACAAATGACTCGTGGATCATTGTACTAAAGTATCAAAACAATCCGAACGTGTTTTCTCGGTTTGGCGTATGTCATTGGTGTTGTTTTCCAAAGTTTATCTCATTTTCAAACTAAGTTGTAGGAATTCACTAATCTAAGGATATGAAACATAAGAAAGGGAGATCATAGATGCTCAATAAGTGTAAAGGGAGATATCAATGACCATATAAAGATAACATAATTATTAGGAATTCACCTTCATTTTCCTATTTGTTTACATTCTTCGATCAGGTACGCTGCCCATTCGTTTCTAAAGATATTTATATCATCTTCTGAATAGGAGTTTTTGCGACAGTCATAGTAGTACTGAAAAAATATAAATACACAAGGGATTAATAATTATTTTAAATAAAGTAGTAATTATTTTCAAAAATACCTCTTCAGGGATGCTAGTTTGTCCATGAAATACGATCTCTTTCATAAATTTACAAACATAATAACCGCAGTCCTTGTCATTTGTTTGTTTCGGACACTGTAGAAACATCGAGAAAAATAAGTAATTTGTTTTGATATGTATTTGGATAGTGAAATATAATTATATATACCCAGATACTTCTCCATTTGTAGATCTTGTGGGAATTGTTGTCCTTACGCCCTGGATTCATTCCAGCCTTTAGACGATATTCATACACTGCCCTATCATAACAAAATCCTCATTAAAAGATAATATAAATTATATAACTAGATATTTAGTTCTAAAATGTTGGATCTAGTGTATTAAAAATTGACAATCGCCATCATGTGTGGCCGGTTAGTTGGATATCCATGCAGTGAATCCAGAAAATAAATCTTTGGAGTATCCAAATTGACTGCAATGAGCATCCAATGTTACCTAAAAACACAAAAAGAAATAAGTACTGATAGAAATGAAAATATAATTGATATGATTAAAATGTAGAGTTTTACCCTTGCATCGTTGGTATTAAAAAGAGCCTGTCAGTCGTAATTCTTCTTTGAAACGTTCTGAGCAGATTTGACATCAATTTAGCCTGAAAATTAGAATCTATTTCTGTTCGTTGTGTAGAAATGGTGTGAGGACTAACGAGTCCAAATTTGTATTCATGGTAAAATCCCTTAAACTTTTTTTCATATATACGCCTGTGAAAAATATGAGATGTATTTATCCATAATTATCAAAGTATATCAGCTTCTGTAAAATCAAATCATGAAAACATACCTCATGTATACATTTATAACTGAGGCGCCTAGCCAGTCGTATGTGATGATCTCAAAAACAGCGTCTGCACTAACGAAATCCATTGTTTCCTCTCCGTACATATCTTTTTCACAAACAATTGTATGATTCTTTCCGTCTTTCATTTTCGTATCCACATGAGCTTGCAATGATATTAAATGTGGATATAGAACGGGCGGGGTGAACGTGCTCTCAGTAGATCGTTTTGATCGGTTGGTTGATCCAATCTTGGAGCCGCTCTTTCGTTTTAGCTTCTCCATTTTATCCTTCTGTAATAACATTCATCGGTTCAGCCATTTTCTAATTTAATGTTAAAGGTTCTGCTTGAAAAATGAACTGGAAATGAATACCTCCTGCTCGACGTGTTTTTTTACAAGATTCGACGGCCACGCAACGAATGTTCCAATAGATTTTTCCACCGTATGAATGTCGTCATCGTCATTTGGCACGGGTAGCTCGGCGCTCGGCTCATTAGCTACGTTAATCGACACTTTGACATGACCGGTTGGAAGTGGTCTGGAGTGTAGCGTGTCATTCTGCATATTGAACACCGTAGACCTCGCTACAAGGCGATGGGTGGGAGTTGACAGATATAAATCACAGTCATTTTCACCCTGCAGAATATCATTAAATGAAAGGTATCAGTGTCTATGTGATTCACATCTCACAAAAACGAATATTATAACATTGATTACCTCGGTTAAGTCAGGTCTTTGAGGGGAATGGCTCGCCTCAAAGCTGGTGAGCGGTGGATCTTCTCGCGGGGGTTGTTCTTGAGTTGTTTGTTCTCTTCGCCTCTCCTCCATCAAACTCTTTAGAATCTCTCTCTGAGTTTGGATTAGTTCTTCAAGGGTAGCTACTCTATCTCTCATTACATGCAATTATTTAGTTTATTCATCCTCTTGTTTTTTTTTCTTAAAATATGTCTTGGGTGACACCCCAAAACCCACACCTCTGACGCGGCCATACTGTTCTGGATGTTTCAAGGTCGTTGAAAGTATGTCTGCATCCGGTGCGGGTGTTGATGTTTCCTGTGACTATGTCAAATAGAAAATATGAAAAAATAAGTAAGCATCGTTATGTAATAGTGATTTAAAGCAAAACAAGTTTATATTATGTCATACTTACACATGTTTCCCACACTTTTTGTGTGTTTTCATCTATCAGTTTCTCCTCTTTATTAACACGAGCCTCCTTCCATAGCACATGGCGTGGAATGGAAGTGACTTGAGATTTTGCTTCATTAATCTGCTTATAAGCAAAGAAACATGGTTACAGTGTTGTTTTATGTCACATAAAATTATTACAGTACTTTTAAAATACATACCAATTGTTTTTCAATTGAAGTGTACCCCAACCTTGCTTTACGGTAGGGGTACGCTGGTTTTGCTGCCTGTTCTTTATTTCCAGCACTCAGTTGTTGTTTCATAAATAAAAACCTATCAATCAATGTGATGAATACAAGCAACGTTACACAATGTGTAACCAAACACAATGTACCTGAAAATTCTTTTCCGCACGACGGTTGCAAAACGCATCCCACGTTCCTTGGGATATCAAGTGTGCATAAAGAGGAGGCGGGTGCGTCTTGATTTTCCCTTCGGCATCTTTCAGATGATTTTTTGTTAAAATGGTGCGAAAGCCTCTATGAATCCTTCCTGCCAGTCTGAAAACATATTCTTTGTGCGAAACATCTACTATAAATGTACTCTACAAGAGATGATGAAGGGTTAGTCAATATTTCAATATTTTATTTTATTTTAATAAATTAAATAGATGATATCGTAATGTTACCGTAATCTCTTCCCACATTAATGTTTTCAACCCGCTGACAACATGGTGCCACGACTCTATGTCAATCGGCACGCGTTGTCGAGTGACGATTCCAATGTATCTACTAAACATGGCTTTGTTGGGGTTTACATACTGGCCTAGCTTATTCCATCCCACCTCAAATTTGATGTCTTTTGCTTTTGCCTTAAGGATTTTTGCTAAAACTGCCAAACTACGCCGCACCTGTTTTTTTTGTGTCGCTGGGGTTTCATCGCCTACCATTTCCTCAGTTTCTGCATCATCATTATGTTTCTCTGAAACACTAGCTTCGGCACTAACACCAGCTGCAACAGGTTGAGAGACCAGTTGTACGTCAGCAGTGGGACCAGCTGCAACAGGTTGAGAGACCTGTTGTCTCTCAGCAGTGGGACCAGCTGCAACAGGTTGAGAGACCTGTTGTACGTCAGCAGTGGGACCAGCTGCAACAGGTTGAGAGACCTGTTGTCTCTCAGCAATGGGACCAGCTGCAACAGGTTGAGAGACGTGTTGTGTCTCGGGATTGGGTGCATCAGCAGGTGAAGAAGTCATTATCTGCAGAACTGGTTTAAAATTTAAGTTAGATCACATAAAAGCAATAGCGAACAGATAATAACATAATTTAACACAATCTATATTACAATAAAAATCAATAACCTGATTATTGAACTCCCTTTTTTTTAAAAGGCTGAAGGGATTTGACCCCTCTATCAACTATCCATATCCCTTCATTGTGGTCTCCTCTGACATAAAAAACGTCGTCTACATTGAGACCACTGCGAAATGATTGCGAAATCCCAATGAAAGGATCATCTTCCGTTGAATTTTCATCTGACCCTTCAGCTGTTTTGGTCGATAACAGAACAATTGACCAGTTTCGGTTTGCGGGATCGGGAACATAAAATACTTGCACTGCCTATGATGACATTATAAATGGTTCATCTTTCTCCCCTTCCTTACTGAAATCAACTTTCACAAATCCCAAATCATCTATTTTAATAGCACTCCTGTTATCAACCCACTTGCATTGAAATATCGGAACTTGAAATTCCGTATAATCCAACTCCCATATTTGTTTGATGATGCCAAAGTATGACATATTCGCATAAATTGGATTTCTGTCCTTAGCACCGGAAACATGCATCGCTTCAGCCACAAGTGTAACCCCACTATTCTGCATGGTACTGTCTTCATCATGTTCATTAGTATAAAATGTATAACCATTAACTACATAAGCATTGTAAGATAATGCATACACACTTGGTCCTCCGGCTAGCCATCAAAGTCGTTCCGAAATAGACTTTAGATTTTAATCTGACTTCTTAAAAATATGATCTCGAAACCATCCTATAAACTGTCGATTATGTGTATTTGATATCCATTTTTCAGCCCTTGATGGATTCAATTGCCTAAGAATTTCTTTGTGGATTTCAACATATGGGTCAACGTCCAAACTGTTATGCAAAACATAAAGGTGGGCCTGCTCCCGATCTGTAATATTGATTGTGACAACCTTTCTTCCAGAAATTCCTTCACCCTCTAACCTCCCAGTGTGACGATATTTCGGTAAGCCAATGCTCTCCACACCAGACAAGTATTCGGTACAGAATTCAACGGCTTACTCAACAATATATCGCTCTGTAATACAACCCTCTGGCCGACTTCTATTTTTGACATACCCTTTCAAAATCTTCATATACCGTTCAATGGGGTACATCCATCTGTAATGTACAGGACCACATAGTGGAATCTCTCTCACCAAGTGGACCATCAAATGAACCATCATATCAAAAAATGAAGGCGGGAAGAACATTTCTAATTCACATAATATGACGGCAATTTCTTTTTCCATAGCTGGCAATTTCGCCGGGTCTATAACTTTGCTGCATATAGCTTTGAAGAAGAAACACAATTTCGTTAATGCATGGCGGACATTCTTGGGCAAAATGCAACGTAAAGCAATTGGAATGAGATTTTGCATCAAAACATGACAGTCATGTGATTTCAGACCTTTTAACTTCAAGTCGCTCATTGACACAAGGTTACTGATATTTGACGAATACCCCTCTGGAACTTTTACGTCATTCAAGAAGTTGCAAAACTGATATCTCTCCTTCCTGGAAAGAGTGTAAGTAGCAGGAGGAAGAAATGTTTGTTTTTCACCCTTTACTGGTGCCAACTCTTCTCGTATTCCCATCTCAACCATGTCCAACCTAGCCTTAATTCCATCTTTTGTTTTGCCAGATGTATTTAGCAACGTTCTGATAACACTGTCAAATACATTTTTTTCTACATGCATAACATCAATAAAATGTCTTACATACAGACAATTCCAGTATTGTAATTCAAAAAAAATTGATCTCTTTTTTCAACCGATTTTCGTAAGGTTTTTCGAAGCCGGTTTACCAAAAGTAGTGTCCAAATTTTTAACTTTCTCAAACAATTGATCGCCTGTTAGTGGAGACGGTGTTGTACGTTCTTCTGAACTTCCATCGAATGATGTCTTCCAAGAACGGTACTTATGTCGTCGCGGTAGAAATCTGTGATGTCCTAGAAACACGGTTTTCAATGAATGTTTCAACCTAATTGATTGTGTACCTTCTTCACAAACGGGACAGCCTTGAGTTCCTTTAATGCTATATCCTGACAAATTTCCATACGCTGGGAAGTCATTTATCGTCCCATACAACATGACTCTCAAAGTGAAATCTTCCTTTCTGTAAGCATCATACAATGTAACACCTGAATCCCACAATAATTTCAAATCTTCGATCAATGGAGCTAAATAAACATCAATATCATTACCCGGTTGTTTTGGTCCTTATATAAGCATAGATAACATGATGTATTTTTGTTTCATGCATAACCACGGTGGTAAGTTATAATTTATCAACATAACCGGCCATGTACTGTGACTGCTGCTTTGAAAACCAAAAGGATTCACTCCATCTGTAGATAACGCAAGATGAAGGTTTCTCGACTCGTTTCCAAATTCAGGATACTCATGATCGATTCTCTTCCACTGAGGAGAGTCTACCGGGTGACGTAGTATCCCATCTTTAATTCTTGTATCTGCATGCCATGTTAATTGTTCTGCAGTCTCCTCACTTCCATATAGGCGTCTAAACCTTGGAATGATTGGAAAGTACCATACAACTTTAGTAGGACTGGATTCATCTTTCTTGTATCTAGAAGCACCACACTTTGGGCATTCTTTAAGTGATTTGTGGTCCTTGCGAAACAGTATACAGTCATTCGGGCAGGCGTGTATTCTTTCAGAGATCATACCCATAGAGCGTAGCATTCGTTTGGCATCGTATGTTCGGCTCGGGAGCTCATTGTCTTCTGGGAGCATGTCATTCAAGAGGGAAAGTAGTTTCGTAAAACTGTCGTCACTCCACCCGTTATCTGCTTTCAAATTATACAGCTTCAGTACGGCTGACAATGCTGTATATTTAGTGCAACCAGCATACAATGGAGTCTTTGCACAACTTTTTAACTTCTCAAACAATTTTGGGCAATCACGAAGTTCATCTTCGAAGGTCCTTGTCATTTTCTCAATACGATCTTCATCATCATTCACATCTGTAATCACATCCTCCATACGGTCATCTTCATTGTTCATGTTTGTAATCATATCAGATGATCCATAAAACGCAGTTTCACCCCAGTCACTACCTACATTTGTTGTTTCCCCGTGTTTATTCCAACATGTATAACTTTGATCTATTCCGTGACAGATCAAGTGTTCTTCCAACTCATCTGGACTAATTTTTTTTGAATAACAACAGCGTAAACACGGACAAAGGATTTGAGAAGAGTCACATGCATGATCTATTGCAAACTTGATAAATTCTTTCACACCTTCTTCATACTCTTTTGTCAACCGATTGGCATTCATCCATTCTTTATTTATATTCATCCTATTTAAAATCCATAGGATAAGTATATAGGTTAAAGGAGAAGGAATATGAGTATAATTTAGATAAAAAACAAGATACTTCAAGGAAATAAAGGAATAAATAAATACCAAAATAAAAAATATATTAGGAACCACTACAATCCCCAAGCCTCACATCAATATGATACCACCGTGCGCCAGTGGAGGAGGAGGATGAGGCAGCGGACTAGGAGGAGGAGGAGGAAGCGCCGGTGGAGGAGGAGGAGGACGAGGCTGCGGTGGAGGAGAAGGAGGAGGAGGAGGAGGAGGAGGAGGAGGAGGAGGAGGAGGAGGAGCAGAGGAGGAGGAGGAGGAGGAGGCAGCGGAGGAGGAGGAGGATGAGGCCGGTGGAGGGGAGGAGGCAGCGGAGGCAGCGAAGGAGGAGGAGGAAGGCCGCGGTGGAGGAGGAGGAGGCCGCGGTGGAGGAGGAGGCACCGGCGTGACCGCGGCGTGACCGCGGCGTGACCGCAGCGCGCGGAGGAGGAGGAGACATGGAGGCACTGGCGGCACCGGCGGAGGAGGAGGAGGCATCGGCGGAGGAGGAGGAGGCCGCGGTGGAGGAGGAAGCACCGGAGGCACCGGCGGCAGCGCGGAGGCAGGGCAGAGGCAGCGAAGGTAGCGGAGGAGGAGGAGGATGAGGCCGGTGGAGGGGAGGAGGAGCAGAAGCAGAGGAGGAGGAGGCGGCCGCAGAGGCACCGGCGTGACCGCGGCGTGACCGCAGAGGAGGAGGAGGCCGCGGAGGCACCGGCGGAACCGGTGGAGGTGGAGGAGGCATCGGCGGAGGAGGAGGAGGCTGTGGTGGAGGAGGAGGCACCGGCTGCAGTGCAGAGGCAGGGCGGAGGCAGGGCGGAGGCAGCGGAGGCAGCGGAGGAGGAGGAGGATGAGGCCGGTGGAGGAGGAGGAGGAGGAGCAGGAGCAGAGGAGGAGGCGGCGGCCGCGGCGGAGGAGGAGGCAGCGAGGCAGCGAAGGAGGAGGAGGAGGCCGCGGTGGAGGAGGAGGAGGCCGCGATGGAGGAGGCACCGGCATGACCGTGGCGTGACCGCGGCGTGACCGCGGCGTGACCGCAGCGCACGTAGGAGGAGGATACGTGGAGGCACTGGCGGCACCGGCAGAGGAGGAGGAGGCATCGGCGGAGGAGGAGGAGGCCGCGGTGGAGGAGGAAGCACCGGAGGCACCGGGGGCAGCGCGGAGGCAGGGCGGAGGCAGCGAAGGCAGCGGAGGAGGAGGAGGATGAGGCCGGTGGAGGGGAGGAGGAGCAGGAGCAGAGGAGGAGGAGGAGGCCGCAGAGGCACCGGCGTGACCGCGGCGTGACCGCAGAGGAGGAGGCGGCCGCGGAGGCACCAGCGGCACCGGCGGAGGAGGAGGAGGCATCGGCGGAGGAGGAGGAGGCCGCGGTGGAGGAGGAGGCACCGGCTGCAGCGCAGAGGCAGGGCGGAGGCAGGGCGGAGGCAGCGGAGGCAGCGGAGGAGGAGGAGGATGAGGCCGGTGGAGGAGGAGGAGGAGGAGGAGGAGCAGAGGAGGAGGAGGCGGCCGCGGCGGAGGAGGAGGCAGCGGAGGCAGCGAAGGAGGAGGAGGAGGCCGCGGTGGAGGAGGAGGAGGCTGCGGTGGAGGAGGAGGCACCGGCGTGACCGCGGCGTGACCGCGGCGTGACCGCGGCGTGATCGCAGCGCGCGGAGGAGGAGGAGACGTAGAGGCACTGGCGGCACCGGCGGAGGAGGAGGAGGCATCGGCGGAGGAGGAGGAGGCCGCGGTGGAGGAGGAAGCACCGGAGGCACCGGCGGTAGCGCAGAGGCAGGGCGGAGGCAGGGCGGAGGCAGCGAAGGCAGCGGAGGAGGAGGAGGATGAGGCCGGTGGAGGGGAGGAGGAGCAGGAGAAGAGGAGGAGGAGGCGGCCGCAGAGGCACCGGCGTGACCACGGCGTGACCGCGGTGTGACCGCGGCGTGACCGCAGAGGAGGAGGCGGCCGTGGAGGCACCGGCGGCACCGATGGAGGAGGAGGAGGCATCTGCGGAGGAGGAGGAGGCCGCGGTGGAGGAGGAGGCACCGGCGGCAGCGCAGAGGAAGGGCGAAGGCAGGGCGGAGGCAGCAGAGGCAGCGGAGGAGGAGGAGGATGAGGCCGGTGGAGGAGGAGGAGGAGGAACAGGAGCAGAGGAGGAGGTGGCGGTCGCGGCGTAATAGGATGAGGCGGCGGCCGTGGAGGCACCGGCGTGACCGCGGCGTGACCGCGGCGTGACCGCGGTGTGACCGCAGCGCGCGGAGGAGGAGGAGACGTGGAGGCACTGGCGGCACCGGCGGAGGAGGAGGAGGCATCGGTGGAGGAGGAGCACACCGTTTCTGATGGATCCTACCTATGAATCCTTATACATATAGTTCACACACAGGACTCTAAACAGTGGGCCTCAACATATGAATTTAAACAATGAGTATCCTCATTAGACTCTAAAATTTTATATCTTTTACGTGATGATAATATAATAGAATATGTGATGAGAGTTAGATTCCCCACTATACCAATGGCTCAAAACCCATCCTTCCATAGGTGATGGGTATATTATGCTTTATATGGGGCACCTAATATAAGTTAGGTGATAAGAAGAGGATGCCTTTTTTTATTATAATAAGAAAATTTCATATCCTAAGATGAAGAAGGATAATAAATTATTCTATGACGTCCAATTATAGACTCATCATTCTATTATGTGTTGAATATATGACAACATCATGGACTAGCATGAGAAATATAGAAGCATTTTCTTGATGCCCAATTCCTAACACAATTATCCTCTCTGAATGAATGGCTATCACACCCTAAAGAAGAATATATAGAAATTAAACAATTTCATAGGTATATGAAATTAGAAATAGGATCTATAGACATTTATTAATTCTATTATAGGGAACCAAATAAGAAAATATATATATATAGAGATACATTTCAACCTCATGTCCTCCCACTTTAATCATAGCATCTTCATCATCACGATGTTGGTGATAGGGTTCTTGCATTTGGAAAATAGGAATTTGGGACCTAGATCATGACCATCCTAGAAACATATTACACAATGATCTTAATATAAAAACTTGTAAAATATATTGATAACCTGATGTGAAGGTGCGGCAGCCGGAATCCGATGGGAGGGCAGCGACGGAGGCGGCGTCGCGCGATGGAGGGAACAAGCTGGGAGGGCGTCTGCTGGGCCGGGGAGCGAAAGAGGGCACCGTGATCGCCGGGGGAGCCACGCAGGGACCGAAGGCGCGGTGAAGGGGATGCGGGAGCAGCGGGGTCTGGAGTAGGTCGCGTGAGGGAGCGGCGCCGCAGGGGGAGCGGCGCCGCAGGGGGAGCGGCGCCGTAGGGGGAGCGGCGCCGGAGGGGGAGTGCGCCGGAGGGGGAACGCTTCGGCTGGGTTGCTACGCAGAGGAGGGGGGCCGCAGGTAGAGAGAAGGAGAGAAGGGGGAGGGGTTTCGGTGGCCGCGGCGGAGGAAAAGGAGGCGGCGGCAGCGGCGGTAGCGGCGGCAGCGGCGGCAGCGGCGGCAGCGGCGGCAGCGGCGCAGACGAGGGCTTCCGCGAGAGCTTGATTGTGTGCGGGGAGGAGGAAGAGGACCCGCGGGTTTTTAATAAATCCGCGGGACCCTTTATCAGCTCTAGTAAAAAACGCTGATAAAGGGTGTATTTATCAGCGCTAAAATGAAAAGCGCTGATAAATACAGCCTTTATCAGCGCTAAAAAAGCGCTGATAAAGGGGTACCCTTTATCAGCGCTTTTCTAGCGCTGATACAGTGGAAGGCCTGATAAAGGGTACCCCTTTATCAGCACTAACAAAAGTGCTGATAAAGGTAGCACTTTTCTAGCACTGATACAGTGGAAGGCCTTTATCAGCGCTTTTCCGTTAGCGTTGATAAAGGCAGGCGCATGCCTTGCCCAGTTTTGTGGTAGTGATATGAAACTCACTTATAAACTTCTCTCTCAATATCATGGGTACCATCGTATGTTCTATAAAAGGATAATTTGTTCCCCATATTCATAAATACCATCAGTATCATATCTATTGAATATCTGAGTGCATAAGGTCTCATAGTCAATATCTCTATGTTGAGCCTACCTAACACATTGCAGAAGCGGTGGGGTAACAAACATTGACTATAGATATGAAGCACTATCCTTTTTCACTAAGCACAACTAAAATAAGGCTAAATTATCTAAAACATTAGTCAAAAATTGTGATAAATATATCCTACTGAGAGCATTTGATACCATGTTCCCTATGGCACCCCACCTTTTTATTACATAACTTTTCATTACATTTTATAAACAGAGGATCTTTAAAGTTTAGTGTCTTGAAAATAAGGTACATAATACATGAAAACATAAGGAATTATTATAGTCCACTTGTAAGGATTCATTATAGGCTCATCCTAAGTACAATTATTGAATCTCATAACCTGGGGACATACATCAAAGAAAAGGGTGAGAAGAAGGCCCAGTAAGGGTAAATAAGGGAAATAGTTTACTTGTGATATCAATAAGAACATGATGAAATAAATAAATACATGAGAAATGAAAAAATAGGAATATCATAATATAAAGAACATAAATCATAACTTGAAAATGTGTCTACAACATTTAATTTATACATTAATAAGCATATCACCAAGGTCCATCATCAATGTGTTATAAAATTTACCAAGGTTATTCACTAAGGTTTCGTAAAACTTGTCATCTCTATAGATTAATTTCTTTACCTAATTCCTTAGAGAGATATTTGGGCACACCCTTAATATGTATTTATTTTTATGTGATCCACATAGATCATAATCAAACATTTCATAAATAACCCAAATAGAATAAAATAAATGGGTTTTATATCAAAATCATGACATTTTAAAAAGTGCTTAAAACATGATCATTATGTCAGTTACAACCCACAAAAAGGGAATAAGGGTTTTATGTATGTAAATTCTAGAATCAAATAAATATTTTTATGTCATGATGAATACCCCTAGTAATGAAAGAAGTTTGGGTATTCATATAAATAAAATGAAATAATTTCTTGATAAAAAAGATAGATTTTGAGATGAAAATTCTACAGCATAACGGCTATGAAACATGGTTTTATAAAACATTAAAAAGAGAGGGAACTGGGGTCACCCATTTATAAAAGACTCATAATACAATAGATGTACAGATTAAAATGGAAATAAGAAAATGGTATGGAAATACATACCACATAAAATAGAACTTTAAAGGAAAAGAGAAGTGAATAATTCCCTTACATTGAAGAGTAACTTCTAAATCTCTAAGATCAGGACCTTGGGGACTTGAGAACACCTTGGGAGGACTCCTTGGAAAGTATAAATAGAATAAATTCATGGAGAATGATTTTTTAATGAAATTAAATAAAGTAATGTGAGGGTATTTATAGAAAAAGTGAGGTAATATTTTATTAATTTCAAAAGACACCACATTAGTGGTATTTGCAAAACCATGGGTTTTCCCATGGTATTTGCCTCTGGTATTGGCCACTTGGGACACCTCATATCATATTTTAATATATAAGAGTTTACCAGTACTTATCTTACTCATTAAATCATTATGACATAGTTATGATGTCATTAAACATACCGAAGACCCAAAACTATATTATTACTATTCATCAAAAATTTAACCGTTTCAGAAAAATCCCAAAAATTAACCCTAACCATTTGTAACGTCCCGATTCCGGAAGCCACACAACGAGTTCCCCGAACCCGGTTTCTCACATGACCTCAAGTGCATTTCCCAAAATGGTAGAGGCTACCGACTAACAGCGATGACCTAAGTCTGATAGTGGGGAAACTATGCCCTCATTTTTCAAAGTGTAGCACAGCGGAAAAATATAAACATACACAAAATTGGAAGTAGTAAACAATATCGAGATGAAATGGAAAATGGAACTGAAGTAAAATATAACCAATAGTCATATATGTAATAATGCAATATGTCACTAATTCTAAGAAATTAGCCAAAACAGGATACACTACAATCTGATACAATACAGCACAAGGTACAAAGTATAGCAAAACTAAACCAAAACAATGCAACAGAAACACAGTAGCATCGCAAGCCTATGCTTGGTCCCATGCTATCATACTCCTCTACAACAATAATGTACCTATGTAGGGATCATTTCCCTTATTGACACCTGCAGTAATATAATCTATTTGGGCCCAAGACATGACCCAAACAGGGTGTGATAAATGAATCCCAGTAGGCAACCACCAAAGGCCTGTTCCCCAACTGTCAGTGAAAATGTGCAACAACAGTGTGCAATAATAAAATGCAGTAAACTAGGCAGTTCTCAAAAGTAACTATCTCTACCAGTTACATTTCCATTTTAATAATTATTTATCAATTCCAAACTTGTACTTTATCTTGTTAGGTACAACATAAGAAATCACCACAGTGAATAAGTAAACATTGTCCTCAGACATGCAAGTCCTTACCCTTAGGTAAACAGAAACGAAACCCTCAGGTGACTGCCCACAGGCATAATGAATATCGCCCTCAGGCATACAAGATTTCACCCTCAGGAATAGAAGCTATTGCCCACAGGCATGAGAAAAGTTTCCCTCAAGCTAAATGAAACACTTCCCTTAAGTTAAACAAAACACTTCCCTCAGGCTAAGCAAAACACTACCCTCGGGCTAAGCAAGTAACCAGGCTGAGCCCAATGTATAAGCAAGTAAAAAATATGTTTCCTCTCAAGAAAACCCAAAACATGTTATCATTATGGCATACCCACGGGTATCCTTGCCAAACGGCTAAACAAGGGAAACGAACCCATGGGGTGGCCCTGGATCCAAGCAACGATCCCAAACAGTTGTTTATATTTATCATTAGATTATCTATGCAATTCTAGATATCTTATTAGCTAAGGACTCATCCATACGACACCCCAAACATGGGTGTGTAGCACAACAGTACACAAAAACAACTCGATAGTTGGAAAATAAACACCATACCACCTACCTTGATCTCCTATGATCAATATATGTGAATGACACTTCCTAAAACAACCAAGAAAGAAGTAGATCTAGGATAAACATTTATTAGCTCAAACTAAAATAACTTCCCTTAGGGAAATAATTGGAAGAAAATACTCAAGGAGAGGGAAGGTCTTACTCGTGCGATCCAAACGAGATCATCGGTGGAAATATCGGAGTTCCAGTGAGCATTCGGGAGCTTCTCCAAGCCTCGGCCTCCTCTCCTGGGCTCCTAACGAGTTTCCTTCCTCCTCTGTCAAATGATGAGGCTACTGCATGTTTTAAACAAAAAAAATAACTACACGACATGTACTCTCAAGTATACAGTGTGTACTTTCTTTTTAACTATTCACTGGTGGCAACTCTCCACTGCCTTACTGTTCATCTGCTGAAGTACACGGTGTGTACTATCATTTCGCTAGCGGCTACTCCCACCACCTTACTGTTCATCTGCCGACTGATTACACAGCATGTATTACTAAGTACATGGTGTGTAGCTAATTTTTACACCCTTAATCGCCGACAATCCTACACGCCCCGTATTCTCATCCCACATGGCCAAAGTACACGGCGTGTGGAAAAGTACACAGCGTGTACCCATAAATTTGGGATTTTTCACCCATTTTTCTTATTTTCTCAAAAACATTAAAGGAAGAGGAAAAGAAGAAACTCGTGCCTCAAGAATAAGAACCGAGTTCTTACACCATTTTTCAACGTGTAGAATTCAAAAGTGAACTCCATTTTATAAAAATTAATTTCATTTTAAATTAAATTAAATAAATAAAATACTAATAATTCAAATAATTTCTAAAACATTTATTTACTTATACTGTGATATAATTTTATCACATTACCACTTAAGATGACTAAAACATATTTATACTTCCTTAGGTGAGGTTACTATTCCATTGGTCAAATTACCATTCATAAGGGTAAAATTACTATTCCAAAGGGTAAAGTTACTATTCACCAAAAAAATTATTTTGATCTTATTGAACCACATTTTTCGCCCTGATTATAACCATGTGTGTCTGATTTTTGAAAATCATTTTATAGAAAAAGTTATTGAATAATAAAATATTTTTTACTATTCATCAAATGCTATGCATCAAAAAAACACTATTCATAAAATACAATTCATCAACTACTAAAAAATGAAACTTTTTATAAAAATTATAAAAAATCATCTTATATTAATTTTGACATTTGAAATTAAAAAATGATGTTTATTTTACCATAATAATTTTATATGTATGATAAATCTTTGAAAAGTAAAATTTTTTACTTATAAAATCAATTTATTAAATTTTTATTAATTAAACATATAATTTATTAAGCAAAGATATTATTAAACCAAGAATGATGAAATAACAATTTTATTTATACTAAGGGATTACACAAAGTAACTAAGGCCTCATTACATCACTCCTTATAATGACCACATAGGACCTAAGAGTAAGGTGTGCAATGGTGATAGAATCTTAGGGTGGCTTAGACAACATTACCCGAGTGGTGATTTCTATCAACTTGAACTTCTCATGTAAGTGATTATGTTCAAGATTAACGTGTTGAAGTTTGGTTTGGGTTTGGTCCAGAGTGAAGCCTAGTAATGCCACCTTCTTCCCAATCTCTGAAAAATGGGCTTTTTATGGCCTGAGTCAACTAGATGAGGCCATTGAATCTTCTTTCTGCAATAATAAACATTATCATTTCTATTTATAATCACTAATATTAATGTTAAGAGTATAGTTTCCAACGTTCATATAACAGTCGAAACTCAATGGTATCATTTCAATTATACTCACTTTATTAATAAAGGGATATAGTTTTGTTGAGTACAAAATAATATAACATACATTTTCAAGAAACGGTTATTATTCAAAAAATTTGGGTCGTTACATTCTCTCCCTCTTAAGAAATTTCATCCCAAAAATTTCAAATCTTACCCTCAGAAGAGAAAAGGTGTGGGTACTTATGAATTATAGTCTCCTCTGGTTCCCATGTGGCTTCTTTATATTTTTGATTCCTCCACAACACTTTAACAAGGTGGGTAGACTTGTTGCGTAGAACTTTTTCTCTACGATCCAAGATCTCCATTGGCTACTCCTTATAAGAGAGGCCATGTTTCAATTGCACCACCTCATGATTTAGTACATGTGAAGGGTCAGGTATGTACTTCCTCAAGAGGGATACATGGAGTACATCATGAACTTGATCTAAATTTGAAGGAAGTGAAAGTTGATAGGCCATTTCTCCTATGAGATCAAGGATTTCATAGGGACCAATGCACATGGGGTTGAGATTCCCTTTCTTTTAAAACTGCATGACTCTCTTCCATGGAGAAATTCGAAGAAATACTTTGTCACCAAAATCAAACTCCAAGTCCCTTCTATGGTTATCAGCATAACTCTTTTTTGACTATGAGTATCTTTAATGTTTTGTTGGATTTCATTAACCTTTTTTTCATATATTTCACATGATTATACCCAAGAATCTTTCCTTCACTATCTTCATCCCAATAAGTAGGAGTTCTACGTCGTTTTCTATATAGAACTTCATAGGGAACCATTTGAATGCTTGAGTGGAAGCTGTTGTGTAAGAGAACTAAGATAATGGGAGATTTTGATCTCAACATCCTTTAAATTCTATTGAACATGTTATCAACATTTCCTTGAGTGTTTGAATAGTTCTTTCAGATTGTACATCATTTTGGGGGTGATACTCCATACTGAAATTCAATTCAGTACTCAATGAATATTGAAGACTTCTCTATAATTTTTATGTGATCCTCATATCAAGATCAGATACGATAAAGAGTGGTACCCCATGCAGCCTTACCACTTCCCTCACGTAAATCCGAGCAAGTTGATAAAGAGAGAAATCTTACCAAATAGAGATAAAATGGGAAGTATTGGTGAGACGGTCCACTATAACCCATGTCACATTTTTTCCTTTGGAAGTTCTTGGGAGACCGATGACAAAGTACATAGTGATATTGTCCCACTTCCATGCTGGTATGGGTAGTGTTTGTAATAGCCCTTTAGGAATTTCTCTCTCTATATTCACTTGTTGACAGACGAGACACCTCGTAGTCTAGTTGGCAATATCTTTTTTCATATTATCCCACCAATAATGATCAATAAGGTCCCTATACATTTTCATGCTTCTAGGATGTATAGAGAATGTAGAGCTATGGGCTTCACCCATCAGCTCATTTATTTTCAGAATATATGGAACACATAGTATTGTATGAAATTTTAGTACACCTTCTTGGTCAATATTGAACTCAGGAAAGTTTTCATACTTCACAACCTCAAACTTATTTTGTAAAAAAGGGTCAATTTTTTAGCTTTCTTGGTCTTATCTAGTAATGACGGTTGAGAAATCATTTGGGTTAGGTTTGGTGATGTTTCTTCCCTTAAAATTCCCATGTCCATCTTTACTAGGTCATTGATCAAAGGATCTCTTTGAGTCCCCATCATTTCCAAAACAATAGGGTTTTTTCTACTTAATGCATCAACAACTTTGTTTTCTATTCTAGGGTGATAATGAATTGAAAATTTGTAGTCTTTAAGAAGTTCCAACCATCTCCTATATCTCATGTTCAATTCCTTCTGTGTGAAAATATACTTCAAACTTTGATAGTCTGTGTATATATCACATTTTTTCTCATAAAGATAGTGCCTCCATATCTTTAGATAAAAACAACCGCATCCATCTTTAAATCATTCATAGGATAGTCATGCTCATTATTATTAAACTATCAAGATGCATAAGCTATCACCTTGTTATTTTTCATGAGAACACACCCAAGACCTTTCAGAGATGCATCTCTAAAAATAATTAATCCTTATCCGCTTGAGGGAAGAGTTAACATGGGTGCAGTAACAAATCTATTCATAATATCTTGGAAACTTTCCTCACACTCCTTTGTCCATATTAACTTAACCACTTTTCAAGTTAACTTGGTTAGTGGATTATAAAGTTGTGAATTTTTTTTCATAAACCTCCTATAATACCCTTCTAAACCAAGGAAACTACAAACCTCATTTATTTTTATAGGCTGAGACCAC
Source organism: Viscum album (assembly GCA_963277665.1). NCBI lineage: Eukaryota > Viridiplantae > Streptophyta > Magnoliopsida > Santalales > Viscaceae > Viscum > Viscum album. Next base: position 1,401,878,828 of record OY728156.1, on the reverse strand, counting down.
TCATCTGCAACCTTTATTTTTGCAGGTTCAACTATGATTCCTTTATTGGTTATAATGTTCCCCAAGAAAGTATCTTATTGTAACCAAAATTTACATTTTCTGAAATTTCCAAAAATCCTCTCATTCCGTAGAGTTTTCAAAATAACCCTTATATGATCTTCATGCACCTCGAAACTTTTAAAATATATCATAATATCATAAATAAAAACTACCACAAAGTTATCAAGGTAGTCCCTAAAGACTCTATTCATTAAATCCATAAAAATATCATGAGCATTACTCAAACTAAAGGGCATAACAACAAACCCATAATGTATGTATCTTGATTGGAAGGAATTTTTTGGAATATCTTCTTTCTTCACCCTCAATTGATGATAACCAGATAAAAGATCAATCTTAGAGAATAATTGAGCCCCAAAAAGTTGGTCAAATAAATCATCAATTCTTGGAAGAGGGTACTTGTTCTTTACTGTGATCCCATTCAGTTCCCTATAATCAATTCATAATTGCATCAATACATCCTTCTTCTTTACAAAGAGAATAGGTACTCCCCATGGATACACACCAGGATGGATAAACCCCTTCTCCAAAATATCTTGGAGTTTATTCTTTAATTCCTCTAGGTCCACATTCACCATTCTATAAAGGGTTTTTAAAATAGTCTTGGAACCAGGAATTAGTTCAATGGAGAACTCTACCTCTCTTTCTAGGGGCGGTCTAGGTAAATCCTCGAGAAATATGTCAATGTATTCCTGAACTATGGGAACATTATCTATCCTTATACTTTCATTTCCTTCTTCTTATTCACCAATTAACTCTATAAAAAAGTCTATATGAGGTTCTTCTAGATAAATATCATGTTGAGATATCTCTCCTTGGAAGATAAGTGTAGTTTTTTCATTAAATACTACTGAGATTTCCTTGATTCTGCATTTGATCTTAGAATTATACTTTGAGATCCATTCCATCCCTAGTATAATGTTTAATTCCAACATGGGAATTACTACTATATTTTCAATAAGATTGTTCTCACTAAAATAAATACAAGAGTTTCTAAACACTATTGATTCTTTCATAATCCCTCCATGAGTCTTTACTGATAATTCTACTTTTATAAGTTCAATAATTGATTCTATATTCTTTGCAAACTTGTAGGAAATAAAGAATGCGTAGAAATAGAGTCAAATAGATTACTTTCTATCTTTGAGAGAACAACAAGAGTACCTTCCACCACATCATTTGGAGCTTCAACTTCAGCCGTTGGGATAGAAAATGCACGACCTTTCTCCCTTGTCCTATGTTGAGGTTGATGGTGATTCCCCTCCACTGCCCTCAGATTGTGAGAGTGATTGGAAAAGTTCCCAAGCTCTCCACACATGAAGAATTGGACATTATCTTGGGCTTGTACCATCTTCCCTTTTTCATTGATGTTGTGAAGTTGAGGCTTCACCTCACTACAACAATTCTAAGTGATATTCCCATCTCTTCCACACTTGTAACACTTCTCACTCCTAAGAAGGAAGTTCTCTGAATGCTTCTTCCCACATTTATTACACATAGTAAGTTGCACTTGATTTAATCCTATTCTATGATCAAATATCCTCCCCAAGATTCCCTCCATTAGTCTCTTATTTTCATTGGATTTGTGAGACCATTGTGTCTCACCGAACTCCAGTTCAACTTTCATATCACACTGCATGATCTCCTCATAGTCTCAGTTGGCTAGATTCTTCTGCATATGAGGTTTTAGTCCACCAAATAATCTATCAACCATCCCATTAGGATCCATGATAAATCTAGAGGTGAAACATGAAATCCTTGTAAATTTCATCTCATAGCTTCCCATATATTCATTCTCCTTTTACTTTAGCTCGAGAAAGTCCTTCTCCATTTTTGTTCTCATCGAACGAGGGAAATAATTTTTGAAGAATATCCACCTAAACTATTCCCACTCCATAGATTCAATATCACCTCTATTCCTCATGTTTTCAATCAGTTCCCACAATTTATCAGCTTCTTACTCTAAGTGATAAATATCCAAGGTGACTTTCTCTTGTTTGGAACTATGAAGTACAGAAAAGATATTCTCCCTAGAGCTTATCCACTATTTTACAATCAATGGGTTGGTAGATCCACTTAATTTTGGTGGTCATTGATGTATAAAAGACTCAACGTAATGTTGTTCTCTTCTTGGTGAAATCGGCCTCTTGGCTTGATTCAAGTTATTTCCTATAACTTGAGTTATTTGATTCATCATTCTCATGAATTTTTTCATTCAGGCTTCCATCGGATGGTCATCAGTGCATTGTACATTATGGTCACCATTTTCATAGTTCCTCATATTTCCCACAATTTTATAAAAGAAGAAAAACTTAGTGAGAAACTTGTTTCATTTAATAATATTATAACTCTAAAAGATTTTTCCATTTTAAAAAATTATTCTTAAACATTCTATTCAATATCAACAACTACATTTCCTATAAATCTTTCATAATGATTCATAAAAAAATTACGATTAACCAAACATATCCCCCAAGAGTGTCAAACTAAGAGTGCAGCAAGGCCCATTGTTGTGCACCAGTTCTCGTTAGAGTCTAGCTCAAAGAAATATTTTTGGGTTTTACCCATAGATATATTTGTTCCAGAGCCACATCAACTTGTTCGTATCCATACAAGGATTTATTTTTTTAGAAACCACTTAATATTTCACCAAAATACCAGAAATTTTTCCTATATTTAAACTTTTATATAGTATTATTCCTAAAGTTTTAATATCTTAATTTCAACAAATAACTAAACTATCCTTTTATACCAACTAAGTCATCTCACCTTTTTATTATATAACTTTTCATTAAATTTTACAAATAGAGGATCTTTAAATTTTATTGTCTTGGAAATAAGGTACATAATACATGAAAACATAAGGAATTATTCTAATTCACTTGTAAGGATTCATCATAGGTTCATGCTAAGTAAAATTACTGGATCCCATAACTTGGGGACATACATTAAAGGAAAGGGTGATAAGAAGGCCCCGTAAGGGTAAACAAGGGAAACAATTTACTTGCGATATCAATAAGAACTTGATGAAATACATAAAGATATAAGCAATAGAAAAATGGGAATATCATAATAAAAAAATGAATAATAACTTCAAAATTTGGATACAAAATTTAATTTAGACATTCATAATCATATCATCAAGTTCCATCCGCAAGGTGTCATAAAAATTACCAAGGTTATTCACCACGGTATCATAAAAATTGTCATCTCTAGAGATTAATTTATTTACCTGATGCATTGGATATCTATCAGGGATAACCTTTAATATATATTTATTTTTATGTGATCCAAATAGATCACAATCAAACATTTCATAAATAACCTAAATAGAATAAAATAAATGGGTTTCATACCAAAATCGAGACGTTTTAAAAAGTGCTTAAAAACATGATCATTATGTTATTTATAACCCACAAAAATGGAATGAGGGTTTTATGTATGTGAATTCCAGAATAAAATAAATAATTTTTATGTCATGATGAATACCCCTATAAATTAAATAGTTTTGGGTTTTCATATAAATAAAATAAAATAATTTCTTGATAAAAAGAGAGAGATTTTGAGATGGAAATTCTACAACATAATGGCTATAAAACATGGTTTTATAAAACATTAAAAAGAGATAGAACAGGGGTCACCCATTCTTAAAAGACTCATAATATAGTAGAGGGACTTAATAAAATGCAAATAAGAACATGGTATGGAAATTTTAAATACATAACACATAAAAGATAACTTGAAAGGAAAAGAGAAGTGGAGAATTCCCTTACCTTGAAGAGTAACTTCTAAAACTCTGAGATCAGGACCTTGGGGGGCTTGAGGACACCTTGAGAGGACTTATTGGGAGGTATAACTATCATAAATCCATGTAAAATTATTTTGGAATGAAAGGAAATGAATTAATTGGTGGGTATTTATAGCAACAGTGAGGGAATATTTTATTAATTTCAAAGGACACCTCATTAGTGGTATTTGTAAAATCATGGGCTTGCCCATGGTATTTTCCCATGGTATTGGCCAATTGGGACACATCATATAATATTTTAATCCATAATAGTTGACAATAATCTTATCTTTCTCATTAAATCATTATGACATATTTATGATGTCATTAAACATACTGAAAACCCAAAATTGTATTTTTACTATTCATCAAAAATTTAATTATTTCAGAAAAATCTCAAAAATTCACCCTAACCATTTTTCAACATGTATAATTCAAAAGTGAAATCCATTTTATAAAAATTAATTTTATTTTAAATTAAATTAAATAAATAAAATACTAATACTTAAATAATAATTTCTAAAACATTTATTCACTTATACTACGATATAATTATATCACATTACTACTTAAGATAACTAAAACATATTTATACTTCTTTAGGTAAGGTTACTATTAAATTGTTCAAATTACCATTCATAAGGTTAAATTTAATATTCCAAAGGGTAAAGTTACTATTCACTAAAAATTATTTTGATCTTATTGAACCACATTTTTCACCCCGATTACAACCATGAATGTCCGATTTTTGAAAATATTTTCACTAAAAAAGTTATTTAATAATAAAATAGTTTTTACTATTCATCAAAAAAACACTATTCATCAAATATTATGCATCAAAAAACACTATTCATCAAATTTTATTCATCAAATACTAAAAAAATTGAAACTTCTTAGAAAACTTCTAAAAATTCAGCCTGGATTGATTTTGACATTTGAAATTCAAAAATGATGTTTATTTTACAATAATAATTATCTATGTATGATAAATCTCTGAAAAGTACAATTTTTACTTCTAAAATCAATTTATCAAAATTATCTTAATTAAACATGTACTTTAATAAGAAAATCTATTCTTAAAATGAGAATGATGAAATAACAATTTTATTTATACCAAGGGTTTACACAAAGTAACTAAGGCCTTGTTACATAACCCCTTATAACACCTGCATAGGACCTAAGAGTAAGGTGTGAAATGGTGATAGAATCTTGGGGTGGATCAAACAACATTGCCCAAGTGGTGATTTCTATCAACTTGAACTTCTCTTGTAAGTGATTATGTTCAAGCTTAACGTGTTGAAGTTTGGATTGGGCTTGGTCCAGAGTGAAGCCCAGCAACACCACCTCCTTCCCAAGCTCCAACAAATGGGCTTCATATGGCTTGAGTATAATAAATGAGTCCATAAACTCTTGTTTCTTAAATAATAACCATTATCATTTCTATTTATAATCACTAATCATAACATTAATAGTGTAGTTTCCAACAGTCATATTGACCAACGGTCATATTGATCAATGGTCATATAACAGTAGAAACCTAGTGGCCTCATTTCAATCATACTCACTTTTTTAATAAAGGGATATATTTTGTTGAGTAAAAAATAATATAAAATGTATGTTCAATAAATTATTATTATTCAAAAAATTTGGGTCTTTATATTCCCCTTTCCATGAGTATAGACTATCTCAAAGTCATAGTCCTAGAGAAACTCTAGTCATCACGTCTATCTCAAGTTAAGATCCTTCTGAGAGAAGATATATTTGAGACTCTTATAGTCAGAGTATATGATAAATTTCTCACTCATAAGGTAGTATCACCACATATTCAGGGTGAAGACTACCACCGCCAACTCAAGATCATGGGTCATGTTGTTATTATTGTTCATTCTCAACTACTGAGATCCATACGCGATCACAGCCTACCTCTACATTAGTACACAACTTAGTCTAGTCCCTAAAGAATTGTAGAACACTAAATACTCAACAACCTCCTCTAGAAATATTAAGATGGGGCACTCATCAATCTCTCAATTAATTCTTGAAAATATTTCTGGAACCTATTCGTACAAATGAAAGGTTTCCCCTTCTAATTCAAAGTAGTCAAAGGTTTCGATATCCTAGAGAAATCAGGCATGAATATCTGATAGTATATTTCCAACCCAAGAAAGCTCTACACCTCTATCATGCTCTTAGGTGAATCCCAAGCTCACACTGCCTCGACCTTCACTAGTTCCACTGATACACCATCATCTAAGATGAAATTTCCTAGAAATTAGACCTCTTGAATCCATAACTGAAACTTTGAGAGATTCCCATAAATTTAGGGCTCTTTGAGTATATCTAGAACCATCCTCAAGTGTCTTTTATGCTACTCCTTGGATTTCAAGTACACTAAGATGTCATCAATGAAGACTGCCACAAATCGGTCTAAGAAAGACTAAAAGATCCAGTTCATGAGTCCCATGAACATTGTTGGGGCATTCATCATGTCAAAAACCATCACCAAGTACTCATAGTGTTCATATAAACATAAGAATGTATTCTTTGGTATATCCTCATCCTATACTCATAACTAGTGATAGCCTGATCTGAGGTAAATCTTCAAGAATCATCACACCCCTATCAACTGATCAAAGAGGTTTTCAATCCTCAGTAGTGGATACTTATTCTTCACATTCACCTAGTTTAGGAGGATATAATCCACACAGAACCTAAAAATCCATTCCTCCTTCTTGGAGAACAACATTGGGTTTACCTAGGGGAAACATTGGGTCTCACAAATCTCTTCCTCTGAAAGTTCTATAACTACACCATTGACTCTTGAAGCTCCACTGGATCCATCTGATATGCTGGTGAATATATCGAGGTCATACCAATGTGTAATTCAATGTAAAATTATATCTCTCAATGGAGAATTAAGTCTAGAACATATTTAAGAAATATGTCCACATACTCCAAAACCACAGCAAGAAAATGAAATCCCATATCATCCACTTCTCCAAGGGAAATACTATCCAACTGGTGAGTAATCGGTTGTATCCTCCTACACATGATCTCATCCTACTCTGCCTAGGTATCCTTATCACCCATAAAGGAAATCCTTGATTTACCTCCAGAGATACACTACATCTTCTTCCTAAAACAGTCAATCTGGGCATAAAAAATGAATAGTCATTCCATACCTAAGATAAAATTGTAAGGCCTCATCATTGATACAAAGAGATACTATAAGAATCTATTGCCTCTAAGAGTTATATAACACTATTGAAAAAATTTATGATCACTGATTCACCTCCTATCAGAGTCTCCAAGTGTAAGGGTTGATCCAAGGGCTCAACCGGAATCTCTAAGTCTCAAACAAAATAAGTGGCATAGAAAGAGTGTCCCAAAACCATTTCTATCAGTACTAAAGCTAAATTATAGAATACATGAATCATACCTTGAATAATTTGAGGATCCTTGGGGTCATATGGCTCTACTACCTAAATTTTTCCCCTCCCCTGAACACTATATCTCTAAGCTTATTACAGACCACTTGGGGGTGGCAGTGATAATAATTCAAATCGTCTTTCACCTCTTGCTACACTATATTCTATTCTTAAACAAATTTCAGCATAAATACCTCCATGTTCCTATCTTTTTCTTTGTCTAGATGGTCCGTTTACTATTTCTATGTTGGTTGTATGATAGGTTAGATAATCCCTAGCAAGATTTCCCCAACCATTGCATGAGAAGTACCACCTCTCCCTCGGCTAAATCGAGCCATACTAAGAGCCCTAAACTACTAATCCTGTGTCTTGGGATCATCTCATAAAGTATTTATCATGCTCTGACCCATGTGATTATCATTAGCTACCAGTTATTGATGGATCATCTCTTATGTGCCCACTTCCAGCGCCCTCTATCAGCATCTTTTCTTCTAGGAATCACTCCACTACTAAGGCTTGCTCAATCACTCTAGTATAGGTGGGAATGTAGAGATATATCACTCTAATCCTGATATCTCAATTTAAGCCTTGATTAAAGATTTTATTCTTGAATAATAGATCTATATGTATATCTAGAGAGTATCTTGATAGGTTAGTAAACCTCGCCGAATACTTAGTTATGGTAATGTTGTCCTACTGAAACTATAGAAGCTCTTGAATACACACTAATCACAACATGGTTGAATAAAACTTTTACGTGAATATATGATCAAATTCTGACCAAGAGAGAGTTTTCTCATTGTGTGACTAAGTCACCAGACTCCAATATCACCCAATAGATCCCTGAAGAAGACTCATTGTAAGGAACACCATCTGATTTTTTAGTGTTCTCACGATGAGGAAAACTCATGTAACTATCTCTATATAGTCCCCAGCTACCTAGGGGTTTTTCTCACCTCAAAACATGGGATTTATATACCTTTGAAACTCATATAGCGCACTCAACCTACACACATCCTTTTCTGGTACGGTTGGTACTAACTGCAACTCAATGGGTATTGGAATAACTAGAAAACCACCCGGATTTACCACCTCCTATACATGCCCCTATATAGAAGCCTTATCACTTAGAGGGCCATCCTTATGACCACTCAGTTTAATCCTATAAGCATTTCTTCCTAGAATCATCCACAAATAAACAAGACTCACCAAGGTCAATGAGTATATCTAGGGATATGACTTAAGAATGACATGGAAACCATAACTCATTCTTATATGATACATGTACCGATGGTTTTCCCTACAAACAATGTATACATGTACTAAGTCAATAAGTATATTATCAAAAATATAGATAATGGATACATTTCCCATGATACCAAAACTAGACACCCTATCTTGAAATCCAAAACTCAAAACACAATAACATTGTTTCCATAAATCCCAAACTATACCTCATAACTAGACAAAAATCTACACTCCATTCCAAAGGTAGAACTATGGCCTTTGATACCATTACTTCATGAACCAACCCACCAGGTCCAGCCTGGCCAATGATAAGATGAGTGAGACTACCCTAACATCACCTTCAATGGTCTAGGGGATGGAGACCAGTGTTGAGTAAGAATATCACACACATAGGAACCATTATCCTAAATACTTGTACACATGCACACATCTCCAAGCTCATCCAATGATAAGAAATTAAAAACAACTAATACTTATGCATGTATAAGTACTAGAAAGAGATAAAGGCACCAGATACAAGCTTAAACAAAACTAAAAAGAAGTATAACCTACTTAGAATGAGGGGATTACTATAAAATGAAACACATGGTAAACACCTCGGTTTTTATAGCTTAATCTATGATCTGTCTGCTCTTAGTCCTCCTTGGACACCATCAAATGGATTTTTATCTTTATAAGACATGAAATGTAATGTAAAATCCCATGTGGGGGTGAGTATAATAGTACCTAATAGGGAACTCCAAAATCACTAATCATAAAGAATCAGGAGTAGTCGGATCATAATTATAATACAATAACTCATATATACTCATAACAGACAACTGGTCTCAAGGGGTCTCAACCAACACTTCTAACCAAAGGATTCTACCTGAGGCTTCAATGTAATTCTCATTTTATGAGAACTCACTCTACGAGCTATTTTTTTCTAAAGTAAATTATATGATAAGTCGTGCTCATCGGGTCATGCCAAGAAGTACTCACTAGATCTCTAAATATATCATCATCTTGGATAGGGATCACACCCAAGGCCATTGGGGGACACCACAAACCCCACTAGATTGGCCTGTTAAATAGGAGATTGATTCTTGATGCATGGTGGTCATGCCAATACCATGAACCCCACCTAGGAATGATAGGGGATTCCACCTTGGTCCCACATGATGATATACCAACCTCTATTTGATACCAAACTCGTAGAGGGGATAAAAATCCTATGTTAAGGACATAATGTCACATTTTAACCTTGTGGGAAAGGACCAAGGTATCGCACTCAACTAAACATCGTATTTAATAAAGAAATTAATGGATACAAACACCCTTAGAGGGAGTACATGACGTGTACAAGGGGTACACGGCATGTCTTTCCAACCATTGGTCTGCTCGTGTCTTGTTGTCTCACATGGCATATAGTTCTCCAAATACATGGTGTGTTATCTCTTGGTACATGTTATGTATAGGTCATCTGACACTCTTCCCATGATCGTGTACACCTGGTTGTGCCTATATACTTCGGTTCGTGCCTATTCATAATGGTCGTGCTTGTGTATCTGGTTGTGTCCAAGTACCGGGTCATACCCATGTACTCTACCCATGCCTGTGTGTCTGGTCATGTACATCCCCATGTACTCTTATAGTACATGTCGAGCCACCATCCATGGGACACACAACATTTCACAGGGGTCATGCAGTGTGTGATCTTTTTCTTTACGTGTAAACCCTTGTGCCACATCCAGGGTCTCACACAATGTGTATCTATGGTCTACACATCATGTAACATGATATTTGTAAAAACCCATGGTTCCTTCACATGTCTCATGATTTCATCATTGTTTCTATCAATTGTGCCCAAAAAACTCATTTTAATCCTCAATTGAGTATCATTGTCACTGGTGGACAAAATCTGGGCTTCGATCCACTTGGAAAATGCCCCATTGAGCTGCATTATTGCCACACCACGTCGTCATTGCACGTCCAACTAAGAAAATGGAAATCGTCAATATTGATACTCCTCTAGTCACCATTTTGCATCAATACACCTCGATCACACCCTTGATCACAAACCTCACCTGTAGTACTGATTCATTTCTCCAAATACTGATCTTGAAATGATTGAATATCGAGTATTTTTCAAACCACCATCCAAGGAATTTCTAATGATGAATGAGCGAAGAAATGGGGAATAAATACACAAACCAAGAATAAGGAATGAACCTCGGCTATTTTGGGTTGGTCTCAATTAATTTTCATTAGAATGATGAATGAAGAGTAATAATAATCAATCAAGGAAATTCCCCAAATCCCAAGAAGAAATAATCTCGAACCAGTAAGAATGATCGACCCGCAAATCACCTTGTTGGTGGAGTTGATTCGTGTTTATCATTGGATAATAAATGGGGAATAAAACCACATAAAATAATGTCCTACCTTATTTTGGATCGATCGCTGATGAAGAATGATTTCACGTCGATCTTTCTATCTAGATTTACAAGCTCCATTGGTGAAACGATCCTTAATCGCGGTCTCAATCAGTTGACATTCGCCATGTCCTACTCCAACTACCCCTTTCACAATCTTAGGGTTATGAAAATAATCCTATGATTGTGTTATAACCATATATTTATTAAGGGTTTCTAGCTCATTGTGTCAACACATAATAAAATAAATTAATTTATTAATTTATTATTGTTTGTGTTTGTGATAAATTTTTTACAAACATCTAACACTGATATATATTATGTCACACCTACAGTAAAACCTTCATTCTGGATTCAACAACGGTCTTAGATTTTTGACCTAAAATTTCATTCAAGAGTTATTCCACTTTTTCAAAAAAAATTGCACATATGATATTAATATTTTTAAAATGTCAAATTTGTTCTCATTATTCCTTGGTATCTCATGTCATCTCAGCGCCTAACTCCGAAAATATTATTATATATATTTCAAAGCTTTACATGGAAAAAATAGAGACATTACAACCTCCCAAAAATCCCACGTGCCTCCTCTATCAGGAATCAAACCAGGGATCGGAAATCAAAACCCCAGCATGAAAACCACTTTACCTAATTGAATTTTTGATATCTATATATACATCGTTATATTTATATATAAATCTATATTTTATTAACATAAATTGTTTTTATGCATTTAAATATATAATTGATATATACATATATATAAATAAATTTATTCATATTTATATCATGTATTTACATATTTATATTCATGTATACAAAAATATAATATAATATTGTGTGTGTCTATATGCACACTCCCTTTAAATAATATATTTACATGTATTTCAAAAAATATATTTAAACATATCTTTATAAATACATTAATATTATGTATACAAATATACTATAAATTTATAAATATATTTATGTAATCTATTTATACATTTAAATACACACACACACACACACACACACATATATATATATATAAGTATTTATTTAATTCCTATAAATATATCTATATAATATGTTTATATAATGTATTTAAATTTATGTATATATTATACAAATATATATATATATACAAATATATTATGTAAATACATATATATATATATATATATATATTATAGTTATATGTTAATATATTATATATTTATATGTTCACAATTAAAAAAATGCAAATATATATTATTGTATCTAGGTGTATACAAATACATTATATATGTTATATATTTATATGTATTATATATTATATATTTATATGTATATATATGTATATATTATATTTATAAATATAATTATATGTATAAAATTAAATACAATTATATAAATATAATACATTTATATTATATATAATATATATATATACACAATAGAATTTATATATATACACTAAATATAATATTTGTGTTTACAAATATATATATATATATATATATATATATATATATACCATATATGTGTGTGTGTGTATAATAAGAAAAAAATAATAAAATATATATTATCAAAAAAGTTAAAAAAATATAAAAAAATGTAGGGGTTAATATATTTACATGTATTTGAGTAAGTATATTTGTAATTACATTTATATTTTATATATATACACACACAAAAATATACACATATTTATATATTTATAAATATATTTATTTAAACTATCTATCTATTTAAATACACGCACATACATATAAATATATACATGTTTATTTATATAATGTATATAAGTATGTAGTTAATATATTTATATAATGAATTTGTAAATGTATATATATAATAAGATACTTGATTTTTTTTTAAAAGATGCTTATATAAGGTAATTAAATACATTTATATAATGTGTCTATAATATATATATATATATTTATATGTATTATAAAAAAATTATAAAAAATATAAAAAATAGTGGGGGTTCTTAACTCCCTCTAATATCTTAGATTAGAAACGATAAATAACTCCCACTAAATTATGTTTTAGATTTTCTATATGATACATTTATCAAATAAATTATATTTTATATTTATGTATTTATATTATAATTTATATTACACATTTATTTTATAATTATATTTTATTAAATATAATTTCATACCAATTTATATAATATAAACAAGATTAAATAAATTATATTAAAAAAACAATATAATGTGCTTATATTATATATAGAGAGGGGGATTATGAAATTTGTTTTTTTTAATATAGAGGGTTGAAAACCACCACTAATCTCTTAGATTAGAGGGAGAATTTATGCTAAAATATAATTGGTTTAAAATATATGGGGTTCTAAACTCTCTCTAACCTAAGCGATTAGCAGTGGTTTTCAACCCCCTCTAATATTTTTTTAAACCAGTTATATTTTAGCGGCAATATTGGCTTAACCGCTGTTAATATATAGTCAATTTTTTAGAAAAAAAATAGAGAGAGTTCAAAAACTCCTCTAATATAAGATATTAGATAGGGTTTTCAACTGCTGCTATTCGCATAGATTAGAGACGATTTTTAACCCCCTCAAAATGTTTATTATTTTATTTTTAAACAAAAATATATTAGTGGTGGTTAAACCAAAACTACTGCTAAATATTAATTTAGGCACACACTACTGCAAAACGTGCTTTTAACAGTGCTAAAAATGATCTTTTTCATCACTTAAAATCATTGACAATCTAAGTGATATTAAAAGCCTACAATCTTTATCATCACTTTTTGAAAGCACTGATAAAGGACACCTTTATTAGTAATTTTTGGAAGCGCTGAAAAATTATACCTTTATCAGTACTAGATTAAGCATTGATAAAGGGTATATTTATCATCACTAAATCAAGTGGTGATAAAGAGACTTTTTATTAGCATTAGATTAAGCATTCATAAATTCCATTTCAGCTACTACACAACAACAGCCCTACAGCAACCAAACATCAGCCCTATAAAATCAAACCCAATAAAAATACATAAAAAGGAATATAAATATATAGTAAATGGATTCAAATATAAATAACACATTGCACTATCATTTCAATTCAAAATTTATATACAAAATATTTACATTAATGTCTTATTTACAATTAACCAAAAAAAATTACAACCCATATACAAAATCAAAAGTAGCACTCTTTTAAATGATCAACCTCTTTATAAAAGAATATCCCTGTAATAAAACCAATGTTTATTTTAATAAAATTAAATATAAAACAAACAAATTATAATTTTAATGTTATATAATCTATATATGATATACTATATTGTTCATTACTGTATATATTAATGATATCATCAGTTAACCATGTGTAATATTTATATGTGGTTGATCTACGCATCATAAATATATTTTGGATCATTTTTCAAAAGTTTGAAAATAATTTGAGCTCATTTTCTCAGTTTTTTCTATGTGATACATGTTTTAAACTAAAATGACACTTTTATACTGAAAACAAGCACTTCGAGTCATACCAACCACTTCATTTTTCGGATTGATATAAGATCGATTCCTATATGTCAAAACTATATTATGGATCATTTTACTAAAGTTTAAAAACAATAATATCTTATTTTCTCAGTTTTAGCTATGTGAGGCACGTTTTAAACTAAAATGACACTTATATTGAAAGCACACACTTCGAGTCATACCAAACACATCATGTGTTGGATTGGCATGTATTTTATTTCTACATGTTAGAAATATATTTTGGACCATTTTACTAAAGATTGAAAATAATGTGAGCTCATTTTCTCAGTTTTGGATATGTGATGCATATTTTAAACTAAAATGACACTTCTATATTGAAAACACGTACTTCAAGTCATATCGACCATATCATGTGTTGGACTGACATTTGTTCAATTACTTCATGATAGAAATATATTATGGATCATTTTACTCAAATTTGAAAACAATTCGAGCTCTTTTTCTTGGTTTTGACTATGTGATACACGTATTAAACTAAAATGACACTTTTATATTGAAAACACGCACTTTGAGTCATACCAACCACATCATGTATCGTATTGGTGTGAGGTCAAATCCTACATGTCATTAATATGTTATGGATAATTTTTCTAAATTTTTAAAACAATACGAGCCTATTTTCTTGGTTTTGGATATGTAATACATGTTTTAAACTAAAATGACACTTCTATATTGAAAACACACACTTCGAGTCATACCAATCACATCATGTTTTGGATTGATATGAAGTTGATTCCTACACATCAAAAATATATTTTGAATCATTTTCCTATAATTTTAAAACAATTTGAGCTCATTTTCTTGGTTTTGGCTATGTGATACGTGTTTAAAAACTAAAATCACACTTTTGTATTGAAAACATACACTTTGGGTCATACCGATCACATCAAGTGTCAGATTTATGTGAGGTCAATTACTACACATTAGAAATATATTATGGATCATTTTATAGAAAATTTGAAAACAATATGGGATTTTTTTCTTAGTTTTGTCTATATGATGTGCATTTTAAACTAAAATGGCACTTTTATATTGAAAACATGTACTTTGAGTCATACCAACCACATTGTGCATCATATTGACATGTATTTGATTCTAACGTGTCAAAAATATATTATGGATCATTTTTATAAAGTTTTAAAACAATCCAAGATCTTTTTCTTGGTTTTGACTATGTGATATGTGTTTTAAACTAAAATGAAACTTTTATATTGAAAACACACACTTCGAGTTATACCAATTACGTCATATCTCGAATTGATATGTGTTCAATTATTACACATGAAAAATGAATTATAGATCATTTTACTAAAGTTTGAAAATAATTTGATCTCATTTTTTTACTATTTGAAGTGTGTTTTAAATTAAAATGACACTTTTTTATTGAAAACTTACACTTTTGGTCATATCAACCATGTCGTGTGTCATATTGATGTGTGGTAAATTCATACACATGAAAAATGAATTATGTATAGTTTTCCTAAATTTTTAAAATAATCTGATCTCATTTTCTCATTTTTGTCTATTTTATGTGTGTTTTAAACTAAAATGGTACTTTTGTATTAAAAATAGGCACTTCGAGCCATATTGACCACATCATATGTTGGATTGATGTGTGGTAAATTACTACATGTGAAACATTAATTATGGATCATTTTCCTAAATTTTGAAAACAATATGAGCTTGTTTTCTTGGTTTTGGATATTTGACACATGCTTTAAACTAGAATAGAACCTTTTTATTGAAAATATGCACTTTAGGTCACATTGACCACATCATGTGTCGGATTGATGTGTGATGAATTAATATATGTGACAAGTGAATTATGGATCATTTTACTAATGTTTGAAAAAAATAGATCTTTTTTTCTTGTTTTTTTACCATTTGATGTGTATTTTAAACTAAAATGACACTTTTTTATTGAAAACATGTACGTGTACTTTGAGTCATACCAACCACATCAAGTGTCATATTGATATGAGGTTAATTTCTACACATGAAAAATTAATTATGGATTATTTTAGTAAATTTTTAAAACAATAATAGCTCATTTTATTAGTTTTTTCTCTATGAAACATGTTTTAAAATTAAATTACACTTATATTGAAAACATGTTCTTTGGGTCATACCGACAACATCATGTGTCATATTAGCATTTAGTTAAGTCCTACACATGAAAAATGAATTATGGATCGTTTTAGTAAAGTTTGAAAAAAATCTGAGATATTTTTCTTGGTTTTGGCTATGTGACACGCGTTTTAAACTAAAATGACACTTTTATATTGAAAACATGTACTTCAGTTCATACTAACCACACCATGTGTCGGATTGGCATGAATTTAGTTACAACACATAAAAAATAAATTATGGATCATTTCACAAAATTATGAAAATAGTATGAGATCATTTTCTTAGTTTTGGCTATTTGACATGCATTTTAAACTAAAATGACACCTTTCTATTGAAAACACACACTTAGGGTTATATAAAACACATCGTGTCTCATATTGATATGAGGTCAATTCTTATACATGAAAATTAATTATGGATCATTATCCTAAAGTTTGAAAAAAATGATCTTGTTTGCTCAGTTTTGACTATTTGATGTGTGTTTAAAACTAAAATGACACTTTTATATTAAAAACAAGTACTTTGAGTCTTATCAACTACATCAGGTTCTAGATTGATGTGCGGTAAAATCCTACACATGAAAAATGAATTATGGATCATTTTCCTAAAGTTTGAGAAGAATAGTAACTCATTTTCTTAGTTTTGGCTATGTGACGTGCATTTCAAACTAAAATGACACTTTTATATTAAAAATATGTAATAAAGGTCATATAGACCACATCATGTGTCATATTGGTATGTGGTAAATTCCTAAACATAAAAAATGAATTATGGATCATTATCAAAAAAAATTGAAAACAATCTGATCTCTTTTTCTCATTTTTGGCAATGTGATGTGCGTTTTAAATTAAAATGACACTTTTTTATTGAAAACACATACTTCAGGTTATACCGACCACATCATGTATTGGATTTTAATTTAGTCAATTACTAAACATGAAAAACAAATTATGGATTATTTTCATAAAGTTTGACAAAAAATTGATGTAATGCCTCAACCCTAGTTACCCTGAGTCGGTGCATTATTACATAACATTGGCATGATCACAAGGGATCAAATCCCGAAAGACCAGTCAGTTTAGTATCCTTGTAAGTACTAGATACATACATAATTTTTACATTATATCATGAAAAAAAAACAAAAAAAACATTTTGTATCTATTGACCACATTCATATCCCTTAGCATATCCCTACAGGTTAACCATAAAATACTTCTTCACATCCTAGGAAAAATAAAACATAGATAGGGGTGAGCTCAGATGCTCAGTAAGGATAACAGTATAGTAGAAACTTTTATAAATAAACATAAACATTTAAGGCAATGTATAAAACTAAAACAAAATCCTTTTAAACTTAAACTTCAGCATAATATGGAAAAGATAAATCAAATAATGTCATTTACTTATTCACATGGATATTCTACTAGTCGAATAATCACATGTAATATCAATAGCAAATTTCATAATGATGGAATGCATAATGCTAGACATAATAACCACATAGTCAAGGCCTCGTGCCAAGACTACAAATAAGATTTTTTCAAGGCCTCGTGCCAATACACTAGTTTGTCTCATGAGACCTACCGATGCATAGAGGAGCTATAGTAGGCCCCACCCATCACTTACTAAGTCCAATTCATTCCTCATATGAAAAGGTTGAAACATAACATAAACATTTGTATTAAAACTAGCATACGAAATGTTAATACATTAACCATAAACCATGAATGGTATAAAAATAACACATCCACAATAAAACATATCACAAAACCTTCAATACAATATGGAAGATTTGTATCATAATAAATCAACTTCAAACAAGTATAAAATCTATTAAAGTATGTTGACATAGAGGAAATCAAAATTAATTTAGAGGAATATCAATTTCTATTTTGAAATAATTTAAAAGTCATGTAATTATAAAAGAAAAAATTTATTTTGAAAATATTCTTATAAGATTTTAAGGTAAGCTTCAAAGGTGTTATAACGGCATAAAATAACTGCACTCTCCATATAAGTTAAAAAAACATTCTTACCTTAATTTGTTGAAAAGGTCATAATGTACCATGTTTGGAAAACGATAGAAAGATTCCTTTCAAACCATTTTATAAAAATTCAAACAATGGTATAAATGACTTTAACCCATAGTCTAGTGAATAGTAAAAATGTTTTGAAATAAATTTTTAAGAAACATGGATTTGGATGATAAATAGGTCCCAATAGACACTTACGTAAAAACAAGCTTGGATAATAAAGAGATTGTGAAATTAACCCTTAACTTGTATTTTTCCTTGGTTGAGGGTACGTTAACCTCCTATATAATAGTTAAATAATTGTTATTAAATTATACAAGAACCAAATACATAAATATAATATCATATATGATCTTCTAATATTGATTTTTTAATAAAATTTTAGTGGTATCATTGTTTTGGGTGTTAACTGGTTCATTTTACTTTATATGTTTTGTTACTTATGTCATGTTTGTTATGGATAGGATGTATTTGATTTATATCCAGAATAATATAATATTATTAAATATTATTTTTAATAATCAAATGAAAATTATTCTTGAATGGTTACGATGGGGAATGAATCTCATCGCGTTCGTGGAGACGGTAATCTGTATGTACGTATGAATGCTACTTCCATTTTTTTATTTTAAAAGGAAAGAAAACCAAATGATACATTGGTATATTATTATTCCAGTATAATATAATATTTTATATATGTTACAAAAGTTCATTAACACCATCCTTTATGCATTCCATGTATGGTATGAATGAGTCATATCACTTTGAGGGGGCGGTAGTCCGCACTTCCTCAAATGAAATTATCGTATATATACAACATAAAAAGAATAAAGGTATGATATAAAAGAGAATTACAGAAGATTATAGATAAAAAAATATCATAAATATCATATATAATTATATTTTCATCATAATGGTCACCATAAGGGGTGTGTTAGTAGATGATTGAATAATCATCATTTTGTGAGGCAGTAGTTCTCCGTCCACAGAAACATTTTGTTCTATACCCATTAGATAGAGGTGTGTGTAAGTGTAGTTCAAATAATTCTCATAAAAACAACCTAGTGTATTTATTATACTATTTTTGTGATAAAATAAATGAATAAATAGATTTTAGTGGGTTGGAGAAGTAAAATAAAATAAAATAACTTAAGAGGAGATGTTACCTTAAAATCGGGTAACTCCCTTTGGTTTGAACAGAAAGGCTTCCTTGAAGTGCCTTATGACTAAGTTAGAGATTCTAGGATGAATATAGGGATGTAGGTAGCTTAATTTAGTAGAGTTTGGATGAGTCAAGGGGATTGAGAGGTGTGAGGAATGGGTTATAAGTGAGGGATTTTATAAGGAGGAGAAGGGGCTCTTTAGAAAAGTTTAAAAATATTGTTTTATTGTATAATTATTTTTGGTTTCTAAAGGTCCAAAACTCATTAAAGTCAAATATAATATGACTAATGTTCAAAATAAAATCATCCAATAATAATTGTACAGGTTTTGTATACTGTTTTAATTTTTATAATCTCATTTATTTAAATCATTCTTTAATGAGGTAAACATTGCATCATTATTATGTCATAAATAATTTTATTTATTTGTTGTATAAAAATTATAAAAAAATACCATGATGTAGGAAATATTTTTATATTTAAAATTAATATTTATAGTCAAAAATATAACTTATATAACCCCATGTAAAAATTGTTTTACTAAAAGATATATGTTTATGTCATTTTTGTCTTTACTTTAAATTAATTAATATAAAGTGACATTATCACTCTCAAGTGGCTCCATGGGGTCCCAAAATCAACCCAAAGATACTAATGGTCGGACATGTATCAAAAATTAGGAATAGGACACATGTTAGGGTAATTTAATATTATTATAATAATATTTGTTTACCCTTATTTACCAGATTTACCATTTAACCATGGTAAATAAAATATTTACTGAAGTAATTATTCATTATGTCTAAAAATAAATGTTACCTATTTGAAAAATATTTACCTCATGATTCAAAATATGGAATCAATTTTTCCAAATTCAAAACAAAGAAGTGGAAAAAATTAATTTAAAATTAATTCTCATTGTCAAAACAAAAAACATGTTTTTAAGAAATAATAACAATCAAAAGATTGACACTTGTTTATGTCCAGTTTAAATGTGAAATTATATCCAATGACATAAAATATATTGAATGATAAAAATATAATCTAATTATACTTTAAAACCACTCAAATTTATAATTTAACACTATAAATTATTTCTATTAAAAAAGTTGTTTTTAATTAAAATGTAGTATTTTTCACTATTCATCAAAAAATTGAAAGTTTTCAGAAAAGTACCAAAAGTTTACCCTAAGATAATTTTGATATTCCGAATCCAAAAATGAATTCTATTTTGAAAAATATAATTTATTAAATTTTAAAAAATGGGTATTACTATTCATAACGGCTAGTTTGATTGGTCATGATGTGTTAGAATCTTGAAGTTGCATACAGCGCAAGCTATTGCATTATTCAAAGGGAAACATATCATGGAAGCTTGGGGTGTTACATTCTTTCTTCATTAAAATAATTTCATCCTCAAAATTTCTAGAATACTAATACATAAAAAGATTTGGGTGGTTCTTCATCATAAGTTCCTCGGGTTCCCACATTTCCTCTTCCATCTTATGATTTCTCCAAAGAACTTTCATCAGACGATTCGTTTAGTTTCTCAACACTTGTTCTCTGGTATCAAGAATTCTGATAGGCCCTTCACAATAAGACGGATTAGGTTCTAGTTCTATTTCTTCATAGGTGAGTACTTGCGTTAGGTCAGGCGTGTATTTTCTCAACAGTGATACGTAGAACACATCATGAACTTTGAAGAGACTTGGCAGCATTGCCAAATGATAAGCTACAACTCTAATTCGTTCTAGAATTTTGAAAGGTCTGATGTACCTAGTACTTAATTTTACTTTCTTACCAAATCATATAACACCCTTCCATGGAGATACCTTCAAGAAAACATGATCTCCTACTTGAAATTCCAAATCATTCCTTTGGCTATCAGCATAGATCTTTTGCCTACTTTTAGCTTCTTTGATGTGGGTTTGGATAACCTTCACCTTTTCTATTGTTTCCTCAACAATTTTGGGGCCTACGAGTTTTCTTTCACCAACATCATCCCAACAAGTTGGTGTGCGACATCTCTTTTAATATAACGCTCTATATGGTTCCATCTGAATACTTGAATGGAAACTATTATTATAAGAAAATTCTACCATAGGTAAGTATTGATCCCACATACCCTGAAAGTCAAGTGAGAAAGATCTCAACATGTATTCTAATGTTTGAATAGTCCATTATGTTTTTCCATCTGTTTGAGGGTGGTAGGTAGTGCTCAAACGAATTTTAGTATCCAAGGCCTTCTGAAGACTTTTCTAGAATCTTGATGTAAAATAGGGATCATGATCAGAAACAATCGATAGGGGTACTCCATGAAGTCTTACAACTTCATTAATATATATTCTTTCCAGACGTTCAAGTGGTAAATCTTCCCTTATAGTAATAAAATAGGTTGACTTGGTAAGATGATCAACAATGACCCATATTTCATCATTCCTTATAGGATTCTTTGGTAGTCCCATGACTATGTCCATCATAATATCATACCATTTCAACTCAGGTATGGGAAGAGGTTGCATAACTCCTCTAGGATGTTTCTTTCCAACTTTCACTTATTGACAAACCATACATCTTTACACATAATCAGAAATCTCCCTCTTCATGTTGTGCCACCAAAAATGTTCCTTAAAATCTCTATACATCTTAGTGCTACCAGGGTGTATAGATAAATTGGAGCTATGAGCATCATCCAAAAATTCTCTTTTTAGATCATGTATATCAGGAACACAAAGACTCTTCCCAAATTTTAAAATTCCATCTTTATATACGAATTCAATCAATCTCCCATAATTCACAACTTTAATTTTCTTTTGAAACTCCTCATCATCAATCTGATAACTTTTTATCATTTCTAGTAAAGATGGTTTGGAAATCATTTGAAAAAGTATCAATGTTTCACCTTCCATGATTATTCCCATATCCATCTTTACTAGATCCATGAACATAGGATCCCTTTCAACTCTCATCTTGTTCAGAACTCCGTGATCCTTTCTTCTCAAAGCATCTACCACCTTATTTTCCTTCCTCGGGTGGTAGTGTATAGTAAAATCATAATCTTTGAGTAGTTCAAGTCATCGCCCTTGCCTCATGTTGAGTTATTTCTGTGAGAAAATATACTTTAAACTCTTATGATCAGTATATATCTCACATTTTTCACCATAGAGATAGTGTCTCCATATCTTCAAAGAAAAGATTACAGCTACTAACTCAAGATCATGAGTAGGATAGTTTTATTCGTGAATTTTTATCTTTTGTTATGGATAGGCAATAACTCTATCATTATGCATAAGGACACAACCAATTCCTTTCTTTGAAGCATCATTATAAATAACAAACCCATCATTCCCCGATGGTAAAGTCAATATAGGAGCATTGAATAATCTTCTCTTCAGTTCTTCAAAACATTCTTCACACTCTTTTTTCCAAACAAATTTAACCCCTTTACGTGTGATCTTGGTTAATGGGTTAGCCAATCGGGAAAACTTTTGGACGAAACACCGATAATAACCTGCTAAACCAATAAAACTGCGTTCCTCAGTTATACTTGTCAGTGTTATCCATTATTGGATTGACTTGGTATTTGAAGGATAAATAGAGATTCCATCCTTAAAGACAATATGGCCAAGAAATGAAATCTCTTGAATCAAGAATTCACACTTGTTGAACTTCCCATATAATTCATTTCTTCTAAGAGTCTTTAGAATAGTGCGCAAGTGATTTTCATGATCTTCATAGCTTTTAGAGTATACCAATATATCATCAATAAATACCACTAAAAATCCATCAAGATATTCTTTAAAAACTATGTTCATTAGATCCATTAAGACAGAGGGTGCATTAGTCGGTCCAAAAGGCATTACTATAAACTCGTAATGCCTGTACCTAGTTCGAAATATTGTCTTAAGAATGTCTTCCTTCTTCACACATAACTGATGATATCTAGATCAAAGGTCAATATTTGAAAAATATTGAGCTTCATGAATTTGATCAAATAAATCATCAATGCGAGGTAGGGGATACTTGTTCTTTATTGTTATAGTATTGATCTCCCTATAGTCAATGCATAACCTCATAGATCCATCTTTCTTCTTAACAAATAGAACAGGGGATCCCCATGGAGAAACAATAGGGAAAATAAATCCTTTATTACTCAACTCCTCTAGTTGTTTCTTTAGATCCACTAATTCCACAATGTTCATTCTATAAGGGGTCTTCGATATGGGCCTTGAACTAGGAATTAAATCAATGGAAAACTCAATTTCTCATTCTGAAGGATGTTCAGGTAAATCCTCTGGAAATACATCAACATATTCTTGTACAATTGGTACATCCTCAATTTGAACATTCCTTTACTCAACCATAGTTATTTCACTCTCTTCATCCCTAATAATTGAATTTAGTAGAGATACATGGGGTGGATCTAGATAAGAATTAGATGGTGAAGTTTCTGCTCTAAAGATAAGGTATTCCTTATCATCACCAAAAAAATTAACCATCTTCTTCTTAAAATAATTTTTTGCATTGTGGTCTGAAATTCAATCAAAACTGAGGATTATATCAAGTTCAATCATGGTTATGACGATGATATCAGTGGATAAAGAACATTTATATGCCCTAATGGGGACTAATTCACAAAACTTTGTTGCAATGATACTTCCCTTAGGATTTTTGACTGATAAATCCCTTGTTAAATCAAATTGGAAATATCTAATTTTCTTAGAAAACTTAGAAGATATTAAATAATTTGATGATCCAGAATCAAATAAATCATTGGATAAACTTGAGGAAACCATTAAATTACTTTCCACCACGTCTTTCAGAGCTTCAACCTCAGCAGTAGTGATCTCATAAGCTTGTCCTTTCTCCCTTGGACTTTTCTGAGGTAATTTCACTTGGTGCTTAGGACATTAATTTTCATAATTCCCCATTTCTTTAAAATTGTATCATTCGACATTAACATTCTCTTTCTTTCCCTTGAAATCACGATCTTGGTGGTCTTTTTCACCACACTTGTAACAGACTCGCATTACCTTCAGGAAAGTACTAGGGTGTTTCTTCCCACATTTACTGTAGTATGGATATTCAACTTTTCCCTTATTCAAATTATTTCCATTTCTAGAGTGTTTAGAAAATCTCTTATTATCTTTCTTTACTTTAAAATCATAAGACTTATAGAATCCCTTTTCTATCTTGATAGCAAATGAGACAATATCTTCATATGAAGAGAAGGATTATGAGACTAATTCTCAACAGAGAAATGGTTTTAACCCATCAAATAATTGATCAATATTACTCCTTGGGTTACATATATAATCTACTACATTCCTTGCTAACCTTGTAAAGTTATCCTCATACTTTGCGACATTCTCATCCTCCTTTTGCCTCATACTCAGAAATTGTCTTTCCATATCCGCTTGATGGTCACGAGGAAAGTATTTTTCTAAGAAAAACTCTTTAAACTCCCTCCATTCCATATTTGATACTTATTCATCTTATTTTTTGTTTGGAATTAATGACCACCATTGATTTGCATCTCTCGTGAGGTGATAAACTGCCATGACAACTTTTTCTCTTTCACTACTCCCCAAACCATGAAATGTTTTCTCTAAGGAACTTATCTATTGCTAAGCTACAAATGGATTTGTAGTCCCATTTAATTTTTTTGGTTGTTTCCTCATGAATCGGTATAACATTGATCTTCCACATTTTGGATCAGGGTGCTCCATACGGGTAAGGTTATTATTCACAACCTAAGTGAGTTGTCCCAGTATGGTGATAAGTTGATCAGCACCAGTTGCATCACCAGCTCCACTATAATTATCTTGAGTAGGGGGGAAATATATACATGGATTATGTGTGTTGATATGGTTCTCATTCCATCCACTAGGCACCATTTCTAAACAATGTCATACACTATATCAATTTATGAATCGCAATAAATAATTCCAAACTTGTAAAAAGCTTAACATAAATTGAACAGTTTATGGATATAATCCATAATCATAAAAATGTTTTATTTAAGGAGGTATATGCTCATAAATCCTTCATAATGGTTTGTAAAGAAAATTTGAATTATCCTAAGCATATCCCCTGGGAGTTTCATAACCAAGAGTGTAGCAAGGCTCATTGTCGTGTACCAGGATACCCCAGGTCAAGCCCGAAACTCCTTGTCAGAGTTTTCACTCCTAGCTACATCTGTGCCAGAGCCGGCTCTACCTACTCGTATCTAGACAGAGATGTATTTCTTGGAAAATACAAAAAATGTCTACATTACCAAAATTCTAGGAAGTTCTTCAATATTAATCCTCAAAGTCTATCTTAGGGTATTGTGATCTAATCAGAGTTTATCTAAATCTAGTTTCCAAGTTTTATACTAAACTTTCTCTGATACCAACTGTAAAACCCCTACCCTAGTTACCCCAAGTTGGTGCATTATTACATAACATTGGCATGATCACAAGGGATCAAATCCCAAAATACCAATCAGTTTAGTAGCTTTGGAAGTACTAGATACATACATAAGGTTTACATTACATCATGAAATAAAAACAACAACAACATTTTGTCTCTATTGACCACATTCATATCCCTTATCCTATCCCTGCAGGTCAACCATAAAATAAATCTTCACATCCTGGGAAAAATAAAACATAGAAAGGGGTGAGCTCAGATGCTCAGTAAGGATAATAGTATAGTAGAAACTTTCATAAATAAACATAAAAATGTAAGGAAATGTATAAAACTAAAACAAAAGCCTTTTAAACTTAAACTTCAGAATAATATGGAAAATATAAATCAAATAATTTCATTTACTTATTCACATTGATATTCTACTAGTCAAATAATCACATGTAATATCAATAGCTAATTTCATAATGATGGAATGCATAATGCCAGACATCATAACCACATAGTCAAGGCCTCGTGACAAGACTACAAATAAGATTTTTTCAAGGCCTTGTTCCAAGACACTAGTTTGTCTCATGATACCTATCGATGCATCGAGGATCTATAGAGGTCTCCACCCATCACTTAATAAGTCCAATGCATTCCTCATATGAAAAGGTTGAAACATAACATAAACATTCGTATTAAAAATAGCATACATAATGTTAATATGTTAACCATAAACAATGAATGGTATAAAAATAACACATCCAAATTCAAACATATCACAAAACCTTAAATATAATATGGAAGATTTTTATCATAATAAAACAACTTCCAACAAGTATAAAATCCATTAAAGGATATTGACATAGATGAAATCAAAATTATTTTAGAGGAATATCTCTTTATATTTTGAAATCATTTAAAAGTCATATAATTATAAAAGAAAAAATTTATTTTGAAAATATTCTTATAATATTCTAAGGGAAGATTAAAAGGTTTTATAATGGTGGAGAATAACTACACCCTCCATATAAGTTAAGAAAACATTCTTACCTTAATTTTTCGAAAAGGTCATAAAGTACCTTGTTTGAAAAACGACGGAAAGATTCCTTTCAAACCATTTTATAAAAATTCAAACAAGGTTATAAATGAATTTAACCCATAGTATAGTAAATATTAAAAAAATTGAAATAAATTTTTAAGAAACATGGATGTGGATGATAAAGAGGTCCCAGTAGACACTTACATAAAAACAACCTCAGGTAATAAAGAGATTGTGAAATTAACCCTTACCTTGTAATTTTTCTTGGTCAAGGGTAAGTTAACCTCCTATATAATAGTTAAATAATTGTTATTAAATTATAAAAGAACCACATACCTAAATATTATATCATATATTATCTTCTAAAATTTCTTTGTTAATAAAATTTTAGTAGTATCATTGTTTCGGGTGTTAACTGGTTCGTTTTCCTTTATATGTTTTGTTACGTAAGTCATGTTTTTTATGGATAAGATGTATTTGATTCATATCAACAATGATATAATGTTCTTAAATATTATTTTTAATAATCAAATGAAAATTATTCTTGAATGGTTATGATGGGGAATGAATCTCATCACGTTCATGGAGATGGTAATCCGTACGTACGCACGAACGCTACTTCCATTTTTTTATTTTAAAAAAGGAAAGAAAACCAAATGATACATAGGTATATTATTATTCCAGTATAATATAATATTTTATATATGTTACGTACATTCATTAACACCATCCTTTATACGTTCCATGTATGGTATTAATGAGTCATATCACTTTGAGGGGGCGGTAGTCCGCACTTCCTTAAATGAAATTATCGTATATATACAACATGAAAAGAATAAAGATATGTTATAAAAGAGAATTATAGAAGATTATAGATAAATTAAATATCATAAATATCATATATAATTACAGTTCCATTATAATGGCCACCATAAGAGGTGGTAGTAGAAAATTGAACAATCATCGTTTCGTGAGGCAGTAGTTCACCGTCCACAGAAACATTATGTTCTATACCCATTAGATGGAGGTGTGTGTAAGTGTAGTTCAAATACTTTTCATAAAAACAACCTAGTATATTTAGGATACTATTGTTGTTATAAAAGAAATTAATAAAGATATTTTAGGTTATTGGAGAAGTAAAATAAAAGAAATGAACTTAATAGGAGATGTTACCTTTAAATAGAATAACTCCCTTTGGTTTGAACAAAAAGGCTTCCTTGAAGTGCCTTCTGCCTAAGGTAAGGATTATATGAGGAAGATAGGGATATAGGGAGCTTAATTTAGTATAGTTTTGATGAGACCAAAGGGATTTAGAGCTGTGAGAAATGGGTTAGAGGTGAGGTCTTTTTATAAGGAGGAGGAGGGGCTCTTTAAGAAAGTTTGAAAATATTATTTTATTATATAATGATTTTAGGTTTATAAAAGTCCAAAACTCATTAAATTATAATATAAGATGACTCATGTTAGAAATATAATCATCCAATAAAAATTGGATAGGTTTTGGATATTGTTTTAATTTTTATAATCTCGTTTATTTAAATCATTCTTTAATGAGGTAAACGCTGCATCATTATTATGTCATAAATAATTTTATTTATTTGATGTATAAATTTTTATAAAAAAAATACCATTATGTAGGAAATTTTTTTATATTTAAAATGAATATTTATAGTCAAAACGATAACTTATATAACCCCTTGTAAAAAAATTTACTAAAAGATATATTTTTATGTCATTTTTGTCTTTACTTTAGATTAATTAATATAAAGTGTCATTATCACTCTCAAGTGGCTCCATGGAGTCCCAAAATTGACCCAAAGTTACCCATGGTTGGAAATGTATCAAAAAATAGGAATATGACACATGTTAGGGTAATTTAATATTATTATAATAATATTTGTTTACCCTTATTTACCAAATTTACCGTTTAACCATGGTAAATAAAATATTTACTGAAGTAAATATTCATAATGTATAAAAATAAAATTTACCTATTTACATAATTTTGACCTCTTGATTCCAAATATAGAATCCATTTTTACAAATTCAAAACACAGAACTGGCAGAAATTAATTTAAAATTAATTCTCGCTGTCAAAACAAAAAACGTGTTTTTAAGAAATAATAACTATCAAAAGATTGACACTTGTTTATGTCCAGTTTAAATGTAAAAATACATCCAATGACATAAGTTATATTAAATGATAATATAATCTAATGAAACTTTAAAACCACTCAAATTTATAATTTAACACTATAAATTATTTCGATTAAAAAAGTTGTTTTTAATTAAAATTTAGTATTTTTCACTATTCATCAAAAATTAAAAGTTTTTAGAAAAGTACCAAAAATTCACACTAATATAATTTTGATATTATGAATCCAAAAATGAAGTCCATTTTTAAAAATAAAATTTATAAAATTTTAGAAAGTGGGTATTACTATTTATAACAGCTAGTTTGATTAGTCATGGTGTGTTAGAATCTCGAAGTTGCGTACAACGCAAGTTATTGCATTATTAAAAGGGAAACATACCATGGAATCTTGGGGTGTTACATTTGAGCTCATTTTCTTGGTTTTGTTCATGTGATGTGTGTTTTGAACTAATTTTTTAAATTCAAAAAAATAAGTATTAGTTAAAAATGATAGGGAGAATTACTAAAAAAAGTCGATAAAATAAAGAGAAAATTAACTAAATAATTAGTAGGAATTCACCTCTTCATGATGTCTATATAACTTATGTCATCATGATTTTTTCTCATTAATTTATAAACAAATTTATTTCCTCCATTATTATTATCCTTAAGAAACATATCAAAAATAATATACAATCATTCTAATACTAATGATTTCCACCCCAAATATATTTCTAAGGTTATAGATCATACTAGATCACAAAAATAGTAGTTAATCACATAAATCTGATGTCAAAAAAAATTATGACACCATTTTCACTTCCAACTCACCTCTAAAAAAATAATTCTTCTTTTGAGTACATATATTTTCATAAATCTTATTAGTACTAATAAAATATAGATAGAAAAATGATTTAGAAATTTTTTTAATGAAATTGTAATCACGTTCAGAAATTAACTTTTAGGTGATGCTAGTATTTTTATGGTTTATGATATATTTCATAAATTTTCAAACATAATTATAGGTTCTAGGTGTAGTGGAAGCACATGGATGGGTGTACCCAGCTTTAATTTTACCATTAACAATGATCAATCTAGGATCTATCACGATAATAAAACACTGGATCTTCATAATAGAATGAATAATGAAAAGGAAATATGGAAGTCCCTAAGAACCATAGATAGGATCATCATATTTTGGTTATAATTAATTTAATTAAAAGAAAAGAATTACCTTGATGGAATTCTCTCTCCGTTGATTTTTCCAGTCACAATCTAATGTGATCTTTCATTACATCATAGAATCCAAGTGTAGGCTTCCTCTAGCGGTGATCCACACGTTCTCCACATATCTTTGAACATCGCTAAAGGGATCTTCGAGTGCTAGTGTGGAAGAGCCTTCGCTTGTGATGTCTTCCTTTGATCACCTTGAGAGTTGCTTCCAAAGTGCTCTCCTTGATCTGGTGGAGGAGGATCTCTCTCGTAACTTTAGAGTGTTCTTAGAGGAAAGGAATTCTCTATTAGCTTGAGAGATTTCTCTAGATCTATTGTGCACAACCACAAATAATGCCTATATCTATTGAGAATAATTTAATTGGGATTTACATTACTTAGAATAATAAAATGAATTAATTACCCAAAGGAATTTATTCATTTCATTTAATTCTTAGTAAGACCCCGTGTCTAATAATAACATTTGACTATTATTATCACTTGACATGCACCCATAAAATTACACATATTATTATTTAATTAAATAAATAATATTATTTCTCACAAATCCCCAAAAAAACTACACAATGTGTATATATTAATATACACGGCATGTATATATTAATATACATGGCATGTACTTTTGTTTTTCCATTTTCTTTATTTCCTCCACCACATTTATTATACCTTGAATAATGACTATTTATTTCTTAAATAAATATTACTGCATTACTCGCTAATAAATATATTATTTTTTCCACAATATATTCTCTTAAATAACTAGTGTCAAAATAAATGTGATCAGTCATCCTTGAAAAATTATTAAACCACAATTGGGAATAATCTTTATTCAACTTGTTAAATGAATATTTAACTGAGAAATTTGGACACACTTAGTGTGTGACCCTCTAGGCCTCTTTCTCAGTGGAATTAGGCGAAGCCTACCTAAAGTCCAATATTAGAGTCTAAAAACACACCAAAGAACCCATAGAGAAAGAAGTTAGCATCATAATGATGTGTCACCTCCTATGAACACTTATTGTGTAATGTAATCCCTTTGTCACAATATCTCAAATCAAGCAGGTTACATGCTAGTGTCATCAACCCATGTGCTCGATTATTCTTTCTTTGACTTCCAGGAATTGAACTTTCCCATTCCTTACCATGGCCATAGATTTATTTAGGATATATAAATTCTATCAAAGGTCCCGAGATATCATCTTCTGTTATGGAATAGAAGGGAAAATCCTTTATTTCATTATCTATTAATGTGGTATTACTCGTGATGCATCCATCATATCCTAACTCGTTGCGAATAGTGTGTTGTCACAGTTTTAGTAAATACATCTAAGGGCATGAGTTGTAATTCCCATTAATAATAATCTTAAAGTCTAAGGACCAATACACATGTCTGTAGATAGGAATATCCAATGACACTATGAAATGTAGATTTCCTACTGGTGAGTCTCGTTCTCATAATATCCTCCTAGATACTACCAAGGGTGCACACCATGAGAAGGTGCCTCAAATTTCTATGAGTCCTCACCCCTAATGGCCTGTATTATTTTTTCCCTCATATAATATCATTTGGCCATAGAACATATATTCAAGAATAGTGTTATGGCACTTTCGGGTTCTCATCATAGTAGGGATCTGTTATGACCCTTTAGTGAAAAAAATATCCTTAGTACATTATCACATGCATTGACATGCCTAAGAACAATCAATATTTGAAAAGTTATTTATTAATATTAAAATATATGAATAAAAGTTTATCATAAAGTAAAAATTAGTTGGTTCTAGGCCACCAACTCCAATAGACTCACACTTGCACTAGAGCCAACTGCTAACAACCTTTAACCGACTAGCTATCACATGATATTCATGCTTCTACTAAGATAGGACTTTAGTCATGGGGTCCTCCACGTTCTCTTCTTTGGACACTCTTCTCCTTGCAACTTCACTACTTTGATAGAAATCCCTCAATAGGTGTTACTTTAATAGAATTTTCTTTGTCCATTGATGTGAGCTTGGTTCTTTTTTAAGAGCCACCGCTGTAGTATTATCACAATAAAATGTGATAATGTCTCCACTTCTAGGCACCACATCAATCTCTTTGAAAATTTTCCAAATCCAGACGGCTTCCTTAGATGCATCATAAGCCGCTATATATTTAGAATCCATTGTAGAATCATCGAGAATTGGATGCATTGAACTCTTCCAGCTCACAGCTCCTTCATTGAGATAGAAAACATATCCTGATTGCGACTTCATATTGTTATGATCTGTCTGAAAACCATCATCATCATACCCTCATATGACAAGCACCCCATCTCCTTCAAACACCAGAAACATATCCTTAGTTCTTATCAGATAATTAAGGATAGTCTTAACATAAGTCCAATGTTGTTCTTCTAGATCTTCTTGATATCTGCCTACCATGCTCAGTGCATAGGAAACATCAAGCCTGGTACATAAAATGGCATACATGATAGATCCTATAGCCAAAGCGTATGGGATATTACTCATTCTATCTTTCTCTTTTTGTGTCTAAGGACACATTCTCTTAGAAAGATGTCGGCCATGTGAAACTGGAACCAATCCCCTATTGGATTTTTTCATACTAAATCTATTTAGTATCTGGTCAATATATGTACCCTGACTTAGTCCAAGCAGCCTCTTGGATCTATCACAAATGATCTTCATCCCTAGAATGTAGGCTGCTTCACCTAAGTCCTTCATGGAGAAACACTTGTTCAACCAGTCCTTAACTGACTATAATACCGATATATCATTTCCAATGAGTAATATGTCATCAATATATACTACTAGGATAACAACTGCATTCACATTAAACCATTTATAAACACATGGCTCACATTCGTTCTTAATGAAACCGAATTCTTTTATGGATTCATCAAATCGAATGTTCCATGACCTAGATGCTTTATTTAATCCATAAATGGATTTCTGTAACTTTCAAACCCATTTGTCTTCACCCGGTGTCACAAAACCTTCAGGTTGTGTCATATAGACATCAACTTGAAGGTTCCTGTTAAATAATATTGTTTTGACATCCATTTGTCAAATCTCATAGTCATGGTAAGCTGCTATGACAAGTATGATTATTATGGATTTAAACATAGAAACTGGTGAGAAGGTTTAATCATAGTCAATTCCTTGACATTGTCTGAATCCTTTAGCCACTATCCTTGATTTATATGTGATAACTTGACCTTACATGTATAGATTTCTCTTGAATACCCATTTTTATCCAACAGACTTTACATCAACTAGATCATCGACCAGAACCTAGACTTAGTTCTAATACATGGAATCTATCTCAGATTTCATAGCTTCTATCCATATTACAGCTTCTGAGCTCTCTATTACTTTTTTATAGGATATAGGTTTATCATTTTCTAATAATAATGATTCACCATCCCTGGTGACTAGGAAACCAAATCTCTTTGGTTCCCCTACCTCTCTTGAGCACCTACACAATACTTGTGTTTCTGAAACCTCTTCTATGAGGAACTTTGGAACTTACTCATGTACCAAATTCTGTGTATCTTGAGCATAAACTTCTTCAAAGTCAATATTACTCCCACTATCCTTTTTAAGGATGTTCTCCCTCTCAATAAAAACAGCTTGTCTAGTGATAGTCACTTTCTTGTTTGAAGGGTTATATAGGTGATATCCTTTGGTTTCCTTAGGATATCCTATAAAGATACACCTCGTGCCTCGGGGTTCTAGTTTGTTTCATGAGAAGGCCTTAAAAAACGTCTCGCATCCCCATACATGTGTGTGCGAAAAAATGGGTTTCTTTTTATTCCATAACTCAGAGGGAATTTCATTTGATGCCTTAGTTAGTACTCGGTTTAATGTGTATGCTTTAGTTTGTAATGAATATCCCCAAAATGATAATGGAAGATCTGCATGACTCATCGTCGACCTTACCATTTCCAATAAGGTGCGGTTCCTCCTTTCACTAACACCATTCCACTATGGTGTATAAGGAAGAGTGAGTTGATATAGAATCTCATACTCCCATAAAAGGTTGATGAACTCTTAGTTCAGATATTCTCCACCTAAATCTGATCGAAGCGTCTTTATCTTATTACCAGGATGATTCTCTAATTCATTCTTGAATTCCTTAAATTTCTCCAAGTACTTTGACTTATACCTCATTTAGTAGATATATCCATATCTACTCAAATCATTAGTAAAAGTAATGAAGTAATAATATCCACCTCTAGATTCTACTAGAAATGGTCCACATACATACATGTGTACCAATCTTAGAAGCTCTATGGCCCTTTCACCCTATCCAACAAAAGGTGTCTTAGTCATTTTTCCTTATAAACAAGTGTGACATCTATCAAGTGGTTTTAGATTAGTAGAGTCTAAATAACCATATTGGTAGAGCTTTTTCAAGTGATTATCATTTACATGATCGAGATAGTGATGCCACAACTAGGTGTTGTATGAGTCATGTGAATTTTTTTCATTATAGATTTCCAATTCTTGGTTTTTGTAATTTAATACATACAAACTATTAATTAAATACGCCATGCTATAACATACGTTGTCATTATAAAAGAAACAACCCTTATTTTCAAACTTGAAAATAAATCCATCCATATCCAAACATGATACAAAAATTATGTTCTTGGTAACACTAGGTACATAATAACAGTTATATAAAACAAAAATCTTTCTAGTTAGCAATGAGAGATGGTAATCTCCAATGGCTAACGCAGCTAGCCTTGTGCCATTGGCAACTCGAAAATCCACCTCTCCTCTATAAATCTTTCTAAATCTACTTTTTTTCTATATTTGAATACATATGTGAGGCCCACAAGAAATATATAATACCCAATGTACAGAAATGGAAAGCTTACACTCGATAACGAATGCACTTTTAGCATCCCCACGCTTTTGGGTGCAGTTCCTCTTTCAGTGGCCTAGCTTGCCACATGCAAAACATACTGTCTCTCATTCCTTTACCTACCTTTGGATCTTCTCCTTCTTGGAGGGATGGTGATCAGGGGATTCATACCATTTATAAACCCTTAGCCCCTTTTCTTTGTCCTTTCTCTTCTTATTCACCATAAGAACCACAGGTTTGTCATGCCCCATGTCCTTATCTACCTGGAAAATCAAGGTAAGAAGTTCTGATAGACTCTTCTCATTATTTCTCATGTTGTAGTTTAAAATAAAGCTAGATAAGTTCTTGTTCAGTGATGATAGGATGAGGTATTTACGCAAATCATCCAGGAACTTAATCCCTAAGATGTCTAGATGTTCAATGTATCCAATAATCTTGACTACATAAGGCCCAGCTGGTGTAGACTCTCCAAGATTAGTTGTAAACAAAGTGTTTTAGATCTCATATCTCTCTTGTCTCAGCTTCTCTTGATATATATCCTTAATATGAGACATCATGATATACGCGCCCATGTTTTCATGTTGCTTCAAGAGCTCATTAGACATGGCTAATAGCATGAAACATTTGAAATCTCTGATATCATCCAAATTTTTTATATAGAGAGATATTTTCTCATCATTGGCCTCATTTCTAAGTGCAATTGGAATAGGATCCTCCAACACATACAATTTCCTCTCGTGGTGAAGGATGATGTGTAAACACCTCTGCCATTCCTAGAAATTGGTGTTAGTGAGAAGGTTTTCCTTCTCGAGTATGGTTCGTAATTATATGTTTGAATTTATTTTTCTTGCCATCTCAACAAATTAATATGAGAAAAGATTTAGTACTTTATCATGATAAAATTGAGACAAATAAATTAATTAATATTTATTAGTCTCCCACTATTTTATCAAAATCGAATTTCCCTCACCATTAACTTTAAAATATTTTGTTTCTTGAATATTATAATGGTAATGATCCATATTACCCTTTAAATTACCCCAACTAGGGTTGGTTAAGAAATTTGAAAGGTTTTAGGTAGGAATTCTAAATTCCAACTGCATTAACTCGTAGCTCCTTGATCTGCTAAGTGGACTACCCAATCCCAAAATCCTTTTATTTTGGATTTCCTCAACCTTTGCCTCTTGGTTACACCAAGTTTTGTTGTGGCAGTAAAACCTTGATGTGAACCAAGTCAAGTCAACCCAAAACCTTGAATTATAATTCCTTGATAATTGAAATCACCCCAACTAGAGTTAGTCAATCACTTTGAACTATGGTTCGATTCTAACCAAGATTATTGATGGCTATACCGACTTAATATTTCCTTGAGGGATTTTATCCTTATACATAAATTTATATTTTATTATCTTTCTTACATTCTCGTTAATTATAATTGGGATATACTTAAGTGATTAACCATGTCTAAGATAATATTTACACATAAGTGGGTTATATTTTAGTTTCATCTTACATGATTGTTTAATTCATTAATTGTGTGATCGCGACAACACACCCACAATAAATAAACCATGAAACTGACATAAATAAAATAGATGGCATGATCATTAGCTTGTTCTATTGGTTAGTTTATCTTAGTGGTTGATAAGCTAACCCAAGACCTAGGGGAGAAAACACCTTGAACCTTTTTTTTCATGTTTACATCTTTCCACCTATCCACCTTTGTATATCCTTGGGTGGGTTTCACATCGGCTCCTAACTTAAACTGCCCCCATTAGCTTGGGAGCTCTATCCATTAAATATTCTTTTATCTCACACGTAGGTGAGGGGTAAAACTGGGTTTTACATAAAAGAAACCTTGGGTATGTAGGCCCTACATATTAATGAGTAGAAGGCACGTAGGCCAACAAATTTA
The DNA here is from genome assembly GCA_963277665.1 of Viscum album. Classification (NCBI taxonomy): domain Eukaryota; kingdom Viridiplantae; phylum Streptophyta; class Magnoliopsida; order Santalales; family Viscaceae; genus Viscum; species Viscum album. The sequence goes on along the minus strand of OY728156.1, from coordinate 1,401,841,470 downwards.
ATTTAAATTAATTAATTAAATGAAACCATCCACCTAAAAAGGTCATGGTATTTCTCATGATCATCCATACATGCAATGATATTTACACATAAATAAAACTAGCATTCAATTATTTAATCATTCTTGTTTAAGGTAAATCACGCTTGAATCAATTAATTATCATCTTTAATTAATCAATCCTTTTATCTTAAACTCTTTTCGAAATTTCCTTGAGATTCTCATCCATCATAATTTTAAACAAATAAATTCATTTAAAATTATCTTTGTACATAACTTATACTTTGGAGTCAACCTAGTGAATTCCAATTCATAACTATCCAATGAGTAGAAATGAACATTATGCAAATTTTAAATTAAACATAAAACACCATCACGTGTTGTGCCCCAGCTTTACGCCTGCACCATGGTACACGTCTCAAGGGATTGTATAATATAATAATAAATTTTAAGAAATCTGCATAATTTGGATGAGTACACGGTGTGTAGTTCCTACTATAAGGTGTGTACTATCGTTCACCATCCATCCAAAGTACACACCCAGGGATATGATGTGTATATGTACTTTGGAAATCTTCAGATTATACAGCGTGTCCAGTGGGCCACACGCCGTGTAGTATCCGCATTACACGGTCTCCAGCCGAGCAATCCGTTTATGGGGTACACAGTTTAATGCTAATCCAAAGGGACAACATGCCATGTCTAGTGGACCACACGACATGTAATCCGAAAACCATGTTCCACTTATTCATGTTCAACACACGGAGTCATAAAGACTTAGATAAACTCCAACACATGGCTTGGATTAGTAGACCAATCCCGGTGCATTGAACCTTGACTATACGGCATGAACTTCCTAATTCATGTCGTTTATTCTGGTGTTATACGGCTAGAAACATTTGGCACTTCCAGATGAGATCCTCTATTTTATTTTACTCAAAATTAAAATAAAATATTATTTCTATAAGGTGAACGAGAAACAAAAGAGGAGGAATAAATATTGAGATTCAGATTATGTAATGATTAACTTGAATTTAAACAACTAAATTATTAAATGAGTAAATCATCAATGAAAAACTAAATAATTATAATCAACAATATAACCTCCATCTAATACCACTTGTAGGTTTCGGGCGCAGCAGAAGCACGCGGATGGGTGTACCCAACTTTAATTTTACCATTAGCAATGATCAATCCAAGATCTGTCCTAATGATAAAACAATGGATCTTCGAAATAGAATAAAGAACAAAAAGGAAAGAGGGAAGCCCCGAAGAACCATAGATAGGATCATCATATGTTGGTTATAATTAATTTAATTAAAAGACAAGAATTACCTTGATGTAATTCTATCTCCATTGATGTTCTCGGTCATGATCCAATGTGATCCATCATTTTGTCATAGAATCCAAGTGTAGGATTCCTATAACGGTGATCCACACATTATCCATGTATCTTAGGATGTTGTCGAAGGGATGTTTAGGTTCTAGCACCGAATATCCTTCACTTATGATTTCTGCCTTAGATCACTTTGAGATCTGCTTCTAAAGTGTTATCCTTGATCCGGTGGAGGAGGATCTCCCTCGTAACTTGAGAGCATTCTTGGAGGAAATGAATTCTCTCTTGGCTTGAGAGATTTCTCTAGATCCATTGTGAAAAACCAAAAATAATGGCTATATCTAATGAGAATAATGAAATTGGTATTTATATTACTTATAATAAAAAATGAATTAATTACCTAAAGGCATTTATTCATTTCATTTAATTCTTAGTAAGACCCCATGTCTACTAATAACATTTGACTATTATTATCACTTGACATGCACCCAGTGAATTCCACCTATAATTATTCAATTAAATAAATAATATTATTTCTCAAAAATCGCCATAAAAACTACATGGTGTGTATATATTAATATACTCAGCGTGTAGTTTTGTTTTTCCATTTTCTTTATTTCCTCCACCAAACTTATTAGACCTTGAATAATGACTATTTATTTCTTAAATAAATATCATTGCATTACTCACTAATAAATATATTATTTTGCCCATAATATATTCTCTTGAATAACTAGTGTTGAAATAAATGTGATCAAGCATACTTGAATAATTATTAAACCATAATTAGAAATAATCTTTATTCAACTTTTTAAATGAATATTTAACTGAGACACTTGGACACACTTAGTGTGTGACCCTACAGGCCTCTTTCTCAGTGGCATTAGGAAGATCCTACCTAAGGTCCAAGGTTAGCATCTAAAAACATGCCAAGGCACCCATAGAGAAATAATTTAGCACCACAATGATGTGTCACCCCCTATGAATGCTTACCGTGTAATGTAATCCCTTTGTCATGATATCTGAAATCAAGCGGGTTGCATGCTAGTGTCATCAACCCATGTGCTCAATTATTCTTTCTTTGAATTCCCGAAATTGAACTTTCTCATTCCTTACCATGGCCATGTATTTATTTAGGACATATAAATTCTATCAAAGGGCCTAAGATATCATCTTCCATTATGGAATAGAAGGGACAAATCCATTCTCGTATTGTCTATTAATGCATTATTACTCGTGATACACCCAACATATCCTACCTCACTAGGAACAATGTGTCATCATGGTTTTCATCAATACATCTAAGTGTGCAAGTTGTAATACCCATTAATAATAATCTTAAAGTCTAAGGTCCAATACACATGTCCATAGATAGGAACATCTAATGAAATTATGAAATGTGGATTTCCTACTAGTGGGTCTCATTCTCATAATATCCTCTTCGATACTACCAAGGGCGCACACCATGAGAAGGTGCCTCAAAATTTTATGAGTCCTCATCCCTAATGGCTTGTATTATTTATGTCTCTCAAATAACATCATCCGGCCATAGAATATATATTCAATAATAGTGTTATGGCACTTTCTGGTTCTCATCATAGTAGGGATCTGATATGACCCTTTAGTGCAACAGCTATCCTTTGGACATTATCACATGCATTTTCACATAGAAGAACAATCAATATGTAATAAGGTATTTATTAATATTCAAATCCATAAATACAAGTTTATTATAAAGTAAAAATTAGTTGGTTCTAGGCCACAAACTTCAACAATAATATCCATAATCATTATTGTTATCTTGCTTATGATGCTACTGAAACAATGACCAAAATAATTAAATTGTTTTGAAATATGATTTTATTGATAAATATTTCTATCTATATGTTAATATATTTCTATTTGAATTAATCCATAGTATTCTTATATTCATTCACTGACTTTATACCATGGGTTATCCTATATTTAGCGATTGTCCTATCATAACAAAATTCTCGTTAAAATAAAGAATGAAACATATAATTTTAATTTTATCTATAAAATGTTGATTTTAGTTCATTATAAATTCACAATACACATAATGTGTGGTTATTTTGATGGATATCCATGAATTGGATCCAAAAAAAATATTTTAGGTATCTAGATTGATTGTATTTAGCATCCAGTGCTTCCTAAAGAAACAAAAACAAATAAGTGATGAAAAAAATTTAAAAAAATTATATGATTTTATTGAAGAGGTTTTCCCTTTCATTTTAGGAATCAAAAAAAGTCTGTCACCTGTTATTTTCTTCTCAAACACCTCATTTAGCACATCTTTTTCTTATCAATTTCTTTCGACTCCAATTTAATTTTGTTTTTAGAAACGATACAGGTATTAATGAATCTAAATTGTGATTCATAGGGTTTTACCTTTATATAGTAGTAATATATATGTAGATAATGTGAATATTTATTAACTTTAATGAACATATTAGATCAGTTTTTTGATAGACATGTTATGAAAATGTACAAATAAGACTCCCAAACATTCTAAATTGAGAATCTCATTTACACTCTTAATACCAACCACATCTATAATGGTAGTTCCAAATATTTATTATTTATATGGAATGTAGGGAACATATCCATAATTGAATGTGGTGTTTTCATGAAGTTTTAATGATAATATATATTTTAGTGGAAATGGTGGGGAGAAGGTACTCTCGGAAGGTCCTTTTGTTTTCTTTGTTGATTCACTAGATTTTCTTGATTCAACCTTTCATTTCCCCCATCGTTTTATCTATTTGTAATACCATGACGCACTTCAGGCCTTTTTTCATCAACTATTATATGTTTTTAATTTGAGAAAATTTCTTAAATACATACTTCATATATCTTTATAAGATTATATAAACATGATATAAAAGTTAAAATAGCATCATTGACTATAGTAATATTTGGATCATCAAGTGGAACAAATAACTTAGTGCTTGGATCTTGGGTTACCTCAATCCCCACTCTCATGTGATCTATTGAGAGTTATTTTTTGTGTATCTTATCTCTAGATATATTATACATCGCACCCCTCACAAAAATGTAGTTTGTGGGTGTTGATAGACAGAAATCACATACAACTTTAGCCTGTATAATTTTGGAATTATAAAGTTATCAAAAGTTGTTTGATTCACATTTAGGAGAAATATTAATGAAGAAATTTATTACAATGGGTAAGTTATGTGGTTTAGGGGAATGACTAGCCTCAAAGCTAGTGGGTTCATTTGTTTGTTCATGTACTGATCTCTATTCCACTACTAGTTCACTTTGATCTTTTCGTATATATTGTCCTGCCAAACCAAACCAAAAAAATAATATCTTGAAAGTCATCTATTTGTGCATGAAATACTTTCATCATCTTATATGTATCTTCTTATAGTTTTTTCTTCTCAAAATAGGTTTTATGAGACACTCTATGTAACGCCCCGACCCCAGTTACCTAGAGTTGGTGCATTATTACATAACATTGGCATGATCACAAGAAAGATCAAATATCGAAAGACCGATTGGTTTAGTAGCCTTGGAAACACTAGATATATTCATAAAGTTTTACATTACATCATAAAGTGAAAAACTACTACAACAACATAGTCTCCATATTCCACACTCATATCCCCACATACTATCCCTACAGGTCATTCATAAATTACTTCTTCACATCCAGGGAAAAATAAAACATAGAAAAGGGGTGAGCTCAAATGCCCAGTAAGGATAACAATATAGCGGAAACTTTCATAAATAAGAATAAACATTTAAGGAAGTGTATAACTAAAACAAAAGCCTTTTAAACATGAACTTCAACATAGTATGTCAGAAGTAAAATGGAATAATGCCATTTACTTATTCATATGTATGTTCTACTAATAGAATAATCACATGCAATATCAATAACCACTTTCATAATGATGGAATTCATAATGCCTGACTATCATAACCACATATCCAAGGCCTCGTGCCAAGACTACAAATAAGATTTTGTCAAGGCCTTGTTCCAAGACACTATTTTGTCTCATGAGACCTACAGATGCATCGAGGAGCTATAGCGGGCTCCACCCATCACATATTAAGTCCAATGCATTCCCATATGAAAAGTTTTAAACATAACATAAACATTCGTATTAAAACTAGCATACGAAATGTCAATACTTTCACCATAAACTGTTAATGGTATAAAAATAGCACATCCACAGTCAAACATATCACAAAACCTTCAATACATTATAGAAGTTTTGTATCATAATAAATCAACTTCAAATAAGCGTAAAATCCATCAAAGGTTGTTGACATAGATGAAATCAAAACTCTTTTTAGAGAAATATCCCTTTCTATTTTGAAATCATTTAAGAGTCACATATTTATAAAATAAAACATTTTATTTGAAAATATTCTTATAATATTGTAAGGAAAGCTTCGACGATTTTATAACGGAGGAAAATAACTGTACCTGCTGTATAAGTTAAAAAAACATTCTTACCTTAATTCTATCGAAAAGGTTAAAAAAGCACCTTGTTTGGAAAATGACGGAAAGATTACTTTATAAAACTCTTATAAAAAGTAAATCAAGGGTATAAATGACTTTAACCCATATTCTTTTCAATAGTAAAAATTTTTTGAAATACATTTTTAAGAAACATGGATGTGGATGATAAAGAGATCCCAGTAGATTATTACGTATAAACAACCTCGGATAATGGAGAGATTGCAAAATAAACCCTTACCTTGTACTTTTCCTTGGTTGGGGTAGGTTAACCTCCTATATAATGGTGAAATAATTGTTATTAAATTATTCAATAATCATATACATTAATATGATATCATATATGATCTTTTAACATTGCTTTGTTAATAATATCTTAGAATTATCGTCATTTCGGGTGTTAACTTACTCGTTTTATTTTATATGTTTTGTTATGTAAGCCATGTTTTTTATGGATAGGTTGTATCTTAATAATATCCAGAATGATATCAAGTCCTTAAATACTATTATTAATCATCAAATTAGAATTATACTTGAATGGATACGATGGAGAATGAATCTCATCGTGTTCGTGGAGACGATAGTCCGTCCGTACGTACGAGCGACAATATCATTATTTTGATATTAAAATAATATATAAATGGATGTTATATAATATATAAAGAATAATCAACATGTTATATTTATTATTTACATGAGTTACACATCATTATTATACCCATCCAAATAATAATATATTGAATAACAATTATACCACGACGTGGAGACGGTAAGTCGTACGTACGCACGTATGGTGACATGTTATTCAAAGGATGGATAGAATACTGAATATGGTTGTACCATATTTATAATAACATCACAGTATATATATGATACTGGAGTTATTATTTTATAATGGCAACAACAAATGAAGAAGAAGTGGAAGAAGAAAGGAACTTGGAAAAGGGTGGTGAAATCATTACCTCTTCTTCGGGTTCTTTCTTTTGATTTGATCAAAAGGGCTCCTTAGGTTGGATTTCTTATCAAACTAAGGCCTCTAGGTTGTATTGAGGGAAGTTGAGAGAGTATTTGGGCAGGTTTTTGTCGAACCAAAAGGCTTTTAAGGTGTGAATAAATGAGAAGGAGGAGTTCCCTTTAATAAGAGGGGTGAGGGGCACCTTTGGAAAAGCTAGAAATATTAATTTATAATAAATTCATATTAGGTTTATAATGGCTCCAAAGTTTATAATTTAAATATTAAGGTAGGTATAGGTCTAAAAACATTCAACCAATAGAATTTATACAGGTTTGGGTTACTATATTAACCTTATCTTTAAGTATTAACTCTAAGTTAATTTGTTTCACTTTTACAATGTCTCTTTGTATTTTTATATTGTATGGTTAATAAACTTACCATACACATCCCAGAGACCCCCAAGTGGTCCATTAATGATATAAATATCATGATATAAGTCTCTTGGCCTAACATTAGATTTTTAAAAATTTAATATCAATTAATAATATAATATTTGTTTTAAAAACTCTTTTATGTCAATTTTGACACTATTCAATAGTTGATTTTTGTGAAACTCATAACAGAATTATTACTTATAAAAAAGTCAATTAAATCAATCATAATATGTCATATTATCCTATAAAATTATTTTAATTCATTAAAAGTCTCAAATTATATTTATTTTGGTATTTATAATATCAATTATTTTAATTTTTCACTATTATGGTAATTACTACATCATCATTGTGTCATAAATAAATTAAATTATTTAATCTCTAAAAATTATAAATAAAATATCATTATGTATGAAATCTTTTTATATTTCTAATTAATATTTATAGTCGAAAATCCAACATATATAACCCTGTGTAAAAATTGTTTTTCTAAAAGATATATGCTTGTGTCATTTTTGTATTCATTTTAACTTAATTAAAATAAAGTGTCCCTATCAGCTACAAGTGGCTCCATGGGGTCCCAAAATCTACCCAAATATGCCTATGGTCGAACATGTATCCACCAATAAGGTTAGGACACGTTTTAGGGTAATTTAGTATTATTATAATATTATTTTTTAACCCTTATTTACCGGATTTACCCTTAACCATGGTAAATAAAATATTTACCGAAGTAATTATTCAAAATGTCTAAAAATAAAAGTTACCTATTTACACAATATGAACATCCTTATTCCAAATATGGAATCCATTTTTCCAAATTCAAAACACAGAAGTGGCAGAAATTAATTTAAAATTAATTCCCGTTGTTAAAACAAAAAGTGTGTTTTTAAGAGATAATAACTATCAAAAGATTGACACTTGTTTATATTCGGTTTAATTGTGAAATTATGTCCTGTCACGACCCGCCCTCGGGGCCCGTGCCGTGACTACCCCAAGCCCGCCTTCCATAGGCCAGGGGCTGGCGACTAGCACCAAGGCGTAAAATCCCAGTAAAAAGGGAAGGCATTGCCTTAAATAAGTAAACAAGCACCTCAAAGTAACAACCAGAAGTAAAGCAGTACACAAAACTAGAACAACTGTGCTGAAGTAAAGGGGCCGGAAATACAAGCCCAACTGTAAAGTAAAGTACAACTCGAAAGGGAAAACAGCAACTGAAAGTACAAGCGGCTCCTGGAACGTCCTCCTCGATTCCTACCTGAAGGGTAGGTACAGATGGCTCAGCTCCTGGATCGTCCACCACGGATCCTACCTGAAGGGTAGGTACAGATAGCTCCACAAATCCTCGGTCCAACTGTCCGCTCCGAGCACGTCCCGCTCAGTGGTCCTCCTCCGGGTACCGACCTACTCCGTAAGCCTCAACCGCAGTCAGCGCTGTCCGTCGTCTGCAACCAACACAACGAAGTGCGGGCATAGCCCGTGCAGGGGTGAGTATAAGATACTCAGTAGGGACCCCGAGACCCTCGAAGGTCTCCCGAAATCCACAAAGGATAAACCGCATGAAGGATACAATCACGAAGTAACATCCAGTATTGATTAGGTATATGCCCATACATATACCTATGTCACCAATTTCCGTTCGGCTCCAACACCGTGCCCAAGAACAACCCAATCCACAAAGAAGAGTAACAGTAAATCCACACAGGATAACAGTACAAGTCCACACAGTTTATAACAAGTTTATGAAATCAACGGATAACCATTACCCAGGTATATGCCCATACATATACCTAAGTTATCAAGCGACCCATCTCAATCATGAGGAAACACAAAGATCATTGACTCAGCTCAAACCAGGATTTTTATTATCGAAACCGTAGCTGCTGAAGAGCCCCATCTCTGAAGTGTGAAGTAGTCCTGTCACGACTCCGAGGTACTGCTCACTAACCTATGACTGCTGAGGTACTCCTCCTGTCGAGTACTGCGGGTCTGCTGCCAACTACTGGGCGCTCCGTCCGCTGAGGGTCTGCTGCCAACTACTGGGCGCTCACCCAAATAGCCTACTGAGGTACTCCTCCTGTCGAGTACCGCGGGTTTGCTGCCAACTACCAGGCGCTCCGTCCGCCGTGGGTCTGCCGCCAAATACCGGGCGCTCCGTCCACTGGGCTAGTCGACTCACTCCAAGTCGAGTCGGTCAAGCAGTCGTCAGGTCTCAGCCGGTTGCACGGTCTCCGTACTCTGCACGCTCGTCTCCGGGAGGGTCCGCTCCACGAGCTACTGGTCGATACTCCAAGTATCACAAGTCCCGTAAAGAAGTGCCACAAACGTCCTCTTCGTCAAAGGAGTCTCAACGCAACAGACGACGCGTCAATCGGACGCCCGGTCTGTGAGTTATTAGCCTTTTCGTCCCGAGGGCCCGGTTGGTTTCGTGAGCGAACCCAACCCGGCCATATCACAACTGTACCCTGAACTTCCGTAGGGCATTCTCAAAGGGACCGTTACTCAACGTAATCACCAACGCCGCTGACGGTTCGTCAAACGGACGTCCTGTCTGAAAGATATCAGCTTTTCCGTTCCAGGGGCCGGTGGGATTTCGGATACGATCCAACCCGGCCACACTCCAACTGTATCCAAAACTCGGGCGGAGTATGTCAAAAGTTCAGTCTCATCAAGAGGAAGTTATCGCGACAGACGGCGCGTCAATCGGACGCCCGGTCTGTGAGTTATTGGCTTTTTCGTTCCAGGGGTCCGGTTGGTTTCGTGTACGAACCAACCCGACCGTACTCCGTCGGCACCCAAACCTCGAGCGGAGTAAGCCAAAAGATCCGTCCCACTTAGAGGATTCCATCAAAGTCGACGGCACGTCAATCGGACGTCCGGAGCTCAAGATATGAGCGTTTCCGCTCCGAGGGCCCGGTTGGTTTCGTGAACGAACCAACCCGGCCGTACTCCACCTGCATCCAAACCTCGGGCAGAGTATGCCAAAAGAACCGTCTCACTGAGAGGAACACAACAAAGCTGACGGCACGTCAATCGGACGTTCGTAGCTTAATATATGAGCGTTTCTGCTCCGAAGGCCCGGTTGGTTTCGTGAACGAACCAACCCGGCCGAACTCAAAGTATTCCGAAACCCTGAGTGCGATATACCAAAACGACCGTCTCGATCCCAGGATCGCGTTGCCGCAGACGGTTCATCATTCGGAGCTCTGTGGCTCAAGTTACGGGCAAATAACCGTTCTGGTTCGAGAAGGAAGGGGTCCGGGCCGACCCGGGCCGAACCGGCCCGGCCGGTTCGGCCGGCGGCGCGCGGGGCGTGCGGCGGCGCGCGGAGGCGCGTGGAGGCGGCGCGGCGGCGCGCGGCGGTGCGCTGAGGCGGCGCGGCGGCGCGCGGAGGCGGCGCGGCGGCGCGCGGCGGTGCGCTGGGGCGGCGCGGCGGCGCGCTGGGGCGGCGCGGCGGCGCGCTGGGCGCGCAGGCGGCGCGCGGGTGAGACCCCCGCCCTCCCCCGTTTTCCCCCTGGCGGCGCGGCACGTGCCGCGCCGGTTTTAAAACAAAACCGCCCCCTCACATGAGGGGGCCTGCTGGACGACACGGGGGGCTTTGCCCCCCACAAGGAAACCGCCCCCTCATTAAGAGGGGGGGTTTTGTTGAACCGGTCGGGGGATTTATTCCCCCGGTTTTCTGCCATCCGGCCGGCCAACTGGCCGGCCGGTTTTCACCAACGGGACCGGAAATTCCGGTCCCGCCTTCGACTTCCGACGCCGGCGGCCCGGCCGCTGGTCTTCACATCCCGCCGCGGCCCGGAACCGGCCGCGGTCTCCTCGTCCCGCCGCGGCCCGGAACCGGCCGCGGTGTTCGTCGTCCGGCGCGGTGCGACGGCACCGCGCCCCTTCGCCACGCATTTGATTCCCTTCGACGCGGCGCGACGGCTTCGCGTTCTTTATGATTCTTCCATGGCGCGGCGCGACGGCGTTGCGCAAAAAGGATTGGCGAATATCCGCGTGGTGCGACGGCACCACGCCACCTTGATTCATCCACCTGCAAGCTATTCAACAAGGACGATGGAGGGGGTTCGGCCGTGTTCGTGCGGTCCGGCCCCCTCACGTTAAAATAATATCACTTATATATTCAATTCTCACGTTAGTCATGCGAACCACGAGCAAGAATAAAATAAGTTAACAATAAACAACAACCCCTACCTTGGTATAAGGTTCGAAGATTGTCAACGTTCCGCGGAAGACGACGTCGCGGAGGTCGGGCGTCGCGGTAGCCGTTCGTCAAATCCGATGACGAAGGAATGCGTCCGAAGAGACACGTCGTTGGCGAAACCTCGTACGCCGACGAAGGTTGTCCGAGGAAGAAGCGGTGTTCTCTCTCGTTGACACGGAAGACGAAGAAGAGCGGAGCGGCGTTCTTCGTCGGAACTTGAGCGTTCTTCGTCAAGTCTTGAGGAAAGTCAAATAATAAAGAAAACAACGAACTCAAGAACCCCTACCTCGATAGTCGCACGTTGACGTAGTCGTGGAATATCGGTGTCGATTCCTTTGACGTCGGAGGAAGAGTCGTTGTCGATGGCGTTCGTCGCGGAAAACCGTCGCGGAAGAGATGACGCGGAAGAAGTACGTCGCGTCGCGGATACGGCGTCGCGGATGGACCGTGTTCTTCGGCGGAGAAGTTCTTCGTTGAAGAACGGCGTTCTTCGCGTTCTTCGTTGAGTTTGAAGAAGATGAAGAAGACTTCCCTACTCTCTCAAGGAGATAAAATTCTAACAAAATAAAATAAGACTCTTTCTTATTTTATTCACACAACCCAACCTCTTTGAATTTCAAAGGTTTGAAATTCAATAACCACACACAACTCACCTCATTAACTCATTACATTAATTAAATCTAGAGTTGTCAAAATTAAAAGAAGAGATAAGTTGGCAAGAATTAAAGTAGGGGAGAGTCACATAATTTAAGAGGGGGTTTAGAGGGGTTAGGGAATTTGAAAAGGTGGGGGCTCGTGTGGGCCCCACCTCCCTCATAACCACACATGGGAAGTTGGGTGGTTGTGAGCCCCACCAACAACTTCCCATGAGAGAGTCTAACTACCATGAATAAAATAAAATTCACACACAAAATTTTATTTTACTTATCTTTTAATCCCCAAAACTAACTTTCAACCCGCAACAAACGCAACTCCCGAAAAGGTCTCTTTAAGCGAATATCGGCGTTGCGAGTTCATCGGTGCCCTCGGATTTCAATTCTGAGCACCGGATCAAAAGTTAGGAAAACCCGCTCGTTCGTTCACTGAACGTACCCGAGCCAAACTTCGGAAAATGATTCCGGGCACTCCGGGCCTCAGAATCAGGTGCCGTCTGAAACCGCGCTCTTGTAAAATTCTAAAGAAAATTAAGAAAAAAAAATTTCCCTTGAATTTTACGGGTCTTTACATGTCCAATGACCAAAATTGTATTAAATGGTAAAAATATATTCTAAATATACTTTAAAACCACTCAAATTCATAATTTATCAATATAAATTATTTCGATTAAAAAAGTTGTTTTTAATTAAAATTTAGTAATTTTCACTATTCATCAAAATATTAAAGTTATCCGAAAAGTACCAAAATTTCACCTTAGGCTAAATTCGATATTCCAAATCCAAAAATGAAGTCCATTTTGAAAAATAAAATATATATAATTTTAAAAGGTAGGTATTACTATTCATAATGGCTAGTTTGATTGGTTGTGGTGTGTTAGAATCTCAAAGTTGCGTACAACACACGCTATCACATTATTCAAAGAGAAGCGTACCGTAGAAGCTTGGGGTGTTACATTCTCCCCTACTTCAAATAATTTTGTCCTTGAAATTTCAAAAATATTATCTCATGAAAAGACTCGGGTGGTTCTTCATCATAAGTTCCTCGAGTTCCCACGTTGCCTCTTCCATCTTATGGTTTCTCCACAAAACTTTTACCAGACGTGTCATTCGGTTTCTCAGTACTTGTTCTCTCGTATCAAGAATCCTGACGGGCTCTTCGCAATAAGACAGATCGGGTTCCAGTTCTAATTCCTCGTAAGTGAGTACATGCATTGGGTCAGGCATGTATTTCCTCAATAGAGATACGTGGAACACATCATGAACTTTGGAGAGACTTGGCGGCATTGCCAATCGGTAAGCTACAGCCCCAATTCGTTCTAGAATTTCGAAAGGTCTGATGTACCTGGGAATCAATTTACCTTTCTTACCAAAACGTATGACTCCCTTCCATGGAGATACCTTCAGGAATACATGATCACCAACTTGAAATTCCAAATCCTTCCTTCGATTATCGGCATAGCTCTTCTACGTACTTTGAGCTGATTTGATGTGATTTTGGATTACCTTCACCTTTTCCATCGTTTCCTCCACCAGTTCTAGACCTACAAGTTTTCTTTCACCAACTTCATCCCAACAGGTTGGTGTGTGAAATCTATTTTCGTATAACGCTTCATATGGTGCCATCTGAATACTCGAATAGAAGCTATTATTATAGGAAAATTCTACCAGAGGTAAATACTGATCCCACTTACCCTGAAAGTCAAGTGAGCAGGATCTCAACATGTCTTCTAAGGTTTTAATAGTTCGTTCTGATTGTCCATCTGTTTGAGGGTGGTAGGCAGTTCTCAAATGAAGTTCAGTATCCAGGGATATCTGAAGACTCTTCCAGAATCTTGAAGTAAAACGGGGATCATGATCAGAAACAATCGATATGGGTACTCCATGAAGTCTCACAACTTAATTAATATATAATCTTTCTAGACGTTCCAGTGGTAGATCTTCTCTTATAACAAGAAAATGTGCTAACTTGGTAAGACGATCAACAATGACCCATATTGCATCGTTCCTTCTAGGAGTCTTTGGTATCCCCATGAAAAAGTCCATCATAAAATTGTCCCATTTCCACTCCGGTATGGGAAGAGGTTGCATAACTCCTCCAGGTTGTTGCCTTCCAGCTTTCACTTGTTGACAAACCATACATCTTGACACAAAATCAGCAATCTCCCTCTTCATGTTGTCCCACCAGAAATGTTCCTTCAAATATCTATACATTTTGGTGCTCCCAGGGTGTATAGAGAAATTGGAACTATGAGCATCATCCAGCAATTCCCTTTTTAGATCAGGTATATCGGGAACACAAAGTCTCTTCCCGAATTTCAAAATTCCATCTTCATACACAAAGTATCTCAGTCTCCCATCATTCACAGCTTTAATCTTCTTTTGAAATTCTTCATCATCGGTCTGAGAACTCTTAATCCTTTCTAGTAAAGATGGTTTGGCAACCATTTGAAAAAGCATTGATGTTTCACCTTCCCTGGTTATTCCCATGTCCATCTTCACTAGATCCATCAAAATTGGATCCCTTTCAATTCTCATCACGTTCAAAACTCCATGGTCTTTTTTGATCAAAGCATCTGCCACCTTGTTTGCTTTCCCTGGGTGGTAGTGTATCGTACAATCATAATCCTTTAGTAATTCAATCCATCTCCTTTTCCTCATGTTGAGTTCTTTTTGTGAGAAAATATACTTCAAACTCTTGTGATCAGTATAAATCTCACATTTTTCACCATAGAGGTAGTGCCTCCATATCTTCAAAGCAAATATCACAGCTGCTAACTCTAGATCATGAGTAGGATAGTTTTGTTCATGAATTTTAAACTGTCGTGATGCATAGGCAATAACCCTATCATTCTTTATAAGGACACAACCAAGTCCTTTCTTAGATGCATCACTATAAATAACGAACCCATCATTCCCCAATGGTAGAGTCAATATAGGAGCATTGAATAATCTTCTCTTCAGTTCTTCGAAACATTCTTCACACTCTTTTGTCCAAAAAAATTTAACCCCTTTACGTGTGAGCTTCGTTAATGGGTTATCCAATTGGGAAAAATTCTGGACGAAACATCGATAATAACCTGCTAAACCAATAAAACTACGTACCTCAGTTATACTCGTAGGTGCTGGCCATTCTTGGATTGCCTTGGTCTTAGAAGGATCAACAAAGATTCCATCTTTAGAGACAATATGGCCAAGAAAAGAAATATCCTGAAGCTAGAATTCACACTTGCTAAACTTCTCATATAATTCATGTATTCTCAGAGTCTTCAGGATAATACGCAAGTGATTTTTATGATCTTCGTAGATTTTGGAGTATACCAAGATATCATCAATAAATACCACCACAAATTCATCGAGATACTCCTTGAAAACTCTATTCATCAGATCCATGAATACAGAGGGTGAATTAGTCAATCCAAAAGGCATTACAGTAAACTCGTAATGCCCGTACCTGGTTCGAAATGCTTTCTTCGGAATGTCTTCCTTCTTCACACACAACTGATGGTATCCATATCGAAGGTAAATCTTTGAAAAGTATTGAGCTCCATGAAGTTGGTCAAATAAATCATCAATGCGAGGTAGGGGATACTTCTTCTTTATCGTTATAGCATTGATCTCCATGTAGTCAATACATAACCTCATAGATCCATCTTTCTTTTTAACAAAAAGAACAGGGGATCCCCATGGAGAAACACTAGGGCGAATAAATCCTTTATTACTCAATTCCTCTAGTTGTTTCTTTAGTTCAACTAATTCTACAGTGGCCATTCTATAAGGGGTCTTCGATATAGGCCTTGATCTAGGAATTAAATCAATGGAAAACTCAACTTCTCGTTCTGGAGGATGTCCAGGTAAATCTTCCGGAAATACATCTACATATTCTTTCACAACAGGTACATCCTCTATTTGAACATTCCTTTCCTCACCCACAGTTATTTCATTCTCTTCCTCCCCAATAATTGAATTTAGTTGAGCTACTGGGGGTGGATCTAGATAAGAATTAGGTGGTAACGATTTTGCTCTAAAGATAAGGTGTTCCTTATCATCATCATCAAGAATCATAACCTCTTTCTTCTTACAATAAATCTTCGCATCATATTCCGAAATCCAGTCCATACCGAGGATTATATCAAACTCAATCATAGGTATGACGATGAGATCAGCAGATAAAGAACATTTATGTGCTCTAATGGGGACTGATTCACGAAACTTTATTGCAATGATACTTCCCTTAGGAGTTTTAACTGACAACTCCCTTGTTAAATCAAATTGGAAATATCTAATTTTCTTAGCAAACTGGGAAGATATGAAACAATGCGATGATCTAGAATCAAATAATGCATTTGCTAAACTTGAGGAAACCATTAAATTACCTGCAACCACGTCTTTCGGAGATTCTACCTCAGCAGTAGTGATAGTATAAGCTTGGCCTTGATCCCTTGGCCTTTTCTGATGTAAGTTCTCCTGACGCTTAGGACATTCATTTGCATAATGTCCCATCTCCCTACAATTGTAGCACTGAACATTTGTAGCTTCCTTCTTCCCCTTGCAATGATGAGCTTGGTGGCCTTTTTCACCACACTTGTAACAAACTCTCGTTCCCTTCAAGCAAGTACCGGGGTGTTTCTTCCCACATTTACCACAGGATGGATATTCAACCTTTCCCTTATTCCCCTTATTTCCATTCCCAGATTGATCAGCAGGTCTCTTCTTCTCTTTCTTTGCTTTAAAGTCATAAGACTTAGAGAATTATTTTTCGGTCTTGATAGCACATGAGACAATGTCTTCATACGATGAAAAGGATTGTGAGACTAATGCTCGACGGAGAAATGGTTTTAACCCATCAAATAAACAATCAATCTTACTTCTTGGGTTATGTATATAATCTCCAGCATACCTTGCTAACCTTGTAAATTTAGCCTCATACTTTGTGACATTCTCATCCTCCTTTTGTCTCAGACTTAGAAACCGGCTTTCCATATCTGCTCGGTGGTCGCGAGGAAAGTATTTTTCTAAAAACAGATCTTTGAACTCCCTCCATTCCATATTTGATACTTCATCATCTTCCTTCGTATTTTGAATCAATGACCACCATTGATCAGCATCTCTAGTGAGGCGGTAAACTGCCATGATAACTTTTTCCCTTTCACTACTCCCCAAAGCCTGAAATATTTTCTCTAGGGAAAATATCCATTGCTCAGCTACTAAGGGATTTGTACTCCCATTGAATGTTGGTGGTTGTTGCCTCATGAAGCGATCTAACATTGATCCTCCACGCTGTGGATCAGGGTGCTCCATACGGGTAAGGTTATTATTCATAACCTGAGTGAGTTGTCCCAGTATGGTGATTAGTTGATCGGCACCAGTTACATCACCAGCTCCACTATAATTATCTTGAGTAGGAGGGAAATCCCTACATGGAGTGCATGCATTGATACAGTTCCCATTTCTTCCACTAGGCGCCATTTCTAAACAATGGCATAAACTAGATCAGTTTATGAATCAAAATACATAATCCCATACTTATAAAACACTTAATATAAATTGAAATATTTATGGATATAATCCATAATCATAAGAATGTTTTCTTTGAGGAAGTATATACTCATAAACCCTTCATAATGATTTGTAAAGAAAATGAGAGTTATCCTAAGCATATCTCCCGGGAGTGTCGTAACCAAGAGTACAGAAAGACCCGTTGTCGTGCACCAGTTCCCGTTCGAGTCTAGCTCAAAGCGGTGTTTTCGGGTTTTACCCCTAGGTACATCTGTGCCAGAGCCACCTCTACCTGTTCGTATCCAGACAGGGATGTATTTCTCGGAAAACTCACAAAATCTCTACAATATCAAAATTCTAGGAAGTTCTTCTATACTAATCCTCAAAGTTCATCTTAGGTCTACGTGCTCTAATCAGAGTTTATCTAAATCTAGTTTATAAGGTTTGTACTAAACTTCCTCTGATACCAACTGTAACGCCCTGACCCTAGTTACCTAGAGTCGGTGCATTATTACATAACATTGGAATGATCACAATAAAGATCAAATCTCTAAAGACCGATTGGTTTAGTAGCCTTAGAAACACTAGATATATTCATAAAGTTTTACATTACATCATAAAGTGAAAAACTACTACAACAACATAGTCTCCATATTCCACACTCATATCCCCACATAATATCCCTGCAGGTCATTCATAAATTACTTCTTCACATCCTGGGAAAAATAAAACATAGAAAAGGGGTGAGCTCAAATGCCCAGTAAGGATAACAATATAGCGGAAACTTTCATAAATAAGAATAAACATTTAAGGCAGTGTATAACTAAAACAAAAGCCTTTTAAACATGAACTTCAATATAGTATGGCAGAAATAAAATGGAATAATTCCATTTACTTATTCACATGGATATTCTACTAATCGAATAATCACATGCAATATCAATAACCACTTTCATAATGATGGAATGCATAATGCCAGACTATCATAACCACATAGCCAAGGCCTCGTGCTAAGACTACAAATAAGATTTTGTCAAGGCCTTGTGCCAAGACACTAGTTTATCTCATGATATCTACCGATGCATCGAGGAGCTATAGCGGGCTCCACCCGTCACATATTAAGTCCAATGCATTCCCATATGAAAAGGTTTAAACATAACATAAACATTCGTATTAAAACTAGCATACGAAATGTCAATAATTTCACCATAAACTGTAAATGGTATAAAAATAGCACATCCACAGTCAAACATATCACAAAACCTTCAATACATTATAGAATTTTTGTATCATAATAAATCAACTTCAAATAAGCGTAAAATCCATCAAAGGATGTTGACATAGATGAAATCAAAACTCTTTTTAGAGAAATATCTCTTTCTATTTTGAAATCATTTAAGAGTCATATATTTATAAAATAAAAAAATTTCTTTGAAAATATTCTTATAATATTGTAAGGGAATCTTTGATGATTTTATAACGGTGGAAAATAACCGCACCCGCCGTATAAGTTAAAAAAACATTCTTACCTTAATTCTGTCGAAAAGGTTAAAAAGCACCTTGTTTGGAAAACGACGGAAAGATTCCTTTATAAAACTCTTATAAAAATTAAATCAAGGGTATAAATGACTTTAACCCATATTCTTTTCAATAGTAAAAATGTTTTGAAATACATTTTTAAGAAACATGGATGTGGATGATAAAGAGATCCCAGTAGATTATTACGTATAAACAACCTCGGATAATGGAGAGATTGAAAAATAAACCCTTACCTTGTACTTTTCCTTGGTTGGGGTAGGTTAACCTCCTGTATAATGGTTAAATAATTGTTATTAAATTATTCAATAATCATATACATTAATATTATATCATATATGGTCTTTTAACATTGCTTTGTTAATAATATCTTAGAATTATCGTCATTTCGGGTGTTAACTTACTCGTTTTCTTTTATATGTTTTGTTACATAAGCCATGTTTTTTATGGATAGGTTGTATCTTAATAATATCCAGAATGATATCAAGTCCTTAAATACTATTATTAATCATAAAATGAGAATTATACTTGAATGGATACGATGGAGAATGAATCTCATCGTGTTCGTGGAGACGGTAGTTCATACGTACGCACGAGCGACAATATCATTCTTTTGATATTAAAATAATATATAAATGGATGGTATATCATATATACAGAATCATTAACATGTTATATTTATTATTGACATGAGTTACACATCATTATTATACCCATCCAAATAATAATGTATTGAATAACAATTACACCACGACGTGGAGACGGTAAGTCGTACGTATGCACGTATGGTGACATGTTATTCAAAGGATGGATAGAATACTGAATATGTTTGTACCATATTTATAATAAAATCACAGTATATATATGATACTGGAGTTATTATTTTATAATGGTAACAACAAAGTAAGAAGAAGTGGAAGAAGAAAGGAACTTGGAAAAGGGTGGTGAAATCATTACCTCTTCTTCGGGTTCTTCCTTTTGATTTGATCAAAAGGGCTCCTTAGGTTGGCTTTCTGATCAAACTAAGGCATCTAGGTTGTAGTGAGGGAAGTTGAGAGATTATTTGGGCAGGGTTTGGCCGAACCAAAAGGCTTTTAAGGTGTGAATAAATGAGAAGGAGGAGTGCCCTTTTATAAGAGGGGTGAGGGGCACCTTTGGAAAAGCTAGAAATATTAATTTATAATAAATTCATATTCGGTTTCTAATGGCTCCAAAGTTGATAATTTAAAGATTAAGGTGGGGATAGGTCGAAAAAAATTCAACAAATAGAATTTATACAGGTTTGGGTTACTATATTAACATTATCTTTAAGTATTAACTCTAAGTTAATTTGTTTCACATTTACAATCTCTCTTTGTATTTTTATATTATATGGTTAATAAACTTACCATATACATCCAAGAGACCCCCTAGTGGTCCATTAATGATATAACTATCATGATATAAGTATCTTGACCGAACCTTAGATTTTTAGGAATTTAATATCAATTAATAATATAATATTTGTTTTAAAAACTCTTTTATGTCAATTTTGACACTATTCAATAGTTGATTTTTGTGAAACTCATAACAGATATATTACTTCTAAAAAAGTCAATTAAATCAATACTAATAGGTCATATTATCCTATAAAATTAGTTTAATTCATTAAAAGTCTCAAATTATATTTATTTGGGTATTTATAATATCAATTATTTTAATTTTTCACTATTATGGTAATTACTACATCATCATTGTGTCATAAATAAATTAAATTATTTAATCTCTAAAAATTATAAATAAAGTATAATTATTTAGGAAATATTTTTATCTTTCTAATTAATATTTATAGTCGAAAATCCAACATATATAACCCTATGTAAAAAATTTTTTTCTAAAAGATATATGTTTGTGTCATTTTTGTATTCATTTTAACTTAATTAAAATAAAGTGTCCCTATCACCTACAAGTGGCTCCATGGGGTCCCAAAATAGACCCAAAGATGCCTATGGTAGAACATGTATCCACCAATAAGTTTAGGACACGTTTTAGGGTAATTTATTATTATTATAATATTATTTTTTAACCCTTATTTACCAGATTTACCCTTAACCATGGTAAATAAAATATTTACCGCAGTAATTATTCAAAATCTCTAAAAATAAAAGTTGCCTATTTACACAATATGAACATCCTGATTCCAAATATGGAATCCATTTTTCCAAATTCAAAACACATAAGTGGAAGAAAATAATTTAAAATTAATTCCCGTTGTTAAAACAAAAAGCGTGTTTTTAAGAGATAATAACTATCAAAAGATTGACACTTGTTTATATTCGGTTTAATTGTGAAATTATGTCCAATGACCAAAATTGTATTAAATGGTAAAAATATATTCTAAATATACTTTAAAACCACTCAAATTAATAATTTATCAATATAAATTATTTCGATTAAAAAAGTTGTTTTTAATTAAAATTTAGTAATTTTCACTATTCATCAAAATATTAAAGTTATCCGAAAAGTACCAAAATTTCACCTTAGGCTAAATTCGATATTCCGAATCCAAAAATAAAGTCCATTTTGAAAAATAAAATATATATAATTTCAAAAAGTAGGTATTACTATTCATAACGGCTGGTTTGATTGGTTGTGGTGTGTTAGAATCTTGAAGTTGCGTACAACACACGCTATCACATTATTCAAAGAGAAGCGTACCGTAGAAGCTTGGGGTGTTACACTCTAAAACCTACACCTCTAACATGAAAATATTATTCCAGCCATTTCATAGATACTAGAAGTAGTTCTTATTCTGGTACGGTTGTTTTCAATTCTTATGTCTAAACCATATAAAAAAATATAAACATAAATAGATATTTTTATGTAATACTTTTATAAATCATAAAGAATTAATTTTATTCCATACTTACACATATTTCTCATACTGATTTTCTGTTTTCATCAACTAGTTTACCCTCCATATATACATAGGCCTCCTTCCATAGAACATGATGTGGGATAGAGTGGCATTGAATTTTGATTCATCAATATTCATATAAACAAAGTAGAATATGTTGTTTTATATCACATAAAAATTTTATTATTTATTTAAAATACATACCATTTTCATCTCTAATGAAGTGTACCTCATCATTTCTTTGTGATAGGGGCACATTTTTTTTGATGTACATTATTTATTTTCATCACTCCTTTTTTGTTTCATAAATTAACAATTTTGAATCATATTGGATAAAATAAATAATTTCAAATAATATATTATCAACTATAATGCACCTGAAATGATTTATCATCACGATTAATAATGAAATCATTTCGTGTTTCCTTCTTTATAATATGTGCATAAGTAAATGGTGGTTGGGGTTTTACTTTCCCCTCAGTATCCCTAAGATGAAAATTGGTAAGAAGAGTCTAGAAGCCTCTATGGGATTTTCTGGCCATTAAGACAAATTTCTTATGTAAATTGTCTAAGATAAATGAACTATGTAAGGAATAATGAAATTTAAATAAATGTTTCATTATATAATTTTTTGATAAAATAAATAAAGTATATCATAACATTACCTTTATATATTCCCAAATGGTTTCCTTCTTTATAAGTTGGACATTGAGCCACAAATCTATATCAATCGGCACATTAATTTTCTTTGTGACCCCAATATAACCAATGAATATTGACTTGTTGGAGACAATAGGTTGGCCATGTTGATTCTATTCAACCTCAAATTTTATACCCTTGATTACTACCTTGATAATTTTAGTCAACACTATGATGCTATATTGTTCTTGTTTTTTTCATCAATATGGTGTTGATCCCCTAATAATTATGTAGTTTCAGCATCAACTACCTATTCTTCCTCGAGATTTGTAACATCATCTTGTACAAAAGTCATTTTCTGTATGAGTAGTCAAAAATTTAATTTAGATTATATAAATATAATAGTGAACACATAATATTATGAGTAAAAGTGTAGTATATTAAAAAACAATTTAACCTTCTCATTGACCTTTCTTTTTTTCTTTAAAGGTTGAAGGGATTTGTCTCCTCTATCGAGAATCCAAATCCTCTCTTTATGGTATCCTCTAACATATATGAAATTTTCTACATTGGGATCTCTATGAAATGGTTGTGATCTCACAATGAAAGGGTCATCCTTGATTTAATTTTCATTTGAACCTACAATTGTTTTAGTCACCAGTAGGACAATTGACTAATTCATATTTGATAGATCTGAGACATGAAATATTTTCACTGCTTGTGATTCCATTATGAATGGCTCATATTTTTTCCCTTCCACACTATAATTCACCTTCACGAGGACCATTTCGTATTCTTTGATTTTAGTCCTGTTGTTAACCTATTTGAAATGGAAAATAGACATTGGAAATATCATATAATATGACTCTTATACCTATTTTATGATGTCAAAATATGACATATTCACATAAATTGGATTTCTATCCTCGAAACCAGATATGTGCATTGCTTCCACCACAAGAGTAACTCCAATGTTTTACATTGTACTGCGTTCATTGTGTTCTTTTTTTATAGAACATATAACTATTAATTACAAAAACAATGTAAGATATAACATTTACATTTGGTCCCCTAGCTAGCCATTGAAGTCGTTCGGAAGCTGAATTTGTATTTTCATATAACTCCTTATAAATATGATCTCAGAACCATCCTATAAACTGCAGGTTATATGTATTTGATATTTATCCTTCAGCCCTTTATAGATTCAAATGTCTAAGAATTGTTTTGTGGGATTCAACATATGGATCAACATCTTCACTGTGTAAAGGTGAGATTGATCCTTATTTATGATGTTAATTATAACCACATCTCTTTTGTAAATCCCTTCACCCATAAGGCATCCACTGTAATGAAACTTTTGGAGACAGATGATATCAACATCTGATAGGTAATCAGTATAGAATTCAATAGCTTCTTCAAAAATATATCATTATATAATATAACCTTTTGTCAGACTTCAATTCATGATGCACCCTTTAAAAATATTCACATACTATTAAATGGGGTACATCCATCTGTAATAGACAGAACCACATAGTTAAACCTCTCTAAGAAAGTGAACCATTAGGTATACCATTATATCCAAGAATGATGGTGGGAAAAATGTCTATTTTTCACATAAAATGACTAAAACCTCTTTATTCATGATTAGAAACTTTTTCAAGTCTATAAATTTTTTTCATATGGCTTTGAAAAATAAGCATAGTCTGGTTAATTTATGTCATACATTTTAGGGAATAATGCAAAGTAAAGTGATGGGCATCAAATCTTGCATCAAAACATGGTAGTTGTGTGATTTTAGTCCTTGTAACTTCAAATTAGTCATTGACACAAAATTATTGATATTTGATTAATACCCATATAGAACTTTTACACCATTAAGTAAAATGAAAAATTATAATTTTTTTATATGGATAGAGTGTAAGCTGCTGGAGGAAGAAAATTCTGATTTTTACCCTTCACCAATGCCAACTCTTCCCTTATCCCCATGTCAATCATGTTAAACCTAGCCTTGATGTCATCTTTTGTTTTTTTTAGTAACATTTAGTAATGTGTCGATAACACTATCAAATACATTTTTTTCTACATACTTGACATTAATAAAATTTCTGATGCACAAAAAATTATAGTATGATAATTCAAAGAAAAGTGATCTCTTTTTTCAACCTGATTTCATAAGTTTTTTCGAAAATGGTTAACCAAAAATAGTGTTAATATCTTTTACTTTATCTAATAGTTAATATCCCATTAGTAGAGATGATTTTGTACCTTTTCCGGTATTCCCATCGAATGTTGTCATCTAGGATCAGTATTTATGTCATCGAGGTAAAAAAATTCAATGTCCTAAAAACACAGACTTCGAGGAATGTTTCAACTGAACTGAGTGTGTTCATTCTTCACAAATGGGGAACCCCAAAATTATTTTATGTTATATCCTAAAAAATTTATTTAAGTAGGAAATTCATTTATCATCCCATACAATATAGACCTCAATGTGAATTCTTTACTTCTATGAGCATCATACATTGTAACACTTGTAGCCCACATAAATTTTAGATCTTTGATCAATGGATCCAAATAAACATCGATATAATTACCAGGTTGTTTTGGTTTAGATATAAGTAGAGAAAACATAATATATTTGCGATTTATGCATAACCATGGTGGAAAGTTATAATTTACCAACATAATTTCTCATGTAATGTGATTACTACTCTATACACTAAACATATTGTATTCCATCTATAGATAATGTGAGAAAAAATTTTATGGGATCATTTCTAATTTCTGAATACTTCTAATCAATTTTCTTCTATTGAGAAGAGTCTATTGGATGATATAGTTTTCCATATTTAATTCTTGTATCTCCATGTAAATTCAATTGCCTCATGGTTTCTTAACATCCATATAGTCTTCTAAACTATATAATGATAGGAAATTACCATACATATTTAAAAGTACTTGATTCATATTTCTTGTATCAATTTATGCCACACTTGGTCATTTTATGAGTGATTGATGGTCCTTATGAAACAATATTCAATAATTTGGACAAGAACATGTTTTTTTAGAGATCATTCCCATTGAACATAGAATTCATTTAGCATCGTATGTTTGAAAAATCATTTTATTTTCTTCTATTAGCATATCATTCAGGAAACCATGTAGTTCTATAAAGCTGGTGTCACTCCATTTTCTACTAGATTTCAAATTATATAACTTCAATAGAGTTAACAATGTTGTGTATTTAATACAACCTATATACAATGGTCTCCTAGCATATCTATTTAAATTATCAAAAAAAATTGGACAATCATGAAGGTCATCTTTAATTGTCATTTTCATTTATTCCATATGATCTCTATCATTGTTTACACTGGTATTCATATCAAATAACCCATAAACCACAGTGTTGTCCCAATCGGTGTGCACGTTTAGTTTTTTCACATATTTATTCCAACATTTATAGCTTCGATATATTCCATGACAAATCAAAGGTTCTTCAAATTCATCCTAACTAATTTTTCTTGAATAAAAACAATTTAAACATGGATAAAGGATTTGATAATGGTCGTATTCATTCTCTATTGAAAACTTGTTGAACTCTTTAATTCCATATTCATCTTAGTTTTTCATAAGATTAGTGTGAATCCATTTTCAATTCATATTCATCCTATTTGGTTCATAAAATATTCATTTTCCATAAAAATCAAATAAATATACATAAGATATTAATAATAAAAGGTAAAATATATAGATAATTATAATAATAAGAACCAAACATTTTAATATTATAGATTATGACTCCTAACAAGTTATCATTTTACATAAGGGTTACATGAAAAGGAACAACTTGGGGTAAACATGTCATTGTTTTTATAGGTTCTAAACTTGATTTTGTGTGAAAGAAAAAGGTAGTAATAAATATGTTATGTAAAAATATAATTCCTTAGAACATACAAGGTTATGTAATCACTGGATTTTAACATAGGCGCAAGGCGCTTGTAATTTTATGAAATGAATGGATGAAACTATTATTGATGATGGAAGTGAGGTTGGATTTCATGTCACTCCCTTTTTTGTATTACTGAATTTGATTAATTGGATAATGTTAAATAATAGGAGACATATTTTACTTTCATACCAAACCAAAATCGAAATTTACCTTGTAAATACATGATTAAAATAAAATTAATAAACATGATTTTTATTTGAACAAAAAAAAATTTTGTATTTCCAAAAATTTAAGAATATATTTCTAAGTTCAACATTATATTTTATATGAATTATATTAATTATTAAATTTTTTATCAAAAATATTTCATAAAATTTTAAGTTATTCTTATATCATTATAATGTCATAAAATGAATTTTTTTTGTAAAATCAATATTTTTGAATATATTTATACTATAACCCACTGACGGGCCCCTATTTCAAGAATTGTAGAGTTATCAATCTTAGGTATATTTCACATATCCTACAATATCCAAAAACTCTATTCAATTTCCTTAAAAACACCACAAATAAGATACTTTAATTTTCACTAGAATTAAAAAACATATGGTAATGACATTTTTGAAAAAGACATTATAGTTTTAATCTATGGGAGTAGGAGCGATACTTAGAAGAAAATGGGAAGAATTGTTTGATTTTAATCCATGAAATAATGAGGTATACTTGAAACATAGGTTTGATTACCATCTGTGTACTACAGAAAAAATTATTGACTTGTCATTTATAGTCACTACCTTACATGATAAGTGGGTAGTGTTTTTATGGTGCACAGCTAGGAGTTCCATGCAATCAAAGTGATAAATAATGATGAATGAGTGAAAATGAATGTGAAGGTGAGGGAGTGGGTGAACCAACAATGGATCGAGGCAAGATAGATTGGGTGGAACATAGGAACAGTAAGGATACTTGGAATTTGGAGATGATTACTAGTTGTGCACCACAAAAACTTTATCTACTTACTATTTACATTCACCAGCTTACATGATAATAGGTGTGGTTTTGTGATGCATGTCTAAGATATCCATTCAATTGGAGTGATAAATAATGATTAATGAATGAAAATGAACATGAAGGCAAGGGATATTGTGAACCAACAATGGTTGGAGTAAAGAGAGATTGGGTGGAGAATTGATGAGGTAAATCGAGGACAAATAAGATCTCTTATGCATGATGTTCAAACCATTTGGGAAAATTAAAAACAAAAAAAAAGATTTTTGAAGGGGGAAACATATCACAAGTGATTATATACCTTGATTTTAATATATCATTATAATTTAAATACAAAAAAATAGATAAACTTTAAACTAAGAAAAATATAATAAAACTAATTTATTTCCAAGAAAACCTTTGAAACTAAAGAAACAAAGAAATTTTCAAATTCAAAATCCTTAAAACCTTTTTATTCTGAATAAAAATTTATAAATAAGAAATGCGGCCATAAATTTAAGTTATAAACACTTCAAAACTCATTCAAATATCCCATTAGATAAAAATTTTATTTATATATGAAAATAATAATCAGTTCAATATATGTAAATGAGACTTTATTCAATAATAATTAATTTTTATCACTTTAAAAAGCCAATTTATAATTTAAATCAAGCAACAACCAACTTAAATTATTTATTTAAAACATTTAATTTTATAATAAGAATCATTTAATAAATAATTTAAGTATCCTTTATACTAAAAAGTAACTGTTTTCAAAATCACTATACATGGAAATCATAAAATTTAGATATATACATAAAATCTATAAATATACATTAATAAAACACTTATAAACATTTAAGAAAATGAGAATCACTTAAATTTTCATGAAGTAATTTGAACATAGAATATTCTGGAAACAAAATCCACTAAAGGTTAGTTATATTTTCAATACATTAATTAAAAAAATCACATTAAATGATAACATGGTGTATTTTTTTTCTTTTACACATAAAATGATATGATTTAAAATTCTAAAACTCAATTTGGAAATCAGAATATCTTTAAAACTATATCCCCCTACATGAGGGTTTTAGAAATTTAGAATGATAATTTTAAAAACATTTTTCTCTTACATAAAATAAATATTTTAAAATAAAAATATTATATAAATAAAATTTAAATTTTGAAATGATACTTTGATAAATCATTAATGAAATGAATATTAATTTTAAATTTTCTTGAGGTTTTATAAAATAGAAAAATGTAATGATTATTACATCGTACCATCGTTCACTATGGAAATTTAATTAAAGGAATAATATTTATTTATACTAACTATATAAGTTCTAAAAATATATTCATATTTTTGGTAACTTGTAATTCTTTATCACAATCCTTAAATTTATATAATGATTGCACATATTGTTTTTATTTCTATTCATATCCTTTGGCATCGTAGTTGACAATTATACAAGTAGTGAGGAGCATTGCAGAGTGATAGAATTAAGATTTTAGGGGTTAGAAAGTGGGGAGTGGAGCGGGGAGTAGGATGAGGGAGGAATAATCTGGTGAGGTTTTTTATCAAATAACATGAAGACTAAGGGGCCTGGATTTTCCAATTCTAGAAGCTGAAGTTATGGGGAATGCTCCAGAAGAATATTCGGCAGTTGTGCTTCCGGTGGTGTTGTAGCTGCTTCTGATGATGTTTCTAAAGTAGGACCTTCCATTTTTTCCCAAAAAAAATAAACCTTGGAGGATGGAAAATAACATGTTTACTCAAAAAATCATCAATGAGGAGAATATTATTAATCACACTCTAATAAGTGTTCAGGATTTTTGGGGAAATGTGATTGTTTTTATCACATTCCAGAAATTCTATGTATTATTTCTAGAGATAATTCCATGATATAAGAATGAAATTAATGTATATATCACATGATTATAAAACATGTAATTATTTAAATGAAAATCATCAGAACTAATAAATTCTATGTATATCCCTTTAACATGACAAGCTGGTTAATTTGATCATCCCTATAAATTCATTTCCTTTTGTTCCTTAACAATTGCATAAAAGGTAATGGCCCAACACCTATTTAATGTTATTCATTAAAACAATATAAGGAATTATAACACATAATTGTATTAATGATTTCTGGTGGTGCGGGGAGGGGAAGACTGGGAATGCGAGGAAAGGGGAGGGAGTATGAGGCATCAGTGGAGAAATTGTAGGTACATCTAGGTGATGAAGCTTGGATGCTGGCAGTAGATCTTAGCAATGATGGTGTATTTTAATGAGTTATGGGTTATGGGTTTCAATTTGCGAGGCGAGGCAAGAACCGAGGGTGGTGAATCTTGATGGCTAGTGGTGGATCTCAAGAATAGCAGAATATTTTGATGAATCAGGGGTTGTGGGTTTTGATTTGTGAGGTGAGATGAGGTGAGAAACAAGGCAGATGGCGACAATAGTAGTTGTTTCAAACAAGAAAGCAACAAGAGAGGAGGAGAAAAGGATAACATACCTTATATTTGAAGCTTGATTCATCCGAGAGAAGGTCGAGGGGGAGCGGTGGTGGCACTGGACTTTCGCGAGAGCTTGAATGACGTGACTGAAATCGGTGCGGTTAGAATTATTTTTAAAAGATTGGGGATGGTTTTATCAGTGCTACCAAAAAATCATTGATAAAGAGGGGTTTTATAAGCGCTAAAATAATAGGCATTGATAAAAGACCTCTTTATCAGTGCTTATTTAGCACTGATAAAGATTTATAATTATGATTATAAATAAATATATTAATAAATATTGGTATATAATTATAAATATATTTATATCATTATATATATTTATATAATTATATTTATTTATTTAATAAATACATATATAAATATAAATATATTAAATATATTCCTTATTTAAATATACTTATTATAATTTTAAAACTATTTAAATATGTAATTAATTATTTTTAATTATATAAATAATTTTTTTTTAAAAATATTTATTTATGTATAATTATAAATATATAATTTTATAAATATTGTAAATATACATTTATAAATATATTTTTAAATAAATATATTTTTAAATATATTTATAATTATTTATTTATAATTATAAATATATTTATACCATTATATATATTTAATAAATAAATATAAATATAAATATAGTAAATATATTCATTATTTAAATATATTTATTATAATTTTATAATTATAAATATATTTATATCATTATATATATTTATATAATTATATATATATATATATATATATTTAATAAATATATTTATATTTGTTTATTTATAATTATAAATATATAATTTTATAAATATAAAAAATATACATTTGTAAATATATTTATTTATAAAAATTTATTTACAGATATATTTTTAATATTATTAATGAACATATAATCTAAAATGCATGCGTGTTAAAAATGAGTGGAATTGAATAATTAAAAATGAGTGGACTTTAAAAATATTAAAAAATTGATAAGTTTAATTAATTATAAAAATTATTAAAAAAATGAAATATGAATATATATTGAAAATATTAAAACATATTAAATAAATATGTATAAATAAATATTAGAAAATGATTAAATGAAAATATATATATATTAAAAATGAATAAATAATACTAGCTGTAATAATATTAATATTAAATGAATAAAATTTAATGATTAAAAACACAATATATTAAATATATTATGTTACTAAATGAAATTATAAAATAAATATTAAAATTTGAATAAATTGCATAAATATTAGGTGTAAGTGTTTCTATATAAGATTTCATTAATTGCGTAAATATTTATGTGTGTGAAATTAATGTATGTATGTATATATATATATAAAAATTTGATATATGTTAAATTGAACAATGATATTATATAATATGCAGCATCTCTTAATGAAATAAATAATAAGAAGAATAAATAAATTTAAAAAATGAATAATTGTTATTAATTAAATAGATAATTTAAAAAAATGAATATTTATATATATTAATGAATGCATATTAATTATATAAAATACAACCATATTAAAAATATTAAATGTTAATGAATAAAAATGTATAAATAAATATAAAAAATGGATAAAATTACAAACATATTGAATAATGAAAAATTGAAAATGAATAAATTACCAAAATATTAAAAAACTAAAATTATTAATGAATAAATAATATTAAAAATGAATAAATTTGAAAAAGATATTAAAAATTAATAAATAGTATATATTGAATAAAAATAAAAAATGATAAAATTTACTGATTAGAAACATAATATATATTAAATATATTATGTTAACAAATATAATTCTAAATTGAATATTAAAAATTGAATAAATTGCAGAAATATTATGTATGTGTGCATTGTATATAAAAATTCATTAATTGCGTATATGTATGTGTGAAGTAAATGTAACACACATTTGATTTATGTTAAATTGAAAAATCAAACGACATTCGATTAAATGTCCATTACTCGATATAATTAGTCAATATTTTTACTTAATATTATTTTTCAATTATAAACCATTTCTTCACTAAATATTTGACTTATTTAATGTAAGCATAAATATTTTTTTATTATATAAATAATATTTTAAGAAATATTATATATATATTTATATATATATAGAATTATATATGACTAAATTTCTATATTAAAAATATTAATTATATTAATGAATAATTGTGTATAAAAACCATTAAAATGAATAAGACATTAACTTGTTTTTATTTATTACATTTTATTCATTTTCTATATTTATATTTAAGATATATTATTTATTACTATTTATAATTAATATATATATTAAATTTTTTCATTTTTATTAAGAATTTTTTCATTAATAAATTTTTTAATAACTTTTTAATTTATTCATTTTTAATTGTTTTATTTAATTATTAAAATTTATTCATTTTATATATCTGTATTTAATATATACTATTTATTATTATTTATAATTTTTATATATGTATATTAAATTTATTCATTTTTATTAATAATTGTTTAATTAATAAAAATTTTAATCTATATTTTTCATTTACTCATTTTTAATTTTTATTTGTTTAATTATTTCAATTTATTCATTTTAAATATCCATATTTAATATATACTATTTATTAATATTTATAATATATATATATATATATATATATTAAATTTATTAATAATTATTTAATTAATATGGCGTTTGATGGTCGACGAAGGCTGGTCTTGATGACACGGGGGTTGAGATGCTCGAAGGCGACAGCGTTTGTGGGGGCTTCTGGGGTGATGAGGCGGGACCGGTGATTACCCTTGGTGGGGGTTGCAGATTGATGAGGTTCAAGGCATGGTCAGCGACGGCGCGATGGGTTGAGATGCTCAAAGGTAGTGGTGTCTACAAGGCGACGAGACGGAGTCGGGCTGAAAGTTGCGATTCAAAGCAACGGCTGCACGAGAGCAGCCTTGCGATATGAGACCATGAGTCAAGGCCTTCGGGCAGATTGGGGGGCCTACAGGCCATGTGATGGGCTTCATGCCCAATTGGCTTCGGGCCAAAAATCATCAATGTAATAAAGCAGCTGGTTGGTGGGTTATCTCTTAGGGAGTTATGACCTACCTTTCTATCTTGTGTGTGTGCGGTGTGTGTCTGTGTGTGTGTGTGTGTGTGTGTTTGAGTGTAATTGCACCCCAAGCACCTAAAATATAATTATTATTTAATAAAAAAAATTAATATTTTTTTTAATTTATTCATTTTTAATTTATATTTGTTTAATAATTTTATTTTTTTTAATATTTTTAATACTTGTATTTTTTAGTGTATATAAAAAATATGTGACATGGCCAGCATTGGTAGATGGTTCAAGTCATATAGGACTTGTCCATGAGCGTGGAAAGCATAGGGTCGGCTAAGGTGTTTATGCAGGTGGACTAAAGGCCGCGGGAAACATATGGTGGTCCAAGGCCAGCACGGGCCCATATGGGTGTGTGAAGTGTATGTGGGAGCACATCCCCGATGCAGGCTTCTAAGGTTAGCTTGCGATAGAATCTTATATAAAGAATTGTTCAAAAACCCGCTATTTCGATGTGGGGATTGCATGTGCAATCGAGACCTTTTTTAGCGTTAGAAAATGTGCTAATAAAGGTTACCCTTTATCAATACTATAAATAAAATGTTGATAAAGATGTCATTTATCAGCGCTAAGAATCACTGATAAAGGAAGCCTTTATTAGCATTTTTTGTTAGCACTGATAAAGGATAATGTTTTATATTGCAAATTTTTTAGTAGTGATAGTTTTTGTATAATTGCTGCTAATTTATATTGAAAATTAATTTAGACAAGGTTGTACATAACCTCCTCTAAATGACTGTCACTAATCTGTTGTTGTTTTTTTGTAGTGAATTATTGGGTGATTGTGATTATGAAAGTGATTTATTTTGGTCATAATAGCATTATTACATAAGCATAATGATATTATTTAGGTACTTTTAAGGTTTTGAATCGGATTTGAAAAGATTTTAATAAATAAGAAATAATCTGGATGCAAAATGAGAAATGTTACTTCGTGGAGGTGGTAGTTTGAACAACACATGATTAACATTTTAATTTCTTGAAGAATTAGTGGGAAAGAATATGGATTACAATTTATATCTTTATAATCATAATTATATTATATATTTCACATTTATTTCTTGATTTCACCCTTATAATCAAGGAAGACAGGTGAAGATAAAAAAGGGAAGTTGTCACTTCATAAAGTCAATAATCTGCACAACGCATGAATAACGGTTTCATTTTTCTTAATGAAAAAAGGGAAAATGTGGTTAATGGTTATTTACTAAGAATAATAACATTTGGTATATAAACAATATTTATGTCATTATATAGGAATTAGAAAAATATATTTGAAAAAGTAAGAAAAAAAATAAAAGAAGTTAGGAAAAACTCATCATGTTGAGGACTTGAGCTTTCCCTTAGAAGATTCCTTGAAAATAGTGGTCTTAACCCAAACTCTTGTGACCAGAGGATCAAGTGAAAAAAAATATAAATCTAGGGTAATTAAAAATGGTATAGTTTCAAGAGGAAACTAAATTTTTAGGGTGGTCTTGAAGGGGTGGTGAGAGACCCCTTTTATAAGTGGTGAGAATGACATTTTTTGTAAATATTTCAACTTAATATAAAAATACTACATGCTTCACATGTCAAAAAGACTCCAAAATAAAAAATAATGAAATCAGGGATGAGATAAGGTTGATCATCCCTCAACTGCTAATTTTCACACATGTTTTAAGCATATTTCTAAGTCCATTACTTTTAGAATTTTTACTTTTACCGTTTTTGGTTTTACTGTGTTAACTAATTTATATCTAAGTAATTTACCATTAATGAATAAAAATAAAATTAAAGTTAATAAATAATTTGGACCTAATTATACCAAATATTAAATTCATTTTATCAGATAAAATTTATATGTGTATGAAAAATCAGTTTTAACATTAGTTCATGTAACTCATAAAAGACCAGTTTTAGAAAAATTGTATTTTTAAGTTTAAAATTTATGTGTAGGGTAAAATTATCAATGTATTTGATTTTAATTATATAAATTGGTTTATTATAAAATAAATAAAATCTATGTGGCTTTAAATCAATTCAATACCAAATTTTATCAAAATGTTATTTAATTAAAATAAAAAACAAAAAAAAACAATTTTTATTAAAAAATATTACTTAAGTCCCTAAAATGCTAATCACAGGTTTTATAAATTAAAAATAATATTTTTAAAAGTATATTTTTACTTCTTAAATATATATTTTACCAATTAAAAGGTTTTATACACTTTTAGGTCTTGCTTATAAAGTAATAAAATTTAAAATTTTGGTAAAACTATAGTTTTCATTATTCACCTAAAAAACAATTATTTCAGAAAAATCCCCAAAATTAATATTAAGATAATAGTGAAATGTTTAATCTAAAAATGAAGTTTATTTTTTCAAATATAAAATCTAAAAGTTAAGAACTTAACTTTTAAATAAAAACATAAAAATATAATGAAAACTATTTTCCTTGGAAAATAATTTTTTTAAAATATTAACCATTATTATTCTTATTTCCTATCAAATACTAATCAAATTGGTGTTAATATATTATTCATATCAACAATATATTTTATCCTTGATATATTTAGTTTCTTTAAAAAATACATAAAAATTCAATTTTTAGAAAGTTTTCATTTTAAATAATAAATCAGTCTTCTTAGTTATTTAGCTATATTAATTTAATTTATCAATGCCTTATTGATAACAAAATCTATTTTTATTTCTACATGTATTTCATAATTTGGTTACATGTATTTTCACCCACCAATTCTACGACTACATTCTAACGTTTATATAATATTTTTCAGTTCATTGTGATTTAATATTCTGTGTATCACATGTTATAAAACATATTAGTGTAAATTAATTTTAATTAATTTAGGGTCTTTAAAATTTGTATTTATCACATATCTAGATAAATAAAATTCAAAATAAAATAAGGCATACCTTGATCTATTAAATCTTCTTGAATTTCTCCTGGTTAAATGATTTTAATCTTTTTCCTATTATCTCTTCTACTGCGATTTTGATGGAGCATACCAGAATGGTAAATTAAGACTTAATTGGTAAGGATATTACCCTTTAAATAGGGATAAAATAGTTTTCATGGGTGTTTATTTAATTAACTATCAAAGTCCATCAATTTGAAAAAATTATCCCTCATTATCCCATTATAATAATATTAAATATAATATTATATGATTTATTCCATTATTCTCTCACTTAACTTGTAACACCCCAAGATCTCATAATATGTTATCTCTTTAAAGTAACTCAATAGCTTGTGTCACACACAACACCGAGTTCGAGCGCAACACGACTTACCAAACTAGTAATTTAAAAAGTGGTTATGAATATTATTAACTATATTTTGAATTTTATATACTCCATATAATTTTAACATCTATATTATGTGTTTTTTTAGATGTAATATAAGTAAAAATTTAATTTTTCAGATAAAAGAAGTATTTTTCAAAAAAATTAGTTTTCCACATTTTAATGGAGAACCTTTTTTAAATCCAATATTGGATACTTTTATATATTAAATTTAATGAAATTAAATTCTTATTTAGAATTGTGACATAAAAATTTATTTTGGACAAATTTTTAGTACTTTTCTGATAACATTCATATTTTGATGAATAATGAAAAATACTAAATTTTAATTAAAAACAACTTTTTAATCAAAATAATTTATAGTGTTAAATTATAAATTTGAGTGGTATTAAAGTATAATTAGATTATATTTTTATCATTTAATATAATTTAGGTCATTGGATGTAATTTTACATTTAAATTTTACATAAACACATGTTAATCTTTTGATAGTTTTTACTTCTTAAAAACCCGCTTTCTGGTTTTGACAACGGGAATTAATTTTAAATTAATTAATGAAACTTTTATGTTTTTAATTTGGTAAAATTCACCTAATTTTTTAATTTTTAATATCAAAATTTTATTTGGGTGAATTTTTGGTATTTTTCTGAAAACATTCAATTTTTAATGAATAGTGAAAAACACTACGTTGTTGATAAAAATTGACTTTTCATTTAAATAATTATTTTTAATTAAAAATTAATCTTAAAGTAAAAATAGATACATAATACATATATTAGTATAATTTAATTAATTGGAGTAATTTTATAATAATATTATATATATATAATTTTATTGAACCATTTTAACATCTTTTTACCCACCTTCTAAGCACATTTACCCACCTTCTAGGCACACTTGAAATTTTACATAAAATGTAATTTTACCACTTATGTGAATTTAATTTCAAAAATATAAGAGACACGGTTGAAATCAGTAAGCAAAATTTGGTTCAATAGGATGAAAATAATTTTTGGTGAATATTAACTTTTGAATTTTATTTATCACGGTTAAAAGTAAATAGAGCAATTAAAGGTAAAAATGATGTTATAATTACCCTAAAACATGTCCTGATTCTATTGGATAAGTGTTTTTCGACCAAAATAAACCTTAGGAATAAAATATGATCTTATTTTATCCACTTGGATTGGATTATCACATTTATTATTATTTTATTTAAAGAAGAGTTAAAAGTGTTAAATTCAAATTTTAATAACTAAAATATTTTTAATATAGGGTTATACATAAGATAATTTTAACTATAAATATTCATTAGAAATATAAAAAGCTTTACTACATCATTTTATTTTATTTATAATTTTTATACATTAAATAATTAAATTTATATATGACACAATGATGATGCAGTAATTACCTTATTAATAAAATATTAAAATAATTGATATTATAAATATCAAAATAAATTTAAATTGACACTTTTGATGCATTACAAGAATTTTATCGGTTAATATGACATTTTAGGGTTAATTTAATGTATTTTTTTCTAGTAATCAAGTTTTTTTGACTTTAAGAAAAACCAAATACTAAATAGTGTCAAAACTGACATAAATGAGTTTTTAAAACAAATACTATATTATTAAATGATATAATATTCCTGAAAATCTAAGGTTATACCAAAGAACTTATATAATGATAAATATTTCATTAATGAACCACTTTATGTTCTCTTAACATTTTATAATAATTTTATTAACCATGTAATATAAAAATACAAGAAGACATGATAAAAGTTAAACTATTTAACTAAAACTTAAATCTAAAAGATAAGGTTAATTTGGTCACCTGAACTTGTCTAAAACCTATTGGTTGAGATAATTTAGACCCATACCTACCTTATCCTTGAAATAAATCCATTTTTATCCATTAGAAACTGAAAATGATTTTATAGTAAAATAATATTTCAAGCTTTTCCTAAAGTGACCCGCACCTCTCTTATAAAAGGGTACTTCCCCTTCTCTTAATTTCACACCTCCAAATACATTTTTCTCAGATAAACACTACTCTAATATCCTCCCAACAACCCTCACTTTAACCTAAAGGCCTTAATTTTATCATAAAGCAAACCTAAGGAGTCCTTTTGATCAAATCAAAAGGAAGCACCCGAAGAAGAGGTAATTATTTCATCACCACTTTCAAAGTTCTTTTCTTCTTCTACTTCCTCTTTATTTGTTGTTTCCATAAAAAAATAATAAATATAGTAAATTATAAAAACTAATATGTTATTATAAATATGGTACAACAAAATTCATTATTCTATCCATCCTATGAATGACAAAGTCATCATACGTGCGTGTGTGCGGCTTATCGTCTCCACATCGTGGTGTAGTTTGTTATTCAACACTTCATTATTTGGATGGGTATAATAATGAATATAATTGATGTAAATAAAAAATATAACATTTTAATTATTATTTATATATAATATACCATCTAATTATATACTATTTCACCATCAATAGAATGATATCGTCTCTCGTGCATACGTGCGGCTTACCGTCTCCACGACCCGATGAGATTCATTTCCACATTCACCATTCAGTGATGATTATAAAAATATATATTATTAATAAGTATGTAATATATGAAATAATAATACTAATGTAAATATATATGTGTGTGTGTGTTTGTGTGTGTATTTACATATATCTCATTCACTTCCATTCAATACGATATGAAAATGGAAACAACATTTCTGCGTACGTACGGCCTACCATCTCTATAAAAGGTGTTTTCCATTTCATAAATCTATCTATTATAAATATTTATTCTCTAAATATATATGATATATAAATAATTTTTTATATTCTGGAAGTATTTAAATAATTATCTAAGTTATATGATCAAGAATAACAAGTTAGAACACGTACGATAAAGAAAACGATTATTACCTGAAATGTTACTTCAACATGGAAATTATTATTAAACGGGTAGTATAAAGTCTTAAATGAATCATATATGATATCATAAATATTAATATGGTTTTAGTATAATTTAATGGCATACTATTTTCATTATACAATAGAC
Source organism: Viscum album (assembly GCA_963277665.1). Classification (NCBI taxonomy): domain Eukaryota; kingdom Viridiplantae; phylum Streptophyta; class Magnoliopsida; order Santalales; family Viscaceae; genus Viscum; species Viscum album. The sequence goes on along the minus strand of OY728156.1, from coordinate 1,401,801,842 downwards.
TAAGTGTACCCTCAACTAAAGGAAAGTACATGGTAAGGGTTATTTCTTCAATCTCATTATTATCTGAGATTATTTATCTTCAAGTATCTACTAAGAAATATTTATCATCTATGTCCATGTTTAATTTAAATGTTTTAAAAAGGGATATTTTAAGGTTTTATGAAATGTAATATTTAACTAGATCATCATTTTAAATGTTTTTAAAGATTTATTTTTCTATTTCTTTTTAATTAATGTCCATGTTTTCAAACTGATTTTAAGGATTTATTTACGTGGACTTGATTTGTTTTAAAGTGTTAATTTATTTCAAAAGTTTAAAATTGGTATGGGAAAACTTGATTCAAAAATCAATTTTAAATTAATTTCTTTATAAATTGTTCAACTTTTAAATGATTTCATGAAAAGGGGTATTTTTTTCAAAGAGTTTTATTGATTATTTTAAATTATGTCAACGTCCTTTGTTGGATATTATTATTGATTGAGGTTGATTTACTATAATACAATCTTCTATATTGTATTGAATGAGTTATGATGTGCTTGACTGTGGATGTTCTATTTTTATATCATTCATGGTTTATGGTTAAAGTAATGACATTTTTTATGCTAGTTTTAGTATGAATGTTTATGTTATGTTTCACCCTTTTTCATATAAGGAATGAATTGGACTTAGTAAGTAATGGGCGAGGCCCACTATATCCTATCGATGTGTCGGTAGGTCTCATTAGACAAATTAGTTTCTTTTCATAAGGCCTTAACAAAAATTTTATTTGTAGTCTTGGCATGAGGCCTTGAATATGTTGTTATGATGTCCAACATTATTAATTCCCTCATTATGAAATTATTTATTACATGTGATTATTTGACTAGTAGAATATCCATGTTCATGTTTATCTGGTAATTTTTGATTTATTTTTTCTATATTATGTTCAAGTTTATCTTTAAAAGGCTGTTGTTTTTATTACACACCTTGCCATAAAATTTTATAGCTTCTGCTAAATTATTTACCCTTACTGAGCATCTGAGATCACTCTTTTCTTATGTTTTGTTTTCCCGGGATTCCAAGAAGTGTATTATGATTGATATTCTAGGTTAAGATAAGGGAATAATAGAGTTCTCAAAAATTATTTTTGTTGTGTTGTATGTTTGAATGTGTAATGTAACGTTCATGTATGTAATCTATTTTCCAAGACTGCTAAACTGATCGGTCCTTCAGGACTTGATTCCTTGTAATCATGCCAATGTATTAAAATAATGCACTAGATCCAGGCTTCTAGGGTCAAGGCGTTACATTGGTATTAGAGGAAGTTTATCAATAACCTTGGAAATAGATTTAGATAAACTCGGATTATGAAATATTACCCTAAGATAGACTTTGAGTATTAGTATAGAAGAACTTCCTAGAATTTTGGTAATGTAAATATTTTGTAATTTTTTCCAAGAAATACATCCCTATCTGGATACAAGAAGGTAGAGGCGGCTCTGGCACAAATGTATCTAGGGGTAGAACCCAAAAACAATGCTTTAAGCTAGACTTGAATGGGGATTGGTGCATGACAACGGGCCTTACTTCACTCTCGGTTACGACACTCTCGGGGGATATGCTTAGAATAATTCACATTTTCTTTACAAACCATTATGAAGGATTTATGAGTAAATATGTTAGAAATAAACCATTTTAATGATTATGAGACTAGATGTGTGAAAATATTCAATTAATGTTGAGAATTTTTCTAGTTTTTGGATTATACATTATGATATGATCTAACCTAGTGTAGTTAGTCATTTAGAAATGGAACCCAGTAGAAGTAATGATAACTCCAGCAATACATATGATTTAAATAGTAAGAAGGATCATATATTTCATGGTCTTAAGCCCACATTTTGAAGGGAAATATCCTCCCATGTTTTCTCATAATATAAAGAAATAGTATCACGTGTTAATAAGACAAGTAAATAATTATCTGAGTCCTATGGCTTTGAAGTGAAGCCAGAGAAGAAAAGGATGGTAGAAAGAAATATGGATAAAGGGAAGAAGGTAAATAAGGATTTTATCATATGTGATAACTATGGAAAGAATCACCTTTCTTAATTCTTGAAGGGAATGAGAGTTTTTTATAAGTGTGTAGAAAAAGGACACCAAGTACGTGATTTCAAGGGTACAAAAAAGGTTTCAAATGTACAATGCTTCATATGTAAGGAGTTGGAACACTATGAAAATCAATATCCCAATCATCAGAGTATACCCTAAATGATGCTATTGGATAATAATCAGGTTATGATACTACCACAGATGAAGAGAAATAATTAGTGTTCTTATATTTTTATTAATGAATTGTGTCATTTGAGTGTTGTATCAACGATGTACCAGTTATATTAATTATGTAAATAAATAAGGATTGTATTGTGGTACTATTTCATTGAGGATTTGAGATTATATGGTACTAAGAAAAGTGACTCAACTTTAAGTTAAACTTTTTGGAAAATACATGGTTGAAGAAATATAAACCTTAATATGGTCCTGATACTAAGGTAGTAATTTTTTAATAAGAGATGGTTGATTTAGATAAATTATATTGGATATTCTTGACTACCTTGGAAATGATTAATGGTTTGTTTATTCCATCATTATTGGAGTATTAAAAAAATTGGATATAAGAAATATATCTAATATTCTATAAGGAATAAGGGAGTATGAATATAATCAATAAGGTTTTATGGTAATTCAGGGTGTTACCATGTTTTAAGAGAATACATGATGAAGGTACTCACATGTTATTATGTGGAAAAAGAGATCTTCATTATGTTATGTTGACCTTCCTTATAAATTTTTGGACTATAAGTTTGGAAACAAGTATTTTGGATAACTCTAAAGATTGGAATGGATTAAGTTGGACATTGGATACTATGGTTTAAAGTTAAAACATTTCTTAAGATTATTTTTGTATTTTTTATAAAAAGGATAACCCAAAGGTCAAGCGACAACCCGTCGCATCCGGCAAGGTCGTGAGACTTGAACCCGCAACCGAAGGGCGATAAGGGTGCATCACCTACCACTTTCCTACATAATTTCCTAGTATGTATAATGTAGTTTTTTTTAATTATATTATAGATGAATTATAAATTCATTTTTTTAAACCCTATACTATTAGAATAAATATAATATTTTTGAGTTCTATTATATTTTGGAGTGAAAGATGAGTTTGTGGTAGAAATTAGTTAAAGGATGGAACTCTACTTATCAAGTATTTTTTTCTTATTCTAGGAAAAAATTAATTCTTAAACTTTAGGGAAAGGATCTTAAAACCAAAAAAATTATCCTAATACCTTATGTTTTGATGAACCAATGATATTTTATGTCATCATAGATTTATGGCTTTAAGGCCCTTAATTTTCTATTTATTATTCACTTATTTGTGATTGATGACCTCAATCACTCCCTACAAATATTTACATTTTCGCTCCAATTATGTGTCTCTAATTTCCACTAATTTTCTCCTATTCGAAATCCTAATTTGGTGGTGACTTTTTCATTTCTATTTCTCTATTATTAAGAATAAATTTTATTAACCCTATTTCCGATGTGGGTTTTCCACAAAGACATTTTCTATTTTCAACCTTTTATTTTTGAAGAACAATTTCAAATTGGGAGGATGAAATTTATTTAAGGAGAGGAGAATGTAACACCCCATGATTGTATAATACATTATCTCTTTAAAGTAATTTAATAGCTTGCATCACACGCAACACCGAGTTCGAGCGCACCATGACTTACCAAACTAGACATTTAAAAAAAGATTATGAATAGTATTTACTGAATTTTTAATTTTATATACTCTATATAATATTAAAATCTATATTATGTGTTTTTTAGATGTAATATAAGAATAAATTCAATTTTTCAGATAAAAGAAGTATTTTTCCAAAAATGCAGTTTTCCACCATTTAATGGTGAACCCTTTTTAAATGCAATATTTGACACTTTTATATATTAAATTTAATGAAATTAAATTATTATTTATAATAGGGACATAAAAATTTAGTTTGGAAAAAATTTTAGTACTTTTCTGATAACTTTCATATTTTGATGAATAGTGGAAAATACTAAATTTTAATTAAAAACAAATTTTTTAATAAAAATAATTTATAGTGTTAAATTATAAATTTTAGTGGTTTTAAAGTATAATTAGATTATATTTTTATCATTTTATATAATTTAGTCCATTGGATGTAATTTCACATTTAAATTGTACAAAAACACATGTCAATCTTTTGATAGTTTTTACTTCTTAAAAACTCACTTTCTAGTTTTGACAACGAGAATTAATTTTAAATTAATTAATGAAAATTCTATGTTTTGAATTTGGTAAAATTGAAATCATTTTTTAATTTTTAATATCAAAATTATCTTTGGGTGAATTTTTTGTATTTTTTTAAAAACATTCAATTTTTTATGAATAGTGAAAAACACTACGTTGTAGATAAAAACCGACTTTTTCATATAAATAATTATTTTTAATTAAAAAAATTTCCTAATGTAAAAATATATACATAATAAATATATTAGTTCAATTTAATTCATTAGATTCATTTTATAATAATATTAGATATATAAAATTTTATTGAACCATTTTAACGTCTTTTTACCCACCTTCTAGGCACATTTACCCACCTTCTAGGCACACTTGCAAATTTGCATAAAATGTAATTTTACCACTTCTATGAATTTAAATTAAGAAATATGAGATACATGGTTGACATCAGTAAGTAAAATGTGGTTCAATATGATGAAAAAAAGTTGGTTGAATAGTAACTTTTGAATTTTATTAACCGCGGTTAAAAGTAAATAGGGAAATTAAAGGGAAAATGATATTATAATTACCCTAACATATGTCCTAATTATATTGGATAAGTATTTTTAGACCAAAATAAACCTTATGAATAAAATATGATCTTCTTTGATCCACTTGGATTATATTAGGACATTTATTATTATTTTATTTAAAGAAGAGTTAAAAATGTTAAATTCAAATTTTAATAACTAAAACATTTTTAATATAGGTTTATATATAAGATAATTTAGACTATAAATATTCATTATAAATATAAAACTATTTCCTACATCATTTTATTTTATTTATAATTTTTAGAAATTAAATAATTAAATTTATATATGACACAATGATGATGTAGTAATTACCAAATTAATAAAAGATTAAAATAATTGATATTATAAATATCAAAATAAATATAAATTGAGACTTTTGATGCATTCCTCTAATTTTATAGGTTAATATGAAATTTTATAGTTGATTTAATGTATTTTTTTATAAGTAATAAAGTTTTTTTGACTTTCATAAAAACCAAATACTAAATAGTTTCAAAATTGACATAAATGAGTTTTTAAAATAAATACTATATTATTAAATGATATAATATTCCTAAAAATATAAGGTTAGGACAAAAAACTTATATAATGATAAATATTTCATTAATGAACCACTTTAGGTTCACTTTTCATTTTATAGTAAGTTTATTAACCATGTAATATAAAAATACAAGAAGACATGGTAAAAGTTAAACTATTTAACTAAGAGTTAAATCTAAAAGATAAGGTTAATATGGTAAACTAAACTTGTCTAGAACCTATTGGTTGAGAGTATTTAGACCCATATCCACCTTATCCTAGAAATAAATACATTTGGATCCATTAGAAACCGAAAATGATTTTATAATAAAATAATATTTCAAGCTTTTCCTAAAGTGAACCTCACCTCTCTTATAAAAGAGTACTTCCCCTTATCTTAATTTTACACCTACAAAGCTATTTGGATCGACCAAACCCTGCTCAAATATCCTCCCAACAACCATAATTTAAACCTAGAGGCCTTAATTTGATCAGAAAGCAAACCTAAGGATCCATTTTGATCAAATAAAAAGGAAGCACCCGAAGAAGAGGTAATTATTTCATCACCTCTTTCAAAGTTCTTTTCTTCTTTCACTTCCTCTTTATTTGTTGTTTCCATACCAAAATAATAACTCTAGTACCTTATACATACTGTGATTTTATTATAAATATGTTACAACTATATTCATTATTCTATCCATCCTGTGAATGACAAAGTCACCATACGTGTGTACGTACGACTTACCGTCTCCACGTCGTGGTGTAGTTTGTTATTAAACACTTCATTATTTAGATGGGTATAATAATGAGTATAATTGATGTAAATAATCAATATAACATGTTAATTATTTTTTATATATAATATACCATCCAATTACATACTATTACACTATCAATAGAATGATATCATTGCTTGTGCGTACGTACGGCTTACCGTCTCCACGACGCGATGAGATTCATTTCCACATTCACCATTCAATGATGATTATAAAAATATATATTATTAATAAGTATGTAATATATGACATAATAATTCTACTGTAAATATATAGATATATATATATTTGTGTGTGTATTTACATATATCTCATTCATTTATTTCCATTCAATACGATATGAAAACGGAAACAGCGTTTATGCGTACATACGGACTACCGTCTCAATAAATGGTGTTTTCCATTTCATAAATATATATATTATAAATATTTATACTCTGAATATATATGATATATAAATAATGTTTTATATTCTGTAAGTATTTTAAAAAAAAATTAAGTGATACGATCAAGAATAACAAGTTAAAACACGTACGATAAAGAAAGTGATTATTACCCGAAATGTTACTTAAACATGGAAATTATTATTAAATGGGTAGTATAAATTCATAAATGAATAATATATGATATCATAAATATTAATATGGTTCTTGTATAATTTAATAACATACTATGGTCATTATACAGGAGGCTAAACATACCATCGACTAAAGGAAAGTACAAGGTAAGGGTTATTTCCTCAATCTCATTATTATCCGAGATTATTTATCTACAAGTATCTACTGGGAAATATTTTTCATCTATGTATGTGTTTCATTGAAATATTTTAAAAATTAATCTTTTAAGGTTTTATATAATGTAATCTTTAAATAGATCATCATTTTAAATGTTTTTAAAGATTTATTTTTCTAATTCTTTTTAATTAATGTCCATGTTTTCAAACTGATTTTAAGGATTTATTTACGTGTACATGATTGTTTTAAAGTGTTAATTTCTTTCAAAAGTTTAAAATTGGTATGGGACACCTTGATTTAAAAATCTCTTTTAAATGACTTTCTTTATAAATTCTGCGACTTCTAAATGATTTCATGAAAAGGGGTATTTCTCTTAAAGAGTTTTATTGATTATTTTCAACTATGTCAACATCCTTTATTAGATATTATTCTTGATTGAGGTTGATTTGGTATAATACAATCTTCCATATTATATTTAATGAGTTATGATGTGCTTGACTATGGATGTGCTATTTTTATACCATTTATGGTTTATGGTTAAAGTATTAACATTTTGTATGCTAGTTTTAGTACGAATGTTTATGTTATGTTTCGCCCTTTTTCATATGAGGAATGAATTGGAATTAGTAAGTGACGGGCGAGGCCTTATGTTTCACGCCCAAATTTACCCAAGAGAAGAAGGGTAGAACGGTCCTTGTAGTGTAGCTTGGGTTGTCGATTCCATAGAGACCTAAGAAGATACCTAAGATGCACAACCTAAGGGATGGATTTTTGGCTATGAAGTGGCCAACTTGGATTGATTTTGGATGGGTTTTAAAGATATCTAATAGATTTAAGTGGATTCAATTTAAAAGAATGAGTTGATCCTAGGTTATCGCTCGGGGTGGATTGGACGTATTTTCTTTTTAATGATTTCAATTTCTTAAATTTGAGATGGGTTTATTTAAAGAGATAAAACAACATCATAACTTGCTGGTTTAATGCATACACCCTCTAATACTAATCACCTATACACTTTAAGGATCAAAGTTTTGAGCACTTCAAGGTAAAGGATCGTATTAGTACTTGATGTGTGTGGCCTTAAATTCAACAAGGACGATGAAGTTTAAAAATCATCAAATAAAAAACCCAATTAAAGAAGTGATTATACATTAATTAGGTGATAAATAACATCAAATCCAGCCCCTTGATACTCCCTTGGATCAACCCATAAGTGGTTTAGCCCTCCATTGATCCCATGGTTTCAATGGAAGCGGAAAGTAGACTCGTGAGGGAGGAAATGGAGAAGTAAAGAAAACAACAAAAATAAAATGATCACTCCACCGTTGTGTGAATAATTTCACAAGGGTTGGTGTGAATAAATTCACACCTTGATCCAACGGTATCAAAGTGATATTAAGAACAACAGAATAAGATTATAAGAAGAACTTTTATTAAGAAACTAAAGTGAATTGAACAACTTACATGTGAAAGACAAAATTGAGGCAACAAAAATGCAGCATAACATTACAATTGAACAAAGCATCCAAGATACTCAACTCCTTCACCACCACTGACTTAAATAGGAATTTTGGGAGCCTTGGGTCGAACCACCAATAGTACAAAGCATCTTAATTAATTTTTCTAGGCTATAGGTGGTGGAAAGCTTGTGGAATTTGGACTTTTCCACGTTTGACCCGAGGTGGCAGCCAGCTTTCCTTCACCGAACAGACGCGTCTGGAAGACCTTCTATACGGCCGAATAAGGGTGGGCCATAGAATAAGAAAATGGAGCTCCTGATATCTTCTAACCTCCTGTAAAATTTGGTCCCATTTGGAGTTGTTTATTCTGAGATATGATCAAATTAGTGGGATGTTTTTCTGGGCCGCAGAATCTGGACCAGAATTGTATCTCTAACTTGGGCCGCCTAAATGACCACCATGGAGGCCGAATTATCATTAACTCCTGAAGAGTGATTTGTTCCTATACATGTCCTCTAGAATCCCACGAAATTGGGGATTAATTGGGTCTGTATGTTGGGCCCCACAGTCTCATCAGTGGGCTGGTGTCCAATCTGCCTTCTCCAGAATTGCTTCCTTTCATTGCCAAATATCTCCATCATCCTCCATGAATTCTCCATTGATCCCTGAATGAAACATGTTCATATTGGAGTGTAGATAAATTATCAAATTAAAATATGTATAATCAGATGAATCATTTGGTACTTTAAATGATATTCAAAAATGTACCACATAATAGTGCATTTTAAGAAGGTATTACAATCATAATGTGAAATGATGTTCAAAGTGTAAAATGCACTAAAATGGTGTTTATGAATAATAAAGAACATGAATATTATATATATTACCAATTAATATTAGCCTCATTTAGTGGCTAATCACACCCCTCAACTTGAGTTTTGCTAGTCCCGAGCAAAATATATCTCATCAAAAATGAAATTCGAATTCCCTTTTCCAAAAACATTTTAATACACAATGATCACCAAAAAACCTTATACCAAACAATCATGAAACCCATCAAAATATTTTAATACAAGATATTTTCATAAGCAGATCCCAATCCCAAGACCATTCCTTTGATCAAATCCATCATCATACTTCATCCAACTCAATTAGGTGTAATGATGTGTTGTGAATCACAATAGATATGGGGGTTCATTTTCATTCAAGGGGGAAATCATGGAAGCGCTAGGTGGAATCACATTTAATCCTAATATGAGTATTCTTCATCCCTCTTTTTTTTTGATTTTTTTTTTTTGCAATATTTCTATAGTAATTGAGATTTCAATTAATCAAATTAACCCATGTAGCAAGACTTTGCCGATGACTCCCAGACTCAAAGGCCTTAGGGCACCAAGTGAAGCCCACATACTCGGGCATCGTCTCGAGTTAACTTAATCAAAACAAAGTCATATTACCATAAATAGAGATAGATTGAAAAACTCAGGGCTAGACAACTCTGGAGTCACGATCCCCAAGTGCCGAAAGCCTCGCATTTTATCAATCCATTGCTCTACACGCAAATTTTTATTTTTATTTTTTTTGTTTTTTTATTTTTTAATAATTTTTTTTTAATTTTTTTTTTTTGAATACTCATATTATTCATAAAAAATAAAACCATCCTATTCTATTTATTATGGGACCCCAAAAATTCAAATTAGTACCCCACAGTCTAGAGGATGTGCATTGTGGCATTTTTTTTTATTTGGATGAAAATATAAACGATGAAATATCACATTGGACAGCCACACTTTCCAAAATCTAGGCTCATGAAATTATACAAGGATTAAAATCAGAATCAGGGTATGCTAAATTATTTGATATTCAGTTTCAAAGTGTGCAATGTGTATTACCATGTTCAAAGTTAAAGGAATTTTTCCTTCCATTTACTTTTTTTTCAAATCATTCAATTTTTGTTTTTGACACAAAAGCATTTTTTTTTATTTTATCTCCCCCCCAACTTAAATAAACACTGTCCCCAGTGTTTGAAGAAATGAAAAATTAGAAGGAGTAGAGGCAGGGAATAAAAATTTAAAAAGGAAATTGAAAATGAGGATTATGGAATGAAGTCACCTGGTGGTTGAAGTTTGAAGTTCTTGCCGCTCGAATTTATTCCTTTGGTATCCATATCGCTTGCAAAGTTCCCTAGTGGAAAAAGGAAAAAACAAAACAAAAAAAACAAACAAAACAAACAAAAACAAACAATATATATATATATTTATATAATAAAGGAAGTAAAATATAAGAATATATATAAAAATTATAGAATAAGGTAGCACAAGAAGTCGCAGGTCAGTGGTAAGCGCGCGCCCCTGTCTCCCTTCGGTCCCGGGTTCGAGTCCCCGCGGCTTCGCCGGTTGTGACGGGGTTTTCCCCACTGCCTATGGCGTGGAATTTTTTTTTAATTATTATATTATTTTTATTATTTTTATTATTTTTATCTTAACCTATAAAATAATAAAAATACAACAAAATAAACTGATGATACATTGTCTTCTTTTTAAATTTCTAGGTAAGGTATTACTCAAGGATCACACCACGTGACACGGATGAATATGGTGCTCCCCTTTCATACCCATCCATACATAGAATAGAAGAACAGGTCAAAAGTCTATTTTTTTATTAAATATCAAAATGATTAATTAAACCTATTTAAAATATAAAGTTTATTAAAACAACAAAATTATTGGAAACTTGGAAACCATGGGTTGCCTCCCATGCAGCGCTTTGTTTAACGTCATTAGCTCAACTTGAACCCCCCAACTTATCCAATACCAACTTTAAACATTTTAAGGATCACATGTTTCACCCCTTCTACTTGGTTGAGATTGATTCTATGTTTATAATTTGTTTCATTCACAATCCTATGTTCTACAATGAGTGGGAAAGTCCAAGGAATGTTTGAAGTGGTTGATCCAGTTTCCACTGTAGTTTTTCCAAAGACATCAATGGTAATTTCAACTTTTTTGGTTTCAAGAGAAGAATTAATTCCAAACAAATGTTCATGGTTATATCCTATGAAGGGATAGTTGATCATGGAAGGAAGGACAATAATTTTGAGCTCAGGTTGGATAGTACATTCAAACACAGGTTGAGATTTTGAATCCAAATCAGTTTCATTTTCCAAATTTCTCAAAAAAATTGGTTCCTTTTGAATAGAAGATTCAACCAAAAAATTGGAAAGATCAGTGTTAAGAGTGTTTATGGACTCAAAGTTTATTATTTCTTTCAATGGTTCAAAGGTTGGTGTTTTTGAAAATTCATCAATGGAGTTATACTTAGGAGACTCAATCCATAATGTCAAATTCTCCTCTTTTGAATCCAAAAAGTTAATTTCCTCCTGATTTAAATACCCTTCAACAATTCCTTGATCCTATTCATCTATCCCAAATCCAAAGGTTTGTTCTTAAATAAATTCATGTGGGGTTTGTGGGAAACTAGACACTTCACATAAGGTTATGGAAGAGACAATTTGTGTAGGGATGGGTTCCTCACAATTTTTAATGCTTTGTAGTTCTAACCTCAATGATGAAACCTCAAAATTCATTATCTCCATTTTTTGACACAATTTTTCAAGTAATGGTTGTGGATTAGGATGGATAAGGGGTTGAGAAAGATGTTCAATTCCAGGTGGATAATTATGTTGTTGGAATTCCATAGGAGGATGATCAAATTGGCATTGTGAGGATTGAAACTCATTATATTTTGGAATGTTTTGTGGGTCATAGGAGTAAAAACATTGTGTTTCAGTAGGTTGTTGATGATCCCACAAGTAGTAATTAGGATGGTCATTATAAATCATACATGGGGTTGAGTGATCAAAGTAAGGAGAGGTTCCCCATGTTTGGATTTGTTCAAAAGGGTTTTCCATAGGAATGAAATTGGGGATGAGATAAGAGAAACGAAATGAAAAAAAAAGAATGATAGTATATAAGATAACTTACTTAGGTCCCCGACAACGGTGCCAAAATTTGGTTCACGCCCAAATTTACCCAAGAGAAGAAGGGTAGAACGGTCCTTGTAGTGTAGCTTGGGTTGTCGATTCCACAGAGACCTAAGAAGATACCTAAGATACACAACCTAAGGGATGGATTTTTGGCTATGAAGTGGCCAACTTGGATTGATTTTGGATGGGTTTTAAAGATATCTAATATATTTAAGTGGATTCAATTTAAAAGAATGAGTTGATCCTAGGTTATCGCTCGGGGTGGATTGGACGTATTTTCTTTTTAATGATTTTAATTTCTTAAATTTGAGATGGGTTTATTTAAGGAGATAAAACAACATCATCACTTACTGGTTTAATGTCTACACCCTCTAATACTAATCACCTATACACTTGAAGGATCAAAGTTTTGAGCACTTCAAGGTAAATGATCGTATTAGTACTTGATGTGTGTGGCCTTAAATTCAACAGGGACGATGAAGTTTAAAAATCATCAAATAAAAATCCCAATTAAAGAAGTGATTATACATTAATTAGGTGATAAATAACATCCAATCCAGCCCCTTGATACTCCCTTGGATCAACCCATAAGTGGGTTAGCCCTCCATTGATCCCATGGTTTCAATGGAAGCGGAAAGTAGACTCATGAGGGAGGAAATGGAGAAGTAAAGAAAACAACAAAAATAAAATGATCACTCCACCGTTGTGTGAATAATTTCACAAGGGTTGGTGTGAATAAATTCACACCTTGATCCAACGGTATAAAAGTGATATTAAGAACAACAGAATAAGATTAGAATAAGAACTTTTATTCAGAAACTAAAGTGAATTGAACAACTTACATGTGAAAGACAAAATTGAGGCAACAAAAATGCAACAGAACATTACAATTGAACAAAGCATCCAAGATCCTCAACTCCTTCACCACCACTGCCTTAAATAAAAATTTTGGGAGCCTTGGGTCGAACCACCAACAGTACAAAGCATCTTAATTAATTTTTCTAGGCTATAGGTGGTGGAAAGCTTGTGGAATTTGGACTTTTCCACGTTTGACCCGAGGTGGCAGCCAGATTTCCTTCACCGAACAGACGCGTCTGGAAGACCTTATATACGGCCTAATAAGGGTGGTCCATAGAAGAAGAAAATGGAGATCCTGATGTCTTATAACCTCCTGTAAAATTTGGGCCCATTTGGAATTTTTTATTCCGAGATATGATCAAATTAGTGGGATGTTTTTTTGGGCCGCAGAATCTGGACCAGAATTGTATCTCTAACTTGGGCCGCCTAAATGACCACCATGGAGGCCGAATTAGCATTAACTCCTGAAGAGTGATTTGTTCCTATACATGTCCTCTAGAATCCCAAGAAATTTGGGATTAATTGGGCCTGTATGTTGGGCCCCACAGTCTCATCAGTGGGTTGGTTTCCAATCTGCCTTCTCCAGAATTGCTTCCTTTCATTGCCAAATATCTCCATCATCCTCCATGAATTATCCATTGATCCCTGAATGAAACATGTTCATATTGGAGTGTAGATCAATTATCAAATTAAAATATGTATAATCAGATGAATCATTTGGTACTTTAAATGATATTCAAAAATGTACCACATAATAGTGCATTTTAAGAAGGTATTACAATCATAATGTGAAATGATGTTCAAAGTGTAAAATACACTAAAATGGTGTTTATGAATAATAAAGAACATGAATATTATATATATTACCAATTAATATTAGCCTCATTTAGTGTCTAATCACCTGATATATCCTCTTAATACATCAGTAGGTCTAATGAGACAAATTAGTATCTTGGCATAAGGCCTTGACAAAAATTTTATTTTTAGTCTTGGTACGAGGCCTTGACTATGTGGTTATGATGTCTGGCATTATGCATTCCCTCATTATGAAATTAGTTATTACATGTGATTATTCAACTAGTAGAATATCCATTTTCATGTTTATATGGTAATGCTTAATTTATTTTTTCCATATTATGTTCAAGTTTATGTTTAAAAGGCTATTGTTTTTATTACACACATTGACTTAAAATTTTATAGCTTTCGCTGAATTATTTACCCTTACTGAGCATCTGAGCTCACCCCTTTCTTATGTTTTGTTTTCCCAGGATTCCAAGAAGTGTATTATGATTGATATGTAGGGTTAAGCTAAGGGAATAATGGAATTCTCAAAATATTATTTTTGTTTCGTTTTATGTTTGAATGTGTAATGTAACGTTTATGTGTGTAATCTATTTTCCAAGACTGCTAAACTGATTGGTCCTTCAGGACTTGATTCATTGTAATCATTCCAATGTATTAAAATAATGCACCGTCTCCGGGATTCTGGGGTTGGGTTGTTACATAACTCATGTGATATTACTTTATGATTTTTAATGCATTCAATCGATCATTATGAACATTTATATATATTTTATCGTGTATACAACATTCATCATAATTAATGATAGTGTCCACATAAGTTATGACTGCCATATTTCCTCTATTAATATACTCCCTTCCATGTACTACAATATTGACATTTTCCCTATCATAATTAAAATGGGATATATATAGTTGGTCCAATGATAATGTCTTTATTTAAGACTATACCTGTTATCATTATTTAATTCAATTATGTATACTTATTGAAAAACAAGCAGCATTATCAAAACGTCTCTAAGCACAGGTGTCAATTTTAATTAACATAATAGTTATTACATACAACGAAACGTACTTGGTAATAATGCCCATACTTTCAACATTTTTAATAAATTTTTTGACACTAATACAAAACTGGCCTTTAACAATGCTGGTATTTATCAGTGCTACAAAAAAACACGGATAAATGGCATATTTATCCGTGCTAAGGAAAGCACTGATAAATTTAACCTTTTATCATCGTTTTTTTTTGCACTGATAAAGGGAACCTTTATCAGTGCTTTATTTTTAGCGCTGATAAAGGGTAACATTTATCAGCACTTTATTTTTAGCACTGATAAAGGGTAACCTTTATCAGTGCTTTATTTTTAGCGTTGGTAAATATTTATTTCATCAGCACTTTTTTATCCCTAATAAAGGTCCGAATAAATAAAATAAAATAATTAAATAAATAAAAAATAAAAAATGAGTTTATTAAAAAAAATTATAAATTTTATTAATTAAATAATTATTGATAAAAAGGAATAAATTTATTATACATTATTGAATATTAAACATTTTTTTAATTAGATAATTATGATAATTAATGTTATTAAATTGTATATATTAAATATATAGATATACATTAATGTATATAAATATGATTTATAAATTATAAAATATTTATGTGATTTACATTAAATAGTTATATATTTATTGAATAATGGTTTATAATTAAAAATTAATATGAATTAAAAATATTGACTAATTGCATTGTACTCGATATATAATTGAATGTCATTTGATTTTTCAATTTAACATAGATCAAATCTGTGTTACATTGATTTCACATATACGTAATTAATACATTTTTATATACAATGCACACACATAAAACTTATCTATTTTTTCAATATTGTTAAAGTGTACATATTCTTGATTTATTCAATTTCACTCATTTTTAACATATATGCATGCACTTAAAATTAGATATTCATTAATAATATTAAAAAAATATTTGTAAAAAATATTTATAAATAAATATATTTATAAATGTACATTTACTATATTTATACAATTATATATTTATAATTATAAATAAATAAATATTTTTTTTAAAGTATTTATATAATTATAAATAAATATATATATATTTTTTTAAATAATTATTAAATTTATAATAAATTTACTTAAATAATGAATATTTTTACTATATTTATATTTATATATATTTATTAAATATATATATATATATATGTATAATTATATAAATATATATAATGATATAAATATTATTTTTAAAAAATATTTCTATAATTATAAATAAATAATTATAAAATTATAATAAATATATTTAAAAAGGTATATATTTACTATATTTATATATATATATATATTAAGTGTATATAAATATTTAGAATTTTTATTTATAATTATAATTATAAATCCTTTAACAATGCTTAAGTAATAAGAGCTAATAAAAGTATCTTTATCAGTGCTTTTTTTGCGCTGATAAAAATGAGGCTTTATCAACGCTAAACAAAGTACTGATAAAATGAAAATTTATCAGTGCTATAAGTTTAGCGGTGATAAATATTGGTTTTATCAGTGCTTTTTTAGCATTGATAAAAGGACTCTTTATCAGTGCTTTTTTATAAGCAGCGGCAAAAGTGTCCCAATCTAATTAAAAAACACTAACCATTTGTGAACCCGCCGTGATATCAGAAGATTTCTGTGGAATCCACCCACTACTGGAACTCCTCCTTAGTGAATCTAAGCTCGAATCACACCACTCTACTGGCTCTAATTTCTCGAACATCTCTTCCAACATCCAGTGTTTGATTGCAATTAGGGTTTCCGAAGAGGGTCTTAGATTTTCTTCAACCTAGAAAGGTATCCCTTCTGATTTTCTTTGTGTATTTTTGGTTTCATTTTTTATTTATTCTTTGATGATGTCATTATTTGTGGTTTGGTGATTGTATACTAGTGAGGTAGGCCTTATGATTTTCTCAGTTTCCCATTTTGATTCAACTCTTGATCACTCATGGAGATTTTATTATTTCTAGACTCGATGGTGACACATGGAGTTACATGGAGTTTAGTTTTTTGTTTTATTTTGTTTACATTTCCCAAATTGATCACCCAAAGTTATCACACGTGTTTTTTATTCTTTATTTTATCAATGAATTTCATACATGTGAAATTTTAAAAATTGAAACTAGGGATTTTGTGTGTGAGGGAGTTGAAGGTGGGTTAAGGGATTTCTTTTGTATTATACTACTTCATATCTTCCTTTTTCTACTTATCTGTGTTGGTGTGATAATCCAATGTATGGATGTATCATGGCAATTTTTATTTAAATTTCCTTTCTACTAGTTTTATTTATTTTTTGGGCCAAATTATTCCCACTGTGTTGTTTTTTATGCCTTGGTGCTTGTTGCTAGCCCGAGGGGGGTCTAGAATGTCCCTTAGACACTATCATGATATAGATTGACATTCTACCCACAAAATTTGAAAATTTTATTCAATTTTTAATGGGTTTCAACATGGGTTTTCAATTTTCCTTTTGAAATCTATAAAACACTTCCCTCGTATACATGGATTGGAAAATAAATATCCCATGAATTACATGAGTCGCCTATAAATGAAGGAAAATTTCAAGTTACTAATAATCATCATTTAAACAATGGTCATTGTTAATGTAGAAAATTATTATCATCATTTATCTCTTTAACCTCTAAATATTATGTCATCCACATTGATAAACACTTTCAATCTATCCATAAAATTATTTTTTATGTAATGATTATGGTCAATTCCTCGTTTTTTTAATTAAAGTTTATTTAATAGTTCATCTAACATTAAATACTAATCTCTTAGTTCTTATTTCAATTCATACATCACCTTTTTCAATTTACAAACATTATTCTCATATTAAAGAATGAGAAAACTGTTTGTTTTTTTGATGTAATTCATATTCGTGTAATCCATTAGTAAATGCTAATTTTACATCCAGTTGGAGTACCTTGAATTTCCTTGGGATGGGTCGGTGTGGTGATATGAAAACCCAAGAGTATTGATATGTTTTTAAATATTTATGTGCCATTTAATTTTAAATTTATTACTTCCTTAGGTTGTTACATCACTTGTTCCAATACATTTTTCTATCTTCTAGTTGATTGAATGGGAGTTTATTATTCTTGTTTATCATATTTGAGTTTCATATTACTCCTTAATTGCCTATATTATATTTTCATTTGTTTAGGGGATTTAAGAAAGATTTTATTTAGAGTAATTATTTTCTTAAATTTAATTACCCATTTTCTTCAACATACTGAAATTCTTTGAAACAATCAAATGTTGAGTTTCCCTTTTTAGAATTTTCTATAACTTTCACTTTTGATAATGAATATCTTATGTTTATTTATTTATATGATGCATAAAATTAATCTTTTATAAACCTAATAGGATATATATGAACCAAAAATGTATTAACACTAATTTTTTGACAAATTAATATGAATATGGAGTTAAAGGGTTCATCAAGTTTTTAAGAGAGCATGTACACAACCCTTCTAAAATCCTTTGTTCATGTTTACATTGTTATTATTCAAGACAAATTAGTCTGGAAGAGTTTGAAGAATATTGATTTCTATTTAGATCCATTGATCAATGTATCCAAAACAATGATTGGTTATGCATCACTTACAAATCTAATAACAAAACTAAGGATTCTCTTTGCACTTCACTATTGTTGGTTAACTACTACTTAGCATAGCATCTGACCAAAAATTCTTGCCCAGTGTCCCCATGATGATCTCATCCCAGACATAGAGAGAAAAAAATTAATTATATTCTTAAAAATAGAGAGAAAAAATTATAGAATAAGATAGTTAATTGGGTAAAGGTTTTGTGGAAAACACATATGATTGAAGAAGCAACATGAGAATCAGAAAATATTATGAAGGAAAAATATTCTGACTTGTTTAAATAATGAATAAAATTATGAGGAAGTGAAGGAAAAGGGAATGTTGAATGGTGATATGATAGAGATGGTGGAGAGCATGTGTGGGGTGAGATCATCATGTGGACGTTGGATAGGAATCTGAGGTCAGATGCTATGTTAAGTGGTAGGTAACCAATAGTAGTGAAGTACACAAAGAATCTATAGTTTTGTTATTAACCATGTGAGTTATGCACAACCAATCATGTTTCTGTCTCCACTGATCAATAGAGCCAAATATATATCAATATCATTAATTTCTTCATGGTTTTATAACAACCATATAGTCTTCTAAACAATAATGAAGTGCACATAGAATTTTTAGTTTTGTTATTATCTTATATTTGGACCAAATAAAACCTTTGGAAATATGTAAAAGTAATGTTAGGATATACTTTCTCTATTTTACTAAAAAATATATATAATGAAATGTTGATTTAATTTTTATTATTCCTCATAGAGTTTGTTTATTTTAGAATATTTTTGTCCATGTGTCATGCCTTTTTAGGAAGAGAAACAATGTTGTCTCTACTCAATCATAGAGGTAATCTTGATGTTTTCATAGTAAACTAATTGTCCATAAAATTAATGTATTGTTTCATATTTATGTTTTATTTATTTACTTTAAGTATTACTCACATAATAATTGTTTTCTTATATATTTTAATTCTTTTTTTCGATTTGGGGTGCTCTGTCCAAATTTCATGCTTCTTCTCCCTTAAAACATTTTCACCCCTGTAGTGGTTCATTTATCACTTTATTTAAAATTACCACCACTTCCTTTGTAAGAATAGAAACGATGCCACCTCTACTCAATCACAGAGGTAATATTGATGTTTTCATAGTAAAATCATTATCCATATAATTAATGTATTATTTCATATTTATGTTTAATTTATTTTATTTTAATATTAATCACATAATAATTATTTTCTTATACAGGTGGATTATAATTTTTTTGAGTCGGGTTTTTCTTTCCAACTTTCATGCCTCTTCTCCCTTAAAACCTTTTCATCCCTATAGTGGTTCATTTATCATTTTCTTTCAAATTACCCTCACTACCTTTGTAGGAAGAGCAACGATGCCGACTCTACTCAATTATAGAGCTAATCTTGATGTTTTCTTATCCATAGAATTAATGTATTGTTTCATATTTATGTTTAATTTATTTCTTTTCAGAATTATTCATATAATAATTATTTTCTGATATAGGTGGATTATTTTCTTCAAGTTGGGGTGCTTTGTCAAACTTTCATGCTTCTTATCTCTTAAAACCTTTTCACCCCTACAGTGGTATGTTTATCACTTTATTTCAGATTACCCCCACTAACTTTGTAGGAAGAGAAACATCACTACCTCTTCTCAATTACAGAGTTAATCTTGATGTTTACACAGTAAAATCATTGTACATAGAATTAATTTTATTATTTCATTTTTATTTTTAATTTATTTCTTGTTAGTATTACTCACATAATAATTGTTTTCTTATACAGGTGGATTTTTTTTGTTCGATTTGGGGTGCTCTATCCATCTTTCATTCCTTTCTGCACTAAAACTTAAACAAAATTCTTCTCCCTCAAAACCTTTCACCCTTATAGTGTTGACATTTATCACTTTCCTTCAAGTTCCCTCAAATGATCAATCACATGGGTAATCTTGATATTTACACAGTAAAATCATTGTCTATAGAATAAATTTATTATTTCATATTTATGTTAAATTTATTTCTTTTTAGTATTACTAATAATAATTGTTTTCTTATATAGGTGGATTATTTTTTTCAAGTTGATGTGGTTTATTTGAAGATGCTCAAGCAGTGTTTGATGTTAGACAAATAAAGTCAATGGAAATCATGGTAACATTGACAATTATGATTTTTTGAGACTTTGTGATTTTTAGGAATAATACACACTTCAATCCAACATAATATGTGACTGATATGACTCAAAGTACTTATTTATATTTTAAATTGAAATTAATTTTAGTAAAAAAGACAATTGACCCAATGTTTCTGTTATCAGTTTAAAATTTACATTTAGCTTTAAAAAGTTTCACTCACTGAAAACCAAGAAAACACACTAGGATTTTCTTGATAATTTAGAGAATCGATTAATAAATCATTTTTGATATGTAGGAATTAGTATCATGTCAAACTGATACATGATGTGATTCATATGAGTCAAAGTATGTGTTTCAAGTTTAAAATGATATTTTAGTAAAAATGACAAGTGACATACTCAAAACTGATAAAACACATTCAGATTGTTTTGATACTTTAGTAAAACAATCCATAAGTGATTTGAAATGTGTAGGAATCATATGTACCTCAATCTGATGCACGGTGTGACAAGTATGACTCTAAGTGTGTCTTTATTTAAAATTGACATCAATTTTAGTAAAAAACAAACTGACCTACTCAAAATTGAACAAACACATTCATACTATTTTGATACTTTAGGACAATGATCCATAAGTTATTTGAGATTTTCATTAATTAGTCACACCTCAATATGATGCATGGTGTGGCCGATATGACTCTAAGTGTGTGTTTTTATTTAAAATTGACATCAATTTTAGTAAAAAGAACAACTAACCTACTCAAAACCAAGAAAATCCATTAAAATTATTTGAATAATTTGGGAAAATGATCCATAATAAATTTATGATGTGTAGGAATCATCCTCACCTATATCTGATACACAATGTGATCAGTATGATTCAAAGTGCATGTTTCAATTTTAAAATGACATTTTAGTGAAAAAAAGACAAGTGATGTACTCAAAACTGAGAAAAAACATTTAGATTGTTTTGATACTTTAGGAAAATGATCCTTAAGTCATTTGGGATGTGTAGGAATCATTTGTACCTCAATCTGACACACACTCTGATCGGTATGACTCAAAGTGCAACTTTTTATTTAAAATTGTCATCAATTTTAGTAAAATGGAAAACTGTCCTACTCAAAACCAAGTAAAAATATTATGATTGTTTTTATAATTTAAAAAAATGATTCATGAGTCATTTTTTATGTATAGGAATTATCTATACCTAAATATGATACACAATGTGCCTGGTATGACTCAAAGTGTCTGTTATCAGTTTAAAATTGACATTTTAGTTCAAAAAGTGTCACTCATTGAGAACCAATCAAACACCCTTGGATTTTCTTTATAATTTAGGAGAAAAATTCATGATTAATTTTTTATGTATAGGAATATGTTTCACATCAAACTGGTACATGATGTGATCAGAATGAGTCAAAAGTGGGTGTTTCCATTTTAAAATGATATTTTAGTAAAAATGAAAACCAACGTACTCAAAACTAAGCAAACACATTCAGATTGTTTTGATACTTTATTAAAATGATACATAAGTCATTTGAGATGTGTTAGAATCATTTTCACCTTAATATGATGCACGGTGTGACTGTTATGACTTCAAGTGTGTCTTTTTATCTAACATTGACATCAATTTTAGTAAAATTAACACTTTATATTAATTCATTTCTTTATATTAATACTAACATAAGAATTGTTTTCTTATACAGGTTCATTCTTTTTCTCAAGTAGTGGTGGTTTGTTTAGAAATAACATGAGTTGGTTTATGATTAAAATATAAAGGAACATTGATGTTTTTGAATGTATGTAATAATTTTTATTTATGTAGGTATATGAACCAATGTTTTAAATGTCTATAATATAGTGTTTTTTTATTGTGTTTGTGTTTTAAATTTCATATCATTTAAATCCTATATTGGTAATTGTTTTTGTTGATATATGGTGTGTTTCTAGTGCTGTGTTGTGATGTTGTAGCACACTATAGTGTGGCCCTTTATCAGTACTTTTAAAAGAAATGACAGAGGCCACATTTATCAGCACTGATAAATGGTTCCTTTAGCAGTGCTAAATTAAAGCACTGATAAAAGACCTGGGCTTTTAACCTCACTCATGTAGTCAACACTTTTCTAGTGTAGATAAAGGTCATTTCTAGCACTATTAAAGGCCTATTTTTTAGTAATGTGGGTGGAAAACCTTTCATCAAAGAGTAGGAAATCATAAAATTTGTGATAATATGTTCAATTGACACCTTATGTTTATGAACTTTCTTTTTAATGGTAAAGCACTTTAATTCCATGTGTTTATCACCTTTGTAATATCAGTAATTATTTCAAAAGAATACTATTGTGTTATTGTCATAATAAATTTTTAAGGGCTTGGTGATACTGTTTACAATTCCAAGTCCTAAAATAAAGTTCCACAACCATGTGCCCTGAATTGTAGCCTCAAATCATGATAAAAATTCATCTTCTGTGGTCTAAGAATCTATAACTAATTATTTTTCAATCTCCCATGATATTGATCCTTCAACTATAAGATATTTATAACTAAAAGTAGACTTTCTTGTATCAACACAACCAAATAAGTCTGAATCAGAGTATCCAATCACCTCAAGATCATTGGATCTTTTATAAGTAAGCATGTGATCCTTTATTTCTTGAAAATATCACAAAACTATATTTTCAACTCTCTGATGATCTAGTCTAAGATTTATTTGGTATCTTCCCAACATACCAAGAACAAAGCTAATATCTATCCTTGTACATGTTTGATCATACATCAAGCTTCCAATAATAAATGCATAAGGAATTCCTTCCATCTTTTTTCATTCCAAATCATTTTTGGAACATTTATTGAGATTAAATTTATCTATTTTTTTAATTTGAACAAGTTATTATAAACATTTTTTCATCTAAAAAACT
Organism: Viscum album; assembly: GCA_963277665.1. NCBI lineage: Eukaryota > Viridiplantae > Streptophyta > Magnoliopsida > Santalales > Viscaceae > Viscum > Viscum album. The sequence continues at coordinate 1,401,778,084 of OY728156.1, read as the reverse complement.
CTCTAAAATTTTATTAATGTATTAATTTTGAGATAAGTCCAATAAACCTTGAGTTATATTATGAAATAAATCTATTCTGATCACATACTCGGCTTCTCCCATGTCTATCATTTCAAAGTTATTAGAGAGGAATTTCTTAGTCTCACATAATATACCAAGATCATTTATAATAAGAAATATGTCATCAACATATAGAATCAAGAATATAAATTTACTCTCATTGGTCTTCTGGTATATACAACAAATCAATGATGTTTTCCTTAAATCCAAAAGATACAATGGTATTATTAAACCTAATATACCATTTTTGGGAATATTATTTAAGTCCATATATTGAGTTGTTTAATTTAAATACCATTTGTTCCTTTCCTTCAATGGAAAAACCCATTGGTTGATCTATGTATACATATTCTTCTAAGTTTCTATTTAGAAAGGCAGTTTTAACATACATTTGATGTAACTAAAAATCATACTAAACTGCCAATTCCATAATAATTCTGAAGTAATATTTCCTAGAAACCAATTATAAGGTTTCTATAGTAACCCAAGATTAACATACATGGATATTAATTCATTTTATATGAATATTCAGTACATTAAAAAACTACATTCCTGAGGATCGTAATAGTTTAGTGTCTTTGGAAACTTGGAAACAAAATATCCTTTCCTGGTGAAAGGTCTTCAACATATTCCATAAATATCTCCACCTTTAGTACTTCTACCTAAAACCTTTCTTCATAACCTGAGGAAAGGAAACATAAGAAGGGGGTGAGCTTAAATTCTCAATAAGGTTAAATAAAGGAAATTCATAATCATAACATTAACAAAATGGTATGGAACTTGATCATAACATTTTAAGACCATACCCTACATATTAGAGATCAAAATAAAGTTTATAAGTTCATAAGACACGAATAATAATAAAATAGAGAACATAATCCATGAAAGTGTAACATAGGAATAAAACATTGGATTGTAGAAAACACATAATCATATAATAACCCTATGTCAAGGAAACCTACCAAGGCCTTTGTAACATGTTAGTCTTGGGTTAATCACCCATGTACCTACTTTGGGCTTGGGATGCCCTCCTGTGTACCCTCTTATTTTGGGATTGGGATATCCTCCTGTGTACCCTATTGTTTTGGGATTGGGATACAACCTATATACCCTCTTTCTTCTATTCTTGGGCTACAACCCATGTACCTTCTTTTTTTCAGGCTTGGGCTACAACCTGTGTATCCTCTTTCTTTTATGATTGGTCTACAACCCATGTACCTTATTGTTTTTTGTCTTGGGATAAAAAACTTGTAACCTCTAAACTCATATACAAATTATCATTACCCATTGCATTGGAGGTAGATATAGGTCTCACTCATCTCATAATAAAATCATTCATACATGTGTCACAAGATAATACAACTTTCATCATATCATGACCCATAAAAAGATATAGGTTTTATAAACATTAAATCATAACCCATGAAATGAAATGGGAATCATTAACATTTCATCACATCATAACCTATGAAAAGAGATAGGTTTCATAATCACTTCAAGAAAGCATAACCTATGAAAATAATTGAGTTTCAAAATCATAAAACTCATGGAAGTGAAACAGATGTCTTGTGCATCATCAAAACATAAACCATTAAAAAAATAATATGAATGGAACCTTTGGATCGTTTAATAGAAGGGAATGAGTAACATAAATGTATGTTATATTAGATATAAAATAACTTGGAAGGATATTTTTAAAACATTTATAAAGGAAAAAAAACCTTTATTCTTTGAAAAAGTCTCTTTAAAACATAAAACCTTTTGAAAACCATTTTACTTAAAAACTTATAAAAGAATCTTGAAAAACTTTTGAAAACCATTTTCATTAAAAACTTATAATAGAAGCTTGAAAACCTTTTTACAAACCATTTCCTTGAAAATATCTTTTAAAAACATTTTTTAAAAAATTAACCTTTCAAATATGAAAATAAATCTTTAAATAATTGACGGTGGGTGAATCTGTACATGTCGTATGAGGTAAAAAGAACGTTCCCTTTTCATGGTAAAAATGTCAGAAAAATGCATCATTAAGAAAGGTACAAGAATATTAATTTTAAAACATTCATAAAAGACAAAAATAGGTAAAAAATTCTTTTAAATATTTTATAATAATATTAGAATATTCTTGGAACCCTTTTTAGAAAACATAGATTTCTAACCGAAAAGAGGGTAAAATTGGGCTTTCTTAAAACTAATTTCTTAACTATATTATGTACCAAAGAGTAAAAAAATGGTAAAAATACATGAATATATAATTAATAACCATAGTATAAAAAAATTCAAGAATTTTCTTGAGATATGGGTTATAATATTTCATCAAAGGAAGCATAAACATAAACAATCTTGAAAAGTGATGAGATTGTTTCAATAAACTCTTATCACTTTGTAACTTGGGATCATACTCTCCATGTAAGAAAATGAAATTACATGAAGATTAAAATATCATTAAAATATTTATATTCATGATATATCATATAAATTGGAAGTGTATACACCTCAAAATGAATTTAAGTGCATAACAAAACATGGGTCTCAAAGAGGACAAATTGAGACAAAACTATTTTACCGATTTAGTAACTTTTGAAACTTAAACCCCATAAAATAAAGTCCATAGAATGGATATATAAATACACATAAATTTAAATATAAGAATAATTTAATAAATATATTGTAATTATACACACCACACAAAAGGAATGGGTGGTGAATAAAACATGTATCTCATGAAAATAAAAAGTGAGATGAAATATCCTTACCTTGTATCTTGACTCTCATCATACTCATTCAAACCACCAGTATAATAAATATAAATTTATTATAAATATTTTAAAGAACCATATTATTATATCTAATACCATATATTATTTGATCATGACCTTAAATTACCCTCTTATTAAAAAAATTATGTTAAGGTTTCACTTCGGGTAATATTCGCTTTGTTCTTCGCATGTGTCTTAATTTGTTATATATTTGGTACTTACACTTATATCATGATTATAGAATTTAAACCATGATATAAATATAATATATATTAATTATATGTGTATTATAATAATCTATATAATATAGAAGTACTAAATGGAATACTCCATTCATGGCGATGGTAAGTTGTACGTACGCATGAACATTGTTTCTATTTTTATTATTATATTGAAAGAAAGAAAGAAAATGACCTATATGTATATATGTATATAATATCATCATATTAGCATTATATTTTTATATATATCATATAATTTCACTAAACTCATCCCTAATACAATCCATGTAGTGTGTGAATGAATCACATCGCTTTGAGGGGGCGGTAATCCACACTTCCTCAATCGAAATTATCGTATTTACACCAATTGGAAAGTAAAAATATGTGTGTTGTAAAAGGAATGAATAAGATTAAAGACATAATAAGTATAATATATAACATAAATAAATATATTTTTCATCATAATTTCCACCATGAGAGATGGTAAAGGAAAAATGAACAATTATCGTTTAGTGAGGCGGTAGTTCGTCATGCACGTAAATAGTATGTTCGTTACCCATTAGATAGAGGTGTGTGTAAGTGTAGGTTGAACCCTTATAATAAAAATATCCTAGTATATTAAGGATAATTTTTTTTATACAATTATGGAATAAGGATAGTGTAGGGGGTGTAAAAGGAAAATAAAAGAAAGGAGTTTGAGAGAAGGTGTTACCTCTTAATCGGGTAACTCCTTCTGGTTTATTCCAAAAAGATTCCTTGGAAGATTCTATTCCAAAAGGGGGGATTAAAGGAGTAAAGAAAGGATTTTTGGAATTTTATTGGGCATGTCTTGTTCAAATATAAGTGGTTTTAGATGTGTGAAGAAGAGGGATAGGTGGTGGCCTTTTATAGGGAAGAAGGAATGACTCTTGTAAATATTTGAAGAGAGAATTTCACCCACATTTTTCATGTTTCAAGTGGATCCAATAATGATCCAAAGTCAATACAAGGGAGTATAGGGTACAAATATGGTTATAAAATGGATTTTTTACAAGTTTGTAAGTTTTTTTGGGCCTTAAAGTTATGGTTTAGTCCCTTATTAAGCTTAATTTAACCTTAATAGATGTAATTAATTTTAATCACTTTCATTAATCTTTTTGGTCAAAAACTTTGTTAAACCATTTAAACATGATAAATTATTATGATTCCAAATATGGAATTAATTTTTCTAAATTCCAATCACATAATTTTCAGAAATTAATTTAAAATTAATCTCGCAGTCAGGTCAACAATGCGGGTTTTTAAAGTAAAAACATTTAAAAGTTTGTTAAGTTCTCATATACAATTTCAATGTGAAATTGATATAAATGACCTAAATTTTATTAATTGAAAAAAATATTATCTAATTAAACTTTGAAATAAATTTAAAATATAATTTAATATTATAAATAAATTATAACAAAATGCAGTTTTGAACTAAAATTCTGTATTTTTAATTATTCATTAAAAAATGAAACCTTACAGAAAAATACCAAAAAATTATCCTTAACTAATTTTTTTGTTTCTATTTCAAAGATGAAATTTATTTTGACATATTAAGTATATAAAATTTCCAAAATTGGGATTTAAAATAGATTCTTCATTAAAAAGTGGTAAAACTATATTTATAAAAATACATATTTTTAAGCATAAAGTTGGGTTTGTTCTTATCTTACGTATATAAAATCTATTTAATGAATATAAAAAATATTTGTTTGAATATATAACATATATATTACATTAATATCACTCACTAATTGTATTTAATTTAATTTATTAGGATAAAATAGCTTTTTGACCATAAAAATAATAATAATACCTTTTTTATTCAATCGGTTTTCATATTCATTTATAATTAATTGGTAACCTATGAATTCATATTATATTTTTTAAACCATATATTTTCATAAATTAGTTAATAATATTAATAACCTCTAATTTAATGCCTATTTCATATCTTATTATATTAAATAATCATATTTTAATCATATATTATTGTTAGGGAAACCTCGGTCTTGCGTGTTTCACAAGCCATTGAGGAAATTCATTGTTGCATATAACGTAAGCTAACCTCAGTGTTCCATGTAGGGAAATATAATGTTTATGTTGCATGATATACATGATTAACTTAGTGTTTCATATAACGCAATCCATAATATTGATTTAATATAAAATAAATTATCTTCAGTGTTGCGTAAAATGAAAAATATCAAAAATATTAAATTAATTCAACAAATATATTTCAAAAAATATCAGGGTGTTACATTATACCCCCCTTAAAATGGATTTCACCCTTGAAATTTTTCTAGGTTATCAAAGGTTTAATAATTGAAATTTTCATTCATAAAACCCCACATCGTAAATATGAATACTAAAACTTCCCTTAAAAAAGGAAAATTGGAACCATAATGGTTACCCAAAGTAACATATAATCAGGTTTCCACATGGGAGAACATATTTGGTAATTGAAAACATGAACATGGAAGAGAAATATAACCATCATGTTTTGATGGAGAGTGATATAGAACAAGGTCAGGAGAAAGTTAACAATTGGAAAGCCATAAATCTATGATAAACTAAGGGACCATCTGATTCATCATAAATGGAGGTACTATGATAAAATTTTTGGTTTAAAGATCATTTTTACTAAATTTAAAGAATTTTCATGAAAATATGTACTTACATTATTTAAATACAACCTCACCCTTTGTTGTTCCTTGATCTACTTTGCCTCTTTCTCTAAAAATAAAGGTGAATTTTTTTCATTCTCGAAGACTAACAGATCATGAGATCCATGATATGATATCCCATTTTTCATCTATTATCATAAATACCATGTTTTTATAACAATTTATCCAATATTCTTAAAACATCATGTGGTAAGATAATACTTTATTCTCACAAACTTCATCCAATGTTTAACTTAATCTTTCCATAAATGGTTAACCTTATAACCCTTTCGAAAGATAAAAATATAAAACATTAGAAATAAGTCACAAAATCATATTAACATTGATCCCCCATATATCACAAATTATATCTTGGTTGTCACATTCAAAACATGTGAATACCCTCATCATATATTCTCTTGAAACATGGTAATAATCTGAATTACCATAAATACTTTAGGAAAACATGTATGCTTACTTATTCCAAAGGTTATTAGATATATTCCTTATATCCAAGAAGTTGTAAACTTCATCCATGATGTAATATACCACTTTTTCAAAAATCACTTATCAGATCCAAAGTAATCAGTGTTATCCAATTTACTTTATCCAAATCAATTATCTCTTTATCCAAGAAAAACACAATTTTCTCAACATCTTGATCACATTAAGGGTTACCTTACCTTAATAAAAATATCACTTATTTATGTCTTCATCGCCATTAAACATATCCTTTTCAATCCTTAATGAAATATTATATTAAAAATACTTATATATTTTATGATTCATGTAATGTAATCTTTGAATTCCAAAACATAAGTACTTTATTCATCCAAATTTATTCTTAAACCATTACTCAGGAATCATCAAATTATTCCTTAATACTTATTTCCTAAAATATGAAATATGAATCATGTCTTAAGGTTCATCAACCTCAATCTAATCATTCTTCTTATGATAAATTTAAATAATACTGAAATAACATCACATGCCTTTCACATGTTGTTTGCGGTCTCTTTATCTTCATAAGTATAACCAATACTCATACCACCTTCCTAACTCTCTTTATGAGATTTCCACTTTGGAAATTTATTTGCATAATTATCATACTTTCCACATATAAAATATTCAATATTAACCATGTTCCTTCTAGTTATCTCTATTGAATAAAACCATAAATCATAGGGTGAGAAACACATATCATATAAGAAAACTACATAATCGTGAAGATTTAATTATAGGATGTCTAAATCATGACACCAGCCATTTAATATATGACACCTTATATTTATCCTAGGTTATTCATGGTTATCTTTTATTCAAATCCTTCATAATTTTCCGTGAAGAGTTTGTGAATTTCCAAAGTATATCCTCTCGGAGTGTCAAACTAGGTGTACAGTAAGGCCCATTGTCATGTACCAGATTACCCTGATTCAGACCCGGAACATCTTTTTGGGGTTGTACCCCTAGGTACATTTGTTCCAGAACCAAATCCAATTTTAGTAACTAGACATGGATTTATTTCTAGTTTACCACTCACTCTATCATTTACCAAAATTCCAAAACATTTTCCTAAACATTAACTCATCCTTATACTTATCCATAGAGACATCGCTAGACTTATTTTTAGAAATATACCTAGGGATATCACTAAAGTTTTATCATCCTAGTTTTTTGAAGGTTGACTAAACCTATCCTCTGATACCAAATATAGCAACTCATACTTGACATACATGGATATTACATCATTTTAGATGAATATTTAGTACATTACAAAAATACATGCCCGAGGACCATAATAGTTTAGTGTCTTTGGAAACCTAGAAACAAAATATTCTATCTTGGTAAAATATCTTCAGCATCTCCCATAAAGATCTCTACCTTTAGTAATTCTACCTAAAACCTTTCTTCATAGCTAGGGGAAAGTAAATATAAGAAAGGGGTGAGCTCAGATGCTCAGTAAGTGTAAACAAAGAAAATGTGTAAGCATAACATAAACAAAAGGGTATGGAACTTGAGAATAACATTTGAAGATCATACCCATGCATATTAGATATCAAAATAAAGATTGGTAGTTTATAAGATATGAATCATAAGGAAATAGAGAACACAATCCATGAAATCATAACATAGGAATAAAACATGGGATTGTGAAAAACACATAATCATATAATAACCCTATATCAAGGTGACCTACCACGGCCTTTGTAACATGTTAGGCTTAGGTTAATCACCCATGCACCTGCTTCGGGCTTGGGATTCCCTCTCATGTACCCTCTTATTTTGGGATTGAGATGTCCTTCTGTGTACCCTCTTGTTTTGGGATTAGGCTACAACTTGTGTACCCTCTTTCTTTTAGTCTTGGGAGACAACCCATGTACCTTCTTGTTTTCAGGCTTGGGAAATAACCTGTTACCCTCTTTCTTTTAGGCTTGGGATAGAACCCATGTACCTTCTTGTTTTCGAGATTGGGCTACAACCTGTGTACCCTATGAGATCATATACAAATTATCATTACCTAATGAATTGGAGGGAGATATAGGTCCCAACCATATCATAATAAAATCATTCATACATGTGCCATAATATAATACAACTTTCATCATATCATGACCCATAAAAAGATATAGGTTTTATAAATATCAAATCACGACCCGTAAAATGAAATGGGTATCATTAAGATTTCATCACATCATAACCTATGAAAATATATAGGTTTCAGAATCACTTAAGGAATGCATAACCCATGAAATAAATTGGGTTTCAAAATCATAAAACCCATGGAAGTGAAACAGGTGTCTTAAGCATCATCAAAATATAAACCATTCAAGAAAAAATTTGAATGAAACATTTGAATAATTTCTTATAAGAGAATGAGTAACATCAACAGATGTTATATTAGATGGAAAATAACTTGGAATGATATTTTTAAAAAAAATTCTTTGAGGTAAATATCTTTTCTTCTTTGAAAAGGTATCTTTAAAACATAAAACCTTTTGAACACCATTTTCCTTACAAACTTATAAAAGAAGCTTGAAAACCTTTTGGAAAACATTTTTCTTAAAAACTTATAAAAGAAGCTTGAAAACCTTTTGAAAACCCATTTATTTTAAAATATATTTTAAAAACATTTTCTTAAAAAATAAACATTTAAATGTGAAAATAAATATTTAAATAATTAATGGCAGGTAAATCTGTACATGTCATATGAGGTAAAAAGAACATTCCTTTTTCACGGTAAAAATGTTAAAAAAATGCCTCATTCGGAAAGTGAAAATAATATTCATTTAAAAAAATTGGTAAAATACAAAAGGGGTAAAAATTTCTTTTAAATATTTTAGGATAATAGTAGAATATTCTTGGAACCCTTTTTAGAAAATATAGATTTCCAACCGAAGAGAGGGTAAAGTTGGGATTTCTTAAAAATAATTTCTTAACTATCTTATGTACCAAACAGTAGAAAAATGGTAACAATACATGAATATATCATGAATAAAAAGAGGATAATAAATTTCATGAATTTTCTTGAGAGATAGGTTATAAGATTTCATCAAAGGAATCATAAATATAAACAATCTTGAAAAGTGATGAGATTGTTTCAATAAACTCTTATCACTTAGTAACTTGGGATCATACTCTCTATGTAAGAAAAGGAAACTACATGAAGCTTAAAATATCATGAAAAGATTTATATTTATGATATATCACATAAAATGGAAGTATATACACATCAAAATTAATTTAACCGCATAAAAAACATGAGTCTCAAAGAAGGAAAATTGAGACAAAACTATTTTACTGATTTGGTAACTTTTGAAACTTAAATCCCATGAAATAAATTTCATATAATGGATATTTAAATACCCATAAATTTAACTATAATAATAATTTAATATATCCATGGTTATTATACAAACCATACAAAAGTAATGGGTGGTTAATAAAGCATGTATCTCATGGAAATAAAAAGTGAGATGAAATACCCTTACCTTGTATCTTGACTCTCATTGTACTCATTCAAACCACATGTATAACAACAATAAATTTATTATAAATCTTTTACAGAACCATATTATTATATCTAATACAATATATGGTTTGATCATGACCTTATATTTCCCTCTTGTTAACAAACCTATGTTAAGGTTTCACTTCGGGTAATATTCGCTTTGTTCTTCGCATGTGTCTTAATTTGTTATATCTTTGGTCCTTACATATATATCATGATTAAAAAATTTAAATAATGATATAAATATCATTTATATTCATTATATTTGTATTATAATATATAATATAGAAGTATGAAATGGAATTCACTATTCATGAAGACGGTAAGTCGTACGTACACATGAACGTTGTTTCCATTTTTATTATTGTATTGAACGAAAGAAATAAAATGGACTATATGTATATATGTATATAATATCATAAATTAGCATTATATTTTTATATATATCATATAATTTCACTAAACCCATCCTTAATACATTCTATGTAGTGTGTGAACGAATTCGCATTGAGGGGCGCTAGTCCACACTTACTCAAACGAAATTATTGTATTTACACAAAATGAAAAGTAAAAAAAAGATATGTGTTGTAAAAGGAATACAGAATATTAAATAAATAATAAATATAATATATAACATATATAAACATATTTTCCATCATAATTTCCACTATGATAGGTGGTAAAGGAAAAATGAACAATCATCGTTTAGTGAGGCAGTAGTTTGTCGTACATGTAAACAGTATGTTCGTTATCAATTAGATGTAGGTGTGTATAAGTGTAGTTTGAACCCTTATCATAACAAAATCCTAGTATATTTAGGATACTGGTGTTTTTATACAAGCATAGGATAAATATAGTGGAGGGGGTGGAGAAGTAAAATAAATGAAATGAGCTTGAGAGAAGGTGTTTCCTCTTAATCGGGTAACTCCTTTTGGTTTGTGCCAAAAGGCTTCCTTGGAAGACTTTATGACCAAAGGGAGGATTTAAATGAGAAATGGAGGGATTTGGTAATTATATTTGTCATATATTTTCTAGAAATAATTGGTTTTATATGTTTTAATAAAATGGAGAGGTGGTGGCCTTTTATAGGGAAGGAGGAATGACACTCTTGTAAATATTTGAAGAGAGAATTTCACCCACGTTTTTCATGTTTCAAGTGGATCCAATAATAATAAAAAGTTGATAAAAGGGAGGATAGTGTCTAAATTTTTCTAGAAAATGGATTTTGGACAAGTGTAAAGTTTATTTTTCTCCTTAAGGTTATGGTGTAGTCCCTTATTAAGCTTAATTTAACCTTAATCGAAGTAATTAATTTTAATCACTTTCACTAATCTTTTTGGTCAAAAACTAAGTTAACCTATTTATAAATTATAAATTATTATAATTAAAAATATGGAATCAATCTTTCCAAATTCCAATCATATAATTGGTAGAATATAATTTTAAATTAATCCTTCCATTGGGTTGACTATGCGAGTTTTTAAAGTAAAAACATTCAAAAGTTTTCTAAGTTCTCATATCCAATTTCAGTGTGAAATTGGTCTAAGTGAGCTACATTATATTAACTGATAAAAATATTATATAATTAAAAATTTAAACCAATTTAAAATGTAATTTAACATTATAAATAAAGTAGATGAAAAAACACTTTTGAACTAAAATTCCATATTTTTAACTATTCATTAAAAAATGAAATCTTACTAAAAAATACCAAAAAAATATCGTTACCTAATTTTTATGTTTTTATTTAAAATATGAAGTTTATGTTGAAATATTAAGTCTATAAAACTTCCAAAATTGGGATTTAAAATGGGTTCTCCATTAAAAGGCGATAAAACAACATTTATAAAAATACATGTTTTTAAGTATAAAATTGGGTTTGTTCTTATCTTTGTAGGTTTTGGGCGCAGCGGAAGCACGTTGGTGGGTTTGCCCAACTTTAATTTTAACGTTAAACAAAGTTCAATCCGAGATCCGTCATGATTTAAAACACAGAATCTTCAGAATAGAACGAAGAACGAAAAAGAAAAGAAGAATCCCATAACCCTTGAGATAGGATCATCATATGTTGGTTATAATTAATTTAATTAATTCATAAGAATTACCTCGATGGAATTCTTTCTTCGTTGGAGTCTCTGGTCACGATCCTATGATCCGTCGTTGTGTTGTAGAATCCAAGTACATGATTCCCTTAACGGTGATCCACACATGCTCCACGTATCTCTGGACGTCGCCGAAGGGATCTCCAGGTGCTAGCGTGGAAGAGCCTTCACTTGCGATGTCCGCCTTCAACCACCTTGATCTGGTGGAGGATCTCGCTTTCGTAACTTGAAAGCGTTCTTGTTGGAAAGGGAATTCTCTCTTGGCTTGAGAGTATTTCCAGATCCGTTGTGCACAACAATGGCTCTCTTTCTATGAGAATAATGTAATTGGGATTATAATACTTAGAATAATAAAATGAATTAATTGCTCGAAAGAATTTAATCATTTCATTTAATTCTTAGTAATACCCCATGTCTTAATAATGATAGTTGACCGTCATTATTACTTGACATGTTCCCAACGTATTACATTTAATATCATTTAATTAAATAAACAATATTTTTCTCACGAATCCCAAAAAACAAACTACACGGCGTGTACTTTTATTTTTCATTTTATTTATTTCCTCCACCATATTTATTAGACCTTGAGTAATGGCTATTTATTTCTTAAATAAATGTAATTTCATTACTCGCTAATAAATATATATTATTTCGCCCACAATATATTCTCTCGAATAACTAGTGTCGAAATAAATGTGATCAGGAATCATTAAATAATTATTAAACCACAGTCGTGAATAATATTTATTTAACTTGTTAAATTAATATTTAACTGAGATACATGGACACACTTAGTGTGTGACCCTCTAGGACTCTTTCTCAGTGGCATTAGGCAGAGCCTACCTAAATTCCAAGGTTAGCGTCTAGAAACACGCCAAGGCACCCATAGAAAAAGAATTTAACACCGCAATGATTTGTCACCTCCTACGAATTCTTACCATGTAATATAATCCCTTTGTCTCGATATCTCCAATCAAGCGGGTTGCATGTTAGTGTCATCAACCCATGTGCTCGATTATTCTTTCTTTGACTTCCTGGAATTGAACTCGCCCATACCTTACCATGGCCATGGATTTATTTAGGCTATATCAATTCCATCAAAGGGCCTGAGATATCTACTTCCGTTATGGAACAGAAGAGAAAAATCCTTTCTCGCATTATCTATTAATGCAGTATTACTCGTGACGCACCCAACGTATCTTACCTCGCTGCGAACAGTGTGTCGTCACAGTTTTCGTCAATACATCGAAGTGCGCGATTCGTAATATCCATTAATAATAATCTTAAAGTCTAAGGACCAATACACATGTCTGCAGATAGGAACATCCAATGACACTATGAAATGTGGATTTCCTACTGGAGGGTCTCGTTCTCATAATATCCTCCTGGATATTACCAAGGGCGCACACCATGAGAAGGTGCCTCAAATTTTTATGAGTCATTACCCCTAATGACCTGTATTATTTGTGTCCCTCAAATAATATCATCCGGCCATAGAACATATATTCAAGAAAAGTTTTATGGCACTTCTAGGTTCTAATCATATCAGGGATACACTATGACCCATTAATGCAACAGTTTTCCTTAGGACATTATCACATGCATTGTCACGCAGAAGAACAATCAAGATGTGATAAGGCTTTTATTAATGAATAAAGTACAAAGTAGTTGGTTCTAGACCACCAACTCCAACAGACTCCCACTTGGACTAGAGCCAACGGCTAACAACCTTTAACCCACTAGCTCTCACATGATATTCATGCTTCTGTTGAGATAGTCCTTTAGTCATGGGGTCCGCCACGTTCTCTTACATGGACACTATGCTCACTGCAGATTCACCCCTTCGATAGAAATCCCTCAAGAGGTGATACTTCCGGAGTATGTGCTTTGTCCATTGATGTGACCTTGGTTCTTTTGCAAGAGCCACTGCTGCAGTATTATCACAATACAATGTAATTGGATATTTACTGCTAGGCACCACATCAAGATCCTAGACAAAGTTACGAATCCAGATGGCTTCCTTGGCTGCATCAGAAGCCCCTATATACTCAGACTCCACTATAGAATCGGTGACAACTGGATGCTTTGAACTCTTCCAGCTCATAGCTCCTCCATTGAGACAAAAAACATATACAGATTGCGACTTCAGATCATTATGATCTGTCTGAAAACTAGCATCAGCATACCCTCTGATGACAAGCTCCTCATCTCCTCCATACACCAGGAACATATCCTTAGTTCTTCTTAGATACTTAAGGATAGTCTTAACAGTAGTCCAATGTTGTTCTCCTAGATCTGTTTGATATCTACCTACCATGCTCAGTGCATAGGCAACATCAAGCCTGGTACATAACATGACATACATGATGGATCCTATAGCCGAAGCGTATGGGATCTTACTCATCCTATCTTTCTCCTGATGTGTCTAGGGACACATTTTCTTAGAAAGATGTAAGCCATGTGACACTCGAACCAATCCCCTCTTGGATTTTTCCATACTAAATCTCTTTAGTATCTGGTCAATGTATGTACCCTGACTTAGTCCAAGCAGCCTCTTGGATCTATCACGAATGATCTTGATCCCTAGAATTTAGGCTGCTTCTCCTAAGTCCTTCATGGAGAAACACTTGTTTAACCAGTTCTTAACTGACTGTAAGGCTGGTAAATCATTTCCAATAAGCAATATGTCATCAACATATACCACTAAGATAATGACCGCATTCCCATTAAACTGCTTATAAACACATGGATCACATTCGTTCTTAATGAAACCAAATTCCTTTATGGCTTCATCAAATTGAATGTTCCATGACCTGGATGCTTGCTTCAATCCATAAATGGATTTATGAAACTTTCAAACCCGTTTGGATTCACCTGGTGTCACAAACCCTTCTGGTTGTGTCATATAGACATCTTCTTGAAGGTTCCTGTTAAGGAATGTTGTTTTGACATCCATTTTCTAAATCTCGTAGTCATGGTAAGTTGCTATGACAAGTATGATTCTTATGGATTTAAACATGGAAACTGGCGAGAAGGTTTCATCATAGTCAATTCCTTGAAGCTGTCTGAATCCTTTAGCCACTAGCCTTGCTTTATAGGTGCTAACTTGACCTTCCATGTCCAGCTTTCTTTTGAATACCCATTTGCATCCAACAGGCTTTACATCAACTGGCTCATCGACCAGAACCCAAACTTGGTTCTGATACATGGAATCCATCTCAAAATTCATAGCTTCTAGCCATCTTGCAACTTCTGAGCTTTCTACTGCTTCCTTGTAGGAGAGAGGTTCATCATTGTCCAACAATAATGATTCACCATCCTCGGTGACTAGGAAACCAAATCTCTCTGGTTCCCTTACCTCTCTTGAGCTCCTACGCAGTACTTATGTTTCTGGAACCTCTTCCACGGGGACCTGTGGAACTTGTTCCTGTACCAACTCTTGTGTATCTTGAGCATCAACTTCGTCGAAGTCAATATTGCTCCCACTATCCTTCTTGAGGATGTGCTCCCTCTTAAGAAAGACGTCTTGTCTGGCGACAGTCACTTTCTTGCCTTGAGGGTTATATCAGTAATATCCTTTCGTTTCCTTGGGATATCCTATAAAGATACACTTCATGCCCCGGGGTGCTAGTTTTTTGCATGATAAGGCCTTAACAAACGCCTCTCATCCCCATACACGTGTGTGCGACAAAGTGGGTTTCCTTCCATTCCATAACTCGGATGGAATTCCATTTTCCTCCTTAGTTGGTACTTGGTTTAAAGTGTATGCTGCAGTTTGTAATGAATATCCCCAAAAGGATAATGGAAGATCTGCATGACTCATCATCAACCTCACCATGTCCAACAAGGTGCGGTTACTCCTTTCACTAACACCATTCCATTGTTGTGTATAAGGAGGAGTGAGTTGAGATAGAATCCCAGACTCCTGTAGAAGATCGATGAACTCTTGGTTCATATATTCTCCACCTCGATCTGATCGAAGCTTCTTTATCTTCTTACCAAGATGATTATCTACTTCATTCTTTAATTCCTTAAATTTATCTAAGGACTCTGACTTATACCTCATTAAGTAGACATAGCCATATCTGCTCAAATCATCATTAAAAGTAATGAAGTAAGAATATCCACCTCTAGCTTTTACTGGAAATGGTCCACACACATCTGTGTGTACCAATCCTAGAAGCTCTATAGACCTTTCACCTTGTCCACCAAAAGTTGGCTTGGTCATTTTTCCTTGTAAACAAGTGTGACATCTATCAAGTGGTTTTAGCTCAGTAGAGTCTAAATATCATCTTGGCAGAGCTTTGTCAAGTGCTTCTCGTTCACATGACCAAGGCGGTGATGCCATAACTGGGTGATGTATGAGTCATGTGAGTTTGTTTCATTATCAATTTCCAACACTTGGTTTTCGTAATTTAGTACATACAATCCATTATTCAAATGTGCCATACCATAACATACATTGTTCTTATAAAAGAGACAACCCTTATTTCCGAACTTGAAAATAAATCCATCCATATCCAAACAAGATACAGAAATTATGTTCTTGGTAACACTAGGAACAAAATAACAGTTTTGTAAAACCAAAATCATGCTAGTTGGCAATGAGAGGTGATAGTCACCAATATCCAATGCATCCAGCCTTGCTCCATTGGCAGCTCGAGGATCCACCTCTCCTCTGGCGATCTTTCTAAATCTACTTGGTTCCTGCATTTGAATACAGATGTGAGCCCCACAAGCTGTATCTAATACCCAATGTGTAGAAATAGAAAGATTGCACTCGATAACGAACGCACCTTTAGCGTCCCCACGCTTTTGGATGCAGTTCCTCTTCCAGTGGCCCTGCTTGCCACATGCAAAACACACCGCCTCCCATTCCTTGCCCTGCCTCTGGATCTTCCCCTTCTTGGAGGGATGGTACTCAGGGGCTTCAGACCGTTTATAAGTCTCTGGCCCCTTTGCCTTGTCCTTCCTTTTCTTGTTCACCATAAGGACCACAGTTTTGTCACGCCCCATGTCCTTTTCTACCTGGAGAATCAAGGTCAGAAGCTCTGATAGACTCTTCTCATTGACGCTCATATTATAGTTGACAATGAAGCTAGAGAAGGTCTTGGGCAGTGATTATAGGATGAGATATGTACGCAACTCATCCAGGAATTTAATCCCTAAGATGTCTAGGTGTTAAATGTATCCAATAAGATTGACTACATGAGGCCCAGCTGGCGCAGACTCTCCAAGCTTCGTGGTAAACAAAGCATTGGAGATCTCATACCTCTCATGTATCGCCTTCTCTTGGTAGATATCTTTAAGGTCAGACATCACGCTATACGCGTCCATGTTTTCATGTTGCTTCAAGAGCTCATTAGAAATGACTGATAGCATGAAACACTGGACATCTGTGGCATCATCCATGTGTTTCATGTAGAGAGATAATTCATCATCACTAGCATCTTTCCCAGGCGCAACTGGAATAGGCTCTTCCAACACATACAATTTCCTTTCATGGCGAAGGACGACGCGTAAACGCCTTTGCCACTCTTGGAAATTGGTGCCGGTGAGAAGGTTTTCCTTATCTAGTATGGTGCGTAATGATATGTTTGAAGTCATTTTCTTTTTGTTTCTACAAATTAAGATGAGCAAAGGTTTAGTACTTTATTACAAAAAAAATTGAGACAAATAAATAAATTAATACTTATTAGTCTCCCACTATTTTATCAAAATCTAATAGCCCTCACCATTGACTTCGGAATATTCTGTTGCGTGAATATTCTAGTGGTAAGGATCCATATTTCCCTTCGCATTACCCCAACTAGGGTTGGTCAAGCAACTTGAAGGGTTTTAGGTTGGCATTCCAAATGCCAACTGCATTAGCTCGTAGCTCCTTGATCCGCTGAGTGAACTCCTCAATCCTGAAATCCTTTTATTTTGGATTTCCTCAACCTTTGCCTCTTGGTCACACCAAGTCCTGTTGTGTTAGTCAACCCTTGATGCAAACCAAGTCAAGTCAACCCAAAACCTTGAATTAGAATTCCCCGATAATTGAAATCACCCCAACTAGGGTTGGTCAAGCACTTTAAACTATGGTTTGATTCTAACCAAGATTATGGAAGGCTATGCCGACTTAATATTTCTTTTGAGGGATTTTATCCTTATACGTAAATTTCCATTTTACTATCTTTGATTAAATGCTTGTTAATATTAAGTGGGATATACTTAAGTGATTAACCATGTCTAAGATAATATTTACGTATAAGCCGGTTTTATTTTAGTTCCATCTTGCATGCTCGTTTAATTCATTAATTATGTGATCGTGACAACACACCCATAATAAATAAACCATGAAACTGACAGAAATAAAATAAATGGTATGATCATAAGCTTTTCTATTGGTTATTTTATCTAGTGGTTGATAAACTAACCCAAGACCTAGGGAAGAAACACCTTGAACCTTTTGGGTTCGTGTTTACAGCTTTCCACTTGTCCACCTTTGTATCTCCTTTGATTGGTTTCACCTTGGCTCCTGAATTGATCTGCCTCCACTAGCTTGGGAGCTTCATCCATTACATATGCATTTATCTCACATGCAGGTGAGGGGTAAAAGGGGGGTTTTACATAAAAGAATCCTTGGGCGCGCAGGCCCTATATATTAATGAGGAGATGGCTCGCAGGCTAACAAATTTAATTTAAATAAATAAATTAAAAAAACCATTCACACACAAAGTTCTCTGTCTAGATCATGATCATCCATACATGCAACGATATTTACGCATAAATAAAACTAGAATTCAATTCTTTAATCGTTCTTGTTTAAGATAAATCACGCTCGAATCAATTAATTATCTTTAATTAATCAATACTTTTATCTTAAATCATTTTTCTGGATTTCTTTGAGATTATCATCCATCATGATTTTAAACAAATAAATTCATTTAAAATTATCCTTGTACGTAACTTGTACCTTGGAGGCAACCCGGTGAATTCCCATTTATTACGCAAATGTTAAATTAAACACATATATATATAACACCTATCACGTGTTGTGCCTCAGCTTTACGCCTGCACCATGGTACACGTCTCAAGGGTTTGTATAATATAATAATAAATTTTAATAAATCTGTGTAATTTGGGTGAGTACACGGTGTGTAGTTCCGACTACACAGAATGTACTTTTCTTTACCGTCCATCCGAAGTACACGCCCAGGGACAGGGCGTGTTAATGTACTTTGGAAATTTTCGGAGTACATGGCGTGTACAGTGGGACACACGCCGTGTAGTTTCCGCGTTATACGGTTTCCAGCCGGGCAGGCCATGTACGGAGTACACGGCCCAACCCTAACCCGAAGGGACTATACGCCGTGTTCATTGGACCACACGACGTGTAATCCAGAAACCATGTGCCACCTGTTTCTGGTCAACACACGGTGTCTTAAATTCTTAGAAAGAATCCAATACACGGCCTGATTTGGAAGATCAGTCAATGCATTAAACCTAGACTACACGACGTGTACTTCCAAATACACGCCGTGTACTCTGGTGTTGTACGGCCAGAAACGTTTGGCTCCTCCAGATGAGTTCCTCTATTTTAATTTAATCAAAATTAAAAGAAAAATTCATTTCTGTGAGGTGAACGAGAAACAAGGGAGGAGGAACAGATCTCGATATTCAGATTTCCATAACGATTAAACTTGAATTGAAATAACTGAATTATTAAATGCATAAATTACCAACGAAAAACTAAATAATTATAATAAATGATATGATCCCTCTGATACCACTTGTAGGTTCTGGGCGCAGCGGAAGCGCGTTGGTGGGTTTGCCCAACTTTAATTTTAACGTTAAAAAACATTCAATCTGAGATCCGTCACGATTTAAAACACCGAATCTTCGGAATAGAACGAAGAACGAAAAATAAAAGAAGAATCTTGGAACCCTTGATATAGGATCATCATATGTTGGTTATAATTAATTTAATTAATTCATAAGAATTACCTTGATGGAATTATTTCTTCGTTGGAGTCTCCAATCACGATCCTGTGATCCGTCGTTGCATTATAGAATCCAAGTACAGGATTCCTCTAGCGGTGATCCACACGTGCTCCACGTATCTCTGGACGTCGCCGAAGGGATCTCCGGGTGCTAGCGCGGAAGAGCCTTCGCTTGCGATGTCCGCCTTCAACCGCCTTGATCCAGTGGAGGATCTCGCTTTCGTAACTTGAAAGCGTTCTTGGTGGAAAGGGAATTCTCTCTTGTCTTGAGAGTATTTCTGGATCCGTTGTGCACAACAATGGATCTCTTTCTATGAGAATAATGTAATTGGGATTATAATACTTAGAATAATAAAAGTAATTAATTGCTCGAAAGCATTTAATCATTTCATTTAATTCTTAGTAATACCCCATGTCTTAATAATGACATTTGACCATCATTATTACTTGACATGCGCCCAACGTATTACATTTAATATCATTTAATTAAATAAAAAATATTTTTATCACGAATCCCGAAAAACAAACTACATGGCGTGTATATAAATATACACGGCATGTACTTTTATTTTTCATTTTATTTATTTCCTCTACCATATTTATTAGACCTTGAGTAATGTATATTTATTTCTTAAATAAATGTAACTGCATTACTCGCTAATAAATATATATTATTTCGCCCACAATATATTCTCTCGAATAACTAGTGTCGAAATAAATGTGATCAGGCATCCTTAAATAATTATTAAACCACAGTCGGGAATAATATTTATTTAACTTGTTAAATTAATATTTAACTGAGATACATGGACACACTTAGTGTGTGACCCTCTAGGCCTCTTTATCAATGGCATTAGGCAGAGCCTGCCTAAAGTCCAAGGTTAGCGTCTAGCAACACGCCAAGGCACCCATAGAAAAATAAGTTAACACCGCAATGACGTGTCACCTCCTACGAACGCTTACCGTGTAATATAATCCCTTTTTCTCGATATCTCCAATCAAGCGGGTTGCATGCTAGTGCCATCAACCCATGTGCTCGATTATTCTTTCTTTGACTTCCCGGAATTGAACTCACCCATACCTTACCATGGCCATGTATTTTTTTAGGCTATATCAATTCCATCAAAGGGCCTGAGATATCTACTTCTGTTATGGAATAGAAGGGACAAATCCTTTATCGCATTATCTATTAATGTAGTATTACTCGTGACGCACCCAACGTATCCTACCTCGCTGCGAACAGTGTGTCGTCACAATTTTCGTCAATACATCTAAGTGTGTGAGTTGTAATACCCATTAATAATAATCTTAAAGTCTAAGGACCAATACACACGTCCGTAGATAGGAACATCCAATGACACTATGAAATGTGGATTTCCTACTGGCGGGTATCTTTCTCATAATATCCTCCTGGATATTACCAAGGGCTTACACCATGAGAAGGTGCCTCAAAGTTTTATGAGTCCTCACCCCTAATGACCTGTATTATTTGTGTCCCTCAAATAATATCATCTGGCCATAGAACATATATTCAAGAACAGTGTTATGGCACTTCTGGGTTCTCATCATAGTAGGGATCTGCTATGACCCATTAATGCAACAGTTGTCCTTAGGACATTATCACATGCATTGTCAGGCAGAAGAACAATCAAGATGTTATAAGGCTTTTATTAATGAATAAAGTACAAAGTAGTTGGTTCTAAACCACCAACTCCAACAATCTTATGTCAATCTAATCTATTGAATGAATATAAAAAAATTATTGAATATATAACATATATAATACATTAATATCACTCACTAATTGTATTTAATTTAATTTATTAGGGTAAAATAGCTTTGTGACCATAAAAATAATAATATTACCTTTTTTATTCAATCATCTTTCATATTCATTTATAATTAATTGGTAACCTATGAATTCATATTATATTCTATAAACCATATATTTTCATAAATTATTTAATACTATTCATAACCTCTAATTTAACATTTAGGTTATATCTTATTATATTAAATAATAATATTTTAATAATATATTATTGTTTGGTAAACCTCGATCTTACGTGTTACGCAAGCCATCGAGGAAAGTCATTGTTATGTATAACTCAAGTTAACCTTGATGTTTTGTATAGGGAAAAATAATGTTTATGTTGCATATTTTGCACGATTAACTTGGTGTTTCATATAACCCAAGCTAACATAGTTCTTTAATATAAAATAAACTATCTCAAGTGTTGCGTAAAATGAAAAATATCAAAAAGATTAAATTAATTTGAAAAAAATATTTCAAAAAATTTAGGGGTGTTACAGTTTCCTTATATTATATACCATCCTTTTGAGGAAATCATTTAGAAACATGCTTGGCCTTGTAACGTTCAAGGTAACCATGAGAGTCATGTTTGGTTTTGAAGACCCATTTGCATCCAACTCTCTTGTGTCCTTCATGCAATTCCATAAGGTCCCATAATTTGTTTTCTTCTATGGAATTCAACTCACATTTCGTGGAATATAACCACTTATCATAATTATCACAATTTATATCTTGATAATATGAAACTAGATCATTATCAATGTCATTTTCACTTTTTATTTCATGTAGATATACCACATAGTCATCTAAAATAACAGACCTTTTTCCCTTTGGGATATTTTTAACACTATTTCTTATGGTTCTTCAACCATTTCTTCATTGTGAATTTGGGAAACATTCTGTTGTGATTCTATATGATTATTTTGTGTTGCAATAATTTGAGTAACAATAACCTGTAAAGTTGGAGTATAAGAAAATGGAACTTTAATTCTAACTTCTTTAATTTTCACATTTTGTGGAACTTCACTCCCACTGGATTCACCATTCTCAATAAATCTAGCATTTCCAGTTTCAACAATTCTCATACTATGGTTAAGACAATAAAATCTATACCCCTTTGATTTCTCTAGATAACTAATGAAATATCCAGTGAGTGTTCTTGCATCCATTTTTCTTTATTGTGGATCATATGCTCTTATTTTTTTCTGAAAACCCCATACATGCAGGTGTATCAAACTAGGTTTTCTACCAATATAAAGTTCAAAAGGAGCCTTTGGAACTGCTTTACTGATAATCCTATTCAATAAATACATGGTAGATTTTAAATCATACATCCATAATGGCAAGTTTAAAGAAGAATTACTTAACATAATCTTAACCATATCCATTAATGTTCTATTATACCTTTTTTGCTACAACATTTTGTTGTGGTGTACCTGACATAGTTTATTTGTGCACATATGCCATGAATTTCTAGAAACTTTGCAAATGGACTAGGGTTTTTTCCACTTTAATAAAATCTTCCATAATATTCACCACCCCTATCAGGCTTTATGACCATCAATTTATTGTCTAATTTTATATCAACTTCATTTACATAAATTTCCAAGGCATTTATTTCTTGAGATTTCTCATGCAATAAATAGGCATATTCATAACATGAAAAATCATCAATAAAGGTGATAAATTATTTGTCTTTACTAAAATAATTGATATAAAAAAATTCACATATATCGGTATGTATGATCTCGAGGAGTTGATCACTTCTTATGGAACCTTTCTTTGTGTGTTGTTTTTTTCTTTAATGTGATCCACACAAATGTTTAGGTTGGTAAAATCCAAATTTGGAAGATTTCAATCTTAATAAATCTCTCTAATATTTTGTTGGAAATATGTCCTAAACATTTATGCCACAAATAAACAAACTTTTCATTTACTAAACCATGTTTAGTACCAAAATTATTATGCAAGGTCATATGTGTTTCAATATACATATTATCAAGATTTAGTTTATATAAACCATCATACAATAAACCAAATCCAATCATGTGTGTATGCTTCAACAAACTAAAATATCCATTCCCAAAATTAAAAGAGTATCCAGGAAGATCAAGTTTTGAAAAAGAAACCAAATTACTAGATATACTAGGTACATACAAGGTTTCACATAAATCCAAACTATATACACTATCAAGGATTAAACATTAATTTCTGACTACCTCCACTGGAACCTTCAATCTATTCCCTATAAAGATGAACTTTTCAGTTGGTCTTGTGATTTGGGATGAAAGGAATCTCTGCATCATATTAGAAACATGATTCGTGCAACCAGAATAAATCCACCATGTATTATACGGAACATCAACTAAGTTTGATTCATAACATGTATAAGCATTTTAGTTATCTTTCTTTTCAAACCAAGTCTTTCATTTTAGGCAATCATTTTGGAAATGTCCAAATTTCCCACGGAAATTACATTTATCTTTATTTCTGTTCTTCTGGTTCTTTTAGAGGACTCATTAACTTTCAATGACCTCTTTCCTTTTCCATGCTTCTTTATACCATACTTATTTCCTCCTTGATGATGCACATAATGGACGGACTGGATTCCTTGACTCTTTAAGCATGTTTCCTATTAAACTAGTATATTGTGCAATTCACCTACATTCCATTTATCTTTCATGGTGTTGTAGTTCATTTGGAATGGTCCATACTCAAAGGGAAATGAGTTTAGGAAAAATTGCACACATAAACTTTCATCCACTTCCATTCCTAAAGACTTAAGTCTTGCTACAATATTTTTCATTTCAATGATATGCTCATGCATAGTATGAAAACCATTAAACTTCATGATGATCAATGTACTCATTAATGTCCCGACAATATATTTGTCAGCAATTTGAGATCGATCCCCCACATATTTCATAGTTTCCTTAGCACTTTCAATTTTGGGGAGACCAGACTTGATGTTACTTGCTATTCTCATTCGCATTAACATCAAACTCAATTTATTCGATCTTTCCCAATGTTGTATAATATATTTTATCATCGTCACTACTTTTATCCATAATAGTAGTAGGTTTCTCTACTCAGAGTTATAAATCAATATCAAATAAATCAAGGTGAAATTGGATTTTTTCACTCCAATCAGAGAAATTTAGTCCATTAAAGATCGAAACAGTTGATGCATCATAGTGCAATGATTATGGAAAGCTAACTGTAATAAATACATGCTTAAAATTGATGCTTTGAATAATAATGCATCAATTTAGACGAATTATTTAACATAAAACGTGTATTAGTGTTCTCCTTTGGATGATACACTAATACACAATCATAATTGATACTAATTAAATTAGTTTTATTTGGAAATAATACACGCATCAGTTAAATTAATTTATTATCCTTGGATATATATAAATAAATCTCATAATACATATATATCACCAACAATTATATTCATAAATTATAAGAATATTCAAATTGTCTTTGGAAAATTAATAAATATCTCATAATACTCATAAAATATCATAATAGTATCAAATTTATGAGAAACCAATATATATTATTTTTACATAATTTAAGAACAATTTTATGATATGATCACTTTGGTGATTAAAAAATCTCATATGATAATGTTCCAAATATAAAACATCATAATCATAACATAATTATAAATACAAATAAATTTTAATAAATATAAATTCAAATTTTATTTACTCTTTCTTTATTTTGTTTTTTGTGTCAAATTTAAAACTATAATAATGATTTCAAATAATAAAAAATCATTTTTTAATAACAAAATTAACACACAATCCATCATATCTCTTTATTTAAATAATAAAAAAAACAAATTTTAAAATTATGAAAAAGAGGCGGTATTTGGGTTTCAAAAAACCCACGTAGAACATTCAAACAATTTGAATTTTTATATCAAAATAATAATAATAATTGTAATCATTATTAGTTTTAATTTGATCATCATCATTAATGCCCAGAGATATATTTTTTAACAATCCAGCATGCAGTCACAAGATAATGAAATAAATAAATTTCAAATTGTAAAATTATGAAGAGAGATACGCCATATTCAAGTTTCAAAAATCCCACAACATGTTCAAATTTAATAAAATTCCTCATAAAATATTAGATTCCCATGGATTTTTGAAACCAATAATAAATTATAATAATAATGAAACAAATTCATAAAAAACACATATTTCAAAGAAATAAAATCCATTACGTGAAACTGGAAAGAAAAATTCCAGAAAATCTATTACGTGAAATTGGAGATATCATTTAATTATAAACGTAGTCTAGATTTCAAATTCTAAATTCAAAGAAAAATGTAATAAATTTAAATATGAAAAAACTCGGATTTAATAACATCCTCTAATACTACATGTAAATTAATTTCAATTAATTTACGATCTTTAACATATGTATTTATCCTTGATTTTCTCCTGGTTAAAGGATTTATATCCTTTGCATATTATCTCTTCCACAGTGATTTTGATGGAGTGTATCAGAATGGTAAATTAAGACTTAACTGGAAGGATAAGACCCATTAAATATGGATAAAATAGTTTCCACGGGTGGTTATTTAATTAACTATCAAAGTCCATTAATTTTAAAAAAAAATCCATCATTATCCTATTATAATAATATTAAACATAATATTATATCAATTATTCTAACAAAAAGATCTTAAAGGAATATATAATTTAAAATTATGTGATCACTTAAGTTCATGCACATTCATATAACATTTTATTAGTTTCGGTTATCTAAGTATATTACTCAACTCAATTGCACTATTACTTTTTAAAACAAAACAAAAAATATATATTTCAATTTTTTATAATGTGTTTAAATATTTTTAGAAAATGTTTAATAGAAATAGAATGAACATAGTAAAAAAATATATATATAAT
Source organism: Viscum album (assembly GCA_963277665.1). NCBI lineage: Eukaryota > Viridiplantae > Streptophyta > Magnoliopsida > Santalales > Viscaceae > Viscum > Viscum album. Next base: position 1,401,751,511 of record OY728156.1, on the reverse strand, counting down.
AATTTATAGACACGCGGTAAAAATATTATATGATAATATAATCTTTAAACGTTAATTTCTCAATTTTTAAATATCAATAAAAAAGGGACCATGCATAGATAGTACATTTAAAATTTTCAAAAATATAATTTATCTGTAAATCCATTTTAGTAGTATTTATTCCAATTATTCCTTTTTATAATGTGTTTAAGTATTTTTCAAATTTCTCATAAAATATTTGATTTCCATGGATTTTTAAAAATAATTCTAAATTATAATAATAATGAAACAAACGCATAAAAACATAGATTTCAAAGAAATAAAATCCATTATGTGAAACTGGAAAGAAAAATTCTAGAAAATCCATTATGTGAAATTGGAGATATCATTTAATTATGAATGTAGCCCATATTTCAAATTCTAAATTCAAATCAAATGTAATAAATTTAAAGATGAAAAAACTCAAATTTAATAACATCCACTAATACCACATGTAAATTAATTTCAATTAATTTAGGATCTTTAAAATATGTATTTATCCTTGATTTTCTTCTGATTAAAGGATTTTCATCCTTTGCATATTCTCTCTTCCACTGTGTCTTTGATGCAGTGTATTAGAATGGTAAATTAAGACTTAATTGACAAGACCCTTTAAATAGGGATAAAACATTTTTCCTAAGCAGTTATTTAATTAACTGTCAAAGTCCATTAATTTGAAAAAATTATCCATCATTATCCTATTATAATAATATTAAACATAATATTATATGAGTTATTCTAACAATAAGGTCTTACAGGAATATATAATTTAAAAGTATGTGATCACTTAATTTGTCCATGCACATTCATATAACATTTTATTGGTTTCGGATAGCTGAGTATATTACTTAGCTCAATTTTACTATTACTTTTTAAAACAAAATAAAAATATATATTTCAATTTTTTATAATGTGTTTAAATATTTTTAGAAAATATTTAACATAAATAGAATGAACATAATAAATATATATATATATATATATATATAATTTATAGACACGCGGTAAAATTATTATATGATAAAATAATCTTTAAACGTTAATTTCTCAATTTTTAAATATCAATAAAAAAAGAGACCATGCATAGATAGTACATTTACAAAATTCAAAAAGATAATTTACTTGTAAATCCATTTTAGTGGTGCTTATTCCAATTATTCCTTTTTATAATGTGTTTAAATATTTTTAAAATTCCTCATAAAATATTAGATTCTCATGGATTTTTGAAACCAATTCTAAATTATAATAATAATGAAACAAACGCATAAAAAACACATATTTCAAAGAAATAAAATCCATTACGTGAAATTTGAAAGAAAAATTCCTGAAAATCCATTACATGAAATTGGAGATATCATTTAATTATGAACGTAGTCCAAATTTGAAATTCTAAATTCAAAAAAAAATGAAATAAATTTAAATATGAAAAAACTCATATTTAATAACATCCTCTAATACCACATGTAAATTAATTTCAATTAATTTAGGATTTTTAAAATATGTATTTATCCTTGATTTTCTCCTGGTTAAAGGATTTATATCCTTTGTATATTCTCTATTCCACTGTGATTTTGATGCACTGTATCAGAATAGTAAATTGAGACTTAATTGACAGGATAAGACCTTTTAAATGGGGATAAAACAGTTTTCATGTGCAGTTATTTAATTAACAGTCAAAGACTATTAATTTGACAAAATTATCCATCATTACCCTATTATAATAATATTAAACATAATATTATATGAGTTATTCTAACAAGAAGGACTTAAAAGGAATGTATAATTTAAAAGTATATGATCACTTAAGTTGTTCACGAACATTCATATAACATTTTATTGGTTTCAGTTAGCTGAGTATATTACTCATCTCAATTGCACTATTACTTTTTAAAACAAAACAAAACAAAAAAATATTTCAATTTTTTATAATGTGTTTAAATATTTTTAGAAAATATATAACATAAATAGAATGAACATAGTAAAAATAATAATATATAATAATTCATAGACACACGATAAAAATATTATATGATAAAATAATCTTTAAAGGTTAATTTCTCAATTTTTAAATATCAATAAAAAAAAGGCCATGCATAGATAGTACATTTACAAAATTAAAAAAGATAATTTATCTGTAAATCCATTTTACTGGTGGTTATTCCAATTATTCCTTTTTTATAATGTGTTTAAATATTTTTAAAATTCCTCATAAAATATTAGATTCCCATGGATTTTTGAATCCAATTCTAAATTACAATAATAATGAAACAAACACATAAAAAACACAAATTTCAAAGAAATAAAATCCATTACGTGAAACTGAAAAGAAAATTTCAAGAAAATCCATTACGTGAAATTGAAGATATCATTTAATTATGAACATAGTCCGCAATTCAAATTCTAAATTCAAAGAAAAATGTAATAAATTTAAATATGAAAAAACTCAGATTTAATAACATCCTCTAATACCACATGTAAAATAATTTCAATTAATTTAGGATCTTAAAATTTTGTATTTATCCTTGATTTTCTCCTGGTTAAAGGATTTCTATCCTTTGCATATTCTCTCTTCCACTGTGATTTTGATGGAGTGTATCAGAATGGTAAATTAAGACTTAATTGACAGGATAATACCCTTTAAATAGGGATAAAACAGTTTTCATGGGCAGTTATTTAATTAATTGTCAAAGTCCATTAATTTGACAAAATTATTCATCATTATCCTATTATAATAATATTAAACATAATATTATATGAGTTGTTCAAACAATAAGGTCTTATAATAATATATAATTTAAAAGTATGTGATCACTTAAGTTGTTCATGCACATTCATATAACATTTTATTGGTTTCAGTTAGCTAAGTATATTACTCAGCTCAATTGCACTATTACTTTTTAAAACAAAACAAAAAATATATTTCAATTTTTTATAATGTGTTTAAATATTTTTAGAAAATATTTAACATAAATAGAATGAACGTAGTAAAATATATATATATATATATATATATAATTTACAGACACGCAGTAAAAATTTTATATGATAAAATAATCTTTAAATGTTAATTTCTCAATTTTTAAAAAACAATAAAAAATAGACCATGCATAGATAGTATATTTACAAAATTCAAAAAGATAATTTATGTGTAAATCCATTTTACTGGTGTTTATTCCAATTATTCCTTTTTATAATGTGTTTAACTATTTTTCAAATTCCTCATAAAATATTAGATTCCCATGGATTTTTAAAACCAATTCTAAATTATAATAATAATGAAACAAATGCATACAAAAACACATATTTCAAAGAAATAAAATACATTACGTGAAACTCGAAAGAAAAAATTCTGAAAATCCATTACGTGAAATTGGAGATATCATTTAATTATGAACGTAGTCCAGATTTCAAAATATAAATTCAAAGGAAAATGTAATAAATTTAAATATGAAAAAACTCAGATTTAATAACATCCTCTAATACCACATGTAAATTAATTTCAATTAATTTAGGATCTTTAAAATATGTATTTATCCTTGATTTTCTCCTGATTAAAGGATTTCTATCCTTCGCATATTCTCTCTTCCACTGATTTTGATGGAGTGTATCAGAATGGTAAATTAAGACTTCATTGTCATGACAAGACCCTTTAAATAGGGATAAAATAGTTTTCATGAGTGGTTATTTAATTAACAGTCAAAGTCCATTAATTTGACAAAATTACCCATCATTATCCTATTATAAAAATATTAAACATAATATTATATGACTTATTCTAACAATAAGGTGGGAATATATAATTTAAAAGTATGTGATCACTTAATTTGTTCATGAACATTCATATAACATTTTATTGGTTTCAGTTAGCTGAGTATATTACTCATCTCAATTGCACTATTACTTTTTAAAACAAAACAAAACAAAAAAATATTTCAATTTTTTATAATGTGTTAAAATATTTTTAGAAAACATTTAACATAAATAGAATGAACATATTAAAAAAAATAACTATTCATAGACACACGGTAAAAAAATTATATGATAAAATAATCTTTAAACATTAATTTCTCAATTTTTAAATATCTATAAAAAAAGACAATGCATAGATAGTACATTTACAAAATTCAAAAAGATAATTTATCTGTAAATCCATTTTACTGGTGGTTGTTTTGATTATTCCTTTTTATAATGTGTTTAAATATTTTTAAAATTCCTCATAAAATATTAGATTCTCATGAATTTTTGAAACCCATTCTAAATTATAATAATAATGAAACAAACGCATAAAAAACACAGATTTCAAAGAAATAAAATCTATTACACGAAACTGGAAATTTTTTTCCAGAAAACCCATTACGTGGAATTAGAGATATCATTTAATTATGAATGTAGTCCAAATTTTAAATTCTAAATTCAAAGCAAAATGTAATAAATTTAAATATGAAAAAACTCAAATTTAATAACATCCTCTAATACCACATGTAAATTAATTTCAATTAATTTAGGATCTCTAAAATATGTATTTATCCTTGATTTTCTCCTGGTTAAAGGATTTCTATCCTTTGCATATTCTCTCTTCCACTGTGATTTTGATGGAGTGTATTAGAATGGTAAATTAAGACTTAATTGGATAAGACCCTTTAAATAGGGTTAAAATAGTTTTCATGGGCGGTTATTTAATTAACTGTCAAAGTCCATTAATTTGACAAAATTATCCATCATTATCCTATTATAATAATATTAAACATAATATTATATGAGTTATTATAACAATAAGGTCTTAAAGGAATATATAATTTAAAAGTATGTGATCACTTAAGTTGTTCATGCCCATTCATATATCATTTTATTGGTTTCAGTTAGCTGAGTATATTACTCAGCTCAACTGCAATGTTACTTTTTAAAACAAAACAGAAAAAAATCAATTTTTTATAATGTGTTTAAATATTTTTAGAAAATATTTAACATAAATAGAATGAACATAGTAAAAAATATATATATATATAATAATTTATAGACACGATAAATATATTATATGATAAAATAATATTTAAACGTTAATTTCTCAAATTTTAAATATCAATAAAAAAAAGACCATGCATAGATAGTACATTTACAAAATTCAAAAAGATAATTTATCTATAAACCCATTTTACTGGTGCTTATTCCAATTATTCAATTTTTTTTGCACGTCTATACCCTCGTGTAAAAACTTTAAGTACCATGCTATCTTATTAATTTTATTATATTTTCACATTACCCAATATCCTTACTTATTTTTTATGATGATTTTTTTTATTTAATTTTTTTTAAACAAAAAAAATTATCATGAAATGACCGTTAATATATCGGTTCGGTTTTCCTGCTCCGTTATTTCCGATTTTTGAAATTAAAATTTGAAATATCCTGATTTATCTAAATAACTGTTTTTTAAGTATAGAGACGTCCTTAGCCGCGGGGGTGCCGTTGCCGCGGGAACTCTTGCTGAGCCGGTTCTAGCGGGATTCGTACGAAGCCAACGCAGGCCTGGTGCAGCAGATCTCGCTCCCCGCTCCCACTCTTTCATTCTCCACTCTCACATGGCGAAACAAAGACAGTTATCAGAAAGTTAACGAGCATCTGAGAGTCTCAACGGTTTCAAGTGCTGGTAATTTTACTTATGTTCTACATCGGAAACTTTTTATGTTTTCTGGAGGGAGGGGGAGGGGGAGGGGGTGCTAGTTTCACGATGCATCCGAGCTCGTTTTTTTTTTTTTTGCGCTGTAGATCGGTTGTAGGGTTTCGAAGTTGAATAACGTGGTGATTGACGGATGTTAGAAAGAATTGGAGATTTTTCGTTCTAAAAATTGAGTTTTATTTATTTACATCTTACTGCTCTTCTGGTGGATTTAAATTCTGAAGTGATCGTGGTCTTTTAGGATGGTTTTGTTAGATTCAATCGCATTATCTAGGTGGTGAACGTTGGGCGGATTGTGTTCGCTTTTTGCCTGGGCATTTACCTTATACAGCTTAATTTGTCCGATTGTGTCCTGCATCAGAATTTGAAGCTATCTATCTTTCTCTGCAAATATTGAAATAAACCAGAAGATGTCAATAATATTGAAGTCGGTTTAAAGTAATCTGGGTTTAACTGGGTGCATGGTTACTATACAAACATGAGTCTGCGCATAATCCTAAAAATAAGGTATTGATACTCAATTATTCTAATTGTAATTTCCCTGTCAGGACGTCCGTGTTTATATTACAGAAGCTTGTTATGGCTGGATTGGAGGAACTGAAAAGGAAGCTCACTCCTTTGTTTGATGCTGAAAAGGGTTTCTCAGCTGATTCGACGTTGGACCCCTGTGATTCTTATATGGTAAGTTTCCCAGTCTTGAGAGAGCTTGGGTATGCGAGATTAAGGTCTTTCCTGATAAGTTTTAACTTTCCTGAAGCTTTCAGATGGCGGATCAGCTAACTTATTGAGCAGATCATACGGCATATACAATATTAATGAGTTTGGATTGCAAAAGTGCACATCGCAGTTGGTGGATGAAACAGAACATGGTGAAAGGACATATCGATGTGCTTCCCATGAGATGAGGATATTTGGGACCATAGGCAGTGGTGCAAGCAGTATAGTTCAAAGGGCCATCCACATGCCCACCCATAGAATAATTGCCTTGAAGAAGATCAATATCTTTGAGAAGGTTTGTACATTTCATTACTCAGGCACAGGATAATGGCAGTGGCTACTGTCATGATGAAATTTAATTATTCCATTCAAAGCTAAATTTTGAGCATAAATGATTAAAATTAGAGATAACAAAAATCTTAGATATTTATTTCTTTTTCATTATTATTCTTCAGATCTTCCTTTTCTGAATACCTCCCTTGATCCAAGCAAGACTAAATGGTTTATATAGAAAGTGGTTCCATTGAATCCGTGTTATGTTTGAAAATTGGGTTCTCTTACAATTAGTTCATCTTAACTGGCTGTTCACTTATTTGATGATTGTTAGTTTTTTTTAAATGTTTAGACTATTATTATTCAAACACAAATTCAAATCACCATACAATGAAGTAAGAAAAACAAGACTTAGTACAATGATTGTATCATATACAGTAGGAGAGATGCCAACAACTTCTTACTGAGATGAAGTTGAATTTTGCAAAATAGGAGAGAAGACAACAACTTCTTACTGAGATACGGATGCTTTGTGAGGCACCCTGCTGTAAAGAACTTGTAGAATTCTATGGGGCATTTTATAGTCCTGATTCTGGACACATAAGCATAGCTTTGGAGCACATGGATGGTGGGTCATTGGCAGACATCATTAGAATAAGGATGCGTATACCAGAACCAGTCCTTTCATCAATGGCTCAAGAGCTTCTGCATGTAAGTGTGTTTTCTCTTGCTTGGGTGGATATTGCCTGAATTGAAAACTGGACACAATTTATTGTCTGTTAGTTAATTTTCATATTTTGTATGACTCTCGAAGGGATTAAGCTACTTGCACGGAGTTAGACATTTGGTTCACAGGGATATAAAACCAGAAAATTTGCTTGTGAACCTCAAAGGAGAGCCAAAGATAACAGATTTTGGTATAAGTGCTGGCCTGGACAATTCCGTGGCAATGGTTAGTGATTGATGTATTTGTTTGTTTGTTTTCCCTACTTTGAAACTTAAAAATGAGACAATGCTGTTTTATTGTCTCTTTTTGCTCCATTTAGTTGGTAACTTACCTATAAATATGGTTTCTCCAGTGTGCTACTTTCATCGGAACTGTTACATACATGTCTCCTGAACGAATACGGAATGAAAGCTATTCTTATCCAGCTGACATCTGGAGCCTTGGTCTTGCACTGTTTGAATGTGGTACAGGAGAGTTTCCATATACGGCCAGTGGAGGACCTTTTAATCTTATGCTGCAGGTCACATGTCTATGCTTTTCTATTATTTTTATCTCCAAATCACCTTTGTATTATATTTTCCACTAAAGCATTATGCCATATCTTTCTCAACTCTAAATCTACAAACTATCGTGTTTCAAAGGTCCATTTGACAACACTTATTGAAAATTGCTTATAGCACTTGTCACTCATGACAAGTGATTCTGTTTAGGTGTCGCCAGATTTCTTGTTGAAAAAAGTGTTTTTTGCCATTTATTTAAGTGGTTTTCTTCTAGAATTTAGTGTAAGTGTTTTTTATGAAATACTACAAACACCGCTTATTTTTTTGAACCATTTATCATAAGTGATATGTGCTAGAAGCATTTTTCATTAAATGATGTCAAACAGAACCTAAGGATGATTGTGCCAGAAACCGGTGACTAGGGTTGTCAAGCTTTTCCCACTTTTTTAAACGCCTCTATATATATTTTTAATTTTGTGTTTTTTCTTAAATTTGTTAAGTTTTTTTTTAGCTTTTCTTTTCCATAATTTTATTCCACATCTTCATTCTGAGTTCAATCAATGTTTAAAGAAACTAAATCATTAAAACATGGAATTACGTTCCTTTTAAGAAGTGTATGATCCTTGAATTGGCCCTTACTCCTCGGGGAATTTTTTTTGTATGAACTGCGATGCTCAGATTTCATTCCTTATATTAGCTTGTCACTTTTTTGTTGTACGTTTAATAAAATCCGGACTTTTAACTGCAGATATTGGATGATCCATCACCATCACCGTCACGAGTCACGTTTTCTCCTGAATTTTGTTCATTTATTGATGCATGCCTGCAAAAGAATGCTGATGCAAGGCCGACAGCAGAGGAGGTGAGCAACTATAACCTCAGCTGAAATCATTCCCTCAAAGCTGATTAACCCATTGATGATTTGATAGGTTTTCATCAAGGCTGTCTCTTGATAAGTTAGATTTTAGGGTATTCTAATCCATTTTATAATCTATCTAAACTATATAAATCTGTTCTACTGAACCTATTAGTAATATCAGTCATTTGTGGCTTAGAAGCATGTTTGTTTACTTTTATTTTATTTTTTCAATTAGCCTTGGTATTTCTGCCTTTGTACTTCTACATCAGATGTTTATAAATAGAAGCACTGATCCCATTCTGGCATCATGAGCTTTTTTTATGCCTTTTTGCTTTCTCTTTTATCTTACTGATAATCAAATATCTTTGGAAAAGTGGTGTCATTTTATGATATTAATAAGGCATCACAGTATGCAGAACTGAGTGTCAGGGAGCCTGTATTCGCTATAAATATGTCTCAGTTAATTGAAAACCCCAATGTTGCTTTTTTTTTATTATATCATGCAATTTTTTTGGCATTATATTTTCATTTATCCTTGAAATGTTTCAAAATAACTGACTTTATCAATGGTAAATTAATTATTGTTCCCAGCTTCTTTTGCACCCATTTATTACGAAGTATGAGAAAAGCAGTGTAGACTTGGAAGCATTTCTGCAAGGTGTTTTTAACCCAATTCAGAAGATGAGGGATCTTGCAGATGTAAGTAGCCAACTGCAAAAGTTTGCTTAGTGTTCTCAGTTCTTCTCAATCATGATTTGCATATTAAGCCGTGCTAACAGTCAACAATTTTCAAGCAACTGAAATAAGTAATATATTATGAAATCAGTAGCAGTCGGTCTAGTTTTTTGCTTCCATCAGTTCCTTTTTGTCACCTTTATCTAGTATTGGTACTGGTTCCATTGCTCTTGTTTATCGATTTCTCTTTTTGTGTTCCCCATTTGATCCTCTACCAGTACCAACTAAATTTCAAGCTTATATTCTATCTTCTATTTCATCTGTTTGTTGCTATCATTGTGCAATTTTTCATTCTTTATGTCCTCAATCTGATACAGGCTTGGCGCTGATGGGTTTTTGACCTTGATTTGTGTTTTTCTGACCAGATGCTGGCAATACACTACTACTTACTCTTTGATGGACCCAATCAACTTTGGCATCATGCAAAAAACTTTTACAAGCTTGGCTCGATTTTCAGGTACATGTTTTAGTGATTAAAATTTTTCATTATTTTTTCTTTTGAGTTAAAAGATATTCATTTTACATTATGTAATGTGAGTAGATCCATGTCACGCTTGAACAAGAAGTAATTCACATGATTTTCTTTGCATCCATTGTTTTGTGATTATTATGACTATTAATACTATGTTTAGAAAAGGGATCTAGGAAGCTGCCAGTTTATATTGTACACTAGCTGTGGCCAGAAACTATGATTTTGTATCTAGGATGCAATGATTCTCCTTGCAATGGCTTTTCCTCACCTTACTTGTGTGGATATGATATTATTACACTTAAATATGCATCATATAGGGTTAGGACTTATCTTCAAGTTTTTTTTTTTATTATTATTATGACTGATACCATATGGAAATGGGAGAGACATGATTGGGGATGCTGATGACCTGACAGGAATACATTAGGTGTCATAAAAATGTGAAATTCTGTCTTTTTTAGGTTATATCCTTTTTTTCTGTACATATGTGGTATTTGAAGGCATATAAGGGATCCGTGAAGGTATATTAGAGGCGGTAATCATGAGTGGTGCCGCTGCCCAATTTTTTTTAAAAAATCCACAAATTCTTTAAATTGTTTTTTTTTTCTGTTTACATAATCTGACTATAAATTTGTTTGGTATTTAGATGTATTATTTTTTTACACGTTTTTTTTCTTTTCATTTTGTTAGAGTATTTAGGTATTTAAGGTATTTAAATATTTAAGAAACGAGTCAATGGTTTGACTAGTATTTATGATCCAACTTGTATCTTTATAACAACCCGACTTCACTTGTACGGATTTTGGGTTTATCCTTCTACACATTTGATCACTTTTTTCAGAAAAAAAAGTATGTTTTAAAACAAACAGATTTATAGAAATTTAGGCTCCTTTTGACGATGCGTATTGAAAACTACTTACAAAACGTCACTTATGGTAAGTAGTCTGAAAAAATAAGTAGTGTTTGTTTGTTTGTTTTTTTTTTTTTTTCAGTGTTTGTTTTGTTTATGAAAAACACTTTCAAATTCCAGAAGAAACCACTTAAATAGGTAGCAGAAGCCACTTTTTCGATAAGGAATCTGGAAACATTTCTACAGAAGCACTTAAGTTATAGGTGTTATGAGTTCATTTTACAACAATTATTGAAAACTGCTTATAGCACTCATGACTTAGGATAAGTGCTTTTGTACAAATGTTTCGAGATTGTTTAGGGGTCGTTTGACAGTTCTTATTGAAAACTGCAAATCATTTTTTAATAAGCAATCTGGAAACATATCATTAGTGGTAAGTGTTATAACCTGTTTTCTTTAAGTACTGTCATATGGGCCTTTATTGAAAAAGTGCTTTCCCGTCGGGTTTTCAGGAATTTAACTATAAACAGTTCTTCAGAAACAGGTCAAACACCACTTAATAAGTTATAAGTGCTATAAATGAATAAGTTATAAGTGCTATAAGCATTTTTCAGCGAGTACTGTCAAACAAACCCTTAATCCATGACAACTTATCACTATCGTTTTCATATATTCATATCCTTGGTACGCAGAAAATGTTGCAAAATAGAATTATACAATTACAATCATGCTATGAAAAGAACTTTTTGGGATTTGAATACTAAACAACCCAAACATTAAGCGACTTTAAAGTATATTTTAATACAAAGTTTTTTTTGGGGGTGCAGTTTCTCTGGGAAGCAGTCTGTTGGGCCGGTTGAGATATTCTCAACTCTATCAGGCATTCGTAGCACGTTAGCAGGTGATTGGCCCCCGGAGCGGCTTGTGCATGTCGTAGAGAAACTCCAGTGCCGTGCTCATGGCCAAGATGGGGTTGCTATTAGGGTTTGGGGATCCTTTATTGTGGGTAACCAGTTCTTAATCTGCGGGGATGGTGTCCAAGTAGAGGGGCTGCCCAGCTTCAATGATCTGCCCGCGGATCTCTCCGGTAAGCGGATGGGAACATTTCAGGAGCAGTTCATCATGGAACCTGGCGATATAACTGGACAATACCTGATAACAAAGCAAGAGCTTTACATCACTGTACCATGAGGGTTTTGCTTATCCTTTTACAAGGTCAGTTACGTCCTTTTGATATCTTTGGGTTACTTATTTTAAGTCCTGTTTGGCATGTTAGAAGTGTTTTTGAAGAAACTGAAAAAAGGAGACCTTCATGTCTTTTTCTGAAGTGCAGTTTTGTTGTTTCTCTGCAAATAGCAGGTACACATGGAGGCTTGAGTTGATGAATTGGGAGGCCTAGCATATTTGCTGTTCTAAAATATTACTGTGTTGTATATACTGGCGATTTTAGAATCTCAGAAGTGTACAGGTGTTCAATGTAGTGGTCAATGCACACAAACTTGGGGCATGCCGAAGGTGTTAAAAATTACTTGATTGATTTTCATGGACTGTATCATTATTTTGATTATTTAGAACTCCAAGTTAGTGCATTATAAGATATTGCATGAGGTTGTTGTATACATTCAAACTTCATTTACATTATGTGATAACATGACTGTGACAGTGCAATTGTTGTATACATTTGAACTTCATCTTTTCGTTGCATTGCTATAATGGATAGTTCTCCCAAAACATCATGCGTCATTCATTTCACTCGTGTATTAGCTTCTTTTATCAGTGCTAAAATTGAGATTTATTACAAAACATACAATTAGAAAGAGGTCTGGATTTCTTCCTCTACTTAATGGCTTGGGGGTGTTGGAGGTGTTAGGGATGTGTTTGGAGAAGAATGGCGGAAGAAGGGAGGGATTTTAGTTGGCAAAGGTCGCATCGTGAAGTGTAGTGTTGTGTTGTGATTTGGTTGGCCGGAAGTCGGAAAAGAGGGTTGGCTTGGTTGTGTCGTGGCTTTGTGGCTTGCAGAGTGAGGCTTTGTGTTGCACTATGATGGTTGGGTCGTGAGAATTCGTTTTTTTTTTGATGATGTGTGGTTGGTTTGTTGCTCCATGGTCACTTGGATTGCGGCGTGGGGAGTTGTTTTGCAGCGTGGGGCCTAGGTCGTGAGATTTCGGTTGCACTTTGGTTAAGTGGATGTACCTTGTTGCGTTGTGATTAGAAAAGTTGTGGCATGGAGGATTTCATTGTGTTGTGGAGGTTTTGGCTGCGATTATTCAATGTATCCCCGGTTAATGTTGTTGCATCACGGTGATAGGCGTTGCATCATGGTTTTTGTCTAGGGTTGATCAGGTTAAAGGTACAAGGTTGGGGTATGCACCATGATTCCTGGGGGTTCGAGCATTATGGCGTGATAGTTTGTTGTGACGTGATCTTTCTTGTTAGTATCAAATTCAAATGATTTTAACCCCTGAAATTTGGGCGATCGCACCGTGATTCCCAAATCTGACTACTGTTGCGTTGTGACACCCTGCGTCATGCCATGATTCCATGTCCTCGAATTTTAATTATAATTCGAGGAGTCTCTTGAATTCATTTTATTTTATTTGGTTTCCATCGAACTCTAGACGACTATTAACTCTCCTTTGGCGCTCCTTGGTCACTTCTTTATGGATCTAAGGCTCTTGCTTCATGTGATCAATCCCTTTTGATCTAAGGTCTGCTTTATCTCCTTCTCTTTTATTCCTCCTTGTTTCTTCTTTCTTGAATGATTATAGAAAGGGTTGGGACTTCAACTTTGTTGGTTTTGGTGGTGGTCTTGATAGAGGTTGATATCATAGGTCGGTGAAGGCTTCCCCACATTTTTGGCGGTGTGGTCATCTTTTTCTTTATGTTCATGTGTAGTGATTGTTGAAGATTTGTTTGAGGCAGGGGATTCCAAATCTCTCTTCTTTTTATTATGTGTTAAATGTGGAATTATCACGTTTTTTGTTTTACCTAGGTAGATGGTTGGAATTAACCTAAATAAGATAATGAAACAAATAAAAGAAATTGAAAGGGGGGATGTGATTCACATGTGCTTTGTATGCTTTCCATGATATTGTTTATATGTTATTTCTTAGAATGAATGATAAGCCAATACTATTTATATGTTATTTCTTAGGATGAATGATAAGCATTTTTCTCTGATATCAGTATTGTTATCGTTGATATGCTTTATCAAGTTCATAATTGGTTAATAACCTAAAAATGGTAAAGGAAAAGGGGAGTGTGGTATTTGGAATTTGACATGTTATTGCTAAAGCACGAATTGTTTAATATGAAGTGAAGTGTGGCTAAGCTTAGTAGATTGATATTGTTTTATGTTGGGATTACTATCTTTCTATCATAATTAAAGTGGTTTTAGTGATATTGGCTCGCTATGGCAGAGATGGGGTGATGACATGTTAGAGTTGTGGGAGTGGCTTGATGTAGTTGTTGTGGGATAAAGTGAACGGTGTTGCAAATGATGGGTTTTGTAGGATCATCCCATGATCATTGTAACGGAAGAAAACCATTTGTTTGCCCGATCATTCGTCACTGAACCAACATGTAGTGAAGAACATGAAATATAAATAGGCATACCTTTATCATTGTGAACTCTATCTTTGTCGATCTTGATGGAGATCATCGAGCGTCAGCCTAAGGACTCTCACCTCCATAGGCATGACACCGACCACTTGAATCCTCGTAGGCTACAAGAGGATCCCCCGAACTACGACATGCTAAGAGAGTTTCAACTATGGCTAGACAGAGTTGTACGCACGCGCACGCGCGCGCGCGCACACACACACAACAGGAGGATCTCTTATCATTTATATAGGCTCCCTTTATTCAATGAAGGGAGTTTGAAGTTGGCTGCCATTGCATGACAATCGACATGTGTTACCATAACACATGCCCATTGGGGTTTGTGATCATGGAATGTTCCAATGATCACAATGTGTTTGTATAACAATAAATGAATCATCTTAATGATTCATTACCAAAGGAAACCGCGTGAAACACTTGGCAGTACCTATCGTAAGCCCATATCTGCGATATGCATCATATGCATATCGTGGACAATAACTCAGGGTATATCGTATAGTACGATATACCCATTTTTAGTGCATATCCAACAATCTCCCACTTAACTAAAACCTCTTAAGGACTTTACGCAAAACTTCACAACTCATTGTGAATCCATCCAAATTCTTTTGGATACAATTTATCAAATTCTTTTCATTTTGGAACAAACACTTTGTCTAAAATTTAATCCTTATTCTAAGGCCTATCCATGTGACCCTACGAGCCCTTAGTGTTGAAAACATATATGAAATCCCAATTTCATAGATATAAGCAAAAAGTGGCATCTAGCAAAACATTAGTGTTACTCAAGCTACAAAGGGGTCGGGTGTGATCTTGATCAAACATACTCATATCTCTATATGAACATATCCACCACAAGATGTATCATATATGTCATATGTATGCCTATATAATCCCTTTTTCTATGACATCAATGACCACTAGACATGGAACATGTTAATCTAGCATAGGCTAACTCATACATTCATGATTCTTCGAAATAGACTGGTAAATTTGAATGAATACATCACATGTCATTCATCCAAGTATCTGAGCACATCACATGTCACTCAACTAAGCATGACCATGCATTTCCTTAGTCTAATTCAATCAAGGGACAAGTTGTATTTTCTTTCTATACAAGTGGACAAATCTCATCTTGGTTGAGCTCCAATCGACGACATGATCAACAACATACCCCACCAACCCCTGGTTAGCTAAGACACAAGGCTTGCATAAGAAAGGTATCAGAGTATGAAGCTTCTCATGCTAGGTATCTCTCCAACCTTAGGTAACGAGGATTCATATTAAGCATACATGTCTAAGTATATTACTAACTTTATGACATTCCATGTGATATACTTTGGTGGGGCAGTCCAGATAATAAGTCTGGACTTATTATCTCATGAGTCTATTCTTTATATCTCGTATGCAACTCTTTGTATTTAGTAAAAGATTCTGCTATGCTAATCTTATCATATCATCAAATCCTATAATACTTCACGATGATCATTGATTAAGGACAACTCAAAGTCATACTTTGAGGGTATATTATCATTCCACTGTTCATGTAATATAAATGCAACACACTTGAATGAATGATAAATGAAGATTTCCTTTATTATAAAGCCATGATACATTTTACAACCATTACATCCAATCTCTCATGTATTTAATACCAAGAGATTAAACATGACCCTCATGATTTTTCTACACTAATGGTTTTGTCAAAGGATCTCTTACATTTTCTTCTATAGTCACCCAACAGATCTTTTCATCCCCCCTCTCAATGGTCTCTCGAATAAGATGATACTTGTGATGGATGTGTTTGGTCCTTTAATGAGACCGAGGTTCCTTGGCCTGAGAAATAGCTCCATTGTTGTCACAGTAAAGCTCAATTGCTCCCTCAATGCTAGGAAACACTCCAAGTTTAGAGATCAAATTTTAAATCCAAGCAATTTCCTTCACAACATCTAATGTCGCAACGTACTCTCCCTATGTTCTTGAGTCTGCTACGGTGGCTTGTTTGGTACTCTTATAACTGATAGCTCCACTGTTTAGGCAAAACATGAAACTAGATTGAGATATCATATCATCTTTTTCAAATTGGAAACTACCATCAGTGTAACCCTGTACAATGAGCTCATCCTCACATCCAAAGACCAAGAACACATCCTTACTTCTGAAGTATTAAGGATGTTCTTGATAACAATCCAGTGACTCTCACCAGGGTTGAATTGGTTTCTACTAGTAATGCTCAAAGTACAAGCGAATCCAGTCAAGTACACAACATTACATAAATGATAGATCTTATGATGGAAATATAATGAATTCTATCTATCCTTTCTAACTCTTTAAAAGGATTTTGAATCTTCCTAATATTCATGCCATGAAATACTGGTAAAGACCCCTTCTTGGAGATCTCCATGCTAAACTACTTTACACTACTTTACTAAATACATGTGATTGGACTCAGTCCATGAAACCTCTTAGATTTATCACTATAGATCTTCATACTGCGTATATAGGCTGCTTCACCCATGTCTTTTATTGAAATTTTTTTTCCTAACTTTACAAAGTTTAAAGTTGGGACAACATTTTCAATAAGTAGTATGTCATCTACATACAATATCAGAAATATCACAACACTTACACAAAACTTACTTGTATACATAAGAATCATCTGTGTTTTTGGTGAAACCAAACCTATCGATCACATCATCAAACTGAATATTCTAACCCGAGAAGCTTACTTCAATCCATAAGTGGACTGTTGTTGTAACAACCCCGACTCCAATAACCTAAAGACGATGTTTATTATATTATATTGGAACATGATACAAGAGATTGCATTACATGGGATTGGTCAGTTTAGTATTCTTAGGAAACTAGATACATGCATGTTTTCCATATTACATCAGAAACTTTAAAACTATGCTTATAAACTCCATGAAAAATTTCTTATTCCTTATAGTAAATCCTTGAATTCATTCAAAGATCCCTTCTTGGTTCCTAAGGGAAAGGAAAATAAAATAAAGGGTGAGCTCAAATGCTCATTAATGGGTTGCATACATCAGAAGCTATCAAGAATACACAGAGCATAAACAATATAACAGAGTAAATAATCAATAAACGTGCCATATAATCAATAACTTGAGTATGAAATATATGCATGGATAGTAACAACATAGTAATAACATGAACAATAATACTAGATTTTATAATGATGGAATGCATAATGACAGACACCTTTCTCTTACCATGAAGGCCTCGACCATGACACTTTCAATAAATAGTTAGATATAAACCAAATACCCAAATAATAAGGTATACCACATTTTTATCTCACGAGACCTTACTCGATGCATCGAGAGGCTATATAATTTCGGGCCTCACCCATCACTAAACTTGTCTAATGCATTCCTCATATATTGAATGAACAATATAATATAGAATCAATGTGAATTAGAAATCAATAAGTATCCATATTAAATCAAGTATATGGAATTTCAATATTCCCTAATCAATAGAATAACTAAAAGGGTTCAGATTTTATCAATCCCTTTGTTATTTTGGGATATATACTGGTTCAGGAGCAATGTCATAAATTTAGAAGTTGTCTTAAAAATGATTTTGTAAACTATAAAGAGGACTTAAAATGGTTTTTCCATTTATGGGATTAATTTCAAGTTTTAAAAGTTTATTTGGGAAATTAATTTGAAATTTTGAAAGTGATTCTAATATTTTAGAAGTTTTTTTAGGATTTTTAAAGTGATA
The DNA here is from genome assembly GCA_963277665.1 of Viscum album. Lineage (NCBI taxonomy): Eukaryota > Viridiplantae > Streptophyta > Magnoliopsida > Santalales > Viscaceae > Viscum > Viscum album. The sequence continues at coordinate 1,401,733,306 of OY728156.1, read as the reverse complement.
ATAAATCCTTTTATTAATTATTTATAAGTTTTTATAAGTGGAAATAAAATATTTTTAAAGTTATTTTTACATTTACACATGACCATACCTCTGCGTAAGGGTAACTCTTGTTTTAAAAGGCAACGTAAGGGCCAACCCTCAGTTTCTTAAGTTGCGTAAGGGTAAATCCCTTCATATTCTATATGTGTAAAGGTAAATAGGAACCCCTATGAGCTATGTAAAGGCAGTTCAAGTTTTCTTTTAGTTACGTAAAGGTAACCCTTCACTATGTAAGGGTAAGCCTTACCTCACACAATGGTAATAACAAGTTTCCAATACTTGCGTAAGGGTAACCCTGAATTTATAAGAGTTACTTAAGAGTAGTTCACCTCTAAATAAGAGTATACAAGATTTTATAAATCTTACATAAGGGAAGTTCACCATTGCATAAGGGTATATGAGATTTTCTAAAGATTACATAAGGGAAACTCCATCGCTGCATAAAGGCCACCTTGACCTTTCCTTCTATACATAAGGGTAGGAGTCAACTTGCGCAAGGGTAGTTGTGAGTTTCTTTAGGTTATACAAGGGTAACTTGGTTTTCCCATGCACCGTGTAAAGGTAGTAATCGACTTACGTAAGGGTTATCCACTGATTCTATTGGCTACGTAAGGGTAACAAGCTATGTAAGGGTAAAACCATGTTATCTTTACACAACATATATGAGTTGCGTAAGGGTAGCATAAAATCTCTTAAAAATCCAGTTTTCATTCCTAGAACCTCCTATAACACGTTTTCAACATAATTAAGGGAATTAATGTGGAAATCGATGGTGGTTGTCTTGGTTAAGAGTTTTAAATGTAGTATTTTGACTTCTTATAATTTTAGAAGTTATGAATGGGTTGTGCAGGGAATTAGTTGGGAGCTAATTAAATGAAGATTTAATTTCAACACATAGATTGTATCTGTGTTTTCTAAAATACCAGATCTTCCCCATTCAATCCCTCCCCCCTTAATCGAGTCTGGATGATCTCAAATCTTCCCCCATAGTCTTGACAAGCCATCTACAACTGACCTAAGATTCTTTCTCATGCGCCAGACCTATGTATTCCAAGATGAATAAATCTCCCTCCCTCCCTCCCTCCCTCTCCTCTATCCTCATAGGTGCAATGATTTACACTGGAAAAGAAATACTAAGTAGGGGATCCATGAATTATCCTTTTTCATACTATGAAAATATGAAATTAACATGCCTTAGACTACTCTGTTTAGATGGATACGAATAACCATAATCATATAACAATCTGGAAAATAATCGCATGAAGAATGAATATGTGATAATTTAAAAATTATAAAAGAGAATGATAAATTACATGTTATGTCGATGAAATATTATTAATTCCAAAATTTTGAAAGGAAGTTTAATTTATATAGTAAAATTTTTCTTATGATAATATTATAATTTCATGCAATAGAATTAATGTGTCATTTAAAGCAATCAAATAAAAGTTTATTGCTTGAAGAAAATAGTTAACCTATTTTTGTTTAATTTCCAGAATTGAATTAAAGATAATATTTCATTCTAAGGATAAAAAAATTTATCTTAGATTATGGAAATTGCTTATTGAGATAGATATTGTTGATAATAATTTTATTAATGGAGTTTCATGATTTATTACATGCAGTAGACAATAATGTTTAATAACCTATAAGATTATTAGAAAAAAGAGAAAGTAAGAACATTTATGTTGTATAATAATGATATTTATTCTAAAAATTACCTAAGAGAGAAAAAAATAATGATATGCTGTAGTGATAAACTGCTTAAATAATATTGATGAGAATCATTCGATAATTCTGTTTATTAGAAAAATAAAAAGGGAGATTGTTGAATGTGTTATTCTTGTTATTATTTTGCTAAAGAATAATATTGCATGCGTATAACCTTATTCATGATTGGATATTATTATCACATTTTATAATTTGATTAAATTATGTAACCATAAATATTATCACATGTGGGAATATTTAAATTCATGTTTTGAAATATTTGGGATGTGTGATCTCATGCTTTTGAAATATATTTTTTTACCTATTAGTTTTACTAGACAATGTTATATCTATTATTATAGTTATTAAGAATAGTTGATATGATTGTAAATTTGATAACAACTTAATGCTGGTAATGCTTTGATTACACTTAAAGAGGCATACTGAAATGATTATCATTGAGATTGATGATATATTTGAAAGAGTAGCTTAGGGAGGAATGCTAGATTAAATAAATAATATTTATCCTTAGAAAATTTATAAGGCTAGACCTGTTGAGATTTATTTTTATAAATCAGATAATTAAATATAGTTATGAAAAATGAACTATTGCTTAAATAATTTCTTTTGGGTCAGACGATCCTCTCGTTGTTTGATAAAGGCTAGAATGCCATGTTTGTTTGGTCATGTTTTCCTTGAAAATATGAGTGGAATAATTAATTTAATATGAATTTATGATCTATGGGTTTAGAACCTTGATATAATTAAATATTACCCATTTGTAGTTGGAATAAGGGGTGAGGATGCCTGAGGCTATGATGGTGGCACAGGGTGCCAGTTGTGGTGATGATATGGATAGGGATGCCTGAGGCTGTGATGGTTTCACAAGGTGCCTATTATTTTTTTAAAAGGTTGGGGACGAAGCCTCATTTATTATTAAAGCAAAGAAAAAACCTCTTTAACTGGGTAGAGGGAGACCCATTACATAGCCTGAAGGCCTAGTGAGAATTTATCCCATTACATGGCCCATAAGCCCAAATTTTTGGCCCAAGTCCCAAGGTGCCTATTATGATGATGATGATGATATTGGAATGAGATGCCAGATGTATTATTATGTGAAGTGGTGTCGGGGATGGAACTAGGACTGGTAGAATGGGTTGAAGTTGGGTTTGATTGTTGTTGCTGTGCTGAAAGTTGGGATGCTTTGTTAATAATAGATCTTCTTGTTTAATGGCTTGATAACTGAATGATATTTATATAACTAGTTCCATACTATGATAAGTAGTTTGATACTATGCACTACAAGTCCATCTCTTATGCGGTAGATTGGGACGAGTCCTAGAGTACCTGAAATATTGTGAAATGAAAAATGAATTAATGAAAGAACAAGGTTGGTCCTTGATGCTTGCTTATGGTGATGACATATTTGAGAATAATAGAAAAGAACTAACAGTGCTGTTGGAAATTGGATTAGAAGATCAAAAAATTAATCTTAGAAATGATAATTGAAATAATTAATTAATGGTTAATTAATTAATATGAAGCTTGATGCTTGTATGCTTTGATATCTATACCTTAGTAGTGGCATTCAGGAGTCCTGTGCGATATTAAGGGAAAATGAGTCTAAGGCTAGGTAGTTTCCCATAATGTATTTATAACATTTATATATATTATGTATGTTTTATGATTTAATAAGCTACCCCACCCATGTTAGTAGGGAAACTGACACCTAGTGGACTACGGGAGGGTGTTTTCCCAAATATCTAGGTTGGAGAGGAACAAATGGATGATTACCCCCCTCTAATCTCGCTCTCTTCTCCTAGTAGTATTATGTGTTGGTATACATGTTGGTTATCTTTCCCTATATATGTGTTTAGAGGGATTTAATGGCTTGAATTTATTTTCACACACATGTACCTCCAGATATAGTATGTTATGAATTATTATAGGTATGTTATGTATGGCCCGTGATGGATTGAGGTATAATACTCAACATATGGGTTGTGGTGGATCCTGAAAACTACTCGGTTACTACGTGGAGATTTTTTTGGGATGATGGGATGATGTTATCCATGGGGTATATGATATATTAACCCAAGTGTCTTTGATCTGGCTTAATTTAGCCCAGGTTTCTTCAGGATGACTTTTGGAGAGAGATGGATCAGGACGTGCGACATTGGGGCAAAGTGGAAAACCAGTGGAGAAGTAGTCACAGGGAAACCTCTTTCATTATTATATTATATGATCTCTTATATATGATACTTGGTGATTGATATCTATGTCTAGGATGAGAAAATAATATTAAACTTATTTAGGAGACAAGTTAGTTTCATTTGTTTACTCACCGAGCTTTAGTATGCTTCTTTCACATCATACACAAGAGGTTGTAGGGAGGATCCTACTAAGTATACATTTTATTCTCACCCTAAGTATATATAATTTTTTTTAGGTTAGTATGGATTGGTTGGTTGTCAAGCTAGATATTTCTAATTTGAGGAGTTTTTCAGGAGCTGTTGGAGCTTCATGATCGCTACTGAGGATTTTTTCTAGTGTTTTCCATTGTTTTAGTTGTATGCTATTATATTCATATCATGTATTAAGATTTATTCTTCTTTTTTATGAGTACGATTTGTTTGGTGTTTGTTATCATATCATCTTTTACTTCTCAAATATCTTAGTGGGCAATGCCTCCTATCTGTATGTATATTATATCCTCAGTTCTAATCACCATCCCATGGCCTATTAGAGGTGGGATTCAGATGAAATTATATCTCTTATCTCATTATCATCCCAGGAGGGGTACCTCTGGGGGAGGGGGTAATGATAGAGTGGTATCAGAGGTTATGGTTGAGATATATAATGGAAATTGGAGTTTGGAACTAGTGAGGATTCATAGGTTAGTAGAAAACAATATCAGGTGATCTTAGTACATGATTTAAATAAGTGATATTGGTTAGGACATGGGATTTTGGGAACCTCCATGACTCGACATAAGGACCTTAAAGTTTAATGGACATGTTAAGAGAAGTGATACTTCTTGTGGAGTAGGGACCTAATAATGGATCATGCATCATTTTTTTATGCTTCTGTGTTTGAATGTGGTAGAAAATGGGAAATGATTAAAAATTAAGCAACTAATTAACCTTAAATAATTCATGTCCCATGTTAGGAGTCCCTAATGTTTGTTCTTTTTCAAGAGTGGATCTAGGTTTACATCCCTATCGGGTTCAAATTGATGATGTCCAACAATATATGTCAACAAATAACCATAGAGTGGAGGAAAATGGAGATAATACTCAAAGGATAACACTCTGAGTGTTTCAACACTAGAGTCTATAGAGGTCCGATGGCTCTATTTCAGATCATAGGATAGAGGTTTGGTTGAAAGAGGTGGTGATAGTCTTCAATTTGAATCATACTCAGAGGGAGAGAGATATCGAGCACTGGGTTTCTTGTACTATGATGATGCTACATGGTTCAGCTTGAAAATGGTGGTTCTTTTTCTTTAGAGTTTATGACGAGTTAACTATTTTTTGGGGGATATTTTGATATCAATTTTAGGCCAATTTTTATTTTCATTCTCAAAGGAGTCTCTTCAACCAGTGATGTTTTCCCTCTATTATGGGATTTTTAATCTCTTCTCTTAATGTGTGGTGAGACCTTGAATTACCTTGTTGATCCAGAAACCCTTCAATTATTATCCCATTAAAGTGAATGACTAGATTAATCATCATTGTTTGATTACTATACCTTCATAATGAGTGTGGTTAAACCTCCTTGTTCACTTGATTTAATCCCACCTAACAAATCCTTAATCCATGATTGTTTTCACCACTTCAACATTTAGTTTCCAACCCAAACCTATTGGCCTTCAGAGACGGTAAACATAACTCATTCCTTGGGCTTGGTGTTGTGATGGAAATGTGGTTTGGGGAAAATAGATTCTATTAATTTGTTCATATCATTATATTACTCTCTCATAGAGAACTTGTTTGGTATGGGGGGAGGGGTCACTATTTACTCTCTCCTTGGGCCCTTGTTTAGTCTAGGGGGAGGGGTTGTTATTATCACGTGCATCCTATACTCTTCTCTCAGGCTCGGTGTGGTGGAGATTTTGTTTGAGGGAAGGGGTTATTGTATGTATTCCTTTTGTTTTAATCAATATAATCTCCACTTGTTCCATGTGATATGGGCCTTGGTTCAGGAAAAGGATAATATTATATATTTGTATTTAATTTATTCTACCTAGTGTTGGATTAATACCCTCTCTGATGTGAATTTAAATTCTTATATGTTGTGGGTTGTCTATGTGGCTTTATTTATGACGTGACTATGTCCTGGTGTGCTTACATCTCCAAAAGGGATTTTTCTCATACTATTTACATATGCCATGGATTTTATCATATAAAGAGAGGGGACACTTCACCCATCATGACACGTTATTCTACAACACTTTTTAAAACCGTGTGGGCAAATCAGTTCCACCCAAAGTGGATAATATCATGGTATGTTGGATGGATTCCTTTGATTTGTATGCTTGTGATGGATATTTTGATCTTTGTGCATGCGATGATTGAGAAATGTTATGTATTAATAATTTAAAACTCTTGAAAGTAATGGCATGAACCTATGGAAAACAAAATCTGGAATGTTGAACACTTTGTTTTTTTTCCATGAGTGTGATCCTAGTAAATAAAGTTTGTTAACAAATATGGAATTTTTTAAGCTAGATAAAGTGGATAATTTAAATATCATGCTTTTTAATGCATTTCATATGTTAAATTTGATCTCTCAAAGATTTAATGATATGTGTATTAATTTTAACTTGGTAAAGAGAATGGAAGAATTGTGTTAGTTCAATAAAAATAATTTTATGAAAGCATGTAACTTGCCTATGTACATCCAACCCATTTTATTATTATTTTAAATAAACCACTTTATAGTTAAGTGGGAACCAGAAAAAACACCACAAGAATTCAAAATTCAAAAGCTGATCCATACAAAGATTTTAAAATTCAAAATTCAAATTGAAAATGTTGAACAAAGCAGTCACACCGCCCCGAACCTCACGTATAGTTGGAACCTCAAGCCCTCAACCAATCAGATTTTCCCTCAAATCACTACCAGCACACAACTATTGGCACTAATGCTGATTGAAATTAACACCACAAGAATAGAATCATCATCTCATCAATGTCAAAAGAAGATACCAAAAATTAGAAAAAACCCATTGAGCCACCCTCATCATCTCTAAAACTCCCAACAAAACAAAAGCACCACTATCGCCTGAACACATGTCATGCCTCTTGGAACATCTTACCACTCCCAAGAACATTTCCCAAAACTTACTCGAAAACCATCTCACTCTATCTACCTAGGAAGGAGCAATGGACCTGGAATCCAAAGTAGAGTAGGAGTAGATAGTACCTCCACAATGAGACATGACAAGGCCATCACCATCAACCCCATGGATAACTTGATCATCAAACCTGAACCATCAAACCAGATAGCACCACTCCATTGAAAATCACCATAAAAAACCATACCATACATTTTCTTCAACAAGATGAAACAATAGAAAACAACCATCACCGGACCATTCAATTTAACTGGAAAATAAAGCGGTGGATGTCACCAGCCAAGATGAGCCCTAGAGATCATCTTGAAACCTTCAACACCATCCCAAAAACACCACATACACCCTTATATTGAACCTAAATGTGTCCAAGAACAATAGGATGGGTTGTAAGAGTATAGAAGGGTTGATATGACAAGGAGGAAGCCACCAAACCTCACACCAACAAAATCCTAAACCACCCGAGTGCCTTTGTGACAAACCAATATGGAGTCTAGTATAAAGTTTTATGTGATAAGATAAGAGGTGGGAGTTTAAGATATCCATGAAGAGACAACAAATAATCCACCGAATCAGCACCAATTGAACCATACTACCAAAAAATACCTAAAAGTATTGAGGAAAAAGGCGAAGAAGGAGGAAAAAAGGAGGAAAACCAAGAACGTCATGAGAGCCAAAATCAGGGAAGAGAAATAAGAGAATCAATAATGGATAGGGCTAAGAAAAATAAAAGGTGAAAAACCTAAATCTTTGAAGGAGATATATCAAATTGAGAAAGCGATACAAGAAAAAATTGGCCTAAAAAAGTAGGAAGAAAAAAAACATGAATCTAGGAAGAGATATGATGGTCACTCCATTATCAGGGGGAAGAAACCTAGATAGGGGAGAAGAAGGGAGAGAAGCATGGTCAAGAGAGGGTTACAAGATAAAATAGATCCATTCCTTCACTTGCATATGTATGTGAGTTTTCATGAAACTCATGTTAAATATGAAATGTTTTTGGAAAAGGAAAAATATACTTTGAGTATTCCATCCTTGGAAGTTTTCTTCATGTTGTGTAATAATGTTCAGCGAGACCCTCTTGGAAAAAATTACTTTGTGAAAATAAGTTTTATTAAATAAAAAATTGTAATTCTTCTATGAAATTTTTATTTAATTTAAAATCAGTTTTCAAATATATTGATTTTTTTTCTCAAAGAATCTTTTGATAAATACCTTGTTATGAAGAAATATTTAAAAGGGGTTTCATTTAAAGATTTCTTAAACTAATTAATTATAAACACAAGAGACTTAGTGGAAAGTTTTATCAGCATCTTTTGAAATTCAATGATTTTAAATGTGAAATTTTTGGATCCATGTATAGAAAGAAACAAATATTTTAGAAAACATGTTTATGTTTTGAACTCCTTAACTAGTACAACTTAATGAAATGTTTTCAATACAATATCTAAATTTTTTAATCAATTTATATGAAATCATGCTAATATAATCTTTTTATGAAATGTTAGTCATGGTAAGTTCTGAAAATTTTAATTTTAATTTTCTATAATGATAAATAAAAATAAAGAATGTTTATATTTTCATTTGGTGACATTCTTAAGTAAAATTGTTGAAGTTCTATGATTTTTTATTTAGTCAATGTGAAATGATTATTTCTGAAGGTTTTTCCTTCTGTTATGTTTTTTGATTGATATACATTGCTTATTGGGTTTGTAGTGGTAATTTTTGTGGCCATTGATGTGATTATTTAATATTACTTGGGAACAAGAGTCAATAATGTGTGATCAACATTCCAAAGTTTCACTACTGGAAATTCAGGCTATATCCACGGTTTAAAACCATGTCTATAGGTCTTCAAACCGTGGCTATAGTTAATAGCCATAGTTTGAGGAACCGTGGAAAAGTTTGGTGTGGCTATAGGCCTAGAATTATAGACACGGTTTGGAACCATGGCTATAGGTCTAGATCCATGGTTCAAACCGTGGATATAGGTATACATCCACAGTTCTAACCGTGGATATAGGTATACATCCACAGTTCTAACCGTGGTAATATCTCTATAGCCACGGTTTAGAACCGTGGATATACTATAGGAGGGACACAATTTATTACCATGGTTAGAAACCGTGGCATTAGACCTATAGCCACGGTTTTTAACCGTGGCTATAGGGTCTGAAAAACCATAAAAAATAGCCCCCACCCCCTGCACACCCCCCTCCCCCCCGCAGTGGCCCACCCCCCTGCAGAACCCTCCCTTCTGGACACTGGACACACCCACCCTACATAAACCCCCCTCCCCTGGACAGCCCCCTCCCCCTGGACACCCCCCTAGACAGCCCCCTGGATATCCCCCCTATAAAGCCCCCCTCCTGGACAGACCCTGGACACCCCCCCCAGACAGACCCTAGACACCCCCAGACCCTGAACACCCCCCAGACAGACCCTTGACACCCCCCGGACAGACCCTAGACACCCCCCGGACAGACCCTGGACACCCCCGGACAGACCCTGGACACCCCCCTAGAAAGACCCTGGACACCCCCCCAGACAGACCCTGGACACCCCCCAGACAGACCCTGGACACCCCCCCAGACAGCCCCTGGACACCCCCCCGAACAGCCCCTGGACACCCCCAGACCCTAGACAGATCCCCCTGGACAGCCCAGACCTCCACTCCCTTGGATAGCCACCCTCTCACCCTCCTGGAAAGACCCTGAACCCCCCTAGAACCTGAACACCCCCATACCCCCCAGACCCTGGACACCCCCCAGACCCTGGACAGATCCCCCTGGACAACCCAGACCTCCACTCCCCTGGACAGCCACCCCCACCCTCCTGGAAAGACCCTGAACCCCCCCCCCCCAAACCTAGACACCCCCAGTCCTGCCCCCCACCCTACCTGTTTCCCCCCCCCCTTCCCCTACCAGCCCCCACTTACACCCCCCTACCAGCCCCCACTTGCACCCCCTTCCAGTCCCCTCCCCCCTGCCAGTTTCCCCCCTGCCCCCTGTCAGTCCCCTCCAAATTAAATTATACACGAAATCTACTTACACAATAAGAATTAAAAAAATCCAAATATAAAAAAAACACATAACTGCACTTACACGAGTCTCCCTATAAGAAAAACTATCAAAGAAGTCTGGAACCATCTCAAAAGTACCTAAAACACAAGGTAGAACATAATAGTTCTCATCCCCTAAAATTATGGTAAAACAAAACATCTTAGAATATTCACAAAGAATATAACTCAATAAACAAGAATAGTTCATCCCCCCCTGTAGGACCCCCTGGACAGCAGCCCCCCCCACTTCTAAACCCCCCTGGACAGTATCCCCCCCTGCTGGACCCCCTGGACAGCAGGCCCTCCCAGACCCCCCCAGACAGCAGCCCCCTGCTAAACCCCCTGGACAGAACCCCCCCTGCTAGACCCCCCTGAACAGCTGCCCCCCGGACCCCCTGGACAGCAGCCCCCCCACATCCCTTGCACACCCCTTTCCCCCCCTTGCACCCCCCTGGACAGCAGCCACCCCCTGTTGTGTGGCTAGTTATATGAAGGTGTATATGTGTGTGTTGTGTTTCTTCCTGGTTTCAGTTTGGGTGGGGAGGGGCTACTCAGGTGGAGGGGTGTATGTTCATAGGGAGTGGTATGCAGGTTACTTTGGATGCTTCTTAAGGTTGAGGCTGGGAGATGCTGGGTTTATCTAATAGAGACTTACAAAGATTCTCATAGTGGGGTTATAGGTTTCTTGTGGAGGATTTAGGAGGTGGGGTTGTGAGTTTCGTGTTGCTGTTTGGAATTATAGGACCTTTTAAGATGGGTTTCAGCTAGGGGTGTTGCTGTTTGGATTTTTCTACATGCTGTAGTACAAGATACACTTACATGGTGCATGGTGCTGGTTGGTTTGTGATTTTTACTATGGTTGGTAACATGTTTTGGGTGCATAGGGGTTGGCTTTCTGGTGCTTCTTATTTGTTTTGGATTACTATTGTAGGCTTCTGGTTCTCTCGATTGTCTAGTGTGGTGGATATAGTTTGAGGTGGGTCTTCAGGTGGTGGTTTAGAGTAAGTTCAGTTGGATTGTGCTCATTTTCACCATCTTGTGTCTATTTTCCATGTTTGTGGAAATTCATATCAGATTAAAATTTGAAGCCACTATCTTCCTTCAATTTTCTTTCAGTAGAAGTGTAGTGTCAACAGGTAATAGGTATTTCTCTCAATGAAAGCACCAATTTGATAGGTGTTTCCAACAGGTAGAGATAAATAGGACTAGAGTTTTTCTCTCTTCTGATTAGTTCAAACTAGTATAGAATGAAAAATAATTATACAGACTTACCTTTAGGGAGAAGATGGCTCTGCAATCCCTAGAACTAGCCAGTATCTAACAAATAACTAAATACCCATCCCCAATGGTCCCAAACTCCAATTTATTTAACAAACCATTTACCATTGGAGTCTAATTACAACACTTCCCCCCATTAGTCACATTCCAATACCAGCATTGTGTTTGAATCTATGAGAAGGTTGCCTCCTTTTAGGGAAACTGACTACAATATTAAGCTAAAAATAGGGACCGAAATAGTGAATATCAAGCCATACAAACATTCTTTCCACATGAAAATTGAAATAGAGATCAAGTATAGGAGATGCTGTAATTAAGATTTATCATACATAGTCACATACCTTATTTGATCCCGATAATAGTGGTTAAAATGAAATATAGGTAGTGGTGAATGTGTATTAACTATCATGATTTAAACTAACTAATAGTTCCTGATAAGCATCTTATTCTTGTAATTGTGGAATTAATGGATGGGTTGCATGAAGTGACTTATTTTACCAAGTTGGATTCAAAGTTAGGTTTCCACTAGGTACGAATGAGGGATAGGGACATTGGATAAACAATGTTCAAGACTTACAAGGGGCACAATGAATATATAGTTATGACATTTTGTTTGATGAATTCACCAACAACCTTCTAAGAAAAAATGACCAACATATTTTAGGTAATGTGATGGGAGTTTTAGTTTTTTATGATATATTACTCTATAATAGTGGATGGGAGGAGCACCAAGAAATGTTGTAATAGATTTTACGACTAATGAGAAATAATTCCTTACATTCTAAAAAGTGTAATTTTGGAAAATGAAAAGTGGAGTATTTTGGGAATATTTTTTCACCAGAAGGTGTTTCCATGGATCTTAAGAAACCATAGGCAGTGGTGGAGTGGAAATCACCATTATATTTTAAGGAGATGATAGGTTTCCTCAAACTTACTGGGTTCTATTAAAAGTTTATAAGAGATTATGGGAAGATTGTAAGACATTTTATGGTATTAAACAAAAAAGTTAAATTTATTCTGGTTGTTGATGGTGTAGGGATTTCTATGGTGGATGTTCTAAAATTCCCTTGAGATACTGGATGCTGTAGGTTGGGAGGCATGTTTCTGTTAGATGGGTGGTTCTCTTTCTAGGGTGAGTGAATGTTTACTACTTGGTGGGTCTAGAGGTGTTGGATTCAGGGTGGGTATTAGCTCACATTTGGATTAGGGACTGCTTGGGAATTCTTTAGGTTGTATGATGGGTTAGGCGTGGGTGATGCGGGGCACTTTGGATGGATGGTACTAGTTGACTGCTGGTTTTTTAGACTTTCTTATGATGGGGTGGTCCATTTTGATGCAAGGTGTTCAGATGGAGATGGATGGGGCCAGATGGTGGTCTGGGGATGATTTGGTTTCTAGATAATATTTTGGGTGTTGTGTCTACTATAGGTGCTTATTGTGGTTGGATCTGGTGTGTTTTAGGATTCTTGTGCAAGTAGGTGTTGGTGTAGTGGACATTAGTTGGCATGGTTGTCTAGAGTTCTTTCACTCTTGGATTTGTTTGGATAGGTATGGTGGTCTGGTTGGTTGATGTTGGATGCGGGGCTGGGGGTTCAGTAGTTCTATTTCTTTGGATAAAGCTAGACTTTTGGATGGGTGATGAATTTTGGAAACTTGTGTGTGTGTGTGTGTGTGTGTGGGTGGTTGTGAGTGATTTCATGAATGTGTGTGTGTTGTTGGTTTCGATAATTTGTGATTACTTCTTTTTGTGTTTTTATATTTCTCCTTTAGCCGCCTTGTTTCCTTGGTTATACTTCTCCTAGGAGTGATTGTTGGTTTTGTGCTTGGGAGCTTCTGCGATTCCTTCTACTGGTTTGTAAGTGGTGCATATGCTGGGATCTTATGTTATTTGGTGGGTTTCTAGTTTTCTATTGATATGATACAATATATATATGGGGTATTCATTATATGAAATGTGGAAAAACAAGTGATGGAAGTTGTAAAAATGGAAATTAAAAGAAGTGAAAAGGAAATAAAAGGGGAAGGGGATAATCAATTAGGACCCCAATGATACTTTCTCCTTAAAACCCTAATTATAAAGCACCAAAAAGGTTGATCACTCCTTTGATAATCCTTACATTAATTCACCTAATAACACAAGAAACACAAACATAATAATTTTAGAAAATCTCAAATTTGTAATTAACCTTCAATGGGTACAAAGAGGTGGCTATTTATAACCAAATGTGAGGGATACATGTCAAAATACCTGGCCCAAAAAACATCTAAACCCTAACCCATGATTTTGAATTTCTTTACACATGTCCATGTATTTAGGGGACAATATATCCACTGAGAAGACTTTTTGACATCACCATAAAAACTTTGGAGATTCCCACCATGATATTGGAGGTTGGGAGATGGTGAGGGCTGGAACTGGTGGATGGGGCTGTTTTGCAGGTGGAAAAGGGCTGACATGAGTGTTTGCAGGAGGCTGGGGGGTGGTGGTTGGTGTGGTGGTCAGTGCGGGATATATTGCAGGTGGATGGGGGCTGGTGCGGGCTCGAATGCAGGTGAAAGGGGGTTGGAATGCTGGTGGAAGGGGGCTGGTTACATGTGATGGGGGGATGGTGTGGGAATATTAAAAGGTGGCAGGGGGGACTGTTGCATGCTGGAATGCTGGTGGCAGCGAGCTGAAATGAAGGTGGAAGGGGGCTGGTGTGGGCTGGATGTGGCTGGAGCATGGCCAAATCACGACATTACCACGACGTGACCGCAGTGTGACCTCGGTATGTTGGCCCGGTCTAGCAACATCCGTGGGGCAACATTTTCTAACCAGGAGCGAAGGGAGAAGGAGGAGGTGGGGAAACATTCTAGCCGTCGCCCCGCCGGTAGAAATTGTGATTAGTCAGTCTCAACATTGATTACAAGACTCATGGAATACTATCACTGTGAACCGCCACAGGGTGTCATCCTGAAGCAGGGCCAAATCACGACATTACCATGGTGTGACTGCGGCGTGACTGTGGCATGACCACGGCGTGACCGCAGCGTGACCATGGCATGACCGCGGAGTGACCGCGGCATGACCTCGGCGTGACCGTGGCGTGTTGGCCCGGTTCAGTGACATCCATGGGGCAGCATCTTCCGGCCAGGAGCGAAGGGAGCGAGAGGAGGCAGGGAAACATTCCGGTCGTCCCCCGCCAATAGAAATTGTGATTAGTCAATCTCAACATTGATCACAAGACTCATAGAATACCATCACTACGAACCGAAGCGGGGTGTTGTCTTGGAGCAGGGTCAAATCACGACATTACCACGGCGTGACCGCGGCGTGACTACGTTGTGACCACGTCATGTTGGCCCGGTCTAGTGACATCCGCGGGGAAACATCTTCCGGTTAGGAGCGAAGGGAGCAGGAGGAGGTGGGGCAACGTTCCGATCGTCTCCCTGCCAGAAGAAATTGTGATTAGTCAGTCTCAACATTGATCACAAGACTCATGGAATACTATCATTGCAAACTGCCGCGGGGTGTCATCCTAGAGTAGGGCCAAATCATGGCATTACTGCGGCGTGACCGCGGCGTGACCACGATGTGACCGCGGCGTGACCGCGGTGTGACCACGGCGTGTTGGACCAGTCCAATGACATCCATGGGGCAACATCATCCAGTCAGGAGCGAAGGGAGCAGGAGGAGGCAGGGAAACATTCCGGTCATCACCCCGTTGGTAGAAATTGTGATTAGTCATTCTCAACATTGATCACAAGACTCATGGAATACTATCACTATAAACCGCCGTGGGGTGTCGTCCTGGAGCAGGGCCAAATCACGGCATTACTGCGGCGTGACTGCGGTGTGACTGCGGCGTGACCGCGGCGTGACCGCGGCGTGACCGCGGCGTGACCGCGGCGTGACCGCGGCGTGACCGCGGCGTGACCGCGGCGTGACCGCGGCGTGACCGCGGCGTGACCGCGGCGTGACCGCGGCGTGACCGCGGCGTGACCGCGGCGTGACCGCGGCGTGACCGCGGCGTGACCGCGGCGTGACCGCGGTGTGTTGGCCCGATCCAGTGACATTCTCGGGGCAACATCTTCAGACCAGGAGTGAAGGGAGTGGGAGGAGGCGGGGAAACATTCCGGTCGTCACCCCACCGACAGAAATTGTGATTAGTTAGTCTCAACATTGATCATAAGACTCATAGAATACTATCACTACGAACCGCCGCAGGGCCAAATCACGGCATGACCGTGGTGTGACCGCGGCGTGACCATGGCATGACCGCGACGTGACCGCAGCGTGACCGTGACGTGACCGCAGCGTGACCGCGACGTGACCGCATCGTGATCGCGACGTGACCATAGCATGACCGCGGCGTAACCGCGGCGTGTTGGCCCGGTCCAAAGACATTCGCAGGGCAGCATCTTCCGGCCAGGAGTGAAGGGATGAGGAGGAGGCGGGGCAACATTCCAGTCGTCGCCCCGCTGGCAGAAATTGTGATTAGTCAGTCTCAACACTGATCACAAGACTCATGGAATACTATCACTGCAAACTGTCGCGGGGTGTCATCCTGGAGCAGGGCCAAATCACGGCATGATTGCGGTGTGACCGCGGCGTGACCGCGGTGTGACCATGGCATGACCGCGGTGTGACCGCGGCGTGTTGGCCCGGTCCAGCGACATCCGTGGGGCATCATCTTCTATCCAGGAGCGAAGGGAGAGGGAGGAGGTAGGGCAACATTCCGACCGTTTCCCCACCGACAGATGATAGAATAGATCAAATATTTAATATGCTATAACAAGGGATTGCCAGAGAAGGTTGTAGCGAGTAGAATAATGACACAACGTCTAAAGGGAAACAAAACAATGGAAAATAATCATACACCCTACACAAACAATTTACGAATTCATTCACTTTTCTTAAACATGGAAATTTTATTTATAATATTCAAAGCGTGAAAAGAAAAGTGTCATGGTCAAAGAATATTCCTACTCAGGCAATGTAATTTGAGTTAAACGAGTATGATAAGCCAATTTATATTATTCAAATAAAACAAAAACTAACTAGCCACAAAAACAAACACCAACAAGAGGCATGTGAAAGACTCAAACCAAATCTAAACATGATACAAATAACTATCACTACTTTTTGGTTTAGAAGACAGCGCACCTCTGTTGGAGGGGTTTTATTATAAAATCATGGAATTTATTTATCACACAATTCATTTAATTATATTTAACATTTATTTTAAAACTCATCCAGCACAAATCAAATGCGATAATTTAAGCAACTAGATCAGCATAACTATCACTGTGAGTTTTCGCAGACAGCGCACATCCGTTGGAGGGGTTTTATTATAAAAACATGACTTTATTTATCAAATGAAATAATTATTTTAAATAAAACTTATTCAAGATATGAAATTCAATATAATTAACCAGAATTAAGAAAGAAGCTAAATTGAATTTAAAGCATTCTTGAATTAAAGAGGCTAGAAGAGGGATCCTACCTCAAGGTGGAACCAAACCGTCCACTTCAGCTCTTGGAGCTTTCTAACTAAAATTTGTTTCCCCCCACTAGGTATACGCACCTTCACACACATGCAAGGACACCTAGACCCTATGCACATACCCGCATGGCCATGAGCATGTGAAATGGGATCCTTGCACATATGCTTATATGCATATACCAGTCTCCACTCACTTGTGTATGCATTTATATATATATATATACATGGGAAAACATATCCCCATATGCGCATAATCACTGCCATGGTTGAATATACACGTAATGGGGGAACCCACATACATATACTTTCTTACCTATGCACACGCAGGTGAGTCGCCCTTAACTTGGCTACTCGAAACCAATGACCAGGGATCAACCCACTACACAAAGGATATTAGGAACATTAAAACACATAAAGGATGCCACATAACCAGTGAGAAACCAACCAACAGCATTAAAACCTTACCTCGATTGGGAGAACCAAATCCACTTGAACCAACATGAAATGATCCAATGCCCTACTGAAAACATAATATGGAGTCAAAAACACTGAAATCCCCAAATACATGAGGTGCGAGACAAGTAGTAACCATATAATCTTACCTCGGATCAAAGCCGGCAGACTGAATCAATCTGAACCCCATTTGATCCCCTTTGTAGAATATAATTACCCTTTGTCCATAGAAAGAAGTAAAAGACCTAAGTGGCCAATGTGATAAATAAAATAAAATAAAAACTAAACTAAAACATACTTGTCTCATGTGACTATACATGTCACCATCCAACATATAAGAACCACAATGCCCCATGGGTCAAATCATGTTCCTGCAAGCAAGGGGGAAATAGATCCATGTTTCAAAATGATACTATAAAATAGTAAATTCCTATTAATTAAAAATTATTCTACCTGTTAATGGTATATAATTATTTTGGCTCGAGTTTCAGCTTAATTTGGTTTTGTTCGATACAAGTTTTTATCCCACCAGATAATAAAAGTTTACTAGAGGACACAATTTCTAATCAAATAGAATATATCATAAAAAAAATGGATCCACACCTATGAAGAAGGTTGAACATGATAAGAAAGAATGTTTGATCATATAGTCTGATTAGTTATAAAAGGATAAACCAAAAAAACAAAAAACATTGAGAGTTCTCTAATTGATCAAGTGAATATGCAATTTTCAAACAATAATAAACATGTGAAAGAAGAGAAAAGTGGACACAATGACCTGGATTTTTAAAAGAAAAGGTGTTAAGCCATACCAATAACAACTAGTGGTATCATACAAAATCTGATTTGTTGCAACTAATATCAAGCCATGATTTAGTGAAAGCAATCTGTTTTAAATGGGAGGGAATATTTGGAGAAACCTAATCATGAAGAAATGGGGGAGTTAGAGATGGATTGTAATGGTTATTCAACCTTATCTAAGATTAAAGAAACCTATAGAGACTAACTACACCCCCTGACCCACCCCCCTTGCGCCACTGCCCCACTGCCCCACCCCCTCCCCCTGCCCTGCAGACCCCCCTGTAGACCACCCCCTACCCCCTTGCCCTGTAGACATCCCCACTCCACCCTGCCACCTCCACCCACCCCCTCTCCCCTGCCCTGCAGACCTCCCCCTTTCCATGAAGACACCCCCTGCCCCATTCCCCCCTCCACCCTGCTCCCTGCCCCCTCCCCCTGCCCCCTGCCCCCTCCACACACCCCCTACATCTTACAGAAGGTCCTCTATAATGTTTTTGTAATATGGGGAGGGATCACACATGTATGATTAAAGGAACAACAAAAATCTAAAATAAGTTTACCTGAACGATCACTTGATTTCATGTGAGGTGCTTGGAAGATTCTGCGTTCACATCAGTTTGAGCATCAATTCAGGTTAAGAATCAATTATGGAGTGGTTTTTCTGAGGGTATCCATGAGAATATGAAAATGACCACTTGATTTTTACTTCAAACTCCCTTTGGTTGTGCCAGAAACAACATGGTGGAGTTCTTTACAATTCAAAGAAGGGGGAAGACATGAGGTGCATGAATTATAATGATAGGGAGAGCATCTGGCCATAAAAAATTTAATTCAAATTAAAAAAGTATTTTAGTATTTTCAAACAACTTAGTGTACAGTTCCTAGATAGAATAGAAGTATAAAAAATCTCTATATTAGATGAAATCTGGAGGACAAATTCAGACAAGATTCAATGAAATCAACTTATAATAATAACATTGTCCACAACATCAATTCTACTTATGGAAAATAAGTCCTCCATGTAAAAAAATATGAAATTTATGATATAAAATAAGAACTTGAACTAAACTTTTGTGTTCTAAAAACCCAAATAGAGAACCCCTTTAAAAGATATATCTTAAAAGTGAGACCACCTCATCAATATCAATGTAAAACATAATAGTTTCATGGAACTTATGGTTCACTAACCTACAATTAGAAATATAATGTCATTTTTGAATTTTGATCATCAAAAATACAAAATGATAAAATGATGTTATATTTCATTTTAAGAAATACTTAAAAACACTGGGATGTGGCATTTTTAAAAAAATATAATATACCATCAAGATTAGCATATCAGACCATCTGATAATGATCATATTTTAGTAAATCTGAATTTATTTAGGTAATATATAGTAGTTAACACCTTCAAACCTTGATATATAACATAAACATTGTTCTAATCTATGCTTCAATGTCACAAGGCAGGTCACAAAGTATTGTTTTCATAGAGTATAATCTATTGTTAGGAATGCAGTTGTGCAGAAAATGAAAATCATGGAACTATGGTCGGATTTGGAATCTTATCTTGATAACATCAAGGGGGGAAGTTATAGTTTGAGAAACACCATCGGAAAAGGTCCCCAACGTCACAATAATAAATTCATGGTTAAGCTGGTTGGTCTTCTCCATATACTCCGCAGAAGCCAAAACCTACAGATCAGCATTCACCATTTCTAAATTTAATGTCACCGTCATCCGAAACAATTTAAAAATACCAAGAAAGAGGCACGAAGATCAGGAATGAGATATGATAATAATAAAGACAATAAATTGAATGAAATAAATCATACAGTATGAAAATTTGAGGATGATTTGAGTGTCTCTTGGAGCAGCTTGTAGTGTTGATGGAGGTAGGGTTACCTAATGCCTTCGATGGAAGCATCAGTGGCAACACATTGCATGTGAGATATTTACTTAAATAGTCTCACAAATGTCCATTACAGAGTGCACTAAATCACATCTTGGATAACAGTGACCTGGAGCCTACACATTAAATGTATTTTATAGAAACCTTTAAATTAAATGGGCAATGTCTCACATACAATTTAAAGAGGAAGGTTGAAAACATAAAAAACATTGAAAAAAAAGTAGAAACATGAACCTGGATGTTTGTTTATGCTTCCAACAACAGTATGATTCGACCTTCAATAGGTGCATGAGGTGCTGTCCAGCTTTTTTTCTACCCAGAAAACACAAGAAAAATGTTATTAAATAGTAAAATAACTAAAGTAAATAAAAGAAAAGAAAAGGGAAAAGAATTTTTAGGTCTTAAACCCTGAACAGGGGCTGTTGTTAACCTGTCCATAGCTGGATAGTTCCGGCAGGTCAACCCCAGTCCATTTGCGGGTGTGGTCATCAGAGTAGGAACCACCTCATCTTGTTTCTATTGAGTGTTGATTGTAGTTCCCCTTGAACTTCAACTTGAGTGAAGTCAATACTATGTCCATTAAGACCTCTCAGTAGCTCTTCCTGGTATGCACCCCCTTAGCATCAACCAGACTACTTAAGTGAAAGTTCTTATACAATAGTCAACCTGAACCCAAATGTTTAATGAGATATAACACAGAAGCAAAGTCATGTATATAAGAGTTCATAAAGAACAAATGTTAAATCCATGAATTATTGGTCTAATACTATCCAAATAAGCATAATTAATGAAATGTTTAATCGCAAACCACAAACAAATTGTAAAAATGAAATATGACATATCAAAGTTTTTAATCCAGATAATGGTATTTACATATTTATCAGGAATTTCAATATTGACAGCCACAGGAATGAATAATGAGAAAATACACCTCTCAACATTACAGTTTTAGTATGGTAATAAGAAATAAATGAACATTCCAAAATGTTACCTTCGAGCAATAGGGCGTATTAAGAGTACATTGCCTTAAGAGTACATTGTCAAATAGATTAGTCTTATGGATGGTAAAATTGACGTCGTTGACCTATCACCTGCCTTTTGGAATAGTAAGTAGTGGCCATATTTTACCTGTGATGTCTGGTAGGATTGAAGGCTTCTTGTATTTATATATCCCATCTATTACAATAATATTATAAGCATCATTCCTCATTTATAACAGAACAAATAACAGTTTATCCTAAATGGAAAATTAATTTAAATAAATCAAAAGAAGAATATAAATAAAATGATTTAAAGGAAAAGTATAAATAATTTTTCTATGTTATAAAATGTTTTCATTTTGTATATGCCAAGTTTTTGTATAACAAAAACATTTAAGAATCTATAAATGCATTTATAAGAAAGATCAAGATCTATATAGAAGTAAAACTGCATTATCTTGGTAATCCATAGTTTCAAAAATGAAAATTAGCAATTCATATTGAACACTTGCCATAAAGCTATTAAATTAAAGGGACACTAAAACTAATTATCAAAATACAGACCTTCATATCCAACAATTTATTTCTCTATACACACAAAGATGATCTAGATATTGAACTGCACCAGAGAATTAAGATTTTAAAATTTCTAATAAAATAAGAAGATTGGATGAGCTTACATACAAAACAGTCTAGGAATACCAGGTAAAACATTAAACTAAACCATCACTTATCCATTAAAAAACATTTTCTTCCATGTGATCCCATCTCCTGATGAACAAATGATTCAAAAAATCATGTATGGAATTGTTTATCTTGAAAGTTTCCAGGTTATAGAATATGAATGGTATTTATATTTTTCCTTATCTTGTGTTTTTTAGTAACATAAACATTTCATCAACAAGTCAGATAATCGTATTTGTATTTTTTATTTATGGAAAGAATTTCATGCCAAGGTATTCTGTACTTCACAATTTTTTAAAATCCTTGATTCTATACTCTTGCCAAGGTTTATAATTATTTTATTCATGACATTATCTTTCCATTCATATTTATCATTTGAAAAAAGATTTTTTCTACTTTGGTCACTTAGATCAACAAAACCAGACAAGAATGTACTAGTATAGGGAGAGAATGAACTCACCAAATTTTTCTAATTGATTCTTGAAAGGTCCAACAATTGTAATACAATGGCTATTTAGAGCCATGAGGGGTATAGTTGGCATGAGACTCATTATATTCTTCATTTTCTTCCTCATCTTTAAATTCACAAGAATCTTCATCCTTTTTATCCTTGATTTTGTGTTTTCTCATGGATTTAAAAACCATATACTCCTCTAACATCTCTATCTTCTAATGTAGAAATTTTTGGATTAAACTTTTTTGGAAAATTCCTCATCATTTTTTTGACAATAGTGGTTTCTTTCAGATTTTATCCATAGCCTATGATATTGATGAATATTTCATTAACTCTTGTGAAATAATCATCAATTATTTCTTCTTCAGCTATCTTTACATTATCAAATCCGCTTCTCCATATTTACAGCTTTGCTTCTTTGACTTTCACATTTTCTTCAAAGATACTTTCCAGCTTGTCACAATTTGCAGCCCCACAACTTTTGTATACACTTTGTCTAATATGGATGTGAGAATGACATTTCTAGATTTTCCATCAACCTCTAGATTCTTATTATTATAGAAAAATACATTGGAGTATCCTTTTCAATTGGTGTAAACCCCATAGTAATTGCATCTTGAACTTTCAGGTTATATGATAGAAGATAGAGTAACATCTGACATGAAAGTTTTTTCCATCAAAGGTGTTATGAATAGGGGTGAGGGCTACCCGTGTGTGCCATTGTGGCTGTCAGGGATGAGCAGGTTTTGGCTGTTGTGTATGGGGCTTCCAGGGACAGTTCTGTATTTTGTAGCCTTAGTTTTTGGGGCTGGCCAGGTAAGATATTTTAGTAGTTATTGGGGTAATAAATAGGAGAGAGGTGGTGTAGGGTGGGACACAATTCATTTTTCATTTCTACTTGGTAGCAGTTGGGTTTGGACCTTGGGAGGTTCCGACCATTATCCTTGGGTGAGTGGTATTCTTCTAGGCGAAGTTCTATCTCTTTATCCTTCTCCTTCTCCTTCTTCTAACCTACTATACCTCTCGATTATGTAGTTATAGTAAAGTGAATACAGTATTACTGATCTATTTCTTCACTCTCTCACTCGAACCTACGAGTCCTAACAAAAGGTAGGAATACCTTCGTTGTTGATCGTGTTTAGATTATCCATATTCAGCAAGGAGATGATCTGATAGAGGGAACCTATGTATGCTTTGATACCACTTGAAGTTCTCTAGAAATAGGCTGCACAACTGAGAATCGTGGGTTGAATAAATGGTACTTCTTTTATGATTTTTTTCTTTAGAAATAAACCTATGTGATGAGTTAGGATCCTATCCACTCAAATTTTAATCTCAACCTTATCCAATTGGAACATAAATGAAAGAAACACAAGACACATACAATTTTTACTAGGTTCAATCCCAAAGTGGGTACCTACTCTTTGTTGTGATCAGTTTCAGTCCCAACCATAGATTTTTCACTAGAATCAATTATCAATTACAAGTGATATGGGAGGTATCATCCTCTACCCAAAGGAAGTGTACAACGTAAAACATAACTGGGTGAGTAAGATCACTTTAGATTCAGAGCTATTTAAGCCTATGTTGATGATATTTCCCTTTGAGCCTTCAAATAAATATAATTATTATGTGCTCACCTCTTCAATAACTTTAACCTCTGATATTAAGTTTTTATCTTAGATCAGTCATTCTTGCTCATTACTTCTAGAACTTAGATGTTTTGCTTCTCAATTTCAAATCACTGAATACTCAGGCTCTGTATATTTCTCTTCACACTTCTAAACTCCTCGATCTCAACCTCAATACTTTTCTCTTCGTCTCTCATTTTTCAGTTTTCACCAATCTACTCCTTAATAGTGCATTTATGAATAATCTAGAATTAATTAAATTTAAAAAATTAAGCGCCATCTCATATTCCAGAATATTCCCACAATTGATTTGTACTCCATGATCTCCTTTGAGCTTCCTCATTCAACTGTTCACGTGGATCTGTTACCCACATTCATGATCTCAAATTCAAAAAATACCCATCCACTCATTTTAGTTTAAATAAAAATTATTGTTAGTTATCTATCTGTGATCACAATTTATAATTTTCAAATATTTTCATTTGAAAATTCCAGAATATTAGAGAAGTGATCTATTTTAATTATCCACAAACCCATCTTGAATCACACCATAATCATTAGTTCTTATTTTTTAGAATTGAAAAACAACACAACATCATTCTAGTTAAGTTTTAGAAGTATCTTCAGGAAATTCATCTTTTCCTAAAAAATTCTGCTATGTAGTTGACCCTTATAAAACTTACTGTATCAAAAAATTGACTCTTATGATTTGTCAAATGACTTGTTAATTCTTATCAATGAACCTTATGAATTTTTAAATGACTTTCACAAATCAGTGTGGCTTCCTGCATTTGTAAAAATTTTAGTCTGTGCATAAAACATATGACTCATATGAAAAATCAGAGTTACTCATACGCACTACCACATCTTAGCCAAATTTCAGTCATTCTAACTTCTGGACCTTTGAAATATGTAATTTTTGAAAAATACACAGCAACGTCTCACACACATCATGAAAACATACCCTAATATAAAACAAACCATTATTGAGAAAATACCTAGTATCTAATAAGAAAAAGAACCTACAATGAAGTGAAGGTATGCAGTTCTCCAGTTTCAAGTCCACTCTTCAGCTAAGGAATACCAACATCGCCACCGAAGCTAACACTATAACGGCCTACATTGTTATGGGTTGGTGAAACTAAAAGAAATTGGACTTACTTGGATTTAGAGCATATAGGTAGGATTGCTGTGTCAGAGGATGAAGATCGCTGCAGAGGATGGGCCTCGATAGGAACCACGCGTAGAGGAACGCCGACGGGGAGGTGGGTGACTGCATCATCAGAGGAGAATCATCCCAAGGTGGGTGGCTACGTCATGGGAGTATAATGGAAGAAGTTTTGGGTGACAACACCAAGCGAGGAGGGTTGTAGGGAGTAGGGAAGAAAGGGAGGGAGGTGGAGATCACGAGCGGAGAGCATGGCAGAAATGGGGTGGGGATCGCGAGCGCACAAGAGGAAGGTGGTGGGGGATCACGAGTGTATAGAAAGAACAGGGGTAAATCCACGAGTATTTTTTGACCCGTGGCGTTACCTTAACCTATAGCCATAATTTTATTAAACCATGGCTATATAAGTTTGGATAAATCTTAAATTTCTAGTAGTGTTTTTTAATGTTTGATTTTGTTGACCTAGAGTATCAAATCCCATGTTAATATTTGGGGTTGACTATATTCTTAGATTCATTTCTTTATTAATGGATTTATTCTTGTTTGATAGGTATCTCCCTAAGGAGATTGTTTTGGAGTTATTTTTAAAAGTTGTGTAGCTTTATTCTTTGAACCTCTAGAGTGGTTTTTGTGTTCCAAGTATAGCGAGAACCTTGAGAGGTAACTCATGGGGTGGTTTATTTTTCTCTAATGCATTCCATCTCCTTCCTAGTTTTGTTTTAATTCTTGAAGATGAGAATTTTTTTGAGAGGTATTTAATGTGAGAGTCCGGATTCTTCCAAGCCCTTCCTTTTTCATTTTGGTATGTCCATTTGGGAGTAATTTCATAAATTTAGAAGTTATTTTAAAAATGATTTTTAAACTATAAATATGACTTAAAATGGTTTCAAAAATTATGGGAGTATTTTTAAGTTTGAAAAGTTTATTTTGGAAATTAATTTTGAAGTTTTGAAAGTGATTCTAATTTTTTAGAAGTGTTTTTGAGATTTTGTAAGTTATAATAAATCATTTTCTTAATTATTTATAAGTTTTTGTAAGTTTAAATAAAATATTTCTAAATTTATTTTTACCCTTACGCATGGACATACCTCTTTGTAAGTGTAACTCTTATTTTAAAAGGCTGCATAAGGGTCAAACCTCAATTTCTTGAGATGTGCAAGGGTAAATCCATTCTTCTTTTATATGTGTAAAGGTAAACGTGAACCCCTATGATCTACATAAAGGTAGTTTGGGTTTTCCTTTAATTGTGTAAAGTTAAATCTTCGCTACATAAGGGTAATACTACCCTCACGTAAGGGTAATAACAAGTTTCCAATACTTGTGTAAGCCTAAACCTAAATTTATAAGGGTTATGTAAGGGTAGTTCACCAGTATGTAAGGAAATACAATATTTTATAAAGATTATTTAAGGGTAGTTAACTATTGTGTAAGGGTATATGAGATTTTCTAAATACTACATAAGGGCAACACCATCATTGTATAAAGGTCACCATGACCTTTCCTTATATACATAAGGGTAGGATTAAACTTGTGTAAGGGTAGTTATGAGTTTCTATAGGTTACATAAGGGTAAATTTGATCTCACATGTGTTGTGTAAAGGTAACAGTTAACTTTTGTAAGGGTCAACTGCTGATTATATTGGCTACATAAGGGTAGTAACTTGCGTAAGGGTAAAAACCTATTAACCTTATGCAATTTATATGGGTTGTGTATGGGTATCAGAAAATCTCCTAAAAATATAGTTTTCATTCTTGGAATATCATGTAATGAGTTTTCAGCAAAATTAATGGAATTAATATGGAAATTAGTGGTGGCTATCTTAGTTAAGAGTTTTAAATGTAATATTTTACTTCTCCTAATTTTAGGAGTTATGAATGGGAAGTATAGAGAATTAGTTGGGAGATAATTAAATGCAGATTTAATTTCCTTGTGGAAATTATATCTGTGTATTCTATAATACCAAATCTTTCCCATTTGATACCTTATACCTTAATCGAGTCTAGATAATCTAAAATCCTCCTCTGGAGTATTTCTAAGTCATCTTTAGTTGACATGGGATTCTTCCTCGCATGCTAGACCTATGTTCTCCAAGATGAATAAATATCTCTCTCTCCTTTATCCCCCCGAGTGCAATTATTTACACTATAAAATAAATACTAGGTAGGGGATCTGTGACTTCTCCTTTTTCATACTTTGAAAATGTGAAATTAACATGCTTTATACTCCTCTATTTAGATGGATGCTATTAACCATAATCATATAAAATATGGAAAATAATTGCATGAAGAATTAATATGTGATAATATGGAAATTATAAAAAGTAGGATAAATTACATGTTATATAATTCTGTCGATGAAATATTATTTATTATATAATTTTAAATTTAAATTTAATTTATATAGTATAACGTTTCTTCTAATAATACTGGAATTTCATGCAATAGAATTAATGAGTTATGTCAAGCAATAAAATATAAGTTTACTACTTTAAGAAAATGGTTAAATTGTTTTTGTTTAATTTATATAATTGAATTGAAGATAATATTACATTATGAGGATTAATAAATTTATCTTAGAATCAAGAAATTTCTTCTTAAAATAGATATTGTTGATATTAATTTCAATAATGGAGTTTAATGATTTATTACATGCAGTAGACAATAGTTTTTGTTAATATGTAAGATTATTATAAGAAAGTGATATTAAGAACTTTAATGTTGTAGAATAATGATATTTATTCTGAAAATTATTCAAGATAGATAAAAAATAATGGTATGATGTGGTGTTAAAATACTTAAGTAATATTGATGAGAATTATTCTATAATTCTGTTTATTAGAAAAATTAAAAGGGTGATTGTCACATGTGTCATTATTGTTATTATTTTGTTAAATAATAATATGGCATGAATAGAAATTTATTTATGCTTAGAGATGATTATCAAATTTTAGAATTTTATGAAATTATGGAATTGTAAGTATTATCGCATTTAGGAATATTTAGATTCATTTTTTGAAATATTTGAGATGTATGATCACATAATTTTGAAATATATTTTATCATCTATGATTTTTACTAGATAACGTGATATCTATTATTATGGTTGTTAAGCATGGTTTATATTCTTGTAAATTTGATAACAAATTAAAACTATTAATGCTTTTATTATATTAAAAGAGGCATATTGAGATGATTATCATTGAGATTGATGATATATTTGAATGAGCATCTTAGTGCAGAAAACCATATTAAATAAAAAAATATTTATCCTTGGAAAATTTATAAGGATATAGTTACTAAGATTTATTGTTATAAATCAGATAATTAAAGATATTTATAAAAAATAAATGATCACTTAAATCATTGCTTTTGGGATGGGTGTATATGTCATTGTTTGATAAAGGCTAGAATGCCTTGTTTGTTTTGGCCATGTTTTCCTTGAAAATATTTATAGAATAATACATTTAATATGTATTTATGCTCTATATATGTAGAGCCTTCATATGATTAAATATTAACCTTGTGTGGCTGGAATAATAAGCGGGGATACTCGAGGTTGTGATGGTGGCATGAGGTGCTGACTATGGTGATGATATAGATAGAGATGCCCAATGCTATGATGGTGGAACGAGGTGTCTACTATGATGATGATGATGATGCTGGAATGGGATTATGGATATGTTATTATGTTTAGTGGTATTGGGAATGGAACTGGGAATGGTAGAATAGGTTGAAGCTAGGATTTCCCATTATTGTTGTGCTGAAATCTGAGATTCTTTCTTAAAAATGAATCTACTTGTTTAATGGCCCGATGGCCGGATGTTATTTATATAACCAGTTTGAAACTGTGGGGAGTAGTTTGACACTATGAATTGAGATTGCATCTATTATTTTGTATCTTGGAATTAATCCTAGAGTACCTGAAAGTTTATGAAATGATAAGTGAATTAATAATATAATGGGATTAGTTCTTGATGCTCTCTTATGATGATGACATACTTGAGAATATAAACAAAGAATTAATAGTGATTTCAGTACTTATATTAGAATATTAAAACATTAATCTTGTAAATGATAATGATAATAATTAATTAATGGTTAATTAATTAATGTGAAGCTTGATGCTTGTATTTGTTGATACTGAGACCTTAGTAGTGGAATTTGAGAGTCCTGTGCGACATTAGCAGCAGATGAGTATATGGTTAAGTAGTTTCTCATAGTGTGGTTGTGAGATTTATATATATCATGTATACTTTGTGATTTTATATTCTATGGATACTAACACCTAGTGGACTTTGGGAGGGTGTTTTCCCTAACATCCAGGTTAGTGAGGAACAGATGGCTAGCTACCCCCTCTAACTCTGCTCTCTTCTTCTGGAAGTATAATGTGTTGGTATCCACGATGGTTATTTTTACCTCTATATGTGTGTAGAGGTATGAAATTTATTATGGTTATTTTCACACACATGTATCTTAAAATATAGTATCCTATGGATTATTATAGTCATGTTGTGTATGAGTTGTGATGGATTGAGGTATAATACTCAAACATACGGGCTGTAGTGGCTCCTAGAAACTACTTAGTTACTATGTGGATATGTGGTTGGGATGATGAGATGATGTGATGCAATAGGTGCATGATATATTTTCCTAGGAGTCTTCAAGATGAATTAATTTAGCCTACGTGTATTCAGGATAGATTTTAGAGGGATATGGCTCAGGACCTATTATGTTGAGTGGAAAACCAATGGGGTAGTGGTAGTGGGGTACCCTATCTCGTTATTATATTATATGATATATTTTATGTGATAATTGGTAATATATAAACATGGTGAGGATGGGAAAAGAATATTAATCCTATTTAGGTGATGATTTAATTTCATTTGTTTACTCACTGGGCTTTATTATGCTTCTTTCACATCTTTCATGAGAGATTTTAGGGAGGATCCTACTGAGTATAAATGTTATGCTCACCCTACATATATATAAACTTTTTTTAAGGTCACCAAGGGATGGTTTGTGATAGAGCTGGAAATTTCTAGTTCCAGGAGTTGTTTATGAGATGTCAGAGCTTTATGGACATGACTAAGGATTTTTTCTAGTGTTTTTAGTTATTTTAGTTGTATGTCATTACATTCATCTCATATATTGGGATTTATTTTTTATTTTGTTATGATCAGGGGTGGTTTGGTAGTTGTTCTCATATTATATCTTAATTATAAAATACCTTAGAGTGTAATGCCTACCATTTGTGTGTATGTTATACCCTTGGTTATAGTCACTAACCCATGGACTATTGGATCCAGGCTTTATTCATTATTATCTCTCTTCTCTCATTTTTGATCTAGGAGGGGAACCTATAGGGGGAGGGGTCGTGATAATAAGTTTCTTAGGAATATTCCTTCTACTAGAATGATATATAGAAATGGGTATATATTCAAGAGAATATAGAAATGATATTGAATATATCCATGGTACTAGAAAACATGTACACAAGGGATATAATTAAACTCAAAATAAAGACAAATAGTGATAGAGAACGCTACTTCAAGGAATGAATGAATTGAGAAAAAACCTCATGAAAAAATAAAATATAAACCATAAATATATAAAAAATTTAAAGGATGATATGAATTCATTATAAATGATAGTTTTTAGTAAAATAAAGTCTTTTAAAATTATAGAGGAAAATATAAGTGAAAATTTAAGAATTACTTTCTTAAAACATTTGTAACTTAGTCATAAAATGAAGTTAAAAGTTACTTCCAAAACTATTTTCATAAGGTGTCAAGGGTAATTTTAAAAAATTATTTTTAAAATAGTATAAAATAATGGAATCATGAAAAGAAACTATGATTAAGTAATCAAATGAGGATCTGAAGATAAAAATATACATAAGTGAAATGAAATCTCTTTTCAAATATTATAAGAAAACAATATCCTTTTATTTTAATATAAAAATGAAATATTCATAGAATAATGGAAATAGTTATTACTTAGTAAAACCATAAAAACATGGAAATTAATATAAATAATTAATAATGGCTATGATGACAAGAAAATTCATTCATGTGGAAACTGTTAAAAAATAAATCTTTTTCTCACTTTTGTAAAGAAAGTAAAAAATGACTTATAAAAAAAATATTAAAAATATTAATTTTAAAATTTTAAAAGGAAATTCAAAGTTAACATAATTTTACCATAATAAATTATTTAATTATATAAAATAAAATTCTTTCAAAAAAATAATAATAATATGAATATGGAAGAAAAAGATTCCTGAATAAGAAGGAGAAACGAGGCCAACTTTTCTTATAAACATTATTTCAGTTGATTTGAGTAAAAAAGAGAGGGAAATGGAATTAATATTTTAAAACCCCAAAAATAATAATATTAGAAGAAAACATATGTATTTTAGGAGATTAAGAATATATAATTCCCTTAATGGAAATTTAAACATAAATAATCTCGATAAAAAGTGAGATTGTAAAATTAACCCTTACCCCATACTTCTGCTTGTTCGAACATTCTCTAACATAATATATAATAAATTTAGATTTATTATAAATCTATATTAGAACCATATTTATATTTATATTACTAGATAATATTCACTTTTAATTTCTCATTACCCATTTATTAATAATTCTTTGTTAAAAGCAATATTTTTGTGTTAACTATTCTGTTTTCCTTGTATGTTTCAGTATGGTGGTTTCAGTCCTTACACATTATCCATGGTTTCATCATATTATTAATTTTCATTAAAATTTATATTAAGTGATTGATATATTTCTAGAGTCCCATGGTCAATAATTGGAACTTATGGTAATAGTTTTCATGAAATTCGTAAAAATCTATTTTTTTTAGAAATTTTGATTTCATAAAATGAATTGATTTTATTTACCAAATTACATAGATATATTACCATTATATAATTATTAAAACATATTAAATTAATAATTATTACATGATATTTTTAGTATTTAACATTCCTTAATCATTCATAAAATAAACATTATAACATCGTTCATGTAAGTGGTAAAACCGACGCAAACAAGAGCATATTATAATGATTGAATGAGTAAGAAAATTTTATTTAAAAATGAAAATATCAATTTTAAATAAGAATAATTATTTCATTTTTTTATTTAAGTGATAAATCTATTTTTATAATAGGTATATGAATAACCTAAATAAAAGAAAATGGTATGAAATTGTTAATTTCAAAGTGTATTGGTATGCTTGTTTTAGGTGGTTTAATTTTATGATGATTATCAATAGAATGGAAAAAATATCTTTATAATAGATTAATAATGTTATAAATATTATATTTATTCATTAAATACATTTATATAATCATCCATATAATGCGATGATGAAAAATGATATACGTCGTTCATGGAGGTGGTAGTCCACATGTAACAGGAGCGACGTTATCCTTTTTTTAAAAGAGGAGGAAGGTATATTATGGTTATTAAATTAAAATAATAACATTTTATCATAATAATATTACTGATTTAATTATTTTAGGATGTTTATAGAATATTTGGATTAGGATTAAGAAGCAATAAAATTGAAAGACTCGGTTAAAATAATTACCTCTTCCTTGGATATCCTCTTTTGGATCTCTCCTTAATCATTCTTATATCGGTCTTTTGGGAATAATAGAACCTTTAAAACATATAAAATAGATTTATGGAGTAATTTTTTCATGTTTTGGTAGAGGTAATATGTTCAAGGTGTGTGGATAAGTGAGGTGGTGAAAGGACCCTTTTATAAGTGAGGGGTGGCACTCTTGTAAATAGTTATAACTTTAAAATAAAATAAATTTCATTCTCAAAGTAAAGTGGCACTAAATTTACCAATTTAAAATATAATATGGTTTGGGTCTAAAATATACTCAACCAACCAAATTGACACATTTTTTAGTGATAATTGAAGCCTCATCCCTTTATTTAACCCCCACTTTAACCCTTTTAACCTTCACCATGGGGACACAATTTTAACATGATAACTATTATTTATGAATATAAATAAAATGAAACTTATTAAAAAATTTGAATATGATGATTCCAAATATGAAAACCATTAAAAAAAATTAATTTATAAATTCGGTAAAAATTAATTTTAATCTTAGCGCACATAACACATAAAAACCATTTCTAGAAAAAACGTATCTTTAAGCATAACAATGGATTTATTCTTATTCCTTTCCCAGTAAAAAATAGTACATGATTTAAAATTTATTTTATTAAATATATTATCAATAAATTTTATTAAAATTATCTATAAATATTGATAAATTTAATTTATTAAGATAAAAATACATCACATATATAAAAATAGTTTTCTAAAAAATATATCTTTTTACAACCAAATGAATTTACCTTTATTTATAACTAACTTATAATCAATGTATGAATGATTTATAATTTTTTTACATTTATAAAAAATACTATTAAATAAATTTAACACTCTAATTGAGATAAATTTAGCTTTAAATAAAAAAATAATTTTTTTAAAACAAAACATTTAAGTTTAGCGAAGAATTATTAGATTATCATTCCTTATCATTAATTAATAATTATATGGATGTTATTAATTTATTTTAATAATAACTAATATAATTTTATCAATACATTTTATTAATATCATTTCCTTAAAAGTAATATTTTTTTTTAAAATATGAAATTCATCAAAATAATTTCTCTAAAATTAATGGTGTTTCTCTGAGTGAAATAGAACCATTTTAATTTTAAAAAATAATTTATTTTTTCAATTATGTTTCATTTAAATATATTGAAATTTATTTCATTTTTAATTATAATAAATCAATATTCACTTTAGTTTAGTGTTTCATATATCACAAGCTATCATTCATACTGGTTTTTATTTAAAATAGAATACATACTAAAATATCAGAGTGTTACATTCTCCCCATATTAGATTAATAAAATCATCACAATTTTATCAAAATGAATATGTCTAAACATATATTTAATCTCTAATATATATTTTATCATGATAAGTAATTTCTAATTCGCTACTAGGAAACTTAGTATTTTTTAATTAAATATTTCTAAAACCATGTATGTATCATTATAAGACTCATGCTTATTAATGAGTTTCTAAAAGAATACCTTGATAGATGATAAAGTTTTTCATATAGGAATCTGTAGATTTATCTTCCTCTTTCTTGAGTTTGAGGAATTATTTTACCATCTAGATAGAGAATATGATAAAATATACCTAATTTCTTTTCATTATATAAGTTTAATTTTATCTTTCGACCTTGTTTCAATCATTTTTTCACCTCTTCTTCATCTCATATTCTAAATGATAAATTACTATGATTAATTTTTCATTCTTGAATCTTGAAAATAAACTTTTAATGAATCATAATATCCATATAGAATGACAAGTTATCCCTCCCATATCTATCCTTTTACTAAAACCAAATTTGTTAACACAAGTTAAGATAATATTCAATATGAATAAACCTTCATGTTAAGAAGTAATAAATCAATATTCAATACAAGTTACAAAAAAAATAATTTATTAAATAACTAATCCCTCAAACACTTCAAAATATTATTTATCAAATTAAAAACTCAAAAATCAAAATTTTTTGACCATATCAACTTAACTTTTATCTAAAAAATTATCAAACCTCAATAATAATTAAAAATATTTTTTAATATATCCTAAAAATTCATGATTATGTCAAAATCAACCATTAATATAACAAAAAATTTTGATACTAGGGAATATTTTTTCATATTAACCAAGACCGCCCAATATATTCTCATTACAAGAAAATTCTCACAAGATTTATTAATTGAAAAATCCTTCCTCATAATATTAGGGGATTATTCAATATCCTCAAAAAACATGCAATATATAAATGTAACATCCTGTTACTATTTTTAGGTACTCCTCAACCCTATTTTTGACCATCCTTTGGTTGGTTCTAGTTTAGGGGTACTTCAGATGAAAATTTGTAAATTTTTGAATGTTTCTAGGATGTATAATGTTGGTGCACAATTTTCCCAAACTATGCAACCACTTAGGGTAAACCATGAAAACCCACAGAGTGGGGGTTTTCATGGCTATCACATGGTTTTAAAAACTATGTTCCCACCCATTAGAAACCATGAATCCCATTATAGGGGTGTATGGTTTGAGAAACTGTGCATCCCTTACCAACTAACCATGCTAACAATGATTTTTAATTCTGAAAAGTTATTTAAAATTTCATGAACCCACTTTTTATCACCTTATTAGCCCTAACTCAACATTTCTAGATTTACTAGGCTAATATGGCTCTCAAGGACCCATTTTAGATCCTCAAAATCCCCTTTTAAGTGGATAGAATCTAGGTTAACATCATTCAATCTCTCCTTAGTAAGAGTTATTCCCTCGTTCCTTCTCTCCTACTCTCTTCTTCTCTCCTTAGGGTTTGTTAGATATTATTTTTATTGAGAGATCTAAACTCCTTTGTTTTAGATATTTAATCTAGCATTTATCATTGGATCTTTATTTCTGACTTTCTTCATTGGACTTTCCCATTATAGGCGTTGTGATACGTGATCTCTGTGTTAAAGAAGGTGGTTCCGTATGAGTTTGGTTAATTAATTTAACCTTTAATTTATTGATTATTTTAGTTTTATTTTAATTAAGTTTTGAAAATACAATTCAGTGTGAATTGGGATTTTAAGTTGATTTGGAATTAAATTTGAGAAAAATCCTCAATTTTAAAGGAATTGGAGATTTGGGGAGTGATTTTATATTGATAGAATTGTGAAATTGATTTGGAAAATTGATTTGAAATTGGTATTTTATAAAAATGGATTAGATTTTTTTTAATAAGAACCTTAGATTTGTTTTATCCCAAAAATGTATGAATTGATTAAAAACCCATGTTATTATTTTTAAAGAGAAATTGGCATATTGAAATGGTAAATGGGGAAATTGTATTTTAAATAGTTTTGAAATAATTTTCCCACTATTGATTTTTGTTTTAGCACATGAAAACCTATGTAGTTAGTGAGTTATTTAGGAAAAAAATGGTAGGTTTGGATTGCCCTAATAATGGATTGACACTTTAAAACTTTAATAAAAACATACCTTGGCAGATGTTATCCTTAATAGGATGTTGATTAGTCCCCTTTGACTAGTGTATGAGGTATGTGTGTGCACATTTCCATTATCATTATATAAATGTGCGAGGATCCCATAACATGGAACTATCATACTTCTTGGTAGATAACCATGTTGCTTGTTTGTGATTATTTCGATATATATTCCATTGTTTGTAAAACTTCTTTATATATTCCTTGTGAATTATATAAAATATTTTATATAAAAATGCTTATTAATACATTGTTTTAAATGTTTCCATGAATAGAAATGAATAAAATGTTTTTTTAAATATGCAACTGTACTTCCATGACTATTTTATTTGAAATTGAAAGCATGTAATGGTTTATTTTTTGGTATCTTATTATGGAACACTTGGTGAGACCCTACTGGAATTTTATCTCACACCATATCTTTTCCCTCAGGAATTTGTATATTTTTTTCTTCTTGGTTCGATCAAGGGAATGCACAACTTGGAGGTGGTGGTTGTTGATCTTTTGGGATTGGAGTGTTGTATTTGTTGGGACTTGGGATGACTATTTTGTCTTTCTGGTACTTTCATGATGTTCTATTTGGGTTTTTTAAAACCTGTCTGACTTATTGTACTATATCCTTTGGGATTTTTCTTTGATAATGCTGATATGTATCTATTTCTTATACTATGTTGATGTGGAAAAACCATTCCCACTTGTGGGGATCGGGAATGACCTTTGGGCTATGTTAGTGGTGGATTGATTGTCAGGGTACTAAGGTATCTGGGCCGGTTCATGAAAAACTGGTATCAGAGCTCCAGGTTGAGCTTCTTTGTTTGATGTCAACATGCAATTGTGTAATTTTTTTGGGACTTAGGAGGTAGTTGTGAGGAAGTGCCTGTCCATATCTCACTACAATGAACCTTAATCCCTAAAGGGTAGTTTGGGAAAGATGCTTGATTATTAGTCCTATTCTTTTACCCAATTTTTATTTTGATAGGTTGAAATCCAAATATTGTTTATCTATTTGATGGGATTAACTTTCCTTGTTTCTCTTGTTTAGTGTCAATCTGAGTATCCTTTCTGATGTCTTTAATGTTGTCTGCTGGTGTTTTGTAGCATCATGCCTCCAAGAAGACGTGCAAATAGGATCTATGAGGAAGCTTCTGATGAACCATAGTGAGAAAATCCACCCATGTAGTAGAATCTGGTTGAGGTTATTATGCATGCTTTCCAAGATCTAGGACATGCACCTACACCCGTTCCCATTCAGGCTCTAGCTATGAAACCTTAGAGAGATGTTTTTTGGAATCATTCTTAGGAGTTCCTTTTCCAAAATCCACTAACGTTTTGAGGCTCAAAAAATCCTCAAGAGGATAAGGATTGGTTGATAAGGGATGACTTTTTTTTGAGTTCCTAGAGACACTAGATGAAATCAAGAGGAAATGTACTGTCTTCAAGCTAGAGGGACCTAGTAGAGATGGTGGGACACAATGGTGAAGACGAAGAAGCATGAGGTCTTAGAGTGGAAATACTTTAAATATATTTTTACTAACCAATTCTATCCATATTATATGGTGTTTTCCAAGGCTATAGAGTTTTTTAAACTCAAGTAGGCTGACAGGACTGTGACAGAATATGCAAATCGCTTTGATGATATTGTGAAACTTGCACATGAGATTGTATCTAATGAGAGTATGAAGACTATATTATTCGTGATGGGACTTAAATATGATATACATTATCATATTTTCTTAATAAATATACCTTATTATGCTGATTTTAGATAAAACATTGATGGTTGATATGGACCTAGCTGATAAGTCAGGGTTGACAGGAGTTCTTTTTTCACTCAGTGAAAGCTCTATGAGTTCCTTCAATGGAAAGAAGAAGCATGATGAGTATCATGGTGGTTATTGAAAATATGTTTCTTCTAAACCTCCTATAGTTCTGGGAAGAGTCCCTTTTATTTTCTAATAGTGTGGAAATCCTGATCATTCAAAATGGGTTTTCACTGATGCACCCAAGGTATGTGGTTCCTGCAGACACTTAGGTCACTTGTAGAAGTTTTATCATGTCTATTGTACTTCCCATAGTAGAATGGGATCATATTCACCAAAAATTACTATGGTGAAATCAGATGATTCAATGAATAAGGGGTTCCAGCCACAGACATCCGAATTGAAGATTATTTACGCAGTGGAAGAGTCTCTAGAGGAAGTAGATACAGGTCCAACAACCGTGATAGGTACCATCACTATAACTTCATCTTTAGTGACTACTTTATTTGATACCATTGCATCTTATTCATTCATTTCAACCTGTGTTTTGAATTTTCTAAATCTTTCTATGGAGATTTTATTTTATGTAATAGATATTACTACGCCCCTCAGAATGAAGAGAGAGAAGGGTCTTCATTGTCATACTCGTGTCTTCTCTTTTTCAGAGATTTAAATTTCTTGTTTTTTTTGGTTTTCAGCATAAAACCTATTGATGTAATATTTGGGATGTATTGACTCATTTAAAATAAATATTAAATTGATTGTTATCTTAGGTGGGTCTCCTTTACTACACCCGATGGGGTATGCCATTTATTTCAGGGAGAATGAGACCTGAGGTAGAGTTGAGATGAACCTTATAATCTAGAGTTGGGGAAAGTAATATCAGTTTTCAATTTTATTCTGAAGAAAGAATCTTTTAGCGATGATATCTCTCTAGTTTTCATCAAGATTCCTAACATTTTTACTTCCTACTTCTCTAGTTTTCTGCTGGTAAGGGAGGTAGAGTTTTCTATTGATTTAGTGCCTGGTACTCAACCAATATCTATAACTTCTTACTAAATAGAACCAGCTGATATGAAATAATTTAAGACTCAGTTGGATGATCATTTGGATAAAGGATTTATATGCCCAAGTGTGTCACCTTGGGCATTGCTGGTTCTCTTTTCTAAGAAATATGATGGGTCACTTCACCTTTGTGTTGAATATTAAAAACTCAATTGAGACATGGTAAAGAACAAGTATCCATTTCCATAGATAGATGATTTTTTGACTAGTTGAAAGGGGTGAAGTGGTTCTTGAAGTTTGATCTTTGATATGGTTATCACCAGTTGAGAATAAAAGAATATGAAATTTAAAAAACCACCTTTCAGAGAAGTTATGTCCATTATGAGTACCTTGTCATACCTTTTGGTTTAACCAATTCTCTTGAAGACTTTATGGATTT
Organism: Viscum album; assembly: GCA_963277665.1. Classification (NCBI taxonomy): domain Eukaryota; kingdom Viridiplantae; phylum Streptophyta; class Magnoliopsida; order Santalales; family Viscaceae; genus Viscum; species Viscum album. The sequence continues at coordinate 1,401,693,957 of OY728156.1, read as the reverse complement.
AATAAACAATATTTTCCAATATCATCTTTATAACTTCATGGTATTATTTTTTGTATGACATCCTTGTTTACTATAAGTCCGAGGAGGATCATGTGCATCATTTGAGATCAGTTCTAGAATTATTGAGAAACCACCAACTTTATACCAAGCTATCAGAATATAATTTCTAGATTTAGAAAGTGAAGTTCTTGGGCATGTGGTGTTGGAACATGGCATCTCAGTTGGTCTTGAGAAGGTGAAATCTATTATGACATGGGAACAACCATGACATTTTTTTGATATTTGGAGATTTTTGGGTTTGGTTGGGTATTATCACCAGTTTTTAAATTACTTATCAAAGTTGGCTTCTCTGAAAACTACTCTAACTTGGAAGGGAGTAAATTTTTCTTGGGATGAAAAATGTCAGAGTTATTTTTTTGAGTTAAAACATCTTTTGGCTGATACACCATTTTTGACTATTCCAGAGTTCAAGTAGGGTGATTTGGTCTTCTGTGATGAATCAAGTTTGGGATTGGGCTATGTTATTATGCAGGGTGATCATGTCATTACTTATAGATCTTGGAAGATTATACCATAGTAGAAGAATTACCCAACCCAGGAACTTGAACTTGTAGTTGTGATGCATGTACTTAAGTGTTGGTGACATTACCTCTTTGTATAAAGGTTTACCATGTATTATGACCACAATATCTTGAGTTATATATTCTATATTTTTTTTGAATCTTTTACAGAGGAATTGGGTGGAGTAACTGAAATATTTTGACTTTGACATTGCCTATACCTCGGGGAAAGGGAATTTTATTGAAGATGATTTGAGTAGGAAACTTCCAACTCAGTCTATGAAAGAATCATCATAAGAGTAGAAATTTATGGATCTTTTTCACAGTTACATATAGGATTTTAGGAAACAAGTGCCAAGGTTTTTTTGTACAATGTTTAGTTGACCTATGTTCTTGTGAATATGATTCTTTAGGAACAAAATCTTGATGATGAATTCTTAAGCATTAGAGACTCTCTTTATGGTGGGGAAACTGTTAATAAGTGGTCGTTATACTTGGAGGGTATTCTATGTTTCTAGAACTGGTATTTTTTAACTTTATTTATGAGAAAATATATTATGGTGGATTTCCATAATTCCCATTGGGTAGTGTACCCAGTAACCATGAAGATGTTCTATGACATGCGGCGATGATTCTAATAGCTAGACATGATATGTAGAATTGATGATTTTTCTTCTCATTAATATACATGACAATAGGTTAAGGCTGAGCACTAGAGACATTTGGGTTTGATTTAGCCACTCCTCATACCAAATTGGATGTGGGATGATATCTCTATGGAATTTGTGGTTGGGTTTCCACATACCCATAAAAAGAAAAATACGATATGAGTTTTGATCGATAGGCTAACTAAATCTGCTCACTTTATACCCATTCAAGATAAAAAAAAGTTGAGGATCTGGTAAATCTATATGTGAGAGAGATTATTCATTTTCATGGAGTTTTATCTATTGTAGACTATGATATGGATCCTCGACTTACTTATCTCTTTTGGACAGGCCTTCAAGTGGTGTTGGGATCTCAAGTCTATTTAAGTATGACATACCATCTGCAGACAAATGGAAAGATAGAGAGAGCTATACAAATTCTATAGGATATGATTTGTACATGTGTCCTTGATTTTGGTGGAGATTGGGATGACTATTTGGTACTGGTTGAGTTTTATTATAATAATATTTACCAGAGTGTTACCAGGATGGATCCTTTTGAGGCCTTGTGTGGTCGACCTTGTAAATATCTGTTGTGTTGGTCATAGATCAGTGACAGTTCCTTGGTTGGATTGAGTTTGGTTAAATAAATGAAAAAAATGATTTAGTTGATTCATAAGATAATGTTGAGGCATAAATCCAGTATACATCTTATGCTTATCATCATCATAGACTGTTGGAATTTTCAGTTGGTGATCAGATGTTCTTTAAAGTTTCACCTCATTTAGATCATCGACGACTTAGGGGGAAAGGGAAGCTTGCTCCTCATTTTTGATACCTTTTGAGGTTGTTGAGAAGGTGGGGAAAGTGTATTATCATTTAACACTTCCATAAAAGTTGATATTGATACATAACGTATTTCATGTATTTCAATTGTGAAAGTATCTTTCTGATCCATCCCATATTATGAGATGGAGTGATCTTGAGGTTGAGCCTAATTTATCTATGACTGATCATCCAATCAGGATTTTTTATTATGAAACCAAGGTAATTCATGGTAGGATGATAAATTTGGTTCAATTGATATGGAATAATGGTTCTGATACTCATGATACTAGGGAGAGAGGCACTAATGAGAGAGCAGTGGCCTCATATTTTTGACATGGAGACTTCTTGACAGGATTTTTGGGGATAAAAAGTTTCTATGGTGGGTAGTTTTTAACATACTATTACTATTTTAAGGTAATACTAAATCATATTTTTGATAATTATTTGGTTGGGTATCTTTTAGGGGTGATTCGAATGAAAATTTAGATTTTTATTTAAGTTTTTGGGTTGTACATGGTTGGCGCACGGTTTTCCCAAACCATGTGCCCACCTAGGGTAAAATGTGAAAACCCAAAAAATGGGGGTTTTCATGGATGGTGCACAGTTTTAAAAACCATGATCACACCCATTAGAAACCTTTCACCTCATTATAGGGGCACACGATTAGGGAACACATTTTTATAAACCGTTCGACTTTTCCCAGCTAACCATGTGAGCGATGCTTTTTAATTTTGAAAAAAAATTAAAAAATTTCTGAACCCCCTTTTTATCACCCAATCAGACCTAACTTGTAATATATATATTTCCTAGGTTTATAGGTATCTAGAGGACCCATTTTGGCTCCTCCAAACCCTTTTCAAAGAGGATTGAAGCTAGGTGAACGTCATTCGATCTCTCCTCAGTAAGAGTTCTTCCCTTGTTCCTTCTCTCATGCTCTATTATTCAATCCTCCTTAGGGTTTGTTAGACATTATTGTTATTGAGAGATATAAACTCATTTTTTTAGATCTTGAATCTAGGTTTGATTCTTGGATCTTAATTTTCAATGTTCTTCATTATAGTTTCCCATTATGAGTATTATGATACATGATCTTTGTGTTAAGGTAGGTGGTTCCGTATGAGTTTGTTCAATTAATTTAATATTGAATTAATTTATTGTTTTAGTTTTATTTAAATTAAATTGTAAAAATAAAATTTTGTGTGAATTTGGATTTTAAATTGATTTGGAATGAAATTTGGGGAAAAACTCCAATTCTAAAGGAATTTGAGATTTGGGGAGTGATTTGAAATCGATGGAATTGTGAAATTTATTTGGAAAGTTGATTTGAAATTGGTATTTGATAAAAATGGCTTAGATTATTTTGATAATAACTTTGTATTGGTTTTATCTCAAAAAAGGAATGAATTGATTAAAAACCCATGTTTTGGGTTTTAAAGATAAATTGGAATATTAAAATGGTAAATGGGACAATTGTATTTTGAAATAATTTTCCCACTATTTATCATTGTTTGAGAACATGCATGTCTATGTAGTTAGTGAGTTATTTGAGACAAACACACTAGGTTGGGATTTCCCGAGCAGATATTGATGCTTTACAACTCTAAAAAAAATGTACCTCAAAAAATCTTATCCTTAGTAGGATTTTGATTAGTCTTATATGACCAGTGCATGATGGATGTGTGTGAACATTTCCATTATCATTATTTAAGTGTGTGAGGATCCCATAACATGGAACTATCATACCTCTTGGAATATGACCATGTTGCTCATTTGTGATTATTTCAATATATATACCATTGTTTGTAAAACTGCTTTATGTATTCATTATGAATTAGATAAATAATTTTATATAAAAATGTTTATTAATACATTATTTTAAATGTTTACATTAATTAAAATTAATAACATGTTTTGTTTTAAATATGAAACTATACTGCCATGCCTGTTTTATTTGAAATTGAAAGCATGTAATGGTTTATTTTATGGCATCTTATTATGGAACACTTTATGAGACCCTATCGAGCTTTTAGATCACACCCTACCTTTGACTTCAAGAATTTTTATATTTCCTTCTATCAAGTTCGATCAAGGGTAAATAACCCCGTGGGGGTGGTGGTTGTAGATATTTTAGGCTTGGAGTGCTATGTCCATTGGGACTTGGGATGACTGTTTTGTCTTTATGGTACTTTGATTATGTTTTGTTTAGGGTTTTTTATACATATTTGACTTTTGGTACAGTCTCCTTTGGGATTTTTCTTTGAGCATGCCGATATGTATCTGTTTATCCGACTATATTGATGTGGAAAAACTGTTCCCACTTTATCTTGTATAATTCTAGGTTCTAGTCACCAAACTATGGGGATCAGGACTAACCTTTGGGCTATGTCAGTGCCAGCTCAGTTATCAGGGTACTGGGTTATCCAGTCCATTTCATGACATAAAATAGTTCATAGATTTAGAATCAACTAAATTATAATCTAGCTTTGAATTTATGATCAAAGTAACTTCTTTCACATCATTCAGAGATTCATATTTATCCACAACAATCACATAATCTCTACCTTTCTCCCTAGGAATTTTCTAAGGTAGAATACCTTGACATTTTGGGAACTAGTTCACATAGTTCCCTATCTTATTATAGTTAAAGAATTGGATCATGATTTTTCCTTCATGATCTTGATATACTTTATATCCACACTAAAAAAAATCACATTCCCTTCAAGAAATTCCCATGGTGTTTTTTCTATAATTATTACATGTTGAAAATTCCACCCTTCCCTTATTCCCCTTTATAAAAATTATATTTATATAGTGATGAGACATTATATTTTTCTCCTAATTTACTTTGAAAATATAATACTTAAATATTTATTTATCTACCTTGATGTCACTTGATACTATATCTTTATATGTTGAAAATTTATGAGAGAGTAATACCCTTAAAAGTATTGGATTTATCCCATAAAAGAAACAATCATTCTTTATTTTTGGATTATGTACTTAGTTTAAAACATTACTTGCTAATATTTTAAAGTTATACTCATAATTAGAAATATTTTCCTTCTCCCTTTGTCTTAAATTTAAAAATTTCCTTTCCAAATCAACTCATTGCTTATGATAAATGATTTTTTCAAAGAACATAACCTTAAAAGTATTCCATCCCATACCCTAGAACTCCTCTCCCCCTTAGTGTTTTGAGTCAATGACCAACATCAATTAACATCTCAATTTAAAAAATACACTACCAGAATAACCTTCACCCTTTTATTACTCCCTAAAGATAGAAATATATTTTTAAGGGACTTGATCCATTGTTTAGCTACCAATGGATTAGTAGTTCCATTAAAGGATGGAGGTTTCTGCCACATGAAGTGTCCCAAAATCATTGTATCATACTTTAAAGAAATAATTTTATCTACATAGACAATATTATTAGTCATAACATTCCCCAATATATTTATAATCTGACCATCTCTAACTTCATCCATATAGACTCAGTTGGTAGGGAAATACCTACATAGATTGTAGGTGTTAATATACTTTCCCTTATATTCACTAAAAACTATTTATAAATAATGGTGTATACTTAATTAGATTATAAAATTATGAATATTGAGCCATATCATAAAAATTACTATGAAGGTAAAAGTTCTCGAGCATTCTAAGGGTTTATCATAATGCTTGTGATAACTATATTTTTATAAAATCTAGTTCCAAGGTTCTTACTAAACTAACTCTAATACCAATTGTAACAATATGGACTCCAATAACCTAGAGCCAGTGATTATTATATTACAATGTTACATGATACAAGAGATCTCATCATATAGGATCGATCAATTTAGTAGTCTTAGGAGACTAAATACATACATTATTTACATATTACATTGGAAACTTTAAAATGTAGATTATAAACTAAATAAAAACATTCTTATTCCTTATACTAATTACATGATTTTATTCAAAGATCCATTTTTAAAACCTTGGGGAAAGGAAAAAATATAAAAGGTGAGCTCAAACACTTGGTAATCGATTGTGTACAAAATAATCTATCAAGAATACATAAGGCATAAATAATATGAATGATTAAATAATCAATAAATGTTCCATATAATCAAGTACTTGAGCATAAAATAAATCCATGGAGAGTAACAACATAGTAATCACATGGAAAATAATAACTGATTTCATAGTGATGGAATTCATAATGTCATACATCATTCTATTACTGGCAAGGCCTCGACTGGGAAACTTTTAATAAATGGGAATACATACACCAAATACCTACATAATAAGGCATATCAACTTGTTTGTCTCATGAAACCTTATCAAATACATCGAGGGGATATATAATTCTAAAAACCACCTATCTATAAACATTTATAATGAATTCATCATATATTTAATGAAAAATACAATAAAAAATCAATATTTCTGAGTAATCAATAAATATCCATATTAAATCAAGTATATAGAATGTTAATATACATCAATCAATAGAATAAATTTATTAGTAAGCCTAGTTCAAATAAAATAATATATATAAATGATTATACTATTAAAAAATATAGATATGATATTTAATATAACCATTTAACTAAAAACTATGGAGATTAGGGAGATAATTAATGTCAAAAGGAAGATGGAGGGTGATAGAGAACACTACTACAAAGAGTGAATGGACTAAGAATAAACCTTTTATAAAAAATAATTTATAAACCATAAATTTATAAAGGATTGAAATGATATGATAAATTCATTATAAATTATAGTTTTTTAGTAAAGTCAAGTCTTTTGGAAATTATAGAGGAAGATGGAAGTGAAACTTTAGCACAAAATTTGTTAAAACTTTTGTGACTTAGTCATAAAAATGAAGTTAAAAGTTACTTAAAACACTATTTTAATAAGGTTTCAAGGATAATTTTAAAAAATTATTTGTAAAATAATTTACAATAATGTAATCTTGAAAAGAAAATATACTTAAGTGATCAAATTTGGAATGAACTATAATAATACACATAAGAGAAATGAAATCAATTTTTAAATATTTTAAGAAAATAATATCCTTTTATTTTGACATAAAAAATGAAATATTCATAGAATAGTGGAAAATATATATTACTTTGTAAAACCATAAAAACATGTAAAGTAAGATAAATAATTAATAATATTTATGATTTTAGGAAAGACCATTTTTACGGAAAACATTATAAAAGAAATTCTTTTCTTATTTTTGTAAAGAAAGTTAAAAAAAGACTTGTATGAAAAATGTTAAAAATATTCCTATAAACTTTTAAAAGGAAAGTAAAAATAATAAAAATTAAACTTAAAAAACTATTTAAATATATAAAATAATTTTCTTGAAATAAAATCAAGTTTATGAATATGGAAGAAAAAATTGCCCGACCAAAAAGGAGAAATACGGTATGATTTTATTATAAGCATTATTTTGGTTTATTTGAGAAACAAAGAGAGGGGAAATAGAAAAAATACTTGAAAACCCTATAAATAACCAAATTTTAAGAAAAAATATGGGGTTTAAGAGAGTAATAACATAAAATTACCTCAATGGAAATTAAAATATAAATAATCTTGATAAAAAATGAGATTGTAAAATAAACTCATACCCCAGACTTCAACATGCTTGAACATGATATAACCTCCTGTATAATAGATTTATATTTATTATAAATCTATATAAGAAGAATATTTATATTTATAATACTAGATACTATTAACTTATAATTTATCATTACCAATTTATTAATAATTCTTTATTAAAATCAATACTTTTGGGTTAACTATTTTGTTTTCCATACATGTTTTGGTTAAAATGTTACAGTACTTACACCTTGGTCATGGTTTCATCATCTCCATAATGTTCATGAAATTTTATAGCATGTGGTTTATATAGTTATGGAGTCCCTTTTTCATTTCATGGAACTTATGGTAATAGTTTTCATGAATTGCTTAAAAATAGTTTTTATAGAAATTTTGGATTTTATAAAAATAATTGACTTTATTAACCAATATACATAGATCTATTACCATTACATCCTTTTGAAAAAAATATTAAATTCACCATTATTACATGATATTATCAATATTTAACATTACTTAATCCTTCATGACATAAACATTATAACATCATTCATATTGGTGGTAAAACCGGCCCAAACAATAGCATGTTATGATGTATGAATGAGAAAGGGAATGATATTTTATAATGATAATATAAATTTTATAAAATATTAATGATTTAAAAAATAATTTTATTAAAATGAGAAATCAATTTTAATAATAGGTAGATTAAGAATATAGATGAAAGATAATGATAAGAAATTATCAATTTTAAAGTGTCTTGGAATGTTTGTTTTAAGCGATTAAATTTTATGATGACCATTAATAGAATGGAAAAATTATCTTTAAAAAACCTTAATCATATTTAATCATTAAATTAATTTATAGAACCATCCATGTAATTTGGTGATAAAAAATTACATATGTCATTCATGGAGGCAGTAGTTCACACGTAACACGAGTAATATTCTAATTTTTCTAAAGAAAATGGAGGAAGGTAGATTATGGTTATTACATCAACAAAATAAAAATTTTAATATACTAATATTACTTATTTAATTATTTTATTATGGTTATATAATATTTTTATAAGGATTAATAATAAATACACTTGAAAATAATCGATAAAAATAATTACCACTTCTTTGGATATCCTCTTTTAGATATCTCCTTAAGACTTCTTAGATTGGTCTTTTGGAAAGACCATAACCTTTAATATGTGAAAAATGGAGTTGGGGAGGTATTTTTTTAGGAATTTCTCAAGATAAGATTCTCAAGGTGTGTGGATAATTGATGTGGTGAATTAATCCTTTTATAATTGAGAGGGGTTACACTCTTATAAATACTAATAACTTTAAAATAAAAGAAATTTCATTCTCAAAGGAAAGTAGAAATAAATTTCAAAATTTTGAAGATAATATGAATTTGGTTGAAAATAAACTCGACCAACCAAATTGAGACAATTTTAGTTATAATTTAATCCTTATCCCTTAGTTTAACCCCCTCTTGAACCCTTTTAACATTCACTGTGATGAGAAAATTTTACCATAATAACTATTCTTTATGAATTAAAATGAAATAGAAATTATTAAATTTTTTGAATGTGATGATTCCAAATATTATAAATTTTTTACAAGATTCAATATTAAATGTGCTAAAAATTAATTTTAATCTTATTACACATAACACATAAAACCAATTTTTAGAAAAAAATGCATCTTTAAGCATAAAAATAAATTTATTCTCATTATATGCTTAGTAACAAAAATTAGATGGTTATTAATTTATTTTATTGAATATATTATCACTAAATTTCATTAAAAAACATCCATAAATAGTGACTAATTTAATTTATTAATATAAAAATACATTGCACACATAAATTGTTTTTTATGAAAAAAAAATCTTTTTTACCTTCAAATGACTTTATATTTATTTCTGACCAATTTATAATCAATGTTTGAATGAGTTTTAATTTTTTTACATATATAAAAAATAAGTTTCAATAAATTTAACACACTAATTTAGATAAATTTATATTTTAAGGGAAAATATAAAAATAATGTTTTTAAACAAAATATTTTAGTTTAGAAAAGAATTATTAGATTAAAATTACATATCATTACTTAATAATTACACAGATGTTATTAATTTATTTTTCTAATAATTAATAGAATTTTATCAATAAATTTTATTGATTTCAATTCCTTGAAAGAATTAAATTTATCAAAAATATATAATTTATCAATTTTCTATCTCTCGAATTATTGGTATTTTCTTGAGTAAAATAGAACCCTTTTTATTTTACAAAATAATTTGTTTTGTAAATTATTTTTCATTTAACTATTCTGTGATGTTTTTCATTTTTTATTGTAATAAATAATTATTCATTTTAGTTTAGTTTTTCATATATCACAGGTTATCATTCATACTATTTTTCATTTAAAGGATAATACATACTAAAATCTCAAGGTGTTATTTAGTACTTTAAAACCTTTAGGTTGTATCATATACATGTCCTCAACTAAATTCAAATGAAGTAAAGTGGTTTTAATATCCACTTTATATATCTTATACTCATAATGATTTTTATGGATAGTAACATCTAAATGAAATTTATCATTGTAATTGGAGACAAAATTTTCTTCATAGTCAATACCATAAATTTGTTTGAAACCCTTTTCCACTGATAAATATTTAAATGTATACACTCTACCATCCATTTCATTTTTCTTTAAGAAAATAAAATTTCACCCTATGGGTATCACCCCTTTAGGTGCATCCACGAAGTTCCAAACTTGGTTAGTGTACATGGAGTATATATTATATTTCATGGAATTTAGCCATTTCTCATAATCAAAACTCTCAATAGACTCTCAGTAGGTAATAGGTTCATCATCTATAAGCATGAATTTATCAACATTTTCTATAAGAATTTCGTATATCTCAAACTCCTGATGAATCCTACCATACCTTTTAGGTTCTTGTACAACTTGAATTAGTTATTATTCCACAACTCTTTATGGAACTAGCTTAATTTACATCTCAAGAACACTTTCTATTTATTGGTTATGAACTTCTCTAAGTTTAAATTTCCTTAAATTGACTCCTAGATAAATATATTCCTTCTCAATTAATGTAATAAATTACACCAAAACACTTTTTTACTCATTAGGAAAATATAAATAATATTCCTTGGTTTCCTTGGGATAACCAACAAATAATTGTTTATAATAATTAGGGTCAAGTTTATCAGAATCCAAATTTCACATGTATGCTTAAACACACTAAATATTTATAAAATAAAATTTGGGATGATTCCCAATCCATATCTCATATGGTGTCTTTATGACTACTTTATATGAAACATAATTAAGTAGGAATGAAAAAATTTCAAGAGAATATACTCATAATGAAATAGAAAGGTCACACTAACTCACCATTGATTGAACTATGTCTAACTAGGTATGATTCATCCTCATAAACACACTATTTCACTATGGTGTTCTAGGAGTATTGACTCATGAAATAATTCCACAATCTCTCAAATGATCAATGATTTCCTGGATCAAGTATTCACCACCCTTATTTGATTAGAGAATCTTAATACTTTTTCCCAGTTGATTTTGTACTCCATTTTAAAACTCTTTGAAATTTTCAAATATTTCAAATTTGTTTCTCATCAGAAACATATAACCACACCAATTAAATTCATCGATAAAAGTTATGAAGTTCCTAAACCCACCACTAGATTGATTAATCATTGGTCCATGAACATCACTATGTATAAGATTTAATAGTCCACTATCCGTATCATGTTTTCCATTAAAAATTTCTTTTTTAATTTTTATTAATAAAAAATATTATTAGTTATCAAATGATTCATAATTTAATGATTCCAAAAATCGATCAATCTGGAGTCCTTGAATGAATTTATCATTTATATTCCTAAGGTGACAATGACAAAGGTAAGTGGGATTAGAATCAACCTTAACCTTCTTATTATGAATGTTATATATTGGATTATATATATACATAATATATAAACCATTCACCACATCCCAATTTGAATCAACATTTCATTTATATATATATAATAAATCTTGTTCTTAATAATGAATGAAATCTCATCTTTTCTTAATAAGATACATAAATATATATTTTTGTTTATAATATAAGTATAATAAAATTTTTATAATTCTATAACTAATACACTAAGTAGAGTTAGATCATAAGTTCTAACCACTGCTAAAACAAACTTTTCCCCATTTCCAACACGTAGATTTACTTCACCTTTCATCAATTCTATCTTATATTTGAGTTTGTTTTTATCATAAAAAATGTGTGATGCACACCCAATATCTAATACCCATGAGTTAGAGTTGGAAAATTTATTTCTATAACATTCACATTTAAATGCTTATAATTCTTATCTTTAAGAACACTTCTAAACCTTATATACCAATCTAGAATAGTTTTATAGGTTATACCTATAAGAGAACTTAGAATGATAAACATGATGCATTCTATAATCTATAACAAAATAATATCTATAGTAAAGTATAATATTTTATATCTTTTCATCAAGTATTTTTAATTAAATTACTTCTACTAAGATGATGAACCATACATCATTAGCTTTAGTGGGTCAAGATCCATATTTCACTAAGTAATGAGTCTGAATTACTCTCACAACTTAACTATTTAGGTAGGAAATATTGAAAATCATATCAAATATGACTCTTGGATAATCAAGTGGAAAAATATTTTCCTGAATCTATTATATGGATATAAACTTAATTATTTTCCATTGTTATGCTAACTCTTAGGGTTTTCCTGTTAAGTGTCCCCCAAATCTCATAGTAGTATTTAGTTATCTAACTATCAGGGTTAGCCATTTCTACTATGCCTTAAACAAGATGATACTTGAGAAAACTACTTGGTAAAACATACCCATTTTAATTATCAAGGTCTTGACATGTGTTTGTTTTAGAAGGAACCTCACACTTAGTATTTGGGGGGTTTTCTTTTAAAGTCTCATATATTCAATATACATCACACACATTAAATATGCAACTATTGCATCCCATGTAATAATTATTATCTCATGTTTTATTCCATTATGTATGTATTATTCTAATGATTTAGTTTTGGAATACCTATTACATATAAAAAATTAATATGTTCAAACCATGTTAATTTTAAACTCTTTACACAACTCAAAATTTATGTTACTCACCCAAAAATATAATCCAAACATATTTACACACATCTAAATGCATCATATTGATAACGTGCATGGAATATTCATACAAATGTTTATAATTATATGAAATTAAAAATCCCCACATGATCAAGATTTAATCCATAGATAGTCAACCCCCACTTTTATAGAATAATGCATTAGCCTATAGGCTAGTGTGAAGTCCGACCCAAATTCCCTCTACCCTAGGGATACTTTACTCATGATAGATTCTAATTCTATCATAACTCTAATACCTAATATATATAAAATATATTCAATAACTAAATTAAATCTAATAAATTTAATTAAAAATTCAAGTAAAGTTAGATGGAAACTAAATCTTATGTTATTATACCTGACATGTAATGCATGACATGAGAAATTTATAAGAATTAATTTATCATATAAATTAAATCATACGCGATATTCAAATTTCAATAACAATTTATAAACATGAATATTTAAAAGTAATAAATAAATAAATAAACATTTTATTTATTTAATTAATATGTGATATTAAGGGTTTGGGGAAGCACCAAAGGGATGTCAAGCTAGTCGGGATGCAAACTGCAACCACTAAAGGTGCCACCGACTACCGAAGGGATGTCAGGCTAGTTGGGATTCAGAATTCTTTTATCATTGATTAAGGGTTTGTGGAGAGGTTGTAAAACCCCTTGAGATAGAGTGGTTATAAATGTTGTGGTATAGCGAAAAATTGAAATTCTCAGATGGAAACTAAATCTTATGTTATTATACCTAACATGTAATGCATGACATAAAAACTTTATAAGAATAAATTTATCATATAAATTAAATCATACGTGATATTCAAATTTCAATAACAATTTATAAACATGAATATTTAAAAGTAATACATAAATAAATAAACATTTTATTTATTTAATTAATATGTGATATTAATATGAATATTTCATATTTAATTTAGGTATGCAAGTATTCTATTTACAGTACTTAACCCTTATTATTTATAAAAAAATTATAAAACTTAATTATTTTAGGAAAAATATTAAATTTCATTATTTTTGCATGAATCATAATTAGTGATTAATATAAGAGTTATTATTCATTTCCTAGAGTGCCTAAGATTCTTACATAGGTTCCATTTCTGTAATATTACATAGATAGCTACATACCTTATGTAAATAACCCTATTATTATACGCTGTTATATATTACATTTCTAACATTTAGCATTATCATCTTACATGGGTTTTGAAAATCATGTGATGAGTTATATGCAACTTCGTATCATAATGTGCGATATGGTCAGTGCTAATGATTAACGTTATCATATGTGGGTTCCTATGTACCTTACATGGTAATCTTATCATAAGACATGAGATTCCATTTTAATTAGAAACAAGTCACTTTTCATTATGTGAGATCCAAATCATAGCTTACTATAGGGTATATATTAAAAATTAGAGCCTGTTTTACCTTATGTGGACATGTTTGATGAATCTTACATATGTGTTAGTTGTAATCAATGATATCACCTATATAGTTATTATAATTTGATGATATTTTTTCTTGAAGCTCAAGATTCTATCATATCCAAATATGTCACCTATATCATAGGTCAAAACACATAACAAAACCATGGGTTTTTAAGGAATCATACCTTATGATATAAACCAGTTGCACAATACAACTAAGAAAAAACAAAATCATGAAATTTATCCAACAAATAGCATTCAAACACACCAAATCATACATTATGACATGGAATAAATTATCTTATTATGCACATGTTATTTATTAAAATATTATAAATACATGTTTATTTGAATATTATATTTTATTAGATACCACTGATAGGTTTTGTAGGATCATCTCATGATCATCACAGTATATGAAACCTATTTTTTACCCAATATTTCATCATTGAAACAACATGTAGTGAAGAACATGAAACATAAAAGGAATACCTTTATTATTGTGAACTCTATCTTTGTCGATAATGATGAATTTTTCTTGATGTATATCACTGATGATAACTTAAGTACTCTTTCTCCTAGAAGGATGACACCAACTAGTAGAATCCTCTTATGCTATGAGAGGATCCCAAGAACCCCTATGGTGTAATAGCACCATCTTTATTAAAGATAAAACGAGAACCAATAGAGAATAGAGTTTTTACTATGGATATATAGAGCCACACTTACACACACACACACACCCAACAGGTGGATATACTATCCTTTATATTGGATCTCATAATTTAATTAAGGGAGTAGGGAGTCAGTTTCCATCACATGGAATCTAACATGCATTACCCATAACACATTATTGTTGGGATTTTTAATCATGAAATGTTTCTACAATCACTAAGTGTTTGTATATAAATACAACCATAAGACCATATCTACAAAATATATCATATTCATATCATAGTATATGAATTAAGGTATATTATACAATACAATATACTCATTTTAGTGCATACCCAATAGCGAAAGTGGTAGAATTTATGTGGTGGATGTTGGAATGAGAAAGAGTGGTTATAAATGTTGTGTTATAGTGAAAAATTGAAATGGTTGTGTTGTAGTTTCATAAAAATATATATAGTGTTGAAATAAATAAATAAATAAATGATTAAACAATTAGACAAATGTGTAATGAGTTTTTATGGGTTAATATCTGCTGAAAATAATAAATGAGGTATGATTAAGTGATGGATATATATATGTGGTAAATGAAAATATAAATTATAAAGGAAGTGGTAATGATCATGTTAAGTTGTAGTGGATGATAATTAATGTGGTAATTGAATATAAATACAACTAAAAAATTAAGTGGAACAGATTAATATGTGAATTAATTAATGTATAGTGGTTGATAATTGAATGATGTGAACTCAATTATGAAATATGAAATAAGAATTTGTGTAGATATTGTATGGTGATGGTAGAATTGGTTACATGTGGTGGGTAGAGGTAGAATATATATTTTATATAATGGAAATAACTATGTCTTGGTGTGATGTGTTTGGTAGTTGACCTTAGGTTGGGTATGTCTACTATATATTCATTGTAGTATTGTTATTTATTATGCACCATCACTCAAATTGAGTAATGTGATCGACAACCATATGAGGTCTTGGTTTCTTGGTGTATCTCTAATTTCTAGGATAAAGGTGATACAAATGGATGAATACTCATGAAACATCCCAACCTAGCTCATTTTATGAATAGTAACTAGATCGGTTTGCTACACGACCTTAGGTGCACATATCTGAATTCTAGAGGTTGCTGACTAGCAGTGGTGGTCTAATAAGGTATCATGGGGAAGATATACCCTATATATTAGAGTGTTAAATCATTTATGTAAATAATATAAACATATACATCAATAAGAACATCCATTAGAGTATGCGTTAATAAATAAAAGACTAAACATGCCATAACAAAATAAAAACGATGACATACAAGAATACATACTGGTCATCCATTGGAATAACAAAATATAAAAAAAGGAAGGAAAAAAAAGAACCAAAATAAAATATTATAAGGCTTTCCTATATCCCTGAGCCTCACCTCATCCCAAATATCAATCCCATTCGAGCTGCTTTAGCTCATCCATGCAAACCCTAGGCCTCAACCCAACCTGAACCTGTAACAAGCGAGGGATGCTTGAGTACCTAAGTGAAATAGAGGTTTGAGAAGGATTTGAGTAAAAATTAGTAGTCCATAACCAATGGTGTAACTAAATATAACCAGTCTAGATAATAGTGCATATAGATGTACTTCAATTAAAATAGTTACAAGTAGTCATCTAAAAAAATTTAAACTAAAACATAAACAAATGCTGAACCCAAGGGTCAAGTTCACTTTGAGAATGGTATATACACACTTCGACCGATGTATGGGTATCTATAATCATATCATGATAAATATTCCATCCATCCTCTCTTAAATAGGAAAATATACCCATATCTAGTCTAAAAAAGTGGCATCCGAGGGAAATATACCCATCCTCGGAGCCCCAACGTCTCCTGGGAGTAGCATTCACTCTAGGTTAACCATAAGTACCTATATTCCTTGGGTGTATATTTCAACCTAGGTTAAACATTTAAAACTATAACCCCCCATAAATACAACATTTACCTTAAGTTAACCATATAAAACCAGTGTTCCCTAGGGGTAGCGCTCAGCCTAGGTTAACCATATAAACTAGCATCCCTCAGGGGAAGTGTTCACCCTGAGTTAACCATATAAATCCAGCATCCTCTAGGGGAAGCATTCAACCCAGGTTAACCATATAAACTAGAATACATCAAAGATATAATTGACCTCAGTTTAACCATAAATCACAACCAATTTAACAGACACATATACCAATTTCCATAACATAAATTAAATATACCAGACATACATATTCAATTAACGTTATCATTTCAAAAACATTTCCAAGATCCCTTAGCCTAACCAATCTAAAGAACCATTTCAAAAATACCATGTCCTATTACAAATTTTAAAACCAATTATAAATACCATCATGTTTCATAAAAACCAAAATCCTTTCCATTTTAAGAAAACATAACCAATTTATCTTTTCCCCATTTTCATTTTTAAAACCAAATAATTTATCATTTCAAAAAAAATATCTTGAAACCCCATATTAAATTACCAATTTCCAAAATACCATTTCAAAATCATACCCCATTTATAAAAACTAAAAGACTAACATTTTAAAAGAAACACAACCCAAAGGAGTATTTTCATTCCACACCCAACATTTTAATAACCCATTTCCAATTATCGATGATTTTGATTAACCATTTCACAATCATCAACTCATTTATTAATTTTTATTTAATCCATTTAATTAATTTATGACTTTATCACTAAAAAAACCATTGATACGACACATCATATTCACTATAAACAACTCAAGACTATATGATAATTAGAGTGACCTCAAACTACGTTTTTTAGATTTTCCACTTTAATTTCATAGTCTGACAACTTGCTACCCAAGATATACCATTATCCATTGTCCATCAATAAATCACCCAAGACTCTAATAAAATCTAAAAAACCCACATTAAATAATTATAAACAAGTTATAATTAATTAAAAACTCATATTTAATTTCCAATTAATTTATTTTGGAATAATTTCTGAAAAATCATCAAAAATATATGTGACACCAAAACCATGACCAAACACACACTAACAACCATTGGTGAACCCTAGAAATTAACCTACAAAAAATCACCAACATGTGTTTTTAATTACATAAGAAAATTAATTTAAAATTAAGAAAAAATCATTAATAAATTAGGTAGGATGATATATCTTCGATGACTCAAAGAACGGGGGTTCCTAAACACTGTCTCGAGACATTACCTTACTAGGAAGAACCAAAGACCCAACTAAATAGGCTAATTCCACCAAGATCTGGTAGAATTATAATCTAAACCCTATCTAGGAGAAGAATAAATTTAGGGAAATATGAGAAGAGACTCAATGTAGATAAATAGAGGAAAATTAACACCTTAAAATGTCAAAATGAACCCTTAAAGACCACCCCTTAACAAAGGGAGAAAAGGGAGAGGATAGGGAAGGGAGATCCTGAACACAAAAAAGGGGTTTTACAACCTCTCTACAAGGGGTTTTAAAGAGCGTGTAGAGTGTTTGAGGTTAGAATGTGATCATTTGTATAAAAGTAAACAACCCGAGTAGGTTGAGTTCAAGGTTAAAAAATCAAAGATGATTCTTAGGGATGATAATTTATATGGTGGAGAGGTTGTAAAACCCCATGTGTATAGATGAGATTAATGTTCCATAGGGAACTTGAGTTTTTAGTTAATAGACAGGCTGAATTTCTAATTGGGATTCAGACTTGTTTTATAAAGGGTTAGACACCTCAAACAGGTGATTTTGGACATGTAATAGAGGTTTAATAGTTGATTAAGGGTTTGGGGAAGCACCAAAGGGATATCAAGATAGTCGGGCTGCAAACTGCAGCCACTAAAGGTGCCAATGACTAGAGGTTTAATAGTTAAAAACTCATATTTAATTTCCACCTCAAGGGGTTTTACAACCTCTCCACAAACCCTTAATCAACGATAAAACAAGTCTGAATCCCGACTAGCCTGACATCCCTTTAGTGCTTCCCCAAACCCTTAATCAACCATTAAAACTCTATTACATGTCCAAAATCACCTGTTTTAGGTGTCTAACCCTCTATAAAACAAGTCCGAATCCCGATTAGAAATTAAGCCTATCTATTAACTAAAAACTCAAGTTCCCTATGGAAAATTAATCTCATCTATACACATGGGGTTTTACAACCTCTACACCATATAAATTATCATCCCTAAGAATCATCTTAGATTTTTTAACCTCGAACTCGACCTACTCGGGTTGTTTACTTCTATACAAATGATCACATTCTAACCTCAAACACCCTACACACTCTTTAAGTGCATCACCCATCTCAATGCACTAATACCACCAAATCTTGATATAATGCTTGTAAATATCATTTAAATGATTATATGATTATTACCTGAGCCTTAATACTTCAATACATGCTTGTGTCATTATCCAATTGACCAACCAGTCTATGGTGCTCTTTACCACATGCTTTTTCTTACAAAGGACAATTCTGATACCCTGGTGCTTCTACCATTAGATCTTCCTATCAAACATGCAATTACCAGAACTATTATAAATAAAATTTCCCTTTTTGATTTATTTAAATTTATTAGTATGTATTATGGTTATAAAAAACATGTTCACTTCTCACAACTGAAAAAACCTATACCAATGGTTTGGAGGTCCGTTTTCTACTACTCCATCGGTATAGACCTATACAAACAGTTTTGGGAAAACTATTGGTATATACCTATACCAAAGGTTTTAAAAACCATTAGTATAGATAATGTAAAAATAAATAAATAGATGAGGTTTTAACCCAAAACCTCTCACTTATATATCAATGACCTAACCACTAAGCTATAACTATCTTTGTGAGTATATAATAATATATATATATATATATAAATAATTTATATTTTGATGTATATAATGATATTTTACAAAATAATTCATAAAAAATAAATGGAACTATACCAACGGTTTTTAGAATCATTGGTATAGCCCCCAGATTTTTGGGACCTATACCAATGGTTTTCCAAAAATGTTACTATAGGTTTTCTATAAGAAACCTATTATAAATGTTCTTTCATAACCATTGGTATAAATGGATCCTATACCTATGGTTTTGGAAAAACTATGGGTATAGGGTTTGTTGTGAGGCACCTATGCCTACGATTTTGCCAAAGATATGGGTATAGGGTTTGTGTGAGGCACATATACCCACAGTTTTAAAAAAACCATGGGTATAGGGTTTATGTGAGGCACCTATCCCCACATTTTTTCTAAAACCATGGGTATAGGGTTTTGTGGGAGGCAACTATCCTCATGGTTTTACAAAAACCATGGGTATAAAGTTTAAAAAAGGTGCCTATACTAATAGTTTTTTTAAAACCATTGGTATAGGTATGTTGGCGTGGCTTAAATTTATAATAGTGTATTTGGTCTTAGTATATCCTATTTAAAATACTATTAATAATCATTTTAATTGATAATATATCCATTGAATAATGATCACATGATTAGTATAAATATAGGGGTTTAACAAATCCAATTGACAAAGAAAAAGGAAGTGACAACCTCAACTAGTAGAATCGTACCCCATGAAGCCCATTTATCAGAAATTTTAAGGGGGGTATCATTATTGGGATTTTACCTTGACCAATCCCAAGTTTAGTCCAATAAATTAATCTTGAGAAAAACTGTTTATGGGATAAGTTCAATCTTATCGAGATCACGACCCAAACCATGTACGTCAAACCACCCCATGAACGTCTCACCATCGCACACCTTAATCTTAGGACATTTGATGGTGTATTAAAGGGATATGTATCAAGACCCTAGTGATATTAGTATTTACATAATTTTTTATAGAATAATGGATATATTTTCATCCTATTATTTTTACTTTATAATTTTTTTATTTAAAAACACAAATAGTATTTTTGGGTAATATTCAAATTCAATTATGGAATTTATTTTGATGAATTAATTTATTTTTAAAACAATTCATATTTTAATAAAATATTTTTATTAAATAATGTTTATTAAATATAAATTATCATATATTTTCTATGAAGTAAAATGTAATTTTTATAAGGGTTCAAAAACTATTATTATAAAAAAACCTAGCATTTATTAATAAATGTCAATTTTATTTTAAAAGTGAAAATTAAAATATTTATAAAATTATTTATATAAAATGAATAATTTTTTTGGGATAATTTTTTTGAAATTATCCAATGGATAATTTTTCATAATTTTACGAGACAATCAAATTTTCAGGTAAAAATTAAATACCATATAAATATAATTTTTCTATTATGAAGTCATAATGACCAAAAAGTTAAGTAATAAATACTATAAAGGGTATCCATGACCAAATATATGTCTCCCTTTAAAATAATGTGATTTTATGTTTATTTGTTTAATTTTATAAATCATTTTTGAATCCTCCAAAACCATTAATATATTTTATGGTTTTAAAATAATTTCATTAAGAGTATGGCTCACTTCCACATAAGCAAGAGTATTATTTTATTAAGTTAGGACCTTGAACTTATAAAATAATTAAATAATATCCAATTTGATAAAAACCATAATAAAAACCATGGAAAGGTTTGTGGTTTTGGGTATTTTATTTTATAGAGTCCAAAATCTATGTTTAAGAAATAATAAAGAATTACCATATCTTTTCCAATATAAACCTACCAAATCTCCAATTTATATTCACCAAAAATACTTATATCACGTACTTACTCTTCACTCCCCTCTCTATAGTCCTCACAAGGTTCCCCCAATCTCTCAAGAAGCTCCTCCCAAGCATTTGGATTCACACACTCAAGTAAGGGATCCTTATATTATATTCTTTATTCAAGTTTCCTTATTATCTTATGCCATATATTTACAATTACAAATGTTGGGATATGTATTTAAATAAACCTATTACTACCTATTTTATCTAAAAATTATTATATACCCCTTTATCTCTCATAAAATCATTTTATTTATTTTTAAGTGATGCTATTATATTGCCGAAATTTCACCACGATTTTCCATGCCAAAACAATTATGTAGTGAATACCATACCCATTTACTATCAAGGGTGTTAAAATTTATACACCTATAAATATTTTAATTGGTAATTTCATGTATTTATTCCACTATCCATGTTCATGGAATAAAATTTGATGATAAATGATTCCATGTTTTATAATTTATGTGGCACACTTAAGCATGAAAATAAAATAAATGTGACGGGTGCACCCAAAATTATATAGAAATCCAATGCACTGGGTAATGTTTAGTCTCATGAGAAATCATGTTAGGATAGGGAGTGAATATGATTCCTTTATGTAACTTTTTTCCATCATGATGTCTTGGTAGTTATCCTTGACCTATGCTTATGATATAGTGTTTTAAGTTGTTGCCACATTTTCCATGTTATGATTATTATGCTATATCATGCCTTATTATTCATGTTTATGATTATCACACCTTTTATTCCCCATTTATATGACTATTATCTAACATTTATCACCTTATTCCATGTTTATTCCCTTAATAGGATTTATACCTCACCCATTTCTTATGTATGTCCCAGGTTATATCCTGTGCAGTTTTAAAATCCATGGAATTTTAGAAGCATGTTAAGGAAGTTTTCAATAATATTATTGTATCCCATGTTACAGATGTTATTATATTTACCTAATTCCCAAATACACTATACTTATTGATTTCTCGGGTTGTATTATGTGTAATTTTATGTAATAAATCAAGTATTAATGTGAAATAAAGAGCAGAGTTGTTATCAGTTGGTATTAGAGGAAAAGTTTAGTTATTTTTTGGATTAGGATTAGAAAACTATAGTAAAAGACTTTGGGATAATAATAAGTATAATAAAGCATCCCTAAATTTTGGTAAGTATATATTAAGTGGTTTATCAAGAAAATAAATCCCTGTCTGAATACTATAAGTGGATGTGGTTCTGAAACAGATGTACCTAAGGGTAACAAATTTGACAAGGTGAATTGGGGCCTGACTCGGCATAACCTGGTACATGAAAACGGGCCTTAATATGCACCTGGTTTGACACTCCCTGGGAATATGTTTTAGTAAATTAATAAGCTCATTATAAACCATTACTAAGGGAACAAAAAATTCACATAAGAATATATGTTAGGAAATAGATCATGGATAACATAGATTATAGCCTAGAAATTCATAAGTTAATAAATAAATGTAATTTATAAGTAATCCATTTAATTTCATTGGATTACCCTTTATGTGTTTAATAGTTTAAAAATACTCATCCCTAATTTTCCCTTTATTCTAGACAATGGCTGTAAATGGGAGGAATTGGGTAAACAATCAACGTGACGAGCAATGTGATGATTGCCCCAACGAGATGCCCAACCCAATGGGAACAAGATTCGAAAACTTTGTGATGATACTCTCCCACCTAACTCAGGTTATGAATATAAAGTTGGATTATGAGGATCATCCAAATCCCCTTAATAAAGGACAAGCTGTAATTGAGAGCTTTATGCAACAAAGGATTTAGACTTTCAATGGATCATCTAATCCCCTAATCACAGAATAATAGATAAACTCTATTGAGAAGATCTTATCCATCCTTCAATTTTCTAAACAAGAGAAGGTTCTATTGGATATTTATTTTATGGAGGGATAAACTGATCTGTGTTGGACATTGATCAGGAATACGAAGCCTGCAGAAGATATTGAATCTATGGGGTAGAAGGAATTATGAAAAATGATTTTTGATAAATATTTTCCTCACACTCTCCATCTTAAAATGGAAATGGATTTCCTTACCCTAAAGTAAAATGAATGAATATATCAGGGAATATGAGGAAAAATTCACAAGACTTTCATGATATGCCTCTAAATTTTTCATTACCCCTAAATGCAAGGTTTAATGATTCTTTGGTCGGATAAAACCTAGTCTATGAAAAGCCCTGGCGATCCATGACTTTGATAGCTATGAAGAAATTTTACAATGTTCCCTCAAAGTAAAAATAGAGATCATAGAATCTCAAGGGTATCATGGGGATAAGAATTGAAAAGTGGAGATTAATTCTGATAGTTTGATGGATAAATCTAATGTTGCTAATAAATTTAAATATCCCACGTATCAAAGGTGTGGAAAGAAGTACCCTAGAAATTTCCTAAGGGGAGCAAGGAAATGCTTTAGGTGTGAGAAGAAATAACACCTAGATGACGATTGTCGATAGGAGAAACCCACTAATGAGATAGAAGAAAGTAATAATACTATTAATCCTTAGTTAATTTTTCATTACTTAAACTAAAAAGAACCAAGGCACTTTGTAAACCAATGCACTAGGGCAAGGGTTTTCAAAAACAACCAACAACCTCCAAGGAAGCAAGGGTGAGTTTTTTCCATCACAACTGCTGGGTTGGATCCTAACAAAAAAGTGGTGGAAAGTACGCTATTTATTAATTCAAGGATAGATAATGTACTTTTTGATTCTAGTTCTCAACATTTATTCCTATTATAAAAGTTTATTATAACTATTCAAACACCACCACAAATCATGGAAGTGGGGTTATCAGTGAAAATGTAAAATAGGTAAATTATTTCATCCCAAGTATATAACACCTCCCCTATTATAATTTTTGGGATGAACTTCCCAGTGAACCTTTTCATACTACATTTTGTGTAATTTAACACAATTCTAGGTATGTATTGGCTTTCCCTATATAGATCCAACATAAATTTCCGTTATAAGGAAATCACTCTCTATATTACGAATCATCCTTCGATTCTATACAAGTTCAAGGAATAGGATGAATCTTATTTAGAACCAACATCACAAGAATTGATATTATTGACCTATGAGAAAGTATATCTATCTCAAATTATTGATTCTAAGGAAATAATCACCCTCTAAGACATTCCTATTGTGAAGGAATATACTGATGCGTTTCTTAAGGAATTTACAAGTCTTCATCCTAGCAGAGATGTTGAATTTTCAATCGAGCTTATACCCGGGGCATTACCATTATCCAAGAATCCATATAGAATGGATGTTTTGAAACTTAAGTAATTAAAGAAAAAACTATAGGATAATCTAGACAAAGGGTTAATATGCCAATGTGCTTCACCATGGGGTGCACCAGTCTTCTTCATTAAGAAGAAGGATGGTTCAATGCACCTTTGCATTAATTATTGTGATCTCAACAAGATCATGATAAAGAAAAATTATCCTCTACCTAGGATTTATGATCTATTTGATCAATTATGTGGAGAATAATACTTCTTCAAGGTGGATTTATGGTTGGGATATTACCAAGTTAGGGTAAAGAATGAGGATATCCCCAAAACTACTTTTCATATGAGGTATGGGCACTATGAGTTCATAGTAATGACTTTAGGGCTCATTGATGATCCAACAATATTTATGGAATTTATGAATAGAGTCTTTAGATATTACCTTGACAAATTTGTGGTAGTCTTTATAGATGATATTCTAATATACTCCAAAACAAAGGAGGAGCATGAGGAGCATCTGATCACTGTGCTAAAGACCTTGAGAAAAGAGAAGATTTATGCCAAGTACAAAAAGTGTGAGTTATGGTTGAAGGAAGTATAATTATTGGGGAATATTATCATAAGAAATGGGAAATATATGGCCCCTTAAAAGTCATAAGTGATTAAAGGATTTACAAGTCCAAAATCTATGATAGATATCCATAGTTTTCTTGGATTATCTTGGTACTATCATTGATTTGTGATAAATTTATCATGATTTTCAAACCCTCTAACCAAGATAACTTAGAAGGGAGTATTTTTTTATTAGAATTATGAACGTGTAGAGAGATTCAAGGAGTTAAAAAAAAGTCTTATCACTACCCCTATGATCAAACTACCCACAAGTGGAGAACTTTTCATAGTATTCAGTGATGATTTGAAGAAGGTATTGGGTTGTGTGTTAATGAAGAATGAAAAATTCATACCCTATGCTTCAAGGCGGTTGAAAATTTATAAACAAAACTACCCAACACATGATCTAGAGTTGGCTGTAGTGATCTTCACTTTGAAAATATGAAGTAATTATCTATTTGGGGAGAAGTGTAAAATATATATGGATCACAAAAGTCTCAAATATATATTCAAACAGAAAGAGAAGAATATTCACCAACAATGATTGTTAGAGCTGATCAATGACTATGAATTCTTAATCCACTACCATCCTAGTTGTAACCTCCCAATTCCAGAAGCCGCCCAAAGACTCCCCATTCCCGATTGGTCACATGGCCTCAAGCACATTTCCCCGAATTCCAGAGGCCACCGACTAGCAGTGAGGGCCTTGGATGTGATAGTGGGGAAACTATCCCCATATTGGCAGAGCACACAGTGGAAGTAATAAATAGATATACAATAGCAGAAGCAGTAAACACACCATACAATAGTAAACAGTGGAAGACTGAATGTAAGAAGCAACTGAAGCATATATATAATGATGCATGATACATATGTCTAAGAAAGAATCCAAACAAACCACAATGATGGAATACAAATAGTACTAAACTAAATTACAAAAGAAAAACATATAAAAACTCCTTAGCATCGCAAGCCTCATCTTGGTCCCATGCTCTCCAACTCCACAACACTCAAGTACCCGAAGTTGAAGGGTGCTTGCCCTTATCTATAACTACAAAAATATAATCTGTTTGGGCCCAAAAGCATGGCCCAAAAAGGGTGTGAGAATAAATACCAGTAGACAACCACCACAAGATATGTGCCTAATATTCAGTGAATATATGGCAGGTAATACACAAAAGAAGTTAGTAAACAAGGAAGTACTCAGTAATAACCAATCCTACAGTTTCAAAGCATTCAGTTTCATATATCAAGTAAACAGCTAATCAATCAAGAAAACACAAACAGGTAACCCTCTGGGAAGTACTCATAGCCTATCCCCTATGGTCCTACCTAGAAACACAAGAAACCCTATAGGAAGCACACATAGTCTACCCCTATCGTTTAAATTACAAGGATATAACAAAGACTCTCTGAGGAAGCTCTCCCAGTCAATTCCCCTTATAGTCTAAGGTATTAAAGACTCTCTGAGGAAGCTCACACAACCAATTCCCCTTATAGTAAAAATTGATAAAGACTCTCTGAGGATGCTCACATGGTTAATTCTCCATATAGTCAAAAGTGGACAAAGACTCTCTGAGGAAGCTCACATGGTCAATTCCCCTTATAGTCTACTACACCAGGTTCTCATGGCCCTGTGTAAGTCAAATGAGCATAGAAATCCAATACGGCCCAAGTAAATCTCAAGAACTACTTGGATAATATTCTATAGCATATCAAGCATGTCAGATAAAATAATCACTCCATCCTACAATATTAGGCATGAGAAAACATCAAGGAAGCCTAACAGGCAAAACAAAATCAAATGGTCATAAACAGAACATGCATGGGAAAAAAATTCCAAAGCATAGTAATCAACCCTATTCGCATCAAATTAACCTCTACTCATGCATACCAGTATAGAAAGAAATTAACTGGGTTAAAACGTTAATCATGCAATACCCCGTTCAAGGGTATTGGAAAAAATTGCACATATAACTCAAAGAATTTCAACAGGAAGGCACAAAACACCTACCTCAGTGTGGGGAGATCGATATACATGAACCTCAAGCCTTGAATCCCACAAGAACACCGTAGATCTACAAAAATGTCTAAAATGTTCAATGGAGTATAACTTGAGAAAGAGGAGGAATCATGAAACGAAGCTCTAGAAGAAGGAAGAGCTTACCAAGGAAGTCCCAACCCAATCGACAGAAGTCAATTAGGAGAACGGACAGAGGCTCGAGGTCTCAGAGAAGATTTGTGGCCATACGGTTCTCTCTCAAACAAACTAGGTCAAGAAGTAGGGAATTCTGTCCATCAGATGTGACTCCAGTATGTTTAATGAAAAAAAGAAAATACACAGCATGTAATTTGGAAGTACATGGTTTATACTTTCCATTTCCATACCCCACATTAGGTGGCCTCCAGGTCACCCCCACACGGCCATGTGTGCAGCCATTACACGACCAACACACGGATTCATGCAGAAACCAAGTACACAGTGTGTACTCATAAAGTACATAACGTGTACTTCAAATTTCTTCCAGAAATTCCTCCTTTTCTCAAAAACAACCAGAAAAGGAAAACATACCTGAAAAGAAGATCCTAGGTTCTTACAAACTTCCTACCTTAAAGAAATTCATCCTTGAATTTCCCTAGCAAGGCGACATAGAAGAAGAAACCCTGAACAGCTCCATCCACTACGATCGTACATCCGCCTCCCTCTCCCAAGTTTCATCCTGTACTCGCCCATGCTTCCATAGCACTCGCACCATAGGAACAGACCGACCACAGAGAATCTTTGTACTTCGATAAACAATCCGGATAGGATGATCCTCAAAGGATGAATCCACTTCTAACTCAACCTCCTTGGGTTGGAAGACATGATACAGGTCTGAGAAGTAACGTCGAAGCTGAGAAAAATGGAAGACGTCGTGCATAGCCCGATACCTCTGTGGTAACTGCAACTGATAGGAAACCGGCCCAACTCTCTCCAACACCTTAAACGGGCCGAAATACCTTGACGAAAGATTACCCTATCTCTTAATCCTTCTGTGCCCCAACCTCAATGTGACACATAGGAAAACCTGATCCCCGAACTCGAACTCCAGAGGTCATCTCCACTAATCAACATAAGATTTTCGTTGCGACTGTGCAGTATCCATCATCTTCCAAATCAACTCTATCTTCTCTGTGTTCTCCTGAACAAGACGAGGTCCCAACATAGCTGCATCTCCTGCCTCCATCCAACATAAGGGTGATCAGCATGGCCTACCATACAAAGCCTCATAAGGTGCCATATAAATAGTTTCTTTAAAACTATTATTGTAGGAAAACTCCACAAGAGGTATGTTCTTTTCATAAGAACCTCCAAAATCTAGAATGCATGATCGTAGCATGTCCTCAAGCACCCAAATTGTATACTCAGACTGGCCATCTGTCTGGGGATGGTAAGCTGTATTCAAAAGTACCTATGTACCCAAAGCCTTTTGAATCCCCTACCAGACCCGAGAAGTAAAATGTGCATCTCTGTCTGAAACAATGGAGTGTGGAACTCCATATAAACGTACAATATCTCGGATGTACAACCTTCCCATATCATAAACACTTAAGGTATACTTAATCGATAATAAGTGAGTAAACTTCTTGAGTATTTCAATGACAACCCATACTACATAATTCTCTCGAGGTGACCTCGGTAAACCTGTCACAAAATCCATCGCAACATCATTACACTTCCACTTGGGAATGGGTAACTACTGCAAAAGCCCTGCTGGTCATTGTTGCTTTGCCTTCACCTGCTAACAAGTGGAACACTTAATGAAGAAACCAGAAACATCTCTTTTCATACTAGGCCACCAATACTGACAATGTAGATCACGATACATCTTGGTGACACCAGGATGAACTGCCCAAACTGAGGAATGAAAGTCCCACATCATCTCCTCGCGTATGTCTGCTGGCACCCATACACACCCCTAGAAACGCAAGATATCATCCTCACCTATGGTCTATCCAGGAATAGGGTCCTCTCTTGACACACTTTCCTGTAGGACTAAGAGTTATGAATCTGATAGCTGCCTCATTCGCACTCGATCAAGAAGAGTAGAGGTAAAAACTACAGAAGAAAGAAATGTCTTCCCCTATCTATCGTGCACATCCAAATTAATCTCAGAGAGCAGAACCATAAGCTTCCATTCTCTACTGGACTCCTGAACTACCTGTATCTGAGTCCTCCTGCTCAGCACATTATCCACTTCATTTCCTTTCCCAGGCATATAGGCAAGCTCAAAGTCAAAATACTGAAGGTACTCAACCCACCTTCACTATCTCAAATTCAGGTCACACTGAGTGAAGATGTACTTGAGGCTTTTGTAGTTGGTGAAAACCACAAAATGATCTCCCAGAAGATAATGTCTCTAATATCATAGAGCATGAACAACAATATCCACCTCCAGATTTTGCATCGGGTAGTTTCTCTCATGTGACCTCAACTACCGAGACCCGTACTCGACGACTCCTTCCCCCTGCATAAGTACAGCTCATAGCCCGATACCTGAAGCATCAAAGTAAATAGTATAGCTCTTTACTAGATCTGGAAAGACTAGTATTAGTGATGAAGTCAATCTCCCTTCCAGATCCTGAAAGGATGACTCATAAGAATCTAACCACAAAAACCTTTCACCCTTCTTAGTCAAACCCGTTAGTAGTGCTGATAAGCATGAAAAGTCCTGTATGAAACATCTGTAGTATCCAGCCAGCCCTAGAAAACTTTGTACCTCAAAGACGTTCTTCAGATGATCCCAGGAAACTAATGCTCTCACTTTATCTGGGTCTACTAATACCCCTATCTCTGAAATAACATGACCCAAGAAGTGAATCTGGTCCATAAAAAAGTGGCATTTTGAGATCTTATCATATAACTGATGCTCCCTCAGTGTACGCAAAATGATCTCAAGATCGGTAGCATGGTCGTGTCGAGTGTGAGATTACACCAATATATCGTCTAAAAAGACAACCATGAAAGAATCCAAGTATGGATGGAACACTTGGTTCATCAGTGCCATGAAGTCCGTAGGTACGTTCGTGAGACCAAACGATATAACCACATACTCTTATATACCATACCTACTCCGAAAATATATAAGAGGTATATGAGATGGTCTAATGCGCAAATGATGATAACCAGATCTCAAGTCAATCTTTGAGAACACCTGGGCTCCTCAAAGCTGATCAAAGAGATCATCAATCCTCGGTAAGGGATATTGGTTCTTGACCGTCAACTAGTTCAACTTCCTATAATCCACACAAATCCTGAGGGTACCGTCTGCCCTCTTTGCAAACAGGATAGGTGAACCCCACGGAGAAGTGGTGGGTTGGATGAAACCCTTTTCCTACAACTCCTCCAATTACTTCTTGAGCTCCTGTAACTCTGGTGTATCCATCCTATAAAGACGAATGGACACCAGTGCCACTCCTAGCACAAGCTCAAAAGAAAATTCGACCTCTCTCTCTAGAGGAAAACCTGAAAAGTACTCTGGAAAGACGTCCCTGAAATGATCCACTACTAGAAGAAAGTATAAATGTTAAGTCCCTTGGTCATCCAGATATAGAATAGCAATATGAGCTGTAAATCCTCCCATCCCATGATGCTCGGGTCCCACTCTTCTCGCCTGGACATCCCATTCACCCTTATGAAGAAACGATTCACCCTCCGGTGATGTGAAACTCACCTTGTGGTGATAGAAATTGAAGAATACCTGAAAGGGAACTAAACAATCCATTCTGAGAATGACATCAAATCCTGTCATCTCTAGGACATAGAGGTCCCATAAAAAGTGACACCACCAACCTCTAGAGGGAACTCCTTGCACTGACACACATTAGCCGTTCTAGTCCCCAACGGAGTGTCTAACGTTAAGAAATAATCAGAAGAAAAGATAAAGTTACCAAGGCTCTCCAAAATAGAAAAAGATATAAAGCTATGAGAAGCCCCTGTATCAAAAAGAGAAGAAGATAGAACTGAGGAAACTAGGATCGTACCTCAAACTGTAGAGGGTCCGGGATCCTTCTCTTGCTAGGTCTGCTCCACTGCAAAAGTCTGACCTACACCACGACCTTGTGATCCTGCATGACCACTCTGAGCTGATCCACCCTACTATCGCTGAAAACCTGGAGAATGACTACCACATCCATGACCTCCACCACGGCCTAAACGTCCAGAAGAACTCCAGTTACCCAACTGGTGAGCAAATAGTGGTGCTGCTATTGAATGAGGAGTCATCAAAGAACCCCTGTCACCAGCTATTGGTGAAAAGAACTGGAAGAAGCG
This sequence comes from Viscum album, assembly GCA_963277665.1. NCBI lineage: Eukaryota > Viridiplantae > Streptophyta > Magnoliopsida > Santalales > Viscaceae > Viscum > Viscum album. The sequence continues at coordinate 1,401,662,014 of OY728156.1, read as the reverse complement.
CTGAAGATGACCCATCTTTCCATAAGATCGACACTCCGTTGGGTCCCTTGGGAAATGTGGCCTCATATACTCGCTCTTCCCGCACTGGTAACACACCACCTGGCTACTAGAAGGTACATCCCGCCTACTCTGATCTTCTCGTTCAGTCTCCCTATGATTCTTCCTGCTATCGGCAGGAGAAGCACTAACCCTAGATGCTTAACTACCCTATCCCACAGCTCCAGAATCCATCAGATTGTGCTCGGTGATCAGCGCCTGGTTGACTATAGAAGATATCGAAGTCAACCTAAAGATGTTTACCTAAGATCAGATATCCTTCCTGAGACCATCCTCAAACTTCCATGCAAGGAACCAATCATCTCCCACTAGAAAGGGTGTAAAGCGCTATAGCTCGGTGAAGCGAGAAGAGTACTCCATAACAGAAAGAGTACCCTGCTTCAGACTCATGAACTCTCGGGCTCGATTGACCCTCAAGGTCTCTGGATAGAATTAATCATAGAAGATGCACTGAAACTCATCCCAAACCATAACTTGCTGGTTTCCCAACTCTAAGATCACATCCCACCACCTCCTGGAGGAGTCTCGAAGCATGTAGGTAGCAAGTTTTACCCTCCTCTCTATAGTCATCTCCAGATGCTCGAAGATTGTCAGCATGGATTCTTGCCATGACTCTGCAGCCTGGGGTCCTCCATCCCCTGAGAAAGTGGGAGGATGCTGCTGCTGAAAGACCCGTGTCAATTCTGCCATCAACGGGGTAGGAGGTGGCGCTCCCTAAAAGGTCTAAATCATCCTTATAAATCCCTCCTTGAACTACGCATTGGCACCTATGTCAGGTATAACTACTGGTTTCAAGACTGGCACAACTGGAGGATCTGCCGGCAGTCCCTGATCAGCCATGTCTGATGTCTGATCACCGCCTTGTAACTAGAGTACAACCGAAGGACGTATCAGTGGAATTACTTTTCAAGGTCAAGAGAACACCTTATATCAAGATTTTAAAGGACTAAAAACTATAATATTAAGAAGGGAACAAGATAAGGAAGGCATTTAAGTTGTTAAAACATGACTACACGACATGTATAAAGTCTACACGACATGTTCCCTTAAGCCTTTCACATGGGCGTGTACTTCTGTCAACCCAGGCTGTGTAACACCCCATACACACAACGTGTTGTCCTAACACACAGTGTGTACTTGGATTCTCTTTCCCTTCCCGAGTCCTTCTACATGACTAACCCACATGGTTCAAGAAGACTTCATGGCATGTTCTCTCTAGACACAACGTGTATTAGATGAGCTTCACCGACCTGTGTTATTAGTGACATGACCAGATACATGTCTCACACTACACGACCTATTCCAGACGGACACGACATGTACCAAAGTATTTCCACCATTCCGTGTTGTTAGTTACACGGCCGGATTCCAGGGATTACACTACACGACGTGTTCAACACTGACACAACATGTATTTCTTAAGCTTTCATCCATTCGTGTCATTAGTCACACGGGTGGACACATGGTATACACAACACGATGTGTATAACTGGTACACGACATGTTTCCCAAGGATTTCCCAACCCCATGTCTCTGCCCACACAGCCAGTGACATGATTAGAGACTACATGGAAAGTATATATAGTACAGGGCGTGTACTTAAGAAAAACAGTTTCCTCCTGAATAGAAGAACACATGGCGTGTATTCAAAACTACACGGCATGTATTCTGGGTGTTTCTGGACAGTAAGCCTCAGAAACTACTCTGAAGCCCAAAAAAACACTGAAACAATCATTTAAGTGCCAAATTCCGATCCATGAGGGCCCATAATCCCCACGAATTAAATCTTGGCATATTATACATGTCATATAAAAGAAAGACAAGGCAATGATCCACCAAATTATGGTCTATGAGGGCCCATAACACCTCAGGAACCAAAGTTTGGCGTTCATTCAAAGAAAGCCTTACAAAAATCAATACCCTATCAAAATTAGGTATTATATCAAGGCATCTATCACAAAAACATTCATATATAGCACAACATCTATCACAATAACATGAAATCACTAATGCACCCTAAATGTCATGGAAAGAATGCATGAAATATGATTTCTAGAAAGTGCTTATATGATTCATGAGATGGCATACCCTCATCTCATCGGGTTGCAACAAAAATAGAACCTCAATATCATCAAAAATAATATCACAAAACATGTGAATCACCCAATGGTAAAATCAAATCAACTGTAAAATTGAAAAACTAGAAAAATTGCAATAAACGAGGTAGATTGGCTTTTACCTATACACAGATTAGCTACTATTGGGAAAAAATTATTACCAAGTACCTATTCTATCCTATACCTGGCTATAGGCTTCAAACAGTAAGTCAAGAAGAAAAGAATTCCTCTGATACCACTTTATAACATCCCAGTTCTGGAAGCCGCCTAGAGACGCCCTGTACCCGGTTGGTCACATGGCCTCAAGCGCATTTCCCTAAACACCAAAGGCTGCTGACTAGCAGTGAGGGCCTTGGGTGTGATAGTGGGGAAACTATTCCCTCATTGGAAGAGAACACAATGGAAGTAATAAATAGGTATACAATAGAGGAAGTAGTAAACACACCATACAACAATAAACAATGGAATACTGAAAGTAAGAAGCAACAAGAGCATATATATAATGATTCCTGATATATATGTCTAAGAAAGAAGCCAAAAAAACCACAATACTAGAATAAAAACAGTACTAAACTAAAGTATAAAAGAAAAACAGATAACAACTCCTCAGCATTGCAAGCCTCAGATTGACCCCATGCTCTCCAACTCCACAACACTCAATTACCTGAAGTAGAAGGGTGCTTTCCCTTATCTATAACTGCAGCAATATAATCTGTTTGGGCCCAAAAGCATGGCCCAAACAGGATGTGAGAATAAATCCCAATAGGTAACCACCACAAGATTTGTGCCTAATAGTCAATGAATATATGGCAGGTAATACACAAAAGAAGGCAGTAAATAAAGAAGTACTCAGTAATAACCAATAATACAGTTTCAAAGCATTCAGTTTTATATATTAAGTAAATAGATAATCAACTAGGAAAACACAAACAGGTAACCCTCTGGGAAGTACTTACAGCCTATCCCCTCTAGTCCTATCTAGAAACACAAGCAACCCTCTGGGAACCACACACAGTCTACCCCTCTGGTTCAAATTACAAGTATATAACAAAGACTCTCTGAGGAAGCTCTCTCAGTCAATTTCACTTATAGTATAAGGTGTTAAAGACTATTTGAGGAAGCTCACATGGTCAATTCCCCTTATAGTCAAAAGTGATAAAGACTCTTTGAGGAATATCACACGGTCAATTCCCTATATAGTCAATAGTGGTCAAAGACTCTCTAAGGAAGCTCACATGGTCAATTCCCCTTATAGTCTAGTACACCGGGTTCTCACGGCCCTATGTAAGTCAAACAAGCATAGCAATTCAATACGGCCCAAGTAAACCTCAAGAACTACTTGGCTAATAGTCTATAGCATATCAAGCATGTCAGATAAAATAATCACTCCATCCTACAATATTAGGCATGGGAAAACATCAAGGAAGCCTAACAGGTGAAACAGAACCAAACGGTTGTAAATAGAACATGCATGGGAAAACACTTCCAAAGCATAACAATCAACCCTATTCACATCCAATTAACCTTTACTCATGTATACCAGCATAGCAGGCAATTAAAAGGGTTAAAACAACAATCACGCAATACCCCATTCAAGGGTATTGGAAAAAATTGCACATATAACTCAAAAACTTTCAACAGAAAGGCACAAACCACCTACCTCTGTGTGGGGAGATCGATATACATGAACCTCAAGCCTTGAATCACCCAATAACACCACAGATCTACAAAAACGTCTAAAATGTTCAATGGAGGATAACTTGAGAAAGAGGAGGAATCATGAAACGAAGCTTTAGAAGAAGTAAGAGCTTACCGAGGTGGTCCCAACACAATCGAAGATAATCGATTAGGAGAACAGATAGCATCTTGGGGGCTCAGAGAAGATTCACGGCCGTACGGTTCTCTCTCAGATGAACTAGGTCGAGAAGTAGGGTATTTTGTCCATCAGACACGACCTTGGTACATTTAATGAAAAAAAGAAAATACACGGCGTATACTTTGGAAGTACACAACATGTACTTTCCATTTCCGTACCCCACATTAGGAGGCCTCTAGGTCACCCCCACATGGACATGTGTGCGGCCATTATGCAACCAGCACATGACTTTATGCGGCAACCGAGTACATGGCATGTACTCATAAAGTACACAACGTGTACTTCAAATTTTTTCCAGAAATTCCTCTTTTTCTCAAAAATGACCAGAAAAGGAAAACATACCTGAAAAGAAGATCCAGGTTCTTACACTGGTAAAGTGAATAAAGTGGTAGATTCTCTAAGTTTAAATGATCTAACAATTCTATAATTGATGAGAATTGTGAGGGATATGAACTTCTTAGACTTGAAGAGAATGGACATGTGAATCATAAATGAAGGAACATCAACAATCCTTTAACAAATTATTTCTCTACTGTATCATTTGGAAAAGATAAAAGGATTCTCAGAGAAATGATGTGGGAAATCCTCAGAGTTCAATGTTAATGAAGAAGGAGTTGTGAGATTTGGGTCAAGACTATGTGTACCATCAAATACTGAGTTAAATAAGGAGCTATTGGATGAGGAACATATATCAACCTTATCTACCCACCCAAGAAGCACAAAGATGTATTGAGATATCTGAGAACACTATTGGTGGGACAATATGAAGAAAGTGATTGCAGAATATATATCCAGATGTTTGGTATGTCAGCAAGTGAAGGTTGAAAGGAAAAATTCTAAGGAGATGATGAAACCATTACCCAAAGCAACATGGAAATGGGAAAACATTACCATGGAATTTGTGACAAGAATCCCAAAGACATCCATAAGAAAATAATTCTATATGGGTTGTTGTGGATCATCTTACAAAGACAACTCACTTTATCACAATTCAATAGTACTTCTTACTCGACCAACTTATGTGGATATACATAAAATAAGTGGTGAGGATTCATGGAGTACCATTATCAATTGTATCTGATCGAGATCCAATATTTACCTCCAAGTTCTGAAAAAGTCTCCAACATACTCTAAACACTGAGCTGAACTTCAACACAACTTATCACCCCTAAATTTATAACCAATCTAAGTGAAATATCTAGATAATTGAGGACATGTTCAATTGACTTCAAAGGAGTATGGGATCAACATCTTCCTCTGGCCTAGTTCGAATACAAAAATAGTTTCCACTCAAGCATTGAAATAGAATCCTATGAATCCATTTATGGGAAGACGTACAAAATACCTACATGCTAGGATGAATTTGGGGAATAAAAATTGCTAGGTCCTGAAATAGTTGAAGAAATGGTGGAAAAGTTTAGAACCATTCACCAGTACATCAAGGATAATTAGAGTCGAAAAAATATCTATGTTGAAAATCATCGACAAGACCTAGAGTTTGATGTTGGAGACATGGTATTCCTCCACATATCTTCATTTAAGAAAGTGATGAGATTTGGTAAGAAGGTAAAGCTTAGTCCAAGATACATCATCTCCTTTGATATCCTTAATCACATTAGAGTGGTGGCCTGCCAAATTGCACTCCCACCTAACCTATCTCAAGTACATGATGTATTCCATGTACCCCTATTGAGAAAGTACATACCAGACCCCTCACATGTACTCAATCCATAGGTGGTACCATTGGAGAATGGAATTTTCTATAAGGAGTAGCCAGTAAAGATCTAGATCATAGAGACAAAGTTCTAAAAAACAAGACAATGCACCTTCTCAAAGTACTGTGGAGAAACTAAAAAGTTTGGAGAAGAAATGAAGGAACCATAGGAGGTGATGAAATAGAGTCACCCTCATCTATTCTAGTGTGGGAAATGAAAATTTTTAGGGAAAAATTTCTTAAGGGGGGAATACTGCAATGACTCAAACTATTATAAATAAAATCCCCCTTTTAATTTATTTAAATGTATTATGGTTATAAAAAACACATGAATTATTTTGGTCTTATTATATCCGATTTAAAAGAATTTTAAGAATCATTACCATTGATAATATAACCATTGAACAATGATCACATGATTATTATAAATATAGGGTTTTAACAAATCCAATCGATATAGAAAAAGGAAGTGGTGGCCTCAACTAGTAGGATAATACCCTATAAAGACCATTTATTGAAGCTTCTGAGGGAGATAGAATCACTATGATTCTCCCTTTACCAAGCCCAATCTAAGATCCAACAACTTAAGCATGAGCGAAACCATTTATGGGAGAAGTTCAAGCTCATCGAGATCACGTTCTAAACCATATACGTCGAACCATACCATAAAAGTCTCACCACCGGAAACCTTACTCTTAGGGTGTTTGTTGATGTATTAAAGGGATATGTATAAAGTCACTAGAGATATGAGTATGTAAATTATTTTTTATAGAATAAGGGATATATTTTCTTCCTATCATTGTTACTTTATAAATGATTTTTATTCAAAAACACAAATAGTATTTTTGGGTAATATTAAAATTTAATTAAGGAATTTATTTTGATGAATTAATGGTTTTATGAAATAAATAATATTTTAATAAAATATTATTATTAAATAATTTTTATTAAATATAAATGATGATATAATTTTTATGAAGTCAAATGTAATCTTTATAAGGGTTCAAAAACTATTATTGTAAAAAAACCCAACATTTATTAATAAATGTAAATTTTATTTTAAAAGTAAAAATTGAAATATTTATATTTTTTATATAAAATTAATATCTTTTTTGGAATCATATCATCAAAATTATCCAACAGTTAATTTTTCATAATTTTGTGAGACAATCAAATTTTCGTGTAAACATTAAATACCGTATAAATATACTTTGTGTATTATGACATCATAGTGAACCAAAAGTGATGTAATAAATACTATAAAGGGTATCAAAGAATTATTATATGTTTTATATTTAAAATAATTAGATTTTATGTTTATTTTTTTTAATTTTATATAGCCTTTGTGAATCCTCAAAAACGATTAATATATTTTAAGGTTTTAAAATATTTTTTAAGAGTATGACACACTTCCACATAAGAGAGGGTATTATTTTATTAATTTCAGACATTTTCCTTATAAAATAGTTAAAAAATATCCCATTTTGTAGAAAACATGGGCAAAAACCATGGTAAGGTTTGTGGTTTTGTTTATTTTATTATATAGAGTCCAAAACCTGAGTTTAAGAAATAATAAAGAATTATCCTATATTTTTTCTATATAAACCCAACCAAGATCCCATTTATCTTCACTAAAAATCCATGTATAATGTACTTAATCTTACCTTACATATCTATAGTCCTCCAAAGGTTCCCCCAAACTCTCAATAAGCTCCTCCCAAGCATTTGGAGTCACACACCCAAGTATGGGATCCTCATTTTCTCTTATTTATTCATGTTTATTTATTATATTTTGCCTTCTATTTTAAATTCCTAATGTTGGGATATATATTTAAATATCCCTATTACTAACTATTTTATTTCCAAATTATGATAACCCATTTATCTCTCATAAAAACATTTTTTTTTAATTTTTAAGTGATGTCGTTATACTGCTGAAATTTCACCATGATTTTATATGCCAAAACAATTGTGTAGTGAATACCATAACCATTTCCTATTAAGGGAGTTCAAATTTATAAACTTATACCTATTTTACTTGGTACTTACATGTATGTATTTCACTCCCCATATTTTTGGAATAAAATGTGATGATAAATGATTCCATGTTTTATGATCTATGTGACACACTTACGCATGAGAATGAAATAAATGTGATAGGTGCTCCTAGAATTATATAGCACTCCAACGAATATGTTTAGTCTCATGATATGTATTGTTGGGATAGGGGCGATCTTTATTCCTTTATGGGAATCTTTCCATCATCATGTCTTGGCAGTTATCCTTGAACTATGTTTATGATGCAGTGTTTTAAGTTGTTTCCACATTTCCCATGTTATGATTATCATGTTATATCTTGTCTTACTATTCATGTTTATGATTCTCACACATTTTATTCCACATTTATATCCCTATTTTATAACATATATTACCTTATTTTATGTTTATTCCCTTAATGGGATTTATATCACATCCCTTTCTTATGTATGTCCCCAGGTTATCCTGTACAATTTTAAAATCCATGAAATTTTAGAAGCATGTTAAGGAAGTTTTAAATAATGTTGTTGTATCCCATGTTCAAGATGTTATTATATGTACATAATTTACAAATAAATTAGACTTATCAATCTTATAGGTTGTATTATGTGTACTTTTATGTAATAAATCAAGTATTAATGTGAAATAATGAGCAAGATTGTTATAAAACATGCTATTGGCAGTCCACAGACCCACTCAACATGCTTCCCAACTTACCACACCCAAACACGAGTGGAAACCACAACCTTCAGCTGATACTACTCCTCGTTCCCAATTCCCAACCTAATCAGATAGGTTTCTAATACCCAACATGGGGATATATCATGCAATCCTTTCCTTGAAAATCCCCAATGATAACCCAAAGAAATATCATGTTCAAAACAATGTCCCTGATATGGTTTCCATCTCACTATGCCCAGTTACACATGTGGTCGCAATGAAAACATACTCAAGTCTTCCTTTATTCAAAACACTCAGCTTATATTATCGAAATCCCATCCACCTACACTATTCCATTACTTTTACTTATGAGGGAATCCCAAGATCACTTCGATACTACCCCATAAGTCTCAGTCTGACACCTAGTGTGATTCCATGGACGAATCCTCAATTGACCAAAACCATTATCTTGTCATTCTACGAGTACTAACATATTTACAAGCTAATCACATCCAAACCATTTTGAAATCAACTCGATCCTAAAGCCAATTCTTAGACTCCAACCGATAACACATCCATTTCTAGGAATTCCTTGAAGAACCCAATAAAATTTGGATTCATTTAACCTCTACCATCCAAAATCCACAACGATCATCCAATGAATGATTCCACACTATGAAAACCCATAAAACTAGAGGTTCATACCACTTATGACTAACATCAGACTCACCTCCATAGGAGTGACTTTATTGTCACATCACTAGTTTAACCTCGATCACTACATCCCATGTATCATCCATCACTAAACATAATGAATGAACATGGTCAAACCCACTCATCCTTGAGTGCCCACCTGAAACTTAACTCATCACACGACCATATATAATGACTACTCCATCCATATTATCCACTATGATTCACTCAAAATGAGGGTCACCAGCCCCAAACATCTATTGGTGCACTCAAAATCACACAACTCACACTTGCTTCCCCTCGAGCACACAACTTTGTTATGTTTTCCCACAACCATATGCATACCGTTCCACCCGATCCACACTCTAGTTCTATGTCTACCCTTAACACTTATTTCTAGGTATAACCTGGATTGGTTAAAACACCACACCTAATATAATGAAGGTATCACCCCTCTATGCATGAACACCTCAAGTACTACCATAAGATCTATGTACTAGGCCCATAATTAGGTCAATATTCTACAACACCCATTTCATTTACAACATCCCCTCAACAACATAAGAAAATTTAAAATTCTCAAACAAATCTAATCTTCTAAATGTAAAGGGATATCATTTATTTACAATGTTCCTCAGATACCACATGGCCATACCCAATTCAGAGCCCACTAATATCACCCATAACCTACACATACTGACTCAACCAATTTTAAACATGATGGGTGCACACTTCTATACCACCCAACCACTGAACTCTAACCCATGGTTCTATGCATCACATCACATCAAAATTAATCTCACAAGCCCAATTTAACAGTTGACCATGCTCCTTGCATGTTGGTTTCATAAAACCCAAACACCCCAGACGATCTCAGAAAAAATGAGCCTACCATATGAACTATTTCAAGGCTCACTGCCCAAAACCACCACTGACTCCCCTACCATACATCAGTTCCAGTCAACTAGGGGAACCCTGGTCACTCCACTTCACAAAAAAGGACTTCTACTGGGCCATGAATTACTTTATGAACACTTTATACATGGAAATCACCCTTAAACCATTATAATTAACCAAGATTCAAAGCATGTCAACCTAATTTACATTCTTAGCTGCCAACCGATGCTACTCTAGGTCACAAGGGCATACCATGATCACACCATGTACTAAGATTCACCCACAACAATGGGGATAGGGACCCAAATGGTCCCACCCTCATATTCCTAATATGATACTAAGGACTAACACCTCAATATCTTTACCTTCCCAAGGTAAAAGTCATACTCCTTTCCTTTTTTCTTTCCAAGAACTTTATCATACAACAGGAACCCTAGTGCTCAATCCCAAAACACTTTTTGGGCCCCTCACATTCGTTGGGATGTCCTCATGTAACACCCGATACTTTTATGAGAAATATTTTGTTTTTATGTTATATAAATCATCAAAGGAATCTTTCACTACACAAAACACTGTCTTGTCTTGCTTTACAAGCAATCGCGACCTTCCTCGATAGCTTGAACCATACGCAATACCGAGTTTCACTAAACAACGATATGCTATTAAAATATTACTAAAACTAGCCGTTATGAATAGTAATACCCACTTTTTGAAAGTTTTTAAAATTTTATTTTTCAAAATGGACTTCATTTTTGGATTCGGAATATTGAAATTATCCTAGGGTGAAATTTTGGTATTTTTCTGAAAACATTCAATTTTTGATGAATAGTGAAAACACCGGGTTACTATTTAAAAATCGACTTTTTATTTAAATAATTATTTATTTTATTTAAATTTATTTTAGGTCAAAATTGATACATAATACCTATATAAGTTCAATGCAATTCATTGGAGTCATTTTATAATAATTTTAGATATATAAAAATTTTATTGAACTTTTCACCGTCTTTTACCCACCTCCTAGGAGAATTTGAAAATTTACATAAAACTTAATTTTACCGCTTCTGTGAGTGGAATTTAGAAAATCCAAGAGACACAGTTAATATCAAGGACTAAAATGTGGTTCAATAAGATGAAAATAATTTTTGGTGAATAGTAACTTTTTACTTTTTTTACCACAGTTAAAAGTAAATAGGGTAATTAAGGGTAAAAATGTTATTATTATTACCCTAAAACATGTCCTAATTCTATTGTATAAGTGTAATTCGACCAAAGACAACCTTAGGAATAAAATATGACCATTTAGGACCACTTGTATTAGATTAGGACATTTATTATTAATTTATTTAAAGAAGGGTTAAAATAGTTAAAATCAAAGTTTAATAACTAAATAATTTTTAATATAGGGTTATACATAAGATAAATTAGACTATAAATATTCATTAGAAATATAAAAAGATGTCCTACATAATGGTATTTTATTTGTAATTTTTAGACAATAAATAATTTATTTTATTTATGACACAATTATGATGCAGTAATTATCTTATTAATGAAATATTGACATAATTGATGTTATAAATACCCAAATAAATTTAATTTGAGACTTTTTATGAATTAAAATAATTTTCTAGGTTAATATGAAATGTTATTATTTATTTAATTAACTTTTTTCGAACTAATATTTCTGTTATGATTTTCACAAAAATAAATTACCAAATAGTGTCAAAATTGACATAAAATAGTTTTTAAAACAAATACTATATTATTAATTGTTATTTTATTCCTAAAAATCTAAGGTTCAGAAAAATGACTTAGATAAGGTTATATATATTAATAATAAACAACTTGGGGTTAGTTTGGCTTTTTATAGTATGTTTATTAACCTTATAGTGTAATAAAACAAGAAGACACGATAAAAGTTAAATTATCTAACTTAAAGTTAAATCTAAATGATAAGGTTAAAATAGATACCTAAACTTGTATAAATTCTATTGGATGATATTATTTCGACCCATACCCACCTTATCTTAGAAATAAATCAATTTGGAGATATTAATAACCGAATATGACTTTATAATAAAATAATATTTTTAGTTTTTCCTAAGGTGCCCCTCTCCCCCCTTATAAAAGGGCACCTCCTCCCTCTCTTCCTTACACCACTTTGAGCATTAAAGCTCGGCCAAACCCTGAAAAATTCTCTTCTCCACTTCCCTAGAAACATCCTAGAGGTCCTGGTATTCTTCAAAGACCAATTTTAGTGCCCAAAGAGGAGGTCTCAAAGAGGCGCTTCAAAGAAGAGGTAATGTCCATTACCGATTCTTTCAACTTTATTTCTTCTTCCACTTATTCTTCTTTAGTTGTTTCATTATGAATTAATAACATCAGTATCACTCATATACTGTAATGTTATTATAAGTATGAAACAACCCTATTTCACCATCTATCCATCCTATGGAAAACGAAATCACCGCGCGTGTGTACGTACGGAATACCGTCTCCACGCCGTGGTGTAATCTATTTTCCACCACCACCTTAATTGGATGGGTATAATGGTGTAAATAATAACTATATATGATTATTTTAAAGTTATATTGATTATGAAATAGTATACATACACTCCAATACAATTCCACGATCATGGGAACGATATCATCGCTCGTGCGTACGTACAGAATACCGTCTCCACGATGTGATGCGACTCGTTCTACATGATCTTCATTGCATAATGATTATATAAATGAATTGAATGAATTAATATGATATATATTACACTAATACCATTCTGGAAATTAGGTATCTATAACCTAAAGATAAGAATAAGAATTTATTCGACAAAACACGCATAAGAACAAAAAGTAATAAACACCCGAATAACAAGTAGCAATGAAATATTACTAATAAGAAGCTAATAATATGGCCATATATGAAATCATAACAATGAGTATGATTCTGGAGTAAGTCAATGACATTATTTAAATCATTATACATGAGTTTCGAACACTTACAAAGCAAATCAGACCTAAGGTAAGGGAAAATCTTGCAATCTCATTTTTATCAGAGATTGTTTGTACTTCAGAATTTACTGGGGAATATTTATCATCCACATCCATGTTTCCTCAATATGTAATATTATTTCCATCCACATATAATTGTTTATATCCAATTTTACCATTTGGTGAGTTTTTAGTAAAAGATATGAAAGGAATCTTTAGTCGTTTTTCGTATGAGGTACTTTTTTGACTTTTCCGACAAAGGTACGAGAAGAATGTTTTTTAACTTATACAGCATGAATGGATTTTTAAAAAATTATTTCCAAGAAGATTCCTTTAAAAGTTTTCAAGTTTATTTTTAATCAACTTCTTTTAGTTCAAAATTATATGACATGTTAAGAAAGGATAATTTTTTTGAAGTAGAAATGATATTTTCCTCAAGAAAGGAGTTCAAGTGTTTTATCAAAATTATTTTCCATCTAAGATAATATAGGGTTCTATTTCTATCCCTATTATTAAATTGATTTGATTATGTTGTGATGTAATTATTTTTATGAATTCATTTATCTTATATGAATTGTTTTATGATGTCATGATGTTTAAGAATCCCATTTTTATTACATGGGTTATGCTATGATGTATGATTTATGATTTTGTGGAACACATAAGAATGGTTTCATTATAAGATGGGTGGGACCTATATCTCCCTCCAATGCATTGGGTAAATATTTATATCTCATGAGATAGACATGACTGGAACGACAGGTTAAACCGGTTTAGTGAAACAGGACTGAAATGAGGAGTGAACTCGGTTCAGAAATGGAATTTGTTTTCTAAGATAGTCTTGGTAATGAGTCTTGAATGCTAAGAAATGATTCTCTATTATTATGTGTGTATGACACAAAGTTTCATGTTTTAAGTTATGATTATTGGGATTACATTTCACTACTATGATTTATCCCATGTTATGAAATTATGATCTCTTTTACAGGTTAAGATTTACAAAATGTTATGTTCTTATGAATATGATATGATTGATATTTATTTTGTATACCCTTACTGAGCATTTGATATCACAATTTTGTATGTTTTCTTTCCCCAGGTCAGGAAGAAGGTTATTAAGTAGGATATGCCAAAAGGGACTCTAGATATGATGAAATAAATGGGAGACAATGTAGATGCTTTATAAACCAGTTGTTTATGTTTCCCAGTTTCTAAAGACACTATACCTATACGGTCCTTTCATGGTTTTGTTATATGTTGTAATAAGTGTGCTTAAATTTTGAAGTATTAAAAATGTATGTAAAGTATGGGTCGTTATAGTTGGTATCAGAGGGAGGTTATAGTCAACCTTTGGAAACTAGGAAGTGAAATCCTTAGTAAGAACCCTAAGGATAAGTCTAAGAATAGAACACAATCTTAGTGTTTTAGAAATGTCCATGAATAACCTATGCTAAGACCTTAAGTGTAAAATTTTATTCTTGATTATGTGTTTTTCCTATTATAATTAGTGTTCCTCACACTATTCTTCTTGGTTTTAGCCAATGGCTGGAACCCGAAGGAACTGTGTTAATGCGGAATGTGATGGGCAATGCAATGATTGTCCCCCTGAGCAACCAAACATTATGGGAGCTGGAATGAAAAATCTTGTAGTCATGCTCACACAACTTTCTCAAGCTATGAATCATACAGGACTTCCAAACGAGCAAAGGAAGGAGAAAGATTCTATTGAATCCTTCATGAGGCAGCGTCCACCTTCATTCAGCGGGTCTACTGATCCATTAGTTTCTGAACAATGGATTAGTACTACTGAAAAGATATTTTCAGTTCTTCAATGTTGTGAACATGATAAATTCATCTTAGCAGTGTATCGTTTGGAAGGAGATGCTGATCAATGGTGGAATCTTATTAAGAATATGAGGCAAAGGGATGAAATTGAGTTTATGGAATGGGATGAGTTCAAGAACTTAATTTTAAATAATTACTTCCCTCGTATTCTCCGAACAAAGATGGAGAAGGAATTTCTTGAACTAAAGCAAAAGGATGATGAATCTGTTGGTACCTACGAAGCAAATTTTACAAGACTTGCAAGGTACGCTTATGTTATTATTATCCAACCTGAGAGTAATATCGATTGATTCTTTAGTGGCTTAAAACCAAGTCTTCGAAGGGCGTTAGCCATAAGGGACTTCAATAGCTACGAGGAAATCGTTCTATGTGCTCTCAAAGTTGAGATGGAGATTGGAGTAACCCATCAGTCATATGGGTTTGATAAGAAGAGGAAAATGGAATTCAAAGGAAAATCTAAAGAGCACACTGAAAAGAATATGAGTTCTCCCTTATGCTCAAAGTGTGGAAAGGAACATGGAGGAAATTGTCTTAAGGGGACAAGAAAATGTTATAAGTGTGGAAAAGAAGGTCATCGGGCAATTGAATGTCAAAATAATGGGAAAAAGATGTCTAATGATGCAAACAAAGTAAGGGATACACAGAATGAACCTACTTCACTTCAATGTTTCAAGTGCAAGGAGATGGGGCATTATTCCAATCAATTCCAAAATACAAGGGTTGATGATGATGATCGATGTCAACAAACTCTTAAGGCCAAAGACAAAGGAAAATCACATGCAATTACTATCGGCGATGTAGAGTACGACAATGAAGTGGTGAAAGGTACACTTACCATCCACTCTAAAGTAGAAAATGTTTTATTTGATTCTGGATCCACACACTCTTTTATTTCTGAAGAATTTTCTAAGGGTATCACCGTATTACCTCAACAATTAGATGTTGACTTAGCTGTGACAACTCCTAATGGCACAACAGTCGCATCAAAATTTTATAATTCTTCTCTGATTGAAGTTTGTGGGAAATTGATTCCTGCAAATCTTGTGATCCTTCCTATAGTGGAATTTGATGTGATTCTTGGAATGGATTGGCTTTCTTTATATGGAGATTATATCAATTTACAAAGAAGGGAAGTAACATTTCATATTCCAGATCAATCTATGATCGTCTATCGATGCAAGGATGAACATAACCTTCCAGTGGAAATTTCTTCCATATTATGGGTCTTGATTCCACTAAATGAAGGTTATTTATCTCAAATGGTTGGTGAGAAACTCACGATTAAGAATATTCCCATTGTATGGGATTTTGATGACGTCTTTCCATAGGAATTGCTGGGTCTTCCACCAAATCGCGAAGTTGAGTTTTCAATAGAACTCGTACCAGGTGCTTTGCCTATTTTAAAGACACCTTATAGAATGGCCCCAATTGAGTTGCAGGAATTGAAGAAGCAACTCCAAGAGAATCTTGATAAAGGATTCATACGCCCTAGTGCGTCACCTTGGGGAGTGCCTGTTCTATTTGTTAAGAAGAAAGATGGATCAATGAGACTCTGCATTGATTATCGAGAACTTAACAAGATCACTATCAAGAACAAATATCCTCTCCCATGCATTGATGACTTATTTGACCAACTAAGCGGAGCTCAATAATTTTCCAAGATTGATCTTCGTTCAGGGTATCATCAATTAAGGGTCAAAAGGGAGGATATACCAAAGACGACTTTTCGTACAAGTTATGGACACTATTAATTTATAGTGATGTAATTTGGTCTTACTAATGCCCCTGCTATCTTCATGGATCTGATGAATAGAGTCTTTAGAGACTATCTTGATCAGTTTGTGGTAGTCTTTATAGACGATATTCTTGTCTATTAAAAGAGCAAGGAAGAACATGAATATTATTTGAGAATTATATTGAAGACCCTGAGAGAGGAGAATATTTATGCCAAATTTACCAAGTGTGAATTTTGGATTCAAAAAGTTTCATTTTTGGGTCACATAATCTCAAAAGAGGGGATATCTATGGATCCAGCAAAGACAGAGGTTATCAAAAGATGGTCGAGACCAACAACAGTAAACGAGATCCGAAGTTTTCTTGGTTTGGCTGGATATTATCGACATTTTGTGAAATATTTTTCATGATTATCTAATCCACTCACCAGGTTGACTCAAAAAGGAGTTAAGTTTGTTTGGATAGAGGAATGTGAAGAGAATTTCAAGGAGTTGAAAAGAAGGTTATCGAGTGCACCTGTACTCACACTTCCTTATAGTGGAGAAAGGTTTGTGATCTACAGTGATGCATCCAAGAAGGGGCTAGGGTGTGTTCTTATGCAAAATGATATGGTGACAACTTATGCCTCACAACAGTTGAAAATCCATGA
Source organism: Viscum album (assembly GCA_963277665.1). Taxonomy (NCBI): domain Eukaryota; kingdom Viridiplantae; phylum Streptophyta; class Magnoliopsida; order Santalales; family Viscaceae; genus Viscum; species Viscum album. The sequence goes on along the minus strand of OY728156.1, from coordinate 1,401,644,739 downwards.
GAAAAATTACCCAACTCATGATTTGGAGTTATCTGCGGTAATCTTTGCATTAAAGATTTGGAGGCATTATCTTTATGGAGAAAGGTGTGATATTTATACTGATCATAAAAGTTTAAAGTATATTTTCACAAAAAAGGAGCTGAATATGCGCCAAAGAAGATGGTTAGAGATGATTAAGGATTACGACTGCTCAATTCATTACCACCCTGAGAAAGAAAACAAGGTGGTAGATGCATTAAGTCGACAAGACCATGTGAGCTTATCCATGATGAGGATCACAAAATATCCAATATTTATGGATTTACAAAGGATGGATCTTGGAATTATAATGAAAGGGGAAAAATCGTATCTTTCTCAATTGAATGTTCAACCATCTATACATGTGAAGATTAAAGAGGCACAGAAAGAATATGTAGAGTTACAAAAGAAGGTGAGAAATATTCCTGAATTCAACCTTGATTGTGATGGGATAATAAAGTTCAAGAATCGGGTTTGTGTTCCTCCCATCCCAGAATTAAAGAAGGAGCTGCTGGATGAGACTCATAGTTCTTCATTATCTATTCATCCTGGAAGTACGAAGATGTATAGGGACCTGAAAGAGTACTTCTGGTGGGATGGCATGAAAAGAGATGTTGCTGAATATGTCTCTCGATGCTTGGTTTGTTAGCAAGTTAAAGCTGAGAGATAGAAGTCTAAGGGGATGTTATAACCATTACCCATACCCGAATGGAAATGGGAAAACATCACTATGGACTTTGTCACCGGACTTCCTAAAACATCCAAAGGCAATAATTCTATCTGGGTCATAGTTGATCATCTTACAAAGTCTGCACACTTCATTGCTATTAGAGAGGATTTCTCTCTAGATCAGCTTGCCAAGATATATGTAAAGGAAGTGGTAAGATTGCATGGAGTACCACTTTCCATTATATCTGATCGGGATCCAAGATTTACCTCGAAGTTCTGGCGAAGTCTTCAGCATACTCTGGATACAGAGTTGAGTTTCAGTACTGCTTATCATCCTTAGACAGACGGTCAGTCTGAGAGGACAATTCAAACTCTAGAAGATATGTTGAGAGCTTGCTCTATGGATTTCAAAGGTGGTTGGGATCAACACCTAACTTTGGTGGAATTTTCTTATAATAATATCTTTCACTCCAGTATTCAGATGGCTCCTTATGAAGCTCTCTATGGAAAGAAATGCAGGACTCCAACTTGCTGGGATGAAGTTGGGGAAAGAAAGATATTAGGACCTGATCTTGTTGATGAGATGGCAGAACAGGTCAGATCTATTCAACCACACATAAGAGCAGCTCAGAGTCGACAAAAAAGTTATGCCAACAATCGAAGAAAAGACCTAGAGTTTGAAGTGGGTGATAAAGTGTTCTTATGAATATCTCCCTAGAAGAGGGTCCTGAGATTTGGAAAGAAGGGAAAGGTGAGCCCTAGATATATCGGTCCTTTCAAAATACTAGATCGTGTTGGGAAGGTAGCTTACCGATTGGCGCTTCCACAAAATCTCTCCCAAGTTCATGATGTGTTCCATGTATTTCTCCTGAGAAAGTACATACCTGATCCTTCACATGTACTCAGCTCAGAAGTTGTACCGCTGGAGCAAGATCTTTCTTATGAAGAACAGCCAATAAAGATTTTAGATCGTAGCGAAAAAGTCCTACGGAAAAGACCACTCACTTGGTGAATGTTTTATGGAGGAACCACCGATTTGAAGAAGATACATGGGAGCTTGAGGATATGATGAGGGAGAGGTATCCTCATCTGTTTGTTACAAAGTGATGAATTTCGAGGGTGAAATTCATTTTAAGGGGGGTAGAATGTAACAACCGATACTTTTATGAGAAATATTTTGTTTTTATGTTATATAAATCATCAAAGAAATCTTTCACTACACACAACACTGGCTTTGCTTGCTTTACACGCAATCACGACCTTCCTCGATAGCTTGCGCCGTACGCAATACCAAGTTTCACTAAACAATGATATGCTATTAAAATATTACTAAAACTAGCCATTATGAATAGTAATACCCACTTTTTGAAAGTTTGTAAATTTTTATTTTTCAAAATGGACTTCATTTTTGGATTTGGAATATTGAAATTAGCCTAGGGTGAAATTTTGGTATTTTTCTGAAAACATTCAATTTTGGATGAATAGTGAAAACACTGGGTTACTATTTAAAAACCGACTTTTTATTTAAATAATTATTTATTTTATTTAAATTTATTTTAGGTCAAAATTGATACATAATACCTATATAAGTTCAATTCAATTCATTGGAGTCATTTTATAATAATTTTAGATATATAAAAATTTTATTGAACTTTTCACCGTCTTTTACTCACCTCTTAGGAGAATTTACAAATTTACCTAAAACTTAATTTTACCACTTATGTGAGTGGAATTTCAAAAATCCGAGAGACACGGTTAATATCAAGGACTAAAATGTGGTTCAATAAGATGAAAATAATTTTTGGTGAATAGTAACTTTTTACTTTTTTTTACCACGGTTAAAACTAAATAGGGTAATTAAGGGTAAAAATGTTATTATTATTACCCTAACACATGTCCTAATTCTATTGGATAAGTAAAATTCGACCAAATACAACCTTAGGAATAAAATATGACCATTTAGGCCCACTTGGATTAGATTAGGACATTTATTATTAATTTATTTAAAGAAGGGTTAAAATAGTTAAAATCAAAGTTTAATAACTAAATCATTTTTAATATAGGGTTATACATAAGATAAATTAGACTATAAATATTAATTAGAAAGATAAAAATATTTCCTACATAATGGTATTTTATTTGTAATTTTGAGACAATAAATAATTTATTTTATTTATGACACAATTATGATGCAGTAATTATCTTATTAATAAAATATTGACATAATTGATGTTATAAATACCCAAATAAATGTAATTTGAGACTTTTTATGAATTAAAATAATTTTATAGGTTAATATGACATGTTAGTAATTATTTAATTAACTTTTTTAGAACTAATATTTCTGTCATGATTTTTAAAAAAATCAATTACCAAATAGTGTCAAAATTGACATAAAATAGTTTTTAAAACAAATATTATATTATTAATTGTTATTTTATTCCTAAAAATATAAGGTTCGGCCAAATGACTTAGATAAGGTTATATATATTAATAATAAACAACTTGGGGTTCGTTTGGCTTATTATAGTAAGTTTATTAACCTTATAGTGTAAGAAAACAAGAAGACATGGTAAAAGTTAAATTATCTAACTTAAAGTTAAATCTAAATGATAAGGTTAAAATAGATACCTAAACTTGTCTAAATTCTATTGGATGAGATTATTTCGACCCATCCCCACCTTATATTTGAAATAAATCAATTTGGAGCTATTAAAAACCGAATATGACTTTATAATAAAATAATATTTTTAGTTTTTACTAAGGTGCCCCTCTCCTCCCTTATAAAAGGGCACCTCCTCCCTCTCTTCCTAACACCACTTTGAGCCTTAAAGCTCGGCCAAAACCTGCCAAATTATCTTATACACTTCCCTAGAAACATCCTAGAGGTCCTGGTATTCTTCAAAGACCAATTTTAGTTCCCTAAGAAGAGGTCTCAAAAAGGCGCTTCAAAGAAGAGGTAATGTCTGTTACCGATTATTTCAACTTTATTTCTTATTACACTTCTTCTTATTTAGTTGTTTAATTATGAAGTAATAACATCAGTATCATTCATATACTGGTATGTTATTATAATTATGAAACAACCCTATTTCACCATCTATCCATCCTACAGAAAACAAAATCACCGCGCGTGCGTACGTACTGAATACCGTCTCCACGCCGTGGTGTAATCTATTTTCCACCACCACCTTACTTGGATGGGTATAATGGTGTAAATAATAACTATATATGATTATTGTAAAGTTATATTGATTCTTAAATAGTATACATACACTCCAATACAATTCCAAGATCATGGGAATGATATCATCGCTCGTGCGTACGTACGGAATACCGTCTCCACGATGTGATGCGACTCATTCTACATGATCTTCATTGCATAATGATTATAAAAATGAATTGAATGAATTAATATGATATATATTACACTAATAACATTCTGGAAATGAGGTATCTATAACCTAAAGAGAATAATAAAAATTTATTCGACAAAACACGCATAAGAACAAAAAGTAATAAACACCCGAATAACAAGTGGAAATGAAATATTACTAATAAAAAGCTAAGAATATGGACATATATGATATCATAACAATGAGTATGATTCTGGAATAAGTGAATGACATTATTTAAATCATTATACAGGAGGTTCAGACACTTACGAAGCAAATTGGACCTAAGGTAAGGGAAAATCTCGCAATCTCATTTTTATCCGAGATTGTTTATACTTCAGAATTTACTAGGGAATATTTATCATCAACATACATGTTTAATAAATATGTAATATTTATATCCTTATAAAATTTTTTATATCCAATTTTACCCTTCGGTTAGTTTTTAGTAAAATATATGAAAAGAATCTTTTGTCGTTTTTCGTACGAGGTACTTTTTGACTTTTCCGACAAAGGTACGAGAAGAATGTTTTTTTAACTTATGTGGCATGAATGGATTTTTAAAACATTATTTCCAAGAAGCTTCATTTACAAGTTTTCAAGTTTATTTTTAATCAACTTATGTTAGTTCCAAATTATATGACATGTTAAGAAAGGAAATGTTTTTGAAGTAGAAAGGATATTTTCCTCAAGAAAGGAGTTCAAGTGTTTTATCAAAATTATTTTCCATCTAAGATAATATAGGGTTATGTTTCTATCCCTATTATTAAATTGATTTGATTATGTTGTGATGTAATTATTTTTATGAATTCATTTATCTTATATGAATTGTTTTATGATGTCATGATGTTTAAGAATCCCATTTTTATTACATGGGTTATGCTATGATGTATGATTTATGATTTTGTGGCACACATAAGAATGGTTTCATTATGAGATGGGTGGGACCTATATCTCCCTCCAATGAATTGGGTAAATATTTATATCTCATGAGATAGACATGGCTGGAATGGCAGGTTAAACCGGTTCAGTGAAACAGGACTGAAACAAGGAGTGAACTCGGTTCAGAAATGGACTTTGTCTGCTAAGATAGTCTTGGAAATGAGTCTTGACTACTAAGAAATGATTCTCTATGATTATGTGTGTATGCCAAAAAGTTTCATGTTTTAAGTTATGATTATTGGGATTACATTTCACTACTATGATTTATCCCATGTTATGAAATTATGATCTCTTTTGCAGGTTAAGATTTCCAAAATGTTATGTTCTTATGAATATAATGTGATTGATATTTCTTTTGTATACCCTTACTGAGCATTTGAGCTCACCCTTTTGTATGTTTTCTTTCCCCAGGTCAGGAATAAGGTTATTAAGTAGGATATGATAAAAGGGACTCTAGATATGATGAAATAAATGGGAGACAATGTAGATTCTTTATGAACCAGTTGTTTATGTTTCCCAGTTTCTGAAGACACTATACCTATACGGTCCTTTCATGGTTTTGTTATATGTTGTAATAAGTGTGATTCAATTTTGAAGTATTAACAATGTATGTAAATTATGGGTCATTATACCTCAAGGTGCCTCAACTTATATAACACATTATTAACACTACATGCACACTATTCAAAACATGAAGCACCTACCTATGCTTCCCACCTCTACGAAAAAAATAAAATCAAGATAACCCCTCAGATGGGTCACCCAAATTAACATTAAAAATTGGATCATATACCCACAAATCCATATCTCTAGGCCCCAACTTAGTCTAAAGGTCAAGCCTCACACATAGTCCATAACACATGGGATAGAATTAATACTCCCATATTAAAACCCATGACATCATCATGCTAAAATATCCACTAGACCCCAACATTCATCATCTATCAGAAGAAAAAACCAACAACTTACTAGGCATTGATTCCCATCAAACATCCACCAACAAGACTGCTCCCTCAAGAATTATAGCCTCAATAGTAAAAGTCTACACATATAACCATTCCTCCCTAGATAGTCTATAATAAGGAAAAAATGACCTTTGACTTGGTTAAGTAGAGTACCATTCCAATCTATATGGGAAAACACCATATAGGTTGTTACCAACACTTTAAATAAATGAATTTGAATAATGACCAACCCCTAGGGGTTTCCCACTAAGGTACCATGTTACCTTACTGATCTAATAGGGTCATCACACCTCTTGTTCACATGGTCTATCCATCAGCACCAAGTTCATCACCATATATCCACATGAACTTCCATTAGAAAGGAGTACATATTTACAAGTTATCTTAAATGAGTAAAATTCCACCAAGTAATTATATGGAAAACACTCTATGAAAATTTATTGAAACTTTAAACATTTTATCCTTAGTCACCAGTGATAAAAATCACACACAGGTAGGCACACATGCCATGTGAATTTTATGTTCCTAATCATGATGCATGAAACACCTCCCGCCTTTATAGGTCAAGAGTCAAATCCAACACAACCAGCTTCTTCCAATGAGATAGGATCCAAAATATAATAAATCATAAATCATATCAGATCCATGTTCCCCACCCAAGTTAGAAACCATATAAAACTATAACAATGAAAAAAAAGAACAACAATCCCAAACCCATGGTAACCTAGACTCTACTCCGGTGAATGTGTTCATGATGCACTGGCCCAATATCCATCATAAACTCTAAAACATCCCTATATCTCCCAGCTACCAAATCCCTAAAATCATAAGACTAAATAAAACCCCTATGATACTACTTTGTAACCTTCTATCCAAGCTCACTCTATGAATAATAACTAGAATGGTTCACTACATGACCTCAAGCACACCTCGATGAATGTCATAGGCTATCGAATAGTAGCAGAGGTCTAAGGAGGTACCATGGGGAGGCTATACCCCCTTTATTAGAGTGAAAAATAATGCATGTAAATAACCTAAATGTATCTATCAATAAAAAAGTCCATCATAGTACACAAAAATAAGTAAAATACTATAAATTCCATAATAAAATGAAAATAATGACATAAAATTATATAGACTGGTCACCCATAGAGCTGACCATATATACAAAAACAAAAAGAAAAACAACACAAGGACCAGAATAAAAATTAAGGAGGCTCCCTTGTATCACATAGCCTTACCTTATCCCAAACACCAATACTATCCAAGCTACTCCATATCAACCATGAAAACCTCGGGCCTTAGAAAAACCTAATCCCGCAACAAGTGAGGGTTTCTTGGGCACCTAAGTGAAATAGTGTCTCAAGTAGGGTGTGAATACAACTTATTAGGCCACTTCAAATGGTGTCCCTAAATATAACCAGTCTAGTTAATAGTGCATGAAAATTTTCTTGAAGTAAAATAGTTACATGAATTCATTTAAACACATTTAAACTAAAATGTAAATAAACACCAAACCTAGTGGTTATGTTTATCCTAGGGATGATACATATCTTCTTCAACTAGTGTCGGGGCATCTATGAGAACATTGTGATAACCATGGAAACCATCACCTCTCGACAAAGGGAAATATACCCATCCTCAGTCCAAACAAGTGGAATCCAGGGAAAATATACCCATCCTTGGAGCCCCAACATCCCTTGGGGGAATCATTCACCCCAGGTTAACTATAAATACTAGAGCCCCATGAGGGAAGTGTTCACCTCAAGTTAACCATTTAAAACTAGCGTCCCCAGGGGGAGGTATTCAGCCCAGTTTAACCATATAAAACCAGAATCCCTTGGGGGTATCATTCACCCTAGGTTAACTATATAAACCAGCATCACCCAAGGGCCGTATTCAACCTGAGTTAACCATATAAAAATATTACCCCTCAGGGGTAGTTTTCACCCCAGTTTATCCATATAAACCAACATCCCCTAAGGAAAGAATTCTCCCTAGTTTAACCATAAAGAAAAACCAATACAATATAAACATGTAACAATTACATAGCATAAAATAAAAAATCCAGTCATACATATTCAATTAATATTCTCATTTCAAAAAATATTTTCAAGATCCCTTATCCCAACCAATCCAAAGAACCATTTCTAAAATACCATTTCCCATTCCATATTTCAAATCCAATTCTAAATACCAGCATGTGACAAAAAAATACCTTTTATTTTAAGAATTTTTTTTTATCATTTTCTAATTTTTATTTTCAAAACTAAATAATTTATAATTTCAAAACAAACATATTGAAACCCCATATTCTAATAAAAACCTCCAAAATTCCATTTAAAAATCATACCCCATTTCCCAAAACTAAACTGCTTACATTTTTAAAGCAACACAGCCCCAAAGGGGTGTTTTAATTCCACACCCAATGATTTAAAAATCCAATTCCAATTATTGATGATTATGATTTATCCTTTCTCATAATCATTGACTTAGGTAATAATTTTTATTTAATATATTTAATTAATTTATGAGGTAATAACATATAAAACTGGTGAGACTGTACAAAGTATGAACTATAAATAATGCAAAACTATGGGTTAATTAGAGGGACCACCTACCTCATTTCATAGCTTTTCCACATTAATTTCAAAGCCAAAAAACTCACTACCCAAAATTGACCATGCCATACTATCCATAAACAACTTACCAAAGACTCCAAATCAATCTAAACAACCCACATTAAGTAATTGTAACCAAGTTATAATTAATTAACAAATTTAATTTAATTTCTAATTAATTAATTTTGGAATAATTTCTAGAAACTCATTGGAAAGACCCCTTACACTAGAACCATAACCAAACAAATTACAATGAACCATGTCACACCCCTGAAATCTACTTGATCAAAATCCCCTGAACATGTTTCTTATTTGATAATAAACATCATTTAAAATCAAGTTAAAAACTTAATAAATTAAGTATCATGACATACCTTCAATAACTCGATGAACAATGATGCCTGAATGTCATATCAGGATGTCCCATTTCTAGGAATAATCAAAGCCCCAACTCAATCAGATGATTCCACCAAGATTCAGTGGAATCGGAATTGAAACCCTATTCAGGAGAATAAAAAATTTAGAGAAAGATGAAGAGAGAGACAATGTAGATCAATAGAGTTACAATATCACCTTAAAACACTAAAAAATACCCTTAAAGAAAACCCATTAACCAAGGTAGAAGAGAAATAGGAAGGGGAGAGGATCTCCTAGCCGCATGAAAAAAATGAGGGGGATAGGAGGGGGATTCCATCTTAAAAGTTTTTTTGGGGGGGGATTGTAATTTTCTCCCATTTAACCTCACCAGCTAGCTAAAAACACTTGTAGTGCCACCAGGAAACTTCCGGCCCCACCAATGAATCTGAAATCCTTTTAGTTCTTCCTTTAACCCTCCAACCACCATTCAACCTCCGATCCACATCCATAAACACCTGTTTAAGGTTAGAAACCCTTATAAAAACAAGTCTAAAGCCTGATTTAAAATTTATACCATACATTAATTAAAATATAAAGTTCCCTTTATAAATTTAAGACCTTTAGCAGTATACACAGGGTTTTAAAAATTCAACTTTCATGATTTCTCACTTCTAGATCAAGTATAAGTTGTTGTAACACCCCAAATTTTTTTAGGTTATTATGATTTATAGGAATTAGTTTTTTTGGGTGAAGGGTTTCTTTGAGAACTGGAAATCATATTGTGATTTTGAGTGTTTTTTAATCCTAAATGAAAGTTTTGGATGTGGTTTGAGGCTTGGTGGATGATTTAGGTGTTTAAGAAGATGTCAAAGTAGTGATCGGGTGGCCAATCTTTTAAAAATTACTGCACTAGGCCATTCATGACCTGATAGGTTGTGGTAATTTTATGAGTGAATTTTGTGGGGGGATTTTAATCCTTTAATGGGGTAGTTGGGTGAGGGTATTTATACCCATGACTATTCACTTCATGACATAAAGGTCACACTATGAAAGTATTGAGGTGGAGAGGATTCCTACTACATAGGGGAGGATTTATGACATAAACCCTTATTCATGCTGTGAACCATGCTGGGTGCCATCCTTTTTGAGGGACCTTCTAGAAATTTTTACGAGGGTCTATTTTTAAGAATCCATTGGGGTGACTTTTATTTTGTCTGACCTAATGAAGAGGGATAACCCTCTTTTACCTCTCTTGGTTCCCCTTTGATTTGAATACTTTGGGGATGTTTCATCATATGGATTCAAGGTAAGATCCTTTCCTTTTCTCCTTTATTCTACTTATTTCCCTTCCTTTGTTTCTAGTTAATATTTGGTTAGGGTTTTAGTGATTATTTCACTAAAGTATGATGAAATTGTTCTAATTCAATGGGGATTTTGTATGTATTGGTGAGAGAAGGTTTTAGGAAGGTGAATGCATGTCGTCTTTTTATTTTTTAGTCAAGGTAAGTAGTTCCCTAATTTATTTAGGGTTTTTGATGAAATTTTATAAAATTGGAGATTTAATGGGTTTCAAGTGATATATAGTTTTCTCAGGACAATGTCAGGGATGGTCTATGGACTTTGTAGGTTCTGGGTGTAGCGGAAGGGATTTTTAGGTATGATACTAACTCAGTAATTGTCAAATTAAATGGAAATTCCATGATGTACATGATGTGGGAGCCATGACCAATGAAAATTTTCTAATGAAACTTAAAACAAATTCCTAAACCAAGAGTATTTTTCATGTTAAATTTATAATTAATTTAATTGAATAAGAAGAAATAACACCTTGATCTTGAGATATTTCTTCGATGAAGATGTTGATCATCTGAAATCCTTTTAGTCCACTATCATTGTTCTTATAGGATCCAAGTATATAATCCCTCTAGAAGTGATCTACATGTGATCCTTTTATCTCCAAACAATACTGATGAATTTTGAGGTACTAGTGTGGCAGATCGATCATCTTGCATTGTTCACCTAGATCACTACGATGATTCCTTCTAGATTGAAGAATAATCCTTAAACTCTTATTTTTGAGAATATGGAGGAAGGAGGAGAATCTATTAGTCTTGATAGAAGAAACATAGAGTGATCTTTAGTATTTAAAGAGATATGTAGATTTTTTTTGTGCACAATGATTCTTCAATAATCAATTAACTCTAGTATAATAGACATAACATTATTTTATAGAGTTACAGGTTAGGGTTACATATTATTTAATTTCACAAGGGCCCTTAATAATATATTAAACCCTTAAATGACCGAATGACATGTAATAATAATTTTATTATTATTTTATCATTTCATGTGCTTACTCACATAATGATAAATATTATTTTACCATTTTTTAAATTAATATTTATCACCAGACCTCATCTTGGTCTACTCATAATCTTTGACATTTATCAAATACCTAAATAAATATTTAAATAAATATTTATTCATTAAATAGTTTTTACTTATTTTAGTGTATATACTTATATCTATAATGAATATTCCCAAAATGATAGTGGAAGATTTGCATGAATCATTATTTACCTCACCATGTCCAACAAGGAATGGTTCCTCCTTTCACCTACACCATTCCACTAGGGTGTATAAAGAGGAGTGAGTTGGGATAAAATCACATAATATAGTAAATAGTCAATGAATTATTGATTAATATATTCCTAACTATGATCTATGTAAAGTTTCTTAACATTATTACCAAGTTTGTTCTCAACCTCATTATTAAATTCTTTGAATTTATCAAATGATTTTGACCTATACCTTATTAAGTAGATATATCCATACCTTCTAAAATCATCTGTAAAAGTGATAAAGTATGAGTAACCAACATTTTATTCAATTGGTAATGGTCCACCCACATCATTTTGAACCAACTTTGGAAGCTCTATGACCCTTTAAAATTTTCCATTAAATAGATACTTGGTCATTTTACCTTGTAAAAACATTAGAAAAATTCCAAGTGGTTTTAGTTTGAATGAATCTAAATAACAATCTTGATTTAACTTAGTCAAACATTTCTCATTTACATGACCTAATAGGTGATTCCATATATGGGTGTGGTATGAGTCCTAAAAATCATATTTTTTATTGATTTTTAACACTTTATTCTCACAATCTAATACATAAAGACCATTATGTAAATGTGCCTTACCATAACATATGATTTCTTTATAAAAGAAGAAAATTTTATTTATTAAATTAAAAATAAATCCTTTTATATCTAATTTAGATACATAAATAATGTTTTTGGAAATTTCTAGTAAATATTAACAATTATTAAGAACCAATATTATTCCCTTATCAATGTGAGGTGATAATCTCCAATGGCTAGTGCTACCAACTTAGCTCCATTTTCATACTTTAAATCCACATCACCCTATAAAACTTTTTTAAATCTACTTGGGTCCTATATTTGTATAAAAATGTGAGAACCACTTGTAGTATCCAATAATCACTTCATATAAATTGAAAGGTTACACTTGGTAATGAACATACCTGATTCATCACCTTTCTTCCTTACCACTATGTAGTTTTTATTATAGTATCACTTCTTTACACATCATAAATAGACATAATCCTACTCCCTCACTTCCTATTTGATCTTACTCTCATTGGAAGGTTGGTGCATAAAATACTTATACTTGGACTTAGTCTTGGTAATCTTTGAATTTAATTTCCTCTTATTCACCATAAGGAAAAATTATTTTTCAAGATCCAGTTTTTAATAATTATATCAAATTAAAGTTAGGATATTAGGGAGTGACTTCTCTATATCATTCATGTTCAAATTCACAATAAAGTTATATAATCTATAAGGAATTGAGGTGAGAATGAGATAAGTTCCCAGTTCATAAAGTAGTTTAAACCCTATAATTTCTACATGATTGATGTATCCAATCAATTTGACTATATGAGGTATAGTTGGTGTGCCTTATCTATGATTTCATGTGATGAGTTACTTAGAGATCTCAAACTATTCTTATATCTCTCTCTCCTGATAATGATCATAGTGATGGATGAGTCTTGCATATTCACCCATAGTCTCATGTGATTTTTATAGTTTACTGGACATGGAAGATAGAATTAAACACTGGACATGAATCATATCATCCAAGTGTTTCTCTAGATAAGTAAATCTTCCTCAATCATCTCTATAGTAGGTGTATCAGATACTGAGGACTCCAACACATATAACTTTCGTTCATAGTGCAGTACTATGTGAAAGTTTTTGTACCATTCTTATAATATTGTTCCAGTAAGGATATTGTCTTTATCTATGATAGTAAATAGGGATAGTGTTATGGTTTTTAAATTTTCACTTTGATTATACAACAATTTAGATTAGATTATTAGTACTTTATCTGATTACCAAAAAGAGACAAAATAAATTTAATTATATGTATACCATTATTTTATCAGGTCCTAATATCCCTCACCATTGGACTCAAGATTTCAAGTTGTATAGACATTCTAATGGAAAGTATCCATATGAACCTACTCATAACCCAAGTGAGTTCCTGTTCAATTAATCGAAGGTATTTAGGTAGGCTTATATTTTCAAACTTTGGGATTGTATATCCCTAATACATTGAGTGGAATCCCCAATTCTAAAACCCTCACTTGGGTTTCCTCAACACTTTCCACCAAATAAAGTCAATTCTAGTGAGGGTTACTTATCTTGATATTTAATTGGTTAAGTCATCCCAAAAATATTTATAATAATTCTATGATAAAAGTAAGTGTCCCAACAAGGTTTGAACCAAAACTTAGTTCTATGGTTTCATTCTCAATTATGTAATGTAAGGATTAGTCTAAATTAATAATCAATTGAAGTTTTTTTATGCATAAATTATATTATTTTATAATTTTACATGTTTTGTTAATATTAAGTGGATTAACCTGATAAAGAATTTATGTGTAATCCATTTATTTTAATTCCATCTTTGCATATAAATATAATTATTTATCTGATCGCGGTCTTGTATCCATAAAATAAACCACGAATAAGATAGAAATAAATAAATAAATGAATGACATGATCATGAGCTTTATCTAATGGTTGTTTTATTGAGAGGATAATAAATCAACCTATGATCCTAGGGGAAAACTCCTTGTACTGGTCTTGGAATGAGTTACAGCATCCCACTTGTCCACCTATATATCACCTAGGTTGGTTTCACCTTAGTTCCATATTGAACCTCTTCTGCCTTAGATCCGCCTTAAACTGACTCTATGTGATTTCATATACTCATTTTATTACATATGTTTTATAAATCACATGAAAGTTATGGGAACCAAATGATTGGTTAAAGGGAATTATATAAAATGACCTTGGACACGTAGGTCCTATATAATAAATAAGGGAGGGGTGAAACATAGACTATCATATTTAATTTAATAATAAATAATTTCAAACCCATGCAATAAAACTAAAATAAATAAAAGAAACACATACATAGGTATAGTAAAAGGTCATGATCGACCATACACATACAACAACTACAAATTTAAAGCAACTAGCTAGTATTCATTTCAAGTTATTCTTTAATAAGATAAAACACACATGAATTTATCTAATCAATTATTTTATTAATAAATTAATTCATTTTATATTATCACATCTATTCATACCATATATTCCCATCCATTGTGATTTTAATTAAAATTAATAGTTTTATTTTATTTAAAATTTAATGAACAAGTACACAACTTTGTACTTAGAAGAAACCCAGTGAGTACTTTCCCAAACTACACAGTATGATCCTTTTTGTATACAATGCACTCACACATCATATTACCTACTTGACATGCATAATAATTTTATGGTGTGTACTATCAAATTAATGACACATGAAACACATAAAAATTATGTTTCATTTATTATTTAATACTTGACAAGTCTTTAGTATGCAATGACCATACATGACTTGCAGTTTTGAATATTACATGGAATTAATTTAACATTTAATATCATATAAAACCTAATGAACGACCTATACAATAAATTAAATGACTCATGAAACCTAGGTTGATGAGGTTTAATGGTGTAATTAATTAAATTTAATATTTCCATGTAAATAGGTAAAGTACACTACATACGTAATATAGACACATGACATTAAATTTTCTTTGCTGGATGTCTGCAGTACACATCTAGGGACTTAGTGTGTACTTATTATATAATTTTATAAGGTACATGGTGTTTAGGAAGAATTTAAAACATGTAATTCTAGTTGCATGGATACAATCCTATATATGCCGTGTATTAAATACACGTGGTGTATTAATCACAGAACACATCTTGACCCCATGTTTTCCACCTTGAAAACACGTTGACTGCACAATGGGTAGGAAATCTACACGATGTGTAGTTTGTAAAAAACATGCACCACCTTTTCTAGTATACATGTGATTAATTTAATAAATATAGAATGTATTCATTACACAATGACTTGGGGTACACATAGGTGTCTTGGTACAATGAACAATGATACACAATTTTTGATGAAGGAGTACATTCTATATAACCTCGTGTTATCCAACCATAGTTAATGTTACCTCCATATAGTTTCTTTAGATGAATTATTCATTAATTATTAATCAATATTGGTTATGTGAGTGAGAAACAAAGAGGAGGAATAATATATCTCGAATATGGATTAATAATTAATGAAACCAAAAATAGAATTTAAAATTTTAATGTGTAATGATAAAAAATCAAATAAATAATTATAAATTTGAATGTGGTCGCTATGATACCACTTGTATGTTCTAGGCATGATTAAATCACTTATCTAGTCTAATAAAGACTCAATAATTTTTAGATTCAATGTAAATTCTATGATGTACATGATGTGGGAGAAATGAACAATGGTTTTTTTGATGAAACTTGATATACATTCTTGAACCAAAATGATCTTTCAAGTTAAATTTATAATTAATTTAATTGGATAAGAATTAGAAATATATTGATCTTAAAATATTTTTTTATGAAGATATTGTTCATCCAAAACAATTTCGTCCTACCATCATTGCACTTGTAAGATCAAAGTGTAGAACCCCTCTAGAAGTGATCCACACATGTTCCTTTGATCTCCAAACAACACTAATGGATTGTCAGGTGTTATCCCAATAGATTGATCATCTTATGGTGTTTGTATTGATCACTGTGATGATTCCTTTGGGCTTGAAGAATCATCCTTTCACTCTCATTCTTGAGAAGATGAAAGAGAGGATAATATCTCTCACTTGAGAGAAGAAACCTTAAAGAGTTCTTCGATCTTAAGAGATAACTCTAGAGTTTTTTATGCACAACGATTCTATAATAATCGATTAACACTACCACAATAGACATAAAGGTATATTTATAGAGTTATAAGCTAGGGTTAAATATTATTTAATTCAACATAGTCCTTTAATAATATTCTAAACCCTTAAATGAACCCATGCATTGTAATAATAATTTTATTATTATTGTCTCATGACATGGGATTACTAGAGAAATAATAAATATTATTTTACTATATTGGAAATTAATAATTATCATAGGACCTTATCTTGGTCTGTTTTCCTCCTTAGCATTATTGAATACTAGAATAAATATTTAACTAAATATTTATTCATTTAATAAATAAATAAGAAAAATAAAAAATAAATAAATAATATATATTTGGGTAATTAAATAATTACCATGTGAATGAATATTTATTTAATTTATGTGATCAATAAATCTCTAATAAAATAATTCCTCAAACTTAGAAATAATATTTATTTCAATAATTAAATTCAAATTGAATTTAATTGAAATCAATAGAAATAATTAGTGTGTAACCCTATAAAATTATTCCTCATTGACATTTTGTGGGCTTGCTTAAAGTCCAATATTACTGTCTATAAAATAGTCAAGACACCCAAGAGGAACATGTTAACATCACAACATCGATAACCACATACAAGAATGTAATGTGTAATATAATCCCTTTGTCTCAATATCTCATTAAGTAGGTTGCATACATGTTACACAAACCTTATTTCTTGATATATATTTCTGTGATTATCTACAATGAACATGTATAAATTATCATGGCCATGGAATTTATTTTTATGGTTCCATTTCAATCAAATGGATAAAATATTAGCTTCCATAAATGGAAGGGACAAATACTTCCATGATTTAATCATTAATAAAATATCAATCATGACATACCCAACATATCCAACTTAGTGTGAACATAATGTGTGATGGATTTATTCAATAAATATAATTACATGAGTTATGATATGTATTAATAATATTATTAAAGTCTAAGTACCATTATACAAACTTTCATATAAAAATATCCGATGACAAGAAGACATGTAGAATTTCTATTTGTGGGTCTGTCGTCATAATATACCATCTCATAGATTACCAAGTGTGAGCTTCATAAGATGAAGGCTTATCTTATTATGAGCAATTACACTCAAAAATTTAAAAATCGCGTTCACCATCATAGTTCTTCATGAAGATCTTTAGACAAAAATTTAAGAGTTATTTTCATAGCATCTCAAGGTTCGCATCATAGTGGGGAGATTCTTTGACCTATTTTGATGTGAAAAATACCATAGGAAATTAACACATTAAATTAATATAGAATAAAAATATATATGTGGTAATATATTTTTAATATTAAATTATTTTAATATATTAATTAATCTAAAGTATAAACCGGTTATTTCTAAGACAACAACTCCAACATACTTTCCATGAGCGTTTGGTCAAGGTTTTGGTACGATGACGATTCCTAATGAGATTTACATCAATTATTAAACTTTTTTTTTTAAATTAAATAATTAATTATAAATGTTTATAATTAATTATTTATGGTGTATGGTAAGACCTGAGCTTGGGTGGTGGTGCGATATTGGACAAGGCATGGATAAGTTCAACTGAGGTGATACAGAGAATATATTGGGTGGTAACTCCTTAATACAGGTAGGTAGTCCCTTTAATACATGCTCATATGCATGTTTATAGATGATCTTGTGCTTGAATTCATGCTAAATGGGTTTGGGTAGAGTAAATAGGGTCCAATAGGGCCTTGATAAGGAGAGATAAGATGATTTTCAGCATCTTATGCTCGAGATAACGACTCTTTATCACTTTAGGTAGTTGAGATCACTTGGTGACTATGTATCCAAGGGGAGAATGTGTTGGATGAGTTGATACAAAGCCTTAGTTAGAAATTATGGTATTAAGAAAGACACAAGTATCCTAGAATGGTTTCCTTAGGGATAGTTTCATGGGAAAATGGGTGAGATAGAAATACATCTCATGCATATTTAGTGACACCCTACCAAGGGTGGTTTGAGTTTGAGTGTGCTTTGTGAGAAGGATGAGTCCTTCGGGACTAGAAATAGTGTGATGGTGAGGGTTTCCTTTAGGTGATGGGATAAGAAATATACCTTAAGAGATGTGAGATAGGACCTAGGTGTGGGTCATGGGAATCATTCAATATTTGGAATCAATATTCCAAGGGTATTAGAGTGTGATAGCTTGAGAATATCCTTAGGTAGTAGTATTAGGAGTGATGCGAGACCTTAATGAGGTTTTGGACCAAGCCTTAAGTTCAGGTCCGAGATGATCCTATATTTAGTGTTTTCACTGATGGGTGATAGATTCAAATCAATATTAATGAGTAGATACCATGGTGGGTATATAATACCTAGTGGATGACTTGGTGGACATGGTGATACTAGTTTATGATGAGGGGATAGGTATGAGTGACTAGTTACCTATTATAATATGATAGGCTATGTGATAGGATGTATGCCCTGTGTTTTAATTCTTGTTTTTTCTTGGTTGCATGATTTTGATAGTTGATGAACCCAGTTAGGGAGAGGATCTTGAGGCATGGTTGAGCCATGAGTGATATGGAACTAGATGGACTGTCATGGGTGAGATAGAGTCCTTGTGAAATAATTAGAAACTTTATTTGAAAGTCTTTGGTCATAATGATGGAACTTTCCTTGAGTAGGATTTGGTCAAGGACCACTCATGAGTTACCGAGTCATGATGTAATGTGAGACATGAATGATGGACCATGCCTTGAGGGATAAGGTAGTGGGTTGAGATATAGATATATGACCATACCCTATCCTTTCAGCTAGTGGGTCAAGGTCTTGGATGATTCCTACCTTGAGTATTTATGTATGGGATGAGTATAAGTTTTATGGAATGAGATGATGAGATGACTTTTATTATGACATGGCACCAAATAAGGTATGATCAGGTTCCTTGGTGGCCTAGTTAGCATATGGTGACCTGGTGCATAGGGAGTCACGGTGGCCTACTTAACACACAATGTTTGACATGCTTGTGTGAAATATTTATTTTTCCTCCTAAATACATTTATATGATGGCATATAATAGAAGGTCATGGTGAGAAAATACTAGGATGTATTTATAACACCCTATAAGATCACTCTAGAGCTTATATAGACCTTATGTATGATTTTAGGTTGATCACAGGACATGCAGTGGATCAGGTTGGAGAAACTCATGGGTATTTAGAGACCGGGTTATGTTGAGGCCTAGGGATGGTAGTAAGGATTAAGTGTGTATTTTTTCTCTTGTTTTTTAGTATATGTGATCATACTAGTGGTAAATTAGTTTATTTATGATGGAATTACTTTGAGTATGTATGCTTCCACATGGTTCATTTATTATATCATTGTATTTATTTGATTATGCATACATTGATTATGCATTGTGTACATTTTGGTTATTTATGCTATGTTGTATGGCTTTGATTTGATGGTATAGTCTCCTTAATGTATGTTTTAGTCCCTTTCTCCTAGTTCAAATCCTATTTATTATGAGGTGGAACACCTGAGGGAACATGGAACACCGGCTCATATAGGTTTTCTGGGTGGGTGGGTGACAAAGTGGTATTAGAAATTTTGTTTTGTATTACTATTTGGGGAGATGGTAGATAAGTGGTTTATAAATGTTTCAAATGTTGTGATGGACCTTAGTATGGTGGGTCATGAACACATTTCTGGTGTGAAGTCTTAATTACCATGGGTATGATATTGTTGTTCTTATCTTGTTCTATTGTGATTGATATGTTTATTGAATATTATGAGTTCATTATAGGTTGTTATTTATGGTTTTGGATATTGGACTATTATCAAGAGGCTCATTTTAATGCATTATATATGGCACATAGGACTCACATGAAATACTTTTTCTTGGTTTGTGGTTGTTTTTAGATGACAGGGATCTTATTTTTTAAAGTTTCAAGAAAAAATTATATGTAATTTTACAATATAACTTGTTTTTCTCATTCTACTCAACTAAACCATGGTATTTTTTCTCATGATAGGTCATGTGGATCATGGTGCATGATGTTATCTAGTGACGACAGTGCATTCCATTCATGCAATGAATTTTTAGGGACCCTTTATGGGTAGGTATTGGTATTTAATTCTTGAGGGATGATCCAAGGATTGACATAGGTTTCATTGAGGATGGTGTTAATTTACTTAAAGTGTCAACAATGACCTATATGAAGTTTTCCTGTATAGATTCTTGACTAAACTCAACTCAACTGAACTAGGTGATTGAGGAAATGAATAGTAAATTCCTTAGGCTTTTGGGATATTAATTACTTAGATAATTTTTGGTATCAAGGCTAGTTTTATAGGGAAGTATCAATTGGATTCCTAACTCCTTGGTTGTGGTGTGATGGGAGAGTGAGTAGATGATCTTAGTTTTGGAATTACATATAGGTTGTGTGTGATTTTGTGGTTAGTCTTGGAATGATTTAGATGCATTGGGTTATTGGATGTGAATGACAAGCTAGAGGGTATGGTCAATGGGTAAGGAAAGTGAGCTTAGGTTCGATGAGGTGTGACTCATAGAAGTATGTGTCTGGGTGTATGATTGAGTTTTACATTAGTTTTCAATAATTGGGTTTGTGTGATATTGAGTAGGATCATTATAAATAACCCATTATAGGGTTCTTAGTGGATCAATTTTACTAAAGAGGAGAGTGAGAATTGATGAAACTTTTTGAGGGAAAAGTCTCAGTGTGTGAGGGTGTTGTGCATTGGTTATATGCAATGCCAATTGTGTTGTGAATCAGAGATTAGGATGTTTATGGGTCAATTGAGAATGTTTTGGGTAATATATTACCCCAAGAGGTGTTGTGGTGGTAGTGTAGTGGTGAGATTCTCATGGGTGTGATGGATCATGGTTTTGGTCCTTGAAAGGGGTGTTTTCAGGAATGTGTGCTGACAAGACCCATTAGGGTCGGTGCCTAAGGAGTGGTGTAAGGGAATCCATATTAAGGGGAACACACTATTATATTTCAAGGGATATGTTCCCAGTATTATGAGGATGGAAAATTTTGGGGTTTCATGTTGGTGCTCAGGTATGATTGGGATGGCCATGTCCATTCATTGCATTCTGTATTAGATGGATCATCAGCTATGTTGTTTGAGTTTTAGTTCATTAGGTGGTGATAATGATACTCCTTGGTGTGGAGAATCATATTGGTCATGAGAGAAATGACCCTCATGTTAGAAGGGTCATGGTTATGGTAATACTGGTCAATGGACAGTCAAGGTGAAACCAGAATATAGGTGTGTGGTAAGGTCTGTTGATATATGGTTCCTTGGGTAATAATATATTTTAAGTTTGAATGTGGTGGTGGGTGGAGTCCATGCATTTTCATTAGGCTTGGGGTGATGTTGGTGTGATCTGAGAGAGAGATAAAGAGATTCAAACCGGAGGTGCGTCAGTGCTTGGGGTGAGAGCATGATGACTAATGTGGTGGTTGGTGATATAATAAGGACTTATACCAAGATTTAGACATGAAATTTAGTGTGGGTGTCTAGAAGGTTTGGGTATTTATTTGGGATTTAATGCATGATGAATAGATGAGGTGGTGTGGTGATATGTCAGTAGGTGAAATTGATAATTTTTGTGTAAAGTTTTCCAGAGGAAGTCTGATTGGTGTTTTGGTGTGGAATTAGATGTAGTAAAGTGGAAAATTCAAGGGGATCATTATTTGGGATGTAGTTGGAAGATTGGTAGACCGCTATAAGAATTTTGGATAGGTAATTCCTATGGTGGGGAGCACCATGGTTTATAATTGGACATTTTTAGAATATAAAAATGGTAGGGAGCACCATAAGCCTTAGAGGTTTTGGGAAGGTGAACACATTTCTTATTTCACCTCTTTGGTTTAGGTAATACAATACCCTAATTTATTTATGGGTTTTGATTAAATTGGGTGAAATTGGTGATTGATAGGGTGTTGAGTGATATGTATATTTCTTGGGATGGTACAAGGGGATCTGTCATAAACCTTATGCTGGCTTTTGGTCAAGGTTTTGGTGTGACAACGATGCACAAATATTTTTTCATCAATTACACCACTTTGGATTAAATTAAATAATTAATTATAGAATTTTATAATTAATTATTTATGGCGTATGGCATAATAAAGAATGTTGACTGGGAGTTTAAGCTTGGAAGATTCATGAATGGGATTGACCTAGGTGATATATAGTGTGTCTTAGGTGGAAATTCATTGATGGAGGTAGGTTTTACCTTTAGTACAAGATCATATACATGTTTATGCATGATTGAGTGTCTTTATGTATGTTTCATGAGTTCAGGTAGAGTATATAGGGACTGAGAGGAACTTAGGCAGAAGTGATATGATAGTGTTTGACCTTCTATGCTCAGGTCAAGTGCTCTTTATCACTTTAGGTAGTTGGGATCACCTGATAGCTATATCGCTAAGGGGATAAAGTGTTGTATAAGTTGATGTGATGAATTGGGTATATATCAAAGTATGAGGAAAGATGTGGGTAACCTAGGATAGTTTCACTAGGTATAGTTTTATGGATGAGAAATGCTTTTACCTAGGGATGATGGGTGAGATGGTCTTATGTATCATGCCTATTGAGTGACACCCTCTTGAGGGTGGTCTTATTTTGAATGTTCTTTGTGAGAAGGAAGAGTCCTTTGGGACTAGATATAGTGTGACAAAGGGTTTCCTCCATGTGATGGGATGAGGCATCTCCCTTAGGATATGTGGATGATACCTGAGAATGGGTTGTGGGAATTATTCAGGACTTGGAATCGATATTGCAAAGGGATTAGAGCATGATAGCTCTGGATAGTCCCTGGGTAATGGGATCAAGAGTGAAGAGAGACCTTGATGAGGGTTTAGATTGAGCCTTGAGGTTTGGGTTGAGATGATCCCACATGTAGCATTATCACCAGTAGTTGAACAATTAAAGTTTGAGTTGATGAGTAGATACCATAGTGTGGATGGAGAACCTAGTGGGAATTCAGTAGGAAAGGTGAGAAGAATTTGTTTAAGGGGATATGTCTAAGTAACTAGTTCATTGGGATGAATGACATGATGTGTGAAAATCTATAGAAACTATGTGTTTCTACTTATGTGTGCATGGTTATGTTCTTATGATAGGTGATGGACCCGGTGGGGGAGAGAATACTAAGGCATGGCTTCACCATGAGTATGATGGTGCTAGCTAGATTATTTTGGAAAATATAGAGTCTTTGTTCATGAATTAGGACCTTGAAATGAAAGTATTGGGTCATGATTATTAACCTTTCCTTGAGTAGTCTTGGGTTGTGGACCACCCATGAGTGGTTGGGCCATGATGTGCTGCAATATGTGGATGGTGGACCTTTCCTTGAGGTATTAGGTATTGGGTCGATATGTGGACATATGAACATACCCTCTCTATTTTTGTAGTGGTTTTAGGTATTGGATGATGCCTAGCCTAAGTCTTTAGGTACAGAATGGGTATGATTTTGATGGAATGAGACAAGGTGGATTTGGGCATGAAACTGAATAAAGTATGATTGGGTTTCATTATATCCTGATCAACACATTATGACCATATGGTGGAGAGACCCAGTGGGAGAGAGGATCCTAAGGTCTGGACCCACCATGAGTGTTATGGTTCTAGCTAGACTGTTATGGAAAATACAGAGTTCTTGTGCATGAATTAGGACCTTGACCTAAAAGTCTTGGGTCGTGATTATTAACCTTTCCTTGAGTAGTATTGGGTTGTGGACCACCCATGAGTGGTTGGGCTATGATGTGCTACAATATATGGATGACACACCTTACCTTGAGGGATAATGTAGTGGGTTGATATGTGGATGTATGACCACACCCTCTCTCTTTGTGTAGTGGGTTGAGGTATTGGATGATGCATACCCTAAGCCTTTGGGTACAAAATGGTTATGAGTTTGATGGAATGAGACAAGGTGTCATGGTAGATTTGTGCATGACACTAAACCAAGTATGATTGGGTGTTTTTGTATCCTAGTGAACACCTTATGACCAGATGCATAGAGATTTATAATGTTCTGGTTAGTACACAATGTTAGATGAGCTTTCATGAAATGTTTAGTTTTCCTCATGCATATATGTAAATGATGGAGTATACTAGGGGAACTCGGTGAGACCCTACTGGTATATATTTCTCACATTTTTCACAAGAACTCTAGTTTTCATGAAGATATTATGTTTTCTTTTAAGTTGAGAACTGGATGTGAATTAAATCATGATGGAATAGATCAAGGGTACTTGGAGTCTAGGACGTGTTGAGGCTTGAGTATGGTTGTAGGGATGGTGTGTTTATTCTTATTATTTTATTTACTTGAATATGTGATCATCCTAGTGGGAGATTAGTTGATATATGTTGGCATGAACCTGATTTTGTATGCTTTCACAGGGTACAGTTTTTTATAACATTATGTATATTTGATTATGTGTTGTGGAGGTTTTGGTTATTTTTACCATGTTTTTTGGCTTGAATTCAAGGTCATAGTCTCCTTAATGTATATTTTAGGACCTCACCACTAGTTTGTAGCCTATGACCTATGAGGAGGTGTACCTGAGGCCACATAGCACACCAAATCAAATGGTAATTCTAAGCTAGGGAATCACAGTTGTGATGACATGAGTTTATAGAAGTTTTGATGCGGGTTCACAGTGGATGTGTGCATGAGATAAGGAGGGAATTATGTGATTGATATACACTAAAATAGGTGAATCATATTGTATAAATTACCTTGATATCATAACTTATAATATGAATATGATGCATATCAATGGTGGTGATATAGATATATTATTTGAGGCGTGATATGCATATATTTTATGGTATGAAATATAATATAACTTATGATATTTTTCATAGAGTTTAATATTTCTTCTATATTTACCAAATAGATTTTTTGGTATGGTGTGACATATGACATAACTTAAAATATAGAATATCAGGTGTATGATTGCTTCTACATTTCCCAAATTATTTTTATTCAATTATGATTTATCGTGATGGATTGTTTATGGATTAATAATTATGATTATGTTTATTGAAACATTCAATGATCATAATACACAAAATGAGCATATGTTATGAGTAACATATAGTGGCTTCAAAATGCTGTTATATAATGCTAAAACCCCTTCATTGATTGAAGTGGGGGATATATAAAGGACACAATCCTTCTCATTAGAGTGTGTAGTGCATTTTCAATCCAAGATAAAACTCTCATATTCCATTATATTCATTTATCTCTAAGGAGATGATGCTAGAACTACTTTAGAAGATAAAGGAGTCATTACATAGAAAACATGGATTCTATTATTTGGTGTATTATCTATAGATACAAGATCCCATGTGCTATTGCTTAGTGATCTTACTCAATAATACTTCACCAAGATGGAGCACTCCATACTTGAGGTACACAAGATTATTTTATGTTCTATATTTTTATATTGATTTTATGATGATGGGTATGGTGTTTTAATGGATCTATTCCACTATTTTGAGCATGTGATGTTCTAAAAAAACTCATCAGTGTTATCAAAGACACCTTCATCCTAAAATCAACATGTTTTCATAGATGTGGGTAAGTGTTATATGTTTTATCACTATGCCATTGTTTACAATATGAAATATCCTAAGGTGAAATTCAGTTTTTTGTGTTGTCACATGGCATGAATAGATTAATAATATTGTATAATTCGTCAAATACCTTAATTTTACACTACATCATAAGCTATGATAAGCATTATCGAAGGCTATGATTGATAGTTCTGGTTTCAAAAAATAGAGTGTCATATCTTAACAATGATATAGGTCATACACAACAATAGTATCATTACTTATGATAGATATTATCTATCATAAAATATGATATAAGTAGAAATAATATTTATTGCAAAATTTTTGTTTATAAAATATAAGCATTAAGCATTATAAATGAATTTTTTATTCCAAAATGGAATATGGAATGTTTATATTGATATCCCATGTTTAGAAATAAATAAATTGTATATTTATTTATTTTATCCCTATTTAAATATTCATGCATATAAATTATTAATATGATGTGAATATTATATATTGTTTAATTTATATGATACATTTATTCTTATAAATTATTATACCATGCATTACATGAAAGGTATGACACCATAAGATTTGGTTTTCTTCTAACATGACTGTAACGACCCAAAATTTTTGAGTGATATTTTTTTTCCTGAAAATGTGTGTTATATTATACTATTCACAACAAAACCATATTTTTTTAATGAAGTGAATATAAAGGGAAATGTGACCATCTAGATTTGACTGTTATATGATTGCTGTTCAATTATGATCATTGGGAACTATACTCTTGATAACAATTTTAACATTATCATTAGAGTTTATAAGTAAAATTTTGAAAAAGGAAAATTGATACAGAAAGAAGAGTCAATGGCCTCAACCAGTGGAGTAATTCCATTTGAATCCCATCTATTAGAACTTGGGAGGGAGGTATCATCACTGGGGTTCTACATTTACCAATCCCAAGCCTATCTTCAACAAGTGAATCTTAAACAAAATCACTTATAGGAGATGTTCAAGTTAGTAGAGATTACCACTTGGTTGATGTTAGATGAGGAACCCTATGAAACTACCACCATTTCACACCTTACTCTTAATAACTTGATCATCTGAAAACATATCTTGAATCATAATAAGGTTTTAATGTGATTTTAGGAACTAAATAACAACAAAACATCACCCTAATTAACATTTTCATTTTTATTTAAAGCCAACCAATTATCATTTTGAGTCCTTTATAATATATTATCATCAAGGTTTATTTTGTTCTTTATGACATGTGAATCATGGAAACTTAATATTTATTAAATAAAAATAATTTTTGATGTTTTATACATTGAATATTAGCTTTAGTATCATCTAGTTTTTTTAATCCGAATAAATATTCTGTAAATTCTTAGAATTTCATATGACTTTAATGTCATATGAAATGAAAAATCTATACACACACTTAAGAAATATGACTCTATCCATGAAGTAATAATTTTTTTATTGAAGTCATAGACATTAAATGGAGTCATATGAACTCCTATTTAATTTATGACACATCTCAGAGGTATATAGTTCATCCAAATTCTTACATAGATTCTTTATAAAGTAATATAATTGGCACAAAGTCTTAAGAATAAATAAATATATTGCTTCAACAATCTTACAATATTCCTAGATTTATACACCAATTAAACATCTTATGATAGACATATAAGTCATATGATGGAACTCCAAAGTCATATACTTGAAACTTCAAAGTTATAATAACTTATCCAACAAATTCATATGCATTGTCAACTCCTCTAGATATATAGATTAGTTCAAAGTAAGACTAGAACAATTGCAAACCACTTAGGTAACTTCTCAATCACTTAGAATCATCGCAAATACACTTCAAAAAATTGTTTGAAAATAAATACAATAATCAATAAACATTCAACAATTCCTCTAACCTAAAAGGTTCTTCAATACCCCTTTGGATTTTTATCAAACCTTTTTACTCTTCCTCAAGTTACTCAAACTAGACACTGATTTTAATAAAGTCACTCAAAAATAATTAAATCACAACCTATCTCAAGTGGCATGCATTTTAACACCGCACCATAGAATAATGTAGTGTTTTTGAGAAAATTTTATTGCTTGGTGGAAATTATTTTTTGGAAAAGTGATTCAAATGATTACTTCTTATAATCTCATTTAACTCATCTCAAAACTCCACCTTTTATAATAACCATAGAAATATATTTCCAATAAGTTCACACTCTATTTTAAAAATAATCTCCCTATTTCCCAAGAAAAAAATAGAGTGATGAAAATTTTCTCTCTTATTTTGAAAATATAATCAAAATCCTTTTGGGGTATGTTTCCATAAATTTTTAAGTGATCAGGGAAGGCTAGACATGGAGTTTTAGACTTAACTCAGTGAACCTATCCTTTAGAAATGATTTAGTGAAAATGTATGCAACTTATTCTATGGTACAAAAAAATTCAAGCTTCATATCATCATTTCCAGACATTTATTTAATGAAATGATACCTGAGATCAATTTTCTTTGATCTGGAGTGTTGAATGAGATTCTTGGAAATATATATAGCACTTTGATTGTCATAGGTAATGCATAGTGACTTTATAACCTCAAATATCAATTTATCCAGTTGAGATTGCATATATATCATATGAGTACAAGAATGTATGGATTTAATGTACTCAGATTCATCTATTCTCAATTACACAAAACTTTTTTTTCTTATAATTTCATGCCCACATCTCACACCAAGAAATAAGTCTCCACCTGAAGTGGACTTTCTATCAGTGAAATCTCCTACCCAATCAACATTTTCAAAGCCCTACAATATAAAATTAGAACCATGTTAGTATAATAGGATGAATCCCAATGTAATTTTTATATATCTCATAATCCTCTTGGATGTAAAAATGTGATATTCCTTGGGTTCACTTTGAAATCAAGCACCCAATGTCACAATAAAAATGTCAGGTTCATAAGCTATTAGGTAGAGAAGGCAGACAATCAGTTTTCTATATTCCCTTTGATTCAAATAATTTCCATCCCCATTATTGGTTAACTTAGCACCAATGTCTAAAATAGTATAAATCACATTTAATTTATCTATTATAAACCTGTTTAACAATTCTCTTGAGTATTTTTCATTGGATAGAAAAATATAATCAACCCCTTAAATGATTTGAAATCCCAAAAAACATGAAATCTCACCCAACATAGAATTATAAAAATAACTCTCTATTTCCTCAGTAAACTTTCCAAAAATATTCTTTTTTCATTAAAAAAAATATTTCATCCACATATACTATTATAATGAAATTACCCAAGGAAAAATCCTTTACATAGAGATTAATATAAACTTTTCCTTTGGAAAAATTCATGTTTATCAAGCATATATACAAATTGGAATACCAGGATATTTGTGTAACAACCCAAGTAATGATATAATATATTATTTTAATGTCTCATTAATATTAATTAATTATATTTTATTTAGATGTATTCACTATAATAATGTTAAGTAATTTTCTAATAAAAAAGGAAATAGTTTTATTCTTATTAATTTTTTTTACATATATTACATGGTTTTATTTAAAGGATTTATTTTAGAATTTAATAATTTGAATTAAAAAAAATTAATTTCATTTTTTAAATAGTCATATCAAAATTATATTAGGTTTAATTTTTTATAATTTTTTGAAAAGTTTGATTTTCCAATGAATAGTGAAAAATACTGATTTTATTGGAAACTATATTCTCTTTTCAAGTATTTATGAATTAAAATTCTATTTTGGATTAGTTTTAAAATTTAATTAGTCCATTTTCTTTAAAAATAGTCCATTTATAGTCTTTATAATGAATTTTATACTTGAATTTGGTATAAAAAATTTTTTATACTTAAAAGGCATTTTTTTTGAAAAATAGTTTTTCATTGAATTTTATGGGTTTAATTTGAAATTAAATTCAAAAAATTATTGAAATTGAATATTAAAAAATGGATTCCATATTTTAATTTAGGAGGTCCAAATTTTTTAAATAGGTCCCTTTTATTTTTTTCATTATGAATAATAACCACAATAAATTTTTATTACCATAGTAAAGGTAAAATGTGTTAATTAAGGTTAAAACTAATGCGATAAGGATTAAAATTCATTCAAACACTTGAATTTATTTCATTGAATGATTATATTTAATCCATAATCATACAAAATTAAAAAATGTGATCTTTTTTTCCATTTATCTTTGATTTTTACCTTTATAATATTTAAGTAAAGGATAAAGTCAAAAGTGTCACTCTCTTGATTTTAATATCTATAATATTTTTGTGATAGGAATAAAAGAATTATGTTATATTATAAATGGTTATTTTAAATATGAATATTTTTTCATCATGCTAATTTATTTTTAATTTTTATTGATGAAATAATTAACTTAAGTGCTTATATAACCCCAACTCAGCGCTCATGCAAGCAGTAGAAAAATCATATAAATGATTTTAAAAACTATAAATGTAATATTTTTTAGGTGGGTTATAATGTCACAAGAATTTTATAGATAAAGAAAATATTATTTATGATTTAATGGATTATATTATAATTAAATTGTTTTCATGTTGCTTTCAAATTGAAATTAATTAAATACTTCCAATAATGACATTAATGATATTTTATAATAAATAATATTTTATTAAATGATTAAAAATTATTAAAAATACTATATTTAGAAAAGTTAATGGGGTATGGTTTAAAATATCAACCATTATCCATTTATGAGTATCTTTGATTTTTAGTAACTTTCTTGACCCCAAAATAGTAAAAAACTTTGATATCACAGTAATTGTCAAAAGGGTTAATGAGGGGTTCAAAAAAAGAGATAAGGGTGAAAACATCACCCAAAGTTGTCTAAATTTTATTTTATGGGATTATTTATAATTATAATCATTCAATATTATAAATATATCAATTTGGATCCCCTTTTATATGAAAATTAATTTATATTAATTTCATACTTTAAGAAATTCCAAGAGTGCCCCTCCCCTCACTTATAAAATAGTACCCCCTCCTCTATTACTCACACATTTTGAGAACTTTATCACGTAAAATAACTGAACCAATAACTTAATAACATCCCTAAACACGTCTTATAATCCATTTTTTTATTATAAAACCAACCCAGGAAGGCTTTAGGTATAAGCCTAAAGAGGTTTTCCAGAGAAGTGGTATAGTTCTTAACCTAGCATTTTAATTTTATTTATTCTTAAACCTCCTTAAAATATTATTCAAACATGATTAAATAATAAAATAAATACCTTAAATATACTGAGATTTTATTATGTTAATTTAATTAACTATATCCATATCCTCTTACATCAAATGGGAAAAAAATCATCATTTGTGTGTACGATAGACTACCGCCTCACGAACCGATGTAATTAATTTTCTATCACCACCTATCACATATGGTTATAATGATGGATTTAATATTTATGTATTATATTCATGAAATATTTATCATTCTTTAAAGATAATATATCATCTAATTTTTCTATCCATTGAAAAAGGATAATGTCTTTCATGCGTATATGTGGATTACCACCTCTACGAAGCAATGCGATTCATTTTTCATAACCACATAACATGGATACTATATATTAGTATATTTAAAGAAATTATATTATATTTATTATATAATCATAATTAATTAAATATAAAATTATACTTATATTCTTTCCTTCATTTTCTTTGAAAAATGGAAACGTTTTTCATGCATACGTACGACCTACCATCTCTATGATTGTAACACAATTAATTTTTCATAACCATAATTATTGGTTGGATTTAATGGTAAAATTAATGTATAAAATTATAATTATTTCATGATTATTATTCTTGAGATAATATAATAATGACCTATTTGACTGTATTCAACATACCATGTTAATTTTGAACTTATAAGATGAATATCGTCAAAACATCCAATGTGAACTTGATTTATTAAGTAATTATGTATAATATGTTAATAGGTAAAATAAAAGGAATAAAAAAATTGAAAAATATTCTTAAGAAAGTAAATAATTAACATAATTTTATAATTTAGGAAGATAAGGAATGTAAGTGATGAGTCAGACTCTAGGTAAGGGACACTTTTCTTTTAAAACCTCATTTTAAATATTTATTTTATAAATATTTTTATTCCATGTCCATATTCATAAAATTATTTTATATATGTATTTATAAATACATAAATGAATTATAAAGAAAATTTTATGTCACTTTTAACATTATTTCAAACGTTTTCAAAGGGAATATTTTTACATATTTTATAAGGAATATTTTGACAAAAAGGAAAAAGGAATATTCTCTTTTAATGTATATAATATCAATGATTTTCCCATCACCATAACCGTTATTTTATATTTATAATAATTTACAATATTTCATGTTTTCTTCAATGAAAAATAATTATTTTCTACGTTATGGGTATTTTCAAAAATAGTTTTAAATGGAATGGATATTTCAATATCTGGAAATATTTTTCTCATGGGTGCAAAGAATATTTTTATACAGTATTTAATTTTTTATGATCATGTTATAGTTCTTGGGAATTTTTTATGATGATGGGTGGTTACATTATAGAAAAAGTATGGATGGTTCCATTATAATTTCAGTATGGGTGGTTTTGTTATAAACCAATGATGGGTGGTTCCGTTATAAACCAAGAATGGGTGAGCCCAATACAGCTCTCCAATGCATTGGGTATTGTAATAGTGATTATAAGAGTGATATGAAAATGATGTCCCAAGTTTCCTAAATGATTTATCTATTCTTTTTATGAGATTTTATGGAATTATTATGATTTCACATGGTAATCCATTGAGATTATGTTTAAAGGAAAGTATATTTTACTTCTTAAGGGTGAAATGTATATATTTTTTTGAAAAATCATTAATAAGTTTTTCATGATTGAAAAGAAAACTTTATGAGTTTTATTTTTTCCTTTAATTTTTTATATGGAAATTTTTATGAAAATATTGTTTTATAGAAGTTTTTTTCTTGGGTTAGAAAATGTTTATTTTGAGCTCAAGTTTTATTTTTAAAAAGGAAAATTCTTATTAGAATTTATGGACTAACGAGTTTTTTATTTTTTTATTTCTTTTTATATGTCAGCTATAGATATTTTAGTGCTCATACCACATTTTAAAATGTTTTTATAGGGTTTTAAGAATAATTAAGTGTAAGGATGTGGTCAAGATTAAATTTTTTAAGAAACATCATAAAAAGAAAACTTGTGATATATTAAATGTTTCGTATTGTGGGGAAAATGGATACTGAGTAGAAGTGTTCACTTTATGAAGTAATATCTATTTATGTTAGGATGAAAACCTAATTATCTAAAACTATAAACTTAAAATATCTTTAAGAAGGAAATTAAATTAATTATTTTCTAAAGATACAATTTATAGATTATTTAATGATGATACCTTATAGTTGTTATCATAACAAAATTTTAGATACTTTTACGGGTTATGATAATTTTATTAAATAAACTTAAGAGATTATAATTTATGGTTATTGTAACACCCTAACCTAGCTTACCATCAAAATGATAGCCAGACCGGTGGGTTACATGGCCTCAAGCGTGTCTACTCATACACTAGAAGCTTCCAAATAACAGTGAGGGTCTAAGAGGTTATAGCGGGGATACTATACCCTCATAATCATAGTAGCACAATGGTAAAACAAAAACATAACTCATATAACGACATAAGTAGTAATATAAAAATTGAATAAAAGGTGTCCAAAACTAGTTTATACAAAGAATGCATATCCAATTGATGATACATAATCTAAAGTAGTAAATATACAACGTGCTTTACAATATGAGACTCAAGTAAAGAAAAGAACTAAAAATACCAAAGGTGATCTCCACGAGCATCCTGAGCTCCAACTCAATCTTGTGCTCTCAACTCCTTAGGTATAAGAAAAATAACATAATAAAAGGCTTGTAGCCCTCCAAAAAAGAAGGTTTACTTAGGTACCAATGGTACCTAATTAGGGTGTGAGATAAAATATCTATAGGTCGGTACCCACAATGTCTTTCCCAATCCATTTCATACAATATAAATTAAGGTAGTGTGTAGGTAAACAGATAAGAAGTAAGTACAAGTATATGTTACTATGGACTATAAAACTCTAAACTAGTGGTACTAAAATTATCCTCTCAAGGATACCTTCATAAGATAGTCAATCTCCTATAATAAGGCAGCTACAAATGGTGCACAAATAAACAATACGATCTTTTTGTACAACTAGAAGAGTTAGAAAATTCATGTACGAACCATATAATCACACATGTCATAGTTTACCACAACTAAATCATATAACCGAATGTATCATATATCTCATAGCTATGCCGTATGTCAAAGAGTCAGACCATGAAGGGACAGATCCAAGGTGTCGAAGACTAATGCATCCTCATCGAGTCTCATGAGTATCTTGATGGAAACTCGGTAAAGGCACTGGTTGGAGTCCTAGGATCATGTAATACCAGACATGTCCTACATGAGTCCAAGAAATTCAGATCTAAGGGGTATAACGTCCCAATATATCCCACATAATCAAGACCCAAGGGGCATACTCAACCCAAGGAATCCGCTACTGCATTCAAGATCTATGGAGAGATGTCCATGGAATCTATACAATCATTCATCCATTTCATATCATTTAACATTCAACACTATATAAGTCTACCCACTGATATATAAAAATTTACATTCAATTCATACAATGAGTATACCCACTCAATAATCACATTTCATAACCAATTACATCTCATGAGTATACCCAACCATATATAATAATTCATATTCAAAACAAACAAGGAGTATACCCACTCTTTGTTAAAATTAACATTCAGAATATATAAATATAACATGAGTTTACCCCTCACATCTCCATTTTTATTTAATTACCCCTTTAAAAAATTAAAACCAACCAAAAGAGTATTCCCACTCTTTTAACCATTTAAAATTTAATTCATTCAACCAATTCATGCATGACATGTTAACATGAAATTAGGTAAGGAGGAAGGACAACTCCTAACAAGCTATTCATGTTCTATATTAACCATTTAGTCAAAATCATCAATATACTATGGAGTAAACCCATATTTTAACCATGAAAACCAATTCTATTAAGTTATAATTAAGCTTCCCTTAACTAGGAAAACATAAGAACACAACCCTTGGGTGGTTAAAGCAAGGGAAATTCAAATTTAAAGGGACAAGATGACATTTTGAAGGTGAAATGGTTCCATAAATGTTTATAAAGGAAAAATCCATTTACTAACTCCATTAGAGGCCATGTAATAAAAATTACTTACATAACCTATGTCATTAAAGAATGGTAAAAACTACAAAGCATAAAACCAAGAATGTATTAAACATTTAATCAATACTTTTTGTCTTAGAAGACATCGCACCTCTGTTAGAGGGGTTTTATTATAAAATCGTATCTTTGTTTCTCAAACAAATCATTTATCATAATTAAGCAATTAATTATAGAATTATAATTCAATTTATCAAAGAATTATTGAGCAGAAAATTAACACATTCTTAAATTAAACAGAAAGGTTATGGATCTTACCTCGAAGAGAAACCAAGCCAAACACTTTGGAAGTTGATGTTTTTGATGAAGATCGCCCCACACTTTCATGCACATACATTCCTATATATATATCACTTAATACAATGCACATATTACCCTCACTATGATTGAATATATACATATATATATAAATACCTATGTACATGAGTGCAAGTCTTCACGGAGTCGTACAACACTCTACAAATAATTACAAGGGGCCCTAAATCACCAAAGGACCCAAAATAAATTGGGTGGAACCAGGAAGTGGATTTAAACCTTAGATAAAAGTAATAAAGGCAAGATTAATCGACCCAATTCACTTATCCTTTGGTGGAAGATGCTAGGAAACTCATGAAGGGGTCCTGAGAGAGACACCACATACCCTAGAACTGGAAGAAACACAAAAATACAAACAACCCTATCCTTAGGGTTTCGAAAAAATGTCTTAAGACAAAAAGGATATATAAATATGGCTAGAAAGAAATAGGATAAGGATCCATAGATCTTACCTCAAATAATTATAGAGAAACCAAAAGTAGATTTTGTTGAAATCACCATCTGAAGAGGGAGCCGATGGGTTCTTTGCGTGCGGCCAGGGAGAGCCGGGGGGGGGGGGGGGTGCATCATGATTCAGGAGGGCAGAATAGGGGTCTTTAGGTTAAGTTTTATATATTTTTAATTTTAATTAAAATAATTCAATTTTTAAAATAGGGAATTAGTGCATGGTTTGGGATGAAAAATTTATCAAACTGTGTGCCAACCGTGCTCCCTTTACTGGGCACCTGAGGTATCCCGCACGGGATGGACACACATTTTGGAAATCATGAACCAATTGTGAAGTGAATAGTTCTTAGGTACTTACTCTATCACTAACCATGTTGGATAGGTGCAAGGTTTGGTAAACCATGGATATCCCATGTGACTGCTTATATTCACCTGCTGAAGGCCACACGGTTTACTACTATGGGATGCACAGTTTCAGACAAATTGTATGCCCTCTGTAGATCCATCAAAACTTAATTTTATGGATCTAGTGCTCCCAAAACTCCTTTATACACCCATGAAACTTCTTGGGCCTTCACCCAAAACCAAAAACAACACATTGAGGGGTTCCAACTCTTGTAATTTTATTCCGAAGCCTGGTTTGTAAAATGGACCATCCAATAGATGAAAAATTTCAAATTCCCTTTGAATTCCATCCAGTAAAAAAAAACAAGATTCTATAATCTCCCCACCTTATAGCATATCATCCCTAAGAAGACTTGAAAAAAAAACATCACCCAACCTACAAGGTTCATGAAGTCTTGTATGAATAGTCACATTGAGTTTCCAAATTCTAAACCCACCATAAATAATTTCACAAGCCTAAGGAATTTAAGATATAATAACTCAAGATAATGTTAAAATTAAAACCAAAACATAGAAGTAGTGCTTAATTGAGACTAATTAACCAAAGACACAATCTCATCATCATATCTTTAAACAACCCATTGGTTCTCTCCACCAAGGGTCTCAACATTTAATAGCCAATTCCAAACCACGATTCCTCCACCATTGGAATTTCCTAATAGGGAACATCCTAAAAATTATATTGATGTTTCTCATGTGATTTATTTAATTGGGATAACATGATTACATCTGAGGTTGTATCAGAGACCTCACTGAAAGGGAATAGTCAAATCTCATTTGACAAAAAAAAGTCATGAGCTTCTAGGAAGACATAACCAACCTTTACACAACACTCACCGTAAAATGTAGATGTGCTTTAAAAAAGGTTCTACTTGACCACATATATTGAAAAATAAAGAATGAGACTAGCCACTCTGGATGACTATTCTCTAATTATTAGCTTAGATGGATAGTGTATTTAAATATAATTGCAAGGACTCCTTCCAAGGCATCCTACATTTTCGATGACCGCATACACTAAATTCCACACCTGAATTCTGGTTTTTCTCATTTCTCAAACAACCTTATGTTTATTTAAACTGTCGTGCCTTAGCACGAACAAAGGTGTAACCCAAAGCCAGCCCATTGGGATTTGTTACCCTTCAAGCATAAACTTCGAACCTATCAACTAGACCGGGCTAACCTTGGATCGAGACAATTGGAGTTCAAGGAACTTACCAAGGTAGTCCATACCCCATATTTATAAGAAATTCATTGGCACAAGGTCACAACATCCACATCACATCATTGATTGAGCCTAGAGTGGCATTCCCCTAGCGGTCACATCAAAATAAATGATGGGTGTCCAGGAGTCCTTCCAAGGTGTTCCTACATGGGAACCCAAGTATCACTCTGAGCTAACCAAGCCTCCAAAGAACCATGAATTTAGCATACAACACAAATACGGACCACTCATCAAGCCCAACGGATTCTAAAACATTAGTATTGCATAAGACCAATGATCTCTTAGTGCATCCAGGATGACATCAGGATAGGGGCCATGCTCTTCTCTTAATAAAGAGTACACAAAGAGTATACCAAAGATAAAAATTCAAACCACCACTAGTCATTTTATTTAGAAGAAGACCAACTTCACCTGCTAACACATCATCAACTGAACCATAATTCCTATACCACCCGAGGAATTCTTGATCCTTCAATATTAACCAACAAATTCCCTCCAAGACAAATAGTGTTTCCAAAGATTTCCTATGTATCCAACCATATTAATGTCATGATATTGAGAAATCACCAACATGTACACCAGAATTGATGAGACACTCCTCAACATAGGAGGGTACTAGTCATGAAAATAAGGGATTGATAGAATAACCGCTCACAAGAGCACTAGATTAGATTAACCTTAAATGAATGTGTGATGCTCATTCGATCTACAATCATCACGTCAAGGCATTGGTCATGAAAGCCAGAATTAAGCTGACCAGTGTATCAAAACAACCGAGTCCTAGATAGTCCTCTTGAGAAATGAGATGAACTTATTTCTTTAACACCTAGGTCACTCTACTCTAGAGATAACCCGAGAACGTACTTAATAGCACAAGGATCAAAATTACATCATCTCATAGAATCATTAACTCAGATGAAATTGTGTCGAGTCATCCATCACTAAAGAAAAGAGAGGATCACATGACCTCCTAAGCAGCTGACCATGCCTGAGGCATGTCTAACCTATTGAACTGAGAATTCCTTAATGCTCATTCTCATATCATGAGTCAATATGCAATGAAAATACATCCTAAAAAGAGTTTCATTTATAAATTTAAAGTCCTACAAGGGGAAATGACACCCAAACAGCACCAAGTGATAGAAAGATCACAAAAAACAAGGCATCAAGCCCTAAGGGCGATACCTTCCATGGGATATCCCCTTATGAAGCATAAGCATCGAACCTATCACTAGGTCATGAAAAATAGATTTCACTAGGCACAAGATCCACTTTCATTTAATTCATTTCTAAAAAGAATCATCCTTTGGAAAAACATTCACATCTCCATTCCAAGTCATTCCACAGAAAATGTTTAAACTACCCTTACATGAGGGTTTAAACAAAGGATACCACTATAGGTTTCATTTTTCAAGATCATCACATTGATTTACATTAAAATATTTAAACATATGAATGATCTTAAACAAAACCACAATTAATATTTTATAAAACAAGGAACTTGGTATCCAAAATATCTAACATCTCAAAGAAAAAATAGGCAAGTCTCATCAACTTACCTTTTTTAAACATTTAACATTCGTTGAAATTTCATCGTAATTAGGAAATTTAGTATATAAATTCCTTTTAACCGATAAGGTGACCTATGAGAGTCCCATTAAACCAACTTGTGTTCTTTAAAAAGCAATCCAATAGTATTTGTTTAAATATAGAAATATTTAAAACACACTCAGAGGGTTATCCCATAAAAACATACCCCAACAGACCTACTCAGGTCCAGTTGTTCATTTAAAAGTTACCCAATTGATTTCAAATCAAAATTATACAAATTTCACATTACACCATTTCAAAAAACATTATCCTTTTACATTTAATATGGGTTTCCATTTCCCAATTCATGAAGCTCCTATACACTTCATAATTTTAAAATTGGCTCCCACTGATCGCAACAAATCTACTTTAACATTTTAACTTTAACAACCCTTTTTCAATAGTTCAAATACACGAGTTACCTTTTCCTAGTTATAAGGTTCCCATACACCTTAAAAATGAAAATTGGATCTCATTGTAAATGAAACCATTAAATTTTATCCCATGGGAATTTATATATCAAAACATACATAACATGTTATCATAAATAGTAACACAGAAAGCATGATATAACACAGAAATATGGAATATCAACAAAACATGCTAAAAGTAGAGGAAACATAGAATATAACCACCTAAAAATTTTATACAAGAAGGCATGCTGAAAGTTACTTAAACAGTTACAACTAAGCATGGTATAACACGCAAGCACACAACCAAAATTAGTAGGTAACTTACTAATGTCACTACTTGGCATGGAATATGCAGGGCATGTGAATTTCTATGTTCCTATCATGATGAATGAAATACTTCATCCCTACCATACTAGGAAAATGGAAAATTTCTATAACTTCATAAATCATTAGTAGTGAAAAGTACACCAGTCACCTAAGGTGAAATCATATCAACTATAACATTGAAGAGTATAAACAGAAAATCCTAGCCCCAAAAACTTGGTCATTTCCTATACGTGGGGTGATCCATCCCAAGAAAAACTATTTACCAAGCACTGAAACATTCTTAGTCTCTTATCTACCAACCTGAAATAGTAATAAAAAGGAAAGAAAATACATATGATATCACTTCGTAATATCCTGACCCAGCTTACCGTCAAATCAGTAGATGAACCAGTGGGTCGCAGGGCCTCAATCACATATCCCCATATGCTAGAGGCTGCATACTAGCATCAAGGGTCTAAGAGGTGATAGAGGGAAGACTATACCCTCATAATCAGAGTAGCACATCGGTAAAATAGATAACTAAACTCAGATAATTGTGGAAGAAATAATATAACAATTGAATAAAATGTTCCAAATGCTAGTTTATACAAATAATGCATGTCCAATTTATGATACATAATCTAAATTATTAAACATACAACATGATTTAAAATATAAGACTCAAGTAAAGAAAAGAACTAAAAATCCCAAAGGTGATCTCTATGAGCATATTGAGCTCTAGCTCATTCCTGTTCTCCTAACTCCTTAGGTACAAGAAAAACAACACAAGAAAAGGTCCATAGATCTTCAAACAAGAAGGTCTACTCAAGTACCAATGGTACTTGAACATGGTGTGAGATAAATTATCTATAGGCTGGTACCCATGGTGTCTAGACCAATCTATTTTGTGAAATATAAATTAAGGTAGTTTTTAGGTAAAAAGATAAGCAGTAAATACAAGTAAAGATTCCCATGGAATGTAAAACGCTAAACTAGTGGTACTAAAATAGCCTCTCAAGGATCCCTGCACAATATGGTTAAGCTCGTATAAAAAGAAAGCAATAAATGATTCAAAAATAAACAACACAACCTTACCATATAACCAGAAGAGTTAGGAAATTCCTATCCAAATCGTATAATCACACATGTAACAATTTTCCACAACCAAGCCATACAACCAAATGTATCATATATCTCATGGTCGTGCTACATGTCAAAGAGTAAAACCATGAAGGGATGGATCCAATGTGTTAATGATCATGGAATCCTCATCGAGTCCCATGATCATCTCGATGGAAACTCAGTAAAGGCACTGGTTGGAGTCCTAGGAGCATGTCATAATGGACGAGTCCTACGCGATCCCAAACAAGCTGAATCTAAGGGGTAGAAAGTCCCAAGGCATCCCATAAAATCAAGACCCAAGGGGCATAATCAACCCAAGGCATTCACTACTTCATTCAAGATACATGGATATCTATCCATGAAATCTATAAAATCATTCATTCATTTCATATCATTTAATGTTCAACACCATAGGAGTCTATCCACTCATATATAAACATTTACATTTAATTCATAAAATGAGTATACCCAATAAATAATCACATTTCATAACCAATTACATATCATGAGTATAAAAACTCATGTATACTAATTCATATTCAAAACAACCAAGGAGTATACTCACTCGTTGTTACAATTCACATTCAAAACATATAAATATAACATGAGTCCACCCACTCACATTTCCATTTTTTTAATTACCCCTTTAAATAATTCAAACCATCCAAAAGAGTATTCCCATTCTTTTAACCATTTAAAATTTAATCCATTCAACCAATTCATGAATGGGGTGTTAACATGAAATTAGGTAAGGAGTCAGAACATCTCTTAACAAGATATTCGTGTTCCATATTAACCATTTAGTCAAAATAATCAACATGGTATAGAGGCAACCCATCTCTGAAGTAAGAAAACAAATTCCCTTAAGTTATAATTAATATTCCCATAACTATGAAAGCATAGGAACACACCCCTTGTGTGGTTCAAGAAAGTAAAATTACAATTTAAATGGACAAGATGACACTTTGAAGGCGCAATGGTTCTGTAAACATTTATAATGGAAAAATCCATTTCTTAACTCCATTAGTAGACATGTCCTAAAAATTCCTTACATCAACTA
This sequence comes from Viscum album, assembly GCA_963277665.1. Taxonomy (NCBI): domain Eukaryota; kingdom Viridiplantae; phylum Streptophyta; class Magnoliopsida; order Santalales; family Viscaceae; genus Viscum; species Viscum album. Next base: position 1,401,602,501 of record OY728156.1, on the reverse strand, counting down.
TGTCATCAAATAATATATAAAACTAAAAAGCATCATGACAAGAATGAATTAAACATCTAATAAATAATTTTTGGCTTATAAGATAGCACACCTCCATTGGAGGGGATTTATTATAAAATCATGACTTTGTTTCTCAAAAAAATAATTTATCATAATTAAGAAATTAATTTTAGAATTAAAAATTAAATTATCAAAGAATAATTGAGAATAAAAATAATTTATTCTTAAATTAAAGGGAATGGTTAGGGGTCCTACGTCAAAGAGGAACCAAGACAAAAACTTTGGAATTTGACGTTTTTGACGAAGATCGCCCCACACCTGTACACACATACATTCCTATATATATATCTTGCTCAATACAATGAACTTATTGTCCTCTCCATGAGGGAATATGTACAAGGAATATATATATATATATATATATATATACACATACCTATGTACATGAGTGCAAGCCATCATGAAGTCATCCAACACTCAAGAAATAATTATAAGGGACCCTAAATCACTAAAGGACCCAAAATAAATTGGGTAAAACCAAGAAGAGAATATAAACCTTACCTCGAAGCAATAACGACAAGTTTAATCTAACTAATCCTCATTTCCTTCAGTTGAAGATGCTAGGATATGCATAAAAGGGTCTTGGGAGAGATACCACATACCCTAGAACTGAAAGAAACAAAAAAATCAAAACAACCCTATCCCTTTGGTTTTGACCAAACAACTCAGGGAAATGAGGATACCAAAATATGACCAGAAAGAAAGAGGTGAAGGATCCAAGGGTCTTACCTCAAATAATTAGAGAGAAACCATAAGGAAATCTGGTTGAAATTTCCATCCAAAGAGGGAGACGAGGGGTGCGTCACACATGGCCAAGGGGAGCCCGAGGGGGGGGGGGGGCTATGTCGTGATCTAGGAGGGAAGAATAGGGGTATTTTGGTTATGTTTTATTTTATTTTTAATTAAAATAATTTAATTTTTAAAATAGGTACCTGACACATAGTTTAGGCCACATAGTTTATCAAACTATGTGCCAACTGTGTGCCCTTTGTTGGGAACCCGAGGCACCCCGTACGTGTTGGCCACATGATTTGGAAACTATGAACCAATCATGTGGTGAATAGTGCTTAGGTACTTCCTCTACCACTAAACGTGTGGGCTAGGTTCATGGTTTGGTAAACTGTGCACACCCTATGTGACATCCTCTGTTCACCTACTGAAGGCTGCATGATTTTCTACTATGGGCTTTATAGTTTCAGACAAACCACACACCCTCTATAGATCCCTCAGAAAATTGATTTTTCAGGTCAGATGCTCCCAAAACTCCTCGAGACACCCGAGAAACTTCTCAGGACTTCACCCAAAACAAACAAACTACACATTTAGGTGTTTCATCTCTTAGAATTTCATTCTAAATCTTGGTTTATAAAACAACCCATAAAATAAACACAAAAGTTCAAATTCCCTTATAATTACATCCGGTCTAAAAAAAACACTGGATTCCACAGTTATCATGTTATAACTTTTGAATATTACCATGTTACTTCATCTAAAATATGGATGTTTAGAATGGTTTTCTATAGAGGAAACATAGATATTCAAGTAGGAAGGAACTAAGAGGACAATATCCATCCAAATAGGCAACCTAGAATGGATGTAATTGGAACTAAATAGTTTTTTGGTGTGACGGATCAGTTGAAACATGCTATAAATAGTGGTGGTATCCATGCTAGAGAGCATCCAGATCTGTCACATAAGAACATATTATGATATAACCACCTCCAAAATTAAATGGATATTTTGACCAAGTGGAAGATAATGGATAGATTAAATCCCTAGAAAAGATATTCAAAGTCATGGGTTATTCAGATCATCAAAATAAAACTCTTTCAAATTACCATTTTGAAGGTAAATCCAATCAATGGTGGTCAATGGTTTGAAATACTATAGAAAGACAAGAGATTGATTCCATGGAATGAGATGCATTTAAGATTATTTCCATTGATAAACTAAGTATTTTTTACTTAGGATGGAAAAAAAATTCATGGAATTGAGGCAAAAGAAGGAATATTGAGTGGCCATGTATGAAGAAAACATCACCTGATTAGAAAAGTACACACCAAATTTTATCTAGGATCTTGATAGTAAAATTAACCAGTTTTACTCAAGATTGAATCCAAGATATCTAAGGGAATTAGCTTACCTTAAATTAAAAAGATATGAGAAACTTTTTTGATGTAATGAGAAGGTATAAATGGAGTTTTTTGATGATCAAGTGTTTAATGAAAACAAGCATAAAAAAGGTTTAAACGATAGTCAATGAGAAATAATTCATCAAATAAATCTATATGTAAGAAAATAAAATTTCCAGTTTACTATAATAATGGTTAAAAGTACTCTGGGGAATGTCTTATGAAATATGTTAAGTGATTTTGAGGTGGTATGTTTTGGCATATGCCTTGTGGCTGGAAAGAAAAATATCTTGGAAGTGGTAAGAACATTATTTATAAATATGTAGTAAAGTGTTTTAAATGTAATGATATGGGTCATTATACATATTGATGTCTAAATAAGATAATTAATGATGGGAAACATTAAGACAATAAGTAGAAGGGTGTGGTGAGATCCTTTTAAACCATGTCAGTAGATGTTGGTCCATAAAATGAAGTGGTAACAAGTATATTTCTTGAGACATCTTGAGACACACACTCTTAGATTTAGTACTAAAAACGTGCTGTATATTTTTTTATAAAAATTAACTGAAAAATATATAGTCTTTTACATACCCAAGGATCTTTTCAGTATAGGTTTTGGAGGATTTGGAAAGACCTTACAACATATAATAGATTTATACAAAATATCTACAAAAAATCTATATACTTTACTCAAAAAAGATCCTTAAATGAAACTAAACAGTATTATAACTTCTATTAATCCTATGAAAATCATTTTAACTCATAGGGTGAGAAATTTTTTTCCTAGTAATGGGTTTTAAAAAATAGTGATAAAATCCTTTTCATAAATAATATAAAAATTCCTTTGATTTTTTCCCATTTTATACAAAACAAATAATTTTGACCAAAATATCAATCTAGGGTTTTCAAAATATTTCATAAAAAATGTTTAAAACTTTTAAAAAACATATCACTTTGAAAACCATTTTATTTCAAGATATAAAAACCTTTGAAAATAAACATGGATCAATTCTTGAAAAATTTAAAAATTTACTTTGAAAATAATAATTTTTATGGAAAATAATGATACTTGGAAAACGTTAAGAAATCCACGAGGCCCCTAATAGTATCACTTTTAGGACAATATCCCCTTGTGGCCATGGGTTTACTCCCTATTCTACAGAGTAAAGTTTCTTCATCCTCCATTATGGGAAGAGTAGGTCCCTTGTGTTTCAAGTATGGATAGAGTGGATATTATTGCAAATTTTTTCTAGGGCCTCAAATCAAGTGCCATAAGTGTGAAAAAATGGTATATCTTTAACAGTAATTCTTAAGAGAGTTATAGAAAGGTTCTTGTAGAGGTGTAGGGAAAATATGGACTATAACCCAGGTGTCTAGATGGGGTCCTCAGTAGTAAAATAAGACCCCATAGACTTTAGTGACCAAAGTGAGTTATACATCTCAGGGGAAGACCTGTGGAGCTAAGTTAGGTAGATTATATTCAGTGGAATATGTTCTAGCTAATGGTAAAGAGGGAACATTGACTATATGAGGCGTGATCTTGATCATATCTATGCTTTCTTCTGCCATGTTTGACATAGACGATTCACATTCATTTATATATGATCAATTTGTTATTGGGATTGAATTTATAGTGAATTTATCTTCCAAGTTATTATATCTTGACACACCCTTGGTAAATAAATTGGATTTTCTTCTGATATGTCCAAAGTTTTCCAGAGTAGTTATTGGATATAAATATCTGTGGGATTTAATGATTCTTGATATAAATAGTTTCAATGGGATTTTTGGAATGGAATGGTTGAGCAATTATAGGTCGCACATTTAATTCTATAGGATATGAGTATACTTTACTATTATTAAGGGGGATAATTATTTTTTTATTAGTGAATGGGATATTGGATGGAGTATAATGGGTTTGTACCTGAGTTAGTTTGGTTGTAGTGACCCTAACCCAAACATCTCAGAGCTGGTGCCTGCTACCATTATATTGGCATAAGATACAAGGAAATCACATCCCAAAGGATTGAATAGTTTAGTAGTCTTGGTAAAATAGATACATACATGATTCTTGTATTAAAACTAAATAAAAAATTTACAACATATTTTTTTGAGGATAACTTTATTCCATCTAGCATATCCCTGCATATTAGTGATAATAAACTTCATAGAATCCTGGAGAAAGGAAACTAAATAAGGGTAATATAAAATGATCAATAAGTGTAAGTGTATAGGGGAAGCTATGAATAAATAATGCACAATAAAATTGGAAAGGTAAATAACTAAAAAACATGTGATTAAACTAATAACTTGATCATAATATGGTAGGAACAAAAGGTGATAAAATAATTCCATATAAATAATCACATGATCATGAAACTTAACCATGGATGTTCCATCTAATTGAATAATCACACGAAATATCAAAAAATGTTTTCCTAATGATAGAAGGAACAATGATGGATATATAAAAATTACTATTGAGGATTCTTGACAAGACATCTAATACTATTAAGGCTTCATGACAAGAATCTAATACCTTCAAGGCTTTGTGTAAGGAATCTACTAAATGGATGAGGCCTTAGCCAAAACCATACCTAGTTTGTCTCATAAAACCTACCAATGCATCGAGGGGATATAGCAGGCCCCTACCATCACATACGAATCCAATGAATTCATCATATTAAAGGGGTGAAACATAATCAACATAAATAATCATATTAAAACTATCATATTAAATCTAAATACATTCCCCAATCAATAAACATAATCATAGACCATATGTAGTAAAGTGAATGGTATAAAAATAGTAAATCCCCAATCAAACTAATCATAAACCATTATAAGAAATAATAAGGATGATATCATTATAATATATTCCCATTGGATTAAGGGTAGAGGGTTTCTGTCGTTGATCAATATAAATATAAGAAAAATATCTTTAAAAAATATTTTTGAGGAAAATATCCTTTTCATTTTGATTTTTTTTTGAAAATCCTTTTTATTCAAAAATAAATTTTGAAAAAATTTTCTTTAAAAATAACCTCATAAAATTTAAAAGGAATATTCAAATAAATGAAGACATGTTGGTAGGTAATTCCATACATGTTTTAAAGAACATTCCTTTTGCACAGTAAAAAGGTTAGAAAAGTGCCTAGTTCAAAAAGTGAATAGAAAATTCCTTTGATTTAAAAAAATAAAATAAAAAATGGGTAAAAATTTATTTTAATAAATAAATTTTAAAAGTTTAAATAATTTTTTAAAATATATTTAGAAAACATGGTTTTGTACGAAAATATATTTCCTACTGAAGATAGAAATGCAGTTGGATTTTATGAAAACATTTTCTAAAAAAGTTTAAATACCAAAGAGTGAAAAATGGTAATATAACTTGAAAAAGATAAAAAATAACCATAGAAGTATAAAATTAAATTTTTTATTAAAAAAGTATCATATAATTTCCTTTAATGGAAATTAAAGAATAAACATTCTCTATTAGAATGAGATTATGAAATACAACCTTAAAATGACCATAACGTTGAAGTGAGAATTAATCAATGAATTGATTATGAGTATAAAATATAAATACACATAAAAAATGGAAATAAAATAATAGATATCCAAAATTTATTATACACATAATCATATAATATTAACAATAATGAGGATGTAATATAACCTAATGAAAAATAATTGAGTTATGAAATTCTTTACCACTTGGTAACTTTTAACTCAAATACCCATAGAAAAAATAATTCAAATTGAAACTTAAAATACCATTAATAATTAATTATTTATTATATTAAATGTAAAGGGATAGTATATACACCATATAAAAGTAATTATATGCATAACATTACAATATTTCCCAACGAAATGAAATTGAGATGAATTCCCCTACCTTATGATTCTTTTTGGTTGAACACTATTTAACCTCATATATAATGGTTTTAATCATATTATTAACTTATAAAATAAACATATTAATATTTATAATATCATATATTATCCATTTATAACATATTATCACCCATTTGTTAATAATTTTTCATTATTTTCATTGTTTTGGGTGTTAATTGCCCCGTTTTTTCAAGTATGTTTTGTCTTGTTATTTTTTATTCCTTTTACTTAGATAATGATTTCACCATATAAAAAATGTAAAAAATGATTTAAATATCACATATATTCATTATATATGTATTTATATCAATCCATAAAATTTGGTAATAGGAATGAAATACACAGTTCATGGAGACGGTAGGCCATTCATATGCATGAATGTTGTTTCCATTTTCTTATTGCGTTGAAAGAATTAAAAGTAAATTATGTCTATATATTATCATTCCAGTATAATTAATATTTCATATATATCAACTATTTTTATTAAAACCATCCTTAATACATTCCATTTAAATCATGAATGAATCACATCGCTTCGTGAGGCCGTAGTCCTCCATACACACGACCGACGTTATCATATTCCCAAAAAATGGAAAGCATGAAGGTATATATGATATAATAATTAAATAAGAATAATAAAATCACAAATATAATATATATCATATATAAAATATAAATTCATCATTATTACTAACCTTTCAAGGTGGTAATGAAAAAAATGAACGATATTGGTTTGTAAGGCGGTAGTCCGCTGTACACACAAACGAAGATTTAATAACCCATTTGATGGAAGTGTGTGAATTTGTAGGTAATAAACCTAACATAAAAACATATCATTATATTTAATATAATTAGTTTATTATATAATCATGTTATAATAATAATATCAGGATTTGGATGAGGAAATAAAATAAAAACATTTTTAGAATAACATTACCTCTTCTTTATGTATCCTCATTAGGTTTGTACTAATGACTTACTAAGTTGGATTTATGCCCAAAATAAGGCCTCTAGGATTAGGGGAGGGAATTTTGGTTGTGATTTGGGTAGGTCTTGGCCAAACCAAATTGGTTTGAATGTAACATCCCATATAAATAAGGAATAAGACACTTTTCATATTTATTAATATTTGTGAATTAAATATTAATTTTACATTAAAGGGGACACTATATTCGATGGCGTACCCGATATGCAACCACGAGTTTCTTTGAAATCTTACGTTGCACACTAATAATATAATATTATTATTTTAAATGGTAGTTAATGCCTAGACATTGTATTAGAGAGAATGAATAAAACTAACAAAAATATGATTATATATGTTTGTTAAATGATTTTACAATTATCCAATAAAAGTTAGGGTCTTAAAATATGAATGAATCTAATTTTAAGCATGAATACTCTAATATTCAATAAAAGGGCGATTTACCACCTTTTGATGGAGAACCATATTTAAATCTAGTTTTGGTCATTTTTATACATTCTATTTGACCAAATAAAATCCTTCTTTAGAATGGGGACATCAAAATTTAATTTGTGTAAATTTCTGGAACTTTTCTGATAAAGTTCCTTTTTTAATGAATAGTGAAAATATTATATTTTAATTCAAAACTGCATTTTAATCTAATATATTTATATGGTTAGATTATCTTTTTAATTGGTTTTAAATTTTAATTAGAATATATTTTTACAATTTAATCCAATTTTGGTCATTGGAATTAATTTCACTTTGAAAGTGGACATAAACAAGTGTCAATCTTTTGATAGTTATTGTTTCTTAAAAATACGCTATTTGTTTTAACAACCAAAATTTATTTTAAATTAATTAATGCCACTTATATGTTTTGAATTTAGAAAAATAGACATAATTTTTGAATTTGGAATATCAAATATATATTAGGCTGAATTTTTGGTATTTTTCTGAAAAACTTCAATTTTTGATGAATAGTGAAACCACTTAGTAATAGTTAAAAAAACCGACGTTTTCATTTAAATGAAATTTTACCACTTCTGTGAATTGAATTTATAAAATCCAACATAAATGGTTGTTATTAGTAAGTAAAATTTTGTTCAATAAGATTAAAACAATTTTTTGGTGAATATTAACTTTTGACTTTTATTTACCGTAGTTAAAGGTAAATAGGGTAATTCAAGGTAAAAAGAATATTTTAATAATTCAAAACTACCTTAAAACTTGTCCTAACATTATTGGATGAGTAATTTCCAACCATGGAAATCCTTGGGTCTATTTTGTGATTCCATGGTGCCACTTATGAATGATAATGACACTTTAGATTAATTAATTTAATGTAAAGGCAAACATGACATAAAGAAAAATCTTTTAGTAAACTAAATTTTATATGGTGTTATATAAGTAATATTTTTGAATATAAATATTAATTGGAAATATAAAATAATTTCCTACATCATGTTAGTTTTATTTATAATTTTTAGATTTCTAATAAATTAAATTATTTATGACACAATAATGATGCAATGTTTACCTCATTAATAAATCATTTAAATAAATAAGATTATAAATATTAAAATAACATCCAAAACTTGTCCAATTATTATTGGATGATTTTATTTCGACCATGAGTCATCTTATATTTGAATCTAATAATTTTTGGACCATTAGAAACCGAATATCATTATATAATAAAATAATATTATTACACTTTCCTAAAGAGCCCCTCCCCCCTTATAAAAAGCCCTCACTTCTAACCAATTCCACACAACTCTCAAGCCTTTACTCTCATACAAACTATGACAAATTAATCTACCTACATCCATATCCTCCTCCTAGAATCCTTACCTTAGGCATAAGGCACTTCAATAATTCCTTTTGGTTCAAACCAAAGAAAGTTACCCAAATTAAAGGTAATAGTCCCTCTTAACTTATTTTATTTTATTTTACTTCTCCAACCCTTAAACTCTTTTTATTCCTTTTTTTATAACAATAACAGTATTCTCAATATACTATGAAGTTTTAATGAGAATTAGTTTAACTAAACTTACACACACCTCCATCTAATGGGTGAAGAACATACTGTTTCTGTGGATGGAAAACTAATGCCTCACAAAATGATGATTGTTTGATTATCTCCTACCGCCTCTCATGGTGGACATTAAGATGGAACTGTATTTATATATGATATATATTATGTTTATATTTTATTTATGCTTATGTATTTTACATTTATATCCTACCTTTATGGTTTCCATTATGGGTAAATGCGATAATTTCATTTGAGGAAGTGCGGACTACCGCCCCCTCAAAGTGATATGACTCGTTAATGCCATATGTGGGACATATAAAGGATGGAGTTAATGATATTATTTATGATATTATACTGTAATTATAATATAAATATGTATAATTATGTTTTAACTCCATTAAAATAATAAATAGAAATGAAATTAGCGTTCATGCGTACGTACGACTTACCGTCTCCATGAATTGTGCATTTCATTTCTTACCTCCAAATGTTATGTACTATTATAAACACATGTATATACTGGATATATATGATATATATGATATCTAAATCATGAATATCATTCTGGATATAATGAAATTTTGACTATGTGAACAACTTGTAATTATAAGTAGTCTATTTTTGACTCAAGTACCAAATATCGAAAAAACGACCATTATTAACTTAAATGATTGAATAATATCTATAACATGGTAATAAGTGATATAAAAAGAATAATAAACTTTAAAAATGTTCTTAAGCAAGTAGAAATTAACTTTAGTTTATTATTCAGGAATAACAAGGAACAAACAAGTCAATTCGGGCACGAGGTAAGGGATTTTCTTATCTCACTTTTAATTCCACGAGATTTCCATTGTTCACCACTTATTCATTGCATGTGGTGTATTTTGTACTGAAATTTGATATATATTATCATGATTATCATTATATTCATGGCATTCTATGATTAATTTGGTGTTTATTAACTTTTGGTCATACGAATCAGTTGATTACAACATAGTAAAGGGTTTCATCTCACTTTTTATTCCTGTGAGATTCATACTATATTTGCCACTATTTCCTTTTGTATGGTGTATGTACTGCCCATGATTATATACTTTGTGTAATATAATTTCATTTATGAGTATTTAAATCTTCATTGTATGATCCTTCTTTCATGTGGCGTATGTGTTGTAAGTTACCAAATCGGTAAGGGAATCTTTCACCCTCCTCTTTTTAAAAGACTTCTTTTGTTATGTATTTTAACATATATCTTATTATGTTGGGATGTGTTATTTTATATCCTTATTGATGTAAAATTTATTTCCATGTGACTAGATACTGTTTTTATCTCATCAACTCATTTTCTGAATTTTAAAGTGACGTCGTTAGGCTATCGAATTTCTACAATGGAACTTCTTAACCCAATTTCAATTCTTTGGCTTCAACTTGTACTTATTGAATATGTCATCCTATGAATATGTGTGAATGAAATATGATTGTTTTACACTTAATATCCACTTATATTGGATGTATTTATATTTTTCACACATAATTATGTGATTTATTTATCCTTAATTTAAGGATACCATCTTTATAAGGGATTTCATCTCAATTTACATTTCCATTGAGAATTCATTGTTGTTATGCACCAATTAACTCTAATATTGTGTATATACTATACTTTGAAATATTATATCATGAATCCCTTATTCTCATGATATTATAAAGTTCTTATTAAATGTTATTCCTCAATTATTTGTATTCAAGTGTCTCGCTTTTTGTTAAAAAAACTCTTTAACTAAAATATCATTTTAAATGTTTTAAAGATTTATTCTTCTAAGTATTTATCTTTAATGTCAATGTTTTCAAAATGGGTTTTAGGATTTATTTATATGGACATTAATGTTTTCAAATAATAAATCATTTAAAATCTTCAAATTGGTATGGAACACTTTGATTCAAAAATCTCTTTCTAAATGGTTTTGAAAATGATTTGATAAAGCATTATTTATTTCAATATCTTGATTTGATATATTGGAATGTGGAAATTTTATCTTTCCTTTATACTTGTGTTATGTGTTATCATTATTTTATGGTTATTGGGCATTATTTATGTATATGGGTGGTTCCATGATAAACCTAGGGTGGGTGAGCCTGCGATAGTTCTCCAATGCATCGGGTAACGCGACAGAGGTAAACATGATGTTTATCCTAAGAGATTTAGTGAATATACTGTGACATGTATTCCAAATGTAACTCCCTATGTAGCTGTGATAGCTAAAATGTAAGTTTGATATAGATGCCATAAGTAACCTTTATGATTTATGATTTGTGTGTGTTATTCATAAATATTATGATTTCGTAAGGTATGTTATGATTGAAAAATATAGTTTCATTGATTTTTATTTATTGATGGGATAATGTTTTCCATCCTTATTTTATATCCCGTACTGAGATTTTTATGCTCATCCCAAGTTTTTGAAATGTTTTCCACAGGACTTAAAGATGAATAGGGTCAAGGATCAGATCAAGGAAAAGTCATGCTGTCTAAAATATGGAACTAGACATGTTTCATTTTAATTAAGAGTTTTTATTTTATGAAAAAAATGGATACTAAGTAGTAGTGTCTACTTGTAATATTCAAGTTGTTATGTAATATTTATGGCCTAATTCTCTAAAACTCTAAACCTGAAAAGATACTCAATGTGAATTATTCATTTAATTCAATATTATGTAATGTTATAAGGTCAGGTCCTTATATTGATGGTGTGAAGTGGATAGGAGAGGGGGGCCTTTTATAAGTGAGGGAGAGGACACACTTGACATTTTTGAAAAGAATTTAAGTTTACTCATGTTTTTACATAAAAACAGGCCACAATAACAGAAAAAAATAATAGAAATAATTCCTAGAAGTTAGAATATATGATATATCAAAAAATTATATATATATATATATATATATATAAAACTCGTCGTTATAACTGGTGGAAACTGATAACCCAAAAGGCACCATCAACATTTCTTAAATGAAAATCATACCTTGCATATCAAATATCATAATCTTTAATCATGGAATATAAGATTTATAGTCAATAAGACATGAATTATAAGGAAATAAAAGAACATGAGCTATGATAGGACAACATTGGCATAAGATATGGAATTGTGACATACACATAAGCATAGTAAAAACATTTTGTTAGTAGTAAAAGCTCATTAACAAAAATTATCATGGAACTCCATGGGAGACTACACCTCCTTGGCAGGAAAAACCACCATACCTAGTGGAAGCCCTTTCCCTAGAGTGGAATGGGTTTACTACCCAAACCATCATAGTATTCAAGGTTCACTCCCAAGACCATCATAGTGGATAAAGTCCCTTACTAAACCGGGTTCACTCCGCATTCCATCCCTATATTACTAAACCGGATTTACTCCTCATTCCACTTTTATTTATCTCATGAGATATAAATATTTACCTAATTAATTGGATAGAGATTTAGGTCAAATATTTATTTGGTTATAACATAACCACTATCCTTAGTTATAAGGTAACCACCTTCATATAATTAAAATTATACATATGTGTGCCACAAAATCATAAAACAATTATCATATCAGAACCCATGAATTGAAATGGGTTTCATAAACATTTCATCATAATACAACCTATGAAGAATAAACAGGTTTCATAATCATTTTATCAAAGTATAACCCATGTAAAAAGAAGTGGGTTTCATAATCATTTTATTATGGTATAACCCATGGAAGAGAAATGAGTTTCATAAACATGTTGTCATCATAAACATAAACCATTCAGGTAAAGAATAAGAATGCTATCCTTGAATCATATCCCCAGTAAATCATAAGTAATATCAAAGGATTTAATATTAGATGGAAAATTATTTTGAAAGATATATAACTTGGAATTTTCTTTGATGAAAATAACCTTTATTTGAAAATCAAATTTTTAAAAATAATCTTTATAAAAAATTTTGGAAATTGTTTTCTTTGAAAATAACACTAAAAACTTATAAATAAAGATTTAAAAATAATTTTAAACATTTCTTGATGAAAATATCATTTCCAATTTGAAAAAATATTTCTAAAACATAAAAAATTTTGAAAACCTTTTTATTTAAAAATAACCTTGAAAGCTTATATAGGAAGCTTTTGAAAATCATTTAAAAATTTTCTTAAGGAAAATATCATCTACGCTTTTAAAAATGATTTTTAAAACATAAAACAATTTGAAAACCTTTTCTTTGAAAATAAACTTAATAACTTATAAAGTAATCTTTAAAAATCATTTAAAACATTTCTTTAGGAAAATATCCTTTCATATTTGAAAAACTCTTTTTAAAACATAAAATATTTTGAAAATATTTTTCTTTTAAATAACCTAGAAATATTATAAAGAAATATTTTAAAAATTATTTAAAAAATTTATTGAGAAAAGTATCATTTCTGAATTGAAAAACACTTTTTTAAACATTTTTGAAAACATTTTTAGAAAACATGATTTTGTAAGAAAAAGTGTTTTCAACCAAAAAGATGATTTTTCATAAAAACATTTTTTTGACCTCTTAAGTACATAAAGAGAGAAAAATGAAGGGAAAAAAATTATTCTCATGAAATGAATAGAGGATAATAAAATCAATGAGTTTCTTGAGAGATATATCATAATATTTCACCAATTTAATCATAATAATAAACAATCCTGATAAATGATGAGATTGTAATATAAAATCATTACTACTTTGCTAACTTTGAATCATAAGTCCATGAAAGAATAACATTAAATAAAAATAAAAATATCATTAATATAATTATATTCATGATATAACATATCAAAGGGGAATTATATACACCATATAAAATAAACCAGGTGTATAACATTACAATATGCCTCAATGAAATGAAATTTAGCTGAAATCCCATATCGATTTGTTAACTTTTGAAGCATAAACCACCTAAAATATAGATCATAAAATGGATATGTAAATCACCATAATTTTATGTAGAATAATTTTAAAATATTTTCATGGTTATTATATATAACACATGAAATAAATAGGTGGTGAATTTGACATGTGTCTTATAGAAGTTAAAAGTGAGATGAAAATTCCTTACCTTAAGTCTTGACTTCTTTCATACTCATTAAAAACTCATGTACAATAAATATAAGTTTATTATAAATAAATTAAAAAACTATATTCACACACACACACACACATATATATATATATCATACCATATATTATATTCTTATGACATTTTATTACCCTTTAAGATTCCATGTTAAAGTTACATTTCGGGTAATAACCACTTTGTTTTTCATATATGTTTTGATTTGTAATTTTTTTGGTCATATTACTTTGATAATATTTTAATCTTATCCATAATTCTAAAAATTATATAAATATCATATATATTCATTATATATGTATTTATATTAATCCATAATATTTAGAGATAGAAAATGAAATGCACTGTTCATAGAGATGGTAGGCCATACGTATGATTGAATGTTGTTTCCATTTTCTTATCGGATTAAAAGAAAAAAATAAATGAAATATTATTATTAAAGATTCATTTTTATATCATATATATCAATTATTATTATTAAATCCATCCTTAATACATTCCATGTAAAGTGTGAATGAATCAAGTCACTTTGTGAGATGATAGTCTTCCGTACACATGAGCGACATTATCATATTCAAAAAAATGGAAATCATGAAGGTATGTGCAATATAAAAATTAAAGAATCATAATAATATCATAAATATAATATATAAACAATAAATACATCATTACAACCATCCTTGAGAGGTGGTAATGGAAAAAATAATGACACTGGTTTATGAGGCGGTAGTCCGCTGTAAGAACAAACGATGATTTTGTAACCCATTTGATGGAAGTGGGGATGGATAAATATTATTAAATAAACATAATAATATCTTAGTATATGGGATATTATGGTTTTATTATATTTTAAGTGTTATGACATAAATTAATGTGGAACAAAATAATAAAGAAAATTAAATTGATTGTTAAGATAATTACCTTCTCTAAGAGAATCCTCCTTTGAATATCCTCTTAAGGAACCTAGGGATGGTATTTTGGGAAGAATATAAGATCTATAATGTAAATAAGGATCTTTGGTAGAGAATTGTTAAGGGGTAGGTCCATGATGTAAGATACCAAACTTCGTAGAGGTATGTCCTTGTTTAAATTTTAGTTTAAATCTCTTAAATCTAGTTAATGGGATGATTATCGGGTGTATGAGGAGGCTTGGGGGTGTTATGGGGGTTCAATATGCTTAATAGGGATAAGAATTTATGTCCAATGCATGTTAATTATTGGTGCATGGTTAGGGTTAACTGTGCTCCCAAACCATGTTGACCAGAAGGAGGGGCGCACGACTAAACAAACCGTGTAAGGAGGGAGGCCAAACCACATAGACTTGGAAAGAGGCATTCCACATGGTTGAAGAATAGTTTGTCAAACCATGAATAATCTCAAGGTAACCATGTGACTTTGTCCCCTAATTGGTATATTTATGTGTATGGTTGGTGAAGGGTTTGGTAAACCATGCGGCCAAACCATGTGCCCCTTTAAAAAGTGAAAGATTTCCAAACTACGCCCACAGGATTTTAAGTTCCTCACTCGATTTTCTCCCCATTTATTCCTCCTCCATACCTAGTGATGAAACAGGACCCTAAAATATTCCCAATGGCTGATATAATTCGATTATAATCCATTTGGAGTTCCATTGGTTGCGAATTAAAGCTTTGGGTGAGTCTAATCCGTCTCTTACTTCTCTTTTCTAGATTAGGGTTTGTGGTTTTGTTCTTCTTCTACTGAAGCCCTAAAACCATATTTTTCCAGTGGATTTTAGGTTTGGGATTTAAAGGGTACTTTAATATAGATCTAAGTCTAATGATAAGGATGTGTTTATCTTTATATTTGAGGTAGGTGGACTACAAGTTATATCCTATAGTTTTATTGTTGATTTGTGCATGTGTGGTTGCGTTCTTGGTTATCTCTTATTATGAAATTGATACCTTTGATAGGGTTTAGTTAAATGGTTGGATAAATGATAAAATGATCCCCTCAGGATTCCATAGGATTCGTTGAGGATGATTTGACCAGTTTAGGGCCACCCATGGGGTGTACCAACATTCCCAAACATGAAAAAATTGTAATGTTAAGCATGGGGTTGTTTTGTGTTTAAATAGATCCCTTGATAGATATGTTGACATGTTAGTATAAAACATAGTAGGAACTAATGGTAGTTTTTTCTCATTGTTGACAATGAAATAAGGTATTTTTTTCATGATTGATAAGGGTTAAATGGATTAATGTGAATGTGTCAAATGACTTATGAATTTGTAATGGAAATGCATTAATGGATTAAGGAATATGAAATGATAAATGTGTTAAATGGACCAATGTAGGGGAATTATTTAATATAATTAATGGGTTAAGGCATGGGAAAGGTAAATGGGTTAAATGGGCTATGTAATGTAATTGTTAAATGTGCTAATGGGTTAAGTATTGATGTTAAATTCATATGTTGAGTAATTATGAGATGTTAATGTTATGTTTATTGATTATGTATAGTTTGTGATATGATATATGTGGTAAATGGATAGATAATCTGGTGCACTTGGCTTGGTAGTTTTAGGGTATTGGACTTGAGGATCTATACCCATGGGTCTAGTTAGAATAATTCCCTAAACCCCACCCCATAATTCATGAGTTAGGGAAGGGGATCAAGGCTTTATGCCTCTAAAAGATGCATTTGATGAGACTTCCTGGATCGAGGCTCCAAGGTAAGTGTGATATAAATTTTTATGAAATTTTTATCCCTAAAGGGACAAAGAACTTTATTTATTCCCTTATGCTTAGCATTTGACTGGTTTAAGCTTTTATGTAAATAATGTAAATGCTTAACCCATGGTGAAAGTGTTGAAAATGGAAAAATTGATAAAAATGGTTAAATTGAACATTGTTATCTAATGGAACATGATTTTTATTTTATTTAGCTTATCATTTATTTGGTTCTTGCATGCGTTATATGTTTAGACTAGATATTATGTAGACACTATTAGGGATATCCTACTGAGTTGCACTCACACATTGCTCGGGTCACTGTTGGTCAACTGAGCATATTTCATAGATATGGGTAAGGGTGTAATTTCGGCCCGACCTGGACTAGATCGGGCTGGGCCAATCCTTCCCTAAAAAAAATTGGGCCGTGAACCACTATTTGGGCCGAGTTGGGCCAGTCCAAAAAACCCCATGATACGGTCTAAGCCCGGCCTTAGGCTGACCCAAACTAGTAGGCCTAGCCAGGATTTTCAGGACAGGCCACGAGCCGGACCTTATGGACTTTTATTATTTTTAATATAAAATATAAAATGAGTTAAAAATATTTTTAAATATTTTTTTATGTTTTTTTAACATTTTTGAGTTTATTTTAGTATTTTTTATAAACATCTATTTTAAAGAATTTGTTTTAAAACTTTTTGTTAAACATTGTTACACTTTTTTTATACATTCATTTTAATTTTTTTTAATTTTTTAAAATGCCTTATTAAACATTTTTAAATGTTTCTTTTAAAATTTTTATTTTAAATGTGTTTTAAAACATTTTTTAAACATTTTTTAAAATAGTTTTTTAAATGTTTATTTTAAAAAATTTAATTTAAAATTCTTTTTAAACTTTTTTAATATTTTTTAAAACATTTTTGTTGATTTTTAGACATATTATTTTAAATATATTTCTTTTAAACGTATTTTTTTAAATGTATTTTTTTTTAAATTTTACCATTTAAAAAAAAATTATTTTATTTTTATTTTTTTATTAAAATTTTACTTTTGAAACAATTTTCTTTTAATTATTGATCATTTGTCATGTTTTAAATTGATCACATCATGCGTTTCACAAGAACCCTAAACCCCAATGTCACATTCCTATTATAATTATAATATTTTCCTTAATTTAATAAAAATATAAAATATAGATCAATTCAAAAAATAATTAATACCGAAATAATTTATTTGAAAACGTTCGATTAAAAAAAATCTGCAGTGACCACCAGGTATAGATAAGTATAAATAATCATAATAAATAACATACATAATAATATGTACAAGTTGTAAAAAGAAAATTAATGAGGGGTGCACATTTATGGGTGGATGTATTAATTTATTTTCCAAATAGATTTATATATGTGAATATATATATATATATATATAATATGTGGAAGTTTTAAAAAAAATAACTAGGGGTTGGGGGTGTGTAGCAGTGGGTGGGTTAATTTTTTTTTCTAAATATATTTATATATATGTATATATAATATATATAACATAATCAAGTTGCAATATACTTAAAAAATAACAAGGTTGGGGGAGGGGTGCATGAACATCATTGTTGAGTTTGTTCTTTTTTTGTTAATATATAATGAGTTATTATATATATATATATAAATAATATTTTCTTTAATTTGATAAAATTCTAAAATATAGACCAATTCTAAAATCAATTAAAGTTGAAATAATTTATTTTAAAATGTTTGATTAAAAAAAAATATGTAGTGACCATCAAGTCTAAATAAATATCAATCATCATAATAAATAATATTCATAATAATATGGGAAAGTTGTAAAAAAAATTAATGAGGGACGTGCATCCATATGTGGGTGCATTAATATTTTTTTATAAATAGATTTATTATAAGAACCCAATTTTTCACTTAGGTATAAATCATTTAAATTTCAGTATAATTCTTTATTTTGGACCTAAATTGGATGCCTACTAAGTTAGTTAATGTTACGATGGTGTTCGAGGCTTGTTCGAAGCCCAAAACATTTTTTTTTGGAAAAAATAGGTTTAGCGTACGGTTTATAGTAAACCATGCATGAAGGCTGCACGATTAGAGAAAATCGTACGGGTGGCACGTTTTTGGACTGATCCTCACTGCATGGTTGGTACATTGTTTCCCTAACTCTGCATCCTAAATGTGAGAGTGCCCATTTTTCCCTGGTACCCGTGCATGGTTTGCGCACAATTTGGGAAACCGCACAAATTCTATTTTATGGGTAATTTTACCATTTTCCCTTAATGTTCTAATTAATCTTCCTCCTTCCTCCTAATCTGAATTCCTACAGGATTAACCTATTTTTCTCTCATTTTGGAGCTCTTTTAAGGCCTATGGTAGGGATTGAAAAATCTCCTTCCTCTGAGATCCGATAAAGCTTTCTTTCATCACATTGAATGCACAACGGTAAGTACTCCAGTCTGTTTAAGCCTTTCATCTTCTCTCTTTCTCTTGACCTAGTTATCAAGGTGTGAGATTTTTTTCTTTTTTATCAGATCTAATTTGTTCTAAGTAGAATCAGATGCCGATATCAGAGGAGGAGAGTCATATGAACCTAAGGTGGGTTGTCTATAACTAATCCCTCAAGTTTGTTGATTATGGAATTGTCATGTGGGGCCCATTAATTTCATCAGGTTCCATTTATTGAATTTATATTCCATGATTATAATCATTAGAACCATGTGGTTATTATCTTTATATATATGTGATTAATTGTTGGTGGTTATTCCAACAACTCCATCTATCCCATGTAGGGTGTTATTCCATAATTGGGTTTTTAGTATTTGACATGTTTGATCCACTGTTCGGGTGTGACTTAGCTTGAACCTTCTAAGGGTAATATTTTCTATATTAAATGGATTGATTTATATTGTGAATTTAATAATGTCAAGTACCTTTTATTCTCACAAATTTACCCACATAAGTTAATTTCTTCAATTGATAATTATATATGAAATGGAAGTTGGAAAGTATACTAAGTATATGAATTGACCGGATTAAATGTAAATAAATAATAGTTTTCATGTCCATAAAACCCCTTACCACATTAATGGAAGGTAGAGTAATGTACCTTAATTATTGAATATATCTTAAATGGTGTTAATAAAGGTTAAATACTACTTGGATTTGTCACACTAATGAAAGGCAAGTCTTAAACCAAATAGACTTATTGATTAATTATGTCTTGATTAAAGGGTTTCATGCTACTTGGCCTATTCACACTAATAAAAGTCAAGGATTGAAACAATTGAAATTATATATATGAATTCATTTTCAAATAGGAGTGGTATGACTTGAGCTCACCTTGGATTATTTTCAGGGAATTCCTTGAGCACTCGAGAACCCCATTCCGATTCAATGACACGAATTTCCTAGGTTGATACCCACCTAGATCCTGATCCTTGTCTATTATTGGATGATTGGTATTACACCATAAGATCACTCAAATATTATTATAGGATTCCTTGGATACACTCCTTGTATCCAACATTGAAAAGTAGGTTCCACAGTTACAACCCATATGGCCCAATCATGGCTTAGCCCCGTTTTACCTTGAATAATCACCTTGGATTCAGTAGGCACATTATTGTGGAATACCTTGGAACATGATCCTTGGATAAAAATCTTACTCCTTAGATAGACTCAGATACTACTAAGTTAGTGGCCCTTGAAGTCTACGTTCATTTGGTCATTATCTTGGAACTTCATTATTAAATATCATCAATCATGGTTTTCTTGTTACATCTTGGAACCTTCACTATTTATACTATCTTGAGGTGATGTCAGTACTATCTATGCCTCACATGACCTACCAACATAAATTGAAAATTACTTAATTAATGAACTAGTTTCATGTTTAGACACCAGTCTAGGGTTGAAATGGGAACATGTATTTAGTTACATTATACTATTTTACTTTATATATATGCGTGCTTGCACACTGTTACATTTCTATTACACGGGCCAGATATTATAGATACTATTGGTGGTGGTCTACTAAGATTTATCTCACACCCTCTCTGGGTGCTGTTTGGTACCAATAGTAAGTTACATGGTTTTAGTTGTTGAGAAAGGGAAGTATATGATGTCAAACACTTTATTGCATGCTATTTAGGATGGAGCTTGATAGCAGATGACTGAGCCAGAGATTGGGATGATTGGGATAGTATTTTTATTTCCTTATACTTTTCTAGAACATGTTATGACTGCTGTATTGTATCTGTGTTTTATAGTTTTTTATATACATGACATATCATCATCAGTTGTTGTATGTTATTCCAATTATTTCAGTTATTGTTACTATTGTCCCTATTTTTTTGTTGTGCCTTATGTTTACTTATATTTCTTCTACTATTTACATTTGTTGTTATTTATCCACTGTGCTACACTCCGGTAATGAGAGCATAGTCTCCCCACAGACACACCCTAGGCCCTCACTGCTAGTCGGCAACCTCTGGAGGTTGGGGAGCTGTTCTTGATTCCATGTAGCCCACCGGGCTCAGGGAACCCATGAAGTGGAATCTGGGTCTGGGATTTCACAAAGTGGTATCAAAGTAGGTTCTTTTCTTTCATTAATATTTGGAGACAATATATTAGAGATTATAAATTCTTGGGACTTGGTCATAAGTTGTTCTTGGGCGTCGTGAACCCAAGTTTAGGGTAAAATCCAAGTTACCCAAAATATAATTGTTATTATATTTTTCCTATTAAAATTGACATTATTTCACTGTTAGGTGATGCACATGATGTGTGGTGTTGTTGATTATTATTATGACTCATATTATATTTCATACTTGGCCGAATGATATGAGGGCAATGAGAGTTGTTACATGCATTATATTAGGCATCTAAAATTCACATGTCATGCATATTTCCATGCCATAAAGGTGAATTTTACTGCTTTTCATTACTTGATATGTTTGTGATTATTGAGTGATGATGTGATAGTTAGCTTATACTTGTATTATTTTTTGTTGTGATTGAGTGATTTCCTATCTCAATTCATGAGGTGTATGGACCCTTATGGGTTGGGATGTGTAATTTACCGAGTCAATCCATTATGCTATAAATAAATGTGTGTCATTTCCAGTGATACGGTGTATGGACACTAATTCACTGGGAATGGATATCCATTATAAGGTGAATCATGATATCCAAAATGAATTGTTTGCACACCCTTATCCCTCCTTATCATGATTATGAAAGTTAATGGAGTGAACTTGGTAATTAAATGTAAAATGAAATAAAACTTATACTTGAGCACTTACTGGTACCTGGACATTAAGCCGGTAGTTGGGGTAGTATGCCTTGGGTAGTGAGGTTTATTAGGTTCAAATACATCTAGTGATGCTATCTTTTTTTTAAGATTTTCCTGAGGCATGTGCTTGGAATTTTTAGACCAATTCCGCCATGACGTCCTCATATCATACGCCATGAAGGTTGTGACGACCATGCTACAGACACTATGGGCCCTGAGCTGCATGTATTACTACTAGGAGTACCACTAGAGGTACCACCTATTGTACCTGATCTGGACATTGATTCTAAAGTTTGTGATAGTTTCTTTTATCTGATGCAATCCATGCATGGTGCTCCATGGATTACACATATGATGACTGATCTAACTCATGAGTTTGAACAACAACATCCTACGACCTTCTCAGGGGATAAAGATACACCGACTACTGAGTCTTGGCTCGAGGCCACCTTATCTATTTTTCAAAATATGGAGAAACCTCCATAGTGGAGGGTCAATATTGCTATATACATGATTTGGGATTCATCCAAGCATTGGTGGGATGTGATTACCCAGGCTGGTCATCATCAAGGCATGTTATGGGTTGATTTCCAGAATTTCTTCTACGATTAGTTATTTCCTTATATACTGAGAGATGATAGAGCCCGAGAGTTTATGCATCTTTAGTAGGGTTCTATATTAGTTACAGAATATTAAGCGTGTTTCATAGAGTTTCAATGCTTCTAGCTGGTGATGAGATTTCACATGCTAGATATTTTAAGTATGGGCTCCAGTACATCATCCATACAGAAATGAATTTATTTAGCCTACCTAATTTCTCTACAATAGTAAATCAGGCTCTTATCACTAAGCACGACCTAAGGGATGACAATAGTACCGGTCATAGAGGACTAGTTCTGTGTTAGTATAGTAGTTCATCTAGTGGCAGGAAGCATTCTCTTGAGTTTTCTCATTAGGGAAGTGAAAACTAGAGTTCCTGTTTCGATATCTCTTTAGTGTGTCATCAATGTGGAATATAAGAGAATTTGAAGCCTCAGTGTGATAGAGACCCACAAGAGCACTGGGATTGTGGCTGTATGGTGAATCTTTCAAGATTTTGCAGGACCTTTCCAGCAGCTTTGAGTGGAAAAGAATCAATGACATCTCCAGTATTATGAGAAGGTTATTTTGTGCCAAATTAGCCGGGGAATTGGGGTAGCACTGACAAAACTAGCTGAGGAGGAGGTCATGGCCATGGTAGTCAGACTTCTGATCATCAGAAGTGCTAGTAGAGTAGTTATGATCGTGGTAGTTCATCTATTGCATAGGTCTGTTGATTAGGTCAGTTGTATGCACTATAGTCGATACTCGAGGATGAGGTTGTGGGACCATCTACAATACAAATTATTATTTTGGTGGCATCTACTATAGTATCTACTTTATTTGATACAAGTTCTTCAAAATATTTTTCTCTATATCTATCATGGAAAGTCTCAAACTGGAGATAAAATATTATTATGGTGTAATAACACTAGATACACCATTAGGGGTATGAACAGAGGGAATACACCAATGTAGGGACTACCCCCTTGAGGTAGGAAGTTACCCTTTCTTATGAAACCTCTTCATTCTTGAGATGAAAAACTTGGATATCATTCTTGGGATGTATTGTTTGGTTTAGTACCATGCTTTTATAGACTTCTATCATCCCAAGGTATCATTTACATCACTAAAGGGTATTAATTATCTATATAAGGGTGATTGGGATGTCTGGGATAGTATAGAGGGACAAAAGAATCATGTTCTTGGTGGAGTGACCAACCATATTGAAAATATCTTCATAGAGGATCAGGGTTTACGTCAATCTGATTTTCCTCTAGTATTAGAACTTTTCAGGGACATTTTCCTGAATATTTTTCTGATACCACCTGAGAGAGAGGTATATTTTACAATAAAGCATATTCCAAGAGCAACTCTAGTGTCTATTATTCCATACAAGATGAAAAAATAGATATTTAAGAGCTCTAGTGGTAGTTAGAGTATTTAGAGGCCAAATGTTTTATATATCCCAATACATCCTTTTAGGGTTTGCCCGTGATTTTCACCAAGAAGGTAGATGGAACCTTATGTCTATTCATGGATTATAGATGGTTGAACTAGATTATGGAAAAGAACCGATATCCACTAACTTGAATAGATGATATATTTGACCAGATCTGAGGAGTTAGGGTCTTCTCTAAGATCGACCTGATATCGGGTTATCATTAGATGTGAGTAAGGCCATCAGACATACATCGTAAATCTTTTCATAGAAAGTATAGTCTATATGAGTACCTTGTTATTCCATTCAGTCTTATAAACATGCCTTCCATTTTCATTGATCTAATGAATAGGGTGTTCCATCCCTATTTGGATTCTTTTTTCATGGTCTTTGTGGAGGAAATCTTGGTGTATTCTCACACTCGTAGCGACCATTCCAATCATCTTGAGATCATTCTAAGAACACTGAGAGAGAATCATATTTATTCCAAGATTACTAAGTGCCACTTATGGATAGACAAAATTAACTTGTCTGGTCATATTATCTCAAAATCAGGTGTATCTGTTGACCTAGAAAAGGTTAGTGTTGTAGTTTTCTAGGAGCATCCCAAGAACATGTTTTATATTTAGAGTTTCTTGGGGCCGGATGGATATTACAAGCATTTCATACAAGACTTATCACATCTTTATTCACCTCTTACTAGCCTTACTAATAATGGTATTAAGTCTCTATGGTTAGAATCATGTGAGAAATACTTTTAGGAGTTTAACGGGAGGCTTGTCTTAGCACCTATTCTAATTTTTCCAGAGCCTAGAAGATATTACACCATCTTCTATGATACATAAGGAATCAGCCTAGGATTATTGATGATATAGGAGGACAAAGTTATTGCATATGGATCTTGGTATTTGAGGCATCATGAAAGAAATTACCCAACACATGACCTTTATCTAGTATTAGTTGTCCATGCCTTATGTTTCTTGAGACACTACCTTTTGGGTGATTGATTTGTGGTGAAAATGGGCCACAAGAGCCTCAAATATATCTTTAATTAGGATTAATTGAACCTCATACATGGTATATGTGTCAAATATCTACAATCCTTTGATTTTGAGCTTACCTATACACTTGGGAAGAGAAATGTGGTTATATATGCACCGAGTTGGAAAACTCAAACACAAGCTGTACGGGAATCTAGCGATGAATGGAAGTTAATGGACCTTTTTTTTGAACCTCATCTAGAGTTTCATGTTAGTCATGAGTTCTCTTACCTCTCATATTTGATAGTTACCTATTACCTCATTGAGAAGGTGAAGGGTATACAATTTTCAGATCCTGAAGGATCAATTCTCTATGAGAGTATATTAGGAGATAACTCACCTTTGGATTGGTCTATGGATAGAGATGACATCCTATGTATTCATGGATGTGTCTTGTTTCATATAGATATGAGAGAGAAGTTGATTCAAGAGTCCCACAATTCTTAGGGGGAAGTTTATCTAGGCATCTAGAAGATGTATCGAGACATGCGATGCCAGTATTGGTGGCCTGGGATGAAGCATCAGATAACAGGCTTTATCACTAGGTGTTCCACCTATTAGTAGGTGAATGCAGAGCACCAAAGACCTGCAGACTTATTACAGATGCTTCCAGTCCTAGAATAGAAATGGGAAGATGTTTCTATAGACTTAGTAGTCAGTTTACCTAGGTTTCCTAGAGGTAGCGACACTGTATGGGTTATCATTTAAAGACTACCAAAAGTATCCCACTTCATTCTTATTTAGGAAAATTTTTTAGTTGATGATCTAGGAAGAATGTATGTCCGTGAGATCATATGACTCCACGGGGTACCTAGTACTATCGTTTTAGATTGAGACTATTGTTTCACATCATGGTTATAGTAGGGATTGCAAAAGGCTATGGGAACACAAGTTCTTTTAAGCACAACTTTTCACCCTCAGACCGAAGGACAATTTGAATGGATAATACAGGTTATAAAGGATATGCTCCGAGAATGTGTCCTAGATTTTGGCAGATATGGGGAAAAGAATATCCCTCTCATTGAGTTTGCCTATAGTAATATATTTTAGGTGATAATTCATATGGATACTTTTGAGGCCTTATATGTTAGGTTGTGCCGTTCACTTCTATGCCAGCTATGATAACCCTACTTTTATTACAAACTTAAACACAATTAATTACATAAACTATTCACATGATACAACATGAAATATCGAGAGGTATAGTGTATTTGGGGCTTAGGATCATTACATAACAACTTAAAACATGAAATACAACATCTTTATTGAAAACTTACTTTATATGACCACTACATTCCCTCGTACTTAGCATTGCATGGGATAACCTGAGGACATGCATAAGAAAAGGGTGAGTTATAAAGCCCAGTGAGGGAATAAAAATGGAATACATGAGGAGTTAAATACATGTTAGACAATAGGCATATCAATAGAGAACAAGAGAAACATGGACTTAAAGGCATGATAAAGCATGATAATCATAACATGGAAATGTGGCAACAACACTTAACATGAAATTAGGATGAGCCAAGGCCCATTGCACATGAAGCATGAGTAAATCCTCATTGCACATGAAGCACGAGTAAACCCTAGTTTCAATTTAATTAGCATGAGTCAAAACTCATTGCACATGACGTATCATGATACTATACTTTACCCAATGCATTGGAGTGCTATAAGGGCACACCCTTCTTAAACATTTCATTTCATGCATAAGTGTGCCACATGGATCATAAAACATGGATTCATAAAACATAATAATTTATTCCACGAAAAAGGAATGTAGAATGAAGATTTATAATTAATAAGTAAATGTGCATGAAGGTGAATACCCTTGATGGAGAAATGGGCATGGTATTCACTACACAATGGCATTGGCTTAGAAAATTGGTGCAATTTCGGCAGCGTAACGACGTGATATAAGAATTCATAAAAATGGTTGATGAGTGAGAAATGGGTGTCTCATCATATCTAAATGAAATGGACTATAAATGGGTCATATAGATATATGTCCCAACAATTTTAATGGAATTTATGTTCATGATACAAAAGTATTGTTTGAATGTAAATGAGGAGAGAGAAGTTCCTTTCGGAATTTCGGCATAGTAACAGGTGTACATAAGAGGCATTTAATGAGAGAGAAAGGGGTATACCATCATTAAAACAATAATATGGAAGTATGGGTAAGGTGTAAAACCATACCCCAACATTTATAATTGAAATTAAAAGGGCATAACAATATTAAGAAAATTGGACAAAAAAGTGAAAGGAAGAAAAACCCTTACTTGGAAGTGTGCTTTCAAAGGCTTGAGAGAGTCTTGAGAGAGGCTTATTGGGAGCTTGGGGAACCTTGGGAGGATTATAGAGAGAGTAGGGAAGAGGTTGGAAGAACTCCAAAGGCTTTTAGTGAGGAGTAAGTTGGAGCTTTGGTGGGTTTATATAGGAAAGGTGAGTGAATTTTTTATTATTTAGGTTTGGGACCCCTTACATTAAACTAATCCAAACCAAAAATCAGCTCATGGTTTTTGCCCATGGTTTTTGGAAAAGGGAATAGGAAAACAATATTTTATAAGGCCAAAGTACTAAATTCTTAAAATAATGGGGTTGCTTATGTGGATGTGAGTCACACTCACATGGAGAATAATTTAAAAAGACAAGATGTTTAATAAGTCTTGAGGGGTCCATTAATGATTTGTAAAATAAGTAAAACAAACCCAAAATCACATTATTTTAATGGTAAAACATATATTGTCTGAAAATAATGCTTATAGTATTTTGTTACATCACTATTGGGTCATTATGATGTCATAAAACACATTATATATTTAAACGGTATTTAATTTTTACCCAAAAATTTGACTGTCTCAGAAAATTATGAAAAATTAACCGTTGAATAATTTCAACGTCATGATTACAGAAATAAAATTTATTTTATCTAAATAATTTTCTAAATATTTTAATTTTCACTTTTAAAATAAAAACCAACATTTATCGAAAATTCACGGGTTTTGACAAAAATGGATTTCAAACCTTAATAAAAATTACAATTGCATTCATAAAATTATAAAATCATTTATATTTAATAAAAATTCATTTTATAATAACAATAATATTTTATTAAAATATTATTTAATTCAAAAATCCATTAATTCATCAAAATAGATTTCTTATCTGAATATTAACTAAAAAAAATACTATTTGTGCTTTAAAAAAAACCATTTACAAAGTGTCAATAATGACAAGAAGGTATATTCATTATTATATACAAAAAATAATATACATGAACATAGTACTAGTGATTTGTTACATAACCCCTTAAAACAACCGCATAAGACCTAAGGGTAAGGTGTGCGATGGTGATAGACTCATGGGGTGGCTCGGATAACATCGCTCGAGTGGTAATCTCTATAAAATTCCACTTTTTCCGTAGACGGTACCATTTGAGCTTGACATGATGAAGCTCAGCTTGGGATTGGTCAAGAGTGAAACCCAAGGACACCACCTCTTTTTCGAGCTCTGACAAATGGGCTTCGTATGGAGCAATTCTACTGGATGAGGCTATCGGTTCTTTTGTCTGAGTAAATTGGATTTGTTAAAGTATCTATATTTATACTAATCATGTGATCACTGTTCAACGACTATATTAGAAATGGTCAAAATTATTATCATAAAACCAAAGAAGTTGACATTTTATATAAACATTTTACATAAATAGACATTTAATTAGATCAAGTGGGATTTCCATTAATGAAACTTTGGGTCGTTACAATATTCCACCCTTAACAAATTTCTCACTCGAAATTTCCTTTTCCCACACTAAAACAGATGTAGGTAACTCAGCTTCATCATTTCCTCCGATTCCCAAGTTTCTTCTTCAAACTTTTGGTTTCTCCACAACACCTTGACGAGGGGCATTGTCTTATTTCGTAGAACGTTTTCTCTATGATCTAATATCTTCACTGGTTTCTCCTCATAAGAAAGATCATCCTCCAAATGTACCACCTTAGAAGAGAGTACATGTGAAGGGTCTCTTATGTACTTACCTAAAAGGGATACATGAAAGACATCATGTAATTTGGCCATGGTAGGTGGAAGTGCTAGTCGATAGGCCACATCCCCAACACGATCAAGAATATTGAAGGGGCCGTTGTACCTTGGACTTAACTTCCCTTTCTTTCAAAACCTCATGACCTTCTTCCACGGAGATATGCATAGAAAAACCATGTATCCAACTTTAAACTCAAGGTCTCATCGACGATTATCTGCATAACTCTTTTGTTGACTCTGGGATGCCTTGATATGCTGCTGAATTGTTTTCACCTTCTCCACAATTTCCTCGACCATTTCCAGTCCAAGCAGCTTACGTTCACCGACCTCATCCCAACACGCTGGTGTTCTGCACCTTTTCCCATAAAGGGATTCATATGGTGCCATTTGGATGCTTGAGTGGAAACTATTATTATAAGAGAAATCAACTAGAGGAATATATTGATCTCATTATCCTTTAAAGTCCATTGAGCATGCTCTAAACATGTCCTCAAGTGTTTGGATAGTCCGATCGGATTGTCCATCAGTTTGAGGATGATAGGCCATATTGAAGTTCAGTTCAGTATCTAGAGCATATTGAAGACTCTTCCAAAACTTAGAGGTGAATCTTGGATCTCAGTTAGACACAATATATAGTGGTACTCCATGTAACCTTACCACTTCCCTGATATATATCCGTGCCAGTTCATCCAATGAGAAATCCTTCCGAATAGAAATGAAGTGTGCAGTCTTTGTAAGACGATCCACCACAACCCAAATTGCATTGTTGCCTTTGGATGTCCTCGGAAGTCCAGTGACAAAGTCCATGGTGATGTTCTTCCATTTCCATTATGGTATGGGCAATGGTTGCATCATCCCCTTAGACTTCTGCCTCTCTACCTTCACTTGCTGGCACACCAGACACTTTGATGTATATACAATGATCTCCTTCTTCATATTATCCCACCAAAAGTTTTCTCGGAGATCTCGATATATCTTTGTGCTCCCTGGGTGAATAGAGAAATTTGAACTATGTGCATCATCCAAAAGTTCCTTCTTCAGCTCCAGACTTGATTGAACACATAGTCTTTTCCCAAATCACACAATTCCTTCTTCATTAACATTAAACTCAGAGGATTTACCTTTTTCGATAGCTTCTACTTTTTCCTGAATCCCCACATCATCCTTTTGAGCATCCTTTAACCTTTCCAAAAGAGATGGTTGAGCAATCATTTGTGAAAGGATTGATGATTTTCCCTTCTTTATGATTCCCATGTCCATATTCATCAAGTCTAAGAATATTGGATCCTTCTCAATTCTCATCATTGATAGAATCACTGGGTCCTTTCTACTTAGGGCATCTTCCACCTTGTTCTCTTTACCAGGGTGGTAATGTATTGAACAATCATAATCCTTGATAAGCTATATCCATCTTCTATGGCGCATATTAAGCTCTTTCTGTGTGAATATATATTTAAGACTCTTGTGGTCAGTATATATATCACATTTCTCCCCATAGAGATAATGCTGCCAGATTTTCAAGGCAAATATCATCACTGCCAACTCCAGATCATGTGTTGGATAGTTTCTCTCATGGATTTTCAACTGCCTTGAGGCATAGGATATCACTTTATCATTCTGCATCAGCACACAGCCTAATCCCTTCTTTGAAGTATCACTAAATACCACAAAAGGTTCCCCACTTGTGGGTAAAGTGAGCATGAGCGTAGTGATAAGCCTCCTTTTCAACTCCTTAAAGCTTTCTTCGCACTCATCACTCTAAGAAAACTTTACTCCCTTTCGAGTTAGCTTGGTAAGAGGGTTGGAAAATCGTGAGAAATTTCTCACAAATAGTCGATAATATCCATCTAACCGCAAGAAGCTATGGATATCTGTTACCGATGTTGGCCTTGGCTATCCCTCAATTGCATCTGTTTTGGAGGGATCCACAGATATCCCATTGCTTGTGATGATATGGCCCAAGAATGAGACCTCCTTCAACCAAAACTCACACATGTTGTACTTTTCATAGAGCTTCTCCTTGCGCAAAGTCTCTAGTACAGTTCTTAAATGCTTCTCATGATCCTCCTTGGTTTCGGAGTATATTTGAATATCATCTATAAAGACTACCACAAATTTGTCGAGGTAATATCTAAAGACTCTATTCATCAAGTAAATGTATATTTCTGGATCATTAGTGAGTCTGAAAGGCATTACTATGAATTCATAGTGCCTGTATCTTGTGCAGAAAGTAGTCTTGGGGATATCTTCCTCCTTCACCCTTACTTGATAATATCTCGACTGCAAGTCCACCTTGGAGTAGTATTGTGCTCCACGCAGCTAATCGAACAAGTCATCAATTCGTGGGAGAGGATACTTGTTCTTTATCGTGATTTTCTTGATCTCATGATAATCGATGCAAAGGCGCATTGACCCATCCTTCTTCTTGACGAAGAGGACTGGTGCACCCCATTGTGAAGCACTTGGGCGTATAAACCCTTTATCCAGATTCTCCTGTAGTTGTTTCTTTAGATCTTCAAGCTCCACGAAAAACATTCTATATGGAGTCTTGGATATTGGTAGAGACACTGGTGTAAGTTCAATTGAGAATTCAACATCTCTTCTAGGAAAAAGACCAGACAGTTCCTCGGGAAACACTTCAGCGGATTCTCTCACAATAGGCATTTCTTCAAGTATGGTTTCTTCCTTGGACTCAATCATCTGAGCCAAATATGTGTGCTTATAGGGTAGTAATATTCATGCTTTAGATGATGGAGCTAAAGGAGATTCATCTTCCTGCGTACACTTGTAAAGAATCGGGGGGTCAATTCTCCATATGGAGTGTGATTTACCTTTCCCAACAATTTATGTTGGATCTATATAAGGAAAGCCAATCCATGCCAATAATTACATCAAATTCCACCAGAGGGAGTATGATGAGGTTCACCGGGAAATTTAATCCATAGATTATAACAAGGGAGGACTTATATTCATGGGATGCAATGATTGCCCCATTTTTCGTACTCACCGACATCTTCACTTCTATGACTTGTGGTGGTGCTGGGATTGTTCTACTAAACTTTACACTACTGGAAATTTAGGATATAGCCACGGTTCTAAACTGTGGCTATAGGCCCTCAAACCGTGGCTATAGGTAATAGCCACGGTTTGAGGAACCGTGGCTAAGTTTGGCGTGGCTATAGGCCCAGACCTATAGTCACGGTTCAAACCGTGGCTGTATACTTAATGCCAAGGTTTCAACTGTGGCTATATTAGATGACAGACATGCTCTATAGACACAGTTGGAAACCGTGGAGTTAGGTCTATTGCCACAGTTACAAACCGTGGCAATAAACAAATAGCCACGGTTTTAAACCGTGGCTATAGGGTGTGCACATACATAAAAAAAATACCCCCAACCCCCTGGACACCCCCGAGACACCCCACTGGACACCCCCTGGAAACCCCCTGGACACCCCCCAGACACCCCCCGGACACCCCCCTGGACACCCCCCTGGACACCCCCTGGACACCCCCCTGGACACCCCCTGGACACCCCATGGACACCCCCTGGACACCCCCTGGAAACCCCCCTGAACACCTCCTGCACCCCTCCCCTATGCCTTGCAGACCCCCCCTGCCCTCCTCCCCACTGCCTTGTAGACACCCCCTACCAGTCCCCCCCTGCCCCCTGCCCCCTGCCCCCTGCCACCCCCCCCTGCCAGCCCCCTTGCTTTTCCCCCTGCCCCCTGCCAGTCCCCCCTGCCCCTGCTAGTCCCCCTCTGCCACCCCCTGCCAGTCCCCCCTACCCCCTGCCACCCACCTGCTTGTCCCCCTGCTTGTCCCCCTGCCATCCCCCTACCCCCTGCTAGTCCCCCTGCCCTTTGCTAGTCCCCCCTGCCACCCCCCTGCCAGCCCCCCTGCCCCCTGCCCCCTGCTAGTCCCCCTGCCACTCCCCTGCTTGTCCCCCCTGCCCCCTGCCCCCTACCACCCCCCCGCCAGCCCCCCTGCTTGTCCCCCTGCCAGCCCACCCCCCTGCCCCCTGCCAGTCCCCCCTGCCCCCCAGCCCCCTGCTAGTCCCCCTGCCACCCCCTGCCCCCTGCCCCCTGCAACCCCCCAGCCCACCTGCACCAGGCCCCCCTCGCAGCCCATCTGCACCAGCCCCCAACCCCAGCCCCCAGCTACACTAGTCCACCCCCAGCCTAGCTGCACCAGTCTCCCCCACCCTCCCCAGCCCCCTGCACCCCACCGGCCACCTGCTACCCCCAGCCCACCTCCACCCCCCCCCGCAGCCCACCTGCACCATCCCCCAACCCCAACCCCTAGTTGCACCAGCCCCCCCCCCCCCACAGCCCACCTACACCAGCCCCCAACCCCAGCCCCCCAACTGCACCAGCCCCCCCCCCCAGCCCCTGCTACCCCAGCCCACCTGCACCTGTCCCCCCTCCCGAGCCCCCCTGCACTGGCCCAAGGATCCTACATTGTTTCACCAAGGGGCTACATGGTTTAGACTTGGCTATGCGCAACTCATGCTAAAAAATTGTGTGCAATTCAAAATGAACTTAAAATTATCCTCACGAAGGGAGGTCATACTATTTTCCTCAAACCATGCACCTTAACCATGAAGAGTATGGAAACCTCAAAAATTTCCATGTTCTGACCTGGAACTCCATGGAGATAAAAACCAAAACTCTACTTAACCAAATAACAATAAAAGAACTATGCAGTGACATAGGGGCTATCATAAACTCCCCGCCATGCTAATTTTCCTCCTAGAATTTCCTTGGTCAAAACTAGAGACAAAGGAAAAGAGATGCAAAGGAAAACAGAACTAGCACACTGTGACCAGAATTTTTCTAGTACATTGTGTCTTTTACTTCCTCTCTCAATGTCTCCCAACATTATGAAAGTATTACCACTTCCTATCTACGTATTCACGTTACACATTAGGGGGTGAAAAAAGATAAAACAGAACTAGCACAGTAAACTGCAAATAAGTGAAATCTTGGTGTGAAGTGATGCAAAAGTAAAAAATCTCACATTATTGTGCCCTATGACACCCAATAGATCCCCTGGACACCCCCTAGACCCCCTGGACACCTTCCACTGGACACCCCCTCCCTTGGAAACCTTCCACTGGACACCCCCTGCCCCCTGCTAGTTCCCCCCTACCACCCCCTGCTTGCCCCCCTGCCAGCCAGCCCCCCTGCCACCCCTTGCCCCCCCTGCTTGTCCCCCTGCCTTTCCCCCCTGCCCCATGTTAGTCCCCCTGCCACCCCCTGCCACCCCCCTGACCCCTTCCCCCTGCTAGTTCCCCCATACCACCCCCTGCTTGCCCCCCCTGCCAGCCAGCCCCCCTGCCCCCTGCTAGTTCCCCCCCTGCCACCCCCTGCTTGCCCCCTGCCAGCCAGCCCCCCTGCCCCCTGCCACCCCCTGCCAGTCCCCCCTACTAGTCCCCCTGCCAGCCCCCCCAGACCCTGGACACCCCAGGACAGACCCCCCCCACTGGACCCCCCCACTGGACCCCCTAGACAACGGATGGATGTCATGGGCTATTGCTAAAAGACCGAATCTGGCTGATGAAATCAGCAGTAAGTAAGAAGAGGTAAATGAAGAAAAATGAATAAATTTTTCCCAATATACTTGGGGAATTTTATTCATCAGCAGTAAGAAGAACAAAAGAACAGTAGCTGAGAGTTCCTTCCCCAGAGGTGGAGAATGATTTTTTTACATAGGATCTGTCTAATATTTAATGGAAGAAAGAGGGAGAGGAAATTAAGTACCTCATTACAAGTGGTAGCATCCAACAATTATAGAGCTAACCATTCAAATATTATGTGATACATGTACAATAAAATATGACAGACAATTCCAAACCAATGTTTTCAGTTGAATTGAGCCTTTGTACCACCTGCTATGCACGTTTTGTGGAAAGATGGATGAGAGACAGCGTTGAGAGGAGATATAGTTTAGGAATGAGGAAATACGAAAAATTATAGAGATAAACATTCAATGTTTCTCTAAGGAGGAGTAACCACCGCAGGGTGTCATCCTGGAGTAGGGCCAAATCATGGCGTGATCGCGGCGTGACCGCGGCGTGACTGCGGCGTGACCACGGCGTGACCGCGGCGTGACCGCAGCGTGACCACAACGTGTTGGCCCGGTCCAGTGACATCCCACCTGTCTGGACACACCTCCCCCCTATCTGGACACCCCCTCCCCCGTCTGGACACCCCCCCTACTATCCCAAATATAGAATCCCACTTACCCTAAAAGACAAGAGAGACCCCAAAAAGAGATTTAAACTGAACTCAAAAATGAGAAAATTCAATCTAGTACATAACACCGATCATTCTATCTATTCAAATAATAATGTCAAATACCTCCAGATCATGCACTAAGAGATCCCACACCACTTCAAAGTTAGAAACCATCACATAATACACATGAAATTTAAAACATTACGTGGACCTCTTTACTAAAGGCATGTATGGATCCAACAAGAATTATATAGTATTTGGATTTAAGAACTACATTTCAACTAAAATTGATGATATAAAAGAATGAGTAACTTCAATACCAATTAACTCTAACAACATAGAGATAAAAAATAAACACCATACCTTTATAGTAGCTGGACATGGTATAGATTCTTTTAGTGCATACTCTACAATATAAAGAAATTCAGTATTAGCTCCCCCTCAACACTCTTGCACCAGCCCCCCCCCCCCAGCCCCCTGCTACCCTAGCCCACCTGCACCTGTCCCCCCTCCCCAGCCCCCCTGCTACCCCAGCCCCCCTGCCACCCCCCATCCCGCCTCCACCCCCCGCAGCCCACCTGCACCAGCCCCCAACCCCAACCCCTAGTTGCACCAGCCCCCCCCCCCCAGCCCCCTGCCACCCCCCAGCCCACCAGCACCAGTCCCCCCCCCGTAGCCCACCTGCACCAGCCCCCAACCCCAGCCCCCAGCTGCACCAGCCCCCCCCCCCAGCTCCCTGCTACCCCAGCCAACCTGCACCTGTCCCCCCTCCCAAGCCCCCCTGCTACCCCAACCCCCCCTCGCAGCCCACCTGCACCAGCCCCCAACCCCAGCCCCCTGCACTAGCCCCCCCAGCCACCTGCTACCCCCATCCCCCCTGCCACCCCCACCCCCACCCCCAGCCCACCTCCACCCCCCCCCCCGCATCCCACCTGCACCAGCCCCCAACCCCAACCCCTAGCTGCACCAGCCCCCCCCCCCCCCCCCCCCAGCCCCCTGCCACCCCCCAGCCCCCGCAGCCCACCTGCACCAGCTCCCAACCCCAGCCCCCAGCTACACCAGCCCCCCCAGCCCCCTGCTACCCCAGCCCACCTGCACCTGTCCCCCCTCCCCAGCCCCCCTGACACCCCCAGCCCACCTCCACCCCCCCGCAGCCCACCTGCACCAGCCCCCAACCCCAACCCCTAGCTGCACTAACCCCCCCCCCCCCCCCCCCCCCCGCAGCCCACCTGCACCAGCCCCCAACCCCAGCCCCCAGCTGCACCACCACCCCCCCCAGCCCCCTGCTACCCCAGCCCACCTGCACCTGTCCCCCCTCCCCAGCCCCCCTGCTACCCCAGCACACCTGCACCTGTCCCCCCCTAATGTCTATGTGTTTTAGTTTACCATGAAAAACTAAAATATTAGAAAAATAAAGGGTTGATTGACTATTAGAATAAACATTTATAACATAATTGAAAAGGATAAGTTTAGAAGATGCACCTTTCATCCATATGGATTATTTCACTTCCTCAATCAAGGAAATATACATATATTCCATGGTTGAAATAGAAAACATTGACTGCATTTTACATTTAAAATAAATGAGGCCACCATAGGAAGTGAACACATAACCATTCAAGGATATTCTAGTGTAAATATTACATTCATAGTCTGCATCTACATATCCAAACACAATTTCAGAATTGTTGACATCTTTACCATAACATAAAGACATATTAGAGTTACATGATGGGTATCAAAGAATCCACTTAAGGGCATGAAAATATGGCATCCCAGGTGTGGTCATAAATCTGCTATGACTGTAGATTTCATAGGCAATATCAGGTCCCATGGAAATTAGAGTACATAATGCTACCAAAAATATTATCATAATGGATTTTACACCTAAATTGAATATCATCATCAGTAATGGGTTCTTGTGTTAAAGAAAATTTAAAGTTTTTTACTAGGAGTACATTGGAAATTTTGAGATATTCAAACATGCGTCTATTTTTAATACTTAATATTT
This sequence comes from Viscum album, assembly GCA_963277665.1. Classification (NCBI taxonomy): domain Eukaryota; kingdom Viridiplantae; phylum Streptophyta; class Magnoliopsida; order Santalales; family Viscaceae; genus Viscum; species Viscum album. Next base: position 1,401,564,919 of record OY728156.1, on the reverse strand, counting down.
AACCATTTTGAGATAAGTAAGAAAATTTATTTGGTCTATCTCTAACAATTTCAATGCCTAAGGTTTTATTAGCTATGCCTAAGTCTTTCACTTCAAACTTACCATTATTTTGTGATTTTACAATAATTATGAGGATCATGTTCTTACAAATTGTAATCATGTCATCAACATAAATCATTAGATTTCATGTAGTACTTCATTAAACAAAACATTGGAATTATGATTTGAAATAGAGTTACCAGATTTTATAGCACCGTTCTCACTATCTATAGGTGGTGAAATAGTTATACCTGGTGCCTGTGAAGTATCTGTGGGATGTTTTATTAAATTTTCCAGATCTGGACAGCACTGCATTTTCTCTATAGAGACATTCATAACCTGCATGGGCTTAGGTTCCTGGACAACCCTCTTGCACCCCCTTGCAACCCCCTGGACAACCCCCTTGAACACCCCCCTGCACCCCCCATGCCCCCCTTAGTCCCCCATGCCCCCCCCTGCACCCCCTGGACAGCCCCCCCCCCCCCCCCCCCCTGCCAGACACCCCTACCCCCCTGCTTGGACAACCCCTCCCCCTACTGGACACCCCTCCCCCTACTGGACACCCCTGCCCCCTGCACCCTACCCCCTGCACCCCACTGGACAACCCCCATGCCCCAACTGGACAGCCCCACTGGACACACCCTGCACCCCCTGGACACCCCCTGCACCCCCTGGACACCCCTCCCCCCTGCTGGACACCTCCCCTACCAGACACCCCTCCCCCTGCCCCTTTCTACACCCCCTGGAATGTGTTTCTATTGATATAAATGATCATCTTATTGAGTTATGTTTTGTATTAGAAAACATACCAAAGTACAATGAGCATTGCAGGATGATAGGCCATGCCACTGATAAGTGCAGAATTGTACAGAAATTCTGCAAGCCATCCTCTATTAATACTTCGTTGAAAGATGCTCTAAAAGGGAAAAATATTAATACCACGGCGTGACCTCGGCGTGACCGCAGCGTGACCGTGGCGTGACCACAACGTGTTGACCCGATCCAGTGACATCCGCGGGGCAACATCTTCTGGCTAGGAGCGAAGGAAGCGGGAGGAGGCTGGAATGCTGGTGGAAGGGGGCTGGTTGCAGCTGTTGGGGGGATGGTGCGGGCAGATTCGAAGGTGGCAGGGGGGATGTTGCGGGCTGGAATGCCGATGGAAGCGGGATGAAATGAAGGTGGAAGGGGGCCGGTGTGGGCTGGATGTGGCTGGAGCAGGGCCAAATCACGGCATGACTATAGTGTGACTGCGGCGTGACCGCGGTGTGACCGCGGCGTGATCGCAGCATGACCGCGGCGTGACCGTAGCGTGTTGGCCCGATCCAGTGACATCCACGGGGCAACATCTTCCGGCCAGGAGCGAAGGGAGCGGGAGGAGGATGGAATGCGGGTGGAAGGGGGCTGGTTGCAGGTGTTGGGGGGATGGTGCGGGCTGATTCGAAGGTGGTGGGGGGGGGGGGGTGTTGCGGGCTGGAATGTTGGTGGCAGCGGGATGAAATGAAGGTGGAAGGGGGCTGGTGTGGGCTGGATGTGGTTGGAGTAGGGTCAAATCATGGCATGACTGCGGCGTGACCGCGGCGTGACCGTGGAGTGACCGCGGCGTGACCGCGGTGTCACCGCAGTGTGTTGTCCCGATCCAGCGACATCCGCGGTGCAGCATCTTCCGGCCAGGAGCGAAGGGAGTGGGAGGAGGCTGGAATGAGGGTGGAAGGGGGCTGGTTGCAGGTGTTGGGGGGATGGTGCGGGCTGATTCGAAGGTGGTGGTGGGGGGGAGGGGGCTGTTGCGGGCTGGAATGCTGGTGGCAGTGGGCTGAAATGAAGGTGGAAGGGGGCTGGTGTGGGCTGGATGTGGTTGAAGCAGGGCCAAATCACGGCGTGACTACGGCGTTACCGCGGTGTGACCGCGGCGTGACCACGGAGTGACCGTGGCATGACCGCGGCGTGACCGTGGCGTGACCGCAACATGTTGGCCCGATCCAGTGACATCCGCGGGGCAGCATCTTCCGGCCAGGAGCGAAGGGAGCGGGAGGAGGATGGAATGTAGGTGGAAGGGGGCTGGTTGCATGTGTTGGGGGGATGGTGCGGGCTTATTCGAAGGTGGTGGGGGGGGGGGGGGCTGTTGCGGGCTGGAATGCTGGTGGCAGCGGGCTGAAATGAAGGTGAAAGGGGGCTGGTGTGGGATGGATGTGGCTGGAGTAGGGCCAAATCATGGCGTGACTGCGGCGTGACCGCGGTATGACCGCGGCGTGACCGCGGCGTGACCGCGGCGTGACCACGGAGTGACCGCAGAGTGACCGCGGCGTGACCGCGGCATGACCGCAGCGTGACCGCATCATGTTGGCTCAATCCAGCGACATCTGCGGGGCCACATCTTCAGACCAGGAGCGAAGGGAGCAGGAGGAGGATGGAATGTTGGTTGAAAGGGGCTGGTTGCAGGTGTTGGGGGGATGGTGTGGGCTGATTCGAAGGCGGCAGGGGGGGTGTTTCGGGCAGGGGGATGTTCAGACATAAATACACCGACCGAGATGCTCGGATAAACCAAGACTGTATTGCTCGGATAGAGGCGATCTAGCAATACTTCTGCATGCAGTAACTATCAGAAGGTTATAATCATAGATGAAATGGTTCAAGATAACCAGACACAGTATGATAATTTTAATGTAAACCAAAAAAATTAAGGGGTCATGGAATGACACGAATGGGCAGAGTGAGAATATCAGATTTATCATCGGATGGAGTACACTACAATCAGAGGAAAGAATATGCAATGTGAGAATACAATATGCAATGGAGGATCATCGGATGGTCCAATAAAATTGTACGCTAAGTAGACACCCTATGATCAGATGATTCATGTATAACATACCCAGTAGTAGAAAAGTTGAAAGAATATGATATGAATCTACATACACAAGAGTTGGAGCACCAAAAAAAAAATGAAACTACTGATGATCATGTGATAATAATACAATCGAGCTGAGTAATAAATACAATAAAGCATCTAATAATCATATAACTCCCTTGAAAGTATAGAGAATAGTTTATGTTCAATGTATAAAGAATGATCTGTTATATTTGGATGCATGGAGAAATTAAATTGCATAAGATAAAATTATATTTTTCATTAAGAGAATATTTTGAAAAGCACATTTACAATTTTTTAATTTTAATAAAGAATTCAGAGTACATAAAACAAAAATCATGATGGAATAAGTTATTACATACCGTTAGGTACAATGATGACATTGATATAGTACCTGAGTCAGTTGTTTGGGATCTTGCACCAGAAGAAGCACCCTATAAGCAGATAAACGGTAATGTCAAATTGAATGATTACTCATATATTGAACATAGGTGGCTGAAAGCATCTAATAATCTACACTCATGTAAGAATATCCTCATTCTTATGCTTGTGAATAGAAATAATTCATCCTCGTTAACTTGTAAGCACGCCTTATCTCTCTTTTAATCTCATGCTCAACAAAAGCATATTATCAGGTGATGCGCCAACCATTGCAAAGAGCATAAAAACATGGGTTTGAAAATGTAAAAAGTATAACATTCTTAACAGGTGTAGGAAGCTTCTATGGACCTACCACTACATGCTAAAGTGTCAAACTGTGATGCAGAATACTGAAATATGCTTCTGTTTTTAGGAATCTTTAAAACTAATGGGTATGTTGGATGGTTTTAAAACATTAAACAAGTTTATACATTCTTTAAAAAGTGATTCATGTCATATCTAGATCCTATAACCCATTTTTAATTTCATTTTTTCTAAGCTAATTTTCTTGGAAAAGCTCTTTTATGATAATCTCTAAAAGTTCTATAACCTCATGGAAACATTGTCTATGTCATGGTCTTTCCAAGCACCTATTATTCAAACATTCTTTGTAGGAATAGAGAGTTGTTGATCATAGGGAAATACAATTACTACCCCTCAGTCTACTATTGAGGGTGTCACGCTATAGGTTGTCACCCTAAAATCTGAAATTAGGTCCCTTTGAAAATATTTCTAGGAATAGAGAGTTGTCGATCATAGGGAATGAGCTAATATTGCAAGTTTACCAATATATTCCAGAAGAAAACAGGGATTATGCACATATCCCCACCACTTCACAAGAATACCATTAGCATATCCTGGTAGAAAATGGAGGGATACATTCAGAATATTTCAATGCTTCAATCGAATATGTCTTTCAGTATATTATTGTGACAAAAAATGTATTGGCCATTATTCTCGCAACAGAGGGAGGGAATGGAGATGAGTCACGACGGAGGGAGGGTTTCTAAACCCACGAATAAAACGAGAGGATGTCGGTACCGTGGGTTTTTCTACTCTAAAGCCACATTTTAAAAAAAGTGAGGCTATAACTTAACTTATAGCCATTGATGGTAGTTGTGCATTTTAATATCATGATGCCAAGACATGTAAAGTTATAGAATTTTGTAGTTGAGCCCATGGTAGGGGACTTGGGAATTGATAATTATGCAAGGATAAAAATCAATCGACATATAGTTCATAAAGGGGGCATTATATGATTTTCAAATATCTATCTCATGTGCAGTGAATAGTCAATGAAATTGAAGGAGAGATATGGTATAGATTCTTGAAGTTTGGATCTGTGAGGTTTAGAGTTTAGAAGAAGTGGGAGTTTTGAAAGATCTTCTTGTGGTGTCGCCTGAAATTTGAGGAGACTAAACCTGGAACACTAGAGCAGTGTCTTAGAGCATATAATGTTCTCTTTGAGGTTAGGATCTTCCAGAGATACTCAAAGTCTAGAGTGATGGTCTTTTTTTCTCTCACATGAAGTTTTTCAGAGTTACACCTATGACCACATCGATGCTGGAAGAGAGACAACTCTGCCGAGAAGGGTGGTTCGGAGACCTGGAGAGGCACCACGTAGGCTGGGAGGCCGGAGGATGGAGGCCGCAGGGCAGAGGAAGGGTGGTGTCAGTCAGGGGCCATCCGTAGCTGGGAGGCTGCTGGGAGGGCGGGCCGGATAGAACCGGGAATCCACAAGATTTTCTAGCAACCCTAGATGGCAGAGAAAAAAAGAGGGAGGGTTCGGTTTAAAGAGCACCCACTGATACCATGTAGAAGATGAAATCTCCTTACCTCAAGTTGAGACAAAGACTTTTATAGATTGAGAGAAAGGAATACATGAATGAAAGTAATTCAAGGAAATCCATACAATATTGCCATTTTCAAGAAAGAAAAACAGATATTATAAAAGATAATGCCTTAACTTCAATGGATGAATCTTAAACAGAATCTAGCATAAGAAAAAAAAAACAATAGCAAGTGACAAAAAATAATTACTAATTGTCCCTGTCAATTATGGAACCAATTAAGTAGTCATCGACATGATGACATCACTGAAGGGGTTATTCAAATGAGAAAGACAGTGAATAAATCCTTACAGTTTGGAAAGGGCAGAAAGATTTTAAAACATATCAGGAAGTTGGCCCTGAAATTGGTTGTGACTGACGTTTCTATGATCAAATGAAAAAGAAAGCTGGTAAACATCTTGAATTAAGAGAGTGAAGATGAATATGATATTCCAAGAAATTACTTGAAGAATAAGGCATAAAATTATTCTTTTAATGGGAAAGGTAAGAATTTATCTAAGTTTAAGATGTGAAACTTTTTATCTAAGTGTGTAGATAGTAATTTTAGTAAGGATAATGAAGAGGCGGAATCATCTAGTGAAGATGGTGAAATGCTAATAACTGAAAAGGTGAATAATGAAGTATTCAAAAGTGATGATAGAAGCAATGATGAAAATGAAAGAGATATAAAAATAGAGTGAAGATGAAGATGATATTCCAAGAAATTACTTGAATAATAAGGCATAAAATTATTCTCTTAATGGGAAAGGTAAGAATTTATCTAAGTTTAAGATGTGAAACTTTTTATCTAAGTGTGAAGATAGTGATTTTAGTAAGGATAATGAAGAGGTAGAATCATCTAGTGAAGATGGTGAAATGCTACTAACTGAGAAGGTGAATAACGAAGTATTCAAAAGTGATGATAGAAGCAATGATGAAAATGAAAGAGATATAAAAATAGAGTTCATGCTGAAAAAGAAACTTAAAGAGTGTCTCTTGAAGATTTCTCACTTAGAAATAAATAAAGGTTTTAAGAATGATGGTCAATTATCTATCAACAATGACATCATACATGCTACTTTTGCATTCAATTATAAGAAGGATGGTCAATTATAAAAATGATTGACTGTACTTTTGACCATATTATGGACATCATCTCCACAATGACATCATCCAAACCTCTATATAATTGACCATCTTATGGATCATTTTTATAATTGACCATCCTTCTTAAAACTTTTTATAATCTATCAACAATGACATCATAAGCATATTTCATGCCCTTAGTCACTTCATGGGAAATTTTAAAAGCACTTGGAATAACTTAAGCCCATTCCAAGCATTAAAACCATCCAAACACCATTTTGAGCTTACTAAGCGCATGAAATATGCTTTTAAATTCATAAAGAAGCATTTAAAACACTCAATCAATTTATAACACATAATACAAGGGAGTTCCAAAGTAACACCTACCTAAAATCAATGGCGGGTGAGCTGGAACCGTCTGAAACACATAGCCTTCAGTGGAAGATTCCCAAAAAAGTACGAACATACCCACGTGAGCCCTAGAAACAAATAGAACATCAAGAATTGGCCAAATTGGAACCCTTAGTGTTTTAAGAAACTAAAATCACAACAAGGAAGGAAGAAAAATGTAGGGAAAAGGAGGGATAATTGAAGTAGAGTCCATACCTTGAAGAATCATCCATGAATCACTATGAAATCACAAAAAAAAATGCAAGAGGAGAGGTGGTCAGAGGAGGGAGGTGCGCATGACTATGGGATATCATGCAGGAGGTGGGCTAGCAGTGCCGGAGGAGGAGGGTCGCGGTGAGGTTGGGGGGGCGTCGGCAGAGAGGTGGGGAGATCGTGTTGGCCAGGTGGTGGGCTGGCAGTGCCGGAGCCACGTCGACAGGGAGGCGTCGGAGCGCGCCGGTGGGGAGTCGTGCTGACTGCATCGGAGCCGGAGGAGGAGGAGGAGGAATCGCAGGGGGGGGGAGTAGGGGAGGATGGGAGGAGGGGAGGAGGAGCGGTGAAGGAGGAGGTGGAATAATCGTGACGGAAGAGGGAGCAGGTATACGGGAGAGGGAGGAAACCGTGAGCTACCTGTAGCCATGCTTTTAAAACTATTGTGGCTATATCAAATTCATGTTTCTATTCATTCAATAGAAGTATATAATTCATTTAAACCCTATACCTTTGAACTAGTCTCCTAATTTTGGTTTATCTCATCAACTGAATCATATTTTCTAAACTACTCGACTTAGTTTTTCCTACATGTATACACCACAACATCTACCAAACACTAACATCATTATATGGTAGAATTCAATTTATAAACCAAGAATAAAATTTACATCTAAAATGTACCTCAATATCAGTATCATCAAAACCATTACGACCCTCATCATCTCCTTCAGAAACACCAACATCATCATCTCCTCCTCTCAGACCACCATCTTCATCAACATCTGCATTGGCATATGCACCTAAATCAATTGCAAGAGAAGAAGAATCCTTATAAACCAAACACAAATAAATGAGAATACATTTAATTAATGAAAACACATTTAATTAATGAAAACACATTTAATTAATGAAAACATAAAAATGTTATCACTAAAATCAACAAATCAATCCAGATTTATTTTACTCACAGAAAATCATAAAAAATGTGAAAAGTGAATCACAAGTTAGAGACATCGACCTCAAGTAAGGTTAAGAATAAAAACACAAACAAGGAATCCAAGGAAGTGACTACTAACAATAGCAATGCAAAGGTCCTCTGCCCTGCCAAGTCCAAGGAATCTGTGAAAAAGGATGATGTTTCTATCCCTTTAATGGACTTACAGCAAACATAAGGTGCGACTTGAAAAAAATCTTATCTCCCAAAACCTGCTCCTACAGTGGGAAGGGGAGTTAAAAAATTTCCTGCAACTGATAGGGCGCTACATGTTCCTATAAATCTGCAAGTTTCGAGTTTGAGAATTAACCCTCCTATGGTGGGAAGTGAAGTTAATCACTCTACTGCTGAATTTGGATCTAAACTGGTGCCCAGTGCTCACCCTGATAGTACTCTTGTTGTAACTTCCATAGAAGTTCATGGCATGGATGTTCAACCCACTTGTGTGGAATCTAAGTTTCCCATCGATGAGTAGTTACTAGAGAAGTTTAAGATACCCATCACAATGGAAGGGGTGATTTCCACCCAAAGTCATCCATCTCAAAGTGGAAATAATCTGAGACTGAGAATCCAGCCTGATTCTGATATGATGAAAGAGTTAACTCCTGCTCGAGAGGAGGAAAATTCTGTTCTAAAAAAGGGCTCCCTTCCAAACCCCATCTCTATTTTGGGTGTTTCCAAGCCAATTGGAAAAACACACAATGTGACGGAGTCGACTATAATGCCTCCTCCAGCAAGAGAGGCACATACACCTATGAAGAATGTTGAACTATTGAGATCAAAGGTTTCTACCTCTCTTACAAGCAGCGCCCCACCTCAAGCATCAAGGACCCGGACAAACAGAAATTTTGGTACTCATAACACTTTTGAAATCCTTTCCTCTCTTAGTAGTGATGATGATGGGAATAAAAGTGACAGAGTGAATAAAGAGGAAACCATAAAGACTGATGCTGTTGTGGAGCACCTTGATGATGCTGATGGTGAAGGTCCATGGATACAAGCCAGGACCGGGAGGAGAGGTCATAACTCCCACGACAGGGGTGGAAGACTTCCTTTTCATAGTATGAATGCCCATTCTAAAATGGGTTGATGTCTTTTTAAGTGTTGTGTTCTTGTATTTCCTCTAAACTTTATTCTTTTTCTTTATAATTAAAATAAATAGGCCTTTGTGCCCTTAAAAAAATTCCTATTAATATAGATATTATAGTTAACTACTCTCATAAACCTCAAAAAAATTGAACATTTTCAAGCCTTGAGTTCCAAGCTAAGTGTACTTGTTTTAAGCCACAAAAACCATTCTTAAAAATGCACAATTTATTATCATCATCATTTATTTGAAATCCACATAGTTGACCAATTTAAACTTCCTTAAAAAACTCCAATGAGAAAAGAATACTTTTTATTATATACATTAGATATACCTTGATATTCTCTATATAACTATGGTAAGAAACAATTTGATAACCTCAATACAATCAATTGGTGAAAATATTTTATCTAAAACCACCCTACCAATCAATGAATATCCCTTTCACAAAATTCTGACTATGAATTTTATAACTTCTCTATTTTCATTAAGCATATTTATGAATACTTGTTTCGTAAATATGATATTTTCATCTATTGTTTGTGGAAAAAATTTCTACATGTCATTATTTTATGTCTAATTTAACTCCTCATTCATATCTTTAATCCAATTTTAATCATTGGATGCTTAATCAAATCTTTTTTACTCAAATAAATATAAGAGGGCATTTCTTTTAATTCTATACATCATCCTAGTTTATACTACAACAGATTTGTCTCCCAAAATGTTCTCTTCATCAATATGTTTAGTTCTAGTAAATCTTTTAGGTGTAATTGGAATCTTTATGTCTTTTTCTTTCTCATATTCATCAAAAAATTCTATGATGGAGTCCTCACTAACCCTAAGAGACTCTCTAGTCTCTTGTAAAGATTCACTTTTCTCTACATTATGTTCAATGCTCCTGTCATAGATTCCTTTTTCTTTCCTATCCATTATTACAAATTTTATTTCCAAAATTTTAATGAGAATCTTATTAAAAATTCTATAAAAATTTCTTCTTAAAGAATATATATGAAATATAACTTAATCGTGTTATTTATATACTTTTCTTGATTCCCTTCCATGTTAAGAATATAGAACTTACTACCAAAGACTCATAAATACTTCAATGTTGGTTTCCTTTTATAACTTAGTTTAGAAGGAAACTTTTTTTTATACATTGTAATACCACTAGAGATCACCATAGTTTGTGTTATATTATTGACTGTTCTACTTTACCTCTCAACCACCCCATTATATTAGGGTGTCTATATTATAGTAGCTTGTTGAGCAATATCATATTTCTCTAGATGCTTCTTAACTAAATAACAAGTGAATTCAATTCCATTATTATAACTTGGCACTTTGATATTCATTCCAAATCATGGTGTGAATCTAAGGTTAAATTTTCAACCATATAAACCTATCATTGTACTCTATTGAAAGAACTTAAATTTCCTAACCCAATCATATTGGTTCATCACAAGCCATCCAGATCCTGATGATGATGCATAGACTCCAAACGTCACCACATTTTCAGAACATTCAATTCCCAATCCCCCTATTTTAGGAGGCACATCATGTTCAACATTATAGACCAATGAATTAAACTCTTGAAACATGGTGAAATTATTAGGTCTGGTCCTCCACCAACTAGACTACCATCAAGCCCTATCGCCAGCTTTGACATAACCATGATTTAACACATTTAGATCATCAAAACTACCGCAAGTCCGAAAACTAGTGCGATTCCCTCATTTGAGTCATTAGTCAATCAATCCCATGTTATGATTTCCATAAGAACCAATTAATTTACAAATATAAAGAAACCTTGGATCTTTACTATTTCCACTCAACCCAAATTCCCATGTTCGGACTCTAATCTCCAAGAAAAACCAACTCAATTTAGGTACTCATTGGGTTGTTGGAAACTAATTTCCATTTGAAATACCTACCTATTGGTCTCCCAAAACCAAAACTCTACCCTCATGGGTTTATATTTCCCATGACTGATTTCACTCTCTCCACTATAGGATAACCCTTGTCATAACATCACTTGATCAAAATCCAAGCACCACAACCCACATTCTGTCTATCCCCAAACATGATGACTGGATTCATCCAAAACCCATGCATTCTTAAGAGATAACCAGAAAACTACTCAATACCCATTCTCTGTGCATGATAATTCCATTCTTGGCATGTGATGAGTTTTCTAGAAAAAAATATTATCACCTTCCACACCATCCATTGGTGCACTCACCACCACATGGATTTACTTAAAATTTCCCCACAAGAAACACCTCGAAGATCCAAATCTAAATCTATATACCACTTCTTTCAAGCAATTATCAAATCACCCTAGGAAACACTTTTCCTTAACCAAGATCTGGTATAACCATACCCAATATATTTCCAAATAGCCCTTTTTCATAGGGCACTTCCTCTGTTTCATTTGAAGCTATGAGATACCTCACCTATGAGAATATCGCTAAAATTTCCATCGATTCTCTACCCTCTGTCATCTAACACTGATTAAAAAATACACAACTTCCATGCATGAATTGTTTGTGCTTACTCAACTTATGTCAAAGTCAATAGGTGTATGCTCCTGTACCACCCAGTTGCAACCCATCTCACAGCTCCAGAAGTCACGTCACAACTGAACTAGGATCACATGCCTAATTAAAAAAATTACCATTCCTCTTGGATGTCAGTTCCATGAAACCCAAGATTAGAATAAATTGATCCACCGATCTAGAGAAGGGAAAACATGAGACCTAAATACCACATTGGAGCCGAAATTCAGAAAATACTTGGCGAGGCAAGGAGTGCAGTAGGTAGGGATTTCTCATGAGAAATTGAAGAAGGGTGGATTTCGCTAGGGTCCCCTGAGTGGGGTCAGTGAAAAATCACGGGAGGAGGATGCCAAGGTAGGACTTGGTTCGACTGAGAAATCGGAAAGGCGGGTCCATTGTGTTGGAGGAGAAGAATCGGGGGTGGATGCATGGAAGGAGGATCCCGAGAGGTGGAGTGTCCGCGTCTGAGCCGGTCGGGGCAGCGTTGAAGCCGTGTCGGGGAAGCGTCCGAGAAGGAGAATCGCGGTGAAGTGGGGTGACCACATCAGATGCACGTCGCCAGAGGAGGTGGGGAGTCCGCGTTGGAGCAGCGACAGTGGGGAAGTGGAGTGGCCGCACTGGAGGAGGATGATCATGGCGAGGTTAGGTGGCCCATCGGAGGATGAGGATCGCGGAACGTTGGGGAGAAGAGTCGCGAGGAGGAGGGGCACGATAGGGTTATAGTAAATTGAGGAGTGGGGTGGGTTAATTGCCACGGACAACGAAATTTCCATGGCTATAAGAAGGATATAGCCACATTTCCTTTTGTCCATGGGTATATCTCCGTAGCCATAGCTCTAAATTCTAGTAGTGTTAGAGATATAAAAGAATGCGTAGAACCTGAATCAAAAAGTAAGTTCACTATTATTTAATGAATAACTAGCGTACCTATCACCACTTCTTTTTCGGGGTTCACTTCGGCAGAAGCGATATAAAAAGCTCTTCCTTGCTGCCTTGGAGGTTGTTGGTTGCCTCCAAAAACCCTTGGATTAGGGAACTGATTTGAAAAATGCCCCGGTTCTTTGAAGTTGTAGAAATGAACAATGCATTGAGGTTTGAACGGAGCGTTACTCTCCTCTGTCGCAGCTGCGGGTCTTTCTTGCTGACAGTTAATAGCTAGGTGCCCTTCTCTTCCACACCTAAAGCATTTCCTTGTCCCCTTGAGGCAATTTCCAGGGTGCTTCTTTCTGCAATTTTGGAAAGTGGGGTGCTGGATCTTCTTAGCACCGTTGGATTTATCCATTGGACCACCAGCATTGAAGTCCATCTTATGCTTCTTGTACCCATGATACCCCTATGATTCCCCGATCTCCATTTCGACCTTGAGGGTATATTAGAAAATTTCCTCATAGCTGTCGAAGTCACGGATCGCTAATGATTTCCGTAGGCTAGGCTTCATCCCACCAAAGAAGCGGTCAACTTTGCATTCGGGGGTAAAAAAAAAGCTGGAAGCGTATCGTGCAAGCCTTGTGAAGTTTTCCTTGTATTCTCCAACATATTCTTCTTGTTTTTTCATGAGGTAAATGAAGTCCCTTTCCATCTTAAGCCGGAGGGTGCGCGGAAAATATTTATCAAAAAACATCTTCCGGAAATCCTTCCATTCCAACACCTCGATATCCTCCTCAGGCTTCGTATTTTTGATCAATGTCCACCATTGATCAGCTTCACCCTCCATATGATAAGCTTCCAGGAGAACCTTCTCTTGTTCAGAACATTGAAGGATGGAGAAGATCTTTTCAATGGAGTTGATCCATTGTTCAGCAATCGTGGGATCAGATGATCTACTAAAAGTAGGAGGCCTTTGTCTCATGAATCTCTCGATAGTGACTTGTTCTTTCTTCGGGGGGGGGGGGGGGGGGGGGTTGAACGTTCCTCTTGAACCATGTTTCTATTCAAATCATGAGTTAGCTGAGAGAGAAGCATGACAAAGTTCACGATTCCTGCTCCCATTGGATTGAGCATCTCATTAGTACATTCATCACACTGATCTTCACATCAGTTGTTATCACTATTCCTCCTATTACCGGCCATTGGATAGAATAAAAGGAAAGTTAGGGGTAACACATAAAGGGCAACACAAAGAAAAAAGTTGATGACTTATAAATTAAATTTTATTTCCTTAACTTATGAATCTATAGGCTTCAATCTAGGCTTTTCGTGATCTACTTTCTAACATATATTCTTAGGGGTTTTTTTATTCCCTTAATAAGGGTTCATACTAAGCTTGTGAATTTATCAAAGCATATCCCCCGAGAGTGTCATAACCAAGAGTGCAGTAAGGCCCGTTGTCGTGCACCAGTTCCCGTTCGAGTCTAGCTCAAAGCGGTGTTTTTGGGTTTTACCCCTAGGATACATCTGTGCCAGAGCCGCCTCTACCTGCTCATATCCAGACATGGATGTATTTGCTTGATAACCCACTTACTCAATACTCACCAAAACTTAGGGATGTTTTTATTGTACTTAGTCTTGTATCTAAGGCTTTAATAGGGTTTTCTAATCCTAATCCCAAAAATAACTAAACCTTCCTCTGATACCAACTTTGACAACCCTGCTTTTATTACAAACTTAAACATGATTTATTACATAAAATATTAACTTGATAAAACATGGAAGATCAGAAGGTCTAGTGTCTTTGGGGCTTAGGATAATTACATAACAACTTAAAACATGAAATACAACATATTTATTTAAAACTTCCTTTACATGACCACTACATTCCTTCGTACTTAGCATTGCATGGGATAACTTGAGGACATGCCTAAGAAAATGGTGAGCTATAAAGCCCAGTAAGGGAATAAACATGGAATACATGAAGAGTACAATACATGTTAGACAATATGAATATAAATAGATCACAAGAGAAACATGGACTTAAAGGCATGATAAAGCAAGATAATCATAACATGGAAATGTGACAACAACACTTAACATGGAATTAGCATGAGCCAAGGCCCATTGCACATGAAGCATGAGTAAATCCTCATTGCACATGAAGCACGAGTAAATCCTCATTGCAATTGAATTAGAACGAGTCAACACTCATTGAACATGACGTATCATGATACTATACTTTATACAATGCATTGGAGCGCTATAAGGGCGCACCCTTCTTAAACATTTCAATTTATGCATAAGTGTGCCATATGTATCATAAAACATGGATTCATAAAACATAATCATTTATTCCATGAAAAATTAATGTGGAATGAAAATTTATAATTAATAAGTAAATTTGCATGAAGGTGAATACCCTTTATGGAGAAATGGGCATGGTATTCACTGCACAATGGCATTGGCTTAGAAAATGTGTGCAATTTCGGCAGCGTAACGGCGTGATATAAGAATTCATAAAAATGGTTTATAAGAGAGAAAGGGGTCTCTCATCATATCTACATGAAATGGACAGTAAGGGGGTTATATAGATATATGTCCCAACAATTTTAATGGAATTTAGATTCATGATACAAAAGTATTGCTTGAATGTAAATGAGGAGAGAGAAGTTCCTTTCGGAATTTCGGCATAGTAACGGGTGTACATGGGAGGAATTTAATGAGAGAGAAAGGGGTATCCCATCATTCAAAAAATAATAGGGAAGTATGGGGGATGTGTGAAACCATACCCCCACATTTATAATTGAAATTATAAGGGCATAACAATATTAAGAAAATTGAACAAAAAAGTGAAAGGAAGAAAAACCATTACTTGGAAGTGTGATTCCAAAGGCTTGAGAGAGGCTTGAGAGAGGCTTCTTAGGAGCTTGGGGAACCTTGGGAGGATTATAGAGAGAGTAGGGTAGAGTTTGGACGAAGTAAAAAGGCTTTGAGTGAGGAGGAAGTGGGATCTTGGATGGGTTTATATAGGAAAGGTGAGTGAATTCTTTATTATTTAGGTTTGGGACCCCTTACATTAAACTAATCCAAACCACAAATCAGCTCATGGTTTTTGCCCATGGTTTTCGGAAAAAGGAAGAGGAAAACAATATTTTATAAGGACAAATTCAGAACTTCTTAAAATAATGGGGTTGCTTATGTGGAGGTGAGTCACACTCCCATGGAAAATAATTTAAAAAGACAATATGTTTAATAAGTCTTGAGGGGTACATTAATGCTTTGTAAAATAAGTCAAACAGACCCAAAATCACATTATTTTAATGGTAAAACATATATTGGACGAAAATAAAGATTATATTATTTTATTACATCACTATTGGGTCATTATGATGTCATAAAACACATTATTTATTTAAACGGTATTTAATTTTTACCCCAAAATTTGACTGTCTCAGAAAATTATGAAAAATTCACCATTGGATAATTTCGACATCCTGATTCCAAAAATAACATTTAATTTATCTAAATAATTTTCTAAATATGTTAATTTTCACTTTTAAAATAAAAACCGACATTTATCGAAAATTCACGGGTTTTGACAAAAATGGCTTTAAAACCTTAATAAAAATTACAATTTCATTCATAAAATTATAAGATCATTTATATTTAATAAAAATTAATTTAATAGTAATAATATTTTATTAAAATATTATTTAATTCAAAAATCCATTAATTCATCAAAATAGTTTTCTTATCTGAATATTAACTAAAAAAACTATTTGTGCTTTTAAAAAAACTATTTACAAAGTGTCAATAATGACAAGAAGGTATATTCATTATTATATACAAAAAATAATATACATGAACATAGTACTAGATATTTGTTACATAACCCCTTAAAACAGCTGCATAAGACCTAAGGGTAAGGTGTGTGATGGTGACAGAGTCTTAGGGTGGCTCGGATAACATCACTCGAGTGATAATCTCTATCAACTTCCACTTTTCCCATAGATGGTCCCATTCGAGATTGACATGATGAAGCTCAGCTTGGGCTTGGTCAAGAGCGAAACCCAAGGACACCACCTCTTTTCTGAGCTCCGACAAATGGGCTTCTTATGAAGCTATTCTACTAGATGAGGCCATCGCTTCTTTTTTTCTGAGTAAATTGGATTTGTTAAATCCCTATATTTATAATAATCATGTGATAACTATTCAATAGCTATATTAGAAAAGGTCAAAATTCTTAACATAAAACCAAAGAAGTTGACATTTTATATAAACATTTTACATAAAGATAAATTTAATTAGATTAAGTGGGATTTCCATTAATGAAACTTTGGGTCGTTACACTGGATGAAGGTGGGTGAGGCAACCATTTTAGGTCCTCATCTCATTTAGGATTTTTCAGAGTAGGTTTAGCTGATCAGAAACCGTATGACTACTACTCAGTCTAGAAAAAAATCATATGCTGATCACCATTGATGACCTCTAGATTTTGAGGTTGGGCATCGTGTTTTCCTTCAGGTATCACCCAGGATAAGGAATAGAAGGATACATATGCTAGTGAAACTATCGCATCGTTATGTAGGTTCGTTGAAGATCCTAGAGAGAGTTGGGCTGGTAGCCTATCAGTTTCTACTTTATTAGAGGTACCATTCCATACACGACATCTTCCATGCCTCATGACTTCTCTAGTATCATACTGACCCATCTCATACCATTTATCCTAAGGAATTTGAGTTAGATGACAATGCTACCTTTGAGGAGTATTCAGTATGCATCATTGACCGGAGCATGAAGGATCTTCGAGGTCGGTCTGTCCCTCTGGTATGAGTGCTATGGTAGCACAACCGTGTGTAGGATGAGACTTGTGAGAGAGAAGTCGATGTACATGCCTAGTGGCCTAAGTTTTTCTCAGATAGTGGTTCTCCACCCTTGAAAGGTGAAATCAGGGATGAGTTCTTTTAAGGGAGGAAGACTGTAAGAACCTAATTTTTCAATAAGGTATGGATCCTTTAAATTTCAATGTAATTATGTATTTTGAACCTAAATTGGATGCCTACTGAGTTAGTGAAGGTTACAAGGGTTTTTGGGGATTGTTTGGAGCTCTTAATATAGTTTTTTGGGGGAAAACAGGCCTGGAACATGGTTTATAGTAAACCTTGTGGGAAGGCCGCACGATTAGAGAAAGCTGTGTGAGTGGCATGTTTTGGACAGAGCCTTACCACATGGTTGGTTTATGGTTTCCATAACCATGAAGCCTAACCATACGAGTTCCCCTTTTTCCCAAGTACCCATGCATGGTTTGTGCATGGTTTGGAAAACCGCACGAACAAACTGTGCACATGATATTTTATGGGTAATTTTACCATTTAGACGTTAAAAATTTAATTAATCTTCCTCCTTAATACTAATACAAATTACTGTAGGATTAACAAAATTTTCACCCATTTTGGATCTCTTTGAATGCCTAAGGTAGGGATTGAAATATCTCATTCGTTTTTGGGATCTGATCGAGCTTCTGTTCATCATGTTGGATGTGCAACGATAAGTACTCAATTTCATTTAATCCTTTAATCTTATCTCTTTCTCTCAACCTAGTTATCAAGGTGTGATCATTTTTACATTTTTCTCAAATCTACTCTATTCTAAGATGAATGTGAAGATGATATCGATGGAGGAGAGTTATACAACCCTAATTTGGGTGGTCTATAACTCATCCCTCAAGTTTGTTGATCATGTAATTGTTGTGTGGGGCCCACCGATTTCATTGGGTGTCGTTTATTGAATTTATATGCCATTCTTATAATCATTAGAAATATATGGTTATTCTCTTTTCATATATGTGATTAATTTTTGGTGGTTATGCCCAAAACTCCATCCACCCCATGTAGGATGTTATGCCATAATTGAGTTTTTAGTATTTGACACATTTGAGCCACCATTTGGGTGAAACTTGGATTGGACCTTCTAAGGGTAATCTTTTCTATATTAAATGGATTGATTTATATTTTGAATTATATAACAAAAAGTACCATGTATTCTCACCACTTGACCCACTTAAGGTAAGTGCTTTAATTGATAATTAAATATTAAATGGAAATTGGTAAGTATATGAAGTATATGACTAAACCAGATTAAATGTAAATAAATAATAGGTTTCATGTCCATAGAACCCATTACCACATTAATAGAAGGTATAGGAACAAAACTTAATCATTGAATATGACTTAAATTGAGTTAATAAAGGTTCCATGCTAAATGGTCCTTGTCTCACTAATTAAAGGCAAGATTTGAACCAAATGGACTTATTGATTAATTATGACTTGATTAAAGGGTTTCATGATACTTGGTCTTTTAACACTAATGAAAGACAAGGATTAAACTAATTAAAATTATATATATATGACTTCATTATCAAATAGGAGTGGATCGACTCGATATCACCTTGAATTCTTATCGGAGAATTCCTTGAGCACTTAAGAACCCCATTCTGATTCAAGGACACAACTTGCTTAGGTTGAGACCCACCTAGATCCTGATCCTTGTATATTCTTAGATTCCCAGTATGACACCACAGGATCCATCACATAGTATTCCAATATTCCTAGGATACACTCCTTGTATCCAAAATTGACAGGTATGTGCCATGGTTACAACCCATATGGCCCAGTCACTGCTTAACCCTATTTTAACTTGGATGATGACCTTGGATTCGGTAGACACCTTATTGTGGAATGGATGGGAACATGATACTTGGATTAAAATATTACCCCTTAGATAGACTTATATACCACTGAGTTAGCATCCCTTGAGGTCTATATTACCTTGTTCATTACCTTGGAACTTCATTATTAAATATAATCAATCATGGTTTCCTTGTTACATCTTGGAACCTTCACTATTTATACTATCACAAGGTGATGTCAGTGCTGGATATGCCTCACATGACCTACCTACATAAATTTATAATTACTTAATTAATGAACTGATTAAATGTCTAGACACCAACCTAGGTCTGAATAAGGTACATGGGTATTTAGTTACATTGTACTATTTTACTTTATATATATACATGTTTGCACACTACTACATTTCCATTACTCAGGGAAGATGCTATAAACACCATTGGTGGTGGCCCACTGAGATTTATCTCACACCCTCTCTAAGAACCATTTGGTTCCCAGATCAGATTAAATGGCTGCAAGTGTTGGAAAAGGGAAGTGTATGACTTCGAACACTTGATTTCTTACAATTTAAGATGGATTTAGATAGTATATGACCAAGCCAGATCTTGGGATGCTTGGGATAGTCTTTCAATTTCCTTTATACTTTTATAAAACATGTTATTCCTACTGTATTGTATCCACATTTTCCATTTTTCTAGATACATGACATATCATCATCAATTGTTGCATGTTATTCCAGTTATTTCAGTTATTGTTACTGTTGTTGCTATTTTTCCATTAGGCCTTCTGTTTACTTATATTAATTCTACTATTTACCTCTGTTATTATTTTTTCACTATGCTACACTCTGGTAATGAGACCATAGTCTCCCCATGGACACACCCTAGGCCCTCCCTACAAGTTGGAAGCCTCTGGAATTTGGGGTGACGTGCTTGAGGCCATGTGGCCCACTAGGCTCGGGGCACTCATTAAGTGGCATCTAGGTCCAGGACATCACATTTATATATGTTAATATATATATGATATGTAAAAGTTATAAAAAAATAACTAGGGGTTTGGGGGTGCGTAGTAGTGGGTGGTTTAATTTATTTTTTATTAATAGATTTATATATGTATATATAGTATATATAATATATTCATGTTGCAACATTTTTAAACAAATAATGAGGTTGGGGGTATGCATGAACATCATTGGTTGAGTTTGATATTTTTTTGTTAATATATAATGAGTTATTATATATATATATATAATATTTTATGGAATTTAATAAAAATATAAAATATAGACCAATTCAAAAAATAATTAAAGTTGAATTAATTTATTTGAAAAGTTTTGATTAAAAAAGCTGTAATAAATTCCAAGTCTAAATAAATATCAATCATCATAATAAATAACATTCATAATAATATATGAAAGTTGTAAAAAAAAATTTAATGAGGGGTTCATATATGTGGGTGTGTGTGTTAATTATTTTCTAAATAGATTTATATATGTGAATATATATATATATATAATATGTGAAAGTTATAGAAACAAAATAACTAGGGGTTGGGGGGAGCACAATAGTGGGTGGGTTAATTTTTTTCTCAATAGATTGATATATGTATATATAGTATATATAATATATTCAAGTTTCAACACACTTAAAAAAATTAATGAGGTTGGGGGTGTGCGCGAACATCATTGGGTGTGTGTCTTATTTTTTTATTAATATATAATGAGTTATTATATATATATATATACATAATTATGTTAAATTATTGATATATATATATATATATATATGTTATTAATATCTTTGTTTATATATATATATATATATATAAGTTGTAAAAATAAAATTAATGAGGGTTGCACATCAGTGAGTGGGTATGTTTTGTTTTTTTCTAAATATATTTATATATATGAATATATATATATATATATAATATGTGGAAGTTATGAAAACAATAACTAGGGTTTAGGGGGTGTGCATTATTTGGTGGGTTAATTTTTTTCCTAAATAGATTAATATATGTATATATAGTATATATAATATATATAATATATGAAAGTTGCAGCATACTTAAAAAATTAATCAGGTTGGGGGCATATGAAAACATCATTGGGTTAGTGTGTTATTTTTTTGTTAATAAATAACAAGTTATTATATATATATTATTGATAACTTTGTTTATATATATATATATAGAATTTTAATTTATAACCTGGCACACTACTAGGACTAGTTGGTCCAAGCGCAACCTTAGAGACTTGTGGTTGTGGGTTTAAGTCTCCCTATGGGTAGTTTACCAGTTTTTTTAGAGTGGATGATATTTTATGGGTTGGGATTCATATAGGACAGTGGGCCGGCCCGGCTCGGCCCGCTGGCCTTCTTGTGTATGCCCAAGTCCAGCCTGCCGAACCATCAGCCCAAGCCCAACCCGGTCTGACTCAGACATTGTCAGCTCTAGCTGCTTGGGATTTTAGGCTGGTCCGATTAGGCTTTTAGGCCGCTGGTATAGAATTACACCCTTAGATATAGGTCAGAAAAAGGAAAAGGTCCCTATGCTAGGGATTTGAGTTGGTCTTGGGAGGCTCATGGATGAGGATCCATAATTGGAGTCAGGACCCATTTGGGGATTAATTTGTTTGTCTTATTTTTTGGTTTCTTTCACTTTTTGCACAATTAACATGACATGGAATATTTATTATTGGTTGTGTTTTGTACCCTATTTAGAAAATAGTTAGTAATTCATTTTTTAATTAATTATCTATCTTTTCCTCATTTCATATGTTATTTATTGTGGCATACTCTGGTAAAGATGGTATAGTCTCCCCACGTGATCTATTAGACCCTCACTGCTAGTTGGAAACCTGTGGCATATGGAGAGGTGCGCTTGAGGTCATGTGGAAACCTAGATTAGGGAATCAGTTTAGTGGATCCTTGGTTGAGATATTACATAGGAAAAGGTATTTGGAGGTATGAATAAGTGAAGGGTAGTGTCAGCCTTTTATAAGTGGGGGAAAGAATTCACTTGGAACCTACTTGGAAATTTCCCAAAAGACTCTAACATAATAAAGTAATTCCAAAGAAAAAAGCTTCAAAATGAACCTAATTTTGAAATTGGGAAGAATAAGGTGTAAATGTGTCCTTTAAATAATATTTTTACAAGTTGGTAAGTCATTTTAACCCTTATCTTCTTAGTTTACTCCCACGGTAAACCCATTTTCATTTTAACTGTGGTAATTAATTTTTACTATTTTCACTATTAATTTGGTAAAAAATTAATTCAAACTTATTATATAATATAAATTATTATAATTTCTGAATTTTATTCACAAAAGTGGTAAAATTTAATTTAAAATCAATCCTGCAGACACAATGATAAAGTAGGGTTTTAAAGAGAAAATGTTCAAAAGTTTACTTTTTTTTATATCAAAATTCAATATGAAATTGATTCTAATGACATATATTGAATCAATGGAATTATAATTGAACTAATATAAATTTAAAATTAATTTAAAATACAATTTAACTTTATAAATTATTTAAATGAAAAAATAAATTTCAATTAAAATTCCGTAATTTTCACTATTCATCAAAAAATGAATATTTTCAGAAAAATCCAAAAAATTCACCATAAAATTATTTTGATATGAATATTTTAAAAATAAATGTTATAAAAGTGTAATTTAAAAAAAATAAAATAAATGTTCCATAAAAAGGCGATAGAACTACTTTTTATAAAAATAAATTTTTAAGAGTAAAATTGGATTTATTCTAATATCTTATTTGGAAAATACCTAATATCAATGTAAAACATTTGATTGAATATATAATATATATATTTTATTAAAATAATTCACCATTTTTTTAATTTATTGATTTAAAACTTATTTATGTGCATAAGATTAGTTTTTTAGAAAATGATTTCCATTATTTTTAAAAGGCTTTATTTTCATTTCTAATTAATTGATCACCAAATAATTAATTATATTTGAATGTTTAAACCATATTTTAATAATTTATTTAGTTATATTCATATACATTATTATAATGGCTAAGTGATAACTATTATATTAAATAACAATATTTTAATAGTATGTCATGTTTTGTTTAAATTCGGTGTTGTGTGTAATGTAAGATAAATTTGGTATTATGTGTAACACAAGAAAAACTTATTTTTTCATGTAATGAAAGCTAAAATCAATGTTAAATGTAAAATGACACAAACTCAGTGTTGTGTGTAATGAAAAATATTAAAAAGATTAAATTTATTAGATTTTTTTCATAAAATCTTACGGTGTTACATTCTACCCCCTTTAAAATGAATTTCGCCTTCAAAATTTTTCTTGGTCATTAAAGGTTTAACACTATAAAATTCCATCATAGAAACCCACATCATATAAATAAATAATAAAACACCATTTAAAAAAGGATATTTTTAAACATAATGGTTACCTAAAGTAACTTGTAACTACATTTCCATATAGGAGAATATAGGTGGGAAGTGAATATTTGAACATGGAAAAAAATCATAAATAATTACAGAGAGTGATAGAGATCATAGATCACTTGGAAGGTGGTGATACTGAGAATGTTAATGAATACAAAACCATAAATCTATAATGATTTAAGAAAATGTTTGATTCCTCAGAAATGAAGGTACTAGGATAACATTTTTTTAAGATCCTTTTCCTATTTTTGGGAATTCTCTTTCTATATAGACTGAGAACATATTAAAACATTCTTACTAGATATATTTTTATTTTGTAGGCATAATTTAATCCTTTGGTTTTTCTTTGATCAATTTCCACTTCATCTCATACTCTAAGAGAATAATTTTTCATGCATGAAGCACTAGATAAGATATATAGTAGATTGATAAGTCATTTCTTGTAAAAAAAGGTTAATCACTAGTTATCCATTTTGGATAAATATTTATATGGTTAAGTAATAAGTTAATATCTAAAAAATTGTCTGGGTTTAAACTTAAACCATTTCATAAATGGTTAACCATATGAACGTTATAAAATATTAAAATCCAAAACCTGAGAAAGAAGGTCACTAAATTTATAGTATGATATTATCATTAGTCTCCCAAACAATATGAAGTATCATTTAATTGTCACATACCAAACTTGTGAATACCTTCATCATGTATTTTCACGAAACATGGTAATAACCCAAATTACTATAAAAACTTATTGAAAATATACATGTTTCCTTGTTACTTAAATAAAAAAAATATTTTTGGTGATATTACTTAAATATAATAATGTTTTACACTCCCTAAATGATAACATAAACCACCTTGTCAACAAATCCTTTATCAGTTCTAAGGTTATCAGTACTATCCAATTTACTTTATTTATTTAAATAATCTCTTTACCCAAACTAAACACCATTTTATAAACCTAAAGAAAATATTAAGGGTTATATTACTTTAATAAAAATATGAACTTGCCATTAAATCACTTTTCTAGCCAATTGGTACTATTTAACATATTTTTTTATAAATCTTTATTGAAAAACTTATACCAAAAAACCCCTATATATTTCATGATTCATATAACATAATCCTTGAATTATAATACATAAACACTTAAATCATTCCACTTAAATGATTGGCATGGAATAGATCCTTCCTCAGTCTAGAATTTAATTCATGGGTCAGGGAATTGAGTTGGATCATTCTTGTATTCCCCACATATAAGACAGTGAACTCATTAAAAATTTATCACTCTATAGTGTTCCTTTACACACAAATAACATCTTCCCCTCCATTTGAGATATTTATATTGGTTCTTATTCCCACCTTGTTGACATGTATAAAGATAAATCTTATTTACTCTATGTTCATTACCACATAAATTTTCATAAAAGACCTACTTCCTCTTATTCAATGTTTTAGGAATCTCACTGAATTTCACATTGTTAATCATATATCACGATAGCTAATTAGGCATAATCACAATGTCTTTCGCTTTATTAATAATTCAATTTTTTTACTCATAGTCACCAAATTTTCCATCATATTTAATGTTAACAAGATTTATTTTGGTTTCAACCATTGATTAAGATAAAAAATCATAGTGTGAGCAACGCTATCCATACCTGGAAGCCAAATAATCATGAAAATCACTTATAGGATATCCAAATCATGGAACCTTATTTTTAATCTATGACACCTTAGGTTTATTTTATGTCATTCATATTCATCATCTATTTAAATTCTTCATGATTTTTCATAAAGTGTTTGTGAATTTCTAAATCACATCTCATGAGAGTGTCAAGTTAGGTGTGTAGCAAGGCCCATTGTTTTTCACCAGGTGATGATAGAGTCTAGTTCAATGTTCCCTTTTTGGATTTATTAACCCTAGGTATATCTATTACAAATACACATCCACTTGTAGTATCTAGACATGTATTTAATTGCATGGAAACTAATCACTTTATCCTTTACAAAAATTCCAGGACATTTTCCTATACTTTGTATCATCCTTAGACTTATCCTTAGAGACATCCCGAGGTACATCCTTAAAAATATACCTAGTAATATCACTAAAGTTGTCTCATCCTAGTTTCCAAAGGTTGACTAAACCTTTCCTTTAATACCAAATATAGTGACCCATGATTTTTATACATGGATATTATATATTTTTAGATGAATATTCAATACATTACAGAAATACAAGCCTGAGGACTATAATAGTTTAGGACCATTGGAAACTTAGAATACAATCTTATTAATTTGGTGAAATATCTTCAAGGTCTCTCATAAGGATATTTCCCTTTATTAATCTTCACAAACATACCCTACTTAAACATTTCTTCATAGCATGGGGAAAGGAAATATAAGAAAGTGTGATATCAAATTCTCAGTAAGGGTAAACAAGGGAGATACATAAGTATAACATAGACATAATTTTATGATAACATGAGCATAAAATATGAAAACCACACCCTTTATATCAAAGATTATAATCTTGATTCATGGCATAAATCTTGGAAGTTCATAAGATATGAATTCTAAGAGAATAAAATAATATAAACTATGAGATCATAACATTAGCATAATATATAGAATTGTGAAATACACATAAGAATAAAAAAAATCATTTTTTAGTAGTTAAGGATCATTGAAAAAAAATTCAAGGCACTCCATGGGTTGATACACCTCATGGGTTGGATGCACCACACTCCCTAGTGGTATCACTTCCCTCATAGTGTAATGGTTTCAATCCTCAAACCATCATAGTAGTCAAGGTTCACTCCTAATACCATCACAATGGACAAAGTCCCTTACTAAATTGGGTTCACTCTCTATTACATCCCTATCTTATTGAACCAGGTTCACTCCCCATTCCAGTCTTGTTTATATCAAGATATATTAACCTTTACCCAATACATTGGAGGTAGATATAGATCCCACCCATATTTTTTTATAAGGTAACCACCAACCTTTTTTATAATGTAACAACTATCATATAATTAAAATCATACATATGTGTTCCACAAAGATCATAAAACATTCATCATATCAGAATCTATGATATAAAATTGGTTTCATAAAAATTTCATCAAAACATTACCTATGTAGAATAAAGAGGTTTTATAATCATTTCATCATTTCATCAAATCATAACCCATAGCAAAAAAGTGGGTTTCATAATCATTTTATCGTGATATAACCCATGAAATAGAAATGATTTTCATAAACATATTTCCATCTTAAACATAAACCATCCTAGGAAAGAATAAGAATTGTATCCTTTAATAATATACCTAGTAAATCATAAGTAAAATCAAAGGATTTAAATTATATGGAAAATTATTTTGAAAGATAAATAACTTGGAACATTTCGTGATGGAATTAACCTTTTTTGAAAATCATTTTTTTTAAAACTGAACTTTATAAAAAAAATTGGAAATCCTTTTCTTTGAAAATAACATTGAAAACATAGAAAGGAAGATTTAAAAATATTTAAAACATTTCTTGAGAAAAATATCCATTCTTATTTGAAAAATTATTTCTAAAACATAAACCATTTTTCTTTTAAAATAATAGTTAAAGCTTATAATATATGATTTTAAAAATCATTTAAAAAATTTAATGAGGAAAATTTTATTTCCACTTTGATTTAAAAAAAATACATTTTTATATTTTTTTTTAAAAAATAAACTCGAAAACTTATAAAGAAATCTTTAATAATTATTTAAAATATTTCTTGAGGAAAATATTCTTTCCACTTTGAAAAAGGATTTTTAAAACATAAAATATTTTGAAAACATTTTTGTTTGAAATTAACCTTGAAAGATTATAAATGAATATTTTAAAATTAATTTAAAACATTTATTGAGGAAAGTATCATATCTCAATTGAAAAAATTAAAACATTTTTGAAAACATTTTTATAAAATATGGTTTTGGAAGAGAACACTTTTTCGACCGAAATGATGATTTTTCATAAAAAAATTATTTTAACCTCTTGAGTACATAAAGAGAGAAAATTTAAGGGAAAATAAGTATTATCATGAAATAACCATATTAAAATAAATTTCATGTGTTTCTTGATAGATAGATCGTAATATTTCATCAATGAAAGCATAATCATAAACAATCCTGATAAATGATGAGATTGTAATATAAAATCATTACCACTTTAGTAACTTTGACTTATAAGTAAAATGAAATAATTAAATTAAATGAAACTTAAAATATAATTAAAATAATTATTTTCCTAATATAACATGTCAAAGGGTTAGTATATACACTATATAAAAGAAACTAGGTGTATAACATTACAATATGCCTCAATGAAATGGTATTGAGATGAAATCCCGTATCGATTTGTTAAATTTTGAGCTGTAAACCCCATAAAATAGAGATCATAAAATGGATATTTAAATACCAATAATTTTATGTGAATAATAAGAAAATACATTAATGGGAATTAGATACACCACATAAAAGAAATAAGTGGTGAATATGACATGTGTCTCACATATGTAAAAAGTGAGATGAAAATCTCTCACATTAAGTCTTGACTTCATTCATACTCATTAAAATCTCCTATAAAATAAATATAAGTTCATTATAAATATATTAAATAACCATATTAATATATATCATACCATATATGATTTTTTATGACCTTTTATTACCCTTTTATTGATGATTCAATGTCAAAGTTATGTTTAAGGTAATAACCGATTTGTTTTTAATATATGTTTTGATTTATTATTTTTTTGGTCCTATTAATTTGATTATGGTTTCATAATATCCATAATTTTAACCATGGTATAAATATAATATTTATTTATTATATATTTCTTTATATTAATCCATTTTATTTATATATAGAAAATAAAATGCATCATTTATGGAGACGGTAGGCTGTACGTACGCATGAACGTTGTTTCCATTTTCTTGTCAGATTAAAATAAGGAAAGATAAATGTGATATTATAATTATAGAATAAGTTTAATTTCATATATATCACTTATTATTATTAAAATCATCCTTAATACATTGAATTTAAATCTTGAATGAATCACATCGTTTCATGAAGCGATAGTCCGTCATACATACAAGCTACATTATCATATTTCCAAAAAATGGAAAGCATGAAGGTATGTGTGATATAAAAATTATAGAATTGTAATAATACCATAAATATTATATATAAACAATAAATACATCATTAAAACTATCCTTTAGATGTGATAATGGAAAAATGAATAACACCGGTTCGTGAGGTGGTAGTCCACCGTACACACAAATAATGATTTCATAACCCATTTAATGAAAGTGGAGATGGATAAATATTATTAAATAAATATAATAACATATAATTATATGGTATATACTTTTTTTATTATATTGTAAGTGTTAAGACATAAATTATTGTGGAAAAAAATAAGAAATAAATTGAAATAACTTATTAAGATAAGTACCTTCTCTAAGAGAAACCTCATTTGAGTCTCCTCTTAAAGACCATAGGGATAGTCTTTTAAGAGGAAAAAAATATCTAAAATGTAAATAAGGATGTTTGGGAGAGAATTGGGAAGGTTTTGGTTGAGAAATATATCTTGGTTGGTGTGAATAAGTGAAGGGTGGTGGTGGCATTTTATAAGTGGGGGAAAGGAACCGACATGGAAACTACTTGGAAATTTTCCAAAAGACACAAACATAATAAAGTCATTACTAAGAAAAAAGCCTCAAAATTACCATTGGTTTTAAATTGGGAAGGATAAGGTGGAAATATTTCTATTCAATAATATTCTTATAAGTTGATAAGTAATTTTAACCCTTATCTTTAGAGTTTAACCCCACAGTAAACCCATTTTTATCTTAACAGTGGTAATTGATTTTTACTCTTTTTACTATTCATTTCAGTAAAAAATTAATTCAACAATTTTATATAATATAAATTATAAGATTGAAAAGTATTAAATCCAATTTTTAAAATTTCATTTACATAATTGGAAAATTTTAATATAAAATTAACCCCATAGATGCAACGAGAAAGTGGGATTTTAAGGAGAAAATGTTAAAAAGTTTACAACATTTTCACATAAAAATTAAATATGAAATTGATTATAATGACCTAAATTGGATTAATAGATTTATAATTGAACTAATTTAACTTTAAAATAAAATTAAAATATAATTTAACTTTATAAATTATTTAAATCAAAAGGCATATTTCAATTAAAATTCAATATTTTTCACTATTCATAAAAAATGAAACTTTTCAGAAAAATCACAAAACTTCACTCTAAGGTAATTTTGATAACATGATTTGAAAAATATATTTTTTCAAATAATTTTTATAAAATTTTAAAAAATTATTTTTAAAATATGTACGTCATAAAAAGGTGATAAAATTTATTTTTTTTGGAAAATAATATTTTTAAGTGTAAAATTGGACTTATTCTTATCACTTGTCTGGAAAACACCTAAGATGAAATTAAATTTTTTTATTGAATATATAATATATAATTTTCATTAAAATAATTCACTAAAGGTTATTTTTTTGAATTTATTGTGGTAAGACGTATTCGTGTGCATAAGATTAGTTTTTCAGAAAATGATTTTTTTAAATTCAAAAAGTTTTTATTTTCATTTCTAAATGATCAAAAAAGAATTCATTATATGTACATGTTTAAACAATATTTTAATAATTTAGTTAATAATATTCATATCCACTATTACAACATCTAGGTGATAACTATTATATTAAATTATAATATTTTAATAGTATTTCATGTTTCGTTTAAACTCGGTGTTGCCTATAATGAAAAATAAAATTGGTATTGTGAAAAACACAAGAAAAAATTAGCGTTATGTGTAACTAATGATAAAATTATTATTACATGTAATATAGTCCCAAATTAGTGTTGTGTGTAACATAAAAATATTGTAAAGATTAAATTCATTTTAATTTTCTTCATAAAATCTCCAGCTGTTATAGGTTAGTCCTTTTTGGGATAATATACTAACCAATTTTCTTAAAACTAAGTAATTTTTAAATTTATAAAAAAAATATTAAAAATATATAACCTTGTATGTACGCATTTAACATTTTTATTTCAAAACTATATTGAGTACATTTACTTATTATTTTATTTCTATTAATATTTACTTAGATTATATTATTACTAGTATTAATATTCTAGTAATAATATTTTAGTAAACATAAATTTTATAATAGTTTATTTATACTTATTTTAAAAAAAATCTTACACATTAATATAATTTTTTACACAAATAATATTAAATACCTATTTATGAAAAATTATTGAAATTGTAACTTCCTAGATTTTATCTAATGTAAGGACCACTTATTTTTGGTTTAATTCCTTTGTTTAGCTTTAATAGTATTACTTAAGGGAGTCAAGGAGGTATATGGGATTTATGGGGATTTTTTAGAGCATGGGGCCTCAAAATTAAAAGAGGTAGACTGGGCCACATGGTTAGTAGAAACCATAAAACCCAGACCACATAGTTTCTAAAACTGTGTGTTTCCAGATATTGGGGTACTAGGGTACGCATGGTCTTTCTGCAACCACGTGACTCTAGGAACACGACTGTGTATGATTAAAGACCACTAGGATAGAGTAGTTTCTCATAGTTTTTTCACTATTAGACAAACCGTGCGCCTAGCTATGCGGGGTGCCACTTTGAAGCAAATCATGAGGTGCGATTGGTGCATGTTTTTGACAACCATGTGGCCGAACCATGCACCCTTACCTGTGTAGATGAAATTATAGTTTCCCCCTCATTAAATCTTTTAAACCTTTTCTTTTTTCCACCTTATTTTCCAGTGGCTATCTTCTCCTCATTTTCTATTGTGAAGGTTTTCCCTCATCTCTATAGATTTTATGATAACTCCTCCACTTGGACTCGAAATCACTCACTATTGGATACATCAGGAATATAGATATGAGCTCTTAAATCTTATACCTTATATTTCAAGTTTCTTCCATAATCTGTTGTGATACTTTAGTGCAAGATAATTTCCCCCATTTTAGGGCATTTTATGGTTTCTTCGATTTCTCCTGTTCTATCTTGAATAAAAGGCCGATGTTGGATGAGGGAAGAAATACAAGGATAAGGTAGATGGTTTAGGTTCTTTCCTCTCATTTCATTTCATTATATATTTTTCATCATCATTCCATGAGCTATAACTTTCTAGCGATGCCTCATTATTGTTAATTTAATTAAATTAAATGCGTCAACTTGCCGAATGTGACTTAAGCTAGAGGAGAATGAACCCCCTAGGTTGATTGCCTTGATTTATGAAACCCAAAAAGGTTTTATCCATATTTTAGGCCTAATTTATCCTTGTTATAAATTTCATAGCACCCTTGAGGGGTTTGTCTTATCATAAATGCCTTGATTTATAAATTGAACTGATTAGGCTTGAGTTAAGCCCCTATACCCTATGCCATAAATGATTTGGTTTAACTAACTAATTTGTTCTAGTGCATATACATTACCCTTATTCCATAAATGGATTTTTAATTGGATTCCTTAAAAAACTTTCCTATTATGATGTAAATGCTTGTTTCAAATGCTTTTTCCTTAGTGTTGACGGTGATACAAGGGGTTCCTCCTTAAGGACCCCTTGGATGGACTCTTAATTCCTTCTTGTTAGAATTTATAATGATTTGTAAACATGATAGGGATGACACTAGCTATGCCTAGGATAGGTTCTCTTAGAATTATTTCTTTTTTACCTCCAAAAAAGTGACACCAGCTCCCTAGGGGATACCCCTTGGATGGTCTTGAGGGAATGATGGTTGTACCATGCCATGAGAGAGAATTGGGCCCCTATGTGCAATATTAGGGACAAACTCAGAGGTTAGTTTGTGTTGTCTTTATACCATGCCTAGAGTGACACCTGGGACATCATTCTTGGGTCATATTGGATGGACTCCTTAGGCATTGGACTTATAATGAGGCCCTAGAGAGATACTTGGGATTATTTTAAGATTTAATAGGACGAGTTTAGGGTGAATTTAAATATTTTATAAAGATTTAAAATTGAATTTAAAAGTAAGTGAATGATTTAAAATAAGAAATTAATATTTGAACTTGGAAAATATAGGGACATGTTCTCAAAGTTCAAGAATAATCTTGGGGACAATCCATCTTCTTTCTCATTATATCACTCAATTTACATTCATAGGATGCTTTGGTTCAAACTCACCAGCTTAGGCTGAAGCTGGTATAATTTGATGGGTACCCTATTATAACATAGTCCTGTTTATTTATTTATTTATGTCTAGAATTTATTAATTATAGAACACTAATCATTTTATATTTCATGTAATGGATTGAGAAAGACACTGTTGGTGGTGGCCTTATGGGATTTTGTCTCACACCCTACTTAGGCCACCTTTGGTACCCGAGTAGACTTTATGACTTCCGGTATTGATAAAGGGAAGTTACCAGATTTTGATGATTTATTTTAAATTCAAGGATGTAGTATGGGGGATGTGGAATGAGACTATGATTGAGATTGTAATCGTAACAGTTTTTGGCCTTTTTGTATTTTTTAGTGTGTCTTATATGCCTATATCCCCTATACCATGCATATTTTTTTATAGCATCATCATCAGTTTGTATCTATTTTTTATTCAAATTCCTCTTATTGTTTATTAGTTTTCATGTTTTATTATTATTTTTCTGCTTCTATTTATTATTTGATATTGCTTTCTCTATGGTGGGTTACCGTTCCATTCATATATCATTTTATTATGCTATTTCTTATTCCTTATATAATGGTACAATCCACTCTGATCAATGTAGGAATACTATCACCACAGACACACCTTAGGACCTCACTACTAGTTGGCAGCCTCTGGTGTTTAGGGAGGTGTGCTTGAGGTCTTATGGCCTACCATCTCGGGGGACCATTAAGTAGAATCTAGGGAGAGATGCTATAAAGTGGTATTAGAGTGGTTTTATCTTTTTTATTACTAGTTGGGTTTAGACATGTGACTAGGATATTGTAATTTGGTAATGAAACTATGCTTGAGAGTATATAACCCACATACTGGGGAAACAAAAAATTGCTTGGGATGGGTAAATGTTGTTATTTCTTACATTTTTACCATTTCATGGATTTCATTATTGGGTGAATCACTTGATTTGTGCTGTTATTACTATTGATGTCATTATAAAGGATTGTTATCCTTGGCTTGATAAGGTAATAGTAAAATCTTGCATCATATTAGGAACCTTAGGATTTGAATGTCATGCATTATTCTACGCCATATCTATTTATTTGTATACATTGCTCGTTTTTCATGTGATTGATATTGTGACTTGTTAGTTATACCTTACAGTGCTTTGACTGTTATATTTATAAATGTGTCAACTTTTCTCATAGTAATTAGAAAACACAATTATCACTTAAAGTGTCTTCCTGAACATAATATTTTTTTTCCTGCATAGGTTAAAGTAGATACCTTAAATATCCAATTACGGCATATTGAGCCATGGACCATCGATCGCATGGGATCAAATGTGTTATGGTTAGAATTAGGTGGGATTTTTTTTTTCAATTTATAAGGTGTATGGGATCTTATAAATTGTAAGTGGTGATTTAACTAATTCAAACATTTAATGGGAAATTAAAAACATAACTAAAATTAAAATAGACATGGCCTTTAAAATGAAATGGACCCCTTAAATGGGTGATACAAGACTATGGACCTGACCCAACCTCAGTATTAGGTAGTAGGCTACATCTACTATAATATTTATGTGACTTTTTCTGATCACCTAGACCTAGATCCTAGAGTGGGATAAGGGTTGTAACATGATTTTAGGAAGGCTTATACCTGTCCTTCCTTATCGCTTTCCCTATCTATTATAAATCATATATAAGGTGTGCATTTGGAAATTTTAGAGCTACCCCACCATGAAGACCTTGTGCTGTAGTCCAGGAAAGTAGTAATGAGGATACTCCTGAGGTGGTGGGCCCCTGAGGCACTCGTGTTACCTCCTGTAGTGCCACCTGAGGTACCTCCTCTAGATCTTACATTGGGTGTTGATTCTCAGTTTCAAGATAGTTTCCTTCATTTTATGTATTCAAATTAGGGTGTACCTCAACCCACCCCTACCATGGAAGAGCTGACCCATGAGTTACAACAACAACATTATCCCACCTTCTTGGGGGATGGTGGACCTCAAGCTGTGGAATCATGGATGGAGGCTATGCTATATATCTTCAAGAACATTGAGACACCTCTAGAACAGAGGTTTAAGCTCACTACCTATATGTTACATGACTTTTCTAAGCATTAGTAGGATGTTCTCATTCAGACTAGACAACATCATGGTATGGTATGGGAAGATTTCCTAAAAAACTTCTTTGACTACTTATTTCCTTAGACCTTGAGAACATATCACATTAGGGAGTTCATCCACCTTCAACAAGGTGACATGTCAATAGAGGAATACTCAACTTTCTTAACCGAATTACAACATTTTTCACCAATCTTTACTGATGATTAGCTAACTACTACGATATTATTTGATGATAGGCTTGAATATGTCATCCACTCACAGGTGAATGTCTTTCAACTAACTAATATTTCAGAAATAGTGAACTAGTCCCTCATCACTAAGAAGAACCTAAGGGAATTAGGTGACTTGAAATAGGGAAGTTCATATTTTAGGCAGAGTAGTGGTTTATCCAGTGACAGGGAGCGATGTTTTGAGGTTACACATGGGGGTAGTATCATTCATGTGTCACACACCAATAGTTATGTAGTGTGTCACCAGTGAAGTTAGCCAGGACATAAAAATCCCCAGTTTACTAGGAACCCGATTGAGTGTTAGGATTTCTGTAGGATGGTTCTCTTCTACTGTTTCTATTAACCCTTTCCTATAGTTCCAAATGAACAATATTTTGTTCCATCAACAATTTTATGTGCAGGATCATCAACACCACACAAGGTTGAAATTTGGTCTTCTACAGGCCCTTTAGGCAGAGCAGGTGGTCGTGTCCAATGTGGTCCAGCCTCAGAGTTTTAGCACCAACATAGTGTACCTGTTCAGACTACTCAGGAAGCAGGTCAGGTCTATATTTTAGGCCATCACTACTACAAAACAAACCTTTAACAGTGCTAGAAAAATTTACTGATAAAGTCCATATTTATCAGCACTTAAATAAGCGTTGATAAATGGTAACCTTTATCAGCCATTTATTTTAGTGCTGATAAAGGAAACCTTTATCATCACTTTATTTTTAGTGCCGATAAAGGTCTTGAATAAAATGAAAAAAATAAACTAATTAAAAAAAATGAGTAAATTAAGAAAAATATGAAACATTTTATTACTTAAATAATTATTAATAAAAATGAATAAATTTAATATACATATATATAAATTATGAATATTTATAAATAGTATATATTAAATATAGATATATAAAATTAATAAGTATAATATATATAAAATGTTAATTAAAAACATTTTAATTTCTTATTCATTTTTAATGTTGTTTGATTTTTCAATTTAACCTATATCAAACATCATGTGTTTCATTTATTTCATGTACATATACATATATATATGCTAATGCATTTGTATACATAAACACACACACAAATATATTTACACAATATATAGAAACACATACACCTAATATTTATATAATTTATTCAAATTTTAATGTATTTTAGAATTTCATTATAACATGATACATTCAATATATATTGTGTTTTTAATTGGTCAATTTTATTTATCGATTTTTTACACTATAGTGTTAGGATAATTTTTTTTATTTTTTTTATTTTTGAATTTGATCATTTTCTATTATTCATTTATATATATATATTTACTGTGTTTTAGTATTTTCAATATGTATTCATCCAGTTCAATATATATATATATCCATATTTTTTAATAACTTATATTTAATTAATAAAACTTATCTATTTTTTAATATTTTTAAAGTGTACTCATTTTGAATTATTCAATTTCACTCATTTTTAAAATGCATGTATTTAAGATTATATATCCATTAATAATGTTAAAAATATATTTGTAAATATATATATATATATATAAATGTATATTTAATATTTTTATAATTGTTATAAATAAATAATAATAATTTCTAAATAAGTAGTTATATAATTATAATTAAATAATTATATATATTTAAATAATTATAAAATTATAATAAATTTATTTAAATAGTTATAATTATAAAACTTTTAATAGTACCTTTTTAGTGCTGATAAAGATCGATATTTATCAGTGCTAAAAAAGCACTGATAAAAGACATATTTATCAGCGCTTATAAATTTAGTGCTGATAAAAGAGATCTTTATTAGTGCTTTTCTAAAAGTGTTGTTAAAAGTGTCCCCAATCTTTAAAAAAACCCAACCATGACTCAGTCACTCGCGCTTCTCAAGATCTCATGGAACTCCTCTACTGCTGACGTAACACCTCTATGTTCCCTCAAATTAATCAAAGATAGAATCCAATGTATGCTATTTTCTAGTCTTCTTCTATCATTGTTTGATGATTTGGGTTCCATGTAATGCATTTTTTCACTGTTCTTAAACATAAAAAACCCTACATCTCTTCTCTTCCCTACTGAAATAAAATGAGTATAGTTCTATTTTATAATTTTACTCTATAGATAATGGTTTCAAAGAAATAAAAGGATGTTTTCATATGGAAAGGTTAGTCAATATATGTTTATGGGCCTATATGGATAAATAAAATAGATTTTGGATAAACCCTCTCTACACATCCTCCCCTCCCACACCCTCTCCTCTCCCTCATTTATTATTCTTCTTCTCCTTTCATATGTATTTGATTGTTCAACCCATTTTTCCCTAGAGACACACATAGATGGTTTACTATCCTCTCAACATTAACAGGGAGTCTTCTAATCCCCCCTTGGGCTTCTCTTCATTTGAATAAAATAGGGTTCCAAAATCTAGGTAGTTTCTCAAATTTAATTCATCTTATATACTAGATTATAGATTCAATAGGCTTAATTATGAGGGGTTTTAAGGATTAGGGGATACCGATTTGTGGACCTCATTTATGGGTGATAAACATATAGGGACCAAGGTATGTGTAAAGATTATTAAAACATGTTTTATGGATTTTGGTTATTCATGTGAATTGTTAAACCATGAAATGGGTTATTTAGATTTATGATTTTTATGAACAATGTTTTATTGAATTCAAAAAAATATTTAATTAAATAGTCATGTTCCAAAAATTATTTTAGTGGTGCATGTTGTGAGAGTTTGTTTTTTTAATTAATTCAAGATCATTATTAAACTTTAACCATGGGTTACAAAGAGTGATGGGGAATTTATTTTATGATAAAATTATTATCAACAAATTTTTAAAAAATTTACTAGATTGGATAGAGTTGAGAAATCATTGGGTAAATAGACTTATAAATACACAACAACATATAAAGAGTGTATTTCTAAAAAGTAAGTGAGTTATCCATGGTTGGATAGTTGATCAAGAAAATTATGAGATGTGATTTATTAATATATTTACTAATCCAAATAGAGAGGTAATTAATTTATAGGATAAAAAATAATTTGAAAAGTCATCTAACATGGTGAATAACCATAGAGAGAACAAAAATTGATTAAAATATACTTTTGATGGTTTAGATATTTGTGCCCTATAAGTCATGTAATTTTTTATCCAAGTACAAAATGCACAAAACAAATAAATCATCTTTGTTGATATCCTTTAATAATAAATAGAAATTTAAGCTTATATATACTTTTATCAGAGGCTATAACATACGACCAATATAGATTTTAGTGGGGCATTAAATATATGATATTGTATGAATGAATTTGGATACTTCTCTTAAATTCTTTCTCATAAATTATAAATCATAAGGAGAATCATAGGTGGATTAAAACATTTATTGAAACACTCAATGAAAGAAGTACTCTGACATGATGAAATTATCAATTTCCATGAGATGGAGGTCAATGATCAAGGTACTATTTTTTAAATGTAGAGTCCCTATAAAGGGATACAATCCCCCTATTATAATTAACCCTTTTTTTAATTCCATAGACAATCCTCCCTTATTCTTTAATCACTGTTTATCACTAGGTTAAGGTACTAGAACACCTTCAGTGATTGAGGGTACTCAAGAATATTTCTATGATCGAAGTCTAGTGAAATACTCTCAAATGATAGAATAATTTTCTTGCAGATTTAGTATTATAAATCAAACTTATTACATTGATGCTTAAAGATGGATTCCACTGATACTAAATTACCAGTATGCCATAGGTTTTTTTCTTTTTTTCCATTCACATTTATCCTTGAGATAAATAATCCCTTTTTTAGGTTTTTTATCCCTCTAATTATCATAGGATGATACCCTAATACTAATAAGTGGTATTAGAGACTTATTCTTCAAGGAAAAAATGTATTAATCTATTAGTTTTTTGAATAAATAAATGTTATATTGTATTATGTTAATATCATATATTATGATATAAAGGATTTATTTGTTCACCATAGTGTATGGCTGTTATATATCATATGGTATGACATATATCAAATATAAGGATTTGAAATATTTTATCATATAATTTATGATATAAGAAAATATGACTCTATCCATGGTTTGCATAAAAATAGAGGATCAAATTGCAAATACAATATCACCTCAATTTTCAAATATGATAAAATAAATACAATATATTTTATCATATTTGGTGAGACCAATCATGGTGTATGATTAAGGTTTCATCATTGAATATGATTGAGTTGCGGAGATACCTCTCTCCAATAATATATTTTATAATCGATAATATCATTATCATTCGTAAAGTAGGACATTCCTAGAGGTAATTTTCTATCTACTTCATGCTATGTGGTATAATTTTCAATGATGGTAAATATATATGATTCCTATAAGATTTTATAGTAATATATCATAATAATAAATTTAGGATTTCATTTAACAGATTCATTTTATTTATAAGAGTAAAAAAATTCTAGATCAATACTGAGCATAAGTTTAAAAATTCACCCTTTAAAGGTATATATGTTATTAGAGGGATCCTATGGTGGATTAAAAAAATATCCAAAATTGGAAGGTGAGGAATCATTGAGTAGACAGAAGTGATTTCTAATGTAGGTGGGGTGAGACTCATTTCTTCAAGACCATTAGATTGGAAGTATTCCAATTCCTCTTCAATTTAGGAGACTTTTTGAGTGATTACATTAGTGTAGGTTCCTATGACACTTTAATCCTTAGATGATTGAATTTATTCTATATCTTGATGATGAATTGAAATCCGTATTCCAAACTCATCTTACTCCCATCATTATGGTTCAAAAGTTCATTGATGACATACCTCCCAAACAATGATGGGAGAAAGGTTAATTTGAAAGAGGGAATGAGTAGCCTCAAATCCATCATCAAGAGATTCTAGGTAATCAAGAATATTAGGATGAATTAATTAAAGTTAGTGATGGTTAGTTGTACTATAGTAACGAAGTATTATATCTCTTTTAATACAGTAACAATTTTCATACAAGATGCACACAATTATGGACTCTTATGCATGGAGTGTATTGTATTGTTATTATTCAATATGAATTAAATGTTTGACTACTAATGAAAACAATTTCTTCTAAAAATGATGATGTTACCAATCTCAAGGAAGAACAGAGTTTTGATGATGAAATTGTGGAATTATTTGTGGATCAACAACATGTTGATGAAAAATGATAACAACGACGTTGCATCACAATTTTGAATAAAATTATCAAGGAAAGTAGTCAGGGTATAAAATTTGAGTTTGGTTGGAATCAGCACAGCCAACCTATTGATCCTAACAAGTCAACATTCATTAGTTCTCTTGGGGTCACACAAAGGATGAATGTGCTAATTGATATTGACTCATGGCACCACATCCAACCTATAATGAAAAAAATCATTTAGAAAGATATAATGGTAATGTTACAATATACTTTCTCTATTTTACTAAAAAATTATATAATGAAATATTGATTTATTTTTCATTACTCCTTGAAGAATTTGTTTATTTTATAATATTTACATAATAAATTTGTCTTAATGGCTACTAGAAAACCCCATAGAGGCTTCCAGACTCTTCTGATGATGTTACGTCTTAGGTATGTTGAGGGTAAAATAAATCCCCACCCACGGTAGTTGCTGGTTAAGACCTACAGGTGTAAGACTGGTCCCCGTCGACGGCATACTCTACGGAGCTCTTTTGGTCCATTCTCGGTAGCTCGCTGGTGCCCTACGGTGAGCTTCTTAGCATCTGATGGTCGCACTCTTGCGACGGTGATGCGTGGGGTCCAAGATTTTCTCAGGTGAGTGCGGTGGGGTTTTGTGGTGTCTGAAGAGGCCGATTTGGTGGTAGCGGTGGGTGCTTCAGAAATAGGGCATTTCTTGCGCGGTTGGATGGTGTTGCTGAGTTCAGCTTGGTTTCGTTTGTGATTTTTTTGTGATGTTGGCGATTCGCTGTTATGTTCTTATTTTCTGGTTTCTCTGGTTTGTGATGCGTACCTGTTGTGTTTGATTTTTTGGATCTGTGAATGTTTGTTGAGCGGATGAGCTTGTGTTTGCTCATGGATTTTGTTTTGGACCGGTGATGATGCGGTGTTGGGTTTCCTCCGATGGTGATGGTGATGAAGGACGTCAATATTGCTCACCGGCGTTTTGCAGGTTGATGATGGCAACGACGGTCACTGGTGTCGCTAGCCGGCGATCTGTTTGGTGGCCGGCTGGATTGTCTCACCAGCGGTGACATGTGATGATGGGTCCACTGCTCGAGGTGGGGCACGTGGCTGGTGCTACGCGTTGTTGGGTCCATTGCTCGAGGTGGGGCTCGTGTTTTTCGAAGCGCGATGATGGGCGCGCGACACGAGGTGGAACACATGGTGTTTGGTGGATCTGCTTGGTTTGATATTTGAATTTCTAAATTTGAAGTTTGAAATTTGAAATTTGAACTTTTTTGAATGTTGTATGTGGTGGGAAGTGCTTGTACGGTTTCCGGTTTTCCTTAAACCGGTTTGGGGTACCGGTTCCCCTAAACCGACTTATGAAAATGAAAAAAAATGATTTTCAGGTGCATCAAAACCAACATACCCCTATCACAAAGGAAGGATAGGGTACACTTCATTAGAGAAGAAATTGGTATGTATTTAAAATAAACAATAAAAGTTTAATTATGTGATATGAAACAACATATTTTCTTTTGTTTATATGTATATTTATGAATTAATATCTGAAGCCACTTCTATCCCACATCATGTGCTATGGAAGGAGGCTCATGTAAATAAGGAGGGTATATTAGTTGATGAAAACACAAAATTAGTATGGTAATCATGTTTAAGTATGAAAAAATTGTAATTATTTATTATTTATAACAATATTAGATAAAAATAAAGAATAAAAAATATGAGTTACTCAAAGAATTTAATAAAAAATCATCAGATAATAGAATCTTTTTGAGGCCTACACTACAAGGGTAAAACTCTATGATCTAATCACATAAAATATATTTTTAATTTTTTCATTACTTAATTGTTTTTGTTTTTTTAGGAATTATTGGTTGCGGATATCAATCAACATAGACACCCCAAATATTTATTTTTTGGATTCAATGCATGGATTTCCAACCAACTGACCACACATGATGTGTATTTTGAATATTAAATACACTATAATCAACATTTTATAGATAAAATTCAAATTATATGTTCGGTGTGGGTTTAAATGAGAATTTTTTTATGATAGGGTGGTCTCTCAATACAAGCTAGATCATTGCATAAATTCATTGTCTGAAAAGATAAATCCTATGGATTATTACAAATGGAAACAAGTTAAGGTATATATTGAAATATTTTACTATCAAAACATTTCAAAACAATTTAATTATTTTATTCAATGTTTCTGTAGTGTCCAAAACAAGATGATGAATCAAATGTGAATATTATTTTTGAAAATTTATGAGAGAAATCATAAATCATGAAAATACCATCATCCCCCCAACAGGTAATTTCTGAAGGTAATTACAATTTCATTAAATATATTTCATAGTAATTTGTTTGTCTATATTTTCTCTGTACTTTCAAGATTTCCAATAATGATGTTACTCAAAAGAAGAAATTAATTTGTTTAGAGATGACTGAGAAGCATATGTTTTGTTAGAATGTATACCGACAACAAATCTAGGTGATGACCTGGTATCTTTTTGATCTAGTATGATTTGTGAACTTCAAAAGATATTTGGGGTGTGAATCATTAGTTTTAGAACACTTATATATTATTTTTGATCTCTTTATCAAGGAGGAGAATAATAGTGGAAATCAATTTGTTTAGAAGCACTAACCTAAAAATAATAAAATTGTTGAGAAATCACGAAGGAAGAGGTGGAGACAGAGGTGAATGTAGAGAAAGAGGTGGAGGAAAAGGCGGATTCAGAGTCAGAGTCGGAGACTGACATGGAGGAGGAGGTAGAGGCGAAGACCAAGTTGGAGACCGATCCAGAGGATGATAAGAGGTGTTTTCTTGAAAACAATAAAATTGTTGTGAAATGAAGTAGAATAAGGATCATACCATGATTGTGTTTGATAATTTTTTTTAAAAGTGCACAAAACACTTGTCACTTAAGATAAGAGCCATTGTGTGTCTTTCCAGTTTAAAATGACATTTTAGTAAAAAATAGATGTGGCATAATCAAAAACCAAAAAATGAATTAGGATGGTTTCATTAATTTAGGAAAACTATCAATCTGACATTTGTGACATGTAGGGATCATCCAAACCACAATCTGACACATGGTGTGACTAGTATAACTCCAAGTGTCTGTTATTAGTTTAAAATTATCATTTTAATACAAAAAATAATCACTCACTAAAAACTGAGAAAACATACTCTATTGTCTTGATAATTTGGTAAAATTATTCATAATTCATTTATGATATGTTTGAATCAGTATCATATCAAACCCACACACGATGACACTTGTATGGATCAAAGTGTGTGTTTCTAGTTTAAAATGACATTTTAGTAAAAAACACACATGGAATACTCAAAACTAAGGAAACACATTATTTTTGTTTTGATACTTTTAAAAATGACCCATGAGCCAGTTGGGACATATAACATTTATCTACAACTCAATCCGGTGTACAGTGTGATTGGTATGACTCCAAGTGTGTCTTTTTATTTAAAATTGACATTAATTTTAGTGAAAAAATTGATATACTCTAAACCAAGAAAAAAATTAGGATTATTTTGGCACTTTTGGAAAATTATCCATACATCATTTTTTATGTGTAGGGATCAACTTCACCATAATACGATGTATGGTGTGATTGGTATGACTCCAAGTGTCTGTTATGAGTTTAAAATTGACATTTTAATACAAAAAAGTGTCACTCACTGATAAATGAGAAAAAAATTCTTGGATTATCTTAATAATTTGGGATAATTATTCATAATTCATTTGTGACATGTATGAATTGGTTTAATGTCAAAACCACACATGATGTCACCTGTATTTCTCAAATTTTGTGTTACGAGTTTAAAATGATAATTTAGTAAAAAAACACATGGAATACTCAGAACAAAGTAAACGAATTATGATTGTTTTGGTAATTCAGGAAAATGGTCCATGAGTCATTTGTGACTTGTAGAATTCATCCATGACTCAATTAGATGCACGGTGTGACTGGTATGACTCCAATTACATCTTTTTTATTCAAAATTGATATTAATTTTAGTGGAGAAACAAACGATATACTCAAAACTGAGAAAAAACATTCGAATTGTTTTAGTAATTTAGGAAAATGATACATACATCATTTTTGGATGTGTATGGATCAACCACACCTCAATTCAATTCATGGTGTGACCAGTATGACCCCAAGTGTCTGTTATCAGTTTAAAATTGACATTTTAATACAAAAATGTGTCACTCACTGAGAACTGAGAAAATGCACTCAGATTGTCCTGATAATTTGGGAAAATGATTCATAATTCATTTATGATGTGCATGAATCGGTCTCATGTCAAACCCACACACTATGACACCTGTATGGATCAAAGTGCATGTTTCCAGTTTAAAATGACATTTTAGTAAAAAACACACATGTCATACTCAAAACTGAGGAAATGAATTACGATTATTTT
The DNA here is from genome assembly GCA_963277665.1 of Viscum album. Classification (NCBI taxonomy): domain Eukaryota; kingdom Viridiplantae; phylum Streptophyta; class Magnoliopsida; order Santalales; family Viscaceae; genus Viscum; species Viscum album. Next base: position 1,401,520,180 of record OY728156.1, on the reverse strand, counting down.
GATACTTTAGTAAAACGGTCCACAAGTCATTTTTAATATTTATCATTCATCCATGACTCAATTAGATACACGATGTGACCAGAATGACTCCAAGTTCATCTTTTTATTCAAAATTGAGATTACTTTTATTAAAAAAATTGACACACTCAAAACTAAGAAAACATATTCATATTGTTTTGGTACTTTAGAAAAATGATACTTATACCATTTTTGACATGTAGGGATCATAAAAAACTCAATCTAATGAACTGTATTTCCGCTATGACTCCAAGTGCTAGTTATCGGTTTAAAATTGACATTTTAATACAAAAAGTGTCACTACTAAAAACATAGAAAAAAATTCTCATATTGTCATGATAATTTGGGAAAATTATTCTCAATTCATTTGCGACATGTATGAATTAGTCTCATATCAAACCCACACATGATGCCACCTGTATGACTCAAAGTGTGTGTTTCCAGTTTAAAATGACATTTTAGTAAAAAAACACACATGACATACTCAAAACCAAGGAAACACATTATTATTATTTTGATACTTTAGGATAATGTTCCATGAGTCATTTGGGATGTGTATAATTTAGACAAACCTCAATCTGATGCACAATGTGACTAGTATGAATCCAAGTGCATCTTTTTTATTCAAAATTGACATTAAATTTAGTGAAAAAACAACTGACAAAATCAAAACTATTAAAATTCATTCGGATTGTTTTGGTACTTTTTTAAAATGATCTATACATCACTTATGATGTGTAGGGATTATCCAATCCTCAATTTGATGCACTGCGTGACCGGTATGACTCAAAGTGCATATTTTATTCAAAACTGATATTAATTTTAATAAAAAAACTAACATACTCAAAAATGATAAAATGCATTCCAATTGTTTTGGTACTTTAGGAAAATGATCCATAAGTCATTTTTAATGTGTAGAAATTAGTCACACCTCAATTCAACTCACGGTGTGATTGATATGACTCCAAGTGCGTCTTTTTATTCAAAATTTATATTAATTTTAGTAAGAAAACAACTGAAATACTCTATAATAGTGTTTTCCTTTTCTATTATTTGTGTTATAAATTTTATTTCATTTAAATTCATTATTTTTATCTTATTTTGGTAATTTTTTTGCTTCTTTTACTGATGCGGTGTGTTATTGCAGCACACTACACCTGTTTCTGGTGATGTAGTGTGCACTATCATCACAAAGTAGTTTTCACCATTATCAATGATACAAAATAAACCGATAATATTATGATTTATTAGATATTTTAAAGTCTATTATAAAGTAACCCTTTATCAGCACTTATAAAGGCATTAATAAAGTCTATATTTATTAGTTTTTTTTAAATGCGCTGATAAATCACACTTTTATCAGTGCAAATAAAAGCGCTGATAAATCGTACGTTTATCAGTGCTTTGAAAGTGTAGATAAAAGACACCATTTATCAGTGATAAATGAAAGCACTAATAAATGATGTCTTTTATCAGTTCTTTTAAAAGAATAGGTAAAATTAAGATTTATCAACACTTTTTTTGGGCTGATAAATCTACCCTTTATTAGTGATTTTTTAGCACTGATAAAATCCACAGACTTTTAACCACGCTATGGTATTCAAAACTTTTATAGCATTGATAAAGGCTAATTCTAGAAATTTTAAAGGCATGTTTTGTAGTAGTGAATATTTATGTAGAGTAGACTATGCTAGAGAAGCAGAGTCCATGGCCATCTATAGTTTGAGGTACTATTCTGGTATCCTCCACTTCAGTATCTTTCTTGTTTGATACAATTTCATCACACTCTATTCTATCTAGTATACCTATGGAAAATTTTGTCTTAATTATAGAGTAATCTAGTGGTGTTATGACTCTTGATGCACCACTAGGAGTTTGAGCTACGGGTATATGCCAGTGCAAGGAGTACCCCCTTGAAATAGGTGGGTACCATTTTCTGTGGAGTTTCTTTGTTCTTGAGATAGCTAGTTTCAATTTCATTCTTAGTATGGACTTTCTTGTTCCTTATTGAGCTTAGGTGGATTGATATCACCATCAGTTATCTTTCACATCACCTGAAAGGGTAGTATATATATCCATAAAGAAGTATGGGATATCTAGGAAAGTCGAGCTAGACCCAAGAGTACTAGGCTAGGTGGAGTGACAACCTAAATGGTCAATCTTTTATGAGCGAGTAGGGGATACAACTCATGGAATATCCTCCGGTTGTGGACAATTTTATAGGAATATTCCCTAAATATTTTTCCATCTTACCTCCTAAGAGATAGATTAATTTCACCACTGATATTGTTCTAGGTGCGACACCAGTGTACATTCTTACATAAAGGATGACACCTACAGAGCTCTAGTAACTCAAGTAGCAGCTTGAAGATCTAGAGGCTTAGGTTTTTATCTGATTTGGAAAGTTTATATGGGGTTCACCTTTCTTTTTCACCAAGAAAGTAGATGGTACCCTTAGATTGTGTGTGGACTACCTCCAACTGAGTTATCTTATGGTGAAGAACCAACATCCATTTCCTTGAATAGATGACCTATCTAACCATATATAATGAGAAAAAGTTTTTTATAAGATCTATTTGAGGTTAAGATAACATCAGGTGCATGTGAGTCCATCAGACATACCATGTACAATGTTTCAGAGCAGGTATAGCTTGTATGGGTATCTGGTCATACCGTTAAGTCTGATGAATTCACCAACAGTCTTCAAGGATTTTATGAATTGGGGTTTCCACCCATATCTTGATTTCTTTGTGGTAGTCTTCATATATGAAATCTTAGTACATTTTCACACTAGAAATGACCATGAAAATCACCTTGAGATTGTGCTAAATACACTAAGAGAGAACCATCTATACACAAAGTTCAGTAAATTCCACTTTTGGATCAGTGAGTTCACTTATTAAGTCATATCATTTCAGAGGCAGACATATCTATTAACACAGAAAAATTAAGCATTGTGGCTTCCTAGGAGTGTCACAAGAATGTATTCGATATACATAGATTCTTAGGGCTATGCTGATATTATAGATGATTCATCTAGGACTTCTCACGCATGGTATCACTACTTATGGGCTTGACCAAGAAGGGTGTGAAATTAGACTGGAATAAAGTATGTGAGCAACTTTTTATAAGTTAAAGGGAAGGCTAAATTCACCGTCGATCCTGATTATTTATGAGATAAGAATAATCTATATTGTTTACTATGATGCTTCTAGAATCAGGTTGGAGGAAATTTTGATGTAGGGTGATCAGGTTATAGCATAAATTTTTCACCACCTAAGACCTCATGATAGGAACTACCCTATGTGTAACCTCAAGATATAAGATGTGGTTCATGCTCTACACTATTGTAGGAACTAATTTTTGGGTGAGTAGTTCATTGTCTACACAAACTATAAAAGTCTCAAGTACATATCGTCATTATGAGACTTGAATCCAAGGCAACGTAGGTGGGTGGAATACCAATAATCATTCAACATTGAACTTGCTTACACACTTGGAAAGGGAAATGTTTTATCTAATTCCTTGAGTTGGAAGACATAGATTCAAGCCATCAAGGTGGCTAGTAGTGAGTGGAAGTTGATTGATTTGTTTTATGAGATGTATCTAGAGGTTTAGGAGCAGCATGGGAAGCTATTTCTAGTAGGTCTTGCAATGATATCATCCCTTATGGAGTGGGTCCATATACGAGGGACTCATTTTTAGGGAGAGTGACATATGATAGAACCCCCCTCCTTGTAGGGTTATTTATGGAATTGAGACCCTAATATTATAGGGATGTGTATGGGTGAATTTATATATACATAGATATATTTCATCAGTATTGGTGGCTAGGTATGAAGAGGAAGATAGTATGTTTCATCACTCGGTGCTCCACCTGTCAGCAGGTGAAGGCATATGACTAGTGATCTACTAGAATTCTATAACCTCTCTCTATTCCTGAGTGGGAATGGAATGATGTCACCATGGATTTTATGATGGGATTTCTGAGATCCCCTCAAGGTATTGATACAACGTGGTTGATATCAACCAGATGACCAAGGTTTCACACTTCCTACTGATTCGGGAGACCTTCTCAATTGATGAGCTAAGGAGGTTTTACATTTGGGAGATAGTGAGATTTCATAATGTTCCCCATTAAAACATTTTTATTTGAGAAACCCACTTTAAATAATGGTTATATAAAGGGTTGAAAAATGAACTGGGTTCACATGTGATTTTGAGTACAACATATCACCCTCAGACCGACAGGCAGTCCGAGCGAACGATAGAGGTGTTATAAGATAGGTTTTGAGAATGTATCCTTGATTTTTGAGGTTCATGGGAAAATAATATGCCCATAGATGAGTTCAAATACAATAAAATATTTCAGGAAATGATTCAAATGGCTTCATATGAGCCCCTTTATGATAGGTTGTGTGATTCACCTATATGCTGGTTAGAGGCAGGTGAGAAAGCTATATTTGGTCTTCATCTCATTTAAAAGCCTTCAGAGAAAGTCTAGCTGATTCAAAAGAATATACATATTGCTAAGTCTTGGTAAAATTCATATACAAATAGTTTATGTAGAACTCTGAATTTTGAGGTGGGGAATCAGGTCTTTATACATGTATCTCCTAGATTGAGTCACAAAAGAATTTAGAGATAGGGAAAGTTATTGCCTCGTTATGTTAGGCCATTCGAGATAGTGGTGAGAGTAGGGATGGTAGCATATCGGTTGCAGTAAACTAAGAGGTACCATTCCATGAATGATATCTTCCATTTATCTCAACTTCAATAGTATCATCTTAACCCATCTCACTCATTCAACCCTGAGGATATTGAGTTGGAAGTAGAAGTATCCTTCAAGGATTATCTGATACGTATCATTGATCAGATCATGAAGTCTCTCCAAGGTAGGTCAATTCCTCTAGTCCATGTTCTATGATAGAATGGATCCATAAATGATGAGTCTTGGGAGTGGGAGGATGATGTACGTGTTTAGTGGACAAAACTATTATCTGATGACATTTTTCCACCCTCAGAAGGGAAACTCAGGTATGAGTTGTCTTAAGGAGGTGAGGCTCTAATGTACCAGATTTTCTCTAAGGCATGACCAATATTTTTTTAATTCATTTTTTTGGGCCTAATAATGTTTCCTAAGGGAGTCAAGGAGGTATTGGGGGTGTTCAAGGCTCGTTCGGATCTTGGTGCCCCAAAATGGAAAGAGGCATACTAGTCCACACATTTAGTAGAAATTGTGCGACCCAGAAAACACAGTTTCTTAAACTGTGTGTTTTTTGAAAATGGGGTGTTGGGGGCTAGGTGGTTTTTATACAACCGTGAAACCATAGGTGCAAAACTGCGCCCAATTGAAGACCCCTAGGATAGAGAATTTTTAAACGATTTTCACATGGTTATACATACCATGTGCCTATCCATGCAGGGTTCCTCTTTGAAGTAGATCATAAAACACAGATGGCATGCAGTTTGGCCAACTGTGTAGCCACACTATGCACCCTTACCTATGTGGATTAAATTATGGATTTTACCCTTATTAAATTTTTTAAACTTTTTTATTTTTCATCCTTATTCTTCAGGGGTTATCTCTTCCTACTTTTTTTCATGAAGGGTTTTCCTACTCTTAATAGGTTTTGTGATAACTCCTACATTAGAACTCAAAATCTATCACCATCAGATCCATCGAGAAGCTATAAGTGGTATCTTAAATACTATCCTTCATATTTCAAGTTTCTTGTATCCTATTATATGCTATATTGGTGAAAGTTCATTTTCCCCATTTTCAGGACATTTGGTGTTTTCTTTGATTTCTACTGTTCTAGCTCAAATCAAAGGCTGAAGTTGGATGAGGGAAGCACTATGAGGCTAAGGTTGGTGGTCTAGTTTATTTATCTTCATTTCATTTGATTATATATTTTGTGCTTTCGTGCTGCGAGACGTACCTTTTCAATGATGCCTCATAATTGTTAATTTAAGTAAATTGAATGTGTCACCTTTCCAAACGTAACCTGAGATAGAGTAAAATCAACCCCTGGGTTAATCTCCTTGATTTATTCCAATCAAATGGGTATGTTCTACCTTTGAGGCCTAATGAACCCTTGTTCTACATTACCTACCACCATTGAGGGGTTTGGCCTACCATAAATGTATTTATTAATAAATTTTACTGATTTGGGTGTCAAACCTTGAGTTAATCTCCTATGGTGAATGCCATAAATTATTTGGTTGAACTAACTAATTTTTTCAAGTTCTTATACATTACCCTTGTGCCATAAATGGATTGTTTAATTGGATTCCTTGACCAACTTGCCTGTTATGATGTAAATGATTTCACTATAGATACCCTAGCCTTTTACACATATTATTACATGATTTTAATCATATTTAAACATTAAATACAAACCAAGGATATAAAATTTTAGTTTATTTGGAAGATTAGATACATAATTAAACAACATGAAAGCAAAGTAAAATATTTTAGTACGATTTAGGGGAAAAATTTCAAGATTCTTTAATATAGAAACGGAATAATTGTTTCTATAAAAACAAAATTGAACCAAGATATTTTTTCATGATAAAATGAGTGAATTTATAAAAATAATAGTGACTTAAAATAGATTATGGAGTGTATTTAAAAATGGTTAAGAAATCGGGAAGTTCCCTTTAATCAGGCTTGTTTATCGGGAAGAATTGAGAAGAGAACATTTTTAAAACTTCTATCTCCCCATAAAAAAGGATAATATGACATAGATAAAAGATTTTGGAAGATATAAATATAATTTATAATAATTACATAAAAATAATTTGGAATTATATTCAGGTAAATAGAGATAAAGAGTAACCCAAAGGGAAAATAGGGGTTCAAAATGAACCCCTTTCCTTATGTCCGAAAAAGTTCAGCGTTTGATATTAATATACCAGATAATTAAATTAAATTAATTAATTTAAAAATATATAACCTTTTATATATTAATTTTATTAATTATAGTTTTATTAGTATCATTTATGGGTATTTTGATAAGTTATAGAGTTTAATTTCATCGTTTGTGAGTGTTCATTTTCTTGGTTTTCATGATCGGTTCACTTGTATATGAGTATGGATGTTCATGTAAAATTGGTATAATTATATATAATTGAAATTATATGTTATTAATGAACATAAATAAGTTTAATTTGTCTTATATATTATTTTTTTCTAGATATTAGGATGAATCATTAGATAACATTTTAATGATAATCGTTTAGATTAATTTTAGCGGTTTTTTGATCACAAAGAACTAGTTTTGTTCTATTATTTAATATCATGTATATATAATGGTTATATAAAATTAAATAAGATATAATAAATATGTTATAATCTGGTTCAAACATAAAATGGTTTCATGACTATCCTTGAATACGATAATAGAAATTGAAAACCCATCATCCTTGAATGTGATAAATTAACACATCACGGATGATGTTTTCATTTTTTTAAAAAAATGAGAGGAGAGAGAATTGATGATATATTATTACATAAACATAATAAAATTTTATTATATTTAAGGTACAATATTTATCATTCCATTTGTATGAGGGGAGGTGAGGATATAATAATAAAAGAAAGAACTTGAAAAGAAAATAAAAAAAATGGAAAGAGGAATTTACCTCTTGAATTTCTCCTCCTTGAGAGCCTCCTTAGGGAAAACGTTTCGGTCTTTTGATGAGAAAAGATCCCCCAGAATTGGGGGAGAGGTTTGGGAAGATATTGGATCAGAATTTGGATAAGGACCAAAGCTTGTGAGGTGTGAGGAGAAGACGTGGTGATGGGTGGTATTTATAGTGGAGGAGAGGGGCATCTTCTCATTATTTTACTCATTAGTTTATTATTTTCCCTAAAGAATATGAATAGTTTAAGAATTATCATAACTAATATTAACATAATGAATTATAGTTTGATATTATAGGCTTAAATCATCCATACATCATCTATGGATCGATAAATAAAGTATTTAGCTTATACGGTAAATTACCGTATTTTACTTTCACAAAAAATTCATGTTTTTTTGAAAAATACCAAAAAATAACTCTAACCATTTTTTGAAATTTAGAATTAAATAATTAACTCTATTTTATAAAAATAATTTTCAAAATATGAGAAATTTAATTTTTAATTAAAATCATCATTTACTAAAAAAAATAAATTTTTTAAAATTATAACTAATTTTGTAACACTTTGAAAAAGTAACTATGGTCTCATGAAATTATATTATAATCATAAGATAACAAAATATTAAATTATGAGTACAATTTATGGAAATAAATTTTCTTTTAAAACATTATATTAATTATAAAATTGAAAATAAATACCCATGTTTTATAAAAATATCAACACTTAATTAATAATTTATAAAACCTTTATTTACTTATAATATGATACAATTATATCATATTACCATTTATAGGATTCTTAAATTTTATTTCAACTTTCATAGGTGAGTTTACTATTCCATTATCCAGTTTACTATCCATAAGGGTCACGTTACTATTCGAAAGGTCAAGTTACTATTTCATCGATATAGGTTCCTTAAATTCTAGAAACACTTTTATTTCATTACTTATTCATTTATAAAGTTTATATTGTGTTCTGTATGTGATTTAATGTGATTTATACTATATGACATAATTATAAGAATGGAATTTCTATTCATATAATTTTTTGGTTGTTACATTCTTCCCCCCTTATGAATTTTTTCCCTCGAAATTTCATTTTACATTATATGTTGAAAATAGGTGTGGGTACTTATCCTTCATTTCTTCCTTAGGTTCCAATGTTTCCTATTTGTAATTATGGTTCCACCATAGTACTTTTACCAGGTGAGTAGTCTTGTTATTTATAACTTTTTCTCTTTGGTCTAAGATCTTCACTAGATTCTCCTCATATGAGAGATCATTTTCCAACAATACCACCTCTGAATTCAGTATATGTGAGGGATCTGGTATGTAATTCCTCAATAGGGATACATAGAATACATAATTTAATTGAGACATGGTATGTATAAGTGTTAAATGGTAGGCCACAACTCTAACACGATCAAGGATCTCGAAGGGGCCGATGTACCTGGGACTTTTCTTTCCTTTCTTCCCAAATCTCATGATCCTTTTCTATAGAGATATGAGGATGAATACCATGTATCCAACCTTAAGCTTAAGGTCCTATAAATAATTGTCTGCATAAATATTTTGTCGACTTTGGGCTACCTTGATGTGCTATTGAAGGGTTTTTACATTCTCCACTATTTCTTCGACCATTTCAGGTCCTAATAGCTTACATTCACTGACCTAATCCCAACATGCTTGTGTTATACATCTTTTATGATAAAGGTATTCATATGGACCCATTTGGATTCTCCAGTAGAAACTATTGTTATAGGAGACCTCAACCAGAGGTAAGTTTTGGTCCTATACTCCCTTGAAGCACATAGAACATTCTCTCAACATGTATTCCAATGTTTGAATAGTCTGCTCAGATTGACCATCAGTTTGGGGATGATAGGCCATATTAAATTTCCGCTCAGTGTTTAGATCATTTTTGATACTTTTCTAGAATTTGGAGGTGAATATCATATATCAATAAGATACAATATATAGTGATACTCTATGCATCCTTACCACTTATTTGATGTATATACATTCAAGTTGATCCAGTGAGAATTCCTATAAAATTTTGATAAAGTGATTTATCTTTGTAGATGATCCAAAATAACCCATATAACATTGTTTCCTCTAGATATCTTTGGAAGTACAATGACAAAGTCCGTGGTAATGTTCTCCCACTTCCATTTTGGTATTGGTAGTGGTTACATCATCCCCTTATATTTTTTTCTTTCATCCTTCACTTACTAACATACTAGGAAATTTTATGTATATTCAACGATCTCATTCTTCATATGTTCCCACTAATAGTTCTCTTGGAGATCTTGATACGTATTCATGCTTCACGTATGAATAGAGAAGGTTGAGCTATATGCGTCATTCAAAAACTCTTTCTTTATCTCTGGATTGGATTGTACTCATGGTCGTTACCCAAATCTAATGACTCCTTCCTGATCCATTTTGAAATCTGAGGATTTCTCTTTTTTCATAGATTCCACCTTCTTCTTAATTTCCTCATAATTTAATTGGTCATTCTTTATTTTCTCCATAAGTCATGGTTGAGCAATAATTTGAGAAAGGATTTATGATATTCCTTCCTTAATGATTCCCATGTCCATCCTTTGTAGGACTAAAAAGATTAGATCTTTCTCAATTCTCATCACATATAAGGATACATGATCCTTTCTACTTAGAGCATCTGCCACCTTATTTTCCTTACTAGGGTGTTAAAGGATAAAACAGTTATAATACTTGATGATATCTAACAATCTTCTCTGGTGTATATTAATATTCTTCAATGTGAATATATATTTGAGACTCTTATGATGAGTATATATCTGAAAATTCTCCCCATAGAGATAATTCTGTCATATTTTCAATGTAAAGATCACAACTTCTAACTACAGATCATGCATAGGATAGTTTTTATCATGGATTTTAAATTTCCTTAAGGCATAGGATATCACTTTATCATTTTTCATTAGAACATAGCTTAATCTCTTATTTGAAGAATCACTATACACCACAAAGAGTTCCCCACTTGTTGGTAGTGTGAGAACTTGTGCAGTGATAAGCCTCTTCTATAACTATTTAAAGTAGTCTTCACATTCACTGGTCCCAAAAACGTCTCTCCATTCTGAGTTAGATTGGTTATTGGGTTTGAAAACTATAAGAATTTCCTCACAAGTCGCCGATAGTACCCAGATAGACCAAGAATGTTGCAGATATATGTTACAGATGTTGGCCCAGGTCACTCTTCAATTGCCTTTTTATTGGAAGGGTCCACAGATATTTATTTTCTACTGACAACATGCCCCAAGAATGAATCTTCCTTCATCCATAACTTACATTTGTTGTACTTTGCAAAATTTTTCTTCCTTTTCAAAGTCTTTAGCATAGTATTCAAATGCACCACACGCTCTTCCGTTCTCTTGGAGTATATTAGATTATCCTCAATAAAGACTACCAAATATTTGTCGAGGTAATCTATAAATGATCTATTAATTAAATCCATGAAAATTTACAGATAATTAGTGAGTCCTAAGGGAATAAATATGAAATCATAGTGTCCATACCTCATTCTAAAGGAAGTTTTGGGAACATCTTCCTTCCTCACCTTTAATTGGAGATACCCTGAATGAAGGTCTACCTTAGAGAAATAACTAGACCCACATAGCTGATCAAACAAGTCATCTATCGATGGAAGAGGATAATTTTTCTTCAACATGATTTTTTGAGCACATTATAATCAATACTTAGGTTCATTTATCCATCCTTATTCATTATAAAGAGGGCTGGTGCACTCCATGGTGAAGAACTCGGGTTTATAAAACCCTTGTCTATATTCTCCTGTAACTATTTCATCAGTTATTCTAGATAAATAGTGTCCATTATATAAGGTGTCTTTGATATAGGTAGATATCTAGGAATAAGTTCAATTGAGAACTAAACATATTGATCATGAGGAAGACTAGGAAACTCTTTAAAGAACACATTAGTTTAGTCCCTCACAATGGGAATTTCTTCGAGCATAATTCTCTCCTTTGTATCAATAATTTAAACTATATATATGCTTAATCATAAGGTAGTAATATACATACATGAGACAATGATTATTAAGGAGATTAATCCCCCTATTTACACTTTTATATAATTGGAGGATGCTTTGGGATGTGAAGTGTAATCTCCCTTTCTGGATATTTGATGTTGTATTTGTATAAAGATAGACAATCTAAGCCCAAAATAGCATAAAAATCAACCAAAGGGAGTATAACAAGATTTTATGGGAGGTTTACTCCACAAATATTCACTAGGGAGAAGTTATAAATTTTGGATGCAATAGTTGTCCCATTTTCAGTTCTCATAGATAACTCAACCTCCATATTTTTAGGTGGTGTTTGAATAGTTATAATAAAATTTAAAGTTATCAAAGAAAGTATAGAACCATACTCAAATAGTACATTCACTATTCTTGAATGAATAATCAGTATACCTCAGACCACATCATTATCAAGCTCCACTTCAATAGTAGTGGTAGCATATTCCCTTCCTTTCTACCTTGGAGGTTATTGTTGTGGATTGCCTCCAACAACCCTTGGATTAGGTAAATAGTTCACATAATTCCTATGTTACTTGTAGTTTTAACAATGCACTATTGGCTGAGTATTGATATGAACCTTACCTTCTTCTTCCATATTAGTGGTATTCGTTATTTCTCTTTGATAGTTATTAGCCCGACACCCCAATCTTCCACATTTGAATCTTTTCCTAGTTCCCTTTTGATAGTTCCCATGATACTTCTTCCCACAATTTTTACACATGATATGCTGGGTATTATTTCCATAATGGTATTTTTCTTTTTATACACCCATATTAAACTATATTTTTATCCTTTTGTCGCTAGGCCCATGAGACCACTAAGATTCTCCGATCTCCCTTTCAACCTTAAGGTTATAATGGACAATGTCAACATAACTATCAAAGTCTCAAATCACCAATGATTTTTGTAGACTCAGATTTAGTATGCTAAAGAATTGATCTACCTTTATTTTAGTGTTCATGAAAAATCTATAGGTGTATCATGCAAGCCTTGTGAAGTTTTCTTCATATGCTCCAATAGACTCGTCTTCTCTCTGCTACATTCCAAGGAAATCCATTTCCATTTTGAGAGAGAGGGTTTGGGTAAAATATTTATTTAAAAACATTTTCTTGAATTCCTCACAATCCATGGAATCAATTTCCTCCTTGGAATCTCTATTTTTGAATAGTTTCCCCCATTGATCACCTTCCCCATAAAAATGATAGACCATTGACATAACTTTCTCTTCATCTAAGCACTGGAGGAAAAATAATATATTTTCAATGGATTTAATCCACTATTCTATGAGGAGGGGATCAAAAGATCCACTAAAAATATGAGGCATTTTCATCTTAAAGGATTAAAATATAACTTGGTCTCTCTTAGGATAAGGATGGAATTCTACATGATTCAAGTTATTATTCATTACTTGATCCAGTTGAGCAAGTATTGTCATGAAGTTTTGAGCACCCATTCCTATCAAATTAGGCATATCATTAGGAAAATCATCACATTTCTTATTACATTTATTATTAACATGAGTTCTTCTATTCAAAAAAATTAAATAAGAAAAATAAAGAAAAATTAGGGGGGATTTAATAATTAGCTAATAAAAATGTAAAAATAAACTTTGAACATAAAAGGATAATCTTGTAAAAGAAAATTATATCCAAACTTGTGATTCCCTAGGTTTCAATCTTGGTCATCCATGATATATTTCCTAAAATATATTATTATGGGAATTATTTTCCAGTAACAATGGTTTTTAATGATCTTATTAATTTACCAAAGCATATCCCCTAGGAGTGTCAAAACAGGTGTGCAGTAAGGCACGTTTTTGTGTAGTAGGTTACCCTGAGTCAAGCCCGGAAAACCTTGTCGGAGTTGTTACTCATAGGTACATATGTGCTAGAACCATGTCTACTTATAGTATCCAGATAGGGATCTATTTTATTGATAAACTACTTAATCTATATTAACCAAAATTTAGTGATGTTTTCTCATAATTAGTCTTATCCTTAGGGTTCTTACTAATGTGCTCTATTCATAATCTCCAAAAATAACTAGGCCTTCCTCTGATACCAACAACAGAGACCCTAGCCTTTCAAAAATATTATTAAATAATTTTAATCATAATTAAACATTAAATAAAAACCAAGGATAATAAATTCTAGTATTTTTGAAAGATTAGATACATAATTAAATAACATAAAACCAAAATAAAACATTTTAGTACGGTTTAAGGGAAAACTTTAAAGATTATTTAAAATGGAAATGGAATAACTGTTTGTATAAAACCAGAAATGAACCAAGATAGTTTTTCATGATAAAATTAGTGATTTTAGAAAAATAATGGTGGATTAAGACATATTATCTTGTGCAATTGAAAATTGATAAGAAATCAGGAAGTTCCCTTTTATTGGGCTTTCTTAACAGGAATAATTAAGAATGGAACCTTTTTAAAACATGTATTTCCCCGTCAAAGAAGGATGATACGACATGGATAAAAGTGTTTGAAACATATAGATAGAATTTAAAATAATAAAATAAAAAAATAGGAATTAAATTTGGGTAAAGAGAGATAAAGAGCAATCTGAAGGAAAATTAGAGGTTTAGAAAGGATCTCTTACCTTAAATCCTAAATGGTTATGCACTTGATCTTAATGTACTGGGTAATCAAATTAAATTCATTAATTAAAAAATAAAGAAAATTTTATATTTGAATTTTATTCATTATAGTTTCATTAATATAAATTATGGTATTTTCAATGATTTATAGAGTTTAATTTCATTGTTCGAGAGTGTTCGTTTTCTTGGTTTTCATGATCGGTTCGCTTGTATATGAGTATAGAAGTTCATGTAAAATGAGTTCAATTATCCCGAATTTAAATTACAGGTTATTAATGAACATAAATAAGTTTAATTTGTCTTATATATATATATTCAGATATGAGAATGGATCATTAGATAACATGTTAATGATAACCGTTTAGATTAATTTTAGCGGTTTTTTGATAACAATGAACTAGTTCTATTATATTATTTAATATCATGTATATATTTTGGTTCTAGAACATTAAATAAGATGTAATAAATATATTATAATCTTATTAGACCATAAATATGGTTTCATGACCATCATTGAATATGGTAATAGAAATTGAAAACCTTTCATTCTTGAATGTGATATATTAACACATCCCAGATGATGTTTTTCATTTTTTTTGAAAAAAGGAGAGGGAAAATAATTGATGATGTATTATTACATAAACATAATAAAATTATATTATATTTAAGTTACTATATTTATCATTTCATTTGGATGAGGGGAGGTTATGATAGAATAAGAAAATAAAGAACTTGAAAAGAAAATAATAGAAAAGGAAAGATGAATTTACCTCTTGAATTTCTCCTCTCGGAGAGCCTCCTTGGGGAAAAGGTTTTTGTATTTTTATGAGAAAAAGTGATCTAGGATGTGGTTGAGAGGTTTGAGAATATATTTGAGTAGAATTTGGAGAAGGATCAAATCTTGAGAGGTGTGAGGAGAAGAGGTGGTGAGGGGTGCTATTATATAGGAGGGGAGGAGTGTTTTCACATTATTTTACTCATTAGTTTATTATTTTTCCTCAAGACTATGAATAGTTTGAGTATTATCATAAGAGATATTATAATAATGAAGAATATTCCGAGATTTTGTTCTTAAATCATCCATACATCTTTTATGACTTGATAAATAAAGTATTTATCGAATACCGTAACTTGCCGTATTTTTCTATTCACTAAAAATTTATATTTTTTAGAAAAATATCAAAAATTCACCCTTACCATTATTCAACATGTATAATTTAATAATGAACTCCATTTTCTAAAAATAATTTTCTAAATATTAGAAATTTAATTTTTAATTAAAATCACAATTTACTTAAAAAATACCAATTTTAAAATTATAACCGATTTTGTAACACATTGAAAAATTAATCCAGGTCTCATAAAATTATCTTATAACCATAAGATAATAAAATATTAAATTATGAGTACATTTTATGGAAATAAATTTTCTTTTAAAACATTATATTAATTAAAAAATTGAAAATAAATACTAATGTTTTATAAAAATATCAATACTTAATTAATAATTTCTAAAACATTTACTTACTTATAATTTGATAAAATTATATCATATTACCATTTATAATATGATTAAATTTCCTTAAACTTTAATAGTTGAGGTTACTATTCCATTGTCCAATTTACTATTAATAAGGGCCACATTACTATTCCAAAGGTTAAGTTATTATTTTAGGGGTATATGTTCCTTAACTTATAGAAATACTTCTTATTTCACTATTAATTCATTTATAAAGTTTATAATGTGTTATTTACATTATTTATTGTGATTTATACTATATGAAATAATTATAAGAAGATAATTTCCATTAATAAATTTTTTGGGTTGTTATATTCAGCTTAGTGCTAAGGGTGATACAAGCAATTCTCCCTTAATGACCCCTTGGAAGAGCTCTTTATGACTTCTTTTTAGAATTATTAATGTTTTTTAAAGCATGCTAGGGGATACACTAGATATGCCTGGGATGGGCTCACTGATCTTTATTTCTTTTTACCTCTAGATGCATGACACCGGTTCCCTAAGGGATACCCCTTAGACATGCTCGACGGAAAAATAGTTTTACCATGCCATGAGAGAGACTTGGGCCCCTATGTGTTATACTAGGGATGGACCCAGAAGTTAGTTTTTGATTCCTTAACACTATTTCTATAGTTACACCTGGGACTCACTCTTGGTTCACCTTGGATGGACTTCTTAGGCGTTGAACTTATACCGATCCCATAGAGCGAAACTTGGGATTCTTTTAGGATTTCCTTAGATGGGATTAGGGTGAAGATTAATATTTTATAAAGAGTTTAAATTGAATTTAAAATTAAGTGAAGGATTAAAATTAAGAAATTAACCTTTGAACTTGAAAAATGTAGGGATGTGTCATCCAAGTCTAATCAAAAGCTTGGGGACAATTAATCTTATTTCTCATTATATCACTCACTTTACCTTTATAGTATGCCTTGGTTCATACTCACTAGCTTAGTTTGAAGTAGGTAGAATTGGACGAGTATCCTATTGAAACCCAGTTTGGTTTATTTATTTATTTCTACCCAGCATTTATTAATTATATAACACTGCTCATTTTATATTGAACGTAATGGATTGAGGTATACACCATTGGCGATAGCCTACGAGGATTTTATATAACACCCTACCTAGGTTTCATTTCGTACATAAGTAGACTTTATGATTATAGGTATTGATCAAGGGAAGCGACTAGATTTTGATTCTTTATTTTCAGTTTTAGAATATAGTATGGGGGTATAGGACCGAGCCTATGCTCGAGATGATAGTTGTCGCAGTTTTGGACTTTTTTTTATATTTTTTTAGAGTGTGGTATATGCCTGTATCCCTTGTACCTTGAATATTAATTTTTTTATAACATCATCATTAGTTTGTATCTGTTTTTATTCATATTTTGATTATTTTTTATTAGCTTTCATGTTTTATTATTATTGTTCTTTTGTTATCTATTTTTTGATACTAATTCTTCTACAGAGGGTTACTAGTCCATTCATATAGCTTATGATTATGTTGTTTCTTATTACTTATATAATGTTGTGCTCCACTCTAATCAATGAGACCATAGTCTTCCCAAATACACACCCTAGGCCCTCACTACTAGTCAACAACCTCTGGAATTTGGGGAGGCGTGCTTTAGGCCTTGTGGAGTACCATCTCATGGCACCATTAAGTGATATCTAGGGTGGGACAGTAAAAAAATTATTTTCTAAAATTAACTTATATAATTTATTAAATATTTTAAAAAGGGTTTATTATTTATCATTAAAAATAATAAATTAAACTTAGAGAAAAGAATCACATATTTTAAATATTTTTATGAAAATATATTTTATCTTTGTTTAGTTTTAACATTTAATAAAAATTTAATATTTTTTCATCATAATATTATTTAATAAAAATAATATTTCTTAGAAAATAAATCAAAAGTAGTATTTTAATAATTTAATAATTTAACTTAATTTATAGAAAAAAATTATTTTGATTAAATAAAATCATTTCATAAAAGATTATATATATTAAAACAAATCTTAGTTTGTCTTAATAATAACAAAACCATTTAATATTGATTTATTAAAACAAAAAATAATCTAAAATTCTTAAGATGTCACATTACCTATTTATTCAGATTATGATAATGTATTGTTTGATTGAGGGTCTACACATTCTTTCATTCCTGAGAAATTTTTTGGTAAAATGAAAATTTCACCTTAAGAAGAGAAATAAAGAATTTTGGTAAAAATGATTAGGGGTTATATTAAGGAAACAATAATTTATAAATATTTTCCTATTATCATTTGTGGAAGGTTTTTCCACGAATACCTTATTTTCTCACCCATTGTATAATTTTATATTATTCTAGGTATGTATTGGATTTCATTTTATCATACCAAGATAGATTGCAAAGTCAAAAATTTTATTTTCTAAAATTATTTTTATATTATATATAATAATCAATACATACCATTGAAAATATATTAAAAATATGAGAAAATGTTAATATATGGAAATTAAAGTTACTTTGCTCATACTTTTGAAAATAAGGGAACTGTCTAGATTAATAATATGATAATAGTAAATGAATACATGGATATTTATCTTGGTATTATACCTGACCATGAAGTTGAATTTACTATTTAATTAGTTACTAATGCTAACCCAATTTAAAAACCCCTTATCAAATGGTTCTAGTAGAATTTTTGGAATTGAAAAAGTAGTTACAAGAGTTTCTTGATAAATTTTTTATTCCTCCAAGAACTTCATAATGGGATGCTTCTATTTTATTTTTTAAATATAATGATTGTTCTATGATGAATTTTCATAGAGTATAGTGCTTTGAATAAAGTTAATATTAATAATATGTACCTGTTAGCTTAGTAGATGATGCTTTGATTCAGAAATATAATGCATCATTAACTATGATACATCAAGAACATGATCCTTTGGTTAATGAATTGATGGATGTTAGATTAGAAATTATGCATGTTGGAACCCCCTCTATTTTTTAGGTTTCATTATAATCATCTTTTTTAGACATGATTAATAAATCCAAGAAATAAAATAGTGTTTTATAGGAAAATGAAGAATTGGTTAATAAACTTAAGTTTCTTAAATTTAATATTAAAAAATAAGGTGTTTTGAGATTTATAAAATGATTATGTGTTTTATATAAAACCTAGTTATAGAAAAAATATCGAGTGAGGCTCATAACTCCCTATTTTTTATTCATTATGGAATTAACAAAATGTATAGAGACCTTTGGGGACATTTATGGTGGGAAGGAATAAAGAAAGATATAGATAATTTTACTTTGAAATGTTTGACTTGTCAACATGTTAACTCAGAATGATAATTATAAAAGGTGATTCATTAGCCTCTTCCAGTTCTAGAATAGAAATTAGAAAATATATACATGGATTTCTCAGTGGGATTACCAAATACTACTCAAGGTAATAATGTGATTTGGGTAATTTTTGATTCATTAACTAAATATTCCCATTTTCTTCCCATTCAAGACAATATATATTTGGATCAACTTTATCAAATTTATGATAAAAAGATAATTAGATTTCATAGATTCCCTCTTTCTATTGTATATGTCTATGATCCCAGATTCACCTCTAGTTTATGGAAATAACTTTTTAAGTATTTGGGTACTAAATTATATTTCAATATAACCATTCATCCTCAATCTTATGGACACTAAAAATGAACGATTCATAATTTAGAGGGTATTATCCAATCTTGATTAATGAATTATCCGGGAAGTTGGGATAAAATTATTACTTTGGTTAAGTTTTTTTATAATAATTTTTTTAATTCCAGCATATAGATGACATCATTTTAGGATTTATAAAAAAAATATATTTTGAGCTCCATATTATAGGGATGAAGTTAGGGAATGAATGTTTTTGGGACTAGAATTGATAAATGAAACAATATAGAAGGTAAAGATGATTTTGTGACACATGAGTATGGATCAGATGATGGAAAAAATTTATGTTAATAATTGGAGGAAAGATCTTTATTTTGATATAGGTGATCATGTTTTTTTAATGTTTCTCTATAGAAAAGTGTTACGAGTTTTCATAAAACGGGAAAGTTAAGTTTGTGGTTCATTAGACTATATGAAATACTAGAGAAATTTTGATCATTTTTATATTTTTCAATATTTCCTCTGAGTTTATCTTAGGTACATGATGTATTTCATGTTTTGTAGTTAAGAATTTATGTACCAGATGCATATCATGTTTTGATCCCTAAAGTAGTTTAGTTGTAAGAAAACCTTTATTATGAGGAACATTCAGTATAGATCCTTAACTGATTAGAGATAGTGTTTCATAATAAGTTAATTCATCAAGTTTAGTTTTTTTTAAAAATGACATGGTTGAAGAATCAACATGAGAATCATAAAATAATATAAAGGAAAGATATCTCTACTTGTTTAAGTAATGAATAAAATTGCAAGGAAACAATTTCCAAAAGAGGAGAATGATGTAACAAGCAAGGTAATATTTAAATAAATCATTTTAATGGATTATTAATTTTCATTAATCATATTTTATAGATATATCTTCACTATAATAATATTCAATAATTTTCTAGTTCAAAAGGAAATAGTTTTATTCTCACTAAATTTGTTTACATATATTAAGTGGTTTTATTTACAGGATTTATTTATATAATGTACAGTTTTAATTTTAAAAAATGAATTTTATTTTTGAAATTAGAATATAAAAATTATCTTAAGGTGAATTTTTTAGAATTTTTAGAATTTTTTTAATTTTCAATGAAAAGTGAAAATGCTCACTTTATTTAAAATTGTATTATATTTTCAATTATTTACAAAGTCAAATTATAGTTTTGATTAGTTTAGAAATTTCATTAGTTCATCTTAATTAAATATAATATAATTATGGTCTTTATAATGAATTTTATACTTGAATATGGTATAAAAAATTATACTTAAAAGGTATTTTTATGAAAAACTGTTTTTATCATAGTTTGTGAGTTTAATTTTAAATTAAATTATACCAATTATATAAATATAATATTTAAAAATTGATTTCATATTTGGAATCATGAGGTCCAAATTTGGTAAATATTCCCCTTTTTATTTTTGGTCATTATGAATAGTAACCATAGTAATTTTGTTTTGTTGTTATAGTAAAGGTAAATTGGGTTAATTAGGGTTAAAACTAACATAATAAGGCTTAAAATTAATTAAAAACTTGAATTTATTTTATTTTATTAGTATATTTTCTCCATAATTATTTAAAATTAGAAAATATTACCTTTATTTTTTTCATTTATATTTTCTTTTGACCTTTATAATATTTTAGTGGTGCATAAGGTTACAAGTGTCACTCTCTTGCTTTTAATATCGATAATATTATCCAATAAGGATAAAAATAACTTATATTTAGTTATAAATTGTTATTTTAAATATGAATATTTTTTTATCTTGGGAATTTATTTTTAATTTTTAGAAATGAAATAATTATCATAATTGCTGATATAATTCTTACTTAGTGCTTGTGCAAGCAGTAGGAAAATCATGTAAATGATTTTAATAACTATAAAATTAACATTTTTTGGGTGAGTTATAATATCCCATTAATTTTATAGATAAAAATACTTATTATTTATATTTAAATATATTATATTCAATTTCCATTATTATAATTTTTTTTCAAAGTCATATTAATTGAATAGTTCCAAAAATGACATTATTGATATTTTATAGTAAAAAATATATTATTAAATGATTTAGAAGTCATAAAAGTTCTATATTCATAAAATTGAATGAGATATAATTTTTAAATATCAACAATGGTATATTTAGTTTTCACTTAACCTTTTACAATAACTTCTTTTACCCCTAAAAAGTAAAAAAACAAAGATATCATGGTAATTATCAAAATGGTTAACGTGGGGTTAAAAAAAAGAGATATGGGTGAAAACATCATCTAAAATTATCCTAATTTTATTGGAGGAGTTTATTTAAAATAATTGTTTTAATATATTCTAAATATATCGAATTCTCTATTTTTACATGAAAATTAATTCATATTAATTTAATACTTTAAGAAATTCTAAGAGTTCCCCTCCTCTCACTTATAAAAGGGAACCTCCTCTCCTCTCTTCCTCATGCCTTTTGAGAACTCTAGATCATAAAATAACTCAAAAAATACCTTTATAAAATCCCTCCCCACATCCTATAATCTATTTTCTGATCATAAAAACAACCTATGAAGGTTTTAGGTATAAACTTAAAGAGGTTTTATAAAGAAGAGGTATAGTTCCTAACCCAGTGTTTTCATTTAATTTCTTATTCCACCTACTTAAAATATTCTTCGACCTTGATGAAATAATAAAATAATTATATTCCATATAATGATATTTTAACATGTTACTTTCATAACTTATATCCATATCCAGTTTCATCAAATGGGAAATGAAACCATCATTCATGTGTATAGTGGATTATCACCTCACGAGCCGATCTGATTCATTTTCCATCACTACCTCTCACGACTAGTTATAATGATGAGTTTAATTTTTATATATGATATTAATGACATGTTTATAATTATTTAAACATAATATATCATTTAATTTCTTACCTTTCTATCCATTGAAAAATGATAACGTTATTCGTATGTATGTATGGATTATGACCTCTATGAAGCAATGTGATTCATTTTTCATGACTACATAACATGTATACTATATAGTTATATTTAAATAAATAATATTATATTTATGATATAATCATAGTTATTTAAGGATAAAATTATACTTACTTTCTTTCCATTACGTTCTTTGAAAAAATGTAAATGTTACTCATGCGTATGTACAACCGACCATCTCCACGATTGTATTGTAATTAATTTTTCATAATAATATTTAATTGTTGGATTTAAAAGTATAAATAATGCATAAAAATTATAATTATTTCATTATTATTATTCTTAAGATGATGGAATGGTGATCTCTTTGACCATATTTAAATTAACAAAGTCATTTTGAATATATTAGTCGAATATCATAAAAACATCCAATGCGAACTTAATTGATTAAGAAATTATGTATAACATATTAATAGATAAAATAAAATAAATAATAAACTTGAAAAAGGTTATTAAAAAATTAAACAATTAATATAAATTTATTATTCAATAATATAAGGAACATATATAAAGATTCTAACTTGAGGTAAGGGACACTTTACTTTTAAAACCTCATTTTAAATATTATCAAGATTTATTTTCTAAATATTTTTCTCCAGTGTAAATATTGATCAAATTATTTTATGGATGTATTTATATGGACATAAATGAATTATAAAGAACATATTATATCACTTTTTACTTTGTTTCAATGAATTTCAAAAGGAATATTTTTACATATTTTATAGGGAACTTTTTTACAAAAAGGTAAAAGTAATGTTCTATTTTAATATATACAGAATCAATGATTTTTCCCACTTCCATAATAATTATTTTATATTTATATTAATTTACTATATTTTATGTTTTATTCAAATAAAAACCCTCCTTGCCTATGTTCTAGTTGTTTTAAAAAAATGAAATGGAATGGATAATTCAATATGAATTTTTTATCTTTTGGGTGTAAATAATATTTTTATTAAATATTTTATGTTTTATGATTATGTTTTTGTTATTGTGAATTTTTTATGATGATGGGTGATTTAGATATAAACCAAAGATGAGTGGTTCTATTATAAACCAAGGATGGGTGGTTCTTTCATAAACCAAGGATGGGTGGTTCTATTATAAAAAAAGGATGGGTGGTTATATTATAAACAAGGATGGGTGAGCCTAATAAATCATTCCAATGAATTGAGTATTTGTATGATTGATTATAATAGTGATATGAAAATGATGTCTCAAGTAACTTACATGATTTATCTGTGCTTATTATGGGGTTTTATTGAAATATTGTGATTTCAAAAGGTAATATATTGAGTTTATTCTTAAAGGAAAGTATATGATACTTTATAGTGGTGAAATGTATAACTTATTTTGAAAAAAACTTTATATGTTTTTCTTGATTGAAAAGAAAACTTTTTGAGTTTTAGTTTTTTATTTCAAGATTTTTTATGAAATGTTTTATGAAAATATTTGGGGAGAGAATTTGATTTCTTGGGTAATAAAATGTTTATTTTACGATCAAATTTTATTTTAAAAAATAAAAATTCTTATGTGTATTCACAAACTAACTGGTTTCTTTCTTTCTTTATTTATTTTTATATGTCTTTTGATGAAATTTTTGTGCTCATAACAAGTTTTCAAATGTTTTCATAGGGTTTTAAGAATGATTAGGGACAAATATGAGTTCAATATTAAAATTGTAAAGATATTTCGTGAAAATAAAACTTTTTATATATTAAAAGTTTTGTATTGTGGTGAAATCAGATAATGAGTGGATGTTTTCTCTTTTTGAGGTAATATCTATTTATTTAAGGGTGATGAACCGATTATCTAAAACTATAAACCTAAAAAATAATTGGGAATACAATTAAATGAATTCTTTTCTAAAGATATAATGTCACAACCTTTCCCAGAGAGGCCCATGCAATGACTACCCCAAGCCAACCTTCGATAGGCTAGGGCTAACGACTAGTTCCGAGTAGGCATATCTTAAAAATAGGATGCATTTTACTAAGTATCAAATACATGTAAACTTATCCAAGACCAAAATGATGAAATATAAAAACACTATGTATATAATGAATACATACACTAAGATACCAACCACAGAGTACGACAGTAGGAAACTGGAAAGTAAATAGGGGAAGAATACAAACCCACCAAAAGAAAGAGTCTGTAAAAGTGAACACATAAGTTCCTAAAACTCATCTATAGAAAACCCTATATAAAGGGTTGGTGTAGGAAAACTGTTTGAATCCATAGGAGCACACCTCTTCTGTCTAATCTCTCTAAGAACCACCTAGTCCTATCCCACTTAGAGATCCCCAAAGCGTCGATCGTATGCACAAGAACAAAAACCTCCAATGGCTCGAAGGCCATAATTTTTTATTGATTTTGATAATCCACCTTTCAAGGGGTGAGGTGGAACCTTTACAAGGCTCTTAGACGTAACACAAGACACGACACATGTGGGAAAATCCCGTGTAGAGGTGAGTAAAACAATACTCAGTAGGAAACCTTGAAACCATAAAGTAATGACAAAAAGCGATACAAGAAGTATACCACAAAGAGATACATGAAGTACAAGACAAAGAAAAATACATGAAATATACCACCAAGGAAACATACAAATAATAGTCATCTCACACAGATATATATCTATAGCATATATTCTAAGAAAGTCCTGATATAGTCGATCTGATGAGGCACACAATATTTATGAGACATAAAATCTCTATAATAAACACAGTCTCATTAAGACACATAGTTTCGGTAAGGAGCACAGTCTCGGTAAAACATACAGTCTTGGTAAGACACACAATCTTGGTAATACACACACTCTCGGTAAGACACACAGTCTCGGTAAGACACACAATCTCAGTAAGACACACAGTCTCAGTAAGACACACAGTCTCAAAAAGGCACAAAATCACTAAGTAACATGACTTATAGGTCACACAGCTTCTAGGTCACACAACATCCAGAATACATAGCTTATAGGTCACACAATTTCTAAGTCACACCCAACCATAGGATTCCCCTCGTAGCACACTTGTTTCCGGAGAACCTATTACTCAAGCCATTAGGTCACATTCCAAATTCCACAAAAACTCAGATAGAGTTTATATAAATTAACATATCATTGAAAGGGTCCCAAAATATCAGATGTCTTGTCAAACAGATGCACAATTTGAATGTTAAGACAATTTTTATAAAAAGGTATGACCCTGGTCCGGTGTGGGTCCGACATGACCCACCAGACCCAACCCGATCTAGTCCGGTTCGACCTAAACCAACTTAGCATGGATCCCCCTTGTCCATACCATGATGTGGGCCAGTTAGCTATACCGCATGTGTTCCCTCATACCGTGTGCCTCCCGTACTGACACGGTGTCGAGTCATGTTTCATGCGGCCAGCCCGCCGCACTGCCTACCCTGCGGTTTGGCCACTGCGGGCTCCTCCTATGTGGCACTGAGCCACATTCCACCTGGCTATCATGTAAATATTCTCCCCTTACCACATAACTCAGTCAATGCTGTGGACCACTCCCACCATCCATGCCAACCTTGACACGACCTCCTTCCACGTTCCGCCTCCGCTTTCCACCTTTACCGGCCACCTCGTCGGTGGCATCGCCCTGCTGGCTCACCGTCTGCCTATACTAACTAGATCATCTACCGATATAAGTCGTTTCCTCATCCGAATTGTATCGAGCCTTCCATCACACCCCTAATGTGCCTTTGTGGCATTGGATATTCAGTCTTGAGTTGTTTCACCACAAATTGAAGGTGCAACAATTGTCCACTCATAAAATCATGAAGAACATGAAGAACTCTAAGAACATTAGGGGTAAAAAGGGAGAAACACAAAACACCAAGAAGATAGATCTTGTCCTTTGTTCGTGCCAGCCTTGATTCTTCCTTGTTAGAGGGATCACGAAGAATGATGCAATCACCCAGATCTATCCCCCACTTAAATCCTCTCAAGTATAGCACCCATCCCACAAGCGATCGAACTGTGGATCAACCTATTCATGGGTTGTTCCACGTTTGTCATCAAATTTAAGAATAGGGAACAAATAAAAAAGAAACAATACACTACCTGGGTTTTGAATTGGTTGTTGATGAAGGGATAAGTTGCATCATCATTATTCTTCGATCCATCCATCTTCAATCCAAGTCCTGATCTCTGATCCGCCATCACTTTTGAGAGAACTTACTTCTCATAGTCTTAGGAGAATTCTAGGGTTATGGTGATAACCCTGGATTCCTAAAAAACTCCAATATAAAGAAAATATTTGTTAAGTTTAAATAAAATATTTTTATTAAATATCTTATTACCAATATATCCGAAAACTAATTTCTGCAGTTGACCCATGTCAGCCAATGTTAGGAATCACTTAGGATAAAATAGATATTATGAATGAAACAATTCCCACATATTTATAATCTGGACACCTGTTTAGAATTTATTAATTTTTAAATAAAAACTGAATGCACATTTTATTAAAAAATGAAAATTTTTCATTTATTTGTTATAATAACATTGAGTCTTAGAATCAGAAACCATCTCATTTCTTGGTCTCATAATTTCCCAATTAATTTATAAATATAAAACTGGAGAAAATTTGAGTCATTTCATTCTCTCCACCTTAGGGATTTACATCCCAGAAATCCAAAACAAGGGATACTTAACAAAAATATGAGGTTAGTGAGCACAAATTTAAACCTCCCAATCCCAAGTTATCTCTCGGAGATTCCTATGCTTCCACCAAATGCACAACAAAGGAAATAACCACCCACAAAGAATCCTATCCTATTGATCCTTGATCTCCACCTAGTACTCTATAGATGTTTCCCCATCATCAATGTCCAGATCGCCCCAATCAATGACATGTGATGGATCATTCACATACCTCCTCAGCTATAGCACATAGAAGACATCATGGACCCAATTCATCTGCAGGGGTAGAGCTAGGTGGTACACCACCTCTCTAACTCTATATAGAATCTAAAAAGGGTCAATGTATATTAGGGATAACTTTCCACCCCAGGAAAATATCTATAATCCACATCGAGGTGAGACCCAAAAGAACACACGTTCTCCTTCTAGAACTCAAAATTCTTCTGTATCTTATTAGAATACAACTTATGCTGGCTCTGTGTAATCCTCATCCACTCATAGATGATCTAAACCTTCTCAGTGATAGCATGCACTAACTCTAGATCCATGAGTGCATACTCTCCTAGGTTAGTCCCACAAATTGGTGACCTACATGGTTGCATGTACAATGACTCACATGGTACCATACCAATGGTGGAGTGGGAGTTGTTATTGTATAAAAACTCCACCAGTGGTAGGTGATCCTCCCAGCTACAACCGAAATAAAAGATATAGTCCCACAACATGTCTTCTAAAACCTGAATATTCCTCTCCATTTATCCATCTGTATGGGGATGAAACATCATGATCAAGCATAACTGAGTCCAAAATGCCTCCTAAAATCCCTTCCACAACTGAGACGTGAAATGAGAATCATGATATGAAATGTTCATTGATGGAACTCTATGAAACTAGACTATCTTCTGCATGTAGAGGAATCCCAATCTCTCTACTGAACCCTGCTCCCGGATAGGTAGGAAGTGGTATGACTTGGTGATTTGGTCAACGATCACCCAGATGGAATCATATCCCATAGAAGTTCATGTTAAACCCATCATGAAGTCCATTAATATCCTATCCCACTTCCACTATGGAACCTCAAGGGGTTGGGTCAAGCCCTATGGAACCTAGTGCTCAACCTTCACTTGATGAAAATTGAGGAATATAGAAATTAACCTTTCCACCGAATTCTTCATCACCGACCACCAGAACTGATGTCAGAGGTCATGGTACATATTCTACACACCTGAATGTACTGTTAAAGGGGATGTATAGAACTCCCTCAATACCTCCTCTCATAATGCCACTGGTACCGTTGTGTTCCCTCTGAAAAGGATGATCTGCTCTCCACCTTTTTAGTATCTATCAGGGGTATGCCTTGGGGACCTTTGAGCATGTAAGGTCTTGTAGTTGACATCTCCAATTTGGGACTCCCTGACTCGCTATAAGAGTGGAGGGGTGACAACCATCAACTAGAGGTAAGATTCACCATCTCAATCCATAAGGGATATCTACAACACGACAAACTGCTCCAATGCCTTACTCAACAACTACAAGTTGGATATCCTGGTGAGAGCATCTGCCACTATGTCCCCTATCCCAGGAGTATAGACAATCTCAAAGTCATAGTCCTAGAGGAAGTCTAGATATCACTTCTATATTAAGTTTAGATCCTTCTAAGAGAAGATATACTTGAGACTCTTGTGATTGGAGTAGACGATAAACCGCTCGAACATCAAGTAGTGTCGCCACATATTCAACACAAAGACAACTACCATTAGATTAAGATCATGGGTTGCATAGTTCTACTTATGCTATCTCGAATGGATTGAACCATAAGAAATCATGGCTTGACTATGCATCAGGACACAACCAAGCCCAATCCCTTATGTTTCACAGAACACTACAAACCCGACGCCCTCCTCTAGTAATCTCAAGATGGGAGAACTTGTCAGCATCTTCCTCATCTCTTAAAAACACTACTGGAACTTCTCTATCCACATGAAAGGCTACCCCTTTTGTTTCAAAGTCACCAAGGGTGATGCTATTATAGAAAATTTTGGTACAATACTCTAATAATACCCAGCCAAACCTAGGAAACTCTGCACCTTGGTAACACTCTAGTGTGGTTCACAAGTAAGTAATGCCTCATTATTCATTGGATCCCCTATGACTCCAGCCTCTAAAATGATATGTATTATGAAATAGACCTCTTGAATACATAACTGACACTTCAAGAGATTCCCATAAAGCTAGTTCTCTCAGAGTGTGTCCAGGACCATCCTCAAGTGTATCGCGTGCTCCTCCTTAGAGGCTGAGTACACTAGGATGTCATTTATTCCATTCAGCATAAAAAACACACCATAAGTATTCATGGGAATCATGAATAGGATATTCCATCTTTACTTAGATCATTTTTTGGTGGTCTTTATTAATCCTAAGCAAGCACCGCCTCAATCTTCATTGGATCCCCTATGACTCCAGCCTCTGAAATGATATGTCTTAGGAAAAAGACCTCTTGAATACAGAACTGACACTTCAAGAGATTCCCATAAAGCTAGTTATCTCAGAGTTTGTCCAGGACCATCCTCAAGTGTATCGCGTGCTCCTCCTCAAAGGCCAAGTACACTATGATGTCATTAATAAATACCACCACAAACTGATCCAAGTAAGGATGGAATATCCTATTCATGATTCCCATGAACACTTATGGTGTTTTTTATGTCGAACAGAATAACCAAGTAATCATAGTGGTTATACCAATATCTAAATGTTTTCTTTAGTACATACTCATCCCATACATGAATCTGGTGATAGCCAGATCTGAGGTCAATCTTTAAGAACCACCTTCTCCCTTCATCTGATCGAAGAGATAATCGATCCTTGGTAGTGGATACCTGTTCTTCATGGTCACCTAATTTAGTAACCTGAAGTCCACACATAACCTAAATCTTTCATATTCCTTCTTTGAAAACAAAACTGGGGCTAACTAGGGTGAAACACTTGGTCTCACGAAGCCCTACCTCTGCAGGTCCTCCAGCTGTACCCTCAGCTCACGAAGCTCTACGAGAGCCATCCGATATGTAGGTGTAGATATTGGTGTCATCCTAGGATATATATCAATGTATAAGTATACCTCCCTATGAGGAGGTAACCTGGAGACATCATTGGGAAAGACGACCTCGTACTCTGACACCACTACAAGAAATTGAGGACTCCTATAATCAACTGTATCGAGGATGAGGCTAGACAACTGATGGGTAATCAGCTGAACCCTCTTATGAGTAAGTCTTACACTGCATGTGTTTATTTTTCACTAACAAAGGAAAACCTGGTCCCATCACTATGGAAACACCGAACTATATGCCTAAAATAGTCAATTTGAGCATGGACATTGGACAACTAGTCCATAACGAGAATAACATCGTAAGGCCTCAAAACCACTACCAAGATATCCCAACTAAAACTCTCACCTACCAGAGTAATCTCACACTGTCAGCACTAGTTTTCAATCATTTAATCCCTCCCATATGAGTCTCTAAGCGAAAGGGTTAAGTAAATGGTTCAAACAAAATCTCTAAGCCCCAAACAAGGTATATAGAAAGAAAGGAATGACTGGAACCTATATTGAACAAAATTGAAGCTAGGGTAGAAAATAAACATTTCATACCTCTAATTACTCCTAGAGTATCGGGGTCATAAGACTCCATCACCTAAAGCTGGCCTCATCCCTGTCCACCATCTCCCTGAGCCTAGAGTGGACCACCTGGGGGTGGGGGTGGTAATACGTTGAACCCCCACCCACCTCCTACTACTCTACCTACCCCTATACCACATTCATCTCCCTGCAGAAAACCCTAATCATTCCTCCTCCTCTTACTTAGTGGTTCCTCGACCATCTCCTGATTGTCCGCCAAAGACTCAGCTACCTGGTTCCTTCTAGTAGCTCCCGTTGCTAGTGTCTACTCTTACAGAAATCTCTCCACTAGTATAACTCACTCTTGTACCCCAACATATGTAGGAATTCTTACAGATATCATGGATGAAATGATATCCCGACATATTACCTTCTCAAAGAACCGAAACCTAAAGAAAGGGTCTCACACCATATGTATAGAGTAGCGATAAAGATCAGTAAACCTCACAGAGTAATCCACCACAGTCTGACTGCCCTGCTATAGATGAAGGAGCTCCTGGATGTGCACTAATCTCAATGTAGCTGGAAAGAACTCCTCCATGAAGAGATGTTTAAATTATGCCCAAGAGAGAGTCACTTTATCAGGTTTCTAGGTCACCAAGCTCGACCGTCACACATCTGAGCCCTGAAGAAGATTAGAAGCTAGGGATTCCATCTATTTAAAAGGTGTCCTCATGAGGCAGAAGACACATATAACTGCCTACAACCAATGCTCAACTATCCGGGGGTTTATCTCACCCTAAAACCTAGGAGTTCACTACCTTTGGAACTCATGTAACATACTCATACTACATACAGCCTCAACCGGTATTGCTAGTAGTAACTGCTACTCGATGATATGTGGTATCATTAGTATGCCACCCGAAGGTGCTATCTCCAATATAGGGAGTATCTCTAGTACAAGCTCCTGTACCGATGCCTCATTTCTAGGTGGATCATCCTTATGATCATGAAATAGAATCCTGGATTTCTATATGTGTAGATACATCCTGAAATGAAACAAGATGTACCATAGTCAATAGAGTATACCTGGTGAGCTGACTCAAGGAGGAAATGATAACACACTCAATCCTATATGGTGCATGTACCATTGTTTTCCCCACAACTAGTGTTTTCATGTACCGAGTTGAAAAGCAGAATTCAGATCCCTAGTGTATGGATATGTTGACCGCCTTACCAACAATGAATTCCCTAGCCTGAAAGCTAAACTTGAGACACTTAACACTAATTCCCCAAAAAAACCTCATAGAATACCAATCCTTAAGTAGAACTGAGAACCTTTGATACCACTCTCTGATGACCCATCTCGGAAGGGCCCATGCTTTGACTACCCCAAGCCCACCTCTAATAGGTCAGGGGCTGACGACTTGCACCGATTTTGCATATCCCACAAATGAGAGGAATTTTCCTAAGTACCTAAATACACAAACACATCTGCAAGCCCAAAATGGTGAAATGTAAAAAAACTAATTAGACAATGAATGAATACACTAAGATACTAGCCACAAAGTATGATAGTAGGAAACAAGAAAGTAAACATGGCTAGAATACAAGCCCACCAACAGAAATAGTTTGTAAAAGTGAACATACAAGTTCTGGAAACTCATCTATAGAAAACCCTACCTGAAGGGTAGGTGTAGGATAGATGTTTGAAG
Organism: Viscum album; assembly: GCA_963277665.1. Classification (NCBI taxonomy): domain Eukaryota; kingdom Viridiplantae; phylum Streptophyta; class Magnoliopsida; order Santalales; family Viscaceae; genus Viscum; species Viscum album. The sequence continues at coordinate 1,401,487,616 of OY728156.1, read as the reverse complement.
CCACAAGAGCACACCTCATCTATCTGATCTCTCAAAATGCAACCTGGTCCTGGCCCACCTATAGCTTTATCAAAGCATCAATTTTATGCACAAGACATGACATGTGTGGGAAAATCACATGGATGGGTGAGTAAAAAAATACTCAGTAGGACACCCTGAAACCACAAATGAATACCACAAAGAGATAAAAGAAATTCCAAAAAGAGATACATGAAGTGCATCATAAATGAAAATGCATGATGTATACCACCAAGGAAACACATGAAGTATAGTCAGCTCACACTAGTATATATCTATTGCATATATTCTAAGAAAATATTGATATACTCAACCTGATGAGCCACACATTCTCCATGAGACATACAGTCTCTATAATACACACAGTCTTGGTAAGACACATAGTCTTGGTAAGACACATAGTCTTGGTAAAACATATTGTCTCGGTAAGACACACAGTCTCAGTAAGACACACAGTCTTAGTAAGATACATAGTCTCTAAGTCACACAACTTCTATTTCATATATCTTCTAGGTCACACAACTTATAGATCACATAACTTATAAGTCACATAGATTTTAGGTTATACAGCTTCTAGGACACACCCAGCCACATGATTCTACTCATAGAATGCTTGTTCCAGGAAAATCTACTCCTCAATCCCTTAGTTCTCATGATAACTTCCAAAAAAACTCACTTAGAGTATATTAAAAGGACCGTCTCATATAAATGGTCCCAATATCACAAACAGATTGTCAAATGGACACACTATTTTAATTCTAGGACTATTTTTATAAAAAGGTCTTACCTGGGTCCGGTTTGGGTCCGACTCGACCCACCGGACCCTACCCGACCTGACTCATTTTAGACCCAGCCCGGTTTGGACCTGGCTTAGCCCGCTGGGATGCTGGAGAATCCCGACTTCCCCTGGTCTTGCCCAATTTGTGGGACAGTTAGCTACACCACACATAGTCTTCCCTGATAGTGTGCCTCCCATGCTGACATGGCGTTGAGACACGTTTGATGTGGCCGACCAGCCGAGATGACTTCCCCGCAGCTTCACCGCCACTAGATCCTCCAATGCGGAAATAATTCACATTTCTCATGGTCATCACATATTCGACCTCCCTTCACTACATTCCCCAGCCAACGACATGGCCTCCTACCATAGCCCGCTCCCGCCAGCCCCGACATGGCCTCATGTTGCTTTCCTCCTTCACCATCCACCCCACTAGTGGCCTCTCCTTACCAACTGACCATCCACCTAGACTAGATAGATCCATTTCCTCAGGCTGTCTCCATAAGCCGTTGCCTCAACCGAATTTCACTATGCCTACCTCCACACCTCTGTAGTGTCGTTGTGGTGTTGGATCTTTAGTCTCGGGTTATTGCACCATGAATTGAAGGCGCAACAATTATCCTCTCATAAAATCATGAAGAACACAAAGAATATTGAGAGTAATTATGGAGGATTGGAAATCACCTAAAGGGAAGATCTTATCCTTTTTTCGTGTCATCCTTGATTCATCCTTGTGAGAGGGATCATGAAGAACAAAGAAATCACCTAGATCTATCCCCCATTTTAATCCCTACCATTATAACACCCATCCCACAAGCGATCGAACTGAAAATCAACCTGTTCATGGGTTGGTCCACATTTTTTTTTTCAACTTTAAGAATGGGGAATGAATCATAAAGAAAAAACACCCTACATGGGGTTTGAATCGGTTTTTGACGAAGGGAAGATTTGCTTCATCATCATTCGTCGATCCATTGATCTTCGATCCAAGTCTTGATCTCTTATCCATCATCACCATCGAGAGAACATCATTCTCCTAATCTTAGGGGAATTCTAATGTTAAAGTGATAACCCTAGACTCCTAAAAAAATCCAATATAAATAAATCAGTCACTGCATCAAAATAAAATATTTTTATTAAATATTTTATTACCGATACGTCCAAAAACTACTTTCTGTAGTTGAACCGCACCGGCCAATGTTAGACCTAGCTTATGGTAAAAGAACTATTATAAATTTAACAGTGTCCTCAAATTTCTAATATAGACTCCCAATTAGAATTTATTTAATTTTAATTAAAAACATCCCATGTATTTTATTAAAAATTGAACATTTTCATCAATTTTTTCCAAACACACCGGGTCTTGGAATCACATGTCACCTCAAGACCTGGTCTCAGAATTTTCCCAATTAATTTATAAAAATAAAACTAAAGAAAATACAAGTCATTACATATAATTTATATATTATTTAAGGCTTGGTACTTATACTTGGGGCCTACTTTAGGCCATATAGTTCCTTCTTTATCCTGTACACTATGATTCTATATTTATTAAGAATAAAACCCTCTTGTTGTTCAATATAAACCTCCTCTTTAACATCACCATTTAAAAAGTTATATTTCTCATCCATTTGACAAATTCTATAATTTTTCTGAGCATACACTACCAATAACATCCTAATGGTCTCATGTTTGTCCACTTTCTCAAAGGTCTCTTCAATGAAAATTTCTTCCATTTGAGAATACCCTTTACAAAAAAATCTTGACTTGTTTATCATAACTTCATATTTCTCATTTAGTATATTTATGAAAACTCACTTAGTTCTAATTATGTTTTTTTTTAGGTTTTGGAACTATCTACCACGCGAATTTATTTTCAATTTGATCAAGTTACCCATTCATAGAAGTTATACACTCTTTATAATCAATGGATTAAAAAATATCACGAGGTTAAACTTCATAAATAAGTGTAGTTTGATTTAATAACCTCAAATTTATTCTGGTTTTTACATGTTTATATTATTTTATAATAATATTATAAAATTAAATAAGTTTATTTAGCCTTTGACGCCTATACCTATAAACCATAGATTATTCTTTATCACTAGTCTCATTTGAGTCAACATTAACCAAAACCTACTCATTTCTAGCATGTTCTACAACCTATTTTTTTTGGAGTCTGTATGTTTCCTACTTTATAAGTTTCAACTTTAGTCTTAATAAATTCATATATTTTGTGCTTATTTTCAATATTTTTTACTTCTAAAAACCCCACCATATTGGTTTGATTTTTCTACAGCATTTGTCCCCACTCTCATTAGAAAGTAGCCTAGTAAGGTCCATTATTCATATATTTCTCTGATCATTCCTAGATTTTTATTCTTTCTCTTCATGTAACAACGGATTCCAAATACTATGAAGTATTTGGCAGTTGGATTTTTGTGGTACCACATATCATATGAAGTCTTTTGTTTTTTAGGTTATAGAAAACATATATTCTGAATATACATAATAGTGAACACAAATTATCTCCAAAAGAAACATGGAAGATTATTTTAAGCAAGTATATTTATTCCCATGTCCACATTTCTTCTATTTTTCCTTTCAGAAGCACCATTTTGTTTTAGAGTGTATGGTGTTCTATATTGATGCTTTATTCCACAATTTTATAGATAGATATCAAAATCAATAGAGTGTAATCATTTTTATTATCATACTTCACCATTTTAACATGGTTAATAAGATCTTTATCATCCCATCTTATAAAAATTTTAAACATCAAAAGAGCCTATGATTTTTGATTTATAAAGATAACATTAGTCATCCAGGTGAATTAATCAGTGAATGTAATGAAGTAAAGATCACCCTTGGTTGATGTGTTCTTTATAGGACCACACACATCGGAATATATGAGTTACAATAGTCCAATGGATTAAATATACACCTTTTTACATGTCCCTTAATTTTTCTTCCCTTTTAGGAATGTGTAACAATATGATTCTCTATCCCTTTTTAGTTTGGGATAGTCTCTTACCAACTCATGTTTGGAAATATTTATCATGATTTTCTAGCCAAGATGTACAAGTTTTGTATGCTATAAATCATTCGTATATTTAGTACTCATATAACGTGAATTGGACAGGTCACTAATTTAAAACAAGTTCCCACATTTTCCTTCACCTCTTATGGTGAATCTTATATCTTTGAAACTATTTTTAATGCCTAATTTATTTTGAAAAATAACCTCATTTACTTCATCAAAAAATTAGCTAACAATAAATAAATTATGTATTATTCCTTCCATAAATAACACATTTTGGATCCTCCTTCATGATCTTTAATACCTTTCATGATTTTAGTGTATCTAATCATGTATAAATAACACCCATTATAAATAATCCATGGACTTCCTTTTTTTATTTCCTTTAGTTCCAGTTCTACTATGAATGACTTCTCTTCTTGATTCCTATTATATATATATTTCCCTTTTATTTATAGGATAATTATTTAGGGTGACTTTTAATGTAATTTTTATCATAATTCCTTGGTCTCTCACATATTTCATATATATCTTTCAGACTTTCAAACCTATTCTGAGTAAGTAGACTTATAGAAATTTTATTCACGAACTTATTATTTAGTGATTAATTCTCTATCACTTCAAATATTATCACCTTTGACTCATTATTTCTTCTAGGAAAGTACATGTTATGATGATATGTATAATATTTGTGGCTAAAAATACCACAACACCAATAATAGACACTAAATATTAATCTTTTGTTCAATCCATAATTCTATGAATTTTTTTTATTCCATATTCTTTTTTTATATATATATGACCAAATTTTTATTTTTCTCTAATAAAGTTGATTTTTCTTGATTTATTCTTTACTCACTAGATATATAGGATAAATTCACACTATATTTTCTACCCTATACTTGTAGAAATTCTAAAATATAACCTACATTGTTAGGAAAACATATTTAAAATTTTTAGAAATCTCATGTATATGTTTAAACTAAATTTATGTTCTATCAATATTATTTATTTTAGATTATTGATCCCTTACTTAAATATATATTTTTTGAAGTCTTATTTAACACTTTTTAACTATTTTTAGTCATAATAAGTTTTAATTACATATTTACCATTTTTTCTTATTTTAACATGAGTTTTTATTTAAGATAATTCTTAATCTTTTCATAACCAACAGCCTTAAAATTGAATTTCTTGAGATATTAAATGAGTTTAGTCTCTATTTTGAGAAATTATTTATTTGTTTCAATTTTCTTCCCATTTTATTTCTTTAAAATTTTAACTTCCTTATTAAATTTGGTATTCTTTTTAAGACATGCCTCTAAATCATATATGAGAATATGCTCAATTTAATTCTCTTAACCAGCTTCTTAATAATTTATTGCAGAGGTTTATTAGTGTTCCACATGATCCATAATTTTTTTTAACCTTTTTAGGTGACCAATCTTTAGATTGGATACTAGAGGAAGAGTCTTCCTATTATTCTTTACTTATCAAGCCACTTCTTTGACTTCTTAGAAATATTTTATTGTTTTCACCTATCCTGGTCACTAATTTAGAGACTTTTCCCATTTATTATTTTAAGGTTTTTCTTTGTGGTTATCATTATCAAACTCAAAGTTTTTTTTGGATAATTGAATAAAAAGTGTCCAATGCCCAAACATTTGAATAATTTAATGGAAAAATTTCATTTATATTTTCTCTTGAATTTTCTAAAAATTTTATAGATAAGAGAAATAATTCTCTTATTCTCATTATCTATATCATCATCATCATTAGACCCGCTAGAAGGGTTAGGTTATTCTTCTTTCAGCATCATCTTCCTCATGGATTCAAAATCCATTTTATCTATCAATTTATTCTTAAAGTCAAGTGTCTTTCTCATATAAAATTAAGATATTATGTAACTTATTTAATGATAGATATTCACTTTATTTTAGAGAATAATTTTTTAGAATAAATTGATCAAGATAATTTCTCATGAGTTTGTTCACAATAACTGAGTCATACATATTTCCACCAAAACCTCTATTGTTTCTCACAATATTATTCACTATAGTGAAATAATAATTAATAAAGTCATCCTAATACATCTTTATATCCTCAAAATTACTTTTAAAAATCATTAGCTTGAATTATTTAACCTTTTAATTTCCTTCATAACCAATTTTAATCTTACCTCAAATCACATTAATAGTTTTTAATCCCATAAATTTTATAAAAACCTTATGAGATATGACATAAAAATGGAATTCCTATCTTTTACATCAACATCATGGTTCCTTTTATCCAAAAATTTTATTTTCTCACCCCTTTAAATTTTTATAAATCCCAGTGTGGCTACATCAATAACATCAAGTCTGGAAGATGATATTTATAAAAGAATTATATTTTCACAACCATGGAAAGTATTTCCATAAAATTTAGGAAGAAATATTCTATTCATATAGTTTATGTTGTCTATTATTCAATAAGAAAGAGTATTTTATAGGGAAAATTCTACATTGATAACACTTTAATATCCCAATATACTAAATAGATACATTGAGAGGAGAGGCTTCAATCAGTGTATCTCTATTTTTACAGTTTCCTTCTTTAAAATAAACCCCTATAGTCAGTTAGGACATAACCCTCTCAAGTTGATTAAGCTTAAAATTACTTGAATGATATAAAAGTAATTAAGGGTAGGAAATATAATATCTTTTACTAGGTTTGGACACAATGTGTGAGCCTACTCCTTGCTATAACCATTTGTTATCCCATGCTATAAATTTTCTAGTAAAATATTGTCATCAATACAACTTGTTGGGTGAATTTTTATCCTAATCTCATTATTCCCAACACATACACAGCCTAACATAGATTATAATATCTATTGAAAGATATAATGAGTAACATACAACACTATATGTGAGGTATCTTATTTTAAAGGCAGGTTTTTTAGTAACAAATAAAATATCTTCCTCTTTGAGCTGACATGATACTATCTAGTTAATAAAACTCACCTTATTCAAGAACAACCACTTCAAAATCCTCTTGGTGAATAAAAACATGAAGAACTAAATATTCTAAATTCATTGGATACAAAACCCTTTGAGAATATCCTTCTTCTTATTCTCTCAGACTCATCATTATTATCTTGGAAAAAAATATATGTTCAGTCACAAAAAACCTAAAATCTAGTCTCAATTTTATATTATTCTCAACTATGAAAGATTTGGTATTCAATTTTTTGACATCTATCTCAAACTCACCTACATAAAAAATTCCTTCTTTCTTATCTACTCAATTTTTCACTCCTGTATTACTGGGTATGATAATGAGATGACATTTTTTGTTTAATCTATCTCAAATTTTCAACATCCTAGATATTTTCAAGAAAAAATATTCTATCTATTTGATAAATCACATTTCCTGTACTAAAGTCGCATTAACTTCCCTTATCATAATAATATAACCAAATTGTTATAATAAAATATTTCTTGAGCCTACCTAAAAAAATATCATGATAGTGGAACCATTTTTTTAACCATCTTCCTCATGAAAATCTCATAAAAATGATAGGTGGACTGGTCTCCCACATTCTCATGTAGTGTTATAAGAATTCCCTTTTTTTCTTCCTAATAGATAAAAAAATATCTTGGACAAGAAGTATCTTAGATACCCAAATAAAAATATTCAAAATATGTATTTATAAAAACCATAATAACCAGTAGTAGTTTCCTTTTTATTTTATGGGTTCAACTACAATTCCTATTTCTTTAACCTAATTATGGCATGGAGGAAACATGCATGGTGTTATAAAACTAGATTTATTAGCCTCTTGAAAACTAAGTCATTTTCAAATAAATCTTACATCACAGTAAGTTTATTAAAGTTATTTTAGAAATTTTGGAACATCAAGGCACCATACTAATTAACATCTATATTATTCTTGAAAACCATCAGAGTTTCATTTTGATTTCTTCACAATCAATTTTTCTCATAGTTTATATTGTTCTTCATGATAGGGAAATCATGAAAAATTCATGTTTCTTTAATTAAAAATCATTTAAGATGTTTTAAATACATAACATCATCTTTGGAATAATTGGATTTCAATTTTTCATTAGAATAATTATTTATAAATTCACAAATTTTCATATGAATTTAAATTCCTATAAAATGAAAAAATCATACATGTACTCATGAAGTATGAAATTTTCCATAAAGTCATTTTCTTTTCCTTGAAGTAATACATAACACAATTAAGTCATAAAAAAATCTCCTAAAAGTCTAATATAGCTCATACTCTTATAGTTTATCCAAAGTCTTGTGCAGAGACCTTCCAAATTCATATGATCAACATGAATATTTATGAACAAAGTCATACTATAACACCCCTCATATTTTTAGGTTTGTTATTTTTTATATTTTTTGGTCTGAACATGTTTATCATTGACTTTTTAGCTGTTTGGGGTGTTGAGAGGCCTCGAGAGTGGATTCAGGAGGACCAGGAGGGAACTGTAGCTATTAATAAGCTATTAATGGTGTTTCATGGTGTGAACAAAATCTTCACATCATTTCTTAGTCGTGATAGAACCCAAGGTATGTGTTTCTCAATATTTAAATGACATGAAACAACATTTTACACTATAAACTACTTATGGGATGTTTTTAATGGGATTGGTCACTTTTTCCTCATCAGACCCCCCTTATTACCCCTCCCCTTTTCTCCCCCAACACCTACATGAACTAGGTGATGTGAGGGGATCCTCTTTAGTGATTTTTACTTCTCCCCTATAATTTCTTGGGTGTTTCAAGGGCCTTTAATTATGATTGACCCCTCTTTGAGAGTCTAACCATGTCTATGATCTAAATCCTCTTTTAGTCCAATGTTTCCTGATTTAAATTATGAAAACTGTAATTTCCTAATTTCATGGAAAATTCTTAGGAAATTGACACATTTTTCTTGGTTTGGGTGGAAAATTCTTGGTGGTTTATCTTCACCATGATTGAGTAAGTAATTACTTACCATTTTATTACATCTGTATAAAATTATATGCCATGATTTTCATTTTAGTGCATGTGTAGCCCTATGATACCTTTTCTTTAAGTGTTAAATCAAGAGGGTATAATTTTTATTAGTTCATTTGGTCCCTTAGATGGAGAATATGAGTTGTATGACTTCAAAATGATGAATGTGAGCCTTGTATTGGGTATGTAGGTAGGGTATTTCACATGGGTAAATAGGCTTAGAATGAGCTATTCAAGTTTGGTTGAGGCTAGTACAGATGAAATAAATATTGTAGGGGTTCAGATAGTGAATCTTATTTCTTGGGTTCCATGAAACTATTGAATGAGATACTTATTAAACTTATCTCTCCCATGGTGTTCTCATGACCACAAACACTCTCTTTTGTATCTAATGTTTTCATTTGAGTGATTCTCAGGATCTTTATTTTGAATCCAAGTCAAGTATTTAATTATATAAATGAAGACATTGAATTTCATTCAAAGGTGTCTTGTTGATCTTGTTGAAGTCATGGACTAGTCATATTTATTATTTCAGGAACTTATAATCTTTTTAGAATATCAGTTGAAGGATAATATCAATGATATTATCCTTTAATGATTTTTTAGGCTTGAAAATTATCTTCGGGTGGAATTCAAAGCTCCTCATAATGGTCTTACTCTAACTACACTCTTAATTCGGACCACTCCATAGTTTAAATCTATTTGACCTTAGTGAAGAATTGAATTTCAATTCATATACTTACTTATTAGTCCATAGAATATAAGATTAAATCCTCTTGAAAAATGATCATGCAGAATGTAAAGATTATACACACTTGGTGTGAAGGAAATATGGTGGTGGATAGTCTTTCAGCTAAATGTTACCTAGATGTTCCTCTTAAGTTTTTTATACTATTTTATTTATTCTATATAACTGTAAGGATTTTTTTATATGGGATTAACAAGGACTTAGTTATTTTATTCCTCATTAAAATTAGTATTTAGTATGATTTCCCTATAATTACAACTTGCTAATTATATTTCAAGGCCATAGAAGGAAGCTCTAGATTCTCCACTTAAAGTTGGAGTTGTGAAGACTGAACCAACTATCCATTTTAGGGAATCAGCCACTCAGTGCCATGATGCCAAACTACTTGGTTAAAAAAGTCCAACTGACCTGTTGGCGGAGTGAACCCCACCCATTGGTGGTGAATGTATAAGTCCCATTAGCTCTAGCAGTGTCAATAACTACTTAGGGGAGGAACACCGACTTACCGATAATGGATTTATTCTAGCATAAAGGTCTAGGTATTCCACCTAAAACCATTTTTATGCTACTAGGTATCTAGTTTAATCAAGACTTCTAGTACGATGGAGCATTTAATGTGTCCATTAAGGCCATTATGGCATTATTCTTCATCTTTAGTGCCCTTAATGAATTCTAGAAGTTTCTTGGCCCTCTTGTAGTCTATAAAATGAGACCTAATGTAAGGATACTAACCATAGTAGCTCAGATAAAATGTCTTTACTTAGTACATTGTTATTATTACAATGAATTTGTATCCCAAAGGACCAAATACTTTAGTATTTTTGGAAGACCATATACAAACATAAGTTTTACATCATAAATTTGAAAGGAAAAACAATATAAAATATCTATTAGTAACTACCAAAACTCTTAGATTATCCTTGAATGTCATTAATAATATACATCTTTACATCCTAGGGAAAAATAAACATAAGAAAGGGGTGAGATCATATTCTTAGTAAGGGTAAGTAATACAGCAGAATAATAAATATAAAACATGGTGAATAACTAAAAGTACACATGCCATTAAAACATACAATTGACCATAAAATGGAAGGAATTAAAATCCAATTAAATAATTACATAATAAAACATAACCATGGATATTATACTAGTCTAATAATCACATTAAAAATAAATTACTAGTTTCATAATTATGGAATTTATAATGCCAGACATCATAATCATACCATCAAGGCTTCTGCTAAGACACTATATATAATAGATAAAAACCTAGGATAGTTGTATCATGAGACCTATCGATGCACCAAGGGGTTATAGAAGGCACCAACCATAAATTACTAATTCTAATTCGTTTTTTATATGAATGGATATAAACATAAAAAACATATACAAATGAAATGTAAATAACTTTCCCTAATTTGTAAATATAATCACTAACTATTTTGAATAGTATGGATAATTGTATCAAGATAGCACATCCATAGTCAAACTGATCATAAAACATTTAATAAAATATAGTGGATGAAAAAATTAAGAGATAAACCTCAATAACGAATAAAATTAAACATAATTATTTAAATAAATAAATATAATCCAATATAATCATAGAGGAATTCTTGAGAGAAATACCCTTTTTTACTTTTCAAAGAAGTGTTATTTTTGAAAAATCATTTGTATTTATCATGATTATTTGTAAAAAACTAGAAAAGAAAAAAATATAGTTTTTTGATGAAAAAATTAGTAATTTTATAAAAATAATGGAGTCTTAAAATAGATTATGGATGGTACTTGAAATTGGGTAATAAATCAAAAAGTTCCCTCTGATCGGGCTTGCGTATTGAGAAGAATTGAGAAGGGAGACTTGTAATACATGTATTATACCATCAATGAAAAATGAGTTGGTATGAATATATGTGTTTGGAAAATATAAATATAATATAAAAGGAGTATATAAAAATAATTAATAATTAAATTTGTGTATAGTGGTATAAAGCATAACCCGAATGAAAATAGTGGTTCAAGAAGAAAATCCATACCTTATGTCCAAATGTGTTCTACACATGACCTTAATATCATGGATAATAAAATTAAATACATTAATTAATTAATTAATATCCTTATATACATTTATTTTATTTTTTATAATTTTATTAAGTTTATTTATAGCATTTTTGATGAGTTATATGTCACAATTTTATTGCTCAGGAGCGTTCATTTCTTTGGTTTTCACGATTAGTATACTTGTATATGAGTATGGAAGTTCATGTAGAATGGGTAAAATTATCCAGAATTGAATTTATATGATATTAATGAACATAAATAAGTGAAAATGGTTATATATATCATTTTTTTATATTTTATGAGGATGAATAATTAAATAAGACATTTAGTGATAATTGTTTTCATTATTACGGCGATTATTGATCATAACAATCTCATTTTATTTCATCGCTTAATATTATGTAAATATGTTACTTCCATAACATAATAAATGTTTTAATACACATATTATAGTATTTTTTAACCATAAAAAATCTTCTATTACCATCCATGAAGGAGAAATTAAAGAACAAAATTTTTTCATCCACGAAGGTTGTAAATCAACACCTCTTGGATGATGATTTCATTTTTAAAATAAAAGAGAGAGAGAAAGAGAAATGAGTTTGAGTAAGGATATTAAATTAACATGATATAATTCCATTTTATATATGATATTGGATTTATCATGCTCATTTGGATAGATAAGGTGATGGAATAATAATAAAACAAAAGAACTTGCAAAGAAAATTAAAAGGAAAAGGAATAGGATTTTACATCTTGAACACTCCTCCATGAGAACCACCATAAGGGGATTGGTTTTGGTATTTTTATGAGATGAAGAGATCCTATAAGTGGGGTAGAGTCTTGGGGAGAATATTGGGTAGAAATTTTACAAGTATCAAAGCTTTTAAGGAATGAGGAGAAGGGGTGGTGAGTGGTGGTATTTATAGTGGTAGAGAGGGGTGATTTCTCATTATTTTATCCATTGTTTTATTATTTTTATCAAGAAATGAAATAATGTTGATTATTGTGACTAATTATAGTAATAAGTGTATTTGAGTTTGAACCAAGGGTGATTACATCAACCAAACATCACATATAACTCAATAAATCATATATTTATCATTTATCGTAAATTATCGTATTTTACTATTCACAAAAATTCAAATATTTTAGAAAAATATGGAAAATTTAAATTAACCATTTTTCAACATTTATAATTCAAAAATTAACTCCATTTTATGAAAATAATTTTCAAAATATAATAAAATTAATTTCTAATTAAAACCATCATTTACTCAATAATTACAGATTTTAAATCTGTAACTGATTCTATAAACTTTCAAAAACTAGCTTGGGTATAATAAAATTATCCTAAAATCATAAGAAAATAAAATATTTATTTATGAATACATTTTATGAAAATTAATTTCCTTTGAAATCTTTTTATTAATTATAAAATTGTAATTGATGATTTATGACTCACAAAAATATCGACACTTAATTTGTAAATTTTAAAACATTCATTTACCTATACAATGACATAATTATATCATACTTTCATTTATAAGATGCCTAAATGTTATCTATACTTTCATGGGTGATGTTACTATTCATTAGTCTGATTTACTATTCATAAGGGTCATATTACTATTTCTAAGGCCAAGTTACTATTTCATTAGTATAGGTTCCTTAACTTCTAGAAACACCTCTTATTTTATTCATTCCTCATTTATGATGTTTTTATTATGTTATATAAGTGACTTTATGTGATCTATACTATATGAAAGAAATATAAGAAGGGGAATTTCATTGATAAAGTTATAAGTTGTTTCATTATCCCCTCCTATAAAAATTTCTTCCTCAAAATTTCTAGATTGCCACCCTATAAAAAGATTTGGGTAGTTCTTCCTCATAATCTCCTCAGGATCCCATATCACCTCTTCAATTTTATGATTTTTCCAAAGTACTTTTTCTAGATGAGTCGTCTAATTCCTCAAAACTTGTTCTTTAGTGTCTATAATCTGGATAATCTCTTCATTGTAAGATTAGTCAGGTTCGAATTCTATTCCTTCAGAAGTGAGTAAATGAATTGGGTCTGGCATGTAATTTCGTAACCAGGAGATATGGAACATGTTATATACTTTATAAAGTATAGGTGGAATTTCTAAATGATAATACATGGTTCCAATTCTCTCTAAAATTTCAAAAGGACCTATATACCTGGGGCTCAGTTTCCCTTTCCCCCAAAATCTTATAACACCCTTCCATGGAGATACTTTCAAGAAAACATGATCTCCGACTTGAAATTCCAAATCCTTCCTTCAATTATTAGGACATAACTTTTTCCTACTTTGTGCTTCTTTGATATGGGTTTGGAAAGTCTTTACCTTCCCTATTGTTTCCTCTACAATCTTTGGGCCTAAAAGCTTACTTTCACCAACTTCATCCCAACATATTGGTGTATGAAACCCCTTTACATACAATGATTCATATGGTGACATTTGAATACCATAATGGAAACTATTATTGTAGGAAAAATCCACCAAAGATAATTATTGAACCCACATACCTTGAAAATCAAGTGAGCATGATCTCAACATGTAATCTAAAGTTTGGATCTTTCTTTCTGACTGCCTGTCAGTATGAGGGTGATAAGAAGTACTCAAATGAAGCTCATTATCTAGGGATTTCTAAATAATTTTCTAGAATTTTGAGGTAAATCATGGATCATGATAAGAAAATATTCAAAGAGGTTCTCTATGAAGAATTATAACTTCATTAACGTAGAGTATTGCAAGGCACTCTAGTGGAAAATCTTCCCTTATAGAAAGAAAATGTGCAGATTTGTTAAGTTAATAAAAAATCACCCATATTGTATCATTCGTTCTTTGATTTTTTACTAATATAGTGAGAAAATCCATGGTGATATCATCCCATTTCCATGTAGGAATAGGAAGAGTTTTCATGAATCCTCTAGGATGTTTTTATTCAACCTTCACTTATTGACATACTAACCTTCTTGATACTTATTCAGTAATTTCACACTTCATATTATACCACTAGAAATGTTCCTTTAAATCTCTATACATCTTAGTGATACCAGGGTGTATAGATAAATGTAAACTATGAGCATCATCCAATAACTCCATTTTAGATCAGGTATAGAGGGAACACAATACCTCTTCCCAAATTTTAAAATTTCATCCTCATACACCAAGTCTTCCAACTTCCCATCATTCACAATTTTAATTTTCCTTTGAATTTTATCATCAATAGACTACAAAATTTTAATACTTTCTAATAAATATGGTTGGGAAACCAATTGAAAAAGTAATGATGATTCAGCTTCTTTGATAATTACCATATCCATCTTTTCTAGATCTATGTACATAAAATCCTTGTCAATCCTCATTTTGTTCAGAACTCCATAATCCTTCCTACTCAATGCATCTGATACCTTATTCACCTTTAGAGGGTGGTATTGTATTGAAAAATCATAATCCTTGAGTAGCTCAAGCCATTTCATTTTCCTCATATTGAGTTCTTTTTGTGAGAAGATATATTTTAAACTCTTGTGATATATATATATATATATATATATATCTAAAATCCTTCACTATATAGATAACATCTCTGTATTTTTATAATAAATATTACAATCGCTAAGTAAAGATCATGAGTTAGATCATTCTGTTCATGAATTATTAACAGACATGATGCATATGAAATAACTCTATCATTATCCATAAGAACACACTCGAGTCTTTTCTTTGATTCATCATTATAAATCACAAACCCACCATTTCCCAATGGTAGATTCAGTATTATATAATTCACTAATATCCTATTTAATTCTTTAAAAAATTCTTCAAATTATTTTTTCAATATGAACTTAACCCCTTTATGAGTGATCTTGGTTAATAGGTTAGCTAATCAGGTGAATCTATGAATGAAACACCGATAATAACCTACTAAACCAATAAAACCATATACCTTGGTTATGTTCATTGGTGTAGGACATTCCTAAACTGCCTTTGTCTTTGAAGGATCAACTGAGATTCCATCTTTTGGGACAATATGGCTAAGAAAAGAAACTGATTGAATCCAAAATTCACACTTTCTAAACTTCCTATATAATTAATTTCTTTAGGATTCATTAGAAAAATCATCAAGTTATTATCACCGTCTTCATAGATTTTTGATTATATAAAGATATCATCAATAAATACCACAAAAATTCATAAATATATTCCTTGAAAACTCTGTTCATTAGATCTATGAAAATAGAGGGTGCATTAGTCAGTCCAAATAACATTACTATAAACTCATAATGTACATACATGGTTTGGAATGCTATCTTTGTAATATCTTCCTTCCTCACATGTAACTGATGATATCCAAATCGAAGGTCAATCTTCCAAAAATATTGAGCTCCATGAATTTGATCAAATAAATCACCAGTACGAGGTAGGGGATAATTGTTCTTTATTGCAATATCATTGATTTCTATGTAGTCAATTCAAAACCTCACATATCTATATTTCTTTTTGACAAAGATAATAGGGACTCCCCATGGAGAAACACTAGATAGGTTAAATGATTTATCACTTAATTCCTCAAGTTGTTTCTTTAGATCCACCAATTCCACTGTGTCCATTCTATAATGATTCTTTGATATAGGCCTTACACTAAGAAATAAAGTAATAAGAAACTCAATTTCCCTTTCTGGAGAATGTCAAGGAAAATCCTCTAAAAATACATCAATATATTCTTGCACAATAGGTACATCCTCAATTTTAATACTTCTTTCCTCACTCATATATACTATTTTATCTTCCTACCCAAGAATTGAATTTAGTATAGCAACTGGGGGTGGATCTAGATAAGAGTCAAATGGTGATGTTTCTACTCTAAAGATAAGAGATTCTACATCTTCCTCACAAATTGTAATTTCATTCTTCTTGAAATATATTTTTTGAATCATATTTTGAAAGAAAATTCATAATGAGGATTATTTCAAATTAGACCATAGGTATGATGATAAAATTATAGGACCCTGGGACACCCTGAGAGGGGAGGGGTGAATCAAGGTGACTGATTTTTATTTAAAAAGATGGATCTTGTTTCCATGTTGGTAGGAACTTGTTAAACCTGTATGATGAAAAAGATCAGAAAGAAAACATTCACATGAAGAGAGATGACACAACACTTTTTACTTGGTTCAAAACTAAGGGCTACGTTCAAGGAGCATACACCGACAGGTTTTCGGTCGTACCAAATTCCACTAAACTTCTCTAGATGTGGATTACAAAGGTACGAGCATAGTCACTCTGTCCCAAGATCACTGCCTTTACAAAAGGTTCAGGGATAGCTCACAGTGTCCCTCGGGTCACTCCTGTTGACTCCCCCTGGCTCATTTCCCTTGGTGAAGTTACACTCAGTTTATAGATGTGAAGGTCTTCTCATCATTGCAAAAGAATGCATCCTCTGTTGTATATAGATGCTATGTTGAAGTCTAACTTTCACTAGTAGACTAATCTCACTTTGTACCAAAGGTATCAGGAAATATTTTAGCTTTCATGCATCTCCAAAAAGACCGGCGTACTTCAACCTCACCTAACACTCTTATCCAAGCCCGGCATGCAAACTTCAATCCTGGTGTGAAAGTCATGTACACGACACAAATTCGACGCGTAGGTGAAACCCACCCTCTTGCACGACACTGACTCCTTCAACTCCAAACTTGCACGACTCTGTACCTTTAACTCCCAAACCACCTTAGACGCACATGCAACAACCGACATGCAGCCTCTACTTGCGCGACCCAACTACCACTTGTGCGGCTCAACCAATTGCGCAACGAGAGATCGAAAAATCTCTAAGTATTGAACTTCGTTCCAAATGAGGAGGGTTGGTCCTCTATTTATAGGCAAACTGGACCCCCTGCGCGGTGGTGCACAAGTGTCCTCACAGCGCGCAAGTCCCGGCACGCAGCTCCAACCGCCCTAGCCTCTATCGAGAAACTCACTTGCATGACCATACCAATACTTGCACACCCCTCTTTCCTTTTACATATTTTGAAGCTCTGATCTTGAAGAAAAATAGGCGCGCAACTTTCCAACCTCCTAGGCATCAGCGCGCAAGTCCTTTCTCGGCGCGTAGGTCACTTGGACGACCAACCCAAAACTTGTGTGGCCCTTACCCCTTTGCCATTTTTCCATGTTCTGATCTTGAAAAAAATATGGTGCACAATTTTCCTCTCCTTCAAGTACACGTCGCGCGGGTCTCTTTTCCAAAAACACTTTTCTCCATTTATCGATTTTCAGGCCCAAAAATTTGGCAAACACTGGAAAATGGTTCCACCTTCAATACTGTAATCTACTTGACCTGTATGAGCAATTTGATAGCACACATTTTAAACTTCCTCTGTGGATTGACAACAAACCCAAACCATACTCCAATTCATGCAAAGATTACCATGATTCCAACAATCTCCTCCTTTGGATTTGTTGGCAATCAGAAAATAAATTCAATAAATCTCCATCCACATGTAAACCAAAAATGAAAGAATCAACTTAGCCAACACTCTAAGTCTACGTGAGAAATTCTTGGTGTAGAAAATAAGAGAGGAAGCTTGAATTGGGTTCCCATGTTTTGAAATTATCAATGACGCCCAAGAAGCATTACATGACCAATGTATTACTTCTCCTCCTATCATTGACACTAAATTCGCATCGTTTCACAGAAGCATTACATGCCTGAATTTATTCCTTTATCCCCCATTGACAATAAACCCAAAGACCGGTAATTTGTTCATTGTTCATCTCAAATCATACTCCCCCTAGATAGTATCTCCCCCACAAACCTACATCACATCCATAAACAGATAAAAACAATTATCATAAATGGGGAGAGGGGAATTGCGTAACCTCCTTATGCACTGGGAGGTAACTGAACACCAAGGTTCAACCAATGATTCTCAAACACATCCGGTGATAGTGGTTTGGTCAGGATATCATCCACTTGCTCATCAGTTCCCACATGATGCATTATAATCATGCCTTGTTCAACTTTCTGTTTGATAAAGTGATACCTGATTTCAATATGTCTTGTATGAGAGTGCTGTACCGAATTCTTCATAAGATCAATTTCACTCTTGTTATCATAGTAAATAACCATTTTTTTCTTCACCTCATCACCAATATCTATTAATTGTTGCTTCATCCATTGTAGTTGAGTGCATGCATTTGTGGTGGAGATATACTCAGATTCAGCAGTACTAAGAGAAGTACTTTATTGTTTCTTGCTCAACCAGCCAACACATTTATTCCCAATATAGAATGATCCACCACTGGTGGACTTTCTGTCCACTACATCACCAGCCCAGTCAGCATAAAAAAATGCTGATAATTCACTGTCCCTTCCTGCAGTAATGTATAAGCCACAATTGTGAGTACCTTGGATATACCTCATGATTCTTTTTACTGCTGCCATATGTTCCTCCTTTGGATTACTCTGAAAGCGGGCTACAAGACATGTGGCAAAGACAATATCTGGTTGTGTCACTATCAGGTACAGTAGGATCCCAATGATCCTTCTATACATGGTGGGATCTACTGAGGTCCCATCCTCATGCTTTCCAAGTTTAGTTCCAAATGCAATCGGAGTTGACATTGGTTTGGAGTCTTGCATATTAAAATTTTTCAGCAGTTCTCTTGCATACTTTTCCTGAGAAATGAAAGTGTAATCCTTCTTTTGAATCACCTACAACCCCAAGAAATATGTTAGATCCCCAATCATAGACATTTCAAATTCTGATTTCATGTGATTGGAAAATTCATCCATTGATTTTTGGCTGCTGTCACCAAATATGATATCATCAATATAGACAAGAACCATGAATTGATCTTTTGGAGAATTATTCACATATAGATTGTGATCTAATCCTCCTCTTTTGAATTCCAGCTTCTTGAGATAAGAGTTAAGCTGGGAGTACCATGCCCGTGGTGACTTCTTTAAACCATATAGATATTTCTTCTGTTTTCAGACCTTTGTCTCATCAGTACCAAGAACAAAACCCACTGGTTGTTTAATGTAGAATTATTCTTCGAGTACGCCAATCAAGAATGCAGTCTTGACATCCATTTGATACACTTTATATCCTATTTGGAGTGCCATGGAAAGGAAAATCCTGATTGACTCCAGTCTAGCCACTGGAGAAAATGTTTCTTCAACATCAACACCTTCAATCTGGGAATATCCCTTATATACCAGTCGAGCCTTGTTTCTAATAACACTTCTATTCTCATCAAACTTGTTCTTGAAGATCCATTTTGTACCAATCACATTATGACCTTCGGGTCTCTGGACAAGATCCCATGTCTGATTCTTGCCAATATGATCTAACTATTCATTTATGGATTTCACCCATGATTCATCCTTTCCAGCTTCTTTGAATGAGGATGGATCCACAACTGACAGAAATGCATACTGCATGTTATTCCTCATCCGCCTTGTTTGTGTGGGTGCACTCCTGTCCCAAATTATGTTTGATAGATCAATCTCAGCTCTATGATTTCTCCAGTGCGGTTTAGTGGAATTCTCTCCAGCCACAGTTTCTTCTTCAGATTATTCTTCTGAGTCAACATCATGATGTGACTACTGAGTGTTTTGTACAGCCTCCTCTATTTCTGTATTTATATTTTCTCCACGTTCACTTTCTTCTTCACTTTCTATCACATCAACATAAGATGTCCTTGAAGCATTTTTGGTTTTCTCTTCAATTATCTTAACATCAATGCTTACTACAATCCTTCATAATCGCTTGTTGAAACACTTGTAGGCTTTTCGGTTTATTGGGTACCCAAGAAAAATTCCTTCATCAGTATTGTCACCAAACTTCCCTTGATTTCCTTCTTTGTTCTGGATGAAACATTTGCTTCCTAAAACACGAAAGTATTTCAACGAAGGATTCCTTCCATGCCACAATTCATATGGTGTCTTCGTTTCTCCCATATAAAGCCCTATTCGATTTTGAATGTGCACTGTAGATTCAACAGCTTCCTTCCAGTAATGGTGAGAGATACCACTCTCAATCAGCATAGTCCTGACCATATTGTTAACCTGTTGATTTCTACGCTCAACAACTTCATTTTGCTGAGGAGTTCTCATGGAATCTACCTCATGTTGTATCCCATGCTTCTCTAGGTTGTTTTTAAAAATTCAATGGACATGTATTCCCCACCATTTTCTGATCAGAACACTTTGATTGTTCATCCAGTATCATTCTCGGCGATTCAATGATACATCTTCATGCAGTCAATCACTTGTAATTTCCTATGTATAACCATTACACATGCCATTCTACTATAATAATCTATGAAAAGGACGAAGTACCTTTCTCCATGAGATCCTACAACATTTATCGGGCCACAAACAACTGTATGAATGAGATCAAGAAGATGTGATACCCTTTTCTTCTTTGGCTGATATGAACTACAGACTAGCTTCCCATGAATGCAATCATCACAAGATTTTTCCCAGTCATGTTTCAGAATAGGGATATCCATGACTATCTTCATCATAGATATCTTTTAAATTTCTTTTTGGTTAATGTGCCCTAGCCTTCGATGCCACAAATTGTTTTCTTCTTCAACAGACAAATAACATGATTTCACTTTGATGTCAACCTGATATAAATTTCTATATGTTCTATAACCTTTCATAAGAGAATTCCCTGTTTTTCATTTTATAGTGTAGCCTTTTTGATTGAAAGTTACTATGAGCCCTAAGTCACAGAGTTGACTCACACTAAGGAGATTGTGATTTAGACCATCCACATAAAGAACTTCAGTCTTCTTTAGCTCTCCATTGGCGAGAGCAGTATTCCCACTGCCTTTAATCTTCAAAGCACCATCATTACCAAACCTCACTGTTCCATCAACCTTATTTTTAATGTTCTTCAAAAGATCAACATTTCCAGTCATATGGGAAGAGAATCCACTATCAAGAATCTAGGTGCTGCTTCTCTTTGTAGATTTGAGGGCTACTTCTGCAAGATTGGATTTCTTGATCTTTTTCTTTTCTTTCCATGAGATATTGGATTGAGTATAGGATACTGATGGCCTTATAATACGTTCCTCTACATAATATGATTTTTCATACCCATAATCTTCTTCCATAGGAGAGAAACTGTTCGTGAGAACAACACCATCAGGAGGGTAAAAACTAGCCCGTCTCTGAGAGTTGTATGAATATCTCCTGTGGAACCTCTTCCTGCAATACATATCTTTATGGCCAAAGTTAGAGCAATGAAAATAGTAACTGTTGAAGCTATTTCTTCTATAAGATGGATGATATGAAATAGGTCTCCTTTGTGACTTCCCAAATATTCCCCATTCAAGTAGCTCCTTGCCTCTTCGCAATATGACATGGTATGACCCAGATAGCCATAGAACTGACACTTCATGAGGGGAAATGTATTATCAATTAAATTTCTCCTAATACCTTCTTCCTTGGTAGAATAGTTGGACTTCCTGTCATTTCTGAATGTTTGAGGATAATTTTCAGTTCTCCTTTTAGTTTGGATTGAGGGTTTCTTTTTCAGCACTTCAGGCAACGTTTCAACCTGTCCAACTTTCATTTTGTCTTTATTTTGGCTCTCTTTACTTCCAGTAGTTGATGTCTCAGCTTCATAGCCTATTCTAATCTTTCCTATACAAGTAGGTCTTTGATCACTCAATATTTTTCCAACCCCATCTGAACCACTCTTGGCTCATGCCAGCAATTATACATCTGAGAATATTACAAACTATATTTTCTTCCTTGATTCTTTTGAAATTGATTCAGTATCAAGTTTACTCCTAAGAGTAAAAACTTCCTCCTCAAGACCCTAAACATTCTTGGATTTTTCTTCTAGTATGGAGGTGAGGTCATAGATGACCTTTTCCTACTCTTCAATTCTCAGCTTCAGATCCACTACACCATCATTGCTTTCAAGAATTTTAGACTGTACTTTTACCAATTCTTCCAATCGTTCAATTTCAGCTTCAAGTTTACCAACATATTTATATGATTCTTCTACAATTGATTTCCACTTATTGCAACTCTTACATTTAATATTAAGCTTGCTAACAGTATCCTTAAGTTTCAACTCGGGATCTGCACTAGTTTTTAACTAATTTTCTCCACCAATATCTTCTGATTTTTCAACTGTGGCCATCATGGAAGCATGTTTCCCAGTTTTAAATTATGGTTCTTCTTCATCAGAAAATTCATTATCATCTTTTTCCTCTTCATAGACAAAACTCTTCTTCAGAACTTTATTTCCATATTTGAAGTCTCCTTTCTTGAAAAACCTTTTCTGAGGCTTCTCAATGTTTTCAGCATCGCTATCATCATCATCAATCTTTCTTAATCACTGAGAGGCAATGTGCCCGACTTTTCCACAACGAAAGCAAGCTAGAGGTAATTTCCCTTTGAATTTCCCTTTTCCCTTTTAGAACTTCTTGGAAATGAGAGAAATAATTTATTTTTCCTCATCATCTTCACCACTACTATATTTTGAGATTTTCAGTTTCTCCATGGATTTGAACGCCATTTCTTTGCTTACTCATGTAGTAGTATCTTCTGTTTTGACTCTCATTTCGTATGCCACCAAGATACTCAATAGATCATCCAATGAAAGTTTGGAAAGATCTCTTTCCTCAAGTGTTGAAAACTTTGCATTGTATAGGGGGTAGTCTTCTCAATATTTTCTTCATAATGTCAACATCTCTGATTTCTTCTCCTAGTCTCCGAATTGCTCCAACCACTTCAGTAATTCGATTGAAGAAAGAGTCTACATTCTCATCAGGATGCATCTTTAGATCATCGAACCTATTGTGTAGTACTTGTAATTTTTCCTCCTTAACTTTTCTGTCTCCTTCATAAATATTTTCAAGTTTATCCCACATGGAATTTTCTGAGGTGAACCTCCTCACTTTTAGATAGATCTGATCAGAAAGTGCTGCGGTGAGAGCATTATGTGCTTTAGCATCTGTATCAAGAATTTTCCTATCTGTATCAGTCATAGCCAACCCTGTTGGATCAGAAATATTAACACATTTCACCGTGGAAAACAGAACTTCCATTTTAAGGGATCTTAGATGAGATCTCATTCTGTTCTTCCAGATCTAGAAATTACTTCCATCGAAGAGATGGAATCCCCTGACATTGACTGCATTCTCCATGATAGTAAAAGGATAGATTCAACACCAACAACCTCCCTCTAACACCACTTGTAAGACCACGGGACACCCTGAGAGAGGATGGGTGAATCAGGGTGACCACTTTTTCTTTAAAAATATGGATCTTGTTCCCACGTTGGTAGGAACTTGTTAAACCTGTATGATGAAAAATATCAAAAATAAAACATTCACATGCAGAGAGATGACACAACACTTTTCACTTGGTTCACCACTAAGGGCTATGTCTAAGGAGTATACGCCGACAGTTTTTCGGTCGTACCAAATTCCACTAAAGTTCACTAGCTATGGATTTAAAAGGTTCAGGCATAGTCACTATGTCCCAGGCTCACTGCCTTTACAAAAGGTTCAAGGATCGCTCACAGCGTCCCTCAGGTCACTCCCATTGACTCCCCCTAGCTCACTGCCCTTGGTGAAGTTACACTCAGTTTATAGACGTGAATTTCTTCTCATCATTGCAAAAGAATGCATCCTCTGTTGTATGTAGATGCTCTATTGAAGTCCAAATTTCACTAGTAGACTAATCTCACTTTGCACTGAAGGTATCAGGCTATCTTTCAGCTTTCGTGAAGCTCCCAAAAGAACGACGTACTTCAACCTAACCTGGCGCGCTTCTACAAGCCCGACACGCAAGTTTCAATCCCGGTGCACAAGTCACTTGCGCGACAAAAATTTGGCATGCAGGTGACACCCACCCACTTGCGCGACACTACCTCCTTTAACTCAAAACTTTTGCGACTCTGCACCTTTAACTCCCAAACCACCTTGGACGCGCAACCAACAACGGGCACGTAGCCTCTACATGTGCGACCCAAATACCACTTGCGCGGCTCAACCACTTGTGCAATGAGATCTCGAAAAATATCTAAGTCTTGAACTTCGTTCCAAATGAGGAGGGGTGGTCCTCTATTTATAGGAAAACTGGACCCCCTGCGCGGTGGCGCGCAAGTGTCCTCACGATGCACAAGTCCCGTCGTGTAGCTCCAACCACCCTAGCCTCTGTCATGCAACTCACTTGCGTGACCACACCAATACTTGCATGACCCTATTTCCTTTTCCATATTTTGACGATCTGATCTTGAATAACAATAGGAGCACAACTTTCCAACCTCCTAGGCATCGGTGTGAAAGTCCTTTCTCGACGCGCAGGTCACTTGCGCAACCATCCAAAAACTTGCATGATCCTTACCCCTTTTCCATTTTCCATGTTCTGATCTTGAAAAAAATATGGCGCTAAATTTTCCTCTCCTTCAAGTACTCGGCGCGCAGGTCTCTTTGCCAAAAAGACTTTTCTCCATTTATTGATTTTCAGGACCAAAAATTTGGTAAACACTAGAAAATGGCACCACCTTCAATACTGTAATATGCTTGACCTGTATGAGCACTTTGCTGGCACACATTCTGAACTTACTTTGAGGATTGACAAAAAACACAAACCATACTCCAATTCATGCAAATATGACCATGGTTCCAACAAAAATTAGTTGATAAAGCACATTTATATTACATAATGGGAACTTCCTGACACATCTTTGTTGCAATGAGACTTTCCTTTGGGGTTTTGACTGACAATTCCCTTATTAAGGAGAATTGGAAATATCTAATTTTTAATGAAAGATGAGAAGATATAAAGGAATGTGATAATTTAGAGTTAAATAAGGATTTATCTAAATTTGAGAAGGTGATTATTGTACTTATAACCACATCATTAAGAACTTCAACCTCTACTGTTGTGCCTGCATAAGCTTAGCCTTTCTCCCATGGCCTTATCTGGGGAAAGTTTTCATGACACTTAGGATAATAATTTGAATAATGTACCATCTCATTGAAATTGTATCATTGAACATTGGTAGATATTTTCTTTCCCTTATAATTGTGAGTTTGGTAGACTTATACTCCACACTTGTAATAAACACCCATACCCTTTAGGAAAGTACTAGGGTGTTTCATCCCACAATTATCATAGGATAGAAAATAAATTCTTCCCCTATTACACTTTTCCTTATTTCCTTTTCCACAGTGTTCAGTTTCCCTCTTCCTCTCTTACATTTATTTAAACTCATAAGGCTTAGAGAAATCTTTTTCTATCTTTATTGCACATTTGACTATATCCTCATATGTTGATAAATTTTTGGGGTACCAATTCCCTTTGGAGGAATGGTTTTAAACCATAAAATAATTAATCAATATTTATCCTTGGATTTTTTATGTAGTATACGACATGTATTTCTAGCCTGGTAAAGTTGGATTCATACTTGGAAACATTCTTATCCTTCTTTTACCTCAAATTCAAGAATTTCCTTTCTATATCTTCTCATTGTTCGTGAGGAAAATATTTTTCTCAAAAAAATTCATTAAAATACCTCCATTACATATTTTTAATTTCTTATTTCCTTGTATTTTGGATTAGTGACAACTATTGATTCTCATATTCTGATAGATGATAATATACCTTGAGACCCTTCTCCCTTTCATTACTTCCCAAAGAGAGAAATATCTTCTCTAACAAACTTATCCATTACACAAATATAAATGGGTTTTTATTCACATTGAATAATGGAAGTTATTGTTGCATAAAGAAATATATCATTGTTTTTAAACATTGTGGATGAAGATGTTCTATATGGATAAGGTTATTGTTCATAACCCAAGTCAGCTATCCCAATATAGTTATAAGTTGCTCAACACTAATCGCATCTCCAATACTAACATAATTATCTTCCATAGGATGAAAATACCTACATGGGATATGTGTATTAATATGATTTCCATTCCTTACACATGGTTACATTTATAAATAATGGAATACACTAGATTAGGTTATAAATTGTAATGTATAATCTCAAACTAGAAAAACACTTAGCATAAATTGAAGTTTTATGCATAACTAATCTCATAATCATAAACATGTTTTCTTTGGGATCATATTTACTTTTAAATCCTTCATTATGGTTTGTAAAGAAAATGTGACTTATCTTAAGTATATCCCTCAAGAGCGTCAAAACAGGTGCACAACAAGGCCTGTTTTTGTATACTAGTTTACCCCAAGTTAAGCCCGAGACACCATGTCAAAGTTGTTAAACCAAAGTATATCTATGCTAGAACCAGTTTCCCTTGTAGTGTCTAGATAGGGATGTATTTCTAAGAATAATCACATAATCTCTACCTTACCAAAATTATAGGATGTTCTTCTATGCTTATCCTCAAAGTATATCTTTGGGATATGTTCCATAATCTATGTTTTCTAAATCTAGTTTCCAAGGTTTCTACTAAATTTTTCTGATACCAACTGTAAGGACCCTAAACCCAGTAGCCAAGAGATGGTGACTTTATTTATTACATTGGTATGATTAAAAGGAAGTATTATCCTGAAGGACTAAATATTTTATTAGTTTTTAAAAACTGAATACAAACATATGTTTTATATTACAACTTTGAATAGAAAAACAATATAGCATATCCATTAGTAACTCCCATAACTCCTTGATTATACTTGAAAGTCATTCATAATATAAATCTTCGCATCATGGGGAAAAATAAATATAATAAAGGGGTGATATCAGATAGTAATTAAGGGTAAGTAATATAGTATAAGAATAAATATAAATAATAGTGAATAACTCAAAGTACACATGCCATTAAAACATAATATTGAGCATAAAATAGAAGGAATTAAAAGATTATTAAATAATTCCATAATAAAACATAACCATGGATATTATACTAGTCAAATAATCATAGGGAAAATCAATTAATAGCTTCATAATGAGGGAATTCATAATACCAAACATCATAATCATACCATCAAGGCCTTGGCTAAGACACCATACATAATAGGTAAGAATCTATGATAGTTTGTCTCATGAGACCTAACGTTGCACCAAGGGGATATAATAGGACCACCCATCACTTACTAAGTCCAATTAATTCCTTATATGAATGGGGATAAACATAAAAAACATATACAAATGAAAAATAATTAACTATCCCAAATTTTTAAGCATAATCACTAACAATTTTGAGTAGTATGATGAATGGTATAAAGATAGCACATCTACAGTCAAACTAATCATAAACCATTTAGTAAAATATGGTGGATGAAAAACATAATATAGAAACCGTAATAAATAATAAAATTCAAAATAAGTGTTGAAATAGATTAAAATACTCTAATCAAATCTTCAATTAATTCTTTATAGAAATACCCTCTTTACTTTTCAAAGAAGAGTTCTTTTAGAAATATCATTTCTATTTTCCATGATTTTTTTAGAAAAATAGAAAATAAAAAATATATTTTTTCATGAAAAAATTATTAATTTTATAAAAAAAATGGATTATTAAAATATATTATGCATGGTATATGAAAATGGGTAAGAAATCGAAATGTTACCTTTGATTGGGCATGCATATCGTGAAGAATTTAGAAGGGAGCCTTATAAAATATGTATCATCCCATAAATGAAAGTTTAAATTGTATAGAAATATTTTTTAGTATTGTATAAAAATAATATAGAGGTATTATATAAATATAATGAAGAATTTCATTGGTGTATAGAGGGAGAAATCATAACCTAAATGAAAATGGAGGTTTGAGAAGAAAACCCTTACCTTATGTATGAATGTGTTCTTCACTTGACCTTAACATTTTGGATAATAAAATTAAATACATTAATTAATTAATTAATAACCTTATTTACATGAATTTTATTTATTATTATTTTATTAAGTTCATTTATGAACTGTTTGATGAGTTATAAGATACAATTTTATTTTTTAGGAGTGTTCGTTTCCTTGGTTTTCATGATCGGTATACTTGTATATAAGTATGGAAGTTCATGTGGAATGGTTATAATTATATAGAATTAAATTTATATGATATTAATGAAAATAAATAAGTGTAAATGTTTTTATATATCATTCGGTTATATGGTATGAGGATGAATCATTAGATAAAACATTTAGTGATAATTGTTTACATTATTATGAAGGTTATTGATCATAACAACCCCATTTTATTTTATCACTTATTATTATGTAAATATGTAAATTATATAACATAATAAAGGTTTTAATTCATATATTATAGTATATTTTAACCATAAAAATGGTTTCATTACCAGCCTTGAAGGAGAAATTGAAGAACAAAAATCTGTCATTCACGAAGGTTGTAAATCAGCACCTCTTAAACGATGATTTTTTTAAAATAAAATGGGGATAGAAAGGAGTTTAAGTGAGGATATTAAATTAAAATGATATAATTATAGTATATATATATGATACTAGATTTATCATGCTCATTTGGATAGAGTAGGTGAGGAGAGAATAATAAAATAAAATAACATGAAAAGAAAATTAAAATGAAAAGGAAGAGGATTTTACCTCTTGAACACTCCTCCTTGAGAACCTCCTTAAGGGGATTGAAACTGGTATTTTAATGAGACCAAGAGATACTAGAAGTGGGAGGGAATATTGGGGAGAATATTGGGTAGAAATTTTCTAAGGATCAAATCTTGGAAGGTGTGAGAAGAAGGGGTGGTGCGAGGTGTTATTTATAGTGGAGGAGAGGGGTGACTTCTCATTATTTTATCCATTATTTTATTATTTTGCTCAAGAAAAGAAATAGAGTTGATTACTGTTACTAATTAAACTAATAAGTTCATGTAAGTTTGAAACAAGTGTGGTCACATCATCCAAACATTAGCAATAACTCAATAAATCATTTATTTATCATTTATCGTAAATTATCGTATTTTACTATTCACATAAAATTTAAGTATTTTAGAATACTAAAAAAAATTCACCCTATCCATTTTTTGAAATGTAAAATTAAAAAATGAACTCTATTTTATGAAAATAATTTTCTAAATATGAGAAATTTAATTTTTAATTAAAACCATCATTTACTCAAAAAATACAGATTTTAAATCTATAATTGATTTTATAACACTTTCAAAAATTATCTAGGGCCTAAAATTATCCTAAAATCATAAGACAATAAAATATTTATTTATGAATAAATTTTATGAAAATGAATTTTGTTTGAAATTAATTATAAAATTATAATTAAATATTTACGAATCCCAAAAATAAAGACACTTAATTAATAATTTTTAAAATATTCACTTACCTATACTATGATATTATTATATCATAATTTCATTTATAAGATTCCTAAATTTTATTTATAATTTCATGGGTGATTTTACTATTCATTATCCTGATTTAGTATTCATAAGGGTCATATTACTATTCCTAAGGTCAATTGTTTATTTAATCGGTATAGGTTCCTTAACTTCTAGAAATACCTCTTATTTAATTAATTGTTTATTTATGATGTTTGTATTATGTTATATAAGTAATTTTATGTGAACTATACTATATGAAATAAACATAATAAGGGAAATTTCATTGATTGAGTTATGGGTCATTACACCCAAGTTATCTTTGAAGAGACATTTTATTGTTGACAATGCTTTCCAATAAAATCGATGTTGAATCACTAGAAATATTAATATCATATCAAAGGGACATTCTATTTTCTCAATTTCTCAAAGTCTCTAACCCTTTATGTCATATAACTCATCCAAAAATTTAAACATCTATACAAGAGATTTGTGAGTGGAATTATAGCTAGTTTTATAAAGAAAACCTCTCACTTATCATCACCTTTCTCCAATGATTTATCACTTTCTAAAAGTGCAGGATGGGTTCCTTGGATATCAACAAATATTAAGAGGGTTATTGTAAACCATAATCGTGAGGGACAAGCTTCTAAATCACTTCCAATACCAAGGGTTTACAATGTTGACCTCTCTATTCTAGGGGTATAGATGTAGGTGCTCACATGGATTTATTTCTGAACTCCTTATCAAAGTGTGTTTTCTCTCTCTTTACATTATTGCATTGGATCATTCAACATTGATACATATATTTTCATAAACTTGATATGATAATTTTCCTTGTGATTACTCACTTAGTATAATTTGATATTAACTTTCTAATAAATATTGAATTTATCAATCATCACTTCATAAATTTTATTTCTTTAATTTATTTATTATTTAATAATTTTTTTAATTTTAATTTTACTTTTTCAAATATATTTAATTTTTTAAAAGGAAATTTCACCCCTTGTTCAATTCCATTCTGACCAAAAATCGGTATTAAAGGTTTTTTTGTTTTATTATTAGAAAAATTATTTTCAAAATTTTGTTTCAAAAAATTTTGTTTTTAAATCTTAATTTTTTATAAAGTATGATTTTTTATGATGATATATAATTCTTATTCGCATTCTCCATTTTTATGGAATCTATTATTCCGATAAAAAAATCATATATCAAATTTTCTTGGTAGTGTTAGTTGACCTAGTTAAAAAATAGTTATTCATGAATATGTTCCCACTAAAGAATATGAATAATCATCGACTCCCAATTATTTTAATAACTTTGAACATAATATGAAATCTAAGAATTACTTACATTTTTGTCTTGATCTTAATGAGTTTAATCTTGTTTCCACCTGAAAAAAAAACTTATAAAATGTAGAAATTACTAGAAGTCACACATGAAATCATGAATAAATTAAAAATATCTATATTATATATGTATCATCAAGATTTTTAAAGATTGTATATACATACTAATGAATCTATTACTAGTATATTTATGAGGTTTACTAACATTTTAAATAGTATAAAGTCTCTAGATGATGATTTATCTATAGAATCTTTAGTGAAATAGAAAGTATTGGAACTACCAATAAATTGGACACCTAAAGTCACATCCATCCAAAAATCAAAGGATGTGAAGAATATAAATTTCTAGGAACTCATAAAATCTCTAAATTTTTTTGAAATTACTATTAAGTGACAATAAGAGAAGGTGGAAAATAAATACATAAATGTAATGAAACCAATTGCCTTCAATGCTACTAATAATGATTCATCCAGAGTAGAAGTTCAAGATTTTTTTTAACTTTCCAAGATCAAAATAATTTATTCAAGAAGAAGAAAATTTTCAATTGAGCCAAGAAGGTAAATCAAAAATCAGAACCTAATGTGAAATTCTATGAATATGAAAATAAAGGTTACATCAAGTGGAGTTCCCCATCTAAAAAAATCTAAAAGAAAAGAAACAAGGTAATAAGGATTGAAAAGTAACAATGTGGTGTTCATGTGATGACTCCATATATTCAACTTCCTTAACCACTTCAAGTTATTCAATACCTAAGTTACTTATGTAACATATAGAAAAAGTTGTTGAGGTAAGTATCCCACTTCCTATTTCTTAATATTCCACTTCTTCTCATAAATATTCCCCCTATTATTTTTACTCTTTATCCTAAAGTCACCTTAATTATGAATACATAAAATATTATCATGATCAAAACAAAATGTTTTTTCCTCATATCTCTTCATTATATATATAACTTGATAAGAAATATAAGAAATTACTTCTAGAAAATTAATGAGCACGACCTAAGAAGCACTATGGTATGTAGATAGTGGTTTCTAATGAAACATGTGTAGTTAACTATTCTAATTTATTCAAATAGATAAACTAGAAGGCGACCACATAAACTTTATTGATAACTATAATGGTAAGAATATCAATAAAGGTACCATTAGTTCTTATAACTCAACTCTTATTAAAAATGTTTTATTTTTTAAAGTCATGAAACATAATTTTCTAAGAATTAGTGAATTGGGTGATAGCAGTTTTAAAATTTATTTTGAAAATGATATTTGAAAAGTTTTCAAATCAAAGGGAAAAATTCATTCCACTATATCTCCTTTTAAAATTTTTTATACAATGAATTTAAAAAATATCACTAGACAAAACATCAAATGTTTAAGTGAATAAGTTTGTGAGTCTTGGCTTTAACATATATGCCTTGGTCACAATGACAGACACTCACTTATTAAACTCAACCATTATCAACAATTATAAGATTTAACCAAAATAAATTTAAAATATGACATGGTTTGTAATGTATGCTAGTATTTTAATCTAGAAATCATATTATAAATCTAAAAAATTAATTTATTCTTCAAAATATTTGGAATTAATTTATCTTTACTTATTCATACTTTCTAAAATTGAAAGTCTAAGAGGTAAATTGAAAAACCAGAGATTAAATTTTTATAACTGAAAATTTTATTTTTATGAAATTACAATATAGGGAAAATTTTAATATTTCATGGCACAAAAACTCTAATTTTGTAGAATGAATATCAATTTTGAACTTACCATGTAAATATAATCCTAAAATGAATTTTTGAAAATTTCCCTTAGAAATACGATTTTATAAATAATTGAAAATATTTTATTTAACTATTAATACTTTTTTTATCATAATATATTATAATATTTATTGTTAAACATGTATTTATAATCAATTTTATAAAAATAAAGATAAGATCATTCAGAGGAAAAAATTGATATTTTTTAGGAAACTGATTCTAAGTGTGTAATGTTTTTCCGTTGTATTTAATTAAAATAATTAAAATGATGAATGAATTAAATGATATATATATATATTATATGTATATATGAATTTATATTCATATAATAATTATTACAGTTCATAGAGTTAATATTATATCATATTATGCTTGAAAATTCATTTTCCAAAAAACTTTTTTTCCTTCATGTTTTTTGGTTTGATTTTTAAATTTATTTATGAAAATTATATGAATGAAATTTGATAAAATGGTTTCCATATTTGGAATCAAAATTTCCATATTTTTTAATAATATTACATGATTTTTTTGTTCTTATGAATAATAAAAATGGTAAAAATTAGTCACCACGGTTAATTGTAAAATGAGTTAAAATGGATAAAAACAAAGGGATAAGGCTTCAAGATAACACAAAAAACATGATTAAAAAAAATTGGTTAGAATTATTTCGTATATAAAATTATCATATTCAAATATGGTTCATTTTTGGGACATTTTGAAGCTATTTTCCTTGGGTAAGACATTAATATATTTTAATTGTTTGAAAAATTACAAGTGTGTCCCCTCCCTCACTTATAAAAGGGGACCTCCTCCCCTAAATTATTTACACCTATTGAGACATTTAGATAAAAAAACCTAAAAAACTATCTCCCAAAAATCCTTATACAAATTTTATAGGTTTTGGTCTTCCCAGAATAAAACCCTAGGGTCCTTAATAGGAGATCTAGAGGATCTTTTTCAAAGAAGAGGTAATCATCTTAATCGAACACTTTCATTTTTATTCTTATTTTACCACCTTAAATTATGTCCTAACAATTTAAATATAATTTAACCATTATATATTATATATTAAGATGTTATTATGTTTATGTAATAATATTTACATTTCTCCTTCTCTATAAAACAGGAAACAAAACCATTACTCGTGTGTATCACGAACTACCGCCTCGTGAACCAATATAATTTTTTTCCATCACCGCATCACATTGATGGTTATAATTATGGAAATACTGAATATATATGATATTTTTATAATAATTATGATTCTATAAATGTATTATATCATCTAACTCCTTACCCTTCCACTCATTAATAAATGATAACATCGCTCATGCGTACGTGTGGACTACCACCTTCACAAAGAGATGTGAATAATTTTTCATGTCCTCTTTTAATGAATGATTATAAATGTGTATATAATGATTATATATGATTTTTTATCATGATTTAAATTATAGAGATAATAGAACCATGATCAAGACCCATGTATCACAACTGCTAAATCAAAACATACATGAAAAATGAAGCAGTTAACACCCAAAAAAATTATAATAATGAAATATTATTAACAAAAGAGTGATAATATATCATAAGTGTATAATATGTGATATTTAAGATATATTTATTGTTATATTATGTAATTATAATAATTATTAATTTATTAAACAGAATGTTAAATCATGTTCAACTAAGTTTATGTGTGAGGTAAGGGATTTCGTCTCATTTTCCACTCTATTGAGACATATTTTGTATTATGAACCTATTTTGTTTTATGTGGTGTGTATAATACCCATTTTATTTATATAACATGAATACATATTTATTAATGGTAATTAAATTTTAAATTCATTTTTACTCTTTCAATGAGTTTCAATTTAAAAGTTACCAAATAGATAAGAATTTATTTTATAATCCCATTTTTTATGATTGGTTATATTTTTATTAGAGGAATATTATAATATAAAATTCATAAAAAATATATATTTTCTTATACTATAGATATTTAATGAGTTTCAATGTTTTCATATTACTTTTCCTCTCTTTGGAACTTGAATCAGGCAGAGAAATCTTTAGAAGAAAAGTCAATCTTATTTCTATTTTTGATGATGTATATTTTTCATCCATGTCCATTTTTTTCAAAATTGTTTTAGAAAGTATTTTTTATTTTCTAAAATTATTTACTATGTAAATTTTAGATTATACTTTAGTTTTTACATAACATCCATGGAATATTTATAATGTTTTCTAGGAGGTTTATTTTTGACTTTATTTATAAAAATTCAAAAGGAATGTTTCTTTTAAAAATATACAAAGTTAAAAAATTTCCCACTACCATAAACATTTTTATACTATTTTAATTCTTATACAAGTTTTCAATGGTTTTATAAATAAAATTATTTAATTTAAAAATTAACTTTTTTCTTCCATTTTCTTATATTCTCCAAAAGAAATTATTTTACTAAAAATCAAGTTTTATGATGAATTAATGATCATCTCTAATCTCTGTTGATTTTAAGGTCATTGAATTTATATTGAAACCTTAAATTTATTAAAATTATATTTCATTAGACATTAAATTTTCCTTATATATATATTAATTGTATCATGGATATGCTTCTTTCTTAAACTGTATACCATTTCTATATACGGTGTTTTACTATGAAAGTTATTTGAATGACTGGGGAAATATTGATTTTATATATTCTATAAACAACTAATATACTTTTTTTTGAGAAAAGATAAGCTATATTACTGATCAAGCAAACCAGGCCAACAAAGCCAAGTAGGAAACGAGTCCACCCAACAATGATCACCCCAAGATTTCCCAAAACAAGCCAAACAATGAGCCTTCATATTTCCTCCTCTCTTGATAAAAGAAAAATTGCATGCAGCGAAGCCTTCGGTTAAAGACCAAATCTTCCTCAAGATAAGTCCATATGGTTGAGAGTCATTGTCCTTCAATGATAGAGCATTAACCACTTTGAGGCATTCAGATTCCACCAAAACCTTGGGCAAATTTCTTGAACTGGCTAAAAGGATCCCATGAAGAATGGCAGAGGCCTCCGAAACCATAAGACTCCATAAAAAAGGCACTGCCCAACATTGAGCTTCCACAATCAGGCTACAACTATTATGAACAATGAGTCCAATACCAACCCTAGAATTAGCAGAGACTGCATCATCAGTATTGATATTGATAAAACCTCGGGTGGGGGGAACCAGCAAGGGACCATCTGCTGAGTGTTGCCCAAAGAAGGCATTGTATCGTTATTCTTTCAACAGTTCATCCATTCTCTAGCCCTGTCCACCCAAAGATGATCATGGGTCACTTTAATTTGGAAAATACAATCATTACGTTGAGTCCACACCAACCAAGAAATTATGCAAATCAACCCCACCACTCTCAGTTCCATAGAGGACACCCATTTAAACAGATTTTGGACCAACCCCAATGAAAGATCAAAGAACAAACCAAAATCCAGTTTCCATGCCTTCTACACCCCTTCCACCTCACGACAGGAAAGAATTGCACGCAAAGGGGATTCCACCTTCTAGAGGCACAACAGATAGGTGTCATCCTCTTCCAAATGTCACCACAACAAAAATTCATGGGTTGGGAGAATCCCAGAGCAGACCTGCCACCAAAAAAATTTCACCTTAGGGGGAGTATAGAGTGACCAAATGCTCTTCCATCGATTATCATAAAAGGCCTGAGCCATGCCTTGGACCCACAATTTGTAACCCGAGTGGACAGAATATTTTCCATGAGATTCCCCAGTCCAGTAAAGCTGGTAAATTTCCATCCCTGGTGTGAAAGGAATACTCAGGATGAGTTGACGATCAACCTCATTAAACCAGCTATGAAGCTTCCCCTGATCCCAGTCCTCGAGTGAGTCATTGATCAGATCTCGTGCCCTTGCATCTTCAAACCCAGGAACAACAGACGAGGAATGAATTAGAAATGAAGTTATATATGGGGAATGATTATATATAGTCTCTTGATGCATCAAAATGTATCATGAGACAAACCATTTGGATAACCTTATTAAATGAGGTTTTGGTGTATACCTACCCATATTTGAAAATATATTGGAACAAGGCCTTGATAATGACATCTAAAATTATTTATCTCTTTTATTTAAAATTCAATTATAATTATCCATGAGATTATTGCATTGATATTATCCATTGATATATTTCATGCTAAAGTTATTAATTAAATTTAATATGTTTTTTGTTATTTACCATTCCATATTTATTATACATTATTTACTCATGATGTATTCCTCTATATGAAACCCTTAATTAGAATATTATCTCACCCTAATTTTGTTTTATTTTCCCCAAGGATATGAAGAAGGAATATTTGAATGTGTTTTAAGGATGAATAATATTTACTTTTAGTATGTTTTATATTTTATTTTCAATATAAAATGATAATCATGTATGTATTTGGTTATTCAAGACCACTATACTGATCAATCCTTAGTGATGTGATCACTTGTATCTAATTACAATGTAATAAAGTAGTCATAATCCCTAGGTTACTGGAGTTGGGGTTGTTTTTGTTGGCATCATTTTAAGTTTATCAGAAAACATGGGAACTATATTTAGGAAGACATATACTAGAGAACAAAACCCTATGAAAAATTACGAGGATAAGGCTTAGTATAAGATAATATCATAAATTTTATAAAGTACAGATTTTGTGTTTTTACTAGAATTTGAAACCCTTTCAGGATACTATCAAGTGGATATGTCTATAACACAAATTCACCTAGGGGTAATAACTTTAAATGGGAAAGATTAAGTATTAACTCTATTATTACTAGTGCATGATGAGTGGGCCTAAGACTGAACACCTATCTAGAAACTTATGAGGGATATTATTTGTGTTAATTCAAATTTTATTTAAAAACCATTATGAATTATTTGAAAATATTTTTATTAATTGAGGATATTCTCAAAGAAACCAAGTTTATGATTCTAAAACCAGTAATGCATAAATTTTCAATTTACGTAAGTTTTATACTAGATTTAGAATTATATACTATAATTTAAATGAAATTCTAAAGGAAGAAGAATATATGTGATATTTTGATGCGAAATTTAATCTTCAAATTAAAGATGTAATTATTTTATAGGGATGCATTTATGTTTTTCCAAAGTAATTTCTTGGACATACACCAGAACACGACGTTGAGTTTTCCATTGATTTAATCCATAATGAGAGACCTATATCAAATAATACATATAGAATAGCCATAATAAAAATAGTCAAACTAAAGAAACAATTAAAGGAGTTTTTTGATAAGGGATTTATGTTCCCTAGTGTTTCACCTTGTGGAGACCCTGTTCTTTCATTAAGATGAAAATAGATATATGAGGATGTGTATTGATTGTAGATAAATCAATGCCATTAATATAAATAGTAAGTATAATATACCTCATATTAATTATTTATTCAATAAAATTCAAGGAGATAAATATTTTTCAAATATTTACCTTCATTATAGGTATCATAAATTACGACTAAAGAAGGAAGATATTACAAGGAAAACATATTAAAAAAGTTATAAACATTATGAGTTTACAGTAATTCCATTTGGATTAACTAATGAACCCTATATTTTTATGGATATGATTAATAGAGTATTTAAGGAATATCTTAATATTTTTTTGGAATTTATTTATGATATATTGGTGTACTCTAAAATCCATGAGGACCCCATAAATCAATTAAGAATCATTATTTTACTCTTAGAGGAAAAGAGTTATATAAAAAATTTAGAAAGTTTGAATTCTGCCTTCCTAAATTTTCATTTATTGGATATATTGTCTCTAGGTATAGAATCCCAGTTGATCCTGTGAAGAAAAATATAGTCAAATAATAGACTACACCATTAAACATAACTGAGGTACATAGTTTCCTTGGTATAGAAGGCTACCATCAATGATTTGTTCAATAATTTTTCGATTGGATAACCCATTAACCAAATTAAATTGTTAAGGGTTTAAGTTTATATGGATAATGAAATGGGAATAATTTTTTGAATAATTGAAGAGGATATTAGTTAATTATTTAATATTAACTCCACCATTACGAAGGGATGTATTTGTGATATATAGTGATGCATAAAAGAAAGAACTTGAGTGTTTCCCTATACATAATGATAAAGTTTTTACCCATTCATAAAGGTAGTGAAAGATTCATGAATATAACTATAAAACCCATTATATTTAGTTAATATTTGTAATATTTTCTTTGAAGATATTGATAAATTATTTTTATAGTGAATTATGTGAGATATGCATAGATAATAAAATACTAAAATACAAATTTTCATAGAAATATCTCAACACGAGGAAATGGTGATGGATCATGATACTTAAGGATTATAGTTTCCCAATACACTACCACCTATGGAAGGAAAATTGGGCTGTAGATTCATTGAAAAATAATGATCATTAAGTCCTAGAAAAAATAAGGATTGACAGAGAAGCTATGTTCCTAGATGGATTTGGAAATTATTAAGGAAGGGGAAACATTAACCACTTTTCAAATGATTTCAAAACCATATTTATTGAAAAAGATAAAAATTTATTATCTTAATGATGATAATTTTAAAATGAAAATTAAATTATTGAATGATTGAAAATTGGAAGGATTCATTTATGAATATGGTGTAATGAAATTTAGGAAGAAACTATGTGTTTCATCTATACCTGAGTTGAGAAATGAATTATTAGATTATTATCATAGATTGAATTTATCTATACACTTTGGTATCACTAAGATATATAGGGATTTGAAGGAACATTTTTTATGGGATATGAATCATGAAATTTCGGATTATGTATAGAGATGCTTTGTTTTTCAATGTGTAAAAGCTAATGGACAACATCCTATGGGATTCAGGCAACCTCTACTTATTTATATACAGAAATTGTATAATATCACTATGGAATTTATCACTGAATTTATAAATACACCAAGAAATAATGATTTCATATGGGTTATTGTTGATAATATTAAAAAATATTCACATTTACTCACTATAAAAGATAATTTACCTCTTGATTACCTCACACAACTCTATATTAATGAATTAGTAAGACTTCATGATGCAACTATTGTGATTGTATATAATCATGGTCCATGATTTTTATCAAAATCATAGAAAAGTATTTAGAAGAAGCTTAATATTGAGATTCATTTAAGAACCGCCTATCATACTTAAACTGATAGTTAGTTTAAAAGGACTATTTAAACATTAGAATACATGTTATGTCATTCTAACTTGACTTTCACAATATTTGAGAGTAGTTTTTACCTTTGGTGGAGTTTTCCTATAACAATATCTTTCATTCAAGTATTTAAATTATACTGTATAAAGCATTATATGGAAAGAGATTCTATACTAAAAATTATTGGGATGAAGTTGGTGAAAGGAATATTATAGGTCAAGAACTTATTGAGGATACAAAAATGAAGGTAAATGATATTTATACCCATATTAAAGAGGCTAAAATAAGGAAAAATATTTATGCCGATAATTGAAGGAATGATTTTGAATTTCAAGTGGAAGGTCATGTTCTCTTAAAATTATCTCCATGGAAGGGTGTTATAAGGCTTGATAAGAAAGGGAAAATAAACCCCAAGTATATTATACCTTTTTGAATTCTAAAAGGAATTAGAGTTATGGATTAAAATTTGGAAATTATTTCAAACCTCCCTAAATTACATGATGTGGTCCATATCTCATTGTCAAGAAAGTATATGTCAGACCCAATGCATGTGCTCACCACTGAAGAAATAGAAATAGAAATAGATCTATCTTACTATGAAAAGACTATACAGATTATAGACACTAGAGAACTTGTGTTATAGAATTATATGATTCGACTGAAAAATGTACTTTATATAAATCATTAAATATAGGAATAAATGTGAGAATATGAGAAAGTTTTGAAGAATAATCACCCTCATTTGTTTAAGAATTAATATCTATAAAAATATCAATGATTGAATTTTTAAAGAGGGAAAGAATCCTACACTTGATATTTAATTATAGTAAGTGAACATTTAATTTTAATGAGACTATAATAAAATACACATTTCAATATATCATGGCATAAAAATTATAATTTTTTAGGTTGAATATATATTTTTAACTAATAATATTAAAATAATCCTAGAATGAATTTTTGAAATTTTCCATTAGAAAAAATCTTTTATGAATAATTTAAAATATAGAATTTAACTATTCCTCCAGTTATTTATAATATATTTTTATAATATTTATAATTAAACATGTATTGATTATTAATTTCATATAAATAAAGACAAGATCATTTGGACATAAATAACGATTTTTTTTGTAAAACGGGTTTTAAGTGCGTAATGTTTTTCTGTTTTAATTAATTATAATAATTCACAATGATGATTGTTTTAAATGAAATATATAGTTAATATATCTATCTATGTTAATTTAAATTAATATAATGATGATCACTAGTCGTAGAGTTAATGTAAGAGAATCTTATGCTTTAAATGCATTTTACAAAAAACTGTTTTTCCTCACATTTTTTGGTTTATTTTTAAATTAATTTCTACCAATTCTAGGAATTAAATTTAATAAAATGTTTTCAATATTTTTAATCATAATTTTTTAATATGGTTACTTTCAATTTTTATCATTATGAATATTGAAAAAGATATAAATTGGTTTCCATAGTTAAATGTAAAATGGGTTGAAAATAAAGGGATACGACTTCAATATAACAAAAAACACTTTATTAAACATTATTGGTTGGTTATATTTATACCATGACCTTATAAAATTAAAATATTATTTATTTAGGATCTATTTTTCAATAGTAATACATTAACATATTTTATGTAACGCCCCGACCCCAGTTACCCAGAGTCGGTGCATTATTACATAACATTGGTATGATCACAAGAAAGATCAAATCTCGAAAGACCGATTGGTTTAGTAGCCTTGGAAACACTAGATATATTCATAAGTTTTACATTACATCATAAAATGAAAAACTACTACAACAACATAATGTCTCCATAATCCACACTACTATCCCCTCATAATATCCCTGCAGGTCATTCATAATTTACTTCTTCACATCCTGGGGAAAAAATAAAACATAGAAAAGGGGTGAGCTCAAATGCCCAGTAAGGATAACAATAAAGCGGAAACATTCATAAATAAGAATAAACATTTAAGGCAATGCATTACTAAAACAAAAGCCTTTTAAAATTGAACTTCAACATGGTATGGCAAAAGTAAAATGAAATAATGCCATTTACTTATTCACATGGATATTCTACTAATCGAATAATCACATGCAAAAATCAATAACCACTTTCATAATGTTGGAATGCAAAATGCCAGACTATCATAACCACATAGCCAAGGCCTCGTGCCAAGACTACAAATAAGATTTTGTCAAGGCCTTGTGCCAAGACACTAGTTTGTCTCATGAGACCTACCGATGCATCGAGGAGCTATAGCGGGCTCCACCCGTCACTTATTAAGTCCAATGCATTCCCATATGAAAAGGTTTAAACATAACATAAACATTCGTATTAAAACTAGCATACGAAATGTCAATACTTTCACAATAAACTATGAATGGTATAAAAATAGCACATCCACAGTCAAACAAATCACAAAACCTTCAATACAATATAGAAGTTTTGTATCATAATAAATCAACTTCAAATAATCTTAAAATCCATCAAAGGATGTTGACATAGATGAAATCAAAATTCTTTTTAAAGAAATATCTCCTTTTATTTTGAAATCATTTAAGATCCATATAAAATAAAACATTTTCTTTGAAAATATTCTTATAAGCTTGTAAGGAAAGCTTTGAAGATTTTATAACGGCGTAAAATAACCGCACCCGCCGTATAAGTTAAAAAAAACATTCTTACCTCAATTCTGTCGAAAAGGTTAAAAAGGACCTTGTTTTGAAAACGACGGAAAGATTCCTTTATAAACCTCTTATAAAAAGTCAAAAAAGGGTATAAATGACTTTAACCCATATTCTTGTAAATAGTAAAAATGTTTTGAAATACATTTTTAAGAAACATGGATGTGGATGATAAAGAGATCCCAGTAGATTATTACGTATAATACAACCTCGGATAATGAAGAGATTGTGAAATAACCCTTACCTTGTACTTTTCCTTGGTTGGGGTAGGTTAACCTCCTGTATAATGGTGAAATAGTTGTTATTAAATTATACAAGAATCATATATATTAATATGATATCATATATGATCTTTTAACATTGATTTGTTAATAATATCTTAGAATTATCGTCGTTTCGGGAGTTAACTTACTCATTTTCTTTTATATGTTTTGTTAAATAAGCCATGGTTGTTGTATCTTATTCATATCCAGAATGATATACAGTCCTTAAACATCATTTTTAAATCATCAAATGATAATTATACTTGAATGGATACGATGGAGAATGAATCTCATCGCGTTCGTGGAGACGGTAGTCCGTACGTACGCACGAGCGACAATATCATTCTTTTGATATTAAAATAATATATAAATGGATGGTATATCATATATACAGAATCATTAACATGTTATATTTATTATTTACATGAGTTACACATCATTATTATACCCATCCAAATAATATTATATTGAATAACAATTACACCACGACGTGGAGACGGTAAGCCGTACGTACGCACGTATGGTGACATGTTATTCAAAGGGTGGATAGAATACTAAATATGATTGTACCATATTTATAATAACATCACAGTATATGTGAGATACTGGAGTTATTATTTCAGAATGGTATGAACAAAGGAAGAAGAAGTGGAAGAAGAAATGAACTTAGAAAAGGGTGGTGAAATCATTACCTCTTCTTCGGGTTCTTCCTTTTGATTTGATCAAAAGGGCTCCTTAGGTTGGCTTTCTGATCAAAATAATGCCTCTAGGTTGTAGTGAGGGATGTTGGGAGAGTATTTGGGCAGAGTTTGGCCGAACCAAAAGGCTTTGAAGGTGTGAAGAAATGAGAAGGAGGAGTGCCCTTTTATAAGAGGGGTGAGGGGCACCTTTGGAAAAGCTAGAAATATTAATTTATAATAAATTCATATTCGGTTTCTAAAGGCTCCAAAGTTGACTATTCAAAGGTTAAGGTGGGGATAGGTCGAAAACCACTCAACCAATAGAATTTAGACAGGTTTGGGTACTTATATTAACCTTATCTTTAAGTATTAACTCTAAGTTAATTAGTTTCACTTTTACAATGTCTCTTTGTATTTTTATATAATATGGTTAATAAACTTAC
This sequence comes from Viscum album, assembly GCA_963277665.1. Taxonomy (NCBI): domain Eukaryota; kingdom Viridiplantae; phylum Streptophyta; class Magnoliopsida; order Santalales; family Viscaceae; genus Viscum; species Viscum album. The sequence continues at coordinate 1,401,443,141 of OY728156.1, read as the reverse complement.
TATATACATCCAAGCGACCCCCAAGTGGTCCATTAATGAGGAAACTATCATAATATAACTCTCTTGGCCGAACCTTAGATTTTTAGGAATTTAATATCAATTAATAATATAATATTTGTTTTAAGAACTCTTTTATGTCAATTTTGACACTATTCAATAGTTGATTTTTTTGAAACTCCTAACAGATTGATTACTTCGAACAAAGTCAATTAAATCAATCCTAATATATCATATTATCATATAAAATTAGTTTAATTCATTAAAAGTTTCATATTATAATTATTTGGGTATTTATAATATCAATTATTTTAATTTTTCACTATTATAGTAATTACTGCATCATCATTGTGTCATAAATAAAATAAATTATTCAATGTCTAAAAATTATAAATAAAATATCATTATGTAGGAAATCTTTTTAGCTTTCTAATGAATATTTATAATCTAAAATCCAACATATATAACCCTATGTAAAAATTGTTGTTCTAAACGATATATGCTTGTGTCATTTTTGTATTCATTTTAACTAAATTAAAATAAAGTGTCATTATCACTTACAAGTGGATCCATGGGGTCCCAAAATAGACCCAAAGATGCCCATGGTCGACCATGTATCAACCAATAGGGTTAAGACACGTTTTAGGGTAATTTAGTATTATTATAATATTATTTTTTAACCCTTATTTACCGGATTTACCCTTAACCATGGTAAATAAAATATTTACCGCAGTAATTATTCAAAATGTCTAAAAATAAAAGTTACCCATTTACACAATTTGAACATCCTGATTCCAAATATGGAATCCATTTTCCTAAATTCAAAACACAGAAGTGTCAGAAATTAATTTAAAATTAATTCCCGCTGTCAAAACAAAAAGCGTGTTTTTAAGAGATAATAACTATCAAAAGATTGACACTTGTTTATGTTCGGTTTAATTGTAAAATTATGTCCAATGACCAACATTATATTAAATAGTAAAAATATATTATAAATATACTTTAAAACCACTCAAATTCATAATTTATCACTATTAATTATTTTGATTAAAAAAGTTGTTTTTAATTAAAATTTAGTAATTTTCACTATTCATCAAAATATGAAAGTTATCCGAAAAGTACCAAAATTTCACCTTAGGCTAAATTTGATATTCCGAATCCAAAAATGAAGTCCATTTTAAAATATAAAATATATATAACTTCAAAAAGTAGGTATTACTATTCATAACAACTAGTTTGATTGGTTACGGTGTGTTAGAACTCGAAGTTGCGTACAACACACGCTACTGTTTTATCCAAAGGAAAGCGTACCGTGGACGCTTGGGATGTTTCATTTTAAATTTTTTGATGTCTCCATTTAGTCAAAAAGTTTAAAATATTGTATTTAAAAAGGTTTCACTATTAGAAGTTGATAAAAGTGAAATACTGAAAATGAATTTGTTCTTGCATTATGACTAAGAAACTCATAATAGGGATTCTAAAATTATAAGGATTATATAAAGTTCAAAATGTAGTTAATACTATTCATGACCTCTTTTAATGGTGTGATTGAACTCGGTGTTGCGTGTAGTGCAAGTTATTGAATTATTTTTAAGAAATAACACACTCTGAAATCCTGGGGTGTTACATTCTCCCCTCCTTCAATAAATTGCGTCCTCGCAATTTGAAATTGTTCTTCGAAGATAAAAGGTTTAAAGTAGAAAATATATTTGTGGGAAAACCCACATTGGAAATTGGGTTACTAAAATTTAGTCTTAATATGAGGAAAAGAGAAATTAAAGGGTCACCACCAAATTATGATCTCGATTAGGAGAACATTGGTGGCAATTAGAGACATATAATAGGAGGAAAAACGTAAATATTTATAGGTAGTGATTGAGGTCATCAATCACAAACAAGTGTATAATTGAGGTCCTTAAACTCATCAATCTATGATGATTTGAAGTACCATCGGTTCAACAAAATATAGGGTATTGGGATAACACATTTTTGACGTTTCAAAATATCTTAGTTGAAATCCCACATCGAAAAATGAATTAACGAGGCCTCTATTTAAAATAAAGAGTCGAAAGTATGAAGATTACCGAAAATAACACATACTAGGGTTCCATGTAATAAAATATGGATATGGAAGAAAAATCTAGCCATCAATTATCTGATGGAGAGTGGTAGAGAACATGGCTATGAAAAGGCCAACAATCCCAAAGCCATAAATTTGTGATGATTTAAGGTACCATTTAGGACAACATTTTTGTTCTAAGTTTCTATTATTAATGTTGAGGAATTTATTTATGATATTGGATAAGATAATAAGGAGATATACTTAGTTTATAATTAGAGTTTTATCTATTAATAAATTTCTACCAAAACTCATCATTCACTCGTAAAAAAAATTCTATTTATACTATTCATAGAGGGTTCCAAAATAAACGAATTTATAATTCATCTACCAGATCTTTTAAAAAACTACTTTATTTAATCCAGGACATCTCGTGGGATAGTGGTAGGTGATACACCCTTGTCGCCCTTTGGTTGCGGGTTCAAGTCTCACAGCCTTGCCGGACGCGACGGGTTGCCGCCCGACCTCCGGGTTGTCCTTTTATGGCAATCCAAAATAATCCAAACTAGAACTATCCAAAATACTTCTGTCCAAACTCACAGTCCAACATTCATAAGGAAGGTAAACATAATATAGATCCTTTTTACCCCGTAATAGCATATGAATACCTTCATCATGTATTACCATATTTCTTATTGATTACATTCATGCTCCCTTATTCCATATAGAATGCTGGATATACTTCATTAATCCAAAAATGTTTTAAACCCCAACAATGATGGAATATACAAATCATTAATCAGTTCCAAGGTAGTCAAGAATATCCAATATAATTTATCCAAAACAATCACATATTATTCCAAAATCACTACCTCAGTATCAGAACTATATTATGGTTTATCATTCTCTCAACCATATATTTTCCAAAAATCTATCCTGCTAATGAGTCACTTTTCTTTGTTCCACACAATCTCAAGTCCTTAATGAAATAGTACTGCAGTACAATCCTTATATACTCCATAATTATTATAACAAGTACATTGTTGATACAAAGCTCAATTGACATAATCAACATAAGAACTCTAATCATTCCTCTTCATCTGTGGTAGTATCATAACTTGATTATTATCCAATAACATCATTTGCGGCATAGTCTGATGACTGGGACATAGGTTCGCGTAGTGTCCAAACTCCTTGCAAATGAAGCATTGTACATTTAAAACCATTTTCTTACCCTTGCAGTCACGTACTTTGTGCCCTTTTCCTCCACACTTATAACAAACTCCCATTCCTTTCAGGCAAGTTCCAGGGTGTTTCTTTCCACAGTTACCACATATGGGAAAATTCTTCTTTTCCCTCTTCCCTTTATCCATCTTTCTCTCTTCCATCCTTTTCTTCTCTTGCTTCCCTTCAAAGCCATAGGACTCAGTAAACTCTTTACATATCTTATCAACACATGATATTATTTCTTCATATGATGATAATACATGGGAGACTATTTCTCTTATAAATTCTAGCTTAAGACCATGAAAGATATGATCCTTCCTTCTCTTTGAATCATGTGTATTTCTGGAGTTCTCATTCCTTCTACTGGGCGCCATTTCTATACCATGGCATAAACTAGATCAGTTTATGAATCAAAATACATAATCCCATACTTATAAAACACCTAACATAAATTGAACTATTTATGGATATAATCCATAATCATAAGAATGTTTTCTTTGAGGAAGTATATACTCATAATCCCTTCAAAATGATTTGTAAAGAAAATGAGAGTTATCCTAAGCATATCCCCCGGGAGTGTCGTAACCAAGAGTGCAGCAAGGCCCGTTGTCGTGCACCAGTTCCCGTTCGAGTCTAGCTCAAAGCGGTGTTTTCGGGTTTTACCCCTAGGTACATCTGTGCCAGAGCCGCCTCTACCTGCTCGTATCCAGACAGGGATGTATTGCTTGGAAAACTCACAAAATCTCTACAATACCAAAATTCTAGGAAGTTCTTCTATACTAATCCTCAAAGTTCGTCTTAGGTCTACGTGCTCTAATCAGAGTTTATCTAAATCTAGCTTCCAAGGTTTGTACTAAACTTCCTCTGATACCAACTGTAACGCCCCGACCCCAGTTACCCAGAGTCGGTGCATTATTACATAACATTGGCATGATCACAAGAAAGATCAAATCTCGAAAGACCGATTGGTTTAGTAGCCTTGGAAACACTAGATATATTCATAAGTTTTACATTACATCATAAAATGAAAAACTACTACAACAACATAATGTCTCCATAATCCACACTACTATCCCCTCATAATATCCCTGCAGGTCATTCATAATTTACTTCTTCACATCCTGGGGAAAAAATAAAACATAGAAAAGGGGTGAGCTCAAATGCCCAGTAAGGATAACAATAAAGCGGAAACTTTCATAAATAAGAATAAACATTTAAGGCAATGCATTACTAAAACAAAAGCCTTTTAAAATTGAACTTCAACATGGTATGGCAAAAGTAAAATGAAATAATGCCATTTACTTATTCACATGGATATTCTACTAATCGAATAATCACATGCAAAAATCAATAACCACTTTCATAATGTTGGAATGCATAATGCCAGACTATCATAACCACATAGCCAAGGCCTCGTGCCAAGACTACAAATAAGATTTTGTCAAGGCCTTGTGCCAAGACACTAGTTTGTCTCATGAGACCTACCGATGCATCGAGGAGCTATAGCGGGCTCCACCCGTCACTTATTAAGTCCAATGCATTCCCATATGAAAAGGTTTAAACATAACATAAACATTCGTATTAAAACTAGCATACGAAATGTCAATACTTTCACAATAAACTATGAATGGTATAAAAATAGCACATCCACAGTCAAACAAATCACAAAACCTTCAATACAATATAGAAGTTTTGTATCATAATAAATCAACTTCAAATAATCTTAAAATCCATCAAAGGATGTTGACATAGATGAAATCAAAATTCTTTTTAAAGAAATATCTCCTTTTATTTTGAAATCATTTAAGATCCATATAAAATAAAACATTTTCTTTGAAAATATTCTTATAAGCTTGTAAGGAAAGCTTTGAAGATTTTATAACGGCGTAAAATAACCGCACCCGCCGTATAAGTTAAAAAAAACATTCTTACCTCAATTCTGTCGAAAAGGTTAAAAAGGACCTTGTTTTGAAAACGACGGAAAGATTCCTTTATAAACCTCTTATAAAAAGTCAAAAAAGGGTATAAATGACTTTAACCCATATTCTTGTAAATAGTAAAAATGTTTTGAAATACATTTTTAAGAAACATGGATGTGGATGATAAAGAGATCCCAGTAGATTATTACGTATAATACAACCTCGGATAATGAAGAGATTGTGAAATAACCCTTACCTTGTACTTTTCCTTGGTTGGGGTAGGTTAACCTCCTGTATAATGGTGAAATAGTTGTTATTAAATTATACAAGAATCATATATATTAATATGATATCATATATGATCTTTTAACATTGATTTGTTAATAATATCTTAGAATTATCGTCGTTTCGGGAGTTAACTTACTCATTTTCTTTTATATGTTTTGTTAAATAAGCCATGGTTGTTGTATCTTATTCATATCCAGAATGATATACAGTCCTTAAACATCATTTTTAAATCATCAAATGATAATTATACTTGAATGGATACGATGGAGAATGAATCTCATCGCGTTCGTGGAGACGGTAGTCCGTACGTACGCACGAGCGACAATATCATTCTTTTGATATTAAAATAATATATAAATGGATGGTATATCATATATACAGAATCATTAACATGTTATATTTATTATTTACATGAGTTACACATCATTATTATACCCATCCAAATAATATTATATTGAATAACAATTACACCACGACGTGGAGACGGTAAGCCGTACGTACGCACGTATGGTGACATGTTATTCAAAGGGTGGATAGAATACTGAATATGATTGTACCATATTTATAATAACATCACAGTATATGTGAGATACTGGAGTTATTATTTCAGAATGGTAAGAACAAAGGAAGAAGAAGTGGAAGAAGAAATGAACTTAGAAAAGGGTGGTGAAATCATTACCTCTTCTTCGGGTTCTTCCTTTTGATTTGATCAAAAGGGCTCCTTAGGTTGGCTTTCTGATCAAACTAATGCCTCTAGGTTGTAGTGAGGGATGTTGGGAGAGTATTTGGGCAGAGTTTGGCCGAACCAAAAGGCTTTGAAGGTGTGAAGAAATGAGAAGGAGGAGTGCCCTTTTATAAGAGGGGTGAGGGGCACCTTTGGAAAAGCTAGAAATATTAATTTATAATAAATTCATATTCGGTTTCTAAAGGCTCCAAAGTTGACTATTCAAAGGTTAAGGTGGGGATAGGTCGAAAACCACTCAACCAATAGAATTTAGACAGGTTTGGGTACTTATATTAACCTTATCTTTAAGTATTAACTCTAAGTTAATTAGTTTCACTTTTACAATGTCTCTTTGTATTTTTATATAATATGGTTAATAAACTTACTATATACATCCAAGCGACCCCCAAGTGGTCCATTAATGAGGAAACTATCATAATATAACTCTCTTGGCCGAACCTTAGATTTTTAGGAATTTAATATCAATTAATAATATAATATTTGTTTTAAGAACTCTTTTATGTCAATTTTGACACTATTCAATAGTTGATTTTTTTGAAACTCCTAACAGATTGATTACTTCGAACAAAGTCAATTAAATCAATCCTAATATATCATATTATCATATAAAATTAGTTTAATTCATTAAAAGTTTCATATTATAATTATTTGGGTATTTATAATATCAATTATTTTAATTTTTCACTATTATAGTAATTACTGCATCATCATTGTGTCATAAATAAAATAAATTATTCAATGTCTAAAAATTATAAATAAAATATCATTATGTAGGAAATCTTTTTAGCTTTCTAATGAATATTTATAATCTAAAATCCAACATATATAACCCTATGTAAAAATTGTTGTTCTAAACGATATATGCTTGTGTCATTTTTGTATTCATTTTAACTAAATTAAAATAAAGTGTCATTATCACTTACAAGTGGATCCATGGGGTCCCAAAATAGACCCAAAGATGCCCATGGTCGACCATGTATCAACCAATAGGGTTAAGACACGTTTTAGGGTAATTTAGTATTATTATAATATTATTTTTTAACCCTTATTTACCGGATTTACCCTTAACCATGGTAAATAAAATATTTACCGCAGTAATTATTCAAAATCTCTAAAAATAAAAGTTACCCATTTACACAATTTGAACATCCTGATTCCAAATATGGAATCCATTTTCCTAAATTCAAAACACATAAGTGGCAGAAATTAATTTAAAATTAATTCCCGCTGTCAAAACAAAAAGCGTGTTTTTAAGAGATAATAACTATCAAAAGATTGACACTTGTTTATGTTCGGTTTAATTGTAAAATTATGTCCAATGACCAACATTATATTAAATATTAAAAATATATTATAAATATACTTTAAAACCACTCAAATTCATAATTTATCACTATTAATTATTTTGATTAAAAAAGTTGTTTTTAATTAAAATTTAGTAATTTTCACTATTCATCAAAATATGAAAGTTATCCGAAAAGTACCAAAATTTCACCTTAGGCTAAATTTGATATTCCGAATCCAAAAATGAAGTCCATTTTAAAATATAAAATATATATAACTTCAAAAAGTAGTTATTACTATTCATAACAACTAGTTTGATTGGTTACGGTGTGTTAGAACTCGAAGTTGCGTACAACACACGCTACTGTTTTATCCAAAGGAAAGCGTACCGTGGACGCTTGGGATGTTTCATTTTAAATTTTTTGATGTCTCCATTTAGTCAAAAAGTTTAAAATATTGTATTTAAAAAGGTTTCACTATTAGAAGTTGATAAAAGTGAAATACTGAAAATGAATTTGTTCTTGCATTATGACTAAGAAACTCATAATAGGGATTCTAAAATTATAAGGATTATATAAAGTTCAAAATGTAGTTAATACTATTCATGACCTCTTTTAATGGTGTGATTGAACTCGGTGTTGCGTGTAGTGCAAGTTATTGAATTATTTTTAAGAAATAACACACTCTGAAATCCTGGGGTGTTACATTTTAATCTTTTGAAAAATTATAAGTTTTTTCGTCTCCCTTACTTATAAAAGGGGACCTGATCCCTTCACTTATTCACACCCATTGATCCATTTATATAAAAAATAATTAAAAAATATCTCCTTACAATTCTTATAAATTATATATATATATATATATATATTTTTCAAGAATAATAGTTGTAGGGTCCTTAAGAGGAGATCTAAATGAGTTTTTCAAAGTAGAGGTAGTCATCTTAACCACACAGTTCCATTTTTCTTCTTCTTTTACCACATTGAATTATATCCTAACCATTAAAATATAATAAAAACTGAATATAACATATAATTAGATGTTATTATATATATTTTATAATATTTATACATCTCATTAGCTAAAAATGAGAAACAAAACCATCACTTGTGTGTACAACAGACTATTGCCTCGTGAACTCATGTAATTTGTTTTCCATCACCACCTCACATAGATGGTCATAATGATGTAAATAATAAATATATATGATATTTAAAAAATAATTATGAATTTTTAGATATAATATATCTTCTAATTCCTTACTCTTCTTTGTTTTATTCAAAAAATTTCTCTCATTTTCACTTGAATGAAGAAAGTAAATTTTTAAGAGAAAAACTAATATTATTTCTCTTTTTGATCAAGTATATTTTTATTCCATGTCCATATTTCTTGTAATTAATTTATAAAAATATTTTTATTTAAAAAAATTGTTTATTAAGGAAATTTTATGCCATCTTTTTATTTATATAAGATTTTAAAGGAATATTTCTTATTTTTCTTTCTAAAGGGTCATTTTTACTTTTTTTACAAAAATTCGAAAGGAATGTTTATTTTTAATGTATAAATATTTAACATATTTCCCACTTCCATAACTATTTTACAATATTTATCTTCTTATACAAGTTTTCAATGGTTTTATAAATAGAATTATTTAATTAAAATTTATTTTAAATGTTACTCTTCCATTTTATTATAATCACAAAAATAATTGATTGTACTACAAAACCTACTTTTCAAATGAATTGATGATCATATCTCATCTCTTTATTAATTTTGTGGTAATTGAATTTATCATGAAATGTTTAATTTATTATGATCATATTTCATTGGAAATTAAATTTATCTTCCGTATCCATATTATTTACATCATTAATATTATTATTTATTAAATCATATACCATTTCTACCTATGATGTTTTACTATGAAATCTATTTGATTGACTGAGAGAATATTAATATTATGTATTCTTTACTCAATACAAATATTTATTGATAAGGAATATTATTTTTCAATTAAATTAATCATTAAATATATGAAGAGTTTATTGGATATGTATTTATGGGTGGGGATTGGTTATAGATATCCCCTCAATGCATCAACATGTATCATGAGATAAACCAGTTGGATGACCTTATTAAATGGTTTTTTGGTGTATACCACCCCATATTTGAAAATATCTTACAATAAGGATGTGATAATGACATCCAACATTATGATTTTACTTCATTGAAAATTTAGTTATTTTTACCCATGATATTATTGCACTAATATTATCCATGGATGCATTTCATGATCAAGTTATTGATTAAATGACACGTGTTTTATATTATTTACCTTTCCATATTTTTCATGACTTATTTACTCATGTTATATACTATTATATAAAACCCTTAAAAATAATTTTATGTCTCCATTATTTTTTTTCATTTCCCTCAAAATATAAAGAACGAATCTTTAAATGAGTTTTAAAGATGCAAAATATTTACTTTTACTATGTTTTATATTTTATTTACAATTTAAAATGAGAATCATGTATGTTTATAGTTCTTCAAGGATAATATAATGATCAATCATTGGTTATATTTTCATTTGTATCTTATGATAATGTAATAATGTAGACATTGGGGTTACTGGAGTTGGGGATGTTACATAAATCCTATACTTTTTTTTATTTATTGACGACTTTATAAGATTCACTTGGGATTACTTGTTATCTCATAAAAGTGAAGCTTAAAATAAATATATAAAGTTTTATAAATAAATTGAAAATAAAAATTGTTTTAAAATTATTGAAATTAAAATTAATCATGGAAAATAATTCAGAAATAATGAATCTAATGATTTTTTTTCTTCTGAAGGCTATAACCATTCTTTTTTTACTACAAAAACCCCTCAAAATTGGATAGTTTATAGGTGAAATCAAGCTATCCAAAAAATCAGTTTAAATATTTTAAATGAATTTAATTTACCAAAATATATTTTGACTGAGAACATGAATACTATATGCATATCATTAATCTTGTTCTCAAAAGGTCTTTCCTCCAGAAAACCACTAATGGACTTTAGAAAAATAACAAACTCAAAGTCATATTTTTTTAAATATTTTGGTGGAAAATGTTTTATTTTAAATTAAAAATGAAATGTTGGAAAATTTTATTCATAACCTGATGAAGGTATCTTTCTTGGGTACCCCAACTCGATAAAGGAATACCGAGTCTTTAATAAAAGGACTAAAATAATGGAAGTGTAACACCCGAATACTTTACAATATATTTATTTCAGAATATATTAAATTAATTATGACTAGTTAATGATATTAATGAAATATATAGGTATTATATGTTCAATAAAATATTTTTGACATTCATCCAATAGATTTTATTGGCATAAGATAAGAATAAATCCCATTTTCACATAAAAAGTTGTTTTTTAAAGGTAGTTTTGTCCCCTTTTAATGGAACACATATTTTTAATATAAATTTTGAATATTTTATATTTTTATGAAAAAATAAACTTAATATTTTAAGGTGGAATGTAAAAATTAACTTCTCTTGAATTTTTTATATTTTTTTATGAAGTTTCATTTTTTGATGAATAGTGAAAAAATATTGAATTTTATTTGGAAACTCCTTTTTCATATAAATAATTTATAATATTAAATTATATTTTGAATTGGTTTTAAAGTAAAAATAGGTTAATTATACATCTATTTATCCAATTTTTTTCAATGTAATCAATTTCATATTGAAACAGTATTTAAAAACTTAGGGAACTTTTAAAAATTTTCACTTTAAAAATCCATTTTCTCATCACATCTGTGGGATTAATTTGAAGTTTTTTTTATTAAATTTTTTATTGGAAATTGAATAAATAGATTTCATATTTGGATTCATAATTATTTATAATTTCCAATAGGGTCAACATAGTTTTTTATTAAAAGGATTAGTGAAAACAAATTAAATTAATTACAACGATCCAGTTTCTTTGCCTTCATGTGCATGTCACCAGGATTTTGTGAACTCCTAGTGAAAATAATCATTATTTTTCAATGACCCTTGACTCCCTTTGTATATGCGATGAGGCACCCACGATCTCCACTTTCAAACATCGCTCGTTCCAAAAGTCAAAAATGAGAAATGAGTCATGAAATGGAACAAAAAGTGTAACTACTATTATTAAAATATAATAAAATTATTATAGTTATAATATAAATTTAAAAATATTTATAAACAAGTAAACTTATTAAAATATAAATATATTTACATAAACCTATAATTATTTTTTTGTATAATTAGATATATAAAAACTTATATATAATTATTTATATTAACTATTATAAATGTAAAAATCATATACATAGATACAATTATTAATATATATATATATATATATAAACTTATTATAATTAATCTATTTAAACTAATTATATTACTATAATTATTATTATATTAATTAAATTAATTAATTATATATATTTTTTATTATTATATAATATATATTATATATATTATATTATATTATATATTAATGATCATTTTATTCTATTCTTAATGGATAAAATACTTATGTTAGAAAAACTAGTTACCTTAATAAAAATGAAAATGCTAAAAGTAGGGAAACTTAGAAGTTAAGGAACAAAATTATAAAAATAGACTTATTTTTATATATTTTGAGGTTTTTCTTAACCAAAATTTCCCTAAAATACATTATTTATAAATTTTGGAGTCACACAATGTAAGGGATACCTCCCAATAGTGTTTAAGTTTTCATGTTTACAAGAATGTCACTCCTCCTCCACTATAAAAAGAAACACACCCCTCACTTATTCAAAACTCTAAATCCTTTTGAATCATCAAAACCCTAGAAAAATAAGATCCAAACTTCTATCCCCTCGTCTGATATGCTTCACTTTGGGCATAAATCCAACAAAGGAAGTCTTTTTGTATAAACCAAAAGGAGTTTCCAGAAAAAGAGGTAACGTTCTTCAATGAGCACTTTTGTTTATTTATTAATACACCCCTTAAATTATTTATATATCTAGATTATATAATAATATTAGTACCATAAATATATTGAGATGTTTTTTTCTTAAGGGTACCTACACCTTGACGCACTTCCATCAAATGAGATACACAATCATCATTCGCGTGTACAGAGGACTACCGCCTCGTGAACCGATGTCATTCGTTCAACCATTACCACCTTTAAAGGTTGGAAATAATAACAGATTTCTTGTTTATATATGGTATATATGATATTTATAAATTATTTATACATATTTAATTCTTATATAACACATTCCATCATGATTTTCATTTTGTGGGAATGCGATAATATCGTTTGTGGACGTGTGGACTACCGCCTACTCAAAGCGATGTGATACGTTCACGTTTTACATTGAATGTGTTAAGGATGGGTTTAATAAAAATATGTGACATATATGACATAAATATGACACTATAATTATAATATACATATATATCATTTACCTTTCATTATTTTAACATGACACGAAAATGGAAACAATGTTCATGCGTCCGTACGACCTAACGTTTCCATGAATGGTGTATTTCATTTTATATATAAACATTATGGATTAATATAAATACATATATAATAAATATATATAATATTTAAATAATTTTTTACATTTTGTATGTTATGAAATCATGATCTAAGTAAGCAAAAAAAATAAAAAATCAAAATATACTTGAAAATAATGGCAATTAACACCCAAAACAGTGAAAATAATGAAAGATTATTAATAAATGGGTAATAATATATTATAAGAAGATAATATATGATATTATAAATATTATTATTGTTTTTTATAATTTAATAACATTCTTAAAACCATTATAAAATAGGTTAAATTATGTTCACCCAAAAAAACAAAAGGTAGGGGGATTTCTAGTCCCACTTTTATTTTTGTGAGAATTATGCCATATTCACCACTAATTTCATTTGTGTGGTGTATATAGTAACATATGACATGGTATATCATGAATTTAATTTATTTAATGATATTAAAAGTTTTAATTGATGTTATTATTTCATGGATCTCATGATTCAAAAGTACTCAAGTAGTAAGGAATTAAATATCAATTTACATTCCGTTAAGGCATATTTGTTATTATGAACCAATTCACTTTTAAGTGGTGTATATTATACTAATTTAACATGTAATATCATGATTAATTCAAAATTCATTGTATTTTAAGTTTAAATTTGAATTATATAATCTAAAGGGTTTTGAGTTGAAATTTACAAAGTGGTAAAAGTCATCATACAATCTCAATTCCTTTTTATGATTGTTAACTTTCTCTTGAAACAATCACTTTATTGAAATAATTTTTCATTGGAAATTATATTTCTTTTAATATCCATATTCTTGTATGATGGATAAGATTATTTCATAAACCATATTCAATTTTTATATAAGGTGTTTACTTTGAAAGTTATTTTATTAACATGGGAAATATTAATAAATATGTATCTTTTATTCAATACGGATATTTGATGATAATTGATATTGATTAATTAAATTTATAATTATATATATGAGGAATTGATTTAATTTTTTATGTGACTTGAAGATCCTTCTATATACCCTTGATACATCATTAGGTTTCATGAGACAAACTAGATATGGTTTTGGATGAGACCTTACCCATTTGTTAGATTCTTGGCATGAAGCCTTGACAATATTAGTTTCTTAGCATAAATCCTTGATGGTATTAGATTCAAGGTATGAAGCCTTGAAAATATTATATTCTTTTCAGGAATCATAAATGATAAATTTTATATATCCATCATTATGCATATAATCATTATGAATTTAGTTATTAATATTCCATGTGAATATTTGATTAGTTAGAATATCCATGGTTTAGTTTCATGCTCATGGGATTATTTATATGGAATTATTTTATCACAATTTATTCATACCATATTATGATCATTTTATTAATTTAATGGGATGTGTTTCATTTATTTACCTTTACATTTTTATTACACCTTATTTATTTATATCTTCCAATGCATTTAACCCTTACTAATCATTTGAGATCACCTTTTATTTTGTTTCCTTTCCATATGATATGAAAATGAATTCTTGGAATAAATTTAAAGTAATTTATTTTATTAGATTTTTTATGCATTTTATTTTATTTTATATCCCTAATGTAAAATGGGTATCATGTATGCAATCTATTTTTCCAAAACTGCTAAATTGAATGGTCCTTCTGGATTTGATTCCTTATAATCATAGCAATGTAATTGTAGTATGCATTGAATTTGGGATTTTGGGATCTTGTCTCTATAGTTGGTGTCATAAAAAGTTTATTAGAAACATTGGAAAATAGATTTATAAAATCATAGATTAGGGAACATAACCCTAAGTTATACATTGAGTATTAGTTTAGAATAATATCCTAAAGAAAACATGTCTTTGATTTCAATATTATCTTTGAATAAAATTTTCAATTTATGTTATGTATCTCACTAGTTTTGGGATTATACATTATGTTTCATAGTGTTAGGATCTAATCTAGTATATACGATTATTTACAGATGGAACATGGGAGAAAGAAAGGTATCGATACTCATGATCAATGTAGAGGTTGCAATGTTAAGGAAGTCAATATAGATGGTATTATAACTAAGAAATTTATGGATATATTAGGGATGATTAATTTGGTTTTGAAACATGTCCTTTTTTGGAAGGATAAACTTATTCCACAATTATATTCTCCTATGTTGGATCGTTTTATGTGATGGAGGTCCCCATTCTTTAGTGGGACTACTGATCCAAATGTTTCCAATAAATGGATTAAGTCTTTTGAGAAGATATTTGTGGAATTATGTTGTGGTGAAAAGGAAAATGTTACACTTGTAGTGTATTGTCTCAAAGATGATGTCAATCAATGATGGTAATTGATCTGAAAAACTAGGGAGGAATAGGGGATAAAACTCATGTAATGGAAAGATTTTAATAATATATTCTTTGATAAATACCTCCCTCATGAGAAAAAAATGGGATGAAGAGAAAGTTAATTATCTTGAATAAAAACTAGGATGAATGTATCATAGATTGTGAAGCTACCTTTACATGTTTAGCAAGGTATGCTATAAATTTCATATGAAACATGAGATGCAATATTGACAATATCTTTGAAGGGATTAAGCCATGTCTCTAAAGGGAAGAGGCATCTCAAACTTTTTATTCATATGATGAAATAGTTTTATGTGATATCAGGATAAAGAAATAATTATCCAAGTATTATGGAATAGAAGAGAAGCAAGATAAGAAGTGGAAAAAAGAGAAAAATAAAGATAAAGGGAAGAAGGTAAAAAAGAATTTTACAACTTGTGATACTTATAGAAGGAAACACCATAGTACATTCTTAAAAGGGAAAGGATTTTGCTTTAAGTGCGGAGAAAAATACAACTATTCTTAGGATTCCAAGGGAAAGAAATAATTTTATAATGTTTTATTCTTAAACTATATGGATATGGGGAACTATAAAAACAAATTCCCCAAGAACCAAGAGAATATACCCTATTTGAATTTAGGGGATAAAATTCAAGATTATTTTATTACAACCAATGAAGTGGAATGATTAATGTTCTTGTGTTTGGATTAAATAATTATGTTATAGTCAAATTTTAATCAACTATATTTTGGTTTTAATAATTATGAAATGTATAAGGGTTGTTCTATAGTGTTTTTTCTTAAGGATATGAAAGTGTATTTTGAACGGTACATATGAGAAAGAAAAAAGATTCAGCAACCTTTTAATATTTTGGATCATGATATTTTGGAAGGTACCTAAGGTTAACCATTTATGAATTGTTTTAAGTTGATATTTGGACATGGTTTTAGAGATTAATGTAATAATTAACCATATGATGAAACCTATGTTAATGGATGAAGTATAAATTGTTCAAGGCACAACCAAAGGATAAAATTGTGATTATAAAATATAAATGAATCAAGTAATTATTTTTCCTTACATTCTTATAGAGTGAAATAATTCCTCAACTCTAGGAATAGGGCCTTGAAAAAAATGTTGTCCTATTATCATCATTTTCAATTACATAAATATATTTTTTCACACCTATAGTTCATTTTTTTGGTCAAAAACTTTCACATGAACATATTCTCTATCACTATCTTTCATAATTTTATAGTTATATTTCTCTTCCATGTCCATGTTTTCACTAATGTTCTCTTATTCGAAAGCTTAGTTTTGTAGTGAAATTTTCATTTCCCTTTCCCCCTTATCAAGAAGAGGTATTATTAAATATATTTAAGATGTAGGATTTTTAAAAATAGTGTTTTTAAATATAAAAACCTTGATTACAGAGATCAAGTATGAATTGAGAGGATACAATTTATTTAAGGTGAGGAGAATGTAACACCCCAAGAATTTACAATATATTTATTTTAGAATAAATTAAATTAATAAATAATAGTGAATTATATTAATTAAATGTATATATTATATATTTAATCAAATATTTTTGATTATAATCCAATATATTTTATAAGTATAAGATAAGAACACATCTAATTTTCCGGCTAATTTTTTTTTTCTAAAGGCAGTTTTGCTGCCTTCTAAGGGTGCATTATTTTAAAAATAAATTTTGAAAATTTTATAAAATATATTTGAAACAAATAAAATTAATTTTTGAAATAGGAATATCAAAATTAAACTTGGTTGAATTTTTATTATTTTTCTATGAAGATTCATTTTTTTGATGAATAGTGGAAAATACTAAATTTTAATTAAAATCTGTTTTTTTCTAAATAATTTATAATTTTGAATTGGTTTTAATGTAAAATTAAATAAATTATATATATATATATATATATAAATCCAATTTATATAATTATAATCAATTTCATATTTAAATTGTGTATAAAATCTTAGCAAACTTTTGAACACTTTCATTTTAAAAAACCCACTGTCTCCACCTATATGCGAGATTAAGTTTAAATTAATTTATGCCAATTATGTGAATGAAATTGGGAAAAATGATTAAATATTTGTAATCATAATAATTTATATTTTATAATAGTATCAACTAAGTTTTTGACCAAAAATATTAGTGAAAGAAATTAAAATTAATTATAATGATTAAGGTAGAAATGAGTTTAATTAGTGGTTAAACTTTAATCCTAAGGGGAAAAATGACTTAGAAACTAGTACAAAACATATTTTATGGACTTATATAGACCATATAATCTAATGGATCAAAATTTTTGAGTTATTGAGATTCTATTACATGAAAGTGTTCTATATAACGAGCTATGTATGAAAAAACAGAAAAAATGAACCTTCCTTACCTTTAACATTTTTAAAACCTTGAGATATAAAGAAAAAACATCTTATTTTAGGTTATAAATATAATTTTAAAAGATAAAAGAATTATTTTTAGCATAATAAATTATATTTAATTTTTATAAATGAGATAATTATTTTTAATGCATTAGAAATTCCAATGTAGTAACTATTTAGTTAATAATTAACTAAGAAAAATAATACTAAAAATACCAAAAGTGAAGGTAATTGAGTGAATTATTCTACTCCCATAATTTTTTAGAAGAATATATCATGTTTTATATATTTTGACTTAATAGATTTTAATTCTATCATTTTATTGATATTTTTAATTTCAAATTAAATTATTAATGTCAAAATTGACATTAATGCTATTTTATAATAAATAATATATTATTAATTCATTTAAAATTATAAAAAAACATATATTTTGTAAATTTATTTTTAAATATTGTTAAATATAAAACATGGTCCATTAATGGTCCAATTATTCCATTATAATGACTATATCGACTGTTAAATAGTAAAAAAACTCTGTTAGCACAATTACGATTTAAGTAGTGTTTTTACACATTACTTATGCTTGTGTTAAAATTAATTCCCAAAATAGATAGGTTTTTTATTTTATAAATTATATATATTATTTATAATAATTGGGTAAAATTTATATTGAAATTATCATTTTTATTTTATTATTAATGGATGAAATACTTATGTTAGAAAAACTAGTTACCTTAATAAAAACAAAAATAGTAAAAGCAGATAAACATAGAAGTTAAAGAACAAAAATTATAAAATTTCACTTATTTTTATGAAGTGTAGGTTTTTATAGATCATAATTTTTTTAAAATTAATTGTTTTTTAATTTTAGAGGCACATTATGTAAGGGAGACCTTCTAATAGTGTTTACCTTTTTTATATTTACAAGAATGTCACTCCTCCTCCACTATAAAAAGGCAATCACCCCCTCACTTATTGACACCTCTCAATCCATTTGTCTCATCAGAAAACTGAAACAATATGCTTCCAAATTCCCTCCCATAATCCAAGAAACATCACTTTGATAATAAATCCAACCAATGTATTCTTTTGGTATAAACCAAAAGGAGTTACCTGAAAAAGAGGTAATGTTCTTCAATAAGAACTTTTGTTTTATTTCTTCATCTAATAACTAAATTATTATTATATATTGATTATATAATAACTTAAGTATCATAAATATAATTATTTATTGTTATATTAAGGTTATTACCTAAAAATTCACACACTTATATCTAATGGGATACGTAATCATCATTCGTGTGTTCGATGAACTACCACCTCACTAACCGATGTCATTCGTTATTCCATTACCACCTTTAAATGTTGGAAATAATTCTGTATTTATAGTTCATATATGGTATATATTATATTTATAATGTATTTATGCTTATTTAATTCTTATATAACACATAACTTCATTATTTTCATTTTTGGGGATACAGTAACATCGTTTGTGGATGTGTGGACTACCGCCTCCTCAAAGCGATGTGATACGTTAATGCTTTATATGGAATGTATTAAGGATGGTTTTAATAAAAATATTTAAAATATATAAAATAAATATAATAATTTAATTATAATATACATATATATCATTTAACTTTCATTCTTTTAATATTAAAAGAAAATGAAAATAATGTTCATGCATACGTACAACCTACCATCTCTAGGAACGGTGTATTTCATTTCATATATCCAAGATTTATGAATTACTGTAAATAAATATATAAAGAATATATATAATATTTAAATCATGGATTAAATTCTTTATTTGAAGAAATTTCTATTTAAGTAAGAGGGACAAAAATAAAAAATCAAAATATACTCGAAAAAGAAGGTAATTAACACCCGAAACCATGGAAATAATGAATGATTATTAACCAACGGGTAATAAGATATTATAATAAGATAATATATGATATTATAAATATTATTATGGTTATTTAATAAGTTAATAACATTATTTAAACCATTAAAAAATAGGTTAAAGGATGTCCAACCAAAAGGAAATGCAATGTAAGAGAATTTCTAGTCTCACTTTTATTTCTGTGAAACTTATACCATATTCACCACTCATTTCTTTTGTGTGGTGTATATAATACCCTATGAAATGTTATATCATGAATTTATTTTATTTAATGATATTAAAAGTTTCAATTGAAGTTATTATTTCATGGATCCCATGATTGAAAATTTACTTAAGTGGTAAGGGATTTTGACTCAATTTACGTTTCGTTGAGACTTATTTGTTATTGTGCACTAATTTTATTTTAGGTGGTTTATATTATGACCATTTGAAATGTAATATCATGATTCATTCATAATTCATGTTATTTCAAGTTTCACTTTTAATTATCACATCTAAGGGGATTTGACTTGAAAATTACCAAGTGGTAAAATTCATCACACAATCTGAGTTTCCTTTTGTGATTGTTAACTTTCTCTTGAAAATATAAATTAATAGAAATAATTTTTCATTGGAAATTATATTTATTTTAATATAAATATTCTTTTATTATTTATAATAATATTTCCTAAACCATATTTCATTTTTACACTCTATGTTTACTTTTAAAGTTATTTGATTAATATGGGAAATATTGATAAATCCATAACTTTTATTCAATATGGATATTTTATGATAAGGAATATTGATTAATTAAATTGATTATTTTATTTTATGAATGCATTGGATTTCTTAGGTGATGGTTAGGGCCCTATATATCCCCTCAATTCATTAGTAGGTTTCATGAGAAAAGCCTAGGACTTACCAATTATTAGATTTTTGGCTTAAAGCCTTTACGATATTAGATTCTTGGGATGAAGCCTTGATGGTATAATATTCTTATAATAAAGCCCTAAAAATATTAAATTCATATCATAAAACCTTTATGGTAAGTTTTAGATATCTATTTTTATGCATTTCATCATTATGAATTCAATTATTGATATTCCATGTGAATATTCGACTAATTAGAATATCCATGGTTTAGTTTCATAATCATGTGATTATTTATATGGAATTATTAGATCACCTCTTACTCATTCCATATTATTCTCAAATTATTAATTTAAAGGAATTTTATTTATTTATTTACCTTTCCATTTTTATTATCCCTTATTTATTCATAGATTATTCTATACTTAACTCTTACTAATCATTTGAGATCATCATTTCTTATGTTTCCTTTCCCCAGGATATGAATATGTATTCTTGGAACTAGTTTAAGGGAACAAAATTTAGTATATTTTGTTATGTATCGTCTTTGATTTTCTATCCCCAATGTAAAATGGGTATCATATTTATAATCTAGTTTTCTAAAACTACTAAACTGAATGGTCCTTCAGGATTTGATTCCTTATAATCATGAAAATTTAATGCTAGTAGGCACCAGATTTTGGATTTTGGGGTCAAGTTGATACATGAAGAATAAATCCATGTTGTTTTTGATGAAAATTTTCTAAAATATAATTCTCTCAATGTTTTTGAAATTGATGTTTTAAAATGATAATTTTTAATATAAATTAGTTGAAGAATAATAAGAATCTTGTTTAAGTTATTTACCAAAATCCTTTAAAAAATATAAATACCATCCCCTAGAAAATATTGTTTGATATTTTCAAGAGGGAACTAATACTATAAGATATGTATTAAATGAGGTTGAACACCTTTCCTTTTTCTCTCACATAGAACCTCAAAACCTTAACAATTCCACTAATAATGAAAATTTGGTTCTCTCCATGTAAGAGGAACTAAATAAATTCACTCAGAATGATGAATAAACTCTTATGGAAATAACTAATTGTTATCCATTCATAGGATATAAATGGTATTTTAGAAATAAGTTAGATGATCTTAGAAATATAACTATAAATAAATCATCTTTAATTAATAAAGGTTATAACCAATATAAAGAAATTTATTATAGTGAAACCTTTATACCCATGACTCAGTTAGAATCCATTTTAATATTTTTTAATTATCCTATCATCTTAATTTAAAAATTTATAAAATTGACACAAAAAGAACCTTTTAAAATGGTTTTATTAAGGAAAATGATTTTTTTGTAAAATAAATAGATTTTGAAAAATCCCCTTTTTATATTTTTTTTCAAATTAACTAAAGATTGTTATGGGTTAAATCAAGACCCCTTATAATTAACACATTTTAAATTTTATTTTATAAAATGGCTTTAAAATGGAAAAATCTGATTCATGTATTTTTATCAAATACATCTCACATGATTTTTACTCATTAAAATTTATGTTTAGGATGTGATTTTGGGATAAAACAATGAATGCAGTTGTTTAAATTTTTTTGATTTAATTAAAAAGGAATTTGAAATAATCTTTATAGTTGAATTGAAATTGTTTCCTAGTTAAAAATTTTAAATAAATGGTGGTACTTTTCTAAACCAAGGAAAATACACTAATGAACTCTTAAAATGATTCATCTTGGATCATGATAAGGAGATTTTTACACCCATGAGAAAAACTAATAAGTTAACATTGGATGAAGCCAGTAAGATGGTTGATAACAAAATTTATAAAAGTTGGATTAGTGTTATGCTTTTTCTTACTATAACTTCACCTAACATTATGTTTAGTGTTTTTCTCTATGCTTGTTTTTAACAAAATCCAAAGGAATATCATTTTAAATAAATTTAAAATATATTATTTACTATTTTAAAGAAACAAAATATTGGTATATTTTATCCTAAAGGAACTTATTTTCAATTAACTAGTTTTTATGAAACTCATTTTAGTGGATCCCAACAATATAGAAAAAGCACAATTGGGAATTTTGACCTAATTGGAGAATCTCTCATTTCATGGAGTTGTAAGAAGTTAAAACCAGTTACTCTTTCTATAGTTGAATCGAAATATATAGCCACTGGGAGTTATTACACCCAAAAAATATTGATGAAACACTCCCTATTTGGCTCTAGGAATAATTTTGAAGATATCACTATTATGTGTAATAACATTAGCACCATTAATATATCCAAAAATAATATATATCACTCTCACCCCAAATAAATTGACCTCATGCACAATTTCTTAAGAGAACACTTGAAAAAAAATGATATCTTATTATAATTTTTTATGAAATAATATCAGCTAGTTTATATTTTGTAATGCCTTGGAATTCCATATAATTTATTTTAAATTATATAGGATTATTCTGAGACTAGGCACTGAGACGGTGTGCGATTCCAAGTCCCAGTGTGTTCATAATGACCTGTCCAAAAATGTTATGTTTTAAATAGAACACATGAGAGGTTTTCTAGAAAAAGTGAAATAACTCTTAAATGGGTATCCAGATCAGAAATATATGGGAACCTCTACATTCAGGATGACAATTTTACCCTAGGAGTGACTTATTTTTAGTCAGCAAGGTCCTCTATATATAAGACTTTAAAATGGAATAACCATAAATAAAATCATTAAATAAAATTATTTTATTTTTAAAATCCTTATAACTCAAAAACGGTGACTCAGATTGAAAATATGAGACCACCGTTGAGCTTGTGAGGGTGTTATTTCCTTAGGCAGAGCCTAACATTGGCCGGCACTGACCAATAGTGGAAAGTAGTCTTTGACCATAAATAAAATAATTGAATAAATATTATTTTCTTTTAAAATAATTATAACTCATAAAAGATAACTAGGATTAGAAATTAGAGAGTACAGTTGAGATCATGAGGGTGTGATTTCCATAGGCAGAGCCTAACATCGGCTAGAGCTGGCCAACTGTGAAAGTTGGTTTTTGGGACATAACCGTAAATAAAATAAATAAAATAAAAAATTATTTTATTTTAGAATCCTCATAACTCAAAAATGGTAACTCAAACTTAATATCTGAGACCACTGTTGAGTTCTTAATGAAATTTTATCCTTAAGAGAGGCATATCCTCAACTGGTATTGGTCGAGGGTAAAAGTTATTTTTTGGACATTTTAAAGGAAAGTAAAATAAACTTAGAAATTTTTTATGTTATTTCATTTAATTTTTTTGTGGTGACACATCATCACTACAATGCGATGACACTAAAACTCATTAACGTAATACATTAATGAATCAAGGTGGCGATGTTGTTTCAAAATGAAACAGAAATGTTCAAACACATCTGTTGTTGAAAATTATCTTAAATCGTTGGGTTTCAGGAGGATGATGCTTTTCCCTGCAAGATCTAGAGGAGAAGTGAACATCAAAAAAATCCTTTCCATTGGTGAGAAACGAATGGTGACGAACAACGAATCGCCAACAATTACAGATTGAGGATTGAGGAATGAAGAACGTTGGCGGTGTGACACCAGTCTTTTCCATCGAGCGATCCAACCTCAAGGTAGGGTTTCTATTTAATTAATTTTATTTCCCAATTTCTAAATCTCCATGATGAGTGTGAATCATTCGATGAAAAAAATGATTCGTGGATCATGCATGCTAAATTTGAGACGGGTTTAATTTTGGTATAATCATTAGGAAAGTGGATCCATGTTGAACATATGAATGGATTTGTTCTTGTTTAGCCATTATTAAACATTAAAGTGGATATATCAAGGCTGACTTGAACAAGACCAGATCTGTCCACCTTGGGTGTTTAGGTGAACCTATTTATCCCTTTTTCTTTGTTTCCATGATTTTTGTCACTACAAAAAATCAGAAAAGAGTCAATGATTGCAACATGGAGGAACAATGACAACGAAACATGACGATGTCATGTGACGGTGCGGGAGGCGGTGTGGGTGGTGGTGTGGGAGGCGGAACATCGCAGTGGAAGATAAGCCCCATGACAGGAGGACATGGGCGGCGCAAAGGGGGACATGTCTTGATAGTCGTAGTGGTGTAGGAGGCAGCCTGCATCAGCTATGCGCCTCAGCGGAGGAGGCAATCGGTGGGAGGCGGCATGCATCGGCTGCGTGCCACAACAAAGGAGGCAATCAACAGGAGGCTAATGGCGGTGTGGAATCGCGGTGCCTGCAGGGAGCTATGTCAGTATAGGAAGCCACACCCAGCGATCCGTGGTGGTGTGGGCCACAGACAGTGGGTTGTGGCGGTGGAGGACTATGCACCAGCATGGTGCCATGTCGAGTTAAGAGACCCGCGGCTACACGGCGGGTTGGAGCGGGCAGATGGTCCATAAGACCGTGTATGGGGGAGAGGCAGCAAGAAGATCTGGGCATGCGATGAAGAGTGGAAGTGGTGCCTATCATGTCTAGGCTGGACTAAACCAGGCCACCAATATGGGTTGGGCCAGGGGAAAACCGGTCCACTGGGCGGCTCGACGGGCTGGACCCACAACCCAATAGGCTGGGTCCAGTGGGTCCAATGGGCCTGGACCTTGGGCTAGGTAGAACCGGGGTTCGGTCCGATGAATTGGGTTGGGTGGGGTCGGTTCGACTGGGTTGGACTGGGATTAGGGCCAACTGGCCCCTTTTCAACAAAATAGTCGTAACTTGCAAATTGTACGTCTGATTGATGATCTATTTGCAGCATTGGGACCCTTGCGATGAGATGTACATTTTAACATAACTCAAGTGTGTTTCTGTGGATGTTTAGATATGACCAATGGAATGAGTATTAGATTATCATAGAATCAAGTGCTCTACATGTGGGAATCTTGCGACTGGATGCGATGAGATGAAAGTTCCAAGAGAACCTCAGTGGACCAACAGACAAGGAGTTGAGTAGACCTTAATGGCCCAGAAGATGAGTTAATGTGCAAACTTTTGTGGCCCAGCAGATGAATAAATGTGCGGACCTGTGTGGCCCGACAGAAGAATAGTTGTGTGGAGCTGTGTGGCCTAATAGACAAAGAGCCATGCAGACCTGTGTGGCCTTGCAGACGAGCAACCGTGTGGACCTGTGTGGCCCGGTAGATTAGTAGCTTAGTGGACCTCAGTGGACTGATAGACGAGCGGACCTCAGTGGCCTGATATAATTTAGCGACTCAATGGGGATGAGTCCCTTAGGAGTGAAAAATGTTCAACATTACGATTGGAGTAGTGTAATTTGGGTAGTTCCCATTGCGTTCTCTTTGTGCGGGGCCCAAAGAAGAGGGACCTCTTTTCATAATTCTTTGATGACTTGATGAATCAAGGAGAGATTCCTCCTAGGACGAGCGTGCCTTGAGAAAAATCCTATACTGAAGGATTTTTTGTGAGATTGAGACTTCTTGTATCAGTGAGACTACACGTCCCAGGGAAACTTTGTGATGTATCCATACCGATTTTTCTGTTGAATACTTTCGGTAGACATTCTATACATGGTTACTATTAGATAGATCAAAGAGTTGGATCTCCCAGAATCAAGCATACTATGCACAGAACCATATGGATGGCAGCTGATGAGACGTTGCATCTTAGAATCCTTTATGAGTATACCTAGATGTTCTTGTTATATGTGTTGATGACATAAACCTATGTTGAGATAAAAATACCTTCTTGGTGGTGTTTTCCATTATGGTATTTTTCTTTGTGGTTTTCAGGTTCCCCTATTGAGTATTGCTTTACTCACCGCTGCACGGGCTTTTCCCACACGTGTTGTGTCTTGTACAAAAAACTGACGCATTGGTGGAGTCTTATATGAAGTAAGACCAGGACCAGGACAAGGTGGTGCCTTGTTAGATTAGAGGAGCCAAGGTGTTTCTAGAAGCGTTATATAGTATCTTTAGTACCCTTTTTTATGGTTCAAACTTTTCAGTTGTCTTTCTTTTAGTGTGCTTGTATTCTGGATCGATTTCACTTTACTGTTTACTTTTTGTCGTACTCTATTGTTGGGTTGTAGTGGTATGCATGTGTTTTATTTACTTAGTGTTTTCACTATCCAACATAGTGGTTTTGTGTTGGGTGCATGTGTATAGGTTATTGGGAAAATGCCTCCCATTTGTGGGATATGCGTACTTGGTGCTATTCGCCAGCCTCAGGCTTATTGGAGGTAGGTTTGGTGTAGTCATGGAATGGTCCCTAGGGGATGATTAGTGATAGAGTGGTATCAGAGGAGGTTTATTATACCTTAAGAACCTATAGTCTATGAGTTTGGTTTGGGGAAACAATGTTAAGTGTTTCAAGTTTAGTTTTTAGGCCAAGGAATCCAGTGTTGGTGCGGCGGCCAATGTATCCACACATCAGGACCCTGAATTCTACTTTTCGACTCGGTACATGAAAACACTAGTTGTAGGAAAAATTGATGGTACATGCATTGTATAGTAATGGGTTGAGTTTTCCATGTCCTTCTTGAGTCATCTGACCATGTATACTCTATTAATCATGGTGCATCTTGCTTTATTTCAATGTGCCTATATGTAGACAACCAGCCATGATTCCACCACATGATCATGAGGATGATCTGCGGGGTGTAAATATGGGTACATGGGTTGATACCAGAGACAACACCCCAAGGTGGTGCACCAGCTATACCACAACCTATGGAGTAGAACACGGTTCTCGTAGTACTAGCAGAAGAGATGCGTGGGATGAGAGAACTTCACGAGTTTCAGCGACAGAGACCCCTCAGGTTCCGAGGTGAGCCTGACTCATAGGAGGACAAGGACTGGCTTGAGGTGGTAACTAAGTTTTTCATCTAGTTAGGGCATTATTAGATCGGATGGTGGTTCTATCCAGGAGTCTTCTACATGGATTAGCAGGGTGATGGCAGGGTTTAGATTACCTGATCTCACGATGAGGTGAATTTTATGTGGACATAGCTTGAGTACCTTTCTCAGAGAAGGGGATATTTCCATAAAATCTAAGGGCTATGCATTCCCATGGGCTTCTACAGCTTCAACATGATGACATGTTGGTAGCTGAGTATTCATCGAGGCGTACTGACCTTTCCAAGTACTTTTGGAATACGATAAGACCATTTCTTTAGGGATCAGGCCTCTGAGCGAGATGTGTTTAGGGACATATGAGGTAGCACTATTTCAATGATCATTCATACTTATACTAGGGGATATAGAGAAACTTTGTGGTTGAATTTCCTTTGGCTGAGCATATACATCCAGTGGATGTGAGCAGTGGGAATGTAGGAAGCTGACATTAGTCTCATAGACTTGGACTTGTGAGACGTTCTCAGAAGAGGTCCCAAGATAGGGTATTTTTATCTCAAGGATCATAAGGTGAGTCTATTCATCTTATAAAGAGGTAATTATTTGAAGAGACAGTATGGGAAATATCACTAGATATTTTCTAGACCGTCGTGCTGATAGTGAAATGATGGATGGGCCACCAGGGTAGAGACAGTGACAGGAACTGATTAATCTGTTGGGAAGCAGATGTGGAAGAGGATATATGAGAGTAGCTGGAGGTGGTATATATTTCGACGTGTTACAACCACCACCCCAATGTGGTCTACACCAGACTCAGGGAGCTAGAGGATAGGGGAAGGTGGTAGCTGTATGCGGCCATCCTTACCCACATGGCAGTGTATGTTTTGAGTTTTTAGTTCCCAACAGTAGTCGCAGAGTACGTTGAAATCTTTACAGAATTTGTTTCCAAGATTACCTCCCTATAGGGAGATGGACTTCTGCATCATTTTGAACCCTGATATGGAACCGATATCAGTATTAGTATATCATATGGATTTCGCAGAGCATCGCAAGGTGAGGGTGTAGGTGGGATACATGTAGAATAAGGTCTTAGAAAGACCCAATGTTCAAGGTCAGGTGTGGACTACTATCCAATTTAACCAAGAGGTAGTGGAGAACAAGTACCCACTACCAAAGGGATGATGAATGCATTGATCAGCTGAAAGGGGAATCCTTTGGTCTGGATGGAAAGGTTCCTGTAATCTTTTTTTCAATTAAGATAGAGTTTTACGAGCACCCCGATCTTGAGTTGGCAGCGTTTCCTTCGCATTGATGATGTGGAAACACCAACTCCATGGGAAAACAACTTCCCATCTACTCTAACAACAAGATTTTCAAGTTTATCTTCTCTCAGAAGAATTTGGACTTGAGAAAAATATGATGGTTGAAGTTCCTCCAAGACTATGACTTTAAAGTAGTCTATACTCTTGGTAAGGTGAACTTGGTAGTGGATTCCCTCATTAGGAGATATAGTTCATAGTTACTGAATGATGAAACAAAGAACTTGGCCTCATTACAGTTATCCTTAATGGGTGGGGATGAAGAAACTTATCTTCAATAGTTGGTTGTTACCCATCCACTCTTAAATGAGTTAGGGAGCCACAACTCTGTGAATCCGACTATGAGTCTTTATTTTCTCATTTGTACATAGAGAATACCCCTGATGGACATTTGAAATGTGGGGAGCATGTTGTTCTTTTCAGAGGATGTGCAGTTGTAGGAGTGACACCTAGAGTGACGAGATGCATCAGGGTATGTGTGTGGGTGTCAAGGTGGACACTAGGGATGAAGGAATAGGTCGAATATGGGATTACCTATTGAGATAAAAAAATCTGAATGCTTGTATGAAGCAGTTTTGTGGGATGTTCTTTCTCTTTTTGGGGGGTAACGAGATGAAATTGGGAAGGGATATAGATGGACTTCGTTAAGGGTTTACCATGTACATCCAGGAGACACGATACGATATGGGTAATCATTAACAGACTCATAAAGTCAACCCACTTCCTAAATACCCAAGAGGAGAGTTTAGTAGAAGGCTTGGGATGCCTCTATATGCTAGAGATATGATTGGGGTGAGATGAATGTTGACGATGGGGTAACTTTTGTGGAGTTTTTAATATATATCGAGGATCAACAAAAGAATACCCTTTGTGGGTGATCGATTCCTCTATTGAGAATTCAGTGGAAATAAAAGAATCTCTAGGAGAGAACATGGGAGTGAGAGGATCAGGTCCAAGCCCAGTACCCCCATTTGTTTGTTTAGACCATGTTTTGGCTTATGAGGATGTAAATCTCTAAACACAGGGGTAATGTAATGTTCTGGAATTCCATGTAATTGTTTTAAAATTATATGGGTTTATTTTGAGACCAAGAGCTGAGACGACATGAAATTATGAGGTCCGGTGTGCCCAGAATGACCCATGAAAAAATGTTATGTTTTAAATAGTGCCTATGAGCGATTTTCATGAAAAAGTAGAATAACTCTTAAATGGGTTCTAGGATCAGAAATATGAGGGCACAATTATGCTTAGGATGACAGGTTTACCCAATATATGACTTAATTTTAGTCGGCACATGCCTCCAATGAGAAAACTTGAAAATGGTATAACTGTAAATATAATAATTAAATTAAATAATTTTATTTTTTAAATCCTTATAACTCGGGAATGGTGACTCTGATTGAAAATTTGAGACCACCTTTGAGATCATGAGGGTGTTCTTTGCTTAGGTAGAGCCTTACATTTGCCGATGCGGGCCAATAATGGAAAATAGTTTTTTGTCGTAAATAAAATAATTTAATAATGATTATTTTATTTTAAAATCCTTATAACTCATAAATGGTAACTTGAATTGGAAATCTGAGAGTACTGTTGAGATCCTGATGGTTTTATTCCATTAGGCGAAGCCTAACATTGGCCTGTATGGCCCAACTATGAAATTTGGTTTTTGAGATGTAACCATAAATAATATAATTTAAATAAAAAAATTATTTTATTTTCGTATCCTCATAACTCACAAAAATTAACTCGCATTGAAGATCTGAGAGCACCGTTGGGTTTTTTAATGAGATGTTCTCCTTAATTGGGGACTAACCAAGACCGACATGGGGCAAAGGTGAAACTTATTTTTTGGATGTTTTAAAGGAAAATAAAATAAACTTAGAAAAGGTTTATTTTATTTCTTTTAACTTTTTGCATGACACACCATCACTGCAATGTGGCGATGCGATGATGATAAAATCATTAATGCAATAAATTAATGAATCAATGTGGAAATGATGTTTCAAAATGAAACAGAAATGATGAAACACATTTGTCACTAAAAATCATCTTAAATCGTTGGGGTTTAGAAGGATGATGGTTTTTTCCTGCAAGATTTGGAAGAGAAGAGAATGCCGGTGAAATCCTTTCTGTTGGCGAGTGACGAATGATGAAGAATAGAGAATCGCCAATGATGATGGATTGAGGATCGAGGAATGATGAACGTTGGTAGTGCAACACCAATATTCACCATCGAACAATCCAACCTCGAGGTTGGGTGTCAATTTAATCAATTTTCTTTCACCATTTTTAAATATCCACAATGAGAATGAATCATTTGATGAAAGGAATGATTCACAGATCATGTGTGGTAAATACAGGATGGGTTTTATTTTGGGATAATCAACAAGAAATTGGATCCATGTTGAATATATGAATGGATTTGGTATTGCTTAGATGTTCTTAAACATCAACGTGGAAAGATCAATGTCGACACGAATAAGGCCCGATCTATCCACCTTGGGTGTTTATGTGAACCTGTTCCTCCTCCATTCTTTGTTTCCCTGATATTCATCACCACAACAACTTGGAAAAGAGACAACGATTGCAACATGGTGGAATGATGGTGATGACACGCGACGAAGGCATGAAACAGCGTGGGAGGCGTCGCGTCGCGGTGGTGGACAAGTCTCATAGCAGGAGGCTACAGGCATGCACAAGAGTTCGTGACTCGATGATCATGATAGTGCGGGAGGAGGCACACCACAATGAAGGAGGATACCGAAGGTGTGGGACCACGACACCAGTAGGGTGCCCCATTGGGTCAGGAGACCCGCAGACGGGCTGTGGGTTGGTGCAGTCACACGGTCTGCAGGATCGTGTGTGGGGGAGAGGCGGTCGACTGAGGTGGATGAGTGACGCAGGGTGGAAGTGGGTCTGGCAATGTCTGGGCTGGGCCAAATTGGCCTACCAACACGAGCCGTGATAGGGGAAAATAGGGCTGCTGGGTAGAAGCTGACCCGCCAGTACGGTCCGGGCCGGAGAGAATGAACTAGGCCACTAAGCTGGACCCACAACCCAACGGGCTGGGTCCAGTGGCTCTAATGGGCCTAGACCCTATGCCAAGACGGACCAGGTCAGGTTGGAAAAATCGGGTCAGTTTCGGGTCGGTCCGACTGGGGTGGACTGGGCCCAAACCTAACCGTCCCCTTTTTAGTAAAATAATCATAACTTGAAAATATTAGATCTGATTGATGAGCCGTTAGTAGCATTTGGACCCTTGTGATTAGATGGACCTTTTGAAAAACCTCAAGTGAGGTTCTGTGGAGGTTGAGATATGATCAAAGGCTAGAGGAGTATATTCTCCCAGAATCAAGCATAAAATGAGAAAGAATAGTGTGATTGGCTGTGACTAGAAGGAAGTGTCAAGCGGACCTTAGTGTCCCAGAAGACGTGCAACCATGTAGACCTATGTGGCCTGACAGAGGAATAGTTGTGCAGACCTGTGTGGCCCCGAAGTCAAAGAGCAGTGTAGACATGTGTGTCCTAGTAGATGAAGAGCCATATAGACCTATGTGGTCTACCAGACGAGCAGCTGTGTGGACCTGTGTGGCCTAGTAGACGAGTAGCCGAGTGGACCTCAGTGGTGCAAAAACTAGAAGACCTCAGTGGCCCAACAAACTTCAACAACTCATCGTGGATGAGTACCTCAGTAGTGCAAGATATTCAGTATTATGACTGAATCAGTGTACTTTGGGTATTTCTCTTTGCGTTCTATTTGTGTGGGGCCCAAAGAAGTGGGACCTATTTGTGTAGGTGTCTGATGACTTGATGGGTCAAGGAGCGAGTCATCCTAGGATGAGTGTGCCTTGAGAAAAATCTTGTGAAGAAGGATTGTTCATGATATCGAGACTTCTTATCTCAGTGAGACTAGACATCTTGGGGAAACTTCATGATGTATCGAGACCAGATGCTCTCTTAGATAATTTCGATAGACATGCTCTACGTGGTTACTATCAGATAAATCAAGGAGTAGGATCTCATGGTATCAAGCATTCTAGGCACAGAACTATATGGCTGGAAGTAGTTGAGACGTTTCAGCTTAAAATCCTTTATGAGTATACCTAGATGTTCTTGTTATATGTGTTGATGACATATACCAATGTTGAGCTGACTACGCCTTCTTGGTGATGTTTTTATTTGTGGTATTTTTCTTTGTGGTTTTCAGGGTCCCCAACTAAGTATTGCTTTAATCACCCCTGCATGGGCTTTTCCTGTATGTGTTGTGTCTTGTGCAGCTGACAGATGATTTGGTGGAGTCTTAGACGGAGCAGGACTAGGACTAGGACCAGATGATGCCTTGTGAGATCAGACGAGCCGAGGTGTTTCTGGGATCTTCCTATAGCAGCTTTAGTACCCTTTTGGCAGGTCGGACTTTATAGTTGTCTTTCTTTTAGTGGGCTTGTATTCTGGCCCGATTTTACTTTACTTCTTTACTTTTTGTCATACACTATTGTTGGATTGTAGTGGTATGCATGTGTGTTCTTTACTTAGTGTTTTCACTCTCTAACCCTATGGATTTGTGTTGGGTGTGTGTGCACAGGTTCTTAGGAAAATACCTCCCATTTGTGGGATATGCCTACTCGATACTAGTCACTAACCCCTGGCTTATCAGAAGAGGGATTGGGGTAGTCACGTCACAGGTCCTAGGGGACAGGTCATGATAGAGTGGTATCAGATGGGGTCGGTTCTACCATAAGAACTGAGAGTCCATGAGTTTGGATTGAGTAAACAGTGTTAAGTGTTTTGAGTTCAAATTTCAGGCCAGGGAATCCAGTTTTGGTGCAGCAACTCACGTATCCATACACTGGGACCCTGAATTCTTCTTTCCGAATCATTATATGAAAACACTAGTTGTAGGAAAAAATTATGGTACATGAATCATATAGGAATGTGTTGAGTTTTTCATGTCTCTCTTGTGACATGTCACCAGATATACTCTATTGATTGAGATACATCTTGTTTTATTTCAAGGTGAATCAATGTATAAAGCCAGTCAGGATTCCGCCACATGATCACGAAGATGATCTTTAGGGTGACAAGATGGTTACAAGGGTTCATACTAGAGACAACACCACTGGGTGGTGTACCAGCTATACAAGCACCGGTGGAGTAGAACACGGTACTCAAGTACCAGTAGACAAGATGCATGGGTTGAGTGCACTTCATGAGTTTCAGCAATAGAGAACCCTCAGGTATCGAGGTGATCCCTACTCATAGGCAGCTAATTACTGTGATGAGGTGGGGACCAAGTTTCCCATCTAGTCAGGGAACCATTAGATCAAATGGTGGTCATGACAGTGAGATTTTTACATGGCTCAGTAGGTCGATGGCCGGGTTTATATTACCTAATCTCATGATGAGGTGAATTTTTGCTGGGTAGAGCTTCAGAACCTTTCTCAGAGAAGGGGATATTTCCATAAAACCTAAGGGCTATGTGTGCCCAATAGCTTCTACAACTTCTGTAGGAAGACATTTCGGTACTTGAACATTCATCAAGGTGTAACAACCTTTCTAGGTACTCTATGAATACAATACAACCAGTGCTTCAAGGATCATAAATCTAAGCAAGATGCGTTTAGGGACATCCAAGCCAACACTATTCCTCTGTGAATTTCTACTTATGCAAGGGGCTAGAGGGAACCTTTGTTGTTGAAAGTCCTTTGGATGAGTAGATAAAACTAGTTGATGTTAGTAATGGGAAAGCAGGAAGCCGAAATTAGTATCAAATACTTGGACGTGTGAGACATTCCTCGAAGAGGTCCCAAGAGAGGGGATATTTAGCTCAAGGCTCACAGGGTGAGTCCAATCATCCTAAAAAGAGGAAATGATTTTCAAGAGATGGTAGGGGACATCTTTCTAGAGATTTTCCAGCCCCCCATGCTGATAGTGAAACAATGGATGGACCACCGGGGAAGAGATAATGATAGGAAAAAATTAACTTGCTGCATGGAAGACATGGCAGAGGAGTTGGTAGAGCAACAATAGGTTGTATATATCTCGAAATGTTACAACCACCACCCCAATGTGGTCCACACCAGGTTCGGGGAGGTGGAGAATAGGGGAAGTAGTAACTGAATACATCCATCCTTACCCACGTGGAAGTGGATTCTTTGAGTTTTCAGTTCCCAGTAGTAGTGGCAGAGTATGGGGATGTATTTCTAGAAGTTGTTTCTAGGATTACCTCCCCGTAGGGAGATGGAATTCTGCATCATTCTATACCTTGAAATGGAACCGATATTAGCACTAGTATATCAGATGGATTTTGCAGATATTTGTGAGATAAGGGTGTAGGAGAGATACTTGGAGAGGAAGGTCTTAGTAAGACCCAGTTTTCAAGGTCATGTGTGGATTACTGACTGCTTTAACCAAGAGTCCATGGAGAATGAGTACCCATTACCAAAGGGATGATGAACACATCAATCAGTTGAAAGGGGTGGCCTTTCATTTATATGTAATGGTGCCCATAGTATTTTCAACAATTAAGATAGAGTTTGGCGAGTGCCCTGATCTTGAGTTGATAGCAGTAGTCTTCACATTGATGATGTGGTAACACTACCTCCATTGGAGAACAATTTACCATCTACTCTAACCACAAGAGTCTCAATTTTATCTTCTCGTAGAAATATTTTAACTCGAGAAAAAGATGATGAATGGAGTTCCTCAAGGACTATAACTTCAAAGTAGTCTATAATCCTGGTAAAGAAAACATGGTAGAAGATGATCTTAGTAGGAGATCTAGTTTGTATTTACTGAATGAGGAAATAAAACAGATGGACTCATTATAGTTATCCTTCGTAGATGGGGATGAAGAAAATTATCTCCAGTCATTGGTTGTTACCTGTCCACTTTTAAATGAGTTAGGGAGGCCCAACTTGTTGAAACCGATTGAAAGTCTTTACATGCTTAGTTTTCCACAGGGAATACCTATAATGGACATTCAAAAGGTGGGGAGCATTTTGTTCTTTTTAGAGGATGCACAGTTGTAGAAGTGACACCTAGAGTGGTGAGATGCATCAGGGTATGTGTGTGGGTGTCAAGGTGGACACCGAGGATTATGGAACGGGTTGAAGCTAAGATTACCTTTTGAGATAAAAAAAGCTGAACGCTTGTATGAATCAGTTTCGTGGGTTGTTCTTTCTCTTTCCAGGGGTAATGAGAAGGAAGTGGGAAGGGATATCAATGGACTTTGTGATGGTTTTACCATCTAAGTTTAGGAGACATGATACCATTTGGGTGATCATTGAACGACTCACCAAGTCAACCCACTTCTTAACTACCTAGGAGCAAATTTTATTAGAGGGCTCAGGATGCCTCTGCATACTATAGATTTGACTAGGGCGAGCTGGATATTGATGATAGGGAGAATTTTTTTGGAGTTTTCAGTAGAGATCGAGGATCAACAGGAGATGACCCTCTATGGGAAATAAATTCCTCTAGTGAGTGTTTATTGGTAACATGAGAATCTCTAAAAGATCACATCAGAGTGGGAGGCTCAGGTCCATGCTCAGTACCCCCATTTGTTTGTTTAGCCCATGTTTTGTGTTACAAGGATTTAAATCCCTAAAGGTGGGGGTAATGTAATGTCCCATGATTCCATGTATTTTTTTTAAATTACATGGTATTATTACAAGACCAGGTGTTGAGACGACATGTGATTCTGAGGCCCGATGAGCCCGAATTGGCCCATTGAAAAATGTTAATTTTTAAATAGCACACATGAGTAGTTTTCCTAAAAAAGTGGAATAACTCTTAAACGAATTCCCGAATCAGAAATCTTAGGGAACCTTTATGTTTAGGATGGTGAGTTTACCCCAGCTGTGATTTATATTTATTCATTACGGGCCTCCAGCGAGAAAAAACCTTAAAATGTCATAACTGTAAATAAAATAATAAAATAAAATAATTTTATTTTTATGATCCTTATAACTCACGAATGGTGACTTTGATTAAAAATATGAGACCACCATTGAGCTCATGAGGATGTTCTTTCCTTAGGCAAAGCCTAACATTGGCTAACATGATCTAATAATGAAAATTAGTTTTTGTCTATAAATAAAATAATTGAATAAATATTATTTTATTTTCAAATAATTATAACTCATAAATGGTAAATCAGATTAAGAATCTGAGAGTACTGTTTAGCTCATGAGGGTGTGCTTCCCTTAAACAGAGCCTATCATCGGCCAGCGTGGTCCGACTGTGAATGTTGGATTTTGGGACATAACCGTAAATAAAATTATTTAAATAAAAATTATTTTATTTTCAAATCATCATAACTCACAAATGGTAACTCAGATTGAAGATCCAAGACCACCGTTGAGTTTGTAATGAGATGTTGTCCTTAAGAGGGGCCTAACCTCGATTGGCATAGGTCGAGGGTGAATGTTATTTTTTGGACGATTTAAAGGAAAATAAAATAAACTTAGAAAATTTTTGTTCTATTTATTTTAACTTTTTTTAGTGACACAACATCGCTACAATGTGAATACATGATGACGATGAAAAGGATCTTAAATCGTTGGGTTTTAGGAGGATGATGGGTTTTCCCTGCATGCTCTAGAGGAGAAGAGATCACCAACAAAATCCTTTCCATTGGTGAGCAACGAATGATGATGAATGGAGAATCACCAATGATAATAGATTGATGATCTAGGAATGGTGAACGTCAATAGTGTGACACCGGTCTTCACTATCAGACAATCCAACCTCGAGGTAGGGTTTTTGTTTAATTAATTTTATTTTCTTATTTCTAAATCTCCACGATGAACATGAATTATTCGATGAATGGAATGATTAAATGATAATGCGTGATAAATGTAGAATGGGTTTGATTTTGGGATAATAATTGGGAATGTGGATCCATGTTGAGCCTATGAATGGATTTGGACTTGTTTAGTTATTCTTAAACTTTAAAATGGATGGATCAAGGATGAAATGAACAAGGAATGATCCATCTATCTTGGGTGTTCAGGTGAACAGATTCCTCCCCCGTTCTTTGTTTCCCTGATTTTAATCGCCGAAAAAACTCAGAAAGGAGTCAATGATCACAACATGGCAGAACGACGATGGTGATTGATAATGACACACAATGGCCGCATGTGAAAATGTGGGAGGGGGTTCACTGTGGTGGTAGGAAAGGCCCACAGTAGGAGGCCACAAGCAGCGTATAGGGTGCCACAGCTCGATGACCACGATAGTGCTCTAGGCGGCATGCCATAGTGGAGGAAGCCACCGGTGGTGCAAAACCACTATGCCAGCAGGGCGCCATGTCAAGACGGGAGGCCACGATGGTGCAGGACGGTGAAACCGGTAGGGAGCCATGTCAGGTCAGGAGAGCTATGGCCGGGCCATGGACTGGTGTGGGCACACGGTCCGTGGGACCGTGTGCGGGGGAGAGGCAACCGACCGAGCTGGCAGTGCGACGCAGGGCGGACACAGCCCCTGCCATGTCTAGGCTGGACCAAATTGGCCCGCCAGCAGTGGCCGAGTCTAGTGGGTCCAATAGGCCTAACCCTTGGGCTAGTATAAATTGGGTTGGGTCGGACCCGACCTGGACCCGACCTACCACTTTTTTGTAAAATATTCATGCCATGAAAAACGTACGTTTGATTGACAATCAGTGTGCAACATTGGGACCCTTGCAATGAGATGATCCTTTTCACATAATCCAAGTGAGTTTCTATAGAGGTTGACATATGACCAATGGAATGAGGAGTAGATTCTCTTAGAATCAAGAATGCTACGAGAGAGAGTCCTTTGACTGGGTGTGACAAGAAGGAAGTGCCGAGTAGACCTTAGTATCCCAACATACGAGTAGTCGAGTGAACTTCAGTGGCCTGAAAGACGAGCAACCGTGCAGTCCTGTGTGGCCTGATGGATAAATAGTGATGCAGACCTGTGTGGCCCGATAGAGGAAGAGTCATACGGATCTATGTGGATTGATATATTAATGGTCGTAAAAACCTGTGTGGATCGATAGATGAGAATCTGTGTAGACTTGTGTGGCTCAATAAATTATTAGCCGAGCGGACCTCAGTGTCCTGACAGATGAGTGGCCCTCAGTGGTCCGACGGACTCCAGTGACTCATCAGGGATGATTCCCTTAGCAGTTCAAGATGTTCATCATTAAGACTAAAGTAGTGTACTTTGGGTTGTTCTTAGTGTGTTCTTTTTGGGTGGGTCCCAAAGAAGTGTGACCTCTTTGCATAGGTCCCTGATAAATTGATGTCTCAAGGAGGGAGTCCTCCTAGGACGAGCATTCCTTGAGAAAAATCATGTGATAAAGGATTGGATGTGATATAAAGACTTCTTGTTTCAATGAAAATAAACACCTCATGGAAACCTCGTGATGTATTGATATCATATATTCTCTCAGATACTTTTGGTATAAATTATCTAAGTGGTTACTATCATATAGCTTAAGGAGTGGTATCTCTTGGAATCAAGCATGCTACGCACTGAACCATATGGATGGTAGTAGATGAGAAATTACATCTTGGAATCCTTTATGAGTATACCTAGATGTTCTTTTTATATGTGTTGGTGTTATATACCTATTTTGAGCTGACTATACCTTCTTAGTAGTGTTTTCCTTTATGGTATTTTTCTTTGTGGTTTTCATGGTCCCATACTAAGTATTTCCTTACTCACCCCTGCACAAACATTGCCCATAAGTGTTGTGTCTTGTGAAGATGACCAATGATTTGGTGGAGTCTTAGATGGAGTGGGACCAGGACTAGAACCAGGTGGTTCCTTGGGAGATCAGATGAGCCGAGGTGTTTCCAGAAGCTTCCTACAATAGCTTTAGTACCGCTTTTGCTGGTCAGACTTTACAGTATTCTTTCTTTTAATGATCTTGTATTCTTGCCTGATTGTACTTTACTGGTTTAATTTATGTCGTACTCTTTTTTTGGGTTTTAGTGGTATGCATAAATTTTATTTAATTTGTGTTTTCACTCTCCAGTCTTGTAGATTTGTGTTGGGTGTGTGTGTACAGTTTCTAAGGAACATGCCTATCATTTGTAGGATATGCCTACTCGGTGCTAGTTTCCAACCCCTAGACCATCGATGGTGGTCTTGGGGAAGTCACGACCCAGGCCCTAGGGGATGGGTCATGACATATTTTCACTAAAACTCTTCCTTTAGATCATTTCAAATTCATCAATAGTGAATTAGGAATGGATCACCAGTGATTATCTTCATTTGACCTTAGCTAACTTGCAAAACTTTTTAAAATCTATTTTTAAAACTCTTGATTAATTTTTATTTAATTTATCTATCTATTGGGTATGATCTCTTAACCTCACTTGTGCAATCATTTTAAGGGGAGCCTTATCTCATTAAATTTTAGTTTTTCTTTAAGAGTGAATTTTATTTTAAAATTTCCTTAATTTTTTTCCTCTTCTTTAAAAAAATTAAATTTATACTTTCTAAAACATGTACTATTTATCACATATTTACTATTTTAAATTAAATTAAATTTTTATTTTAAATGTATTTTAAATTTATATTTTCAAAACGAATTGATAATATATGTATATGATTTATATTTTTTTCAAAAATAAGTTTTTTATCTATATTAAAGGAACATTAGTGATGGGATTTTTTTTCTATACTTACTTATCTTTAACAAATATTCTTGAGTTTCATTTAATGAAATAAAAATCGAAGGATTCTTCATAAGCATGTTTCACCTCAAAAAAAAATATTAAATGAATAATTGAATCAATGAAGGTAAACCCATTACTTGATGAAAGTAGTGTCATGGGAAAGGTATGTACTAATTTTTATTTACTTGTTTTCTCTTTTTTTTCCTTTGTCTTTCTATTTTGTTTTTTTTCTTTCTCTCTTTTAA
Organism: Viscum album; assembly: GCA_963277665.1. Taxonomy (NCBI): domain Eukaryota; kingdom Viridiplantae; phylum Streptophyta; class Magnoliopsida; order Santalales; family Viscaceae; genus Viscum; species Viscum album. Next base: position 1,401,402,469 of record OY728156.1, on the reverse strand, counting down.
AAATATTTTTTTGTTTCCTTATTAAAATATTTTCTTCTTTTTTCATTATTTATATTTCTCCTATTTAGGGAGAGTTTGGAATCTAATCAAATGTTTTCAAATTATTTTTCTTCAAAATCTATTTTTATATCTTTAACTCTATTTTTAAATATTTTATTACAAAAATTTCTCCTTCCTCTGATTATTTTTATTTTTGATAATCACAAAGGGGTAGAAGGTTCTTGAAAATATAATTTTTTTACAAAAGGTGAAAAGTTTAAATTTAGGGGGAGAGCTCTTCAAATAAGTTTAATTTTATGAAAATTAGTTTATTTGTGCTATTTCTTAATTATTTTAAAAAGGGGGTTATTTTTTTAAAAAAATTTGTGATAAATGTTTTTATATTAATATTAATTGAATATGGAATGTTTGATATATTTACTCTCTTGAAGAATATTGAATATATTTTAGTTTATCTAATTAATCATATTGAATACCTTGTTCTCTTGTATTGTAATATAGAATTACATTTTCTTTATCATTTTCTCTTTATGTTTACTTAATTTTATCTTTTTTATGTTAAGTGTTTGTGATAGTAAAAAGGGATATATTGATGTAAATCCTTATATAATGGTGTTTTCATGATAAATAATACTATCCCATGTATCTAATATTTTCATTTGATTTATTTTCAGACTCTATTTTGACTCCAAGTCATGTATTTAATGCTATAAATGAAGATATTGAAGTAAATTAATTTGTGAGTTTTTGATATTTTTAAAGGAATGGTCTAGTCTTAATTATTGTTTAGAGGCCTTATAATCATGTTAGAATATTAGTTGAATGCCTTAGAATGAATCTCAGGATACTCCACTTAAAGTTAGAGTTGTGTAGACTACACTAATTACCCAGTTCCATGATGGAAGACTCACTGGTGACTATAAGTCTAATCAGTCGAATGATGGTAAAGTAAAAAGTAACCCAACTACCGAAGATTCATTTTTCGGTGAATAGAGAAAAATACCATTATCTTAAGGTGAATTTTCGAGATTTTTTGTAAAAATATTTATTTTTCAGTGAATAAAGAAAAATAATGATTATTTTAATACTATCATTTATTTTCTTTTAATCAAGTAATTTAAAAGTTCCATTATTTTTTATATTTAGTTTCAAAGTAAAATAATACCCACCTTATTAAAAATAATCTAAATAATTCCATAAGAATCAACATTATTTATGATTTTGGTACAAGTTCATTTTTCTGCTTTAAAAATACATTTTTCTGAAAACAGTTTTTTGTTGCATTTTACACATTTATATTAAAAACAATTTATATCACCTATATAAATTGAATCTTAAAAAATGGATTACATATTTGGAATTAATAGGTAATTTTTTTTCAAATATATATCTTTAATTTTGGTTATTATAAAAATTAACCAAGGTAAATATTTTCACCACGATAAAGGGTAAATAATGCAATTAAGGTTAAAAATAATGTGATATGTTTTAAAAATTTATCCAGCACTTGAATTTATTTCATTTTATATGGCATTTTTGTGTCATTTTCTTTTGATAATGATATTTGTATTATTTTAAGTTAATAAAATTACAAAAATTTCAGTATCTTTCTTTTAATATGCCTAAAATATTTTTGTTAAGAAAAAAATTTTATTATATTTTATAAATTTTTATTTGTAATTTTAATACATTATTATTTTTATATTAATTTATTTTTAATTTTTAGTGATGATATAATTACCTTAAACTCTTATGCAACGTTGATAAAATGCTTGTGTAGGTAGTATAACAATCAAGGTATATGATTTTAAAAATAATACATTAATATTGTTTGAATAAATTTTCATATTAAACTAATTTCATAGGTAATTATAAATTATAACAAATTTCAAATGGGTTTAAATTCTAATTTAATTACTATGTTAATGTCTTTGAATTTAAATTAAATGAATAGTCCCAAAATGACTTTAATGATATTTTATGATAAACAATGTTTAATTAAATTATTTAAAAATAAAAGAATAATTAAAGAGAAAATTCGTATGGTAAATGGTCTAAAATTTCATCAATTTACCATTTGGAAGAAAATTTTCACCTTATATGTAAATTTTGGACCCTTAAAGTGTATAAAATGTGTTATCACAGTTAAGATAAAAAAGTGTTAATGAGGGTGATAAACCCAAAGATAAGGTTTAAAATATAACTTATACGTATCTAAATTTTACTGGTTTAATGGATTTAAACATTATCATGTTCTAAATTATAAATTATTTTTTGTTCCACATGACATGATTATGATATATATTATATTTAAATATTTTAATTAATTCCAAGTATGTCCTTTCCCTCACTTATAAAAGGGGATATACTATTCTCTTTTATTCAAAAAGTTTTAGGAATCTATCTCAGCCAATACCTATGATAATAAATTATTGTATTCATTATACACTTCCTGTATCTACTAGTCTTCTCTCAATACCATCATACGAATGGTTAAGGTGTAATCCAAAAGTGGTCTCTGAAAGAATAAGACATCATTTTACCCGAATCTTTCAAAGTTTATTTCTTCTTATACTTTAGGAAAATCTATAGTATACACCCTAAAATAAGTACTTCACTATCATGAATATACTTATATATTATTATGATTATGCTAAAACATTTTTCCAGCTCATTTTTATCAAATGAGAAATGAAAGTATCACTCGTGCGTACGTGTGGAGTACCGCCACCACGTAGCGATATGATTTATTTTCCATCACAATATTTCATGGTTGGTTATTATGATGTATTTGATGAATATATATCATATTCATGATATAATATTATTATGTAAATATAATATATCACTTACCTTCTTACCATTCCACATGTTAAAAAAATAATAACGTCACGTGGGCATACATGTGGAATACCACCTCCATGAAGCGACATGATTAGTTTTTTATGTCATCATTTCATGAATGATTATAAAATTGTATTTAATGTGTAAAATTTATAATTATTCCATGATTAATATTCTGTATATAATGGGACCATGACCCCTTTGACCACGTTCAACCTACCAAAGTTGTTCAGGTATTACACTATGGGAAAAATGGGTATTTGCGACGGGTTATTTGCGACGGGAATAAATCCCGTCGCAAATACCCCTGTTAAAAACTTATTTGCGACGGGGGTATTTGCCCGTCGCAAATAAGTAGCCTTTTGCGACGGGATAGCTTTCCCCGTCGCAAAAGGACTGGCGTCCTTTGCGCGCCAAATCGCGGGAAACATATTTTCGACGGGGGAATATTCCCGTCGCAAATAACCGGCGGCGGTAAAAGGTATTTGCGACGGAAATATTCCCCCGTCGCAAATAGTATGTCGGCAGGTGGTTATTTGCGACGGGTCCCGTCGCAAATAACTATTTAACCGTTGACCGTAATAAATGCTGGCTAAGGTATTTACGACGGTTCCCGTCGCAAATGGGCCTGTCGCAACTAATCTAACCTATAAATACCCCCATCCGTTTTTTTCAAATCATTCTCAAATTCCATCTTCTTCTTCTCTCAAAATTTTATTTCTACAGTTCAGTTTTTCTCAAGTTTAATTTTTTTCTCCGGAGTTGATATTGAAGTTTTGAAGAACGATCAGAGATCAACCTCAAATCAATTTTCAAGGTATTTATATTTATTTTAATTTAATATTTATTTTTAATGTTTTATTAGTTTTAATTATTCTTAATTAGTTGTAATTTAATTATGTTTACATTGTTTTATAACTTAATAATTAGTAATAAATACTAATAATTAGGAATAATAACATTATTTAATTATTAATATATTTTATTATTAATATTAAAATAATATAATTTTTTATATATATACAATTCTCTTTTCATCTGTGTGTTTGCTGTCTTCACATGTATTATTTGTATATGGAGATAGAAAACACACAGATGAAAGGAGAATTGTATATAAATTAGAAAATTATATTATTTTAATATTAATAATAAAATATACTAATAATGTTATTATTCTTAATTATTGGTAATTATTCCTAATTATTGGTAATTATACATTTAATTACTCATAATTAAGAACAATTACCAATAATTACCAATAATTAGTAATAATTAGTAATAATTAGTAATAATTAGTAATAATTATCAATAATTAGTAATAATTAGTAATAATTAGTAATAATTAGTAATAATTACCAATAATTAGTAATAATTACCAATAATTTCATAATAATTACCAATAATTAGTAATACTTACCAATAATTAGTAATACTTACCAATAATTAGTAATAATTACAAATAATTATCAATAATTAGTAATAATTAGTAATAATTATTACTAATTATCAATACTTAGTAATAATTATTAATAATTACTAATAATTACCACTAATTAGTAATAATTAAGAATAATTAGTAATAATTAAGAATAATTAGGAATAATTACCAATAATTACCAATAATTAGGAATAATTAGTAATAATTAGTAATAATTAGTAATAATTAGTAACAATTAGTAATAATTACTAATAATTAGTAATAATTAGTAATAATTAGTAATAATTAGTAATAATTAGTAATAATTAGTAATAATTAGGAATAATTAGTAATAATTAGGAATAATTAGTAATAATTAGGAATAATTAGGAATAATTAGGAATAATTAGGAATAATTAGGAATAATTAGGAATAATTAGCAATAATTAGCAATAATTAGTAATAATTACCAATAATTAGTAATAATTAGTAATAATTACCGGTAAATAGTAATAATTACCGGTAAATAGTAATAATTAGTAATAATTAGAAATAATTACCGCTAAATAGTAATAATTAGTAATAATTAGTAATAATTACCAATAATTAGTAATAACTACCAATAATTAGTAATAATTACCAATAATTAGTAATAATTACCAATAATTAGTAATAATTACCAATAATTACCAATAATTAGTAATAATTAGTAATAATTAGGAATAATTAGTAATAATTAGTAATAATTAGTAATAATTAGTAATAATTAGTAATAATTAGTAATAATTAGTAATAATTAGTAATAATTACCAATAATTAGTAATAATTACCAATAATTAGTAATAATTACCAATAATTAGTAATAATTAGTAATAATTATCGGTAAAAAGAAATAATTAGCAATAATTAGAAATAATTACCGGTAAATAGTAATAATTTGTAATAATTAGTAACAATTAGTAATAATTACCAATACTTAGTAATAATTACCAATAATTAGTAATAATTTCCAATAATTAGTAATAATTACCAATAATTACCAATAATTAGTAATAATTAGTAATAATTAGTAATAATTAGTAATAATTAGTAATAATTAGTAATAATTATCAATAATTAGTAATAATTAACAATAATTAGTAATAATTACCAATAATTAGTAATAATTACCAATAATTAGTAATAATTAGCAATAATTAGTAATAATTAAGAATAATTAGTAATAATTATGAATAATTAGTAATAATTACCGGTAAATAGTAATAATTAGTAATAATTAGAAATAATTACCAATAATTAGTAATAATTACCAATAATTAGTAATAACTACTAATAAATTCCAATAATTACCAATAATTAGTAATAATTAGTAATAATTACCAATAATTAGTAACAATTAGTAATAATTAGTAATAATTACCAATAATTAGTAATAATTACCAATAATTAGTAATAATTACCAATAATTAGTAATAATTACCAATAATTAGTAATAATTACCAATAATTAGTAATAATTAACAATAATTACCAATAATTAGTAATAATTAGTAATAATTAGTAATAATTACCAATAATTAGTAATAATTAGTAATAATTACCAATAATTAGTAATAATTAGTAATAATTAGTAATAATTAGCAATAATTAGTAATAATTAGTAATAATTATCAATAATTAGTAATAATTAACAATAGTTAGTAATAATTACCAATAATTAGTAACAATTACCAATAATTAGTAATAATTACCAATAATTTGTAATAATTAAGAATAATTAGTAATAATTACCGGTAAATTGTAATAATTAGTAATAATTAGAAATAATTACCAATAATTAGAAATAATTACCAATAATTAGTAATAATTACCAATAATTAGTAATAATTACCAATAAATTCCAATAATTACCAATAATTAGTAATAATTAGTAATAATTACCAATAATTAGTAACAATTAGTAATAATTAGCAATAATTACCAATAATTAGTAATAATTACCAATAATTAGTAATAATTACCAATAATTAGTAATAATTACCAATAATTAGTAATAATTACCAATAATTAGTAATAATTACCAATAATTAGTAATAATTACCAATAATTACTAATAATTAGTAATAATTAGTAATAATTAGTAATAATTACCAACAATTAGTAATAATTAGTAATAATTACCAATAATTAGTAATAATTAGTAATAATTAGTAATAATTAGTAATAATTAGTAATAATTAGTAATAATTACCAATTATTAGAAATAATTACCAATAATTAGTAATAATTAGTAATAATTACCAATAATTAGTAATAATTAGTAATAATTACCAATAATTAGTAATAATTAGTAATAATTATCAATAATTAGTAATAATTTCCAATAATTAGTAATACTTAACAATAATTAGTAATATTTACCAATAATTAGTAATATTTAACAATAATTAGTAATAATTACCAATAATTACCATTAATTAGTAATAATTACCAATAATTACCAATAATTAGTATTAATTACCAATAATTAGTAATAATTACCGATAATTACCAATAATTAGTAATAATTAGTAATAATTAGTAATAATTACCAATAAATTCCAATAATTACCAATAATTAGTAATAATTAGTAATAATTACCAATAATTAGTAACAATTAGTAACAATTAGTAATAATTACCAATAATTAGTAATAATTACCAATAATTAGTAATAATTACCAATAATTAGCAATAATTACCAATAATTAGTAATAATTACCAATAATTAGTAATAATTACCAATAATTAGTAATAATTACCAATTATTAGTAATAATTACCAATAATTAGTAATAATTACCAATAATTACCAATAATTAGTAATAATTAGTAATAATTAGTAATAATTACCAATAATTAGTAATAATTAGTAATAATTACCAATAATTAGTAATAATTAGTAATAATTAGTAATAATTACCAATAATTAGTAATAATTAGTAATAATTAGTAATAATTACCAATTATTAGTAATAATTACCAATAATTAGTAATAATTAGTAATAATTACCAATAATTAGTAATAATTAGTAATAATTACCAATAATTACCAATAATTAGTAATACTTAACAATAATTAGTAATATTTACCAATAATTAGGAATATTTACCAATAATTAGTAATAATTACCAATAATTACCATTAATTTGTAATAATTACCAATAATTTCCAATAATTAGTATTAATTACCAATAATTAGTAATAATTACCAATAATTACCAATAATTAGTAATAATTAGTAATAATTAGTAATAATTACCAATAATTACCAATAATTAGTAATAATTAGTAATAATTAGTAATAATTAGTATTAATTACCAATAATTACCAATAATTACCAATAATTAGTAATAATTAGTAATAATTACCAATAATTAGTAATAATTACCAATAATTAGTAATAATTACCAATAATTAGTAATAATTACCAATAATTAGTAATAATTATCAATAATTAGTAATAATTACCAATAATTACCAATAATTACTGATAATTAGTAATAATTCGTAATAATTTCCAAAAATTAGTAATAATTAGTAATAATTACCAATAGTTAGTAATAATTACCAATAATTAGTAATAATTACCAATAGTTAGTTATAATTATCAATAATTAGTAATAATTACCAATAATTAGTAATAATTGCCGATAATTACCAATAATTACTAATAATTAGTAATGATTACCGATAATTAGTAATAATTACTAATAATTACCAATAATTAGTAATAATTACCAATAATTGGTAATAATTAGTAATAATTACCAATAATTAGTAATAATTAGTAATAATTAGTAATACTTACCAATAATATTAGTACTATGAAAATAATAAAAAAATTTATATAATATTAAAATTATCAATATTTGTAACATGTTTTGCTTTATTCTCAACATATTTAATTCTTAAAGGGTCAATTTTTAGGTCTATCTCAATAAAACGTTTGCGTCAGTCGTGTATGATCTAAACTCTATAATTATCCTAGCTTGAGTGTTTTTTCTAACAAATTATTCAAAACCAGTAATGCTTTTATATTTTATAGAGAAATATGGAACAACGAGGTCGTCAACAATTATTATTAGGTGACCACATATGGATAAATCAACGTAGAAATCCAAACGGTTCTGGTTTAAATCCAGTATATGTAGAGGGTGTGGAGACTTTTTTATCATTTGCGGCATCAAATCCAGAATTTGTTTCATAAGGCAAAATAAAATGCCCTTGCAAAAAATGTGCATTGAGAACGTTTGACACGTTTGACAAAGTGGGAGAACATCTCTTGCATTTTGGTTTTCAACCAGATTATGTATTTTGGTATCAAAACGGTGAACACAGTTCCAGAGAAGGTGATACCAACTTGATTCCGGATCCATCCCAGTTTCAAGATTTAGTACATGATGTTGCAGGTTCATCTGTTCAACATACAGAAACTCCGGATGATATAGCTTCAAATCCTGAGTTGGCACCGTCTGAATTTTATGAGTTGTTGAAGTCTGCTGAGGATGCATTATATCCTGGCTGCAAGATGAGCAAATTAGAAGCAGTTGCAAAATTTATGGCTATCAAATCAGATAACGAAATGTCAAACACCTGTTTTGACCAGATATTTTCTTTGCTTAAAACACTGTTACCCGAAGGAAATGTTTTACCTGCAAATTACTATGAGAGTAAGAGGCTGGTTCAAAATTTGGGACTTACTTGTCAGAAGATTCATGCATGTTCAAATGACTGCATTTTATATTCTGGGGAAAATGAGTCATTGGATAGTTGTCCCACATGTGGGCAACTGAAATATAAAGAAGGACAACACGGGAAGTCTGGTTTGATTCCTGTAAAACAATTGAGATATTTTCCGCTTACATCAAGACTCCAGCGTTTATTCATGTCTAAGAATACAACGACAATGATGTCATGGAATAAAGAGAATATTTCAACCGATAAAATATTGAATCATCCAGCCGATGGTGATTCATGGAAACATTTTGATAGAGTGCATCCATCCTTTTCTTTAGAAGCTAGAAATGTTTGACTGGGGATTTCCACTGATGGTTTCTGTCCGTTTGGATCTTATGGTAGTCAATATTCATGTTGGCCTGTTTTTTAACTCCATACAATTTACCTCCATGGATGTTGATGAAGGATCCATATATCTTTTTGACTTTACTAATTCCAGGACATCCGAAGAAAAATATTGATGTTTATTTGAAACCATTGATTGATGAATTAAATTTATTGTGGAGTACTGGTGTCAGTACATATGATGTTGCAACGAAACAGAATTTCATTCTGAGAGCAGCATTGATGTGGACAATAAGTGACTTCCTGGCTTATGGGATGTTATCTGGCTGGAGTTCACATGGTCAGAAATCATGTCCTTACTGTATGGGAGAGAACAAAGCATTTATGCTCATTCATGGAAAGAAACCTTGTTATTTTGAATGTCATCGCAGGTTTCTTCTAGCTGATCATCCTTTTCGCAGAAACAGATCTCATTTCAGAAAAGGAACAGTTGAAAGGGAAGGACCTCCAAAAATGCTATCAGGTTCGGAGTTAAAATCAGTTGTACTTTCATTACCTCCCATCACTTTTGGTCCCACAATAAACCAACAGAAAATTTCTGGTTTTGGGAAAGAACACAATTGGATTAAACGTAGCATATTTTGGGATTTGCCATATTGGTCTGATTTGTTGGTCCGACACATGTTAGATGTCATGCATATTGAGAAGAACTATTTTGATAATTTGTTTCATACAGTTTTGGATACGCCAGGAAAGAGAAAAGACAATGTAAATGCACGTTTAGATCTTGCCCAAATTTGCAGGCGTCCAGAATTGGAACTGTTTGAGAATGTCAGAACAGAAAGGTTACTGAAACCAAAAGCAGCTTATACACTGTCTAAAGAAAACCGTTTATTATTTTGTCAGTGGATTGCAGATTTGAGACTTCCAGATGGCTGTGCTTCCAATTTGGGTAGATGTGTAAAGAATGGTCATATTACTGGATTAAAAAGTCATGATTGTCATGTTATAATGGAAAGACTGCTACCCATTGGATTAAGAAGTCTGTTGAATTCTGTGATTTGGGATTCCATAACAGACATGTCTCAATTTTTTCGGGAAATTTGTGCGGCTACAGAAGATTATGATGCTCTAGGAAAACTTGAAAAAGATGTTGTTGTAATTATATGTAAACTGGAAAAAATATTTCCGCCGTCTTTCTTCGACTCAATGGAACATTTGATGTTACATTTGCCATATGAAGCCAAATGTGGAGGTCTAGTACAGTTTCGATGGATGTACCCATTTGAAAGATTCATGCAAAAATTGAAAAGAAAATTACGTAACAAAGCATCTGTTGAAGGATCTATTGCAGAAGCTTATTTGCAAGAGGAAATATCTTTTTTCTGCTCCCATTATTTTGAATCTGAGTATCCTTCAAAACACAACTGAATGGGACGGAACGAGAGGAATATTGATGAAATCGACAATCAATTATCTGTTTTCAACCAGTCAGAGCCTGGTTTTGGTGGAGTTTATGAACGCTGGCTTTCAGATGATGAACATCATAGAGCTCATACGTATGTTCTGCTCAACTGTGAAGAGATGACATCAGTTGTACTGTAAGTGTTTATATCACTTATTCTATCATTTATGTTACAGTAAATAACTTTGGTTTTTATAGGTTGTATGATAATCATATCAAGAAACAAATTCCACAAATTATAGCAGCTTCTCTCGAAGAACGTCGACTGAAAAATTTCTCTCAGTGGTTTCAAAAACTGGTAACATAAATTCTTTATCTTTTAGAAACTCATTCAATGTATATTTTACTATATTGATAATTATTTCACAAATTTTCAGGTGTCTCGACATGCTGATAAAATTGACAAACGGCTGTGTGTATTTAGTAACCCACCTTCAAACTTGTTAAAACTTATAATGCATATGTGGTGAATGCATTTCGATTCCACACACATACATATGGGGAATCGAAAAAAAAACAATGAACAGTGGAGTAAGCTTGAGAGGATCTCATAATCGAGAAAATGAAGTTGACTTTTATGGAATACTTGATGAAATCATTGAACTCTGTTATCTTGGACAACATTACATAACCATGTTCAAATTTCGGTGGTTGGATACAGAGAGAGGCGTGCGTGTTCATCCGACTCATGGAATCATCGATATTAAATGTAAAAGTGTTATCGCAGTAAATGAACCATTCTTATTGGCTCAACAGGCACATCAAGTTTATTATGCAAAGTACTGTGCTACATCAAGAGACTTGACTGATTGGTGGAGTGTAATAGAAATCAAAATTCGAGACAATCAGTTTAGTCAAAGTGAATGTGCTTTCACTGATGTGCAAAGAATTGAAGTTTTTCAAGAGAGTACTCAAAATCAATCTTTTTTGAAAAGAGACATGAGTATCGATGATGACACCCCACATTTAAGAGTCGGTGATGAAGATGATGTTAATGATGTCACATATGAATTTGAAATGGTAAGAGATGAAGCAACTGTAACTCGAATGGATATCGATGATGTTGAGGAGGAATATGAAGATGACATTGACATATATGAAGATGATGATGAAGATGAACACTGATAGAATTACATGGTATTTATATATAATCATAATATGTATATATGTATATATATTAGTAATTATGAATTATTTGCTAACAACATTAACATTTTCTGTTTCATATGGACGACGCCACATTTCGTGAGTTGGCGGATGCTGACCTGACTTTCGATGCGGATGAGTTGCTGCCAGATGACCCTCAGCCTGCAGGCGCTCCAGGGAGTACGCGGAGGGGGCGCGGTCTTGCACGATTGATGATTCCTGACCCCGTCCCCGAGCGACGTCCACGTCTTGGGTTTGATCCACGCACACAGAGGTGTGATAACCTGTGTGATAACCTGTTGATTTGACTAAGATTTCATTAATCTATTCACATAATAAATGTTTATTATTTTTACAGTTTTCCGCATATAGAAGTCAGACAGGGCAGCGCTATTTTGCGCAACTATTTCTTTCAGCCGTGGACCACATGGGAGTAGATTCCCATTGATGTCCAACAGGCCATGTTCGGCCATTGGTTGGTACGTACGTAAATAAATAATTTTTATTTTGAAAATTATTTCATTTCTAACTTGATATTTTGATTTATTTGTAGGGTTTATGGTATCCGATCGAGGATACCATGCGTGACGCCATCCACGAGGCATGGGAGGTGGCCATACGTGATCGCCTTCATCAGTTTTTGCACAATTTAAGAAAAGTTGCGATGAAGAAAGCATGAGTGTCAGATTTTGATGAGTCATATAGAGCACACCGACCAGAGTACATTTCATCCCATGTATGGGATGGATTATGTGCGCACTGGTTGAGTGGTGCCTTTTAGAGGAGATCATCGGTGGGGAGGCAGAATCGAGGGAGACAGGAGGTGACTCATCGATCTGGGAGTCGTTCTTTCAGTACTCATAAACAGCATCTGGTATGTACATTATTTATAAATATTTTATATAAATATAAATATTAACAGTTTATTTTTTATTCTTATAGGCTGTCGAGCAACCCGATATTACGGAGTACGACGTATATCGGAGGATGTATAGTGATCCTGCTACTGGGGAGCTCAGAGGTGATCGTCAGCATCACATCATGGTTAGTATTATTTGTTTTCAAGTTTAAAAATTAACTGTATATAATATATTCACAATTTTAATTTTAAATTGCAACTACAGGAGTCATATGAGGCCACAACGTCACAGGCCTGGCCTGAGAGTCAGGCCGAGTCATCAGATCAGACCACTGGCCGTCAGTTTGATGAGGCGACATGGATGCAGGCCACCTAGTATGCCTTTGAAAAGGGCTGGGTAGTTGGTATCAGCTCTCGACTGACTCCCAGAGATTATTATTGCAGTGCTGCGATGTCGGCGTCCAGCTCGAGAGGAGCTCGTGCATCTTCTTCTGCTACACAGTATGAGGATTAGTTGCGATCTCAGACTGCACTGATAGAGAGTCTCCGACAGGAGCAGGAGCAGATGCGTCAGCAACATGAGGAGGAGCGTCGACGCCAGCAGCAGCTGTACGAGGAGCAGACGAGTTGGTGGCAGCAGCAGCATCAGGAGCAGATGGAGTACATGCGCCGAATCACTCATGCTTTAGGGATGGAGTTTCCTCCACCACCATCTGCAGATCCCCCCCTCCTTCAGATTAGAGTTTGTATTTATGTTATAAAATTTGTGAAATCAAAATATGATTTTTTTTTCTATTCGTAGTTTCTGTCTCATTATAAAATATTTATTAATATTCTATTATTTTTTATTTTTGAATTATAATTCTATTATTATTATATTAATTAAAATAATTTATTATTTTTATTTGTGAATTATAATTCTATTATTATATTAATTAAAATCATTTATTAATATTTTATTATTTTTTATTTTTGAATTATAATTTGATTATTATTATATTAATTAAAATAATTTATTAACAATTTATTTTTTTTATTTTTTTTATAGTATTTGCGACGGGATACTATTCCCATCGCAAATAGTATTATTATTTTTTAATTTTTTAAAAAATAGTTTTCGCGACGGGCCCCGTCCCAACAGGTATTTGCGACGGGGCCCATCGCAAATAGTTTTTTACAAATATACGGAGTACTAGTTGCGACGGGGATTCTCTCCATCGCGGAAAAGGGCTTTAGCGACAGGCCCGTAGCAAAAAATTGTTATTGCGACACCGTTTTCAGCAACGGGTTATTTGCGACGGGATCCCGTCGCAAATGACCCGTCACAAATACCTGTTTTTCTAGTAGTGTTATGAATTGAACGTTCTAAAAACATCTGACATGAAATTAACTTATTTAATAGATATATAAGGCATGATAATAAATAAAATAAAAGTGATAATAATAAGGAAATATAAATTAAAATTTTTATTAAGAAATTATAAAATTAATATAATATTATTATACAAGATATAAATTATGCACACGGAGATTTGGACTCATGGTCATGGGTTTCTTAACCCAATTTCTTTTCATTGGGTTATATTACTTCTTTATTATCTATATTTTGATAAGAATATGTGTATAATAAGAAATGATTATTTTATGTCATATTTTTAGTTTTTTATGTTTATTTATATTTGTTTCACATAACTACTTCATTGAATAATTTTCACTTCAATGTTACGCTCTTTGTAATGGTTTTTTTGTCCCACTTTTGTTTTAGTGATACATATGCCATATTCACCTACATTTTATTTTTTTAGATGTTTATACTACCCATTTGACATTTTATATCATTAATATATTTATATTCATGTTATTTACGGTTCCATTTGATGTTATTTATTTCAAGGGGTTGTGATTAAAAAGTTAACAAATTTGTAAGGGTTTATTTCACAATGCCATCCTTATTCAGGATTATTTACGTTTAAGTTTTCATTTAGGGAATTATATGATAATTCTATATAAAAACCCATAATTTTATTCTCCTATAATTATTTCTGGACATATAAAGTTTTAGTTCCATTTTTACCTTCTTTCACACTCAAAAATACCAAAAGAATGTTATAAAAAATCTGACTTTGTTTTTCAATTTGGCTAGGAATCTTTTTATTTCATGTCTACATTCTCATTAAAATATTTTCAAGAATGTTGTTAATATTATCAAATAATTGATTAAAGTAATTTTTAACCGTGTTTTATGTTTTATAAAAAGGTTTAAAAGGAATCATATTGTCATTTTTTGAAGGAGACATTTGTTACCGAATGTGTGAGTATAATATTTATTTTAACATACAACACACTAGCAGATATTCCCACCATTATGACTAATATTTTATTTCAATACTACATTAAAAGTTTCCATGGTTTATTCCAAATATAGTTTTTAATATTTTGGAGTTTTTTAGATTTTAAATAAGTGATTTAAAAATGGAAAGGGTATTTTCCTCAAGAAATGTGTCATTGGTCTTTTAATATTTTTGTCTATATCAATATAATTTGATTATTATTTTTCTTTACTGGGTTTATAATATAATGATACCACCCCCCATATTTGTCTAGATTTATTATGATCATGTTTACTGTGGAAATCATTAATATTCTAGATGATAGTTCCTCCAATACTGTTATTTATTTATTATTATGGAATATTGATTAAATTTTATTTTTTATTCATATAATGAATGAATTGAAATATTTAGGTGACATATGGAGCCTAAAATTACCTATCCCCTTGATCCATAAATAGTTCTCATGAGAAAAAATAGTTTGGGTGTTTTTCATATTCTTTACCTATTTATGTAAGATTTCATTGATTGAGGATGTAGTGGTAAGTTTAAGATATCCGACAATATGTATTGCACCATAATCAAATTTGTTATTGATGTACATGTGATTATTTGAACTTTTATATTATTCATATATAAGTTTCATCCTCATGTGATTATTTATATGGTATTATTTGATCATGATTTATTCCTACCATATTATTCATGCCTTATTTATTCTATGATAGTTCCAACTAGGGAATTCCCCTACTAAGCATATTAAATCACCCTTATATTTTTTTATCCTTTATAAAGGATTCTAGGAAGTGTACTATGATTGATGTTAAAGGATATTATAATGTAAAAAATAATTTTTTCAAAGAAAATAAAATGTTGTATTTTATGTTTTCAAATGCAATGTGAGATTTAATCATGTATATTGTTTTCTGAGATTGCTAAACTATTTGATCCTTCAAGATATAATCCCTTGTATCTTATTCCATTATGGTAAAATAACCATAGAATATAGGTCACTAGAATTTCAGTGTTATAGTTTTTATCAAATGAAATTTACTATGGCCCTTAGGAACTAGATTTAGGAAAAAATTGGTTAGAGAACATAACCCTATGATAGATTCTTGGGATAAATATAAGCATGAAGTAATATCATAAAGAATTAGTAAAGTATAGATTATGTGGTTTTCCAAGAAAATATATTCATATAAATATATATATATATATATATATATATATCAGTAAGAGGATAAGACCATGGAACAAAAGTACCTAGGTGCAACAAATCTAAAAATGGAGGATTGAGTATTAAATCGATTGTCACCAGTGCACAATAAGAGGGGATAAGACCACATTTCTAACTAGAAACAATCTGGGGTACATGCATGGGTTAATTCACATTTTATTTATAATTTTTTTGAGGAATGAGTGGATATAAACTATGGAAACCAATTAAATTCTATATTGATATGACATAAACTTAAAGTTTCATGGGTTGATAAGTTAATGGTTGATCATAAGTGTTGTAACACTCCAATATTTTAAAATAGGAACATCATATTCAATAGTGTATATAGAATGAAACACAAAACATAAAAAAGAATATAACACCCCAAGATTTTCTAACATGTTTATTTTTAAATAAATTTAATCTCTTTGATATCTTGGGGTGTGCGCAACCCTATGATTTTAAAAGAACACTGTGTTCAATAGCATATACAACACACAACATTGAGCTTTAACGAGCTGTGAAATATTATTTAAATATGACTATTATAATATATTTGTTAAATTACTAGGTATGAAGAGTATTAACCAAATTATGAAATATATATATAATGTATCAACTCACTACACTATCTTAGGGTATTTTTTTATTTTTCTAAAAATATTTATTTTTCAATGAATAATGAAAAATACCATTTTTTATTAAAAACTATATTTTTGTTTTAAAAATTGGAAAAGTTATGTTTTATTTTAAATTGTTTCAAAGTAAAATTAGTTATATTATATTATTAATAACCCAATTAAGTTAATTGGATTAAATTAATTGTTTTAATTTGGTATAAAAACATTTTTATACTTAAAAGGGAATTTTTCTGAAAAACTGTGTTTCATTGTGATTTACTAGTTTAATTTTAAATTAAAAACTGTCACTTATATGTTTTAAATTTATAAAAATTATTTTATTATTTTGATTTAGGAGGTTAAAATTTAGTAAATAGGGTCCTTTAATTTTTGGTATCTATGAATATTAACCTCAGTAATTTTTGTTACCACGATAAATGGTAAATCAAATAATTAAAGTTGAAAATAAAATGACAAGGACCACAAAATGACCCTAAAACTTAACTTAATATTATTTTACGCATAAAATTCTTCCATAATCATCTAATATTTGGTTATATGTAATTTTTTGACCATTTGGATGATATTATGACCTTTATAGTATTTTAGTTCAAGAAAAGTCAAACATGTCACACTCTTGTTTTTAATAACTATAATATTTTTAATATGTAGTTATCTAGAGGATATTTTATATTATAGATATTTTTTTATATCTAAAATATTTATCTTTATCATTGTTTTTTTAATTTTTAGTAAATAAATAAATACTTTAAATTTTCATACAACGCTAACGTATTAATTATTCAATTAATAAAAAATAAAATAAATGATATTTAAAATATTAAAAGTAATATAATATGAGATATATGATTTGATTCACGAATTTTTTATGTTACCATGAAATTTTAGGGATATAATAATTTATTTTCTTATTATCAGTGTTTTCTTGATATTATTAAATCCAAAGTAATGAATAGTTTTAAAAATTGACATTATTGATGTTTTATAATAAATCATATTTTATTAAATGATTTAAAATTCTTAAAAATCTTAGATTCATCCAAATTAATGTGATATGGTTAATTAAATCTAGTATGGTCCATTTATAGGTCTTTTTTCATTTTATAGTAATATTATTGTCCCTTATAGAGTAGAAAATTTTAATTGTATGGTAATTGTAAAAAGGGTTAACATGGGTTAAAACTAAAAGATAAGGATTAAAGCATATCCAAATCTTGCCCAAATTTTATTTGATGAAATTATTTAGAATTATATTTACCTTATATTGGAATTATTTCAATTTGGATCCATTTGTAAATGTTAAATAGTTTTTCTTAATTTAATAGTTTAATAAATTCCAAGAATTTCAATCCCTTCAATTATAAAAGGTCACCTTATCCTTCAATTATTTACCCCACTTTGAGCCATCTAGCTCGAACAAACCCTACCCATTCCTATTTTCAACATCCTTATCCAAGTTATTGAGTATTGGACCCTTCCAAAATAGAAATCCTAGTTCTATTATGAAGAGATCTAAAGGGAGTCCACCAAAGTTGAGGTAATCATCTTTAAAAACTCTTTTAAGTTTATTTATTCTCATACTTCATCATTATGTGTTGTACCTATCATAAAATAATAAAGCCTATATCATCAAAATAATGAGATAATATTCTGGTTATGGGGAAACCATATTCCATCTTTTTTCCATCCAACAAAAAGAAAAAACACCACTCATGCGTACACATAACTTACCGTCCTCACGTAGCAGTGTAATTCATTTTTCATCACCAATTTAGTCTATATGGTTTATGATTATGGTTATTGATTAGGGTAATTATTAAACTTTTATATAATTTTTTCAGTAAGAATTTTTATATTGATTATTCTTGACCCTTTTCATATTAAGAATGCACTGGACTTAGCAAGTGATGGGTGGGCCTGTTATAACCCCTCGATGCATCCGTATGTCTCATGATACAAGCTAGCTTGGTTTTTGGTTGATGCCTTACCCATTTATATAGATGTATTGACTGGGTACTTAATGGTATGTTTTATATATCCATAATTATTCATTCTATCATTAGGAAATTAGTTATTAATGTCCTTGTGATTATATGATTAATTAGGATATCCATGGATAAGTTTCAAGATCATGTGATTATTTATACGGAATTATTTGATCATCATTTATTCATTACATATTTTTTTCATGTTCAATTTATTGATTAAATGTTATGAATTTTTAGTTGTTAAAATTTCTATATTTATTATGCCTTATTTATTCATGATAGATTCCACTATAATCCCACCCTTATTGAGCATCTAATCTCACACCATTCTTATTATTCCTTTATATAGGATTCTAAGAAGTATATTATGATTGTTTTTCGGGATATTTTAAGGTAACAATGGTTTACTAAAAAAAATACTATATTTTATTTTGTGTTTTAAATTATAATATGATATTCTAGTATTTATCCAGTTTACGAAGACTACTAAACTATTTGGTAATTAAAGATGAAATCCTTCTATCTAGTGACAATGTAATAAAAAAACCACTATCAGTTAGATACTAGAGTTGGAAACTTTATATTCAATATTAAAGGAAGTTTAATAGAAACATTGGGAACTGGATTTAGAAAAACTAAGATTAGGGAACATAATCCTATGATAAAGATTGAGGATAAGTATAATAGAACATCCTAAAGTTTTGGTAAGATAGATTTCATGTAATGTTTTCTAGAAATACATATATGTATGGATACTGTAATTGGATATGGTTTAGGAAAAAATGTACCTTGGGGTAATAAATCTAAAAAAGGCACATTGATATTGACTTGATTGTTACATAGTGCATGAAAATAGGCCTTACTGCACACCTAGTTTGACACCCCTAGGGGACATGCTTTGGTTAATTCAATTTTTCTTTATAAAACATCATGAATAACTTGAATAGATGGTGACCATGAGTAAACTAGGTTAAAACTAAGGTGAAATATATTGAAAATAAGTTTTAATTATTTATAAATTTTATAAATGATTCTTCATGACTATGTTATTTCGCACTATTATTAGTGTTTCTCACACTGTGATTTTTGGTTTTTGTCAATGGATGGAACCAAAAAGAACTGGGTTAATGTCGAATGCAATAGAAAATGTGTTAATGAGAAAAAAAATTAGATGATGATTAGGGTGAATGATATTGTAATTATTACCAATAAGTTATCATAATATATGATTAAAAACTTATAACTAAACCAACTCTTAGACTCATAGAAGAATAGAATGATAGGGTCCACTAAGAGATTCAATAGTGGAGATTATGGAGGAATGAATGCTTGATTTACTTAATGTTATAAATGTGGAAAGATACATCCAAGAGAGTGTATTAAAGGAATAATATAATGTTTTTTGTATGTAAATGAAGGTCATAGAGCAACAAATTACTGTGGTGTTCAGTGTCTTACGTGTATGGACCAAAGGAACTATCTGAGTCAGTGCACTAATCTAAGATTTAACTTCTAGTCCACAGAATGACCTATTCTATTCAAATAGTTAAAGTAGAAGGATTGAATTTTTTTTGTATTTATATTTGATAATTTATGTTGTATAAGTGTTATATCAATGATATTCTGGTTATAAGAATCATGAAACATGAAAGGATTAATCTGTAGTGGGTTTGCATTAATAATTTTCTAGAATATTTTGAATTGTATTGATGACCTAAAAATTTGATTTAATGGTTTGGTGAAATTTTATTGGAAAGAACACATAATTTATAGGAAATAATCCTTAATATGTTCTCAATGTTTAGTGGATATAAAAATATTATTGATTAAGTAAATGGGATAATACTAGTGACCCTAGAATTGGTCAGTGTTTTTATTAAACAGGAGTTCATGATTAATTTTACTATATTTTTTATTTATATTCAATAATATGATATTTTATTTAAGAAATAAGGAGGGAGTTAATATTTTTAAGAATACATAGTTTCATTATGTTTTCATGGTAATTCAAGTTATTACCATATTTTAAGAAAATATGTGATCAAGGTATTTACATATGAAATTAAGAGAAACATTATGGGGGATCAATGATAAGTTAATATTGGAAATTTAATGACCTTATTCCTAAATTTTTTAGATTTTTTGGCGAGACATATTTTAGAGGATCCTTAAGATTGAGAACTTATGGAATGGATTAACTTAAACATTGGATATTTTTTGTAGTTAAAGTATGATTTATCATTTTTTTGACATGTTCTAACCATTTTGGTTTTTGTAAATATTTATAGGCATAAGGAATTAATTATGGATCTTCTGATTCATTAAAAGTGCTTTGGGAATGAAATATTCATCTCAAATATCCATTTCCTAGTTCAAGAGATGAAGTAGGAATAGATAAAAGCATAAAAAATATTTATATTCTGCCTACAAAATAGAAATAATCAAGTAAGTTTATTTTTTTGAGTGATTTATCTACATAGTAAAATGATCCAATGACTTTAGGAAATATACCTCGAAAAAAACATTATCATTTTACTTTTCTTATTAAGAAATCAATAACCTTTTAACCCATGAAAAATTTATTGTTTTTTTGTGGTTAACTTTCTCATGACCATTTTCTATATCACTCTCCCTTAGTCCTTGGATGTTAGTTTTCTCTTCCATGTCTATATCTTCACTTCCCACCTATGTTCTCTAACATAGATTCCTAGTAATGTGATTATTCTAGATGATCTTCGTACTTCCATTTCTCTCTTATCAAGAGTAAGTTTTATTAACACTTTCTCATTATGTTGGATTTCAAGAAGGGTATTTTCAAATTTAAAATAGTTGATTATTGAGATCAATAATAAATTGCAAGGATGTAATTTATTTAAGTGGTCTAGAGTAAAACACTTAGAGATTTTAAAAGAGGAGCATCATCTTAAATAGTGTATATGACATAAAACACCAAGATTAGAAGAGAATGTAACACCCCAAGATTTTATGGTATGTTTACTTTTAAATAAATTTAATCGCTTTGATATCTTGTGGTTCACACAACTTTGAGATTTTAAAAGAATACTATGTTTGATAGCATATACAACACAAAACAATGAGTTTCAACAAACTGTGAAATATTATTTAAATATGATCATGATAATATAGCTGTAAAATTAGTGGGTATGAATAGTATTAACCAAATTATTGTATATATATATATAAAGTACATACTTAGTAAAAATGCATTGATTAATTTTTATGAAATAAATACTCAATTTTCAGTAAAGTTATTTTATGCTTTAAAAATGCATTTTCTTCAAAAAAATTAATTGATAAAATATTATAATTACATTATAGAATGTATGTAAATTTTATTAGATAAAAATCATCTTATTATAATTATCTTGGGGGAAAATTGTTATATTTTTTTGAAAATATTAATTTTCTAGTGAATAGTGTAAATTGTTGATTTTTATTAAAAGTTACATTTTTTTCAACCATTTTAATAATTAAATTTTATTTTAAAATAGTTTCAACATAAAATTAGTTATATTATATTATAAATGTCCCAATTAAGTTTATTGGAATCAATTTCATGGTTTAATCACGTATAAAAACATTTTTGTACCTAAAAAGGAATTTTTCTAAAAAACTGTTTTTCGTTGTGTTTCTCTAGTTTAATTTTAAATTTAATACTTATACTTTTATGTCTTAAAATTTTAAAAATAGATTCCAGATTTTTATTTATTAGTTCTATATTTATTTAATCATTCCGTTTTATTTTTGGTCAATATGAATAGAAACCTTAGTAAATGTTTTTACCATGGGAAAGGGTAAATGAGGTAATTAAAGATAAAAATAAAATGATAAGGACTAGAAAATGACTATAAAACATTAATTAATAATATTTTTAGAGTATAATTCATCCATAATAATCCAATATTTGGTTATAAGAAATTTTATGGCCATTTGGATGAGATAATGACCTTTATAGTATTTTATTTCAAGAAGCATCAAACACGCCACACTCTTATTTTTAATAACTATAATATTTTTAATATGGGTTTATCCATAGTATATGTTCAATTATATCAATTATTTTAATACATAAAATATTTATATTCATTATGGTAATTAATTTTTAATTTACAGTGAATAAATAATTTCTTTAAATGCTTACACAATACGAACATAATAATTATTCAATTAATAGAAAAATCAAATAAATGAAATTTAAAATATTAGAATTAATATAATTTGAGATAAATAATGTGATAAATTAATTATATAGACTTACATGACATGTTAGGTATATAATATAATATATTTTTTCAAATTATAAGTGTTTTCTTGATATTATTAAAGTCAAATTAATGAATTGATCTAAAAATTCACATTATTGATATTTTATAAAAAATAATAATTTATTAAATGATATAATATTCCAAAAAATCTTATATTTGGAAAAACTAATTTTATACTATTAATTAAAACTACAACGACTAATTTATAGGTTTATTTACATTTTATAAAAAAATTATTGTTCCTTAGAGAGTAGAAATTTTTAACAGTACAATAATTTTCAAAAGGGTTAAATAGGGGTTAAATCTAAAAGATAAGGGCAAAAACATAAACAAAACATGTATAAATTTTATTTTATGAAAGGATTTAGAATTATATTTACATTATATTTTAATTATATCAATTTTATCTATTTTTTACATAAGAAATAATTTATATTAATTTAATATTTTAAGAAATTCTAAGAATTACCCTCCCTTCAATTATAAAAGGGAACATACACCATCACTTCTTTACAACACATTGAGCCATATAGTTTGATCCAAACCTACAAAATCCTATTATTAATATGATTATCCAATTTCTTGAGGTTCTATAACTTCCATAATAGAAATATTAGGTCCCTTAGGAAGAGATATAAAGGGAATCCACCGAAGAATAGGTAATTATCTTTATTAACTCTTTCAAGTTTATTTTCTAGTATACTTCCACTTCAGAAATTTTATCCATAAAAAAATAATAAATAAAATACAATAAATATATTGATATGTTATTATGATTATAGTACAACCTTATTCCATAACTTTTTAATCCTATAAAAATAAAGAATATAGCTCACGTGTATATACGATTGACCATCTCCACGTAGTGGTGTAATTCGTGTCTCATCAACACTTTACTATGGATAGTTTTTGAATATGTTTATTAATTGGGTTAATTATTAATATTTTATATAATATTTTAAATATTAGTTTTTATATTTATTTTCCTCACCCTTTTCATGTGAGTAATGCATCAGACTTAATAGGTGACAGACACGACCTACTATAGCCCCTCCATGCATTAATAAGTTTTAATGAGACAAACTAGCTTGGGTTTTCTCTGAGTCCTTACCCATTTATGTATATGCATTATAAGAGGCCTTTATGGTATGTTTTATATATCTAAAATTATTTATTACATCATTATAAAATTAGTTATTGATATCCATGTGATTATTTAATTAGTTAGAATATCCATGGATAAGATTCAAATCAAGTGATTATTTATATAGAATTATTTAATCATAATTTATTCTTACCATATTGTTTTCATGTTCAATTTATTGATTAAATGGTATGTGTTTTTGGTTATCTACTATTCTATATTGATTATGCCTTTTAATTTATGATATATTCCATTATACACACACCCATACAAAGCATATGAGGTCATCTATTTCTTATGTTTCTTTCTATAGGATGCCAAGAAGTGTATTATAATTATTATGTAGGGATATTATAAATGGAATACTGGTGTATAAAAATAAAATACTATTTTTTATTTTATGTTTTCAATTGTAATATGAAATTTTTGTATATATCTAGTTTATCAAAACTACTAAACTATTCAGTCCTTCAAGATGAAATTCCTTATATCTAGTGCTAATGTAATAAAGTAACCACTATATTTGGGATTCTAGAGTCAATTTATTTACAAGTTTAAAGGAAAATATACCAATTTTTTGGTTTTATGTAGGGGTAGTACCTTGGAAGAAATTTATTGATTATTTATAAATATTTTAGATATGTGTAACCCTTATGTTTAACTTGTGTTTTAGTGAAAAGGTTATTCGAGGAATAATTTTTCTAAATTTTGTGGGCATAAGTTGAAAGGTATTGATAAACTTTAGGGTTAATTTTATCTTCAATTTTGAGTTAATTATGATTAATTAGGATAAAAGATTCATTATATTTTTTGAACATATTTTTAATGTATAGATAACCATGATATTAAAAAGTGATTTGGTGACTAAATGATTAATGTTATTTTTGAAGAAGTTCACTGTATTGGTAACATTATATGATTAATATAAATAAAATAATATTTTATAAGATGTGATATTATTTGAGGAATAAAATTTAAGTTATCTTTAGGAATTATACATGATTTTGTGGTGATTCAGGTTATTTATGGAAAATATTAGCATATTTTGAAGATTATATGATTAGGTAATATACATTTTTGGTATATAACTTTGTGAGCGATTAATTTTATTTGGATATAAATGATAAATTAATATCGGAAGAATATGTGATCAAATATTCCTTATTTTTGGGTTTCAACTTGGTTGTGAATATTTTTAATAGTTTTAAGGTTATTTATTTATGGAGTGATTTAAGTTAAACTTTGAGTCTAATTATCGAGGCTTTTGAGATTAATGCAGTATTTCACCATATGTCATTTTTTTCATATAAAATATTATCTTATCTTGATCTAACCATTTTGGTTTTTTCTAGATATAATAGGAATAAAATATTATCTATTAATGAATATTATAATTTATTGAAAGTTAATTTTAATTATTTAAGCATGAAAAATTCATATTGAATATTTATTTATTGGATTAAGAGATGAGATAAAAGTGAAAACTGATCGAAGAAAAACTAAAAGATGGTACTATTCTTATAAAATGGAAAGAAATGAAGTATATTTTATCATGTTCCCTATCTTGATGGTAAAGGAATCCCTAAAATCTAGGAAATGGATACTTAAATAAAAATTTTATCCTTTTACCTTCATTTCCGATGAATTGATGGACTCATTTATCTCTTAATGTTTTATTATTTTTTGGTATTAACTTTCCCATGACCACATTCTATATCACTCACTCTTATTATTTGGAAATCATATTTCTCCTCTAAATCCATATTTTCACTTCTTGTTAACGTTATCCTTATATGGGAACCTGATTATGTGTTATTTTAGATAAACTTTTTTTCCCACTTTCCCATTTCAATAGAATATTTATTATCCCTTTGTAGGATGTGGGTTTTTAATAATTTTTTTTAAATATTGAACCTGTATTTATCGAGATAAAAATTATGAGGATGTAATTTATTTAGGGTGAGAGAATGTAGCATGCATAAAATATTGTTAAAAATAATACTATGCTTGAAATATTTCTTAACAAACAACACAAATCATTAAGTGAACTACAATATACTATAAAAATATTATTATTTAAATATGAACTCTATAACATAACCGTTAGATTATATGTATGAATAGTAATAATCACGTTATGAAAAATATTTATAAATGATCTTTATAATGAAAATGTATTTATTAATTCATAATAAATATGTAATCAATTTTTAGTAAATTCATTTTATGCGTTAATTTTTTTTTAAAAAGGGGTTTTATTTCATTTTATGTGTGGATATTATAATTAATTAGTACCATTTTTAGAAATTACATTTTATTAAATTAATATAATTTTTAAACAATTGTTTCAATATTAAATTAGGGTGATTTTTTTATTCTTTATAAAAATATTTATTTTTCAGTTAATAGTGAAAAATACAATTTTTTTTATAAAAATGTCATTTATTTTATTTAAATAAAGAAATTTTTAAATTCAAATTTTATTTTGGATTTGGTTTTAAAGTAAAATAATATTCATTTTATTAAATATAATATAAAAAATCTAATATGAATCAAAATTATATTTTATTTTGGTATAAGCTCATTTTTATCCTTAAAAAACACATTTTTCTAAAAACTATTTTTCATTTCATTTAACACATTTATATTAATATTGAAATTTTATAATTATATAAATTGAATTTTGAAAAATGGATTAAATATTTATATTTATATGGTTAAAATTTTGTTAATATTTCCCTTTTATTTTTTGTCATTATGAATAGTAACCATAGAAAAATATTTTCACCATGATAATGGATAAATTGGGTAATTTAGGTTAAAATAACGTGATATAACATTAAAAATATATCCAAAATTTTAATTTATTTTATTAGGTGAGATTAAATCGACCATATCCAAACTAAATTATAATATATTTATGTTTTGTTCCATTTTTCTTTGATAATGACATTTATATTATTTTAAGTTAAGAAAATTAAAAAATGTAACTGTCTTTTAATATATATAATATATCTTCATTGAAAAATAGAAATTATAATGGGTTATAAATTTTTAACTTTAATAATAATATATATATTTTTTAATTTTTATTGATAATATAATTACATTAAATGATTATGGAAAGTCGATACAATACTTGTGAAAGTAGTACAAAAACCATGGTAAATGAATTTAAAACTGATAAAATTAAAATTTTCTAATTGAATTATTATATGAAACTAATTTAATAGGTAATTATACATTATAATTAATGGTAAATATGTTTATATTCAAATTCAATTTCTATATTGATGTATTTGAAGTCAAATTAAATGAATTGTCCTAAAAATTATTCTAATGATATTTTATGTTAAAATTATTTAATTAAATGATTTAAAAATAAAAAAATATCGAAAATTTACAAGTGGGATATTAAATGGTCTAAAAGTTCATACACAGACCATTTTTAGCCACTTTTCACCATATAAGTAAATTTATGACCCTTAAAAGCTAACAAATGTGTCATGAGGGTTAAGGTTAAAAAGGGTTAACAAGGGGGTTAAAACCAAAGATAAGGTTAAAAATGTTACTTATACATGTCTCAATTTTATTGGTTGAAGTTATTTAGATGATATAATGTCATACCTTCTAAATTGTGTAATTCTTGTTCCAATTTACATGATTATAATATATATTATATTTAAATATTTTAAGAAATTCCAAGTGTGTCATATCCCTTACTTATAAAAGGGAACCTCATCTTCTCTTTTATTCAAAATTTTTTAGCACTATAGCTCGGATATGAACTACCATAATATATTTATTTTTTCTTTATTCACTTCATCAATCTTTTTTGCTTCTTCTAAGACCATCCTTAGAATTCTTAAGGTGTAATCCCAAAGAGGTCTACCAAAGAAGAGGTAATCATTTTAACAAACTATTTCAAAGTTTATTTCTTATTATAATTCATATAAATTTGTTGTATATATCCGAAAATAATTAATAAAATATCATAAATATAATAATATGTTATTATGATTATGGGACAACCATTTTCCACCTCTTTCAATTAAATGGGAAATCAAAGTATTGCTCTTACGTACGTATGGACTACCACCTCCACGTAGTGATATGATTCATTTTCCATCACTATATTTAATGGTTAGTTATTATGATGAATTTATTGATTAGATATTATCTTCATAAAATAATTATGATTATTTAAATATGATATATTACTTAACTTCTCACCCTTCTAGTCGTTAAAAATGATAACGTTTCTTTTGTGTATATGTGAATTACCACCTCCACGAAGCGATGTGATTAACTTTTCATGAATAAATTTCATAGATGATCATAATATTTTAATTAAAGTTTCAAAATTTTAATTATTTAATAATTAAAATTATAGAGATGATGGAACCATGAACCCTTTGAGTATGGTCGACCTACCGAAGGTTTTCGGAGATTATGAACTGAACATCCACAAAACATCCAACATGAATTCAAATAATTTAATAAATATTTAATACATGGTAATAAATGATATAAAAGTTATAATAATAAGTTAGTATGCCTTAAAATTTTCTTAACAAATCATAAAATTATTATCAGTGTATAATATATGAGATAATGTATATATGTGGTGGTTTGAAATTGATATAAGAGGTTTATTAACTCAATTTATTTTCATTTGGTTAAATTAATTCCTCATTATCTATTCCATGCCCATATTATGTGTGTAATTACCTATGATTATTTTATTTTGTATTTCTATTTTTATGGGGATTTAATTTTTTTACACATAATCACTTCATTGATTAATTCTCACTTCATTGTTATGATCATTTTAAAGTATTCTCATTTAACTTTTTTTCCTATGAGTCATATACCATATCAAACCATTTTTTATTTTTTGTGGTTTTTATACTACCCATTTTATATTTTATATCATGTATATATTTATATTCATGGTATTTATGGTTTCATTTGATGTTATTTATTTCAAGGGGGTAATGATTCAAATGTTTCCAAAGTGGTAAGGGTTTATTCCAAAATACCATCCTCATTCAATAATGTTTATGTTTAAGAGATTATTTAGGGAATTATTTTATATTTATATATTAAACCTTATAATTTTCTTATCCTCTGTTTTTTGGAGATTTCAAGTATTAGTTCCATTTTTACCTTCTTCAACACTCAAAAATACCAAAAAAGAATGTTTTAAAGGAAAAATGATTTTGTTTTTCAATTTATTTAGGAATATTTTTCTTCCACATCTATATTTTCTTTAAATTGTTTTAAAGAATCTTTTTACTATTCTAAAATTATTTAACAAATTCATTTTTACCTATATTTTTCTTTCTATAAAATGTTCTGAAAGAAAAATTCTTATTGTCTTCTGAATGAGTCATTTTATACTGAAGGTGTGAATTAAATCTTTGTTTTAATGCACACTACATGAAAATATTTGTCCACAATCATAAATAATATTTTATTTTAGGATTCCCTTAAAAGTTTCCATAGTTATTTGAAATGAATTTTTTTCCTAATATTTTGAAACTTTTTATGCTTTAAATAAGTAATTTCAAAATGAAAATATTATTTTCATTAAAAAATGTTCTAGTAGTATTTTATGAGTATTTTTATCTATGTGAACATCATTTAATGAATATTATGATTTAATTAGGTTATAATTTAATGACATAATCTACCATAACTCTTTGGATGGATCATCATCATTTTGATTGAGTAAATTATTTACATTCTTTATACTATTTCCTTTAATACAACTAGTTATTTATTATTAAGGCATGTTAATTAGGTTTTATTTTGTATTTATATGATAAATCTATTTGAATTGTTATCTCATGGGAGGGGACTAGAATTATATAACCCCTCGATGCATCAGTTGGTCTCATGAGACAAAATAGGTTGGGTTTTTGTCACATCCCTTAGCAATTTATGTAATATGTATTTTCTCGAGACCTTGATGGTAAGTTTAACATGTCTAAAATTATGTATTCTATCATTATGAAATAAATTATTGATTTACATGTGATTATTTTAATAGTTATGTTATACATGGATATGTTTTAATCTCATGTTATTATTTATATGTAATTATTTTATCATCATTTATTCCTACATTATTTTTCATTCCTTATTTATTCTGTGATGGTTTCTACTTTGGAATTCCCTTACTGAGAATCTAAAGTCACCCCTTTATTTTTTTTCCATTTCCCAAGGATTCTAGGAAGTGTACTGTGATTTATTTGTAAGGATATGAAATAGTTAATAATAAAGATCTGAAAGAAAATTCTACTTCTTATCTTACATTTTTATATATAATTTTAGATTTAAACATGTTTCTAGTTTTCTAAGACTACAAAACTATTCGATCCTTTGAGATATAATACCTTGTATCTTGTGCCAATATAGTAAAATAACCGTTAACTCTAGGTTACTAGAGTAAGAGTGTTAGAGTTTATATCAAAGGAAGTTTAATAGTAACCTTGGGAACTAGATTTAATAATGCCTAGATTAGAGAACATATTCCTATGATAGGTTATATGGATAAATATAAGTATAGAGTAATATCAAAAAACATTGATAAAGTATATATTGTGTTCTTTTCCTAGTAATTGAATCATTGTACAGATATTGGGAAGTAGATGTGATTGTAAAATAAATTTACCTAGGGGTAATAACTCTGAAATGGGCAGATTGGGTATTAACCCTATTTTCAGCAGTACATGATGAGTGGGCCTAAGACTGGACACTTGAATATATACTCCTTGAAGATATGATTGGGTAAATTAATATTTTATTTATAAACATTATGATGAATGATATGATAGAATCAAAGGAAATATATGATATTATATAGTGATATGGTGTAAACCTAAAATGTCAAGGGTTGATAAGTCTAAGTTTGATAATAATTTTAAAGGAATATATAGTTTTTTGAGGTTTTATGTGATGAGAGTACTTTGGGAGATATTTATTGAGTATTAATAAATGTTTGAGATATATATAACCCATATGATTAACACGTGTTGCATTGAAAATAATATTTGATGAAGATTGATTTTATATTTTTATGAAATAATTTGATAGGTATTGAAAACCTTTAGGGTTAATATGATCTCTGATGCTGAGGTAATTATTGTTAATGAGGATAGAAGAGTTATTAAATTTTGGTTATATATTTTTATCATAAAAATAACCATGGGATTGAATAGTGATTTGGTGAATAAGTGATTAAAGTTATCTTTGAATATGTTCACTACATTGGTAATATTATATGATTAAGGTAAAGAGAATAATACTAGATAATATGGGATGTTACTTGAGGAATAGAAGTTGAGTTAATTTGTTTAATCATATATGAATTTTTAGTGATTTAAGATATTTATCGAAAATATTAGTATATTTTGGAGATTATATGATTAAGTTATATAAATTTTAGAATGTAACTTTATGAGTGATTAATATTGTTTGGAGATAAATGTTAAATTAATTTCAAATGAATATATGTCCAAATATTTATAAGTTTTGTATTTTCAACTTGGTTAGGGATACTTTTAAGATTTTTATGGTTAGTTATTTATGGAGTGATTTGAGTTTAACTTTGGGTGTTATTGTTTAGGATTTTGAGATTAATGTAGTATTTATCCATATAAGGGTATATTAATATTGGATATTATCTTTTATTATGATAACCATTTTGGTTTTGTCAAGATATAGGAGGAATAAATTTTTATCTTTTAATGGATATTATAATTCATTAAAAGTTAATTTTAGTGCTTTAAGAATGAAAAATTCTTCTTGAATATTTATTTATTAGAGTAAGAGATGAGATGTAAGTGGAAATTGATCAAAGGAAATCTAAAGGGTGAAATTATAATTATGAAATAGAAAGAAACCATGTAAGTATATTATCTCGTGTTCTCTATCTTGATGGTAAAATAATACCTCAACTCTAGGAAAATGATATTGAAATAATTTTTTATCCTATTTCTTTAATTTTTGTTAAGTTTATGGTCTTCTTTATTCATTAATGATTTATTCTTTTTAATTTATTAACATTGTCATGACTATGTTCTCTATCACTCACTATTATTATTTAGACATTATATTCCTCCTTCATGTCTATATTTTCACTTCCCGTAATGTTCTCTTTATCTAGGAACCTGATTATGTGTTATTTTAGATAACCATTATGTTTCCAAATTTTACTTTTCAAATTATTTTTTATTATCCCTTTGTATGATGTGGGTTTTCAAGATAGGTAATTTCAAATATTGAAACCTTGATTATCGAGATGAAAATTCTAAGGATGCAATTTATTTATGGGGGGATGTAACACCCTAAAAATGTAATTATAATGAATATAAGGCTTGATAGCCTACTTAACATGCAACACCAAGCCTTCAGTAAATTATAATATACTATTGAATTAGGTTGGGTTTGAGCCTCATTATTAAAAAAAGAAAAGAGAGATCCCATTTTAAGAAGGGCTAAAGGTAACCCATTTTAGGTAATGAGACCCAAATACATATGACCCGAGTTCATGGCCCAACAACCAATTAGCATAACACCAAAAACATGGCCCAAATGACCAGTGGTAGACTTCCAAAAAATAAAAATCCCCAAAGCCTATGAATAAAATCCCAAAGTCTCTTTTCCTATAGGACTTTGATGGTCTGAAATCCCTATGGACAACCCAACTAAATGATAGCCCACATACCCTAAACATTGAAAAAATGGGTTTAATGTAGACCCTCGACCATTGTACCCGTAATTTAAGTGTTTCATGCTTAATACACCGCTTCTTGAAGCTTCCACACTAACATAGAACCCAACCTGAAACCCACATATCTAACTCTACTACAAACCTAAAACACCATCCTCATGCATTTTGAACATCGATCTAAAAGACAACCAACTGCCATGACTCCCATCACCGATGCCATCAAAAACCATTAAACTCCACCACAAAACCATAGAACTTCACTTCTAAATGAAGCACATAAATTAAGGGGATAACCTAATTGACTTCCCACCACACCAATTCCTACATAGATGCAAATCAAGTGACAAAATGTCAAGATCTTCGTTGAAGATTCCAGATCTAAACATCTAGATAAATTAATAGGGTTTAAAGGGGGAGAGACACAAAGATGTGTCAATGTTCCATAATATGATGAAACCATATATTATTTAGGAGACGGTTCCAAGGGAAACATCATAAGAGGCATGTGTCACCTGAGTTAGGTGATGGTTATGGGAAAACTAGTCCGACATTGACACGAACATGTATGGGAAACTATGCAAGTGACATACATTGAAGATGAAGTCGAAGAGGTTAGATTGTGCCTAAAATGGGTTTAAACTATATAAAATATAGATTTCTCAACTGAATCCAAGATCCCTCTCAATGTTTGGTTCTATTAAGAACTATAATATACTATAAAAATATTATTATTTAAATGTGGCCACTATAACCCATTCGTTAAATTGGTGGTATGAATAGGAATAATCACATTATGAAAAGTATTTATAAATGTTTTATATAATTAAAATATAGTTATTAATTCATAATAAATATGTAATCAATTTTTATTAAAGTTATTTTATGCCTTAGAAATATGTTTTCTTCAAAAATGGTTTTTATTGTATTTTTTTCTTAGAAGTTATAATTAATTTATTCAATTTTAGAAAGTTTTTTGAGTAAATTAATACAATTTTTTAAATCAGAATTTGAATATTATCTGAGTGTGAATTTTTTGGATCTTTTAGAAAAATATTTATTTTCCAGTGAATTGTGAAAATAACGATTTTTGTAAGACTCTTATCTCTTTTCATTAAATCAAGTAATTTAGAAGACCCATTATATTTTGAATTTAGTTTTAATGAAAAAAAGATAAATTTTATTAAACATAATCTAAATAATCACATATTAATCAAAATTATATTTTATTTTAATATAAGTTCATTTTTATTCTTAAAAAACACATTAAAAAAACTATTTTACATTGTGTTTTAAAATTTTATATTAAAATTGACTTATTCAACATTTATAAATTAAATCATGAAAATTTATTCCACATTTGGAATTATTAGGTTCAAAATTTTTAAATAGGAATCTTTTATTTTTGGTCATTATGAATAGTAATCATAATTAATATTTTCACCGTGATAAAGGGTAAAATGGGTAATTATGTTTAAAAATAATGTGATAGGGATTTAAAAATATATAAAACACTTGAATTTATTTCATTGAATGGGATTAATTCTACCATATCCATACTAAATTATAATATGTGGAATTTTGGTTTCATTTTCCTTTGATAATGACAATTATATTATTTTAGGTTAAGAAAACTACAAAATTTCACTGAATTTCTTTTAATATCAATATTTTATTTTCACTTGGTAAAAACAATTTATGATAGTTTATAATGGTTTATTTTAATATTAGTACATTATTCTTGTTATAGTAATTTACTATTAATTTCTAGTGCTGATATAATTACCTTAAATGATTACGCAATATCAATACAGTTCTTGTACAAGTAATAAGAAAATCAAAGTAAATGATTTAAAAAATAATAAAAATTATATTTTTTGGATGAATTTTTTTATATCATGAATTTAATAGGTAAATTTAAATTATCATTTAGGATAAATATTTTTATATTTTAATTTCATTTATGTATTGATTTCTTTGAAGTTAAATTATTTTAGTAGTCCCAAAAATGTCTTTAATGATATTATATGATAAATAATATTTAATTAAATGATTTAAAAAACTTAAAGGTTAAAATTGGAATGGGTAATGGTCTAAAATTCTTTAAATGTACCATTTTTTATCCACTTTTCACCTCATAAGTTAATTTATAACCCTTAATAAAAAAAACGTATTAGCATAGTTATGGTTAAAAGGGTTAATGAGGGGTTAAACCCATATATAAGGTTTAAAATGTAACTTATACATGTATAAAATTTATTATTTGAATGTATTTAGACGTTATCATGTTCTAAAATATAAATTATCTCTATTTTGTTCCACTTTATATGATTATGATATATATTATATCTAAATATTTTAAGTAAGTCTACGCATGTCCTTTCCCTCACATATAAAAGGGAACCTACTCTTATCCTTTATTCAAAAAGTTTTAGTGATATATCTTGGATAATAGATACCATGATAACTTAATATATCCCTTATCCACTTACAAATTATTTTCTTCTCCTAATTCCATCCTAATAAGGCTTAATGTGTAAGCCAAAAGAGGTCTCTCCAAGAATAGGTAATTGTCTTACCTAAATCTTTAAAAGTTTATTTATTCTTATATATCATTTAAATATGTTTAATAAATCCTAAAATAACAAATATATTATCATAAATATACTTATATATTATTATTATTATTATTATAAAACCATTTCCCACATTTTTCCCATTAAATGGGAAAAGAAAGTATCGCTCGTGCATACTTGTGGACTACCACCTCCACGTAGCGACATGATTCATTTATCATCACCATATTTAATAGTTGGTTATTATGATGGATTTAGTGAATACATATTATATTCATTACATAATTATTATTCTATAAATATAACATATTACTTACCTTCCTTCCCTTCCACCCATTAAAAAAGTGATAACACCACTTGTGTGTACATGTAGACTACCAACTCCACTGAGAGATGAAATTAATTTTTCATGTATAACTTTCATGGATGATTCAAAAAATTTATTTAATGTTTAAAAATTATAATTAATTAATGATAAATATTCTAAAGATTATATAACCATGATAGATTTTACTAAGGTCAACCTACTTAAGTTGTTCTGCATTTATAATCCGAATGTCCACAAAACATCTGATATGGAATTAACTGATTTAAAAAATATATAAAGAATGATAATAAATGAAATAAAATGGATAAAAAATAATTTAATATATATAAAATTTTTTCTTAATCAATTCTAAAATTAATATAGGTTTATTATACAGGATATAAAGTATATACATGGCGAGTTGGACTCAAGGAAAGGGGTTTCTTAACTCAATTTATTTTCATTGGGTTATATTACTTATTCATTATCTAACTTATGGAAAGATTATGTATGTAATAAAATATCATTAATTATGTTTTATTTCCAATTTTTTTATGTGGATTTACATTTTTTATACATAATCACTTCATTTATTAATTCTCACTTCATTAAACAATCTATGTAAAGATGTCTCATCTCACTTTTTTTCTTTGAGACATAAGCCATGTTCACCCCTTAATTATTTCTTATGGTTTTTATAACACCAATTTGATATTTTATATCATTAATATATTTATATTCATGGATTTTAAGGTTTTATTTGAATTTATTTATTCCAATGTGCTTATGATTCATAAGTTACCAAAATTATAAGGGTTTATTTTACAATCTCATCCTTATTCAGTATTGTTTATGTTTTAGTTTTTGTTGGGGGAATTATATGATCTTTATATTTTAAAACACATAAATTTTATTCTTATATGGTTATTTCTATATTTTCCAAGTATTAGTTTCATTTTTTTCCATATTTGGCCTTAAAAAATACTAAAATAAATTTTTAAGGGAAAATAACATTTTTTTCAGTTCAGTAGAGATTATATTTCTTCCAAGTCCTTATTTTATTGAAAGGAATATTATTTTCATTTTCTAAATGTGGAAAATTTCAAAAAATGTGTGAATAAAAAAATTATTTTAATGTAAATCACATGAACAAATTTTCCCTTCATGATAACTACACTTTTCTTTGAATATTCATTTAAAATTTTACATGGTTATTTCCAAAGAAAACGTTTTTCCAAATATTTTGTAAATTTTAATATTTTAAATAAGTGATTTAAAAATAAAAAGGGTATTTTACTCAAGAAAGTTTACAGTAATATTTTGAAAGTATTTTCATTTTATGTCAATATCCTTTGATGAATATTATTCTTTACTAAGGTTATATTCTAATGATAAAATACACCATATTTCTCTGAATGGATTATGTTAATTTTGATTAGGGATAGTATTGACATTATTTATGCCATTTTTTTCCAATATTATTAGTTATTGATTATTAATTCATGTTGATTAAGGTGTATTATTTATTTATATGATGAATGTAAAGTAATTTTTATGCAGTGGATGGGGCTTGGAATTACACAGCTCTTCTATGTATCGATAGGTATCATGAGACAAAACAAGTCGGGTTTTTGGAATATTAATTACCCATTTATGTAAGATTTATTGTCTTAAGGCATTGATGATAAGTTTAAGATGTATGAAATTATGCATTCAATCATTATGAAATTTGTTATTGATGCCTATTTTATTATTTTAATAGTTATTTTACCCATGGATAAATTTCAATATCACATGATTATTTATATTTAATTATTTGATCATTATTTATTCTTCTATTTTATTCATGACTTATTTATTCTATGATAGTTTTTGTAATATCCTAGTACATCCCAATATCATGATATTGTCCTATTTGGGCCTATCCCGCATGGTTCAACTTTGCCTAGGATTTGTCCCTCAGGCATCCCCCAAGAAAAGTCCTCATGATGGGAGTTGTATCCAAATCATCTTATAAAGGGGTGATTCGTGCTCCTCCTCCTTTGATATGGTATTTCAAAATGCACCCCCTAGAAGGGACCAATGTCCTCACTAGCACATAAAATGGACACTACCTCTAATACCATTTATAATGGCCCAGTCTATCCCACGATCATGATATTGCCTTCTTTGGGCCTAACCCGCACAGTTTTTCTATCCCTGGGATATAGACCTCAGGAATTCCCTAAGAACAGTCCTATGGATGGGATAGGTTTCTAAACCATCTTATAAAGGGGCGATTCATATTTTGACTCCTTCAATGTGGGATCACCGTAATCAGATCTATGTAATGTCCCCAAACTGGTGCTCCCTCAAGTGACCAATCTTGTTGGCTGTGTCACATCAAGCGCACCTCCTCATATTCTAGAGGTTACTGACTAGCAGTGAGGGTCTAATGAATTTGGTGGAGAGAATATACCCTCTGGTAAGAGTTTCAATGAAAGAAGAAATAATAGCAGAGTAGTAGAAATAATAGAAATAATATGAATAAATAATCAGAAATCCAAAACTAAGAAAGGTAAAAAATTAATAAATACAAACAATAAATGAATAATGTAATGAAAAGCTGAATGTATCTAAATGAAATGATAAAATTCATAAAAATAAAAGAATAATAAAACTCAAATAAAAGATAGAAACCTTAGTCCTCATCCCCATGCTGGTCCCGTCTCTGTGTTCTAACCCATCCTACAAGCAATTAATCAACTAAAATGTCCCTTACCCTTGTCCAAACTTGTGTCCATGTAATCTTCTTAGGTAACAAATGGAGGACTGAATAGGGTGTGAGTAAAACTTAGTAGGTCGACACCACCATGTCTAAAAAAATCCAATCTAAGAGGCACAATGCATGAAATATAGAGATAAAAAGGTATTAATTTAATAAATTAATATTGCATAAGAAATTAACCTGATGACACTCAGGTAACAGTTTAACACCAGAGGCCATCTAAATCTACTTCAGTACCCTACCGGGTATCCCTGTTTAATAGTAGATCCTCATTTATTAGGATGTATCACCCGAAATAGTGGTTGATGCTCTGATCGAGTATTAATCCCTCAAAAAATACCATAAACATGTGGCATCTACCCTTAGTATAACCAAAATCTCTCCCTCAGTCATAAATAGAATATTGGCCCCAGGAATCATGTGACTGTGCATCTTCCCCTCAGGCATCTGACATAGTCATATACTCTACCCTCAAGAATCCAGTATTAGTGTGCCTAGCCCTCAGGCGGTACAAAAACAAGCACCAACCCTGAGGTTTCAACATAAAACAAGAGTCATATTCAAAAAACTCAACATACTAAATAGTATCAAACCCCAAGGTATCAATCACATTGATAAAACATAAGCTCATGAGATAAGTAATAAAAGTCACAAGGTTAGTATCAAACATACCATATTTGTCATCACAAGACATAATGATCAATTTATAAAAAATACCACCTGTCTGACCAATTCATTTCATTAATCGAGGTTTCTAATTATTATCATAATTATATCAAACCTATTTAATTAATCATTCAACCCTAATTTCATTAAAATATTAATTAAACACTTCACATAAGGTGATTATACCATAATAAATTACAAAAATTTATTATTATTCCAATTCAAAAGTCCAAGCCCGTAATCAATCAATTTCACATAACTAATTCAACAATTAATTATTCCCGATTCACAATACCAAAATCACATAATTAATTAAGCAATCAATTATTCAATTATAAATATCAATATCCCATAATTAATTTAACATTTAATTATCCAATCAGTGATTGTATAAACAAAAAAATCTACATTAATTAATTCAACAATTAATTAATCAAAACTCACCAATCATAAAATTACATCCATTAATTAATCCATCAATTAATAAATCCCATTATTTAATTCAATGATTAAATAATCACATAACTCCCATTAATTAATTCGTCAATTAATTAATTTCATTATTTAATTCAACAATTAAGTAATCACATTACTCATATTAATTAATTTATAAATTAATTAATCTCATTATTTAATTCAACAATTAAATAATTTCATTACCCATATTAACCAATTCATCAATTAATTAATACCATTACTTAATTAAATAATTAAATAACCACATTACCCAAATTAATTAGTTCATCAATTAATAGATCTAATTATTTAATTCAAAAATTAAATAATCACATTACTCACAATAATTAATTCATCAATTAATTT
Organism: Viscum album; assembly: GCA_963277665.1. Classification (NCBI taxonomy): domain Eukaryota; kingdom Viridiplantae; phylum Streptophyta; class Magnoliopsida; order Santalales; family Viscaceae; genus Viscum; species Viscum album. The sequence continues at coordinate 1,401,362,188 of OY728156.1, read as the reverse complement.
ATCTAATTATTTAATTCAATAATTAAATAATCACATTTCTCACAATAATTAATTTATTAATTAATTAACACCATTATTTAATTCAACAATTAAATAATCACATTACTCACATTAATTAATTTGTCAATTAATTAATCACTTTATTTAATTCAACAATTAAATAATATCATCACTCACATTAATTAATTAATCAATTAATTAATACCATTATTTAATTCAATAGTTAAATAATCGCATTTCATACATTAATTAATTCATAGATTAATTAATCTAATTATTTAATTCAATAATTAAATAAACACATTACTCACATTAATTAATTCTTCAATTAATTAATCTCATTATTTAATTCAATAATTAAATAATCATATTACTCATGATAATGTATTAATTAATTAATTAATATCATAATTTAATTCAATAATTTAATTATCACATTATTCACATTAATTAATTCATCAATTAATTAATACGATTATCTAATTCATCACTTAATAAATAAGATTATTTAATTAAATAATTAAATAATCACATTGCTCATATTAATTAATTCAACAATTTATTAATTTCATTATTTCATTATATAATTAAATAATCACAACTCCCACACTAATTAATTCGTCAACTAAGTAATATCGTTATTTAATTCAACAATTAAATAATCACATTACTTATAATAATTAATTTGTCAACTAATTCATCTCATTATTTAATTTAATAATTTAATAATCTCAATACTCACATTAATTGATTCATCAATTATTTAATTCAATAATTAAATAATCACATTACTCACATTAATTTATTCATCGATTAATTAATCTCATTATTTAATTCAATAATTAATAATCACATTACTCATATTAATTAATTCATCAATTAATTAATCTTATTATTTAATTCAACAATTAAATAATCCTAGTACTCACAATAATGAATTCACTAATTAATTAATATCATTATTTAATTCAATAGTTTAATAATCCCATCACTCACATTTATTAATTCACCAATTAATTAACACCATTATTCAATTTAATAATTAAATAATCTCATTACTCATATTAATTAATTCATCAATTAATTAATCTATTTATTTAATTCAACAATTAAATCATCTCATTACTCATATTAATCAATTAATTATTCCAGTTTAAATAGTTCAATAACTCAAATTAATTCATCAATTAAATGTTTTACCTTAGTCAACCCAATATCCCCAATTTATTCCTCAACTAATTATTCTATCTCAATAAATTCAATAATCACAACAATCAACAAAAATTAAATCTTCAATTAATTATCCTAATTCATCAAATTCAAAAGAGAAATATTTAATTTTATTTTTGATTATTCAATTTCAAAAAATATCTATCTCTTCATAATTAATTATACAACTAATTATTCAGAAAATCAAAATTTCTTAATCCTAACCATTCCCATTAATTAATTATACAATTAATTAATCAAGTTCAACGATCTCAATATTCCCAATTTCACAATTACATTAATTAATCAATTCACTACATCAATTAATTTAATCAAGAACACAATTTCTAAACATAAAATAGCAATTCTATAATTACAAACACTTAATCAAAATTCAAGACTATGAGATTTAGTTTTTAGACCACTTACCTCAAATATGATTAACATGCGATATGAATCCAACAAAACTAATGGTACATTATTCAGACGATTATCGAAGGAGAAATTAAATAAATAAGCATATCCGATTTAATAAAAATATACTCAAAGTACCTCATTTTATATGAAGAAAAATTTGATAAGCACCATCCTCTTATCAAGAAAAATTCAATGCCACTGATGGCGTGTCAATCTGATCAATATTGGAAAATATACTAATGATGGAAGTTTGAAAAGAGAGATAGGGAGATGAGAGAGGGGCATGTGAGATTATCCTCTATGCTTGAATTCATTGAGTACCCCTCCATCCACGATTTCCCATATATATTTATTTTCTTTAATGAATCAATTAATGATCATTCCTCCCTCACTTCAATCCTCTCCCACATATCCCAAGCCTCGATTCTTTTATCATTATCTATTTTTATTTATTTAACTTTATTTTTACAATATTTATTATATCTTTCATCAACCTCATTTATTTCATATTTAATGACTAATTAATTAAAATCCATTATTAAATATATATTTCATGTCACCCATATATATATAGTGAACCGTAAAAACACACACACACACACATAAAAAATATATATACCTTTTATTTCCCACATAAATAATAATAATAATAAATATTTTAATTATTAATAAATATCTCATATAATTTCCACCATTATTATTCCAACAATAACGTCCATTAAAACATTTAATCAATATATTTCATTAAATTCCAACAATAGTAATACAACCATTTATTACTCACATGCTCTCATTTATTCAACACAAATAATATCATTTTCTATAATAATTAGTCAATATCTAACCACATACTCATGAATTTATATAAAACAAATACAAATCATATTATTAATGTTTTACCACACATAAAATATTCAAACTCCAAAATAATATTTTTTATTAATGTAAAGAAAATGATGAATATTTAATAAATTTCCTCAAGATCTAATTTTCCATCGTAAAAAAAATCCGAAAATTAAAAACACCAGGCATTTTCCCAATATCCCCACCACAATACTTCTCATCCTTAAGAACCGTTTTAGATCATGGAATCACTACTCCCCACCACAAGGGTTTCCATATATGAATAAAATTCTGAGGTATATAAATTTCAAATGATTCAAATCTCGGTCAATATAAAATTTACTCCTAATTATAATCTAATATTCATTAAAGCCTTTCATTTTTTACTACCATCCAAATAATTTTTAATAAATCTTTTCTTGAACATCTCCACAAGGTCAAAACTAAGGTTATATCATTAAACTTAACCATCAAACACCTAGGTCTTGATTATCAATGGGAATTCTCCTTTCAAATTCAATTTTCTCATTAGACACCCATTTTCCATATTTTTCACCATTTTACAATTTTAAACTTTTTACAGTAGAAACCATTTTAAGTTTAAATTTCAAAGAAAAGGAAAACAGTCAATGTTCAACAACTTACCCAAGACCTATTTTCCCATATATTCCTAAAATTATGCATTTCATAAATAGTTTTAGTTCCTAGAATGATGAATTCTTACTCAAATCTCATACCATATCCGGCCACAAGTCAAATATCTAAAAATCTCAACCACAATAATCACATAATATGACATGTAGTACCCCTGGTTTTTGGTATGTAACCCTTAGTTGAAGATTTTCATGGTTATATAGCATAATGATGAAGTATGGGAGAGTTTGATGAACTATAAATAAGTTTTTGGGGCTAAAGTAGGTGCGCACAGGCTGCACACTTTTTGTCAAAACTATGCAGATATCCTAGGAGAAACTTTGTGAAATTGTAGTTTTGAGGTAGTATCATTGGTCTGGTTTGAGCATGGTTAGGGAGAATGTGTGAGGAGGTCATTTAGGGGTTTCCTTAAAGCTATAGGTAATTCATGGTTATTGTATGGTTTGTCTAACAGTGCTGTCTAACCATGTACATAGGCAAAGTAAGATCCTTAAAAATAGGATCTCATTAGTTTTTGATATATCTCCATTATTTTTGATCATATGAACCCGTAACTCGAGATTCCTCACTTTTGAAGGTAGAATAACCTCTCACAATCATTTTGGAGTCAATCTAGAGCCCTCCTTTGGTGTTTTTAAGCCCGATTCTTGTGGTAAGTGACATTCTTCACCGTTTTTGTCTCGTTTCTTAGATCTACGTCTCGTCTCCACTTTATTTTTCAGATATATTCCTGGTATGGGTAAATATATGTTGGGGGATTCCAAATATGATGATATTTGGGTCCTTTTATGGCAGAAGAATAGATCTAAGGTCATTTTTTGGGTGTTTCAACCTGGTTTTTAGAGCGTTCTTTGCCTGTTGTCGGTTTTCACCAAAACCCTCAAGGTAGGTGGATTCTCTCTCAACTCATCTTGATATAATTGATTGGATTAGTTTCAAATTGTATTATTCAAATTGAATCGATTGTGAAAATCATGGAATAAATCTTTTTAGTGATGATTTATGGTTTTGGTGAAATTCTGTGAACTTGGTGAATTATTTTGCAAAGGGTTTTAGTTTCCTGAATTAAAATGATAATTTTAAATTATGGTTTTTTGGAAATTTCAAAATTGTTTTAGGGAAAAAAGGTTTTTAAAAAAATGGCGTTTTATTGAAATGGTTTCTCATTGAATTTGTTTTGATAGAAATGGTTTTTAATAAAAAAGTATTTTTATTGAAAACGTGATTTTTTGGCATGATCCTTGGGCATATTTTGTGTGTGTGTTCATGTTTTATGTACAAGGATTGGTTGAAATATGACCTTGGGCTCAGTTCCAAAGGTCAAATGGAACATGGTATATAATTACCTTGTGAATACTTGGTAGATCAATGAGAAAATACTCATGAGTATGGAATTGTCATCGTATAGCATGCATGGATGGTTGTGTGGATTGCTTTGACTATGCCAAAAGAATTTTTAGATATGGTTTTAAATATTTTTTTAGTTATTTTTTCTGGAAAACTAACTTGGTGGAAAATTGGTTTCAATTTCACTTGTATGATTGGTTATAAATGGTTTTGGAAACATTCTTATATTTAGTTATAAAGAGTTTTGAGAAATTGTTTTATATAAATTGTTTTATATAATAGTTGATAACTCTTCTATACTAGTGGAATGATTAAGGAAGTCATTGGGGAAAACCAACTAATTTTTATACTCTACCCTACATTGGCACTTTGGTTCTTCTAGAGATTATATATTCCGAGATATGGGAAAAGTTAAAGTATTACATGTTTTTAGCACCACCTCTTAATACTTGGGTTGTTTGATGATTATGGAACTTAGAGCTTGTGTAGCATGGAGTCTTTTGGTCTTTTGAGAGTCTTTAGTTATTTATTTACTGTATACTTTGATAATTGTTTGGTATTCTACTGTTTCAAAATTTGGAGTGGCTTTGATATAAATAAAGTATTTGTGTTGTCTTGATTTTTTTCATGAATTATTTAGTGGATGGTTTGGTTATAGTTTGTTTGTTTAGTGGTTTATTTCTTAAATGGTAAATCATTCCCCGCTTGTATTTGAAACCCGTAGGCATTTATTTATAGCCTTTTTACTCTTAGGGATGTCACTTAAGGACTAGTAATGATTCGTTGTATTATCAAGCCAATTATAATTAGCTAGTTATTACAAATAGTATCAACTTGTTCGGTCTTTGCCTAACAAGTAGTTTTTAGTTTCTTAGTCTTGGAGTTGATTCATCCTTACCTATTCCTTGGGTTGTGATCTTATAAAGGAGTAGTTTTGTTAGAACAAGAAATATATAGAATAAAAGGATGCAGATAACCCGTTTATGTTGAACTTCAAGTTACCAAGGATTCAGGTACAAAAGTGTTTTGGAGACACTTATAGGATTTTGGAATATCATTATCATGGGTTTAGCTAATGAGACAATCATGACATGCATTATAGAGGAATAAATTCCCTCTAGGATTGCATATTTAATTTGGAGTAATGATTTATGATCTTGTGCAAAGTTGTGAATTTTTGAAAAATGTAGAATTTTGTTTCAAATGAAGGATTTTGAAAAGAGGAAACTTAGTGTATTTTGAAAATTAATTGATTTTCAAAAGGAAGAAATGATTTTTCAAAAAATGTTTGAATATGAAATGTTTTTTGGAAAATAATTCTATGATAGTTGATGTGATATAATTTGAAATGCTAATCCATCAGTTTTTAGGGAGTGAGACTTATCGATTTGTTATTGGTTGAGAAAATGGCACCTGGTAGCCATTGTAGAAACCAACTGGAAAAAGATGTGGAGAATATGGTTGCACCTGAGCCACAGGTGAACCAAGAACTGGTTCAAAGTACCATTCGAGCATTTCAAGATGTGGATACGAGAAACTGAAGGGATGATCCAAGGAATGTGGATCATTCCATCGAGTTCATGAAGCAAAATCCCCCCATCTTCAGGGGTGATTATCAACCCGAAAAGGTGGAGGTGTGGTTGAGTAGGATGAATCATATCTTAAATTTAATCAGTTCACTAGTAGAGTTCATGTTCTAGATGGAGACGTATATACACAAGGGTCTTGCAAGATAGTGGTGGGAACTAGTGCTATATGATAAAGCAGATAGAGACTTAAGTTGTGAGGATTTTGAAGAATTTTTTAAAAAACCATTCTACTCCCATAAATTCAAGATCTAGAGGAAAACTGACTTCTTTATCCTAATGTAGGAGAATATCTCTATCACAAAATATGTTTTTAATTTCATTCATTTAGTATGCTTTACAACTGAAGTTGCAGCGAGTTCATCCTTGAAGGCATGTATCTTAGAATCATGGATAAAGAAATAAATTTGATTGAAGATTATAATGATTTGTATTACGGATTATATAGAGATGTTGAATAGAGAAACAGTGGCTGAACGATATATTTCAGGAGATATGGAAGGAGGAAGTATGATGATCCCTATGGGAAATTGTGGGAACTCAGATATTGGGAGAAAGTGCTAGAGGGACACCTATTTCCAAGGTGGGAGCAGAACTCAGAATCAATCAGCTAAATCAGTAAGTCTTCCTCCACAACCAAAGAGCCAAGTGGGATGATACCAATGTGGTTCCTTTGACAATATAAAGTGGGAGAGTACAAAACCACCGAGATAATTCCACAATCACAAAAATATGGTACACCTTAAGTGCTTCTGTCATAGTTCTGTGAGGTCCGATGCTCGAGACACATCTCAAGTATCACAAGCATCATATTCTTTAACATGACAAGGCCTTAAAAATCAGTCTTGTCAGCAGAGTGGAGCTATCCAAGGTGATTCTTAGAATACCATGACTCCTCAGCAAGGGAAATCTCTACAAGACAACAAATTGAAGAGTGTAGTGAGGAAGAAATTGTATGGAGATGAGTAGATGATTGTGGAAGATCAAGATGGAACATCTATAGTGATAGGAATGATTCTTTTGAATTATACCCTTATGCAAGTACTGTTTGATACTAGTCCAACGAATTCTTTCATTACTTCTCACACTGTTGATTTTCTAAGTCTAAAACTAGAGATGATGCCTTCTTTGTTTAAACTCTAAACTCCTCTCACTGAAATAAAATGTTGAGCCTTCATCTGTAAAGCATTTTATATAACTATTGATAAAGATGAGCTGAAATGGGGCTTCTCAGTGTTAGAGATGGATGTATATGATGTAATCTTGTGTTTGGATTGGTTGAAAAAATTCAAGTCTTACATTGACTCTTATAGAAGAATTTCTTGTTTCAAATCTATGGACGATGTCGAGCATCTCTTCAGAGGAGAGAAGATTGTAAAGAAAACTGCAACATGTTTGTTGGAACTAGCGGTGGAAACGATATATTATCAGTTGGAAAAACTGACTTTTTTTATCGATGGAAAAGATCTATGATATCATTTTTCCAATAGTTTTTTATCAATTTCCAGATGTCTTTCCCAATAATTTCTCAAGGTTTCCACCTCTAAGGGAAGTGGAGTTTACAATTGATCTCCTTACGATGAAAAATCATATTTACCTTCCATCTTATAATATAGAACCAACAAAGTTAAGGGAATTTGAAGAGAAGTTGGTGGAGCTGTAAAGTAAGGGTTTCATTCAGCCAAGTATGTCTCTGTGGGAAGTATCTGTCTTGTTTGTGAAGAAATTAGATAAAACTATTCAGATGTGCATCAATTATTGAAATCTTAACTATGTTATGATAAAGAATTGATATCCACTTCCATGTATTAATGATATGTTTGATCAATTGAGGGGAGCACAATGGTTCTCTAAAATTGAATTATAACCAGGATATCATTAATTGCGAGTTCGGAAGGAAGACATTCCAAAAACATCATTTAGAAGCACATATAGCCACTACAAATATGTATTCATGCCTTTCGGTCTAACGAATTCACCCGAAGTATTCATGGATTTGATGAATAAGATATTTTATAAATATCTTGACTTTTTTTTGTGGTGTTTGTGGATAACATCTTGGTGTATTCAAAGACAAAGGCTGAGTATGAGGAACACCTGGAGAAAATGTTACAATTATTTATAGATCACTATCTGTCTATCAAACTATATAAGTGTGATTTTTAGATACAATTGGTATGCTTTCTTGGACATGTGATTTCCAAAAAAGGTGTTTTGATGGATCCTAGAAAGATAGAATCTATTTTATCATGATAACCACTTTGAGATATGATGTTTTCTTGGTCTAGCAAGTTATTACCGATGCTTTGTGCATGACTTCTCATGTATAGACTCACCAATGATAGCTTTAAAAAAGAATAATTCTCCATTACAATGGACAAAGGAATGCTAAAAGACCTTACTAGATTTGAAAGTTCATCTTACTTCAGCACCTATATTAATTTTTCTAGAATCAAGATGGAGCTATGTAGCATACTGGGATGATTCGAGATTGGGGCTTGGTTGTGATATTATGAAAGGAGACCACATTGTGGCTTATGGTTCAAGGAATTTGAGAGTTCCTGAGAATAATTACCCAACACATGATTATGATCTAGCTGCAGTCATCCATGATTTGAAGACTTGGCCTCATTATCTGTTTGGTGAGAAATTCTCTGTGTTTACAGATCATAAAATCTTGAAACACATTTTCTCACTATGAAATTTAAATTTGAGGAAAATTATATGGATAGAGTATCTCCAGATGGTTTACGTTGACTTAATGTATACACTAAGAAAAGTGAATTAGGTGGAAGATGCATTGAATATAAATTCATATTCTCAGTTGGAAAAAGAATCTTTAAATGAATGGAAGTTGATGTTAGTCCTAACCGATATGCATGTGGAATGTGAAGACGAAGGTGATGTTGTGGTTTTCTTTTCATCTATGATTGTTCCGGATTTGGTAAATATGGTCAAAGAGGTACAGAAATATGATGCATAATACCTAGTTATGAGTTCAAAACTCAATGGTGGGGAGACCATTGAGGGATGGAAACTTAATGGGAGTTCAATTTTGTGTTTCATAGATCAGAGGGTTGTACCTAGGGCTTGTCAAGAAAAACTCCTTTGTTCTTACCACTAATTGAGATGAGATGTACATCCAAGAATACAGAAGATGTATAAGGCATTGAAGGCATAGTTTATATAGAGTAGAATGAAAAGGAAGGTGGATGAGTTTGTCTCATGGTGCTTAACTTATACACATGTTAAAGAAAAGCATCATAGACCAACATGTATGTTCTTGTATTTATTAATTACTATGTGGAATTGGGAGTATATAGCTATGTATTTTGTTACAGGTCTCCCAATAATAGTCCAGAAACACGATTCCATATGGGTGATAGTGGATCATCTTACCACTTCAATCTATTTCATTTCATTTCATGAAACTCATACATTGGAAGATCTGTCCAAAATCTATATCTAAGAAGTAGTAAAGAGGTAAGGTGTACTCGTTTCAATAGTCTCAGACAGAGATACGAGGTTCATATATCGCTTCTATAAATCCTTAAAGAAATCCCCTGGTACTTAGTTTAATATGAGCATGACATATCCTACTCAAATGGATAGTCAATCCAAACTAGAAATACAGACATTGGAAGACATTCTGCGAGCTTGTGTAATGGATTTTGGTGGCTCATGGGAGGATCGATTACCCTTAGTGGAATTCTCATATAATAACTGCTACCAGGCCTTGATACGTGTGGCTCTCTTTGAAGCACTGTATGGGAATACTTGTCATTATATACTATATTGGGTGGAAATAGGTGAGACTCCACTAATTAGGCCTAGTATTATCCATGAAATGATATAGAATATTTCTTTGATCAGAAATAGGATATATATGGCTTATAGTTGTCACAAATATTATTCGGATCATCGTCGAAGGATGTTGTCATTTTTTGTGAGTGATCTTGTGTTTATTATGATCTCTCCAAGAGTTGGACACCATCATTTTAGGAAGCAAAGAATGTTATCTCCTCAATAAATTATCCATCTAGAGATAATGGAATGAGTTGGAAAGGTGGAATATTATTTGGAATTTCCACCATAGTTCAGTGTGGTGCATAATGTGTTCCACATATCTCAGTTGAAAAAGTATCAACTTGATCTTGACCATCTGATCAGATGAGATCATGTTGATCTAGAGATGGATGCTTTGTTAGTACATATACTGGGGTGGATTGTGGATAGAAAATAGAAATTATTTCATGAAAAAATCATTGGTCTAGTGTGGGTTTTATGGAAACATGGTCATATTTAAGAAGATACTTGGAAACATGAGAAGGAAATGAAAGAGAAATGGCCAGAACTCTTTTAGGGAAGTGATGGTTTTCTACTTTCTGAGGATGGAAAGACCAATGGTGGGGAGAATGTAGTACCCCTAGTTTCTGGTATGTAACCCTTAAGTAATGATTTTCATGATTATAAATAGTAAGGGTGAAGGATGGGAGAGTTGGACGAACTCTAAATAAGTTTTAAGGATAAATTAGGTGTGCACGGGCTGCTCACAGTTTGTCTAAACCATGTAGATATCCTAGGAGAAATCGTGAACTTTTGCAGTTTTGAGGAAGTAGCTTTGGCATGGTTTGAGTACGGTTAGGGTGACCATGTGAGGAGGCTGTGTATGGGTTTCCTTAAAGTAGTAGATAATGCACTGTTAGCACACGTTTTGTCTAACCGTGTGGTCTAACCATGCGTAGAGTCAAAGTTAGATCCCTAAAAATAGGATCTCACTCATTTTTTAGATATCTCCCTCATTTTTTCTTCTATGTGCCCCTAACTCGATATTCCTCTTCATTGAAGGTAGGATAACCTCTCCTAATTGTTTTGGAGTCAATCTAGAGCCCTCCCTTAGTGTTTTCAAGCCAGATTCTTACGGTAAGTGATGTTCTTCACCATTCTTGTCTCATTTCTTAGATCTACTTCTCATATCCTCTTTATTTTTAAGATCTATGTCTGTTTTTGGTAGATCTATGGTTGGGGATTCTAATTATGATGAGATTTAGGTTAATTAATGGAAGGAGAAGCTATTTAAGGCTATTTTTGGGGAGTTTCAACCTGGTTGCTAGAGCGTTTTTCATCTGTTATCGGTTTCCCCCAAAACCATCTATGTAGGTGGATTCTCCCTCTATTCATTTGGATTTAATTTATTGTATTAGTTTAAATTTTTTTTATTTTAATGAAATTTATTTTTAAAAAACATGGAATAAAACTTCTTTCATGATGATTTATGGTTTTGGTGAAATTATATGATCTTGGAGAATTGTTGTGCAAAGGGATTTAGTTTCTTTAATTTAAAATGATAATTTTAAATTATGGATTTTCTATAATTTCTAAATGGTTTGATGGAAAAGGTGTTTTGAATAAAAATTGTGTTTTATTGAAATGGGTTGGCATTGAAATGGTTTTGATGGAAATGGTTTTCAATAAAAAAGCATTTTTATTGAAAGGGTGTTTTTGCCACGATCCTTGGGCATATTTGGTGTGTGTGTTCATGTTTTATTTATGGGGATTGGTTGAAATATTACCTTGTCCTTGGTTTAAAAGGACAAGTGGAACATGAGATATAATTAACTTGTGACGACTTGGTAGATCGACGAGAAACCACTCATGAGTATGGAACTGTCATTGCATAACATACATGGTTGGTTGTGTGGATTTGTGGAGTGGATTGGGTATGCCCAAAGAATACTGATAAATTGTTTTAAAGGTTTATTTATTTATTTTTCTATAAAAATAACATGCTGGAAAATTGATATCAATTACACTTGTATTCTTGGTTTTAAATGGTTTTGGAAACATGTTTATAATTAGTTATAAACTATTTTGAGAAATTGTTTTATATAATTATTAATAACTCTTCTATCCTAGTGGAATAAGTAGGGAAGTCATTGGGGAAAACATATTAAGTGTTATACTAACCCCTTCTTTGAAACTTTGGTTCTTTTTTAGATGTTATCTTCTAGGATATGGGAAGAGGTAAAGTATCACAAGTTTTTAGCACCACCTCATAATACTTGGGGTTTTCAGTGATTTTGGAGCTTGGAACTTGTAAAGCATGGAGTATTTTGGTGTTTAGAGTCTTTAGTTATTTATCCACTATTTACTTTGATACTTGTTTGGTTTTCCGTTGTTTTACACTTTTAGGTGGCTTTGATATAAATAATGTAGTTGTGTTGTCTTGTTTTTGTTCATGCATAATTTAGTAGAGGATTTGGTTATGGTTTGTTGGTTTAGTGGTTTATTTATTAAAGGTTACGTCATCCCCCAATTGTATTTGAAACACTTTGGCATTTATTTCCAGCCTTTAGAATCTTAGGGATGTCACTCAAGACCTAGTAATGATTCTTGGTATTCTCAATCCATTGAGAATGGCAGATCATTACACAAAAAGCGCATCACTCTTGGTGAAATAACATCAATTGTAACAACACACATCAATAACATCAATCCCACCCTAAGGAACTCATATTTTCCCTATTACATGGGTTAGCTACTCCTACGAACAAGCTCATTACCATTTCCTAACACATTCTAGTCTCCTTTTTACCTTTCCCAAATAGTAAAGCTATAGAAAGGAAACCTATCCTCTGATACCACATTGTAACATCCCCGGCTTGATTCTCCCTCAAGTGACCAAGAAAGTTGGATATTTGACCACAAGAATACCTCCCCATATGTCAGAGGCAGCCGACTAGCAGTGAGGGTTTAATGAGTATAGTGGGGAGACTATACCCTTTTGTAAGAGTTGTAATGAATGTAGAAATAATAGTAGAGTAACAGAAATAATGGAAATAATATGAATAAATAACCAAACATCCAAAACTAAGAAGGGAAAAATCTGAATAAATCAAAATAATAAAAGAGTAATGTAATGAAAATCTGAATTTATATAAATGACATGATGAAAGTAAAAAATAATAATAACTAGACTCAACTAAAAACTACAAACCTCGGTTTCAAACCCTATGTCAGTCCCATCTTTAAGCTCAAAACCATCCAAAAACCAATAAACCAACTCCAAGGACCCTTTCCCTTATCCAAACCTACATCCATGTAATATGCTCGAGCACCAAATGACATCTCAAATATTGTGTGAGTAAAACACAGTAGGTCAACACAACCATTACTAAACAAATCCAATTCGAGAGATATAGTGCATGAAATATAGAGATAAAAAAGTTATTAATTTAATAAATTAATACTGTATAAGACATAAACCTAATGACACTCAGGTTATGGGTTAACAATCGAGGCCATCCAAACCTAATTTGGAACCCTTTTTGGTATCCATGTATAAGGGTAGATCCTCATAAATTAGGATGGATCACTCGAAAGGGTGGATGATTCTCTTGCCCAGGATGAATCACTCAGAAAATACCATAAACATATGGGCTTTTCCCTAGGCTAACCATAATATCACCCCCAGTCATAAGTAGAATCTCACCCTCAAGAATCATGTTACTCTACATCTGGCCCTCGGGAATTCGACATAATCATATACTCTTCCCTTAGGCATCCAGTACCAGTGAACCTAGCCCTTAGGTGGTATGGAAATATACACCAAGACCTCATGTGTCAACATCAAAAAGAGTCATATTCAGAAAACTCAACATGCTAAATAGTATCAAACCCCCAGGTATCAATCGCATCGATAACACAAAATCTCATCAGCTAAGCAAGAAAATTTATGAGGCTAGTATCAAACATACAATATTTTTCATCATAAGACACAATGATCGATTTATAAAAATTACCGTTTATCTGACCAATTCATTTCATTAATCCAGGATCCTAACAATAATAATTATATTAAACTAGTTTAATTAATCGTTCGACCCTAAGGTCATTAATATATTAATTAACCACTTTATCTAAGGTGATTCTAGAATAAAAAATTACACTAATTTATTATTATTATTCCAATTCAAAAGTTTGATACAACAATCAGTCAATTTCAAATAATTAATTCAATGATTAATTATTCCCGATTCATAATCCCGAACTCACATAATTAATTCAATAATTAATTATTCAATTGGTAATATCAATATCCCACAATTAATTTAACAATTAATTATTCAATCAATATAAACACAACAATATAGATTAGTTAATTCAACAATTAATTAATCAAAACCCACTAATCATAACATTACATCCATTAATATATTCATCCATTAATTAATCCCATTGATCCTGTTATTTAATTCAATAGTTATATAATTACATAACTCCCATTAATTAATTTATAAATTAATTAATCTCATTATTTAGTTGAAAAATTAAATAATCACATTATTCACATTAATTAATTTTTCAATTAATTGATATCATTAATTAATTTAATATTTAAATAACCTCGTTACTTAGATTTATTGATTATTAAATTAATTATTACCAAAACTTAATTCAACAACTAAACAATCACATTACACAAATTAAGTAATTTATTAATTAATTAATCTCATTATTTAATTCAACAATTTAATAATCACATTACCCACATTAATTAATTAGTAAATTAATTAATCTAATTATTTAATTAAACAATTAAATAATGACATTTCTCACATTAATTAATTCATAAAATAATTAACTCTATTATTTAATTCAATAATTAAATAATCGCATTACAGAGATTAATTAATTATTCAATTAATTAATCCATTTATTTAAAATAATAATATATTAATCTCATTACTCACCTTAATTAATTCAAAAATAAATAATACCATTATTTAATTCAATAATTAAATAATCACAATACTCACATTAATTAATTAATCAATTAATTAATCTAATTATTTAATTTATCAATTAAATAATCACATTTCCTACATTAATTAATTCATCAACTTATTAATCTAATTATTTAACTTACTAATTTAATAATATAATTACTCACATTAATTAATTCATCAATTAATTAATACCATTATTTAATTTAATAATTAAATAATCATATTGGTCACATTAATTAATTTATCAGTTAATTAATATCATTATTTTATTAAATAAATAAATAATCACATTCATCATATTAATTAATTAATTAATTAATTAATCTGAATATTTAATTCAATAATTAAATAATCACATTACTCATAATAATTAATTCATTAATTAATTAATCTTATTATTTAATTCCGTAATTTAATAATCTTATTAATCACATTAATTAATTCATCAATTCATTAATACCATTATTTAATTCAATAGTTAAATAATCACATTACTCATATTAATCAATTAATTATTCTTGTTTAAATAGTTTAATAACCCCAACTAATTCATCAATTAAATGTTTTTACCTTACTCAATTCAATATTCCCAATTAATTACTCAACCAATTGTTTAATCTCAATAAATTAAATAATCACAACAATCAACAATAATTAAATATTCAATTAATTATCCCAATTCATCAAATTCAATATAGAAATAATTAATTTTATTATTAATTATTCAATTTCAAAAAATAAATATCTCTTCATAATTAATTTTACAACTAATTATTTAGAAAATTGAAATTTCTTAATCCCAAACATTCCCATTAATTAATTCTACAATTAATCAATCAAGTTCCACAATTTTAATATTCCCAATTTCACAATTACTTCAATTAATTAATTCACTAAATCAATTAATTTAATCAAGAACTCAATTTCTAAACATCAAATAACAATTCTATAATTACATACACTTAATCAAAATTCAAGACTATGAGATTTAGTTTTTAGACCACCTACCTCAAATACAGTGAACACGTGATAGGAATCCAACAATGCTGATGGTGCGTTATTCAGACGATTATCAAAGAAGAAATTAAATAAATAAGCATATCTGATTTAATAAAAATATCTTAAAAGTACCTAATTTTATATGAAGAAAAATTTGATACGCACCATCCTCTTATCAAGAAAAATTCAATGCCACTAATTGCGTATCAATTTGATCAATATTGGAAAATATATTAATGATTGAATTTTGAAAAGATAAATAGGGAGATGAGAGAGGGGAATGCAGGATTATCCTCTAAGATTGAATTCTTTGAGAACCCCTTCATGCACAATTTCTCATATATATTTATTTTCTTTAAAGAATCAATTAATGAACATTACTCCCTCACTTCTACTCTCTCCCACTTTTCCTAAGACTTGATTCTTTTATCATTATCTATTTTAATTTATTTAACTTTATTCTTCCAAAATTTATTATATATTTCATCAGCCTCATTTATTTCATATTTAACCACTCATTAATTAAAATCCATCATTAAATATATAGTTAATGTCACCTATATATATAGTGAACCGTACACACACACACACATATAACAAATATATATACCTTTTATTTCACATATAAATAGTAATAATAAATTTTATTATTATTATTAAATATCTCATATTGTTTCCACCATTATTATTCCAACAATAACGTCCATTAAAAAATTGAATCAATATATTTCATTAAATTCCTACAATAGTAATACAACTATTTATTACTCACATGTTCCCATTTATTCAACACAATTAATTTCATTTTCCATAATTATTAGACAATATCTAACCACATACTCAGGAATTTATATAAAATAAATACAAATCATATTATAAATGTTTTACCACCCATAAAATATTCAAACTCCAAAGTAATATTTTTTATTTATTTAGAAAAAATGATAAATATTTTTTAAATTTATTCATGATCTAATTTTACATCGTAAAAAAATCTGAAAATTGAAAACAACATGTATTTTTTTAATATCCCCACCATAATACTTCTCATCCTTAAAAAGCGTTTTAGATCATGGAACCACTACTCCCCACCATAAGGGCATCCATATATGAATAAAATTTTGAGGTATATAAATTTCAAATGATTCAAATCTCATTCAAAATAAAATTTACTCCCAATTATAATCTAATATTAATTAAAGCCTTTCATTTATTTATTACCATCCAAATAATTCGTAACGATCTTTTTCTCGAACCTCTATACGTAGTCAAAACTAAGGTGATATCACTAACCTTAAATATCCTACACCTAGGTCTTGATTATCAGTGGGAATTCTTATTATCAAATTCAAATTTCTCATTAGACACCCATTTTCCACATTTTTCATCATTTTACAATTTTTAACTTTTTATTTTAGAAACCCTTTTAAGATCAAATTTCACAAGCAATGAAAATAGTTAATGTTCAAAAACATACCCAAAACCTATTTTCCCACATATTTCTAAAATTATGCATGTCATAAATAGTCTTTAGTGCCTATAATTATGCATTCTTACCCAACTCTCATACCATACTAGGCCACAAGTCAAATCTCTGAAAATTTCAACCAAAATAATCACATCACACAACATGTAGTACCCCTAGTTTTTTTATATAACCCTTAGTTGATGCTTTTTAGGGTTATAAAGTGTAAGTGTGAAGTATGAGAGAGTTTTATGATCAATAAATAAGTTTTTGGGGCTCAAGTAGGTGCACACGGGCTACACAAGGTTTGTCAAAACCGTGCATATATCTTAGGAGAAACTGTGTGCAGTTGCAGTTTTGAGGTAGTATCTTTGAAACTATTTGAGCATGTTTAGGGAGATTTTGAGAGGAGGTCATTCAAGGATTTACTTAAATTGGTAGGTAATTCATGGTTAGTGAATGGTTTTCCTAACAGTACAGTCTAACCATGCGCAGAGTCAATGTTAGTTCCTTAAAAATAGGATCACACTCGTTTTTAAAATATCTCCATAATTTTTGATCATATGAACCCCTAACTCGAGATTCCTTTTTATTGAAGGTTGGATAACCTCTCACAATCTTTTTGGATTCAATCAAGAGAGCTCTCTTGGTGTTTTCAAGCTCGATTCATGTGGTAAGTGACGTTCTCCACCATTCTTGTCTCGTTTCTTAGATCTACTTAGATCTACTTATCCTATCCTCTTTAGTTTTCAGATATATACTCATTATGGGTAGGTCTATGTTCATGGATGCCAAATATGATGATATTTGGGTTTTTTGATGGTAGGAGAAGAGATATAAGGCCATTTTGGGGAGTTTCAACTCGGTTTCTAGAGCGTTCTTCGCCCGTTGTCGGTTTTCGCCAGAACCTTCGAGGTAGGTGGATTCAATCTCAACCCCTATTGATATAATTAATTGTATTAGTTTCAAATTTTTTTATTTTAATGGAATTAATTGTGAAAATCATGGAATAAACCTTTTTTATTGATGATTTATAGTTTTGGTGAAATTGTTTGATCTTGGTGAATTATTGTGCAAAGGGATTTGGTTTCTTGAATTAAAAATGATAATTTTAAATTTTCGAATTTTTTGGAATTTATAAATGGTTTTATGGAAAAGGGGTTTTAAGAAAATAGTGTTTTATTGAAATGTTTTGGCATTGAAATGTTTTTGATGGAAATGGTTTTCACTAAAAAGGTTTTTTTTATAAGGGTGTTTTTTGGGCATGATCCTAGGGCATATTTGGTGTGTGTGTTAATGTTGTATTTATGAGGTGTGGTTTAAATATGACATTGTACTCAATTCCAAAGTTAAAATTGAACATGGTATATAATTTCCTTATGAATACTTGGTAGATCGATGAGAAACCACTCATGAGTATGGAAATATCATCGCGTAGCATTCATGGTTGCATTTATGGGTTGGTTTGGATATGCAAAAAGAATTTTGAGAAATGGGTTTAAATATTTTTTAGTTTTCTTTTTAGAGAAATAAATTTCTAGAAAATTGGTTTCAATTTCACTTGTTTGATTGGTTACAAATGGTTTTGGAAACTTGTTTATATTTAGTTATAAATAGTTTTGAGAAATTATTTTATATAAATTATTATATATAATTATTACTAACTCTTATATCCTAGTGGCATGAGTTGGGATGTCCTTAGGGAAAACCTATAGATTATTACACTCTCCCCTAATTGGTAGTTTGGGGCTTCTGCAGATGCTATGTTTTGGGATATGGAAAGAGTTAATGTATCACATGTTTGTAGGACCACCTTGTGATACTTGGGATACTCGATGATTGTGGAGCTTAGAGATTGTGGAGAATGGAGTCTTATGGTATTTTGAGAGTCTTTAGTTATTTATCCACTGTTTACTTTGATAATTGTTTGGGCTTCCGGTTTTTCACAATTTGGAGTGGCTTTGATACAAATAAAGTATTTGTGTTGTCTTGATTTTGTTCATAAATCATTTAGTGGATGGTTTGGTTATGGTTTGTTGGTTTATTTATAAAAGGGTAAATCATCCACCACTTGTATATGAAACCCTTCGTCATTTATTTAATGACTTTGGCCTTTTAGGAATGTCACATAAGGACTAGTAATGATTCATTTTATTCTCAAGACAATGAGAATTCGATGGTTATTACTAATGATATCAACTTGTTCGATCCTTGACTAATAAGTAGTTTTCAGTTTCTTGGTGTTGGAGTTGATTCATCCTTATCTATTTCTTATGATGTGATCTTATAAAGGAATAGGATTTTAGAAACATGAAATGTATATAATAAAAGGATGTGTATAACCCATTTATACTGAACTTCAAGTTACTAAAGAGTCAGGTACATAAGTGTTTTGGAGACACCTATAAGATTTTAGAATATGATTGTCATGGTTTTAACCAATGAGATGAGTATGGAATACATTATAGAGGAATAAATTACAACTAGGATTGCATATTTAATTTTGAGTAATTATTTATGATCTTGTGGAAAGCCATAAATTATTGAAAAATGTAGAATTTGTTTTCAAATGAAAGATTTTGAAAATAGGAAACTTAGTGTATTCTGAAAATGGTTTTGTTTTCGAAAGGAAGAAAGGATTTTTCAAAAAATGGTTGAATGTGAAAAAGGTTTTTTCTGGAAAACAATTTTGTGATAGTTGTTGTGATAAAATTTGAAATTCTAATCCATCATTTTCTAGGCAATGAGACTTATCGAGTTGTTGTTGGTTGAGAAAATGGCACCAGTAGGCATTGTAGAAACCAACTGGAAGAAGCTATGGAGAATGTGGTTTCACCTACACCACAGGTGAACCAAGAACTAGTTCAAAGTATCATTAAATCATTTCAAGTTATGGATATTAGAGACCAAAGGAATGATCTAAGGCACGTGGATCATTACATCGAGTTCATGAAGCAAAATCCACCCACATTTAGGGGTGATTCTGAACCCAAAAAGGTAGAGGTGTGGCTGAGTGGGATGAATCATATATTCGATTTAATCATCTCACCAGCATAGATCAATGTCAAGATTGTGACGTATATACTCAAGGATCTTACAATATAGTGGTGGGAACTATTTATATATGAAAAAGTGGATAAAGACTTAAGTTGTGAGGATTTTGAAGAATTATTTAACAAACAATTGTACTCCAATACATTCAAGATCCAAAGGAAAACTAACTTCTTTATCTTGAAGTAGTAGAATATCTCTATCAAGAAATATGCAGCTGAATTCATTCATTTAGTATGCTTTGCACCTGAAGTTTTAAAGAGTTCATCCTTGAAGGAATGCATCTCCAAATCATGGCTAAGGTAATGAATCAGATTGAAGATCACAATGATTTGTATTAAAAATTATATATAGATGGTGAATAGAGAAACAATGGTTGAACGAGACATCTCAAGAGCTATGGATGGAGGATGTATGATGATTCCTATGGGAAATGGTGGGAACTCAAATTTTGGGAGCAAGTGCTAGAGGGACACCTATTTACAAGCTGGGACAGGAACTCAGAATTAGTTAGCTGAATCAGTAAGTCTTCCTACACAACCAAAGATCCAAGCGGGATTCTACCAATGTGGTTCCCTTGACAAAATAAATCAGGAGTGTACAACACCACCAAGATAACGCCACAATTGCAACAATATGGTACACCTTATGTTCTTCTATCATAGTTCTTTGAGGTTCGGTGCTCGAGACACTTCTCAGGTGTTTCAAGAATCATATGCTTCAACATGACAAGGCTATGAGAATATATCTTGTCAGCAGATTGGAGCAAGCCATGGTGATTATCCAAATACCATGACTCCTCAGCAAGGTCAATCTCTACAAGACAACAAAGAGAGGAGTGTAGTGAGGAAGTAATTGCATGGAGATGAGTATATGATTATGGATGATTAGTCTATACCATCTATAGTGATATGTATGATTCTTTTCAATTCTACCCTAATGAAAGTACTATTTGATACTTGTGAAAAAAATTCGTTCATTACTTCCCATGCTGTTGATTTTCTAAGTCTAAAAGTAGAGATGGTTCCTTCTTTGTTAAAACTCCAAACTTTTCTTGGTAAAATAGAATGTTGAGCCTTCATGTGTAATGCATTTTATATAACTATTGATGAAGATGAGCTAAAATTGGACTTATCAGTGTTGGAGATAGAAGTCTTTGATGTAATCTTGTGTTCTAATTGGTTGACAATGTTCCAGGCATACATTGACAGTTATAGAATAATTGTTAGTTTCACATATAAGGACGACATCAAGAATCTATTTAGAGGAGATAAGGTTGTAATGAAAGGTGCAACATGTTTGTTAGAACTAGCGGTGGAAACAATCTATTATTAGTTGGCATCACTGACTTTGGAATCAATGGAAGAGATCGAGGATACCAGTTTTCCATTAGTTGTGGATCAATTTCTAGATGTCTTTACCTATAATTTATCATGGTTTCATCCTCTAAGGGAAGTAAAGTTTACGATTGATCTCTTTTAGAGGGAAAATCCTATTTACCTTCCATATTATTGGATAGAACCAATAGAGTTAGGGGAATTGAAAGTAAAATTGGTGGGGCTGGAAAAAAGGGTTTCATTCTTCCAAGTATGTCTCTGCGGGCAATATCAATCTTGTTTGTGAAGAAATCAGATGGAACTCTTCATATGTGCATCGATTATCATAATCTTAACTATGTTATGATAAAGAATTGGTATCCACTTCCATGCTATAATAATCTATATGATCAATTGAGGGGAGCACAATGGTTCTCTAAAATTGAATTGTGATCCAGATATCATTAATTTTGAGTTCGGAAGGAAGACATTCCTAAGACACATTTCAGAAGCACATATGGCCACTACAAATATGTATTCATGCCTTTTGGTCCAACGAATGAACCCAAATTCTTCATGGATTTTATGAATCAGATATTTTATCAATATCTAGACTCTTTTTTTTGGTGTTTGTGGACAACATCTTGGTGCATTCAAAGACAAGGGATGAGTATGAGGAACACCTGGAGATGGTGTTACAAATATTGAGAGATCACTATTTGTATGTAAAACTATCTAAGTGTGATTTTTAGATACAATTCGTATGCTTTCTTGGCCATGTGATTTCCAAAAAAGGTGTTTTGGTGGATCCTAAAAAGATAGAAGCTATGTTCTCATGGTAACCGTAGAATAATATCCTTGAGATATGAAGTTTTCTCATTCAAGATGGTTATTACCGATGCTTTGTGCGTGAATTATCATGGATATCCTGAACAATAATATCTTTTACATAGAATAATGATCCATTCCAATGGATAAAGGAATGCTAGGAGAATTTACTGTATCTAAAAGTTCATCTTACTTCATCACCTATCTTAATTTTTACAAAATCAAGACGAGGTTATGTAGTGTACTGTGATGCTTCAAGATTAGGGCTGGGCTGTGTTATTATGTAAGGAGACCATGTTGTGGCTTATGGTTCAAGGTAGTTGAGAGTGCATGAGAAGAATTACCCAACACATGATTAGGAGCTAGCTGCAGTCATCCATTCTTTAAAGGCCTGGCCTCCTTATCTCTTTGGTGAGAAATTCTATGTGTTTATGGATCATAAATGCTTGAAACAAATTTTATCACTGTGAAATATAAATCTAAGGTAAAGGATATGGATAAAGTATCTCTAGATGTTTTACTTTGACATAATTTATACACCAGAAAATGTGAATTTAGTGGAATATGCATTTAATAGAAATTCATATTCTCAGTTGGAGAAATAAGATTTAAATGATTGGCAGTTGATGTGAGTTCTATCCAACATGAATGTGGAATGTAAAGATGAAGGTGATGATGTGGTTTTATTTTCATCTATGATTGTTCCTAATTTGGTATATATGGTCAAAGAGGCACAAACATCTGATGTAGAATACTTTGTTATGAGTTCTAAACTCAATGATGGGGAGACCAGTGAGGGCTAGAAACTTAATGGGAGTTCATTTGTGTGTTTCAGAGATCAGAGGGCTGTACCTATGGGTTTTCATGAATAACTCATTCATTCATACCTCTATTAATGATGGGATGTACATCCAAGAACACATAATAGGTATAAGGAATTGAAGACATAGTTTAGGTGGACCAGAATGAAAAGAAAGGTGGATGAGTTTGTCTTGTGGTGTTTAACTTGTGTGTAGGTTAAAGAAAAGAATCATATACCAATAGGTGTGTTGCATTATTTTATGATTCCAGTGTGGAATTTGGAGCATATGGCTATGTAATTTGTGAAAGGTATCCCAATAATTGTCCAGAAACACGATTCCATATGGGTGATAGTGGATCCTCTTACCAATTCTGCCCATTTTATCCTTTTTTTATGAAACTCATATAGTGGAAGATCTATCCAAAATCAATATCCAATAAGTGGTAATGAGGTAAGGTGTACTGGTTTCAATAGTCTCAAAAAAATATCTGAGGTTCACATCTCATTTCTAAAAATCCTTACAGAACTCCCTTGGTACTTAGTTGAATACGATCATGACATATCATCCTCAAATGGATAGGCAATCTTAACCGGCTATATAGGCATTGGAATAAATTTCTCTAGCTTGTGTAATGGATTTTGGTGGCTCATGGGAGGATCAATTACTGTTAGTGGAGTTATCATATAATAATATCTACTAGGCCTTGATACATATGGCTCTGTTTGATGCATTGTATGGGAATGCTTGTCGTTATCCACTATTTTGGATAGAAACATGTGAGACATCACTAGTTGGGACTAGTGTTATCCATGAAATGATAGAGAATATTTAGTTGATTAAAAAGAGGATAAATATGGTTTATATTTGTCATAAATATTATATGGATCATCTTCAAAGGCCGTTGTCATTTTTCGTGAGTGATCATGTGTTCTTTAGTATCTCTCCAAGAGATGGAGATCATTATTTTAGGAAGCAAGGAAATTTATATCCTAAATACATTACCCCTTTAGAGATAATGGAATGAGTTAGAGGGGTTGAATATCAGTTAGAATTTACACCATAGTTCAGTGCGGTGCATAATGTGTTCCATGTATCTCAATTGAAAAAGTATCATCCTCATCTTGACCATGTGATCAGATGGGATCAAATTGACCTTGAGACAGATGCTTATTTTTTACATATCTTGGTGTGGATTGTAGATATTAAATAAAGATTATTGTAGGAAAAAATCTTCAGTATAATGTGGGTTTTATGGAAACATGGCCAGATTTAAGAAGAGGCTTGGAAACATGAGAAGGAAATGAAAGAGCAATGGCTGGAACTCTTTTAGGGTAGTAATGGTTTTCTACTTTTTGAGGATGGAAAGACCAATGGTGGGGAGAATGTATTACCCCTGGTTTCTGGTATGTAACTCTTACCTAATTATTTTCCGGGTTATAAAGTGTAATGGTGAAGGATGGGATATTTGGATGAACTCTAAATAAGTTTTGGGGCTAAATTATGTGTGCACGGGCTGCTTATAGTTTATCTAAACCATGCAGATATCCTAGGAGAAACCATGTGCAATTGTAGTTTTGAGGCAGTAGTTTCGACACAATTTGAGTACGGTTAGGGAGACCATGTGAGGAGGCTGTTCAAGGGTTTTCTTAAAGCAATAGCTAATGCATGGTTAGTGCATGGTTTGTCTAACCGTATGGTCTAACCGTGCATAGAGTCAAAGATAGATCCTTAAAAATAGGATCTCACTCAATTTTGATATATCTCCCTCATTTTTTTCTATTCACCCCTAAATAAATATTCCTCTTCATTTAATATAGGAGAACCTCTCCCAATTGTTTTGGAGTCAATCCAGAGCCCTCCCTTGGTGTTTGAAGCCCGATTCTTACAGTAAGTGACGTTCTTCACCGTTCTTATCTTATTTCTTAGATCTACATAGATATACTTCTATTATCCTCTTTATTTTTAATACCTATTCCAATTATTGGTAGATATATGGTTGGGGATTCCAAATATGATGATATTTGGGTTCATTAATGGTAGAAGAATATATCTAAGGCTGTTTTGGAGAGTTTCAACCCAGTTTCTAGAGTGTTCTTCATCCATTGTCAGTTTTTGCCAGAAACCTTCAAGGTAGGTGGCCTCTCTCTATTAATCTTGATAAAATTGATTTTATTAGTTTCAATTTTGTTTATTTGAATGAAATTTATTGTGAAAATCTTGGAATAAAACTTCTTTAGTGATGATTTATGGTTTTGGTGAAATTATGTGATCTCGGTGAATTGTTGTGTAGAGGGATTTAGTTTCTTGAAATTAAAATGATAATTTTAAATTATGGAGTTCCAAGAATTTATAAATGGTTTGATGAAAAAGGTTTTTTTAAAAAAAAATGGTGTTTTATTGAAATGGTTTTTCATGAAATGGTTTTGGTGGAAATGGTTTTCAATAAATAGGCGTTTTTATTGAAAGGGTGTTTTTTGGCACAATCATTGGGCATATGTAGTGTGTGTGTTCATGTTGTATTTATGGGGATTGGTTGAAATATGGCCTTATGATTGGTTCCATAGGAAAAATGGCTCATGGGATATAATTACTTTGTGATTACGTGGTAGATCGATGAGAAAACACTCATGAGCATGGAACTTTCATCGCGTACCATGCATGATTGGTTGTGTGGATTTGTGGAATTGATTGAGTATGCCAAAAAATATTGATAAATGGTTTTAAAGATTTGTTGAGTTATTTTTATGGAAAAATAACTTGCTGGAAAATTGATATCAGCTACACATGTATTCTTGGTTTTAAATGGTTTTGGAAACTTGTTTATATTTCGTTATGAACTATTTTGAGAAATTGTTTTATATAATTATTACTAACTCTTCTATCCTAGTGGAATGAGTAGGTAAGTAATTGTGGAAAACCTATTAAGTGTTATATTCACCCCTTCTTTGAAACTTTGGTGCTTTTTTAGATGCTATCTTCTGGGATATGGGCAAAGGTAAAGTATCACAAGTTTTTAGCACCACCTCGTAATATATGGGGTTTTTGGTGATTATGGAGCATGGAGATTTTGGATCATAGAGTCTTGTGGTATTTTTAGATTCTTTAGTTGTTTATACACTGTTTACTTTGATACTTAATTGGT
Source organism: Viscum album (assembly GCA_963277665.1). Taxonomy (NCBI): domain Eukaryota; kingdom Viridiplantae; phylum Streptophyta; class Magnoliopsida; order Santalales; family Viscaceae; genus Viscum; species Viscum album. The sequence goes on along the minus strand of OY728156.1, from coordinate 1,401,335,739 downwards.
TTTCCATTATTTCACACTTTGAAGTGGGTTTGATATAAATAATGTAGTTGTGTTTTCTTGCTTTTGTTCATGTGTCATTTAATGGATGGTTTGGTTATGGGTTGTTGGTTTAGTAGTTTATTTATAAAAGCATAAATCATACCCCAATTGTATTTGAAACCCTTTGGAATTTATTTTTAGGATTTGGAATCTTGGGGAAATCTCGTAAGGACTAGTAACGATTCTTTGTATTCTTAAGCCTATGAGAATTGGCAGATCATTACACAAAAAGTGCATCACTCGAGGTGAAATAACATGAATTGTAACAACACACATCAATAACATCAATCCCACCCTATGGAACTCATATTTTCCCCAGAACACGGGTTTTCAACTCCCATGAACAAGATCAATACCATTTCCTAACACATTCTAGTATCCTTTTTACCTCTCACAAATAGTAAAGCTATAGAAAGGAAACATATCCTCTGATACCACTTTGTAACATCCTGAATTGATGCTCCCTCAAGTGACTGAGATAGTAGGATATGTGACCTCAAGCATGCCTCCCAATATGCCAAAGGTTTCCGAATAATAGCGAGGGCATAATGAATATAGTGGGGATATTATAACTATTTGTAAGAGTTGTAATGAAAGTAGAAATAATAGTAGAGTAGCAGAAATAATAGAAATAATATGAATAAATAATCAGACATACAAAACTAAGAAAGGCATAAACTGAATAAATTTAAATAATAAAATAGTAATGTAATGATAAGCTAAATGTATATAAATGACATGATGAAAGTCATTAAAAAAATGAATAACTAGACTCAACTAAAAACTACAAACCCTGGTTGCAAACTCTTTATCAGTCCCATCTCCATGATCCAAACCATCCAACCACTAATAAACCACCTCAAAGGACCCTTTCCCTTGTCTAAAACTACATCCATGTAATATTCTTGAGCACCAAACGACTTCTTGAATATGGTGTGAGTAAACTCAGTAGGTCGACACCACTATGTCTAAAAAAATCCAATCTGAGAGATATAGTATAAGGACCCGACCTTAAACATTACATAATCCTAAATTAAATGAATAATTCACACTGAGGATCTTTTCAGGTTAAGAGTTTTAGAGAATTATGCCATAACTATTACATTACATCTCAAAAATTACAAAGTAGACACTTATACTCAGTTTCCCTTTTTTCTTAAAATAAAAACTCTTAAAAAAAGTGTCATGTCTAGTTCCATGTTTTAGACAGCATGAATTTTCATTGATCCCATCCTTGACCCTATTCATCTTTATGTCCTATGAAAAACATTTCAAAAATTAGGATGAGCATAAAAATCTCAGTAAGGGTTATAAAAAAAAAGAATGAAAACATTAGTTCATCAATAAATACATAACATAGGCTCTTTAACAAACCTCATGAAATCATAATATTTACATAGTAAACAAAAATCATAAAGGTAACTTGTGGCATCAATAACATACTTACGTTGTAGCATTCATAACTATGTAGGGTGTTACATTTGGAATACCCATCACAGTATATTACGTAAATATATTAGGAGAAACATTCACATTTACCTCTGTCACATTACCCAATGCATTAGAGAGCTATCTCGGGCTCACCCACCATAGGTTTTTCATTGAACTACCCGTATACATAACAATGCCCAAGAACCATAACATATTCATAACACATAAAACAAATATAAAGGAAAGATAAAATTTCTACATTTCAATCACAATATATCATTTAAATATATTGATATAACAAATCCATTATCAAATCCATTTTCAATACCAAAATACATAATAGATTATATGGTATTTATTTTCCTTTAAAAACATTATGGCTTGTTAAGGAAGCCAAAAGATCAAACAATACTCGTGGTGGCGGAAAAGTCATTGTCACAACATACATTAAAAGAAACATTATTTTTTTTCATTTAGTAAAAATACTAGAAGAGAAAATATTCCTTTTGAATAAAAGTAAGATTCAATGGGGTTTATACACCTTATAAAATAAAGTCATGTATAAAACAAAATATGCCTAAATGAAAGGAGATTGAGATGAAGTCTATTACCTCGTGTCTGACTTGACCCGTTCGTTCTTTAATCTCCTGAATAATAAACTAAAGTAAATTTCTACTTGCTTAAAAACCCTTTTAAAGTTTATCATTATTTTTAAATAACTTATTACTATGTTATATACATTATTTAATCATTTAATTTAATATTGGTAATTTTGTTGATATTTGGTACTTGAGTCAAAAATGGACTTCTTATAATTACAAGTTGTTCATGTGGTCAAAAGTTCATTATATCTAGAATGATATTCATGATTTAGATATCATATATATATATATATATCATATATCTCTAGTATATACATGTATTTATAATAGTACATAACATTTGGAGGTAGGAAATGAAATGCACCGTTCATGGAGACGGTAAGCCGTACGTACGCATGAACGCTACTTTAATTTCTATTTCATATTTAATGGAATGAAAACATAATGATAAATAGGTATATTATAATCCCAATATAATATCATATATATAATCTCAGTAACTTCATCCTTTATATGTTCCATGTATGGAATGAACGAGTCAAATAACTTTGAGGGCGCGGTAGTCCGCACTTCCTCAAATGAAATTATCGCGTTTACCCATAATGGAAACCATAAAGGTATTATATAAATGAAAAACAAAGAAGAATATAAACAATATAAATATAATATATATCATATATAAATACATTTCCATCATAATGGCCACCATAAGAGGTGGTAGGAGAAGATTGAACAATCATTATTTCGTGAGGTGTTAGTTTGGCGTCCACAGAAACAGTATGTTCTTTACCCATTAGATGGATGTGTGTGTATGTGTGGTTCTAATATTTCTCATAAAAAAAACCTAGTATATTGAGAATATTTGTGTTGTTATAAAAGAAATGAATAAAAAGATTTTAGGCGGTTGGAGAAGAAAAATAAAACAAAAGAACTTAAGAGAAGAAGTTACCTTTAAATCGGGTAACTCTCTTTGGTTTGAACCAAAAGTGTTTATTGAAGTGCCTTATGCATAAGTTAAGGAATATAATAGGAATATAGTTATATTGAGAGATTATGTTGGAAGAGTTTGGAAAATCCAAGGGAATTTGTAGGTTTGATTAATGGGTTATAGGTGAGAGATTTTTATAAGGGTGAAGAGGGGCTCTTTAGGAAAGTGTGAAAATATTATTTTATTATATAATGATTTTCAGTTTATAAAGGTCCAAAACTTATTAAAGTCTAATATAATATGAATCATGGTTGAAATAAAATCATCCAACAATAATTGGGTAGGTTTTGGATATTTTTTAATCTTTATAATTTTATTTATTTAAATCATTTATTAATGAGGTAAACACTGTATTATTATTGTGTCATAAATAATTTAATTTTTTTGATATCTAAAAATTATAAAACAAATACCATAATGTAGGAAATATTTTTATCTTTATAATAAATATTTATAGTCAAATATATCAATTATATAACCCCACATTAAAATTGTTTTAGAAAAACAATATATGTTTATGATATTTTTATTTTTACTTTAAATAAAAAGTTATTAATATCATTATCTTACCTAAGTGGCTTTCAAAGTCCAACAGTCTCACCCAAGGATTTTCATGGTCGGCCATTACTCATCCAATAATATTATAAAATGTTTTAAGGTAATTTTATTTTATTATAATATTTTTTACCTTGAATTACCCTACTTACCTTTAACCACGGTAAATAAAAGTCAAAAGTTACTATTCACCAAAAAAAATTTCATCTTATTGAACCAAATTTTACTTAATAATAAGTACCATGAATATTTTCAAAATTCAATTCATAGAAGTGGTAAAATTTCGTTTAAATGAAAAATTCAGCCTTTTAACTACTACTTAGTATTTTCACTATTCATCAAAAATTGAGGTTTTCCAGAAAAATACCAAAAATTCAGCCTAAGATATATTTGATATTCCAAATTCAAAAACGATGTCTATTTTAAAAAATTAAATACATAGAAGTTGCATTAATTAATTTAAAATTAATTATTGTTGTCAAAACAAAAAGTGTGTTTTCAAGAAATAGTAACTATCAAAAGATTAACTCTTGTTTATGTCAAATTTCAATGTGAAATTACATCCAATGAACAATATTAGATTAAATGGTAAAAATATAATCTAATTACACTTTAAAACCATTTAAAAATATAATCTAACCATATTAATAAATTATATTAAAAGGTAATTTAGAATTAAAATATAGTATTTTTCACTATTCGTTAAAAAAATGAATTTTATCAGAAAAATACCAAAAATCAACCCAAAGTAGATTTTGATGTCCTGATTATAAAGAAGAATTTTATTTTGTCAAATAGAAAATATAAAAGTGACCAAAACTAGATTAAAAGAGGGTTCTCCATTAAAAGGCGGTAAATCGACCTTTTAAAGAATATTTAAGTATTTATGCTTAAAATTAGATTAATTCACATTTTAAGCCTCTAAATTTTATTGAATAAAAGTAAAAACATTTAACAAACCTGTATAATAATATTGTAGTTAGTTCTTTTCATTCTCAGCATTAAAAAGACTATGCGTTAACTACCATTTAAAATAGTAATATATTATTATTTTAGTATGACTCAGCATTTTGTGCAATGTAAGATTTCAAAGAAACCTGTTGTTGCGTATCGAGTATGCCATCGAATATAAAAACCCCTTTAAAGTAAAATTAATATTTAATTCAAAAACATTAATAATTATGAAAAAGTATTATTCTTTATTTACTTGGGATGTTACATATAGTGCATGCATTATAGAGATAAAAAAGTTTTTAATTTAATAAATTAATACTGTATAAGTCCTAAACCTGACGAAACTTAGGTTATGGGTTAACAATAGATGCCATCCAAACCTACTTCATCACCCTTTTGGGTATCCATGTTTGAGGGTAGATCCTCATACATTAGAATGAATCACTCAAAAGGGTGGATGATTCTCTTGATAAGGATGAATCACTCAGAAAATACCATAAACATATGGCCACTTCCCCAGGCAAACAAAAATCTCACCCTCAATCATAAGTAGAATCTCACCCTTAGGAATCATGTTACTGTGCATCTGGACTTCAGGAATTCAACATAATTATATACTCTTCCCTTAGGCATCTAGTACTAGTGCACCAAGCCCTCAGGTGGTATGACAATATACACCAAGCATTTAAGTGTCAACATAAAAAAGAGTCATATTCAGAAAACTCAACTTGCTAAATAGTATCAAACCCCAGGTATCAATCGCATCGATAACACAAAAGCTTATCAGCTAAGAAAGAAAAGTCACAAGGCTAGTATCAAACATAAAATATTTTTCATCACAAGACACAATGATCAATTTATAAAAATTACCGTATATCTGACCAATTCATTTCATTAATCCAGGTTTCTAATCATCATAATTATATCAAACCACTTTAATTAATCATTTGACCCTATGGTCATTAATTTATTAATTAACCAATTTATCCAAGTTGATTCTAGCATAAAAAATTAAACTAATTTATTATTATTATTCTAATTCAAAAGTTTAAGAGAAAAATCACTTAATTTCACATAATTAATTCAATGATTAATTATTCCCTACTCACAACCTCGAACTCACATAATTAATTCAATAATAAATTATTCAATTGGTAATATCAATATCCCACAATTAATTCAACAATCAATTATTAAATCAATATAAAATCAACAATCTACATTTATTAATTCAATAATTAATTAACTAGAACTCACTAATAATAACATTACATCCATTAATTAATTTATCAATTATTTAAACCCATCAATCCTGTTATATTATTCAATAGTTAAATAATAAAAAAACTTCCAATAATTAATTCATCAATTAATTAATCTCATTTTTTAATTAAAAATTAAATAATCACATTACTCACATTAATTAATTCGTCAATTAATTAATATCATTACTTAATTCAATATTTAAATAATCTCATTACTCACATTAATTTATTATTTAATTAATTAATACCATAAATTAATTCAACAACTAAACAATCACATTACCCAAATTAATTAATTCATCATTTAATTAATCTCATTATTTAATTCAACATTTAAATAATCACATTTCCCACATTAATTAATTCATCAATTAATTAATCTAATTATTTAATTCAATAACTAAATAATTCCATTTCTCACATTAATTAATTCATCAAATAATTAACTCTATTATTTAATTCAATAATTAAATAACCGCATTACTCTGATTAGTTAATTGTTCAATTAATTAATCCCTTTATTTAATTTAATAATAAATTAATCTCATTACTCACATTAATTAATTCAAAAATAAATAATACCATTATTTAATTCAATAATTAAATAATCACACTACTCACATTAATTAATTAATCATTTAATTAATCTCATTATTTAATTCATCAATTAAATAATCACATTGCTTAAATTAATTAATTCCTCAATTAATTAATCTCATCATTTAATTCACTAATTTAATAATATCATTACTCACATTAATTAATTCATCAATTAATTAATACCATTATTTAATTCAACAATTAAAAAATCAGATTGGCCACATTAATTAATTTATCAGTTAATTAATCTCCTTATTTTATTCAATAATTAAATAATAACATTCCTCACATTAATTAATTAATTAATTAATAAATCTCATTATTTACTTCAATAATTAAATAAACACATTACTCACAATAATTAATTCATTAATTAATTAATCTTATTATTTAATTTTATAATTTAATAATCTCATTACTCACATTAATTAATTCATCAATTAATAAATACCATTATTTAATTCAACAATTAAATAATCACATTACTCGCATTAATTAATTAATCTATTAATTAATAATATTATTTAATTCAATAATTAAATAATCACAATGCTCATATTAATTAATTTGTCAATTAATTAATCTCTTTATTTAATTCAACAAGTAAATAATCAAATTACTCATAATAATTAATTCTATTAATTAATCCCATTATTAAATTCAATAAATTAATAATCACATTACTCACAGTAATTCATTCACCAATTAAATAATACCATTATTTAAATCAAAAATTTAATAATCACATTATCTACATTAATTAATTCATCAATTAATAAATATCATTATTTAATTCAACAATTAAATAATCTCATCACTCAAATTAATCAATTAATTATCCCTTCATAAATAATTCAATAACCCCAATTAATTTTTCAATTAAATATTCCACCTCAATCAATTCAATATCTTGAGTTAATTCCTCAATTAATTGTTATATCTCAATCAATTCAATAATTATAAAAATCTACAATAATTAAATATTGATTTAATTATCTCTATTTATTAACTTCAATATAATAATAATTAATTCTATAATTAATTATTAAATTTTAAAAAATCTATATTTCGTCATAATTAATTTTATAATTAATTATTAGAAAAATCACAATTTCATAATCCCAACCATTCCCATTAAAATAATTCTTCAATTAATTAATCAAGTTCACCAATCTAAATATTCCCAATTTCACATTTACTTCAATTAATTAATCAACCAAATTAATCAATTTAATCATGAACTCAATTGCTAAATATCAAATAACAATTCTACAATTACATATACTTAATCAAAATCCAAGACAATGGGATTTTTTTACCACCTACCTTAAATATGATGAACACATGATATACATCTAACATCACTAACAGTGCATTATTCTGATGACTATCAAAGGAGAAATTAAATAAATAAGCATACCCCGTTTAATAGAAATCTACTCAAAATACCTCACTTTATGTGAAAAATATTTGATATGAACCATACTCTTATAAAAACGAATCCAATGCCACTGACGGTGTATCAATCTAATCAATATTGGAAAAGATATTGATGATTGAAGTTTGAAAAAAGAGATAGGGATATAAGAGAGGGGTGTGCATGATTCTCTTACATGCTTGAATTATTTTAGAACCACTTCATCAATGATTTCCCATAAATATTTCTTTTCATTAAAAAAATATTTAATTATAATTCCTCCCTCACTTCAACCCTCACCCACATATCCTGAGCCTCAATTCATTCTTTATTATCTATTTCCATTTATTTAACTTTATTTTCCCACCATTTATTATATCTTATATCAATCACATTTATTTCATATTTTACCACTCTTTAATTAAATTCCATTATTAAATATGTTTTTAATTTTACCCATATATATACAGTGGATTGTGTACACAAACACACACACAACATATATATACCTTTTATTTCCCACATAAATAATAATAATAATAATAATAATAATAATAATTAAATATCTCATATCATTTACACCGTTAATAGTCTAAAAATAATGTTCATTAAAACATTCAATCAATATCTTTTATTAAATTCCAACAATAGTAATAAATCTATTTATTAATCACATATTCTCATTTATTCAACACAATTAATATCATTTTCCATAATAATTAGAAAACATCTAACTGCATACTCATGCATTTATATAAAACCAATAATTATCATATTATCAATGTTTTACCACCCATAAATTATTAAAACTCCAAAATAATATTTTTTAATTAATTTAAACAAAACCATAAATATTTAAAAAATTTATTCACGATAAAATTTTCCATTTAAAAAAAAATAAAAAAATTGAAAACAATATGGGGTTTTACAATCTTCCCAGTATAATACATCCCATCCATGAGAAGCGTTTTAGATCATGGAACCACTACTCCTCACAATAAGTGTTTCCATATATGAATTATATTTAGAGCTATATAAATGTGAAACTATTCAAATCTTGGTAAAAATAAAATTTCCTCTCAATAATAATATAATATTCATTAAATCCTTTCATTTTTTACTACCATCTAAATAAGTCAAAATAAGTCTTTTCTTGATCCTTGTCACACGGTCAAAACCAAGGTGTTATCACTACCGTTAACCATCCTAAACTTAGGTCTTCATAATCAAATGTGTATTATAATTCCCAAATTCATGTTTCTCTTTAGAAACCCATTTTCCACATTTTGCATCATTTTACATTATTCAAAATTTTATAGCATACAACCTTTTAAGTTCAAATTTCACAAGTAAGGAAGAACATATCATTTTCAACAACTTACATAAAACCTATTTTCCCATGCATTCCAAAAACAATGCATGTCACAAATAGTCTTGAGTGACTAGAATGATGAATGCTTACTCACCTATTGTACCTTACCAGGACATGAGTCAAATCTCAAAGAATCTCAACCACAATAATCACATCACACAACAAGTGCATCAATCAAGGTGAAATAACATCAATTGTAATAGCACACAACAATAACAGTAATCCCACCCTAGGGAACCTAGATTTTCCACCTGTACATGGGTTAGCTACTCCCTTGAATAAGCTTATTACTAATTCCTGACACATCTTCATCTCCTTCCTACCTTTCCTAAATAGTAAATTAATAATTAAGAATCTTGTCCTTTGATACCACTTTGTCACGTCCCCGACCCAGTGCACCCTCAAGTGACTGATCCAGTTGGCTATGTGACATCAAGCATGCCTCCCCATATTCTAGAGGATTCCGACTAGTAGGGAGGGTCTAATGAATATAGCGGGGAGAATATTCCATATGGTAAGAGCTGTAATGAAATCAAAAATAATAGCCGAGTATTAGAAATAATAGAAATAATATGAATAAATAATTATGCATCCAAAACTAAAAAAGGTACAAATTGAATAAATCCAAATAATAAAAGAATAATATAATGAAAAATTAATGTATTTAAATGATATGATGAAACTAATACAAATTAAAGAATAAGAAGACTCAAATGGAAACTACAAACCCTGGTCCCAAACACCATATCAGCCCAATCTTCATGCTCTAAACCATCCAATAAGAAATCAATCAACTGTAATGTCCCTTTCCCTTTTCCAAACCTGCATCCATCTAATCTTCTCATGTACCAAATAACTACTCGAATAGGGTGTGAGTAAAACATAGTAGGCTGACACCACTATTTCTAAAAAATCCAATCTGAGAGATATAGTTCATGCAATATAGAGTTAAACAAGGTATTAATTTAATAAATTAATACTGAATAAGACATAAACCTGATGACACTCAGGTTATGGGTTAACACCTGAGGCTATCCAAACCTACTTCGGTTCCCTATTGGGTATCCCTGTTTGAGGGTAGATCTTCCTACATTAGGATGGATCACTCAAAATGGTGGCTGATTCTCCTGCTAATGATGAATCACTCAGAAAATACCATAAACATATGGCGCATATCCTTAGGCTAACCAAAATCTTTCCCTTATTCATAAGTAGAATATCACCCTCAGGAATCATGTGATTGTGCATCTAGACCTCAGGCATCTAATATAATCATATACTCTTCCCTCAGGAATCCAGTACCAGTGTTCCTTGCCCTCAATTGGTACAGAAACATACACCAAGACCTTAGGTGTCAATATCAAACAAGAATCATATTCAGACAACTCAACATGCTAAATATTATCAAACCCCTAGGTATCAATCGCATCAAAAGCACATAAGATCATAAGTTAAGACATAAAATTCACAAGGATAGTATCAAACATACAAGATTTGTCATTATAAGACACAATGATCAATTTATAAAAATTTCCATCTTTCTGACCAATTCATTTCATTAATATAGGTCCTTAATTATCATCATAATTATATTAAACCTATTTAATTAATAATTTGACTCTAAGGTAATTAATATATTAATTAACCACTTCATCAAAGGTGTTATAGCATAATAAATTACATTAATTGTTTTATTATTATTCCAATTCAAAAGTCTAAGGAAACAATAAATCAATTTCACATAATTAATTCAGCGATTAATTATTCCCGATTCACAATCCCAAGCTCACATAACTAATTCAAAAATCAATTATTCAATTGGTAATATAAATATTCCATAATTAATTCAACAAATAATTATTCAATAAATGATTGTATAAACACAACCATCTATATTAATAAATTCAATAATTAATTAATGAAAATTCACTAGTCATAACATTACATCTATTAATTAATTCATCAATTAGTCAATACCATCAATCCTGTTATTTAATTCAATAGTTAAATAATCATATAACTCCCATTAATTAACTCCCCAATTATTTAATCTTATTACTAAATTCCAAAATTAAATAATAAAATTACTCATATTAATTAATTCGTCAATTGATTAATCTCACTATTTAATTAAAAATTAAATAATCTCATTACTTAGATTAATTAATTCATAAATTAATTAATACAATTACTTAATTCAATAATTAAATAATCATATTAACCAAATTAATTAACTCATCAATTAATTAATCTCATAATTTAATTCAATAATTAAATAATCACATTACTCACATTAATTAATTTGTCAATTAATTAATATAATTATTTAATTCAATAATTAAATATTTACATATCACATATTAATTAATTCAACAATTAATTAACACCATTATTTAATTCAAAAATTAAATAATAACATTAATTACATTAATTAATTCATCAATTAATTAATACCTTTATTTAATTTAGTAATTAAATAATCTCTTTACTCACATTAAATAATGAAATAAATAAATAATTAATACCATTATTTAATTCAACAATTAAATAATCAGATTTCTCACATTGATTAATTCATCAATTAATTAATCTCATTATTTAATTCAACAATTACATAATAATTTCTCACATTAATTAATTTCTTTATTAATTAATCTCATTATTTAATTCAACAATTAAATAATCACATTCCACATAATAACTAATTCATCAATTAATTAATACCATTATTTAATTCAACAATTAAATAATCACATTGGTCACATTAGTTAATTTATCATTTAATTAATCTCATTATTTAATTCAATAATTAAATAATAACATTTCTCACATTAACTAATTTATCAATTAATTAATCTCATTATTTAATTCAACAATAATATAATCACATTACTCAAAATAATTAATTCATCAATTAATTAATCTCATTATTTAATTAAATAATTTAATAATCCCATTACTCACATTAATTAATTCATTAATTAATTACAACCAATATTTAATATAATAATTTAATAATCATACTACTCATATTAATTAATTTATCAATCAATTAATCTAATTTTTTAATTCAACAATTAAATATACCCATTTCTCACATTAATTAATTAATTAATTAATTAATCTCATTATTTAATTTATTAATTAGATAATCACATTACTCATAATAATTAATTTGTCTCTTAATTAATCTCATTATTTAATTAAATAATTTAATAATCTATTTACTCACATTAATTAATTCATAAATTAATTAATACCATTATTTAAATCAAAAATTAAATAAACACATTACTCACATTAACTAATTCATCAATTAATAAATCTCATTATTTAATTCAACAATTAAATCATCTCATTACTCACATTAATCAATTAATTATTCTCGCTAAAATAATTCAACAACCCCAATTAATTTGTTAATTAAATGTTCCACCTCAATCAATTCAATATCCCCATTTAATTCCTCAACTAATTATTATATTTCAATCAATTCAATAATCATAAAAATATACAATAATTAAATATTCATTTAATTATCCCAATTCATCAACTTCAATATAACAATAAATAATTCTGTAATTAATTATTCAACTTCCAAAAATCTCTATCTCGTCATAATTAATTTTACAACTAATTGTTAAAAAAATTAAAATTTCATAATCCCAACCATTCTCATTAATTAATTATACAATTAATTAATCAAGTTCAATAATCTCAATATTTCTAATTTCACAATTACTTTAATTAATTAATTAACCAAATTAATTAATTTAATCAAGAACTCAATTGCTAAAAATCAAATAATAATTCTATAATTACATAAAATTAATAAAAAATCAAGACTATGGGATTTATTTTTGAGACCACATACCTCAAATATGATAAAAACATGATACACATTCAACATCACTGGCATTGTGTTATTTCGATGACCATCGAAAGAGATATTAAATAAATAAGCATATATGGTTTAATAAAAATCTACTCAAAATAACTCATTTTCTAGGAATTTTTTTTATACACACCATCCTCTAATCAAGATGAATCCAATTCCACTAACGACATGTCAATATGATCCATATCATAAAAGATATAGATGCTTGAATTTTGACAAGAGATACAGGGAGATGAGAGGGGGGCATGTTGGATTCTCCTATATGCTTGAATTCTTTGAGCACCCCTTCATAAAAAATTTCCAATATATATTGATTTTATTTAGAGAATCAATTAATGAGCATTCCTCATTCACTTCAACCCTCACCCATATATCTCGAGCCTCAATTCTTTCATCATTATCTATTTACATTTATTTAACTTTATTTTTCCAGCACTTACTATACATTCCATCAACCTCATTTATTTCATATGTAACCAATTATTAATTAAATTATATTATTAAATATGTATTTAATGTCACCGATATATATATAGTGAACCACACACACAAAGATATATATATATATATACACATTTTAATTCCCACATAAATAATAATAATAAATTTTATTATTATTATTATTATTAAATATCTCATATCATTTCCACCATTAATATTATAACAATAATGTCTATTAAAACTTTCAAGAAATATCTTTCATTAAATTCCAACAATAGAAATGAACCTATTTATTACTCACGTTTTCTCATTTACTCAAGACAATTAATATCATTTTCCATAATAATTAGACAATATCTAACCGCATATTCATGCATTAATATAACATAAATACTAATCATATTATTAAGGTCTTACCACCTATAAAATATTCAAACTCCAAAATAATATTTATTTATTAATTAAAAAAAATCATAAATATTTAATAAATTTCTTCCTGGTCAAATTTTCCATCACATAAAAAATCTGAAAATTGAAAACAACATGGGTTTTTACAGCTTCCACTATGGCATTCCACTACTAATCATTTTAGCTCATTATTTTGTTTTGTTTACATTACATGGGATACTATGAAGTATAATAGGATTTATTTTTAAGACTAATAAACTATTATATACTTCATTATCTATTCCCTTGTATCTTGTGACAATGTAGTAAAATAACCACTAACTCTTAGTTACTGGAGTTAGTGTATTATATTTCATGTTCTCAATAACTCCATTATAAAGGTCATCTTCAACTTCAATGCCCCCAATGAATTCCAGATGGTTCTAGGTGCTCTTGGAGCCCATAAAAGGATACTTAAGGTATCTTTTAAGAGACACTTGATTCCTAAAAATTCTCTCTAATCAAATCAATGTCGAATCATTATAAATTTTAAAATCCTCCCAAAGAGCCATTCTATTTTCTCAAACTCTCAAATTGATCTCACCCTTTCACTCAAATATCGCATCCCAAATTGTAATAATCCATACAAGATATTTGTGATTGTATTTGTAATGGGTTTACCAAATCAAACCTCTCTATTCACATCATGTTTATCCAATAGGTTCTCACTCCGCAAAAGTGAGGGACAAGTTCCTTGGTTATAAAAAATTCTCAAGAGGGTGCTCAAAAATCACAATTTTTGTGGGATGAGTTTTTTTATCACCTCAAACATCAAGGGATTTATAATATTTATCTTTTAGGTTTATGGCTATAGATGTAGGGAATCACATCAAGTTATTTTCAAACTTTTTATCAAACTGTGTTTTCTATCACTTTAATTTATTGCATTAGATCATTAAATGTTGATACACATGATTTTATAAACTCAATATGACTATTTCAATTGTGTTGACTCAATTATTCTACTTTTATATTAACTTTATAAGATGTATTGAATTTATCAACTATTGATTCATCAATTTTATCACTTTAATTGATTTATCATTTCATCAATATTTAAATTTGAATTTACCTTTTCTATTCGCTTTAAAATTTTAAAAGGGAATTCATCCCCCTATTTCCATTTTACTCTAACCAACAATTTGAATTAAGGGGTTTCTTTTTTTCTTATTAAAAATATTTTCTTTTTAAAATTATGTTTTTTTATTTTTTAAAATCTTAATTTATTAAAAAGTATGATATTTTTATAATGTAATATAAATCTTATTCACATGATTTTATTTTTGATTACCCTGATCATTCCTATTAGAAAATCATATGTCAACTTTTTTGGTTAGTATTAGTTATCCTATTTAGAAATTTTTCATACATGAATATGTTCTAACTAAATAATATGAAAAAATGGAATCTTAATAATGTTAATAACATTGAAATTAAAAATAGTGTTATGGATTTCTTACATTATGGTCTTAATCAAAATGAGTTTAATTGTGTTTCCACATGAAATCTGGATTATGAAATATGAGAATTATTAAAATTCACACATTAATGCATAAATAATTAAAATTAACTAGATTTGATATGTATAATACATATTTCAAAAGTTTATTTATACATTCTAATGAATCTATTACTTGAAATTTTAGAAGGTTTACTAAAATTCAAAATGGTATAAAATCTATTGGTGATGATTTATCTAAAAAATAATTAGTAAATAATATAATTTTTTTTATATTATGAAATTGTGTGCCCAAAGTCATATACATCCATGAATAAAATGACGTGAAGAAAATAGAGGTTGAGGAACTCATCAGATCTCTAACGACATATGGAATTACTATAAAGTGATAAATAGAGAAGAAGGATAATGAAGCTAACAATGTAAATAAAATAATTTCTTTAAAAGATAACAATGATTATTCATCCATAGAAGAATTTTAATAATTTTATCATCTCTCCAAGAATATGAAAAATTTATTCAAGAAGAAGAAAATTTTCAACTGATCAAAGAAGGTAAATCAAAAAGCGTAACCAGAAGTGACATGCTATTAATGTAAAAATGAAAGGATACATCAATAAATAATTATTTTTCTATAAAAATAATTTAAAATAGTAGAAATAAGTTAAGAATAGATTTCAAATTTATAACATGGAGTTAAAATGATGACTCCATTTATTCAACTTCCTCAACTACTTAAAGAGACTCAATACCTAAGTTCCTTATGCCATACATTGACAAATATATTCAGATGAATACCCTTATTCCTATTTCATCATCTTCCTCTTATTCTATTAATTCTTACCCATCCTCTTGTTTCTCTTAATTCTTATGTAACCTTAATTTTGAAGGCCTAAAATATTCATGTGATCAGTTCAAGAAATGGTTTTCATGAACTCCCTTCATTATAAATTTAACTTGATAAGAAATATAATAAATTGATTCAAGAAAAAGGACAACTTCAAAAAGATAAGGATATAATCTTCAAGGAAAAATAATAATAATACATGATAGAAAAGAATCAAACAGATGGTAATATACTTGAATCTATTATTAAATAACTAAAAAGTTATATTTCCAAATTCATCCAAGGATAAAATAATTTAAATAAATTTTGGTCTCTCAAAGACATGGAAAATAAAGGATTAATCTGGATTTCTCAAATCATGAAAGAAACTATACAAATAAATAAAAAGTAATTCTATTAAAGGTTTATTTCAAGATAGTTTTTTTAATTATTGTTAATAATTGGACATTTAATTTATGATAATTATTGAAATAATGCATGATATGGGAGGCTAAATCATTTCATCATTAATCTAAATTTTCAAAAATAAAACCTCATGATAAACAAATATGAATTTATAAAACTTTAATAGATAATATCATCAATCCCAAATTTATTTGAATATAAAAACCTTTAGTTATTTTAATTTTATAGGAAAATTTTCTTCTGATAAAGTCCTAAGAATCACTATGGTATATAAAAAGTGGTTTCTCAACAAACAAGGATGAAGTGCTCTTTGAATTCAATCAAATAGATAAACTATAACAGGGTCACATCACCTTTAGTGATAACTCTATGTGTAATATAATAGATTAAGATACTATTAGTTTTTCTAACTAAAATCATATTAGTTTTTTATTCTTTAATGGTTTGAAGCAAAAGTTTCTAAAAATTAGTGAAATTAGTGATAGTGATTTTGAAAATTTATTTCAAAATTTATTTCTATAAATTTTTTAACTCAAAAGAAAAAATTATATTTACCATATATTATTTTAAAAATGTTCATACAATCATTTTAAAATATCTATCTATCCAAAACATAAAATTTTTTATTACAAAAGTTAGTATGTCACGTCTTTGGATTAGAAAACTTGGCCACCTTAGCAAACACACACACTTCTCAAACTCAATAATTACTAACTAGTATGAGATTTATCAAAGCTATATTTAAAAGATAAAATGGTTTCTAAATAATTCTAAAATGGAATACAAAACAAATACATTTTTAAATATAAAAACTAATTTATTCTTCATAAGACATTGAATTAATTTATCTTAAAATTCTCAAAATTGAAATTCTATGAGGTAAATCCACTAATTTTGAAATTGTTTAAGACTTTTTAAAATTCACTTGGGATTAATTATTATCTTATAAAATATAATCTTGCAAAGACTTTATCATGTTTTTCAAATATTTGAAAATTAAAATGGTTTTAAAAATATTTAAATTTTAATTGATAATGTTTTAGAATTAAAAAATAATTATTTTAACGATTTTTTCTATTCTTAAGGCTATTATCATTATTTTTTTATCCTTGAACCCCTTAATAAAATAGGAAAGTAGAGTGTAAAAATAAAACTATCTAAAAAACCATTTGAACTATTTTAAATGAATTTAATTTAACAAAATATTTTTCAGATGAGTCTGTAAATAATGTATGAGTTATCATTAATCATGTTCTCATAAAGCATTTTTTCAAGAAAACTCCTTATGAACATTATAAAAATAAAAAACCCAAATTATACCTTTTTGATTTTTTTATTACAAATGTTTTATTTTAAACACCAAATAAAATATTGTAAAATTTGATTCAAAATTAAATGAAGGTCTCTTTCTTGGGTACTCAAACATAAGGAAGAAATAATGAGTCTTTCAAAAATGGACTAAAATGGTGGAAGAATCAATCCTTGTTTTTTTTATGAAAATATTTCAAATTCTATTTCTCAAAATGTTTTTGAAAATGGTTCTTTAAAGTTAACCTTTCCAATGTAAAGAAGATGAAGAAGAATAAGAATCTACATAAAATTATTTACCTAAGGCCTTTAAAAATAATAAAGATCATCCCTTTGAAAATTTTGTTATATATTTTTAGGTGGTAACTTGGACTAGAACTTTGATATTAAATGTGGTTGAACACCTTACCTCTGTCTCTCACTTAGACCCTTTAAACCATAATGACACCCTTAACCATGAAAATTAGTTTTATTCCATGTAAGAGGAAATAAATAAATTTACTCAAAGAGATGCATCGACTCTCATGGAAATACCTAATTATTATCCATTCATAGGGTCTAAATGGGTTTCAGGAATAGTTTTGTTGGGCTTGGTAATATAGTTGGGAATAAATTTAATTTAGTTGCTAAAGATTATAAACTGAAAGAAGGAATTAACTATGGTTAAACCTTTGCACACATCTCTTGGTTAGAATACATTATAATCTTGTTAGAATTCACAACTTATCTTAATTTCAAACTCTTTTAAATGGATTTAAAAAGTTCCTTTTTAAATGTTTTTATTAATGAAAATGTTTTTTGTAACAACTAGCTGGTTTTGAAAAATCTATTTTTCGAAATTCTATTTTCAAATTAATTAAAGATATTTATGGCTTAAAACAATCCCTTAGTGCTTGGTTTGAATAAATTTCAAATTTTATTTTATCATATGGTTTTAAAATGGGAGAATATTATTTAACTATTTTTCTAAAACACATATTGAATGATTTGTTACTCATTCAAATTTATGGTAAAGATGTTATTTTTTTCTCAAACAATGAATCTATTTTTATCAAATTTTATTATTTAGAGAAAAATAAATTTGAAATGAGATTTATGGGTGAATAAAAATTCTTTCTATGTTTTAAAATTTCTCAAATAAAAAATAAAATGTTCCTAAACTAATGAAAATTAACTAATGAACTATTAAAATGATTTGACATGGATCACGCTAAGAAAATTAGTATTACCATGAGTAAAACTTGTAATTTAACATCAGAAAAATCTAGTAATATGGGAATAGACAAGCTTTATAGAAGTATAATTTTTAGTCTAATTTATCTTATTCCAACCATGCCTAACTTCATGTTCATTGTTTGTCTCTATGATCATTTTATATCAAATATAAAAGAATGTCATCTTAAATATGATAAAATTATTTTTAAATACATGAAAGGATATAAAAAAATTGATCTATTCTATCCTAATGGAACTTATTTTGATTTACCTAGTTTTCATGATGTCAATTTTGGAGGATTCTAAATAGATAGGAAAATCAAAAGTTGATATTTCCACCCACTTATAAAGTCTCTCATATCTTGGAGTAGTAAGAAGAAAAAAATAAATTACTATTTCTAGAGTTAAAGAAGAATACATAGCTATTAGGAGTAGTTTTGCCCAAATATTATCGATACAACACACTCTCTTAGACTTTGGGATTACTTTGGATAATATCCCTATTATGTGCGGTAATAATAGTGCCATTAATATTTCCAAAAATTAAATACAATACTATAACACTATACATATTGACCTCAAAAACTATTTATTAAGAGATAAATTCTACGTTGTGGATATATTATAGGAATATATTTAGAAGTAATATCCAGTTGATTATATTTTCACTGAAACTATTCATATTGATAATTTCAAATTCATTAAAGGTGAATTATGAATGGTTTTTTGTGATGCTCTTCATTTTATTTTGTATAACTTAAAAAAAAATTAAAATTTATTTTTTAAAATATTTATTTATTTTTATTTTATTTATATCTCTCTTTGCTATGATCTTTTTATCTCAATTTACATATCATTTTAGGGGGAGTCTTATATCTTTAATTCTAAATTTTTCCTTGAGAGAGTCCTTTATTTCCAAATTGTTTTTTAAACATGAAAAATGTTTTCTTCTTTTTCAAAAATTAACATTATACTTTCTAAAATAAGTACAATTTATCAAATTTTTACTATTTTAAACTAAATTTTATTTTTAATTTTGTTATGTTTTTTTAACAAGTAAATTATAAATTATGTGTACGCTTCATATAATTTTCAAAAAACTATTTTCCTATCTGCTATAAATGATATTTATTGATGAATAAATTTTTTCTATTTATTATTATCTTTAAAAAAATATTATAGAGTAGTATTTGATGAAATGGAAGTCGAAGGACGCTTCATAAGTTTTTTTCACCATAAGGAACTTTGTCAAATAAATAATTCAATCAATGAAGGAAAAACCCATTACTTTAGGAAAATAGTGTTCTTGAAAAGGTATGTACCAATTTTAATTTCTTTCAATTTTATCTTTTTCTTTATTTCCATTATATTTATATTTTATTTCTTTTTTCTTCCTATATTCTAAATATATTTTTATATTTGTCTATTTAAATATTATTTTCTTTCTCCCCCACTCTATTTTATTTAAGGGGAGTTTATAAGCTTTATATTTTTTTTAAATTTGTTTTTCTTCAATTTTTTTTCTATCTTTAACTCTATTTTCTAATATTTTATTTTAAAATATTTTCTTTCCTCTTTTTTTTATTTTTGCTTATAAAAAATAGGGATATGTTTCCTGAAAACAAAATTTCAGAAAGGTGGGAGTTTTTAAAATGGGTGGAATTTCTTGAATTGTTTTGTACTATTACTTAATTATTTTACAAAGGGGGGTTATTAAATTTTTTAGAAATGTTTTTATCTAACTCTTACATGAAAATTAATTATTTTATTTGTTTTATCTCTTGAATAATTTTAAATATATTTCGGTCTATCTAATAAATAACATTGAATACATTGTTCTATTATATTGAAATTTTGAAATACTTTATCTTTATCATTATCACAAAATTTTTATATAATTTATTTTTAATGTTAAGTGTTTGTGTTCATAAAAAATGGGGTTATTTTTTTAACTCTCCCACTCATGGAATTTTCATGATCACAAAATATATCTTGTGTATTTATGTGAAGAGGGGTAATAATAAAAGTGATAAACTCCTTACATCTATGAATATGATAAGAAATGGACCACAAAACAACAATCTTTCCATACAAAGAATGAAATATGATATTGGAATCAGTCTCAACCACAAATAGATCAATGTTATTATCCCTATTGATCTCCAACCCATTATACATCATACATTCCTCTACTATGAGGGAATCACCTTATCAGTATGATGTTGTGAAGGAAAGAACCACAAAGCCACTAGAGTCGCAAATGATGCCACCAACCCACATGAATCCAAAACAATAGGACCCATTTACATTCAACTTGAAGCCATTAGAAGGGGGAACCCAATAAAACCAGTGAAAGAGGGGAGGAATCTATTGAAGAGAATAAACATTATCATACATGAATAAGAATTTATTAATAGATGGATAATTATACCAATCCTTCAGGAGAGGGGACAACTTAGCCACCAAGAATTTGATTCTGTTGAGAAGAAGACACAATGATCTACATTAATTATGACACCTCTTGTTCCTTTCTTCCCAGATACACCAAAATCCTATGCTTAAAATGACCACTCTCACCTTCCTCTCAGGACAGTTATATCCAACTTCTCTGAACCATTGTTAAAATAAAGAAACACTATTGGAGTTTTGATCCACCAACCCTATTAAGGCACAAAACTCATGGAACATAGAGGTTACCCAATCACCATAAAAAAATATGAGAAGTCAATTATTATTTAGAGTTCTTAAAACACAGAAGTTTTGAAAAAAAACTATTTACCTTTCCTCCTAATATCAGTATATATGGGAATAACATGATTTCAAATTCACCATTATAATAAGTTCAACTTCATAGGTAGCTCTTTTCATTTAAGTGATTTTTGGACACTTTATTTCAACTCAATGGCTAGTATTTAATATTTTAAATGAATATATTGAATTAAATTGAAAGGCTTATTATTATTCTTATTTAAGTAATGTTATGGTATTATTTATTATTTCAATACCTTGGAATCATGTTATAATATCATTTAAAGTCCTGAAATGTAATCTCGTGATTCTCTACTTAATGTTGAAGCTGTGCAGGCTGCACCGACTAGACAGTGCAGGGCACCAACCACCCAGTTCCATGATGTTAGAATCCTTGGTGAGTAGAAGTCCCATTGGTCTACAAGTGGATGTCACTAGATAGAATATGGTGAAGGATATATTTCCCCCATCTTCAAGAGTTCCACTAACTACCTGGTGGAGGAGCACCAACTTGCTAGTGTGAGATTTCTAGTACCAGAAAGTTCTACGTAGTCCATCAACTACTCAATAGAGGCTACTGGGTATCTGGTGGAATTGAGACAGTTAGTCATAAGGAGAATTTAATGTGGTTAATAAGTACATTTCTATATCATTCTTCAGATTCAATTCCTTGATGAATTATAGAAGGGTGTTTATCCTCTTGGAACCTATAAAATGAGACCCAAGGTGGCTTGAAAGACACACTAGATTCCTAAAAATGACCTTTGATCAAATCGATTCTAAATCACTAGCAATATCTAAATCATCTAGAAGATCCATTATTGTTTCTAAATCTCTCAAAGTATCTCACCATTTATCTCAAATATATCATCTTAAATTATAATCATCTAATAAAAGATGTGTGAGTATATTTTCAATGGTACTTTCAAAGAAAATATATCACTTCTCACCACCTTTCTCAAATGGGTTCTCACTCTGTAAAATTGATAGAATGTGTACTTATATATTAGTAAATATCAAGAGTGTTATCACAAATCACAATTTTTAGGTAATATCTTTTTGGTAACTTCCAATAATAATGGATTTATAATATTGACCTCTTAGGTTGATTGGTGGAGATGTAGTGGTTCACTTTGAGCTATTACTGAAATCCATATCAAATTGTGGATTCAATATATTTAGTTTTTTGAATTACATAATTAAACATTGATATATGTACCTTAATAAACCTAATATGATCTTTTACATTATAATTACTCTATTAGTATACTTTCATATTAACATTATAATACATGTCAAATTTATCAATTATCGCTTTATCGATTTTATTACTTAAATTTTTTAAATTTATATTCACCCCCTCTTTCTATTCTACTTCAACCAATAATATTATTTCTACTGTATAATGGAAGGTATATCCTTTTAGGTAGTTTTAATTGGGAAGTACCATTTTAGTTCATAAATTTTTCAAATAAGGTAGTTTTATGGTGTTGGTGTACATGAGATGATGTTGGATAAACAAGAGTGATATGGTATATCTTGACAAAGGATTTGAGGACAACCATGAGCAAGGTGTCTTGGTCTCATTATGAAGATGCTAGTCATTGCGAGTGAGGCATTGAGCTGGGTTGTGGATGTATGAGTATCCCTTACCTGTATAAGTTTTGTACATGTTGATACTTGTGCTTGTTGTTTTGTTGGACCTACATATATCCTATAGGTATTGGTCAATGTGCCTTATAAGACCT
This sequence comes from Viscum album, assembly GCA_963277665.1. Taxonomy (NCBI): domain Eukaryota; kingdom Viridiplantae; phylum Streptophyta; class Magnoliopsida; order Santalales; family Viscaceae; genus Viscum; species Viscum album. The sequence continues at coordinate 1,401,312,000 of OY728156.1, read as the reverse complement.
CCCTAGTGCATGTGGGGATGAGTTAATGTGTCTGATGGGACCTCCCTATGGCCTATGAGGAATGATTGATGTATTTTATGGGACCTATTTAGAGAATATAGGGATAGATTGGTGTGTTTGATGGGACCCCCAGAGACCGTGGTGTTTTTTGGGTCTATTTTATGGGACCTCCCTATATTTTATTGGGATGGGTCAATATGTTTGATTGGAACTCCCCAGAGTGAATGAGTTTGGGTTGGTGTGTTTGATTGGACCTCCCTATAGTTCATGGGGATGGGCTGGTGTGATTACTATGACTCCCAGAGTCTATGGGGATGGGTCAGTGTGATTTATGTGACCTCTATAGAGTCAATGGGGATGGTTCTATGTGTATGATTGTGACCTCCCCGAGTAACCAAGGATGGTTTTGGTTCATGAAAATGTTGTGATCTATGTGATCAGGAATGTTCCATTTGTTGATTTTCATTTGAGATTTTTATAGAAACATATTCTAGAAACGATCCAAATAAGGTAGTGTTAGGGTTATTCACATCCTGGTTAGTGCGTGACAACCTAGAATGTTTTATATTTCTTTATGTGTTTATTTTTCCATCATTGCATACTCTATTATATGACTGCTGCACTTATATTAAAGACTAGTTGGTGGTGTTCTATTGTGTAGTGCCCCAACCCCAGTAAGCCTATAGCTCATGTCCACTACCATTAAGTTGATATTATTACAAGTAAATTCATCCTGAATGAATGATTAGTTTAGTAGTCTTGGTAAACTAGATACATAAATGAGTCTTGTATTACAAATGAATACACAAATTACAACATAATTTTATTTTCTTTCAGGTATAAATCTATTCCATATATATTATCCTTACATATAGTTGATGGAAACTTCTTGGATTATTGGGAAAGGAAACCAAATAAGGGTGATATAAAATTCTCATTAAGGGTATGTAAAATAGAAGAAATAATGAATTAATGAGAATAAATCAACATGTCAGGGTAAAAAACTGACAACACATGCCATTCATATAATTGGATAAGGCATAATCAATATGGAAAGTTAATTAACTAAAACCCTTTAAATTTAATCAATAATATTAGAATGAAATGAATCTATAAATAATGTCAAAGAAACAATCACATGTATAATAATAATAACTAAATTCTCAAAAGAGGAAAGTCTTAATTATTGGATGCCATGATTCCTAGGTGTGTAGTACCATTACTATTAAGACCTTTCCAAAATGATTTACCGTATCAGGTAGAAAACCATCTAATTTGGACAACTAATTTGTCTCATGAGACTACCAATTCATCAAGGGTCTTACTTTAAATATCTCCCAATTTGTGTCATACCAGTCCAAAGCATTCTCCATATATCAAAAAATCAATTAAAAAATATTTTAAATCAAAGTATTCGTAGCACATAGAAACATTTTAATACCATGAAGATAATGATATTTAAGATATGATATATCAAAGGGTATTATACTTACACCACACATAATAACTAAGTGGTGAGTAAGGCTTATATCTCACAAAAGTAAAGGTTAGATGAGAAAATCCTTACCACATTGTAATAATTTATTTAAAAGATAACATATTTATAAAATAAATTATTTTATTTAAAAATAACCTTGAAAAATTATAAAGTAATCATCAAAAAATTAGAGAGTTATAATGGCAGAAAATTTCATTCATTCTTTATAAGGTAAAAACATTCTTTTATATTTGTAGGAAAAGTCATAAATACCTTGTTTTGGAAAAAGACCGGAAGATTACCTTTAAAAAAAATTTAGATAGAAAAAAAGAGGTAAAAATGAAATTTAAAAACATTTAATAATAGTAAAAAAATTAACTTTTTTGAGAAGACACTAACAGGGAAGATAAATATCCCCATGGGGGACTTAAATAAAAACAATCATGAATAACGATGAGGTTGTGAAATAAATATTTTTCACTTTATAATCTATAGAATTGAATTAAAATGAATGAAATAAAATTATATGGATATATAAATACCATAATATTATGAATAATACTCATAAAATACATTCATGGGTTGCATATACATCTTATAAAATAAACAAGTAGCGTATAAGGCATGTGTTCTATAGAAATAAAAGTGAGACAAAGAACCCTTACCACTTGTCTTTATTATCATCATACTCATTAAAACTTAATTTATAATTAATATATGTTTATTATAAATCTATAATATAATCATATTAATTTATATAATACCATATATTATTTACTTATGACTACATATTACCCATTTATTAACAATTTCATGTTAATGTTACGTTTTGGGTAATAACCGCTTTGTTTTTCACATGTGTTCTGATTTGTTATATTTATGATCCTATAACTTATATTATGATTTTATAATATACATAATGATAACCATGACATAAATATATTATATTTTTAGCATATATGTATTTATAATAATCTATAAAAGATATAAATTGAAAATAAAATACACTGTTCATGGAGACGGTAGACTGTATGTATGCATAAACACTGTTTCCATTTTCTTATCATATTGAAGGAAAGAAAGTAATTTATATAATTCCATTAGAATTATTATTTCATATATATATCATATAATTTCACTAAAAATATCCTTAATACATTATATGTAAAGTGTGAACGAATCATATCGTTTTGAGGATGCGGTAGTCCACACATCCTCAAACGAAGTTATCGTATTTATAAAAAATGGAAAGAATAAATCTGTGTATTATATAATTATTAAATAAGTATAAATAAATCAATAATATCATAAATATCATAAAAAAATATAAATTTCATCATTATTCCCAAACATTTAATGTGGTCATGTAAGAACAAACAACATCAGTTCACGAGGTGGTAGTTCGCTGAATACACAAACGATGATTGTGTATCCCATTTTAGGGAAGTGTGTGTTAGTGTAGGTATAAAACTTAATATAACAACATATAAGTATATTTATGATACATATTTTATTATATAAACTTTAAATAAAAATAATAAAATGTGTTTAATGAAGAAACAAAACAAAAATGTTTGTTGATGAACATTACATCTTCTTTGGGTATCTCCTTTTGATTTGCACAAATGACTTCTTTGTTTGAATTTATTACCAAAGTAAAGATTATAAAATAAATATAGTGAAGTTTTTAGGAGAAATTGAAATGGTTTTTTTGAGCTATAAGTCTCAAGATGGTGTGAGGAAGTGAGGGAGGAAATGACCTTTTATAATTGAGGTGCGGGGTACTTTTGGAAACTCACAAAATATTAAATTAATATAAATTAATCTTCAATTAAAAATGGACTAAAAGTGTGTTATTTTAAATATAAGACTATCATGGGAATAAATAATCTCAAAAAATAATTTTTAGGCAAGTTTAGGTCGCATTATCACCCTTATCGTTAGGCTTTAACCCTTAGTTAAAACATTTAACTCTTATTGCGACGACTTAGATTTTTACTCTATAAGGGTTAATATAATTACAATAAGATGAAAAAAACCATAAATAAGTCATGGATTAATTTTTCAAACATAGGCCAATAATTTTTCAGAAGTTTATATATTTATGAATTTTACATCATTTAATAAAATATTATTTTTTAAAGTATCATTAATGCTAATTTTGAGACTATTAATTTCATGACATTTAAAAAAATATCAATACACATGAAAAATTTTAAAAAAACCTTTAATACATCCCTAATATTTCTATATAATCTATAAAATATGTTTACGTCATTAATTATATAAAATTATATTTATTTAAATATTTTTAATAACATTTATTTGATTTGTCTATTAAATAAACCATTACTACAACATCATTATGAAAGCCATTAATTTAATTATTTATTCCCTAAAAATTTAAAAACAATTATCATGATTAAGATAAAAATTTTATATTTCAAATAACTATTTATAGTTAAAGAAATATCTCGAATAAGAATATATAAAAAATGTAATACTTATTAAAATCATGAGTAAGACATATTGGACATTCCATAGAATAAAATACTAAAAAATGATTAAAGTCATACATGTGGCTCTAAGAGGCCATAAAATTAGACCAAGGATGATTTTGGTCAAAAATTTATTACAAAATAAAATTAGGACATGTTTTAGGGTAATTTTATAATTCTTATAATATTATTTTTACCCTTAATTACCAGATTTACCCTTCACCATGACAATTTAAAAAATACTAAAGTTACTATTCATATTATCCAAAAATAAAAGGAACCTATTTAAATAATTTGGACCAAATGATTAAAAATATGGAATAAATTTTTCAAAATTTAAAAAACATAAGTTACAGTAGCTAATTTAAAATTAATCATGTTGACAGAACGAGAAAATGAGGTTTTAAAGTGAGAACATTAAAAACATTGAAATGTTTTTATATCCAAATTCAATGTGAAATTGATTAAAATTACCTAAATTATTTTAACTTATAAAAAATTTATCTAATTATACTTTAAAACCATTTAAAAATATAATTTAAACTATAAATTATTTATATAAGAAAGCCGTTTTAATTAAAATGCAGTATTTTTTAATATTCATCAAAAAATGAAACTTCATAGAAAAATACCAAAAATTCAAGGTAAGAAAATTTTGATATTCCTATTTTAAATAATAAGTTTACTTTTTTAAATATAATTTTTTAAAGTGTCAAAAACTAGATTTAAAAGAAGTGTGCCATCAAAAGGAGGAAAAACTGCTTTTGTAAAAATGTAGGTTTTTATGTGTAATATTGGATTTTTCTTTATATTATGTTTAGAAAACACATAAGATGAATTTTAAAAACTGTTTTGAATATTATACACACACACACACACACATATATATATATTTCATTAATATAATCTAATAATTATGATTTTTTTATTTTTTGGTATAAAACACTCTCATGAATTGTTAAATAGTTTTTTTTCAGAAAAAATTCCTTTTATTTTAAAAAGGGTTTTATTTTTATTTATAATTAATTTATCACCAAATAATTAATTATATATTATTTTTAAACCATATTTTTATAATTTTGTTAATATTGTTCATTCCCTCTTTTTTAATAGCTATGTTATATTGGTAAAATTTAAATAATAATATTTTGTTGTTCATTTAAGGTCAGTGTTGTGTGAAACTTAAAATTTCAAAAAGAGTAACTTTAAAAAGATACATACCGTAAAATCTTATGGTGTTGCATTTTCCCCTCAAATAAATTACATCCTCACAATTTTAACAAAACAACAAAAACTAGGATTTGAATTTTTAAAATATCTTGGTGGAAATACCACATCATAAAATTGATTAATGAAACCTACAATTTAAAATAAATCAAGGTATGTACAAAGGTCACTAGTGATAACACATTCTAGGGTTCTGTATAGGAAAACTGTTGGTGTTGGTTTCCTCAAAACAACTTCTTTGTACTTTATGTTAAACATGTATTCATTTCCTTGAATATTAATAAACTACTTATCACATCATGATTATTATTCTACATGACATACTATGTGATAATGTCTTTAGACTAGCTGTCGCACTGAAAGGTCATAACAGTTTTCCACTGTGATGATAACCTAAAAGTGCTGCGACACTATTCTTGAATATAATTTCTATGTGCGGATGATATCATTTGAGGGTACAAATGATAAAGGATATTTGGGGTAGAGACTCATAGGAATTTGATGAACCTTATCAGGGTGTACGCCTTTGGAAATATCAAGTATGTATATTATGAGAACAAGACACACTGGTAGGAAATCCACATTTTTATGTGTTATTGGATGTTCTTATCTGCAAATGTTTGTATTGGTCCTTAGACATTAAGATTATTATTAATGAGTATTATGAGTTGCACACTTATATTTATTGATGAAAATTATGATGACATATGTTCGTGGTGAGATATGATATGTTGGGCGTGTCACGACTAATATTGCATTAATGAATAATGCGAGAAAGGATTTATCCAATCTATTCTTTAACAAAAGTCAATATCTCATGCCATATAATGTAAATGATAAAGACTAAATAAATATATGGCCATGGTTTTCAATAGGCATGTTATATTTACGAAAAGTCAAAGAAAGAGATAATCAGGCACATAGGTTGATGACACTGACATGCAACTTGCTCGATTTGACATATTGTGATGAAGAGATTATATTACATGATAAGAGTCCGTATGAGGTGACATGTCATTACGACATTAACTTCTTCCTCTATTGGTACCTTGGCGTCTTGCTAGATGCTAACCTTGTAATTTAGGCTACTTCACCTAATGCACTGAGAAAGATCCCTAGAGGATCACACACTAAGTGTATCTAGAATCTCAGTTAAATAATATATTATTATTTATTATTTAACAAGTTGAATAAATATTTTTCCTATACATGGTTTAATAATTATTAACGAATTCTTGATTGCATAAAAAATATTTATTTTCTCTTTAGTAAATATAATATTTATTTATTTATTTGAAAATAATTAAGTGATATTTATTTAATAAATAAATATACATTATTCAAGGTCCGAAAAATATTGTAGAGGAATGGCGGAATGAGTTTACTGGTTCAGTGAGAAATAATAATATTGAATTTTATTTGATTAAATAAAATTTAATCATAATTTTCAAGTTAAGATCTTGTTGAGAAACAACAATATTAGTATTATTACTTGAAATGGGGATTTTCTAGGATTAAATAAATAATTAAGGGCACTGGTGAAATTATTTGATTTTAACCCTAGTAATATAAATACTCTGTTATGTTATTTTTTCAAGGCCTAATTCAGTTATTCACAAAAATATTGGAGAATCCTATCAATCCTAGAGAGCTCTTTTATCAAATAATTAACTGAATAATGATGAGAAATCCTTCTCCACCAGATCATGGAGAACGCTTTGGAAGATATTCTTGAGGCGATCAAGGCGATCGATGAAAGCACAAGGATATTCTATGATAGAACCCAGAGACTCCTTTGATGACCTATAGAAATTCATAAAACACATGTGGATCATAGTTATATGAAATATACACTTGGTTTCTATAATGCAACAATGGTGCACTATAGATCTATCATCAGACTAATAAACAAAGAAATAATTCATTAGAGGTAATTATTTATTTAATTAAACATAATTATAAATAATACATGTTGATATCCTCTCTAGTTCCAAAAAGATTATTTTTTTCTATCTTTGATTCAATTCCATTAATCATGGCGATTAGAAATCATATAGATCTTGGATTGATCACTTCTCATGAAAAAAAGCAATGTTGGGCACCACCCATCGAACGCTTCTACTACACCCAAAACCTACAAGTGGTATCAGAGCAGCCACCAAATTGTTTATAATTATTTAAATATTCTTAGTGATTTATGCATTTATAATTTAGTTTATCAATTCAAGTTTAATTTTTATTTTAATAAGAATTGTAAGATCCATTTCTTCCTCCTTTGTTTCTCATAGATCTAATCGAGATGATTAAATTTATGATTGAAATAAAATTGAGGATCTCATTTGGGGGTGGTAAGGTTTCTTGATGGAAAATTCCAGACTACATATTGTGTAACCAGAGTTACACACCATATAATAACGTTGAACACATCAAGATTTGATTCAGAAATCGATTCAAGATTATGCATTTATTAACGCATTAATTACATAATTTAATGCACCACATGATAGCCAAAATTAAATGGGGAACGATTATCCAAACTATACAGCGTGTATCCCATGTACATGGTGTGTAGCCCCTTTGGGTCAGAGATGATCCATGTATTCCATACATGACCAACCTAACTGATGACCATGTAACACAGAGTCAACACGACACGTGGTCCATTGGACATACCACGTACTCCAATTTTTCCGAGATACATTTTACATGACAAGTCTTTGGGCATGTATCTTAGATAGATGTTGAGAGGTGTACACACTATGTAGATCGGATCTACACTCTGTGTATTTATACCAAGTTATGTAGATTAAAAATTTATATATTTTACTATGTAAACCTTGAGACATGTACATGCGTGTAGTCATAAATATAGGACATTCCATGTGATAGGTTTTAATATCTATAAATATTAAATATTTAATTAATATCCACATAATGTTCAGATTTGGGTATCATGTATGAGTTATATTACAAGTTGTTACTATATGTACATTTAAGCATAACACATGACTGAACAATTATGTAATTCGTGTAATAACCCATGAAGTACAAGTTGTAAAAGTACATGATAATAATGTATGACATATGTCACAAGAGTAAAATAGTATACAAAAATAATACATGTTGGGAATAATTGTATGGGTATTCACTATGTTTCCTCCAAGGTATATTTATGTACAAAGTTAATTTTAAATTAATTAATTTAATTTTATTAAATTATAATTCATGAGAATCTTAATGAAATTTTGATAAGAATTAAGATAAAAGTTTTTATTAATTAAAGATAATAATTAATTTATTCTAGCATGATTTATCTTAAATAATAATGATTAAGAATTGAATTATTGTTTTATTAAATGAAAAATTCTCTGCATGCATGTGGATGATCATGAGCTTGACCAAACCTTTTATATGTGATTGGTTTCATTTAATTTATTATTAAATTAAATTGGTGGCATGCATGGATTCTCTCTTTATTATTGTGTTTGGCGTGCATGCCCATGGTTTATTTTATATTACCCACTTTTTCCCATCACCTATGTGTGAGTAAAATGTATATGTAATGGATGAAGGTCCCAAGATAGTGGAGGTGGTTCAAGTTTGGAGATGAGGTGAAACCAATCCAAGGAGATACAAAGGTGGACAGATGGAAAGCTGTAAACATGAACCTCAATTGGTTCAAGGTGTTTTCCCTTTAGGTCAATGTTTAGTTTATCAACCACTAGATAAACTAAACATTAGTATAATCTCATTATCAAACCCTTTATTTTATTTATTTTAAGTTTCATGGTTATTTCATTATAAATGTTTTTTTTCAATCACATAATTAATGAATTAACAAGCCTACAAGATGAAAGTAAAATAAACACGCTTATGCGTAAATATTATCTAAGACATGGTTAATCAGTTAAGTAATCCCACTTAATATTAACAATAATGTGATAAAGATAATAATTTTAAATTTACACATAAAATGATAAAAAACATTAATAAAATATTAAGTTGATATAGCCTTCTATTATTTTGGGTAGAGTCAAAACACATTTCAAGGTGCTTGACTATCCAAAGTTGGAGTGGATTTAATTATTAGGGAATACTAACTTGAGATTATGGGTTGTCATGACTTATTTGACATCATGGTTTGACTACCAAAGAAGGACTTGGTGTAATTGAGAGGAAAGGTTAGAGAAATCTAAAATTAAGGATTTCAGGATTGAGGAGTCCACTCAGCAGATCAAGGAAGTGTGAGTTAATGTAGTTGGAATTTGGAATGCCTACCGAAAACCATTCAAGTTTCTTGAACAACCAAAGTTGGGAAAATGAGAAGGGTAATATGGATCATTTTCACTATAATATCTATTGGGAAAAAATACCTTGAGGTATCATTGCATCATTTTTGGGTTGGTTGTGTTTGTTGAAAATGTAGGTTTTAATGATGAATTGTTGAGTTCCAGAGATATTTTTGAAAATCAATGTTGACAAAGAACCATGAAAAAGGAATGGATGATCTGGAGGTGGTACAAAAATAATAGATACAGGGTGGTGCAGTTTTCCAGTGTTTGCCAAATTTTTGGGGTCCAAAATTTGGAGTTTGGTGAGCATCGCAAAATATGGATTTCCTTGAAGATATCATCAAAATGTAGAAATGGTATGAGTTTCGCAAATATGGGATTATTGATGTGGATTTGGTGAAGACATAAAAAATGTTGATGGTGTTCTTCGTGATTATGATGAGTTTCTTGAATAGCGGAGGTGAAGAACATTGCGGTAAAGATTTGCGATGGTGATGCGAAGGAATTGACATAACGCTCCGTGATTATGACAAGCTACGCAATCGGAAAATTTCTATGGTGCTTCGTGATATAGATATAATTTCAGCGGAAATTTCAGTGCTTCTTGATTTGAGCTAACCTGACACTGACTATGCACAAGAAGGTTTGAGGGTCAGTGGAATCACCTATAAATAGGCCTCGACCCCCTTGAGAGAAGTAGAGAGTTTTCCAAGAAAAATTTGTTTCTCTCAACTCACGAAGGAGGTTCGCGAAGGCAGTTTTATTTGTGAAAGAAGGAACTTCACGATAGATAATCTAGCTCCATGAGAGTTGTGTGTTCCGTGTTGGCTTAGTGAGCTTCGCGAAGGAAGTCTCTCTGAGACGACCTAAGATCTGTAAAGGCTTGAGCTTTGCTAAGGTATGAGTTCTGTGAAGAAGTGTGCTTTGTGAAAAGTGAGGTATTCGAAGTTTTGTGCTTTGCAAAGAGGCAGGAACTTCGCAAAGGCATGTTTGAGCTTTAAAAAATTGGGAACTTTGCTAAGTAGGGTGCTTTGCAAAGGTATTTCCACAGGGGGTTGCCCAGTGATTAGTGGAAAAGGGGAATTCATCAGTGAATGAAATTTAGACTTCAATAGAGCATCTACATACAGTGGAGGATGAATTATTTAGTGATAATGAAGAGACCTACACGTCTATAAACTGTGAGTGGATATTTTAAAGAAGCAATGAGCTCATATCCGTTAAGAGAGCAGTGAGTTATCAAATTGTGAATAGTTGTAAACCAGAAGGGGCAGTAAGTCCACTTTGAATTTGTATACAGAAGTGAGTTTATAGTGAATTTAGTACATCATTACATCACTGGTGTATGCTCCTTGGATGTAGCCCAGTGATGGTGAACCAAGTAAAATTACTATTTCATGTGCATGCTTTATTTTTTTCATACTGCGCACTTAGAATGAGAGATAAGAGAGTTTTTTCCAACGAAGAAACAAGATCAAAGGGGAAGTTGTTTTAATTTTCCATACCCTGATTCACCCCCTCAGGGTATCTAGCCTAGTGGACCTAACAATTGGTATCAAAGTGAAAGGTTGATATCAATTTTTCTCTCCCAAATGGATGTCCCCAATAAAAAAGGGATTCCGATCTTCGACAGGAAAAATTTTCAGCTATGGAAGAATCATATGCAACACTACTTTCTATCTTTTGGAATGGATGTGTTCATAGAAGCAATACATGACATAACTGATGATATTAACTGTGGTTCATTATCGGAAGCCGAGCGAAGATAATTAGATGCTGACACCAAAAGAATCAATGCTTTAGGGGGAGCCCTATCCAATACTATCTATATGAAGGTGATGTCATGAAAAACATCAAATGCTATGTGGGAAAATCTATTGAACATATATGATGGAGATTCAATGTTTAGAGAGTCGAAGCTGCAAGTGTTGTGGAACAAGTATGAAGATCTGAGAATGAACTTGAATGAGCCTGTTGATGCATTATTTGATAGGGTAAATGTTGTAGTGGAAGACATGCAAGGTCTTAGAGAAGTTATTGAAGACATAATGATTGTGAAGCGCATCTTGAGGAAACCTCCACCTCAGTTCAATTAGAATGTTTCAGTTTTGGAAGATAAAGACTCGAAATAGATGACATTGGATAACCTTCACAACACCCTTATTGCATATGAAATAAGAAATAGTGATAACAATGCTGTGCAAAAGGGGAAATCTGAAGTGGTGGAATTCAAGGCTATGAAGAAGCTCACCATTTAAGATTCTCAAGAAGAAGAAGAGAAAAATGAGGTGATTTCATTCATTTCCTAAAATCTTCAAAAAGGAAAAGGAAAGTTCAAAGGGAAACTTCCACTTGCTTGTTTAGATGTGGAAAAGTTGTTCACCTTGCTGCAAGGTGCCCCAAGAAGTTTCAAGAAGATGAGGTGGATGAAATCAAAATTCCCTAGAAGAAGAATTCAACCTATGTGAAAGGAATAAAACAATTCAAGATAAATTTCTTTAAGAAAAAGAATATTCTCTCACAAGAATGTGGTAGTTCAGATGAGTCTGATGTTGAAGAGGTTAAAGAAATAGAGAACTGCACAGATCAGGGAGAGAATGCTATCGTGGCAGTTGTCGGTAGCTCTCATAAAAAGGAATAAATTGATGTTGATGACGAAGAAGAAGAAATTGAAGGAATAGTCGAAATGGATGATGAATTAGAAGAAACTCTTTAAGAGATAGATGTTTGAAGAGAAAAAACAAAGAAAACAAACAAGGTGTTACATGATGCCAAAGTCGACATGCAACAACATGAAGAAGAGAAGTCTTAGCTGATTAAAGAAATTGAAAACCGTAAGTCTTCTAGGCCATAAATCTTTGAAAAGGTTGATGAATATAAACTCAAGGTTGAATAATAGAAAAGTGAGATCAATGGCTTGAATAACACAAGGAATGATCAAATCAAGCGTATTGAAGAACTTGAAGGAGAAGTTTTCGGTCTGCAGAAAAAGGTTATGGATCAAGAGAAGCTCTTGAATCCTACTGGGACATCAGGAAAGAAGATCAATCAGAAAAAAATAAGCCAAAAGTGAAGCAATGTGGTTTAGTATAAAGGAAGCATCAATTATGTTTAGATGCTAAGGCTGATGGGGGGCTAGATCATAAACCAAAAGTTGTGAAAATTGAAGTCAGACTACAAGCACCCGTTCCAAGATTGATTGTTGATTTGGGCACAAAGTAGAATCAGAATATTAAGAGATGGCAAGGGGAAACTAGAAATACATAAGTGGCACTAGGAAATTCACCTTATATCAAGTGTTATTATTGTGGAAAGATGGGACATTCACAATATGTGTGTTCTATAGGCAAGAGATATCGAAGGGTAGAAGAACAGAGGTGGCATCCAAACAGAGAATGGTTATATAGAAAATATTTAGAAGGACACTGTTTTTGGTGAGGAGGATTTGGGAACATGTCTAGATACTATATATCAACCATACAGAAGAATGTGCCAAATCAGAATCAAAATGTTCACAAGCAGTAGATCAATGAACCAATAAGTGAGTTGAAAATGAAAAATAGATTTTCAACTTTTCAAGATGAATCTGGTCTATCATACTATGAGAAATATCAGAACACTAAATCTATGCTGATTGTGAAGGAAAAAATATGGACCAAGAAGAAAAAGGATGAGAAGGTAGTAGTGGCAGAAATTTTCATTAAAGCATCAGACAGTTCTGGTGCGTGGATCCTTGATAGTGGCTTCACATGTCACATGACAGGTAATAAGGATATTATTACATGCATAAAATATAACAATGATGTAGTTTTCAAGTTTGGAAACGATGCAGGCCTGAAGTTTATTGTCTTAGGAAAATCCATGTTTGGGGGCAAAGAGATAAGACGTGCTGATGTCTTAGTAGTAGAAGGCCTCAGTAACAATTTGATCAACATCAATCAACTATTTCACTCAGGACATTCTATAAGGTTTACTAAGAAGATGTGTATCATCAAAGTAAGATACAGGGCAGTAGTTCTATGGGGGAAAACAACAAAGATAAATCTCTACCTAGTAAGTGGAGAAGAATATAATGTTCTTTCTTTCTAGAGAGGAAGAAAACAAGCTATGGCATAAAGGGATTGGTCATCTATGCCAACCACCCCTATGAAGATCTGGTAAAGTGTCATGCAGAAAGGGACCTCTCTAAGATATCACGTGATCATACTCACACGTGTGATGCATGCCAAAAAGGGAATCTCATCAGAAAGACATATAAGGAAAAGGAAAACAAGTCAACAAGAGTGATCTAATTGGTACATGCTGATGTTTGTGGGACTATCATACTAAGAGTAATTAATATAAAGAGGAACTATGTTATTTTCAATGATGACTATAGCAGAATGACATGGGTATTTTTTATTTCCCATATGTTCAATGAGTTCAACTATTTAAAATAGTACTGGAGGGAGTGAGAAAGGATTCTTAGATAGAAAATTATGAAGTTTCACACTGACAATGGTATGAAATTCACAAACAGTCAGGTGGAAGACTATCTCGAGAAACTCAGGATAAGGCATCAAGTTTCATCAGTAAAAACTCCTTAACCGAATGGAGTTATTGAGGGGAGAAATTAGATCATCAACAACATGGCTAGAATGATGCTTATAGAAAAATACATACTAGAGAGGTTTTGGAAGGAAGAAACGTTGACATCGGTCTACATTTATAATGGAGATCTATTGTATCTGAAGGAATAAAGACACCATATTAGAAGTGGTATGGAAAGAATACAACAGTGAAATACTTTAGAATATTTGGAAGTAAGTGCTTCATTGTCAATAAAGACAAAACATAAGAAATTTGAGCCACGTAGAGATGAGGGGATATTCCTTGGGTACTCAGGGAAAAGAAAAGCATACAAATGCTATAAAAAAAGGCTGGAAAAAGTAATTGAAGGAAATTATGTCACTATAGTGGATAATGAAGAAGGAATTCAACAACATAGTGAACAATTTTTTGATGAAAGCAATGAAGAGGAAAGCAATGTAGGAGGAGTAGAAGTTGCTGATGTTGATTCAGAAGAAGATACTGATGATGAGCATGAAGAAGAAAAATTTGTATCTGCATAGAAGCTAAGGAGTCGAACTGAAATTGATAGGGAAAATATCATTGGTGATCAATCATCTCCAGTTCAGACAAGAAAAATGAAAACACAACAACATACATATTTCTTATCTTAGGTAGAACCTAGTTGATTTTCTGATACAGCTGAAGATGAACACTAGATTTAGGATATGAATAAAGAGCTAGATCAGATTGAGAAAAAACATATGTGGGAGATTTTTTCGAGGCCAACCGATAAAAATATCATCGGGGCTAAATGGTTCTATCACAACAAGATAAATGAATATGGAATAGTGATTCAAAACAAAGCATGACTAGTGTGAAAAGGATGCACCTAGATAGAGGGAAAAGATGATGATGATAAATTTTCATCGGTTTCAAGGTTGGATACAATTAGATTATTTCTAGCCATCGTAGTGCAAAAAAAGTTCAAAGTGTTCTAGATGGATGTCAAATGTGCATTCTTGAATGGGGTTTTGGAGGAAGAAGTGTATATCTAGAATCTATATGGTTTTCTCATTCATGAGGAAGAGAACAAGGTTTTTTGGCTGAAGAAGGCGTAATATAGACTAAAAAAAGCACCAAGAACATGGCACTCAAGGCTTGATCAGTATTTGAAGAAGCTTGGTTTCCAGTGTGGTGGAGTTGATTACAATCTCTATTTCAACAACAATAGTAATCCAAGGATGATGATGCTCATTTATGTCAATGGCGTAATATTTGTTGGATCAGATGAAGCTCAGTGCAGACATTTTTCTTATTTCATGATAAGTGGGTTTGAAATGTTTATGATTGGAGAACTGACATTTTTATTTGATTTATAGGTGACACAAGGAAGTAATGACACATTCATTTTTCAATCCAAATATTCTATGGAGGTTCTGAGAAGATTTGGAATCGAAAATTCCAAGGATATTAAGACTTTGATTGCTACCCAAATGAAATTATCAAAAGATACTAATGGAAAGGAAATTAATATCATAGAATATAGGCATATTATTGGGAGTTTACTATACCTGACAGCGACGAGACCTGATATTGTTTTCTCCACATTCCAAGTAGTGCGATATCAATGTAATAACAAGTAAATCCACATGATTACATTGAAAAGAATACTTAAGTATACCAATGGATCTGTGGATTTTAGTTTGATGTATAATAAAAAATCTAATCAAGAGCTGTTGGGATATACAGATGCAGATTGGGCCGGTTCAGCGGATGATAGGAAATCAACATCCAGAGGTGATTTCTATATGGGTGGATTGTGTATTTCTTGGCTAAGCAAGAATCAAGATTGCATTTCATTGATAAAAACATAAGAAAAGTATATTACGGCCACTCAGGTATGCACACAATTATTGTGGATGAAGCAGAAACTTGATGATATGAGAGTTGAAGTGAAGTCTCTAATCAGAATTCAGTGCGATAAATCAAGTGCTATAAATCATAGAAAAAATCCAGTCCATCACTCACGGACAAAGAAAATTGAGATAAATTATCATTTTATCAAGGAAAAGGTTGAGATGGGAATTGTGATGTTAGAGTATGTGCCTACAGAGCTACAGGTTGTAGACATTCTAATAAAGGCCTTACCCAAGGAAGATTTTGAGAGGCATCGAATAGATCTGGGAGTTCAGTCAACTCTCCACACTTGACAGAGTGTGGATGTGGGACTCCCACCTCTCCCAGAGGTATGGTGTGTTTTTCTCCCATGTTCTAATATGTGTTCTTTCCAATGTTGCAGACCACGAAAGAGTGAACTTTGGGTTCATCGACAAAGGGATAGAAATAGTGACTCCTCAAGGGGGAGAAACTGTGGCTAAAGAAGGGAGAAAATGACTTAGTCAAAGATAGGAGGATAAGCTGACAGGTGGAGCAACGAGATAGGGGGGGAGAAATGAGATAGTGGTAGAGTTTTAAATATTATGATTCTAGAAGTGATCAATCAAAGAATAGATATCACTATAGCTGATGATCGTGATAAAAGTAGAAGAGTAGTGTTGGAATGGTGTCAGAAGACATCCAACACTCAGAAATTAGTATCAGTATGGTATCAACAATTGGTGTTAGAAATGAAGTGATTCATTGATGAACTTTTCATACTACTATTTTTCTCACACCGAGCATTGATCATGTGGGCTTAGAGTATGTAGTGAGTGAATATTTGGTCGCTATCTAAATTGAAAGTGGAAAAGGATAGTAGATGATGGAAGTAATATCAGTGTAACGCCCCGACCCCAGTTACCCAGAGTCGGTGCATTATTACATAACATTGGCATGATCACAAGAAAGATCAAATCTCGAATGACCGATTGGTTTAGTAGCCTTGGAAACACTAGATATATTCATAAGTTTTACATTACATCATAAAATGAAAAACTACTACAACAACATAATGTCTCCATAATCCACACTACTATCCCCTCATAATATCCCTGCAGGTCATTCATAATTTACTTCTTCACATCCTGGGAAAAATAAAACATAGAAAAGGGGTGAGATCAAATGCCCAGTAAGGATAACAATATAGCGGAAACTTTCATAAATAAGAATAAACATTTAAGGCAATGCATTACTAAAACAAAAGCCTTTTAAATTTGAACTTCAACATGGTATGGCAAAAGTAAAACGAAATAATGCCATTTACTTATTCACATGGATATTCTACTAATCGAATAATCACATGCAAAAATCAATAACCACTTTCATAATGTTGGAATGCATAATGCTAAACGTTAATTTCTTTGTCTAGGCCTCATCCCAAGACCTAGGGGTTACTTCTAACCGGAACCCAACCCGGAGTGCCTCTAATAACCGGACACCAACCCGGAGTGCCTCTAATAACCGGACACCAACCCGGAGTGCCTCTAATAACCGGACACCAACCCGGAGGGCATACTTTTACCAGTCCCTAAACTGGAGGGCTTACTTTAACCAGTCCCCAACCTGGAGGGCTTACTTTTACCGGTCCCCAACCCGGAACATACTTGTTTAGCACATTCATCTGAAGAAAAGTTTGAAATATAACATAAACATTCGGATTAAAACTAGCATACGAAATGTCAATAGTTTCACCATAAACTATGAATGGTATAAAATAGCACATCCACAGTCAAACATATCACAAAACCTTCAATACAATATAGAAGTTTTGTATTATAATAAATCAACTTCAAATAAGCGTAAAATCCATTAAAGGATGTTGACATAGATGAAATCAAAACACTTTTTAGAGAAATATCTCTTTCTATTTTTGAAATCATTTAAGAGCCATATAAAATAAAACATTTTCTTGAAAATATTCTTGTAAGCTTGTAAGGAAAGCTTTGATGATTTTATAACGGCGTAAAATAACCGCACCCGCCGTATAAGTTAAAAAAAACATTCTTACCTCAATTCTGTCGAAAAGGTTAAAAAGGACCTTGTTTTGAAAACGACGGAAAGATTCCTTTATAAACCTCTTATAAAAAGTCAAACAAGGGTATAAATGACTTTAACCCATATTCTTGTAAATAGTAAAAATGTTTTGAAATACATTTTTAAGAAACATGGATGTGGATGATAAAACAACCTCGGATAATGAAGAGATTGTGAAATAAACCCTTACCTTGTACTTTTCCTTGGTTGTGGTAGGTTAACCTCCTGTATAATGGTGAAATAATTGTTATTAAATTATACAAGAATCATATACATTAATATGATATCATATATGATCTTTTAATATTGATTTGATAATAATATCTTAGTATTATCGTTGTTTCGGGTGTTAACTTACTTGTTTTCTTTCATATGTTTTGTTACGTAAGACATGTTTGTAAAGGATAGGTTGTATATTATTCATATCCAGAATGATATCAAGTCCTTAAACATCATTTTTAAATCATAAAATGATAATTACGCTTTAATGGTTACGATGGAGAATGAATCTCATCGCGTGCGTGGAGACGGTAGTCCGTACGTACGCACGAGCGACAATATCATTCTTTTGATATTAAAATAATATATAAATGGATGGTATATCATATATACAGAATCATTAACGTGTTATATTTATTATTTACATGAGTTACACATCATTATTATACCCATCCAAATAATATTATATTGAATAACAATTACACCACGACGTGGAGACGGTAAGCCGTACGTACGCACGTATGGTGACATGTTATTCAAAGGGTGGATAGAATACTGAATATGGTTGTACCATACTTATAATAACATCACAGTATATGTGAGATACTGGAGTTATTATTTTAGAATGGTAAGAACAAAGGAAGAAGAAGTGGAAGAAGAAATGAACTTAGAAAAGGGTGGTGAAATCATTACCTCTTCTTCGGGTTCTTCCTTTTGATTTGATCAAAAGGGCTCCTTAGGTTGGCTTTCTGATCAAACTAACGCCTCTAGGTTGTAGTGAGGGATGTTGGGAGATTATTTGGGCAGAGTTTGGCCGAACCAAAAGGCTTTGAAGGTGTGAAGAAATGAGAAGAAGGAGTGCCCTTTTATAAGAGGGGTGAGGGGCACCTTTGGAAAAGCTAGAAATATTAATTTATAATAAATTCATATTCGGTTTCTAAAGGCTCCAAAGTTGACTATTCAAAGGATTAGGTGGGGATAGGTCGAAAACAACTCATCCAATAGAATTTAGACAGGTTTGGGTACTTATATTAACCTTATCTTTAAGTATTAACTCTATGTTAATTAGTTTCACTTTTACAATGTCTCTTTGTATTTTTATATAATATGGTTAATAAACTTACTATATACATCCAAGCGACCCCCAAGTGGTCCATTAATGATTAACCTATCATAAAATAAGTCTCTTGGCCGAACCTTAGATTTTTAGGAATTTAATATCAATTAATAATATAATATTTGTTTTAAGAACTCTTTTATGTCAATTTTGACACTATTCAATAGTTGATTTTTGTGAAACTCATAACAGATTGATTACTTCGAACAAAGTCAATTAAATCAATCCTAATATATCATATTATCCTAGAAAATTAGTTTAATTCATTAAAAGTTTCATATTATATTTATTTGGGTGTTTATAATATCAATTATTTTAATTTTTCACTATTATAGTAATTACTGCATCATCATTGTGTCATAAATAAAATAAATTAATTAATGTCTAAAAATTATAAATAAAATATCATTATGTAGAAAATCTTTTTATCTTTCTAATGAATAATTATAATCTAAAATCCAACATATATAACCCTATGTAACAATTGTTTTGCTAAAAGATATATGCTTGTGTCATTTTTGTATTCATTTTAACTTAATTAAATTAAAGTGTCATTATCACTTACAAGTGGATCCATGGGGTCCCAAAATTGACACAAAGATGTCCATGGTCGACCATGTATCAACCAATAGGGTTAAG
Source organism: Viscum album (assembly GCA_963277665.1). Taxonomy (NCBI): domain Eukaryota; kingdom Viridiplantae; phylum Streptophyta; class Magnoliopsida; order Santalales; family Viscaceae; genus Viscum; species Viscum album. The sequence continues at coordinate 1,401,292,008 of OY728156.1, read as the reverse complement.
ACACGTTTTAGGGTAATTTAGTATTATTATAATATTATTTGTTTAACCCTTATTTACCGGATTTACCCTTAACCATGGTAAATAAAATATTTACCGCAGTAATTATTCAAAATGTCTAAAAATAAAAGTTACCTATTTACACAATTTGAACATCCTGATTCCAAATATGGAATACATTTTTCTAAATTCAAAACACAGAAGTGGCAGAAATTAATTTAAAATTAATTCCCGCTGTCAAAACAAAAAGCGTGTTTTTAAGAGATAATAACTACCAAAAGATTGACACTTGTTTATGTTCGGTTTAATTGTAAAATTATGTCCAATGACCAACATTATATTAAATGGTAAAAATATATTCTAAATATACTTTAAAACCACTCAAATTCATAATTTATCACTATTAATTATTTTGATTAAAAAAGTTGTTTTTAATTAAAATTTAGTAATTTTCACTATTCATCAAAATATGAAAGTTATCCGAAATGTACCAAAATTTCACCTTAGGATAAATTCGATATTCCGAATCCAAAAATGAAGTCAATTTTCAAATATAAAATATATATAATTTCAAAAAGTAGGTATTACTATTCATAACGGCTAGTTTGATTAGTTGTGGTGTGTGTTAAAACTCGAAGTTGCGTACAACACACGCTACTGTTTTATTCAAAGGAAAGCGTACCGTGGAAGCTTGAGATGTTTCATTTTAAATTTTTTGATGTCTCCATTTAGTCAAAAAGTTTAAAATATTGTATTTAAAAAGGTTTCACTATCAAAAGTTGATAAAAGTGCAATACTGAAAATGAATCTGTTCTTGCATTATGACTAAGAAACTCATAATATGGATTCTAAAATTATAAGGATTATATAAAGTTTAAAAATTTAGTTAATAATATTCATGACCTCTTTTAATGTCTTTTTTTTTGGTAAGTCATGGTGTGATTGAAATCGGTGTTTCGTGTAATGAAAGTTATTGAATTATTTTGAATAAATAACACACTATAAAATCTTGGGGTGTTACATTCTCCCCTCCTTCAATAAATTGCGTCCTCGCAATTTGAAATTGTTCTTCGAAAATAAAAGGTTGAAAATAGAAAATATCTTTGTGGGAAAACCCACATCGGAAATTGGGTTACTAAAATTTAGTCTTAATATGGGGAAAAGAGAAATGAAAGGGTCACCACCAAATTATGATCTCGATTTGGAGAACATTGGTGGCAATTAGAGACATATAATTGGAGGAAAAACGTAAATATTTATAGGTAGTGATTGAGGTCATCAATCAAAAACAAGTATAAAATTGAGGTCTTTAAACTCATCAATCTATGATGATTTGAAATACCATCGGTTCAACAAAATATAGGGTATTGGGATAACACATTTTTGACGTTTCAAAATATCTTAGTTGAAATCCCACATCGAAAAATTAATTAATGAGGCCTCTATTTAAAATAAAGAGTGGAAAGTATGAAGATTACCGAAAATAACACATACTAGGGTTCCATGTAGAAAAATATGGATATGGAAGAGAAATCTAACCATCAATTATCTGATGGAGAGTGGTAGAGAACATGGCTATGAAAAGGCCAACAATCCCAAAGCCATAAATTAGTGATGATTTAAGGTACCATCTAGGACAACATTTTTGTTCTAAGTTTCTTTTCTTAATGTTGTGGAATTTATTTATGATATTGGATAAGATCATAAGGAGATATACTTACTTTATAATTAGAGTTTTATCCATTAATAAATTTCTACCAAAAACTCATCTTTCACTCTAAAAGATAATAGAATTTAAAAAAAAATTCTATTTACACTATTCGTATAGGGTTCCAAAATAAATGAGTTTATAATTCATCTATAAGATCTTTTAATAAAAACTACATTATTTAATCCAGGACCTCTCGTGGGCCAGTGGTAGGTGATACACCCTTGTCGCCCTTCGGTTGCGGGTTCAAGTCTCACAGCCTTGCCGGACGCGACGGGTTGCCGCCCGACTTCCGGGTTGTCCTTTTATGGCAATCCAAAATAATCCAAACTAGAACTATCCAAAATACTTCTGTCCAAACTCATAGTCCAACATTCATAAGGATGGTAAACATGATATAGATCCTTTTTACCCTGTAATAGCATATGAATACCTTCATCATGTATTACCATATTCCTTATTGATTACATTCATGCTCCCTTATTCCATATAGAATGCTGGATATACTTCATTAATCCAAAAATGTTTTAAACCCCAACAATGATGGAATATACAAATCATTAATCAGTTCAAGGTAGTCAAGAATATCCAATATAATTTATCCAAATCAATCATGTATTATTCTAAAATCACTAACTCGGTATCAGAACCATATTATGGTTTATCTTTCTCTCAACCATATATTTTCCAAAAATTTATCCTGCTATTGAGTCACTTTTCTTTGTTCCACACAATCTCAAGTCCTTAATGAAATAGTACTGCAGTACAATCCTTATATACTCCATAATTATTATAACAAGTACATTGTTGATACAACACTCAATTGACATAATCAACATAAGAACTCTAATCATTCCTCTTTATCTGTGGTAGTATCATAACTTGATTATTATCCAATAGCATCATTTGCGGCATAGTCTGATGACTGGGGCATAGGTTCGCGTAGTGTCCAAACTCCTTGCAAATGAAGCATTGTACATTTGAAACCATTTTCTCACCCTTGCAGTCACTTACTTTGTGCCCTTTTCTTCCACACTTATAACAAACTCCCATTCCTTTCAGGCAAGTTCCAGGGTGTTTCTTCCCACAGTTACCACATATGGGAAAATTCTTCTTTTCCCTCTTCCCTTTATCCATTTTTCTCTCTTCCATCCTTTTCTTCTCTTGCTTCCCTTCAAAGCCATAGGACTCAGTAAACTCTTTACTTATCTTATCAACACATGATATTATTTCTTCATATGATGATAATACATGGGAGACTATTTCTCTTATAAATTCTAGCTTAAGACCATGAAAGATATGATCCTTCCTTCTCTTTGGATCATGTGCATTTCTGGAGTTCTCATTCCTTCTACTGGGCGCCATTTCTAAACAATGGCATACACTAGATCAATTTATGAATCAAAACACATAATCCCATACTTATAAAACACTTAACATAAATTGAACTATTTATGGATATAATCCATAATCATAAGAATGTTTTCTTTGAGGAAGTATATACTCATAATCCCTTCAAAATGATTTGTAAAGAAAATGAGAGTTATCCTAAGCATATCCCCCGGGAGTGTCGTAACCAAGAGTGCAGCAAGGCCCGTTGTCGTGCACCAGTTCCCGTTCGAGTCTAGCTCAAAGCGGTGTTTTCGGGTTTTACCCCTAGGTACATCTGTGCCAGAGCCGCCTCTACCTGCTCGTATCCAGACAAGGATGTATTGCTCGGAAGACTCACAAAATCTCTACAATACCAAAATTCTAGGAAGTTCTTCTATACTAATCCTCAAAGTTCATCTTAGGTCTACGTGCTCTAATCAGAGTTTATCTAAATCTAGCATCCAAGGTTTGTACTAAACCTCCTCTGATACCAACTGTAACGCCCCGACCCCAGTTACCCAGAGTCGGTGCATTATTACATAACATTGGCACGATCACAAGAAAGATCAAATCTCGAAAGACCGATTGGTTTAGTAGCCTTGGAAACACTAGATATATTCATAAGTTTTACATTACATCATAAAATGAAAAACTACTACAACAACATAATGTCTCCATAATCCACACTACTATCCCCTCATAATATCCCTGCAGCTCATTCATAATTTACTTCTTCACATCCTGGGAAAAATAAAACATAGAAAAGGGGTGAGCTCAAATGCCCAGTAAGGATAACAATATAGCGGAAACTTTCATAAATAAGAATAAACATTTAAGGCAATGCATTACTAAAAAAAAAGCCTTTTAAATTTGAACTTCAACATGGTGTGGCAAAAGTAAAACGAAATAATGCCATTTACTTATTCACATGGATATTCTACTAATCGAATAATCACATGCAAAAATCAATAACCACTTTCATAATGTTGGAATGCATAATGCTAAACGTTAATTTCTTTGTCTAGGCCTCATCCCAAGACCTAGGGGTTACTTCTAACCGGAACCCAACCCGGAGTGCCTCTAATAACCGGACACCAACCCGGAGTGCCTCTAATAACCGGACACCAACCCGGAGTGCCTCTAATAACCGGACACCAACCCGGAGGGCATACTTTTACCAGTCCCTAACCTGGAGGGCTTACTTTAACCAGTCCCCAACCTGGAGGGCTTACTTTTACCGGTCCCCAACCCGGAACATACTTGTTTAGCACATTCATCTGAAGAAAAGTTTGAAATATAACATAAACATTCGGATTAAAACTAGCATACGAAATGTCAATAGTTTCACCATAAACTATGAATGGTATAAAATAGCACATCCACAGTCAAACATATCACAAAACCTTCAATACAATATAGAAGTTTTGTATTATAATAAATCAACTTCAAATAAGCGTAAAATCCATTAAAGGATGTTGACATAGATGAAATCAAAACACTTTTTAGAGAAATATCTCTTTCTATTTTTGAAATCATTTAAGAGCCATATAAAATAAAACATTTTCTTGAAAATATTCTTGTAAGCTTGTAAGGAAAGCTTTGATGATTTTATAACGGCGTAAAATAACCGCACCCGCCGTATAAGTTAAAAAAAACATTCTTACCTCAATTCTGTCGAAAAGGTTAAAAAGGACCTTGTTTTGAAAACGACGGAAAGATTCCTTTATAAACCTCTTATAAAAAGTCAAACAAGGGTATAAATGACTTTAACCCATATTCTTGTAAATAGTAAAAATGTTTTGAAATACATTTTTAAGAAACATGGATGTGGATGATAAAACAACCTCGGATAATGAAGAGATTGTGAAATAAACCCTTACCTTGTACTTTTCCTTGGTTGTGGTAGGTTAACCTCCTGTATAATGGTGAAATAATTGTTATTAAATTATACAAGAATCATATACATTAATATGATATCATATATGATCTTTTAATATTGATTTGATAATAATATCTTAGTATTATCGTTGTTTCGGGTGTTAACTTACTTGTTTTCTTTCATATGTTTTGTTACGTAAGACATGTTTGTAAAGGATAGGTTGTATATTATTCATATCCAGAATGATATCAAGTCCTTAAACATCATTTTTAAATCATAAAATGATAATTACGCTTTAATGGTTACGATGGAGAATGAATCTCATCGCGTGCGTGGAGACGGTAGTCCGTACGTACGCACGAGCGACAATATCATTCTTTTGATATTAAAATAATATATAAATGGATGGTATATCATATATACAGAATCATTAACGTGTTATATTTATTATTTACATGAGTTACACATCATTATTATACCCATCCAAATAATATTATATTGAATAACAATTACACCACGACGTGGAGACGGTAAGCCGTACGTACGCACGTATGGTGACATGTTATTCAAAGGGTGGATAGAATACTGAATATGGTTGTACCATACTTATAATAACATCACAGTATATGTGAGATACTGGAGTTATTATTTTAGAATGGTAAGAACAAAGGAAGAAGAAGTGGAAGAAGAAATGAACTTAGAAAAGGGTGGTGAAATCATTACCTCTTCTTCGGGTTCTTCCTTTTGATTTGATCAAAAGGGCTCCTTAGGTTGGCTTTCTGATCAAACTAACGCCTCTAGGTTGTAGTGAGGGATTTTGGGAGATTATTTGGGCAGAGTTTGGCCGAACCAAAAGGCTTTGAAGGTGTGAAGAAATGAGAAGAAGGAGTGCCCTTTTATAAGAGGGGTGAGGGGCACCTTTGGAAAAGCTAGAAATATTAATTTATAATAAATTCATATTCGGTTTCTAAAGGCTCCAAAGTTGACTATTCAAAGGATTAGGTGGGGATAGGTCGAAAACAACTCATCCAATAGAATTTAGACAGGTTTGGGTACTTATATTAACCTTATCTTTAAGTATTAACTCTATGTTAATTAGTTTCACTTTTACAATGTCTCTTTGTATTTTTATATAATATGGTTAATAAACTTACTATATACATCCAAGCGACCCCCAAGTGGTCCATTAATGATTAACCTATCATAAAATAAGTCTCTTGGCCGAACCTTAGATTTTTAGGAATTTAATATCAATTAATAATATAATATTTGTTTTAAGAACTCTTTTATGTCAATTTTGACACTATTCAATAGTTGATTTTTGTGAAACTCATAACAGATTGATTACTTCGAACAAAGTCAATTAAATCAATCCTAATATATCATATTATCCTAGAAAATTAGTTTAATTCATTAAAAGTTTCATATTATATTTATTTGGGTGTTTATAATATCAATTATTTTAATTTTTCACTATTATAGTAATTACTGCATCATCATTGTGTCATAAATAAAATAAATTAATTAATGTCTAAAAATTATAAATAAAATATCATTATGTAGAAAATCTTTTTATCTTTCTAATGAATAATTATAATCTAAAATCCAACATATATAACCCTATGTAACAATTGTTTTGCTAAAAGATATATGCTTGTGTCATTTTTGTATTCATTTTAACTTAATTAAATTAAAGTGTCATTATCACTTACAAGTGGATCCATGGGGTCCCAAAATTGACACAAAGATGTCCATGGTCGACCATGTATCAACCAATAGGGTTAAGACACGTTTTAGGGTAATTTAGTATTATTATAATATTATTTGTTTAACCCTTATTTACCGGATTTACCCTTAACCATGGTAAATAAAATATTTACCGCAGTAATTATTCAAAATGTCTAAAAATAAAAGTTACCTATTTACACAATTTGAACATCCTGATTCCAAATATGGAATACATTTTTCTAAATTCAAAACACAGAAGTGGCAGAAATTAATTTAAAATTAATTCCCGCTGTCAAAACAAAAAGCGTGTTTTTAAGAGATAATAACTACCAAAAGATTGACACTTGTTTATGTTCGGTTTAATTGTAAAATTATGTCCAATGACCAACATTATATTAAATGGTAAAAATATATTCTAAATATACTTTAAGACCACTCAAATTCATAATTTATCACTATTAATTATTTTGATTAAAAAAGTTGTTTTTAATTAAAATTTAGTAATTTTCACTATTCATCAAAATATGAAAGTTATCCGAAATGTACCAAAATTTCACCTTAGGATAAATTCGATATTCCGAATCCAAAAATGAAGTCCATTTTCAAATATAAAATATATATAATTTCAAAAAGTAGGTATTACTATTCATAACGGCTAGTTTGATTAGTTGTGGTGTGTGTTAAAACTCGAAGTTGCGTACAACACACGCTACTGTTTTATTCAAAGGAAAGCGTACCGTGGAAGCTTGAGATGTTTCATTTTAAATTTTTTGATGTCTCCATTTAGTCAAAAAGTTTAAAATATTGTATTTAAAAAGGTTTCACTATCAAAAGTTGATAAAAGTGCAATACTGAAAATGAATCTGTTCTTGCATTATGACTAAGAAACTCATAATATGGATTCTAAAATTATAAGGATTATATAAAGTTTAAAAATTTAGTTAATAATATTCATGACCTCTTTTAATGTCTTTTTTTTTGGTAAGTCATGGTGTGATTGAAATCGGTGTTTCGTGTAATGAAAGTTATTGAATTATTTTGAATAAATAACACACTATAAAATCTTGGGGTGTTACATTCTCCCCTCCTTCAATAAATTGCGTCCTCGCAATTTGAAATTGTTCTTCGAAAATAAAAGGTTGAAAATAGAAAATATCTTTGTGGGAAAACCCACATCGGAAATTGGGTTACTAAAATTTAGTCTTAATATGGGGAAAAGAGAAATGAAAGGGTCACCACCAAATTATGATCTCGATTTGGAGAACATTGGTGGAAATTAGAGACATATAATTGGAGGAAAAACGTAAATATTTATAGGTAGTGATTGAGGTCATCAATCAAAAACAAGTATAAAATTGAGGTCCTTAAACTCATCAATCTATGATGATTTGAAATACCATCGGTTCAACAAAATATAGGGTATTGGGATAACACATTTTTGACGTTTCAAAATATCTTAGTTGAAATCCCACATCGAAAAATTAATTAATGAGGCCTCTATTTAAAATAAAGAGTGGAAAGTATGAAGATTACCGAAAATAACACATACTAGGGTTCCATGTAGAAAAATATGGATATGGAAGAGAAATCTAACCATCAATTATCTGATGGAGAGTGGTAGAGAACATGGCTATGAAAAGGCCAACAATCCCAAAGCCATAAATTAGTGATGATTTAAGGTACCATCTAGGACAACATTTTTGTTCTAAGTTTCTTTTCTTAATGTTGTGGAATTTATTTATGATATTGGATAAGATCATAAGGAGATATACTTACTTTATAATTAGAGTTTTATCCATTAATAAATTTCTACCAAAAACTCATCTTTCACTCTAAAAGATAATAGAATTTAAAAAAAAAATTCTATTTACACTATTCGTATAGGGTTCCAAAATAAATGAGTTTATAATTCATCTATAAGATCTTTTAATAAAAACTACATTATTTAATCCAGGACCTCTCGTGGGCCAGTGGTAGGTGATACACCCTTGTCGCCCTTCGGTTGCGGGTTCAAGTCTCACAGCCTTGCCGGACGCGACGGGTTGCCGCCCGACTTCCGGGTTGTCCTTTTATGGCAATCCAAAATAATCCAAACTAGAACTATCCAAAATACTTCTGTCCAAACTCATAGTCCAACATTCATAAGGATGGTAAACATGATATAGATCCTTTTTACCCTGTAATAGCATATGAATACCTTCATCATGTATTACCATATTCCTTATTGATTACATTCATGCTCCCTTATTCCATATAGAATGCTGGATATACTTCATTAATCCAAAAATGTTTTAAACCCCAACAATGATGGAATATACAAATCATTAATCAGTTTCAAGGTAGTCAAGAATATCCAATATAATTTATCCAAATCAATCATGTATTATTCTAAAATCACTAACTCGGTATCAGAACCATATTATGGTTTATCTTTCTCTCAACTATATATTTTCCAAAAATTTATCCTGCTATTGAGTCACTTTTCTTTGTTCCACACAATCTCAAGTCCTTAATGAAATAGTACTGCAGTACAATCCTTATATACTCCATAATTATTATAACAAGTACATTGTTGATACAACACTCAATTGACATAATCAACATAAGAACTCTAATCATTCCTCTTTATCTGTGGTAGTATCATAACTTGATTATTATCCAATAGCATCATTTGCGGCATAGTCTGATGACTGGGGCATAGGTTCGCGTAGTGTCCAAACTCCTTGCAAATGAAGCATTGTACATTTGAAACCATTTTCTCACCCTTGCAGTCACGTACTTTGTGCCCTTTTCTTCCACACTTATAACAAACTCCCATTCCTTTCAGGCAAGTTCCAGGGTGTTTCTTCCCACAGTTACCACATATGGGAAAATTCTTCTTTTCCCTCTTCCCTTTATCCATTTTTCTCTCTTCCATCCTTTTCTTCTCTTGCTTCCCTTCAAAGCCATAGGACTCAGTAAACTCTTTACTTATCTTATCAACACATGATATTATTTCTTCATATGATGATAATACATGGGAGACTATTTCTCTTATAAATTCTAGCTTAAGACCATGAAAGATATGATCCTTCCTTCTCTTTGGATCATGTGCATTTCTGGAGTTCTCATTCCTTCTACTGGGCGCCATTTCTAAACAATGGCATACACTAGATCAATTTATGAATCAAAACACATAATCCCATACTTATAAAACACTTAACATAAATTGAACTATTTATGGATATAATCCATAATCATAAGAATGTTTTCTTTGAGGAAGTATATACTCATAATCCCTTCAAAATGATTTGTAAAGAAAATGAGAGTTATCCTAAGCATATCCCCCGGGAGTGTCGTAACCAAGAGTGCAGCAAGGCCCGTTGTCGTGCACCAGTTCCCGTTCGAGTCTAGCTCAAAGCGGTGTTTTCGGGTTTTACCCCTAGGTACATCTGTGCCAGAGCCGCCTCTACCTGCTCGTATCCAGACAGGGATGTATTGCTCGGAAGACTCACAAAATCTCTACAATACCAAAATTCTAGGAAGTTCTTCTATACTAATCCTCAAAGTTCATCTTAGGTCTACGTGCTCTAATCAGAGTTTATCTAAATCTAGCATCCAAGGTTTGTACTAAACCTCCTCTGATACCAACTGTAACGCCCCGACCCCAGTTACCCAGAGTCGGTGCATTATTACATAACATTGGCACGATCACAAGAAAGATCAAATCTCGAAAGACCGATTGGTTTAGTAGCCTTGGAAACACTAGATATATTCATAAGTTTTACATTACATCATAAAATGAAAAACTACTACAACAACATAATGTCTCCATAATCCACACTACTATCCCCTCATAATATCCCTGCAGGTCATTCATAATTTACTTCTTCACATCCTGGGAAAAATAAAACATAGAAAAGGGGTGAGCTCAAATGCCCAGTAAGGATAACAATATAGCGGAAACTTTCATAAATAAGAATAAACATTTAAGGCAATGCATTACTAAAACAAAAGCCTTTTAAATTTGAACTTCAACATGGTGTGGCAAAAGTAAAACGAAATAATGCCATTTACTTATTCACATGGATATTCTACTAATCGAATAATCACATGCAAAAATCAATAACCACTTTCATAATGTTGGAATGCATAATGCTAAACGTTAATTTCTTTGTCTAGGCCTCATCCCAAGACCTAGGGGTTACTTCTAACCGGAACCCAACCCGGAGTGCCTCTAATAACCGGACACCAACCCGGAGTGCCTCTAATAACCGGACACCAACCCGGAGTGCCTCTAATAACCGGACACCAACCCGGAGGGCATACTTTTACCAGTCCCTAACCTGGAGGGCTTACTTTAACCAGTCCCCAACCTGGAGGGCTTACTTTTACCGGTCCCCAACCCGGAACATACTTGTTTAGCACATTCATCTGAAGAAAAGTTTGAAATATAACATAAACATTCGGATTAAAACTAGCATACGAAATGTCAATAGTTTCACCATAAACTATGAATGGTATAAAATAGCACATCCACAGTCAAACATATCACAAAACCTTCAATACAATATAGAAGTTTTGTATTATAATAAATCAACTTCAAATAAGCGTAAAATCCATTAAAGGATGTTGACATAGATGAAATCAAAACACTTTTTAGAGAAATATCTCTTTCTATTTTTGAAATCATTTAAGAGCCATATAAAATAAAACATTTTCTTGAAAATATTCTTGTAAGCTTGTAAGGAAAGCTTTGATGATTTTATAACGGCGTAAAATAACCGCACCCGCCGTATAAGTTAAAAAAAACATTCTTACCTCAATTCTGTCGAAAAGGTTAAAAAGGACCTTGTTTTGAAAACGACGGAAAGATTCCTTTATAAACCTCTTATAAAAAGTCAAACAAGGGTATAAATGACTTTAACCCATATTCTTGTAAATAGTAAAAATGTTTTGAAATACATTTTTAAGAAACATGGATGTGGATGATAAAACAACCTCGGATAATGAAGAGATTGTGAAATAAACCCTTACCTTGTACTTTTCCTTGGTTGTGGTAGGTTAACCTCCTGTATAATGGTGAAATAATTGTTATTAAATTATACAAGAATCATATACATTAATATGATATCATATATGATCTTTTAATATTGATTTGATAATAATATCTTAGTATTATCGTTGTTTCGGGTGTTAACTTACTTGTTTTCTTTCATATGTTTTGTTACGTAAGACATGTTTGTAAAGGATAGGTTGTATATTATTCATATCCAGAATGATATCAAGTCCTTAAACATCATTTTTAAATCATAAAATGATAATTACGCTTTAATGGTTACGATGGAGAATGAATCTCATCGCGTGCGTGGAGACGGTAGTCCGTACGTACGCACGAGCGACAATATCATTCTTTTGATATTAAAATGATATATAAATGGATGGTATATCATATATACAGAATCATTAACGTGTTATATTTATTATTTACATGAGTTACACATCATTATTATACCCATCCAAATAATATTATATTGAATAACAATTACACCACGACGTGGAGACGGTAAGCCGTACGTACGCACGTATGGTGACATGTTATTCAAAGGGTGGATAGAATACTGAATATGGTTGTACCATACTTATAATAACATCACAGTATATGTGAGATACTGGAGTTATTATTTTAGAATGGTAAGAACAAAGGAAGAAGAAGTGGAAGAAGAAATGAACTTAGAAAAGGGTGGTGAAATCATTACCTCTTCTTCGGGTTCTTCCTTTTGATTTGATCAAAAGGGCTCCTTAGGTTGGCTTTCTGATCAAACTAAGGCCTCTAGGTTGTAGTGAGGGATGTTGGGAGATTATTTGGGCAGAGTTTGGCCGAACCAAAAGGCTTTGAAGGTGTGAAGAAATGAGAAGAAGGAGTGCCCTTTTATAAGAGGGGTGAGGGGCACCTTTGGAAAAGCTAGAAATATTAATTTATAATAAATTCATATTCGGTTTCTAAAGGCTCCAAAGTTGACTATTCAAAGGATTAGGTGGGGATAGGTCGAAAACAACTCATACAATAGAATTTAGACAGGTTTGGGTACTTATATTAACCTTATCTCTAAGTATTAACTCTAAGTTAATTAGTTTCACTTTTACAATGTCTCTTTGTATTTTTATATAATATGGTTAATAAACTTACTATATACATCCAAGCGACCCCAAAGTGGTCCATTAATGATTAACCTATCATAATATAAGTCTCTTGGCCGAACCTTAGATTTTTAGGAATTTAATATCAATTAATAATATAATATTTTTTTTAAGAACTCTTTTATGTCAATTTTGACACTATTCAATAGTTGATTTTTGTGAAACTCATAACAGATTGATTACTTCGAACAAAGTCAATTAAATCAATCCTAATATATCATATTATCCTAGAAAATTAGTTTAATTCATTAAAAGTTTCATATTATATTTATTTGGGTGTTTATAATATCAATTATTTTAATTTTTCACTATTATAGTAATTACTGCATCATCATTGTGTCATAAATAAAATAAATTAATTAACGTCTAAAAATTATAAATAAAATATCATTATGTAGAAAATATTTTTATCTTTCTAATGAATAATTATAATCTAAAATCCAACATATATAACCCTATGTAACAATTGTTTTGCTAAAAGATATATTCTTGTGTCATTTTTGTATTCATTTTAACTTAATTAAATTAAAGTGTCATTATCACTTACAAGTGGATCCATGGGGTCCCAAAATTGACACAAAGATGTCCATGGTCGACCATGTATCAACCAATAGGGTTAAGACACGTTTTAGGGTAATTTAGTATTATTATAATATTATTTGTTTAACCCTTATTTACCGGATTTACCCTTAACCATGGTAAATAAAATATTTACCGCAGTAATTATTCAAAATGTCTAAAAATAAAAGTTACCTATTTACACAATTTGAACATCCTGATTCCAAATATGGAATACATTTTTCTAAATTCAAAACACAGAAGTGGCAGAAATTAATTTAAAATTAATTCCCGCTGTCAAAACAAAAAGCGTGTTTTTAAGAGATAATAACTACCAAAAGATTGACACTTGTTTATGTTCGGTTTAATTGTAAAATTATGTCCAATGACCAACATTATATTAAATGGTAAAAATATATTCTAAATATACTTTAAAACCACTCAAATTCATAATTTATCACTATTAATTATTTTGATTAAAAAAGTTGTTTTTAATTAAAATTTAGTAATTTTCACTATTCATCAAAATATGAAAGTTATCCGAAATGTACCAAAATTTCACCTTAGGATAAATTCGATATTCCGAATCCAAAAATGAAGTCCATTTTCAAATATAAAATATATATAATTTCAAAAAGTAGGTATTACTATTCATAACGGCTAGTTTGATTAGTTGTGGTGTGTGTTAAAACTCGAAGTTGCGTACAACACACGCTACTGTTTTATTCAAAGGAAAGCATACCGTGGAAGCTTGAGATGTTTCATTTTAAATTTTTTGATGTCTCCATTTAGTCAAAAAGTTTAAAATATTGTATTTAAAAAGGTTTCACTATCAAAAGTTGATAAAAGTGCAATACTGAAAATGAATCTGTTCTTGCATTATGACTAAGAAACTCATAATATGGATTCTAAAATTATAAGGATTATATAAAGTTTAAAAATTTAGTTAATAATATTCATGACCTCTTTTAATGTCTTTTTTTTTGGTAAGTCATGGTGTGATTGAAATCGGTGTTTCGTGTAATGAAAGTTATTGAATTATTTTGAATAAATAACACACTATAAAATCTTGGGGTGTTACATTCTCCCCTCCTTCAATAAATTGCGTCCTCGCAATTTGAAATTGTTCTTCGAAAATAAAAGGTTGAAAATAGAAAATATCTTTGTGGGAAAACCCACATCGGAAATTGGGTTACTAAAATTTAGTCTTAATATGGGGAAAAGAGAAATGAAAGGGTCACCACCAAATTATGATCTCGATTTGGAGAACATTGGTGGCAATTAGAGACATATAATTGGAGGAAAAACGTAAATATTTATAGTTAGTGATTGAGGTCATCAATCAAAAACAAGTATAAAATTGAGGTCCTTAAACTCATCAATCTATGATGATTTGAAATACCATCGGTTCAACAAAATATAGGGTATTGGGATAACACATTTTTGACGTTTCAAAATATCTTAGTTGAAATCCCACATCGAAAAATTAATTAATGAGGCCTCTATTTAAAATAAAGAGTGGAAAGTATGAAGATTACCGAAAATAACACATACTAGGGTTCCATGTAGAAAAATATGGATATGGAAGAGAAATCTAACCATCAATTATCTGATGGAGAGTGGTAGAGAACATGGCTATGAAAAGGCCAACAATCCCAAAGCCATAAATTAGTGATGATTTAAGGTACCATCTAGGACAACATTTTTGTTCTAAGTTTCTTTTCTTAATGTTGTGGAATTTATTTATGATATTGGATAAGATCATAAGGAGATATACTTACTTTATAATTAGAGTTTTATCCATTAATAAATTTCTACCAAAAACTCATCTTTCACTCTAAAAGATAATAGAATTTAAAAAAAAATTCTATTTACACTATTCGTATAGGGTTCCAAAATAAATGAGTTTATAATTCATCTATAAGATCTTTTAATAAAAACTACATTATTTAATCCAGGACCTCTCGTGGGCCAGTGGTAGGTGATACACCCTTGTCGCCCTTCGGTTGCGGGTTCAAGTCTCACAGCCTTGCCGGACGCGACGGGTTGCCGCCCGACTTCCGGGTTGTCCTTTTATGGCAATCCAAAATAATCCAAACTAGAACTATCCAAAATACTTCTGTCCAAACTCATAGTCCAACATTCATAAGGATGGTAAACATGATATAGATCCTTTTTACCCTGTAATAGCATATGAATACCTTCATCATGTATTACCATATTCCTTATTGATTACATTCATGCTCCCTTATTCCATATAGAATGCTGGATATACTTCATTAATCCAAAAATGTTTTAAACCCCAACAATGATGGAATATACAAATCATTAATCAGTTTCAAGGTAGTCAAGAATATCCAATATAATTTATCCAAATCAATCATGTATTATTCTAAAATCACTAACTCGGTATCAGAACCATATTATGGTTTATCTTTCTCTCAACCATATATTTTCCAAAAATTTATCCTGCTATTGAGTCACTTTTCTTTGTTCCACACAATCTCAAGTCCTTAATGAAATAGTACTGCAGTACAATCCTTATATACTCCATAATTATTATAACAAGTACATTGTTGATACAACACTCAATTGACATAATCAACATAAGAACTCTAATCATTCCTCTTTATCTGTGGTAGTATCATAACTTGATTATTATCCAATAGCATCATTTGCGGCATAGTCTGATGACTGGGGCATAGGTTCGCGTAGTGTCCAAACTCCTTGCAAATGAAGCATTGTACATTTGAAACCATTTTCTCACCCTTGCAGTCACGTACTTTGTGCCCTTTTCTTCCACACTTATAACAAACTCCCATTCCTTTCAGGCAAGTTCCAGGGTGTTTCTTCCCACAGTTACCACATATGGGAAAATTCTTCTTTTCCCTCTTCCCTTTATCCATTTTTCTCTCTTCCATCCTTTTCTTCTCTTGCTTCCCTTCAAAGCCATAGGACTCAGTAAACTCTTTACTTATCTTATCAACACATGATATTATTTCTTCATATGATGATAATACATGGGAGACTATTTCTCTTATAAATTCTAGCTTAAGACCATGAAAGATATGATCCTTCCTTCTCTTTGGATCATGTGCATTTCTGGAGTTCTCATTCCTTCTACTGGGTGCCATTTCTAAACAATGGCATACACTAGATCAATTTATGAATCAAAACACATAATCCCATACTTATAAAACACTTAACATAAATTGAACTATTTATGGATATAATCCATAATCATAAGAATGTTTTCTTTGAGGAAGTATATACTCATAATCCCTTCAAAATGATTTGTAAAGAAAATGAGAGTTATCCTAAGCATATCCCCCGGGAGTGTCGTAACCAAGAGTGCAGCAAGGCCCGTTGTCGTGCACCAGTTCCCGTTCGAGTCTAGCTCAAAGCGGTGTTTTCGGGTTTTACCCCTAGGTACATCTGTGCCAGAGCCGCCTCTACCTGCTCGTATCCAGACAGGGATGTATTGCTCGGAAGACTCACAAAATCTCTACAATACCAAAATTCTAGGAAGTTCTTCTATACTAATCCTCAAAGTTCATCTTAGGTCTACGTGCTCTAATCAGAGTTTATCTAAATCTAGCATCCAAGGTTTGTACTAAACCTCCTCTGATACCAACTGTAACGCCCCGACCCCAGTTACCCAGAGTCGGTGCATTATTACATAACATTGGCACGATCACAAGAAAGATCAAATCTCGAAAGACCGATTGGTTTAGTAGCCTTGGAAACACTAGATATATTCATAAGTTTTACATTACATCATAAAATGAAAAACTACAACAACAACATAATGTCTCCATAATCCACACTACTATCCCCTCATAATATCCCTGCAGGTCATTCATAATTTACTTCTTCACATCCTGGGAAAAATAAAACATAGAAAAGGGGTGAGCTCAAATGCCCAGTAAGGATAACAATATAGCGGAAACTTTCATAAATAAGAATAAACATTTAAGGCAATGCATTACTAAAACAAAAGCCTTTTAAATTTGAACTTCAACATGGTATGGCAAAAGTAAAACGAAATAATGCCATTTACTTATTCACATGGATATTCTACTAATCGAATAATCACATGCAAAAATCAATAACCACTTTCATAATGTTGGAATGCATAATGCTAAACGTTAATTTCTTTGTCTAGGCCTCATCCCAAGACCTAGGGGTTACTTCTAACCGGAACCCAACCCGGAGTGCCTCTAATAACCGGACACCAACCCGGAGTGCCTCTAATAACCGGACACCAACCCGGAGTGCCTCTAATAACCGGACACCAACCCGGAGGGCATACTTTTACCAGTCCCTAACCTGGAGGGCTTACTTTAACCAGTCCCCAACCTGGAGGGCTTACTTTTACCGGTCCCCAACCCGGAACATACTTGTTTAGCACATTCATCTGAAGAAAAGTTTGAAATATAACATAAACATTCGGATTAAAACTAGCATACGAAATGTCAATAGTTTCACCATAAACTATGAATGGTATAAAATAGCACATCCACAGTCAAACATATCACAAAACCTTCAATACAATATAGAAGTTTTGTATTATAATAAATCAACTTCAAATAAGCGTAAAATCCATTAAAGGATGTTGACATAGATGAAATCAAAACACTTTTTAGAGAAATATCTCTTTCTATTTTTGAAATCATTTAAGAGCCATATAAAATAAAACATTTTCTTGAAAATATTCTTGTAAGCTTGTAAGGAAAGCTTTGATGATTTTATAACGGCGTAAAATAACCGCACCCGCCGTATAAGTTAAAAAAAACATTCTTACCTCAATTCTGTCGAAAAGGTTAAAAAGGACCTTGTTTTGAAAACGACGGAAAGATTCCTTTATAAACCTCTTATAAAAAGTCAAACAAGGGTATAAATGACTTTAACCCATATTCTTGTAAATAGTAAAAATGTTTTGAAATACATTTTTAAGAAACATGGATGTGGATGATAAAACAACCTCGGATAATGAAGAGATTGTGAAATAAACCCTTACCTTGTACTTTTCCTTGGTTGTGGTAGGTTAACCTCCTGTATAATGGTGAAATAATTGTTATTAAATTATACAAGAATCATATACATTAATATGATATCATATATGATCTTTTAATATTGATTTGATAATAATATCTTAGTATTATCGTTGTTTCGGGTGTTAACTTACTTGTTTTCTTTCATATGTTTTGTTACGTAAGACATGTTTGTAAAGGATAGGTTGTATATTATTCATATCCAGAATGATATCAAGTCCTTAAACATCATTTTTAAATCATAAAATGATAATTACGCTTTAATGGTTACGATGGAGAATGAATCTCATCGCGTGCGTGGAGACGGTAGTCCGTACGTACGCACGAGCGACAATATCATTCTTTTGATATTAAAATAATATATAAATGGATGGTATATCATATATACAGAATCATTAACGTGTTATATTTATTATTTACATGAGTTACACATCATTATTATACCCATCCAAATAATATTATATTGAATAACATTTACACCACGACGTGGAGACGGTAAGCCGTACGTACGCACGTATGGTGACATGTTATTCAAAGGGTGGATAGAATACTGAATATGGTTGTACCATACTTATAATAACATCACAGTATATGTGAGATACTGGAGTTATTATTTTAGAATGGTAAGAACAAAGGAAGAAGAAGTGGAAGAAGAAATGAACTTAGAAAAGGGTGGTGAAATCATTACCTCTTCTTCGGGTTCTTCCTTTTGATTTGATCAAAAGGGCTCCTTAGGTTGGCTTTCTGATCAAACTAAGGCCTCTAGGTTGTAGTGAGGGATGTTGGGAGATTATTTGGGCAGAGTTTGGCCGAACCAAAAGGCTTTGAAGGTGTGAAGAAATGAGAAGAAGGCGTGCCCTTTTATAAGAGGGGTGAGGGGCACCTTTGGAAAAGCTAGAAATATTAATTTATAATAAATTCATATTCGGTTTCTAAAGGCTCCAAAGTTGACTATTCAAAGGATGAGGTGGGGATAGGTCGAAAACAACTCATCCAATAGAATTTAGACAGGTTTGGGTACTTATATTAACCTTATCTTTAAGTATTAACTCTAAGTTAATTAGTTTCACTTTTACAATGTCTCTTTGTATTTTTATATAATATGGTTAATAAACTTACTATATACATCCAAGCGACCCCCAAGTGGTCCATTAATGATTAACCTATCATAATATAAGTCTCTTGGCCGAACCTTAGATTTTTAGGAATTTAATATCAATTAATAATATAATATTTGTTTTAAGAACTCTTTTATGTCAATTTTGACACTATTCAATAGTTGATTTTTTTGAAACTCATAACAGATTGATTACTTCGAACAAAGTCAATTAAATCAATCCTAATATATCATATTATCCTAGAAAATTAGTTTAATTCATTAAAAGTTTCATATTATATTTATTTGGGTGTTTATAATATCAATTATTTTAATTTTTCACTATTATAGTAATTACTGCATCATCATTTTGTCATAAATAAAATAAATTAATTAATGTCTAAAAATTATAAATAAAATATCATTATGTAGAAAATCTTTTTATCTTTCTAATGAATAATTATAATCTAAAATCCAACATATATAACCCTATGTAACAATTGTTTTTCTAAAAGATATATGCTTGTGTCATTTTTGTATTCATTTTAACTTAATTAAATTAAAGTGTCATTATCACTTACAAGTGGATCCATGGGGTCCCAAAATTGACACAAAGATGTCCATGGTCGACCATGTATCAACCAATAGGGTTAAGACACGTTTTAGGGTAATTTAGTATTATTATAATATTATTTTTTTAACCCTTATTTACCGGATTTACCCTTAACCATGGTAAATAAAATATTTACCGCAGTAATTATTCAAAATGTCTAAAAATAAAAGTTACCTATTTACACAATTTGAACATCCTGATTCCAAATATGGAATACATTTTTCTAAATTCAAAACACATAAGTGGCAGAAATTAATTTAAAATTAATTCCCGCTGTCAAAACAAAAAGCGTGTTTTTAAGAGATAATAACTACCAAAAGATTGACACTTGTTTATGTTCGGTTTAATTGTAAAATTATGTCCAATGACCAAAATTATATTAAATGGTAAAAATATATTCTTAATATACTTTAAAACCACTCAAATTCATAATTTATCACTATTAATTATTTTGATTAAAAAAGTTGTTTTTAATTAAAATTTAGTAATTTTCACTATTCATCAAAATATGAAAGTTATCCGAAATGTACCAAAATTTCACCTTAGGATAAATTCGATATTCCGAATCCAAAATGAATTCCATTTTCAAATATAAAATATATATAATTTCAAAAAGTAGGTATTACTATTCATAACGGCTAGTTTGATTAGTTGTGGTGTGTGTTAAAACTCGAAGTTGCGTACAACACACGCTACTGTTTTATTCAAAGGAAAGCGTACCGTGGAAGCTTGAGATGTTTCATTTTAAATTTTTTGATGTCTCCATTTAGTCAAAAAGTTTAAAATATTGTATTTAAAAAGGTTTCACTATCAAAAGTTGATAAAAGTGCAATACTGAAAATGAATCTGTTCTTGCATTATGACTAAGAAATTCATAATATGGATTCTAAAATTATAAGGATTATATAAAGTTTAAAAATTTAGTTAATAATATTCATGACCTCTTTTAATGTCTTTTTTTTTTGGTAAGTCATGGTGTGATTGAAATCGGTGTTTCGTGTAATGAAAGTTATTGAATTATTTTGAATAAATAACACACTATAAAATCTTGGGGTGTTACAATCAGTAAGGTAGAAATGTTCATAAAATCATTCTGAAAAGAGTTGTCAACAGACCCAAATGGGGAGATTGTTGGCTAAAAATACCTCGAGGTATCATTGCTACATTTTTGGGTTGGTTATGTTTGTTGAAAATGAAGGTTTCTATGGTGAATTGTTGAGTTCCATAGATGTTGTTGATAATCCATGTTGACAAAGAACCATGAAAAAGGAATGTATGATCTAAATATGGTACAAAAAGAGCAAATACATGGTGGCATCGTTTTCTAGTGTTTTCCAAATTTTTGGGGTCCAAAATTTGGAGTTTGGTGAGCATCGTGAAATATGGATTTCCTTGAAGGTCTCATAAAAATATGGAAAAGGCATGAGTTTTGTGAAGATGGGATTCTTGATGTGGATTCCGCGAAGACATGAAGAATGTTGATAATGTTCTTTGCAATTATGACGAGCTTCACGAACAATGGAGGTGAAGAGCATTATGGAGAAGCTTTACAGTGACGGCGCAAAGGAATTGAGAGAACACTCCACGATTACGACGAGTTCCGCAATCTGAAAAATTCCGTGGTGCTTCATGATATAGGGATAATTTATGTGGGAATTTTGGAGTTTCTCGATTGGATCTGACGTGGTACTGACTATGCATGAAAGTTTTGAGGGTCGAATAGAATCGCCTAAAAATAGGCATCATCTCCCCTCGAGAGAAGTAGAGAGTTTTCCAAGAAAAATTTGTTGCTATCAACTCGCGAAGGAGGTTCGTGAAGGCAGTTTTCTTTACGAAAGAAAGATCTTTGTGATGGATAATCTAGCTCCATGAAAGTGGTGTGTTCCATGTTGGCTATGTGAGATTCATGAAGGAAGTCGCTCTGTGACGACCTAATCTCTACGAAGGCTTAAGATTTTTGAAGGTTTGAGCTCCGCGAAGCTGTGTGCTCCATGAGGGAGTGAGATCTATGAATGTATGTGCTTCACGAAGAGGTAGGAACTTCGCGAAGTCTTGTTTGAGCTTCCCAAAATTGGGAGCTTCGCGAAGTAGGATTCTTTGGGAAGGTATTTCCAAAGGGTGTTTCCCAGTGATCAGTGGCAAATGGGTATTAATCAGTGGATGAAATTTTGACTTCAATTGATCATATACATACAATAGAGGATGCATTAATTAGTGATAACGAAGAGACCTATAGGTCTATAAATAGTGAGTGGATCTTCTGAAGAAGCAGTGATCTCACTTAAGTTGAGAGATCAGTCAGTTCTCAAATTGTGAATGGTTGTAAACTTGGAGGAACAATGAGTCTACTTCAAATTTGTAAATAGCAGTGAGCTTATATTGAATTCGGTACATCGACACATCGTCGGTGTATGCTCCTTGGATATAGCCCAATGAGGATGAACCAAGTAAGATTGTTGTATCCTGTGCATGCTTTAATTTTTCCGCACTTGGAAGGAGAGATAAAAGAGTTTTGTCCAATGATTAAACAAGATCAAAGGGGCAGTTGTTTTAATCTGTCATACCCTGATTCTCCCCCATCTTCGGGTATCTAGCATAGTGGACCTAACAATATCCAAGCAATAGGATATTCAAAAGCCAATAGTGAGGGCTATTAGGTTTCGATAAAATAGTAGGAGACTAATACATATATTATTTATTTATTTGTTGATTTTTTAGATAAAGTAGTAAAATTATGCTAATATTATTTTGTATAAACAACAATAAAATGAAATTATACATATCATTGTGATCAATAATTGATAAGGAAAACCTTCTCACCAACACAAATTTCCAAGAGTATAAAAGGCACCTACATTTCATACTTCATCGTGAAAGGAAATTGTATGTGTTAGAAGAACCTTTACCAGTCCCACCTAGAGATGAGGCAAGTGATGAAGAAATATCTCTCTATGTGAAACATCTGAATGATGTTATAGATTTTCAGTTATTTATGCTATCATCAATGTCCAATGATATTTTAAAGAAAAATGAGGATATGGATGCCTATAGCATGATGTCTCACCTTGGGGATCTCTATCAAGAGAAGGAAATAGAAGAGAGGTATCAGATCTCCAATTCCTTGTTCACAACCAAGATTAGAGAGCATGTTCTAGATGAGCCTCATGTAGTCAAGATTATCAGCTACATTGAATGTCTTTACATCTTAGGGATTAAATTCCCAGATGAGTTTCATGTAGATCTTATACTTTCATCACTTCCCAAGAACTTATCCATCTTTATTGTGAATTATAATATGAACAATATTGAGAAGATTCTTTCAGAACATCTGACATTGAATCACCAAGTGGATAAGGACATGGGGAGTGATAAACCCATAGTCTTTATGGTGAAAAAGAAAATGAAGAAAAAGGAAAAGGGCCCCAAGAATTATAAAAAGTCAAAGGATCTTGAGCACCGTTATTCCTAAAAGAAGAAAATCCAAATGTAGGGAAAGGAAAAATAAGTAGTATGTTTTTTATGTGGCAGGCTAGGCCACTGGAAGAGGAATTACAACCAGAAGAAAAGGGAAGATAAATTTGTGTTCATTATCGAGTGCAATATTTCTATATATACACATTCTGTATTAAATACATATTGTGGTTCTCTAATCTATATCCAAATGGAGTAATCGAGTATATTCATAAAGATTTCCAGAGGAGAGGTGTATCTGTGAGTTGCCAATGGTGCGAGGATAGATTATCTTTCCATTGGTGACTACCACCTTTCATTGTCAATGGGAATGATTTTGATTTTAAGAGATTTTGATTATGTACCTACAGTTACCAAGAATATAATTTATGTGTCATGTTTAGATACAGATGGGTTTATTTTGAAATTTTGAAATAAAAGTTGTTTCGTTTATAAGGAAAACATATGTTATAGTATAAAACATTTAAATAACGGTGTTTATGTATTAAATTATGAAATCCAGGTATTGGAAATCGATAACGAATCATGTTCAAATGACTCTATTACACCCAGTTATGGCATCACCATCTTGGTCATGTAAACAAGAAGAATTTTAAAAATATCTATCAAGATGTAATCATAGAATATTTTGATCTAAAGACACTTGATATATGTTATTCTTGTTTACATGGGAAAATGGGAAAACCACCATTCAATGGATAGGGTGAAAGGGCCACAAAGATTCTAGGATTGGTACATACTGATGTGTGTGGACCATTTTCAGTAAAAGATATAAGTGAAGGTTCCGGGCGCAGCAGAAGTGCGTGGGTGGATGTGCCCACTTGGCATTTTTTCATTAAAAATGATCAATTCGGGATCAATACGATGATAAACTCTAGTCTCCACAGATCAAATAATAGAAATAGACAAAGAAAAGGAAAGTCCCAAAACCACAAATTAGGATCGTTATAGGTTAAGTATAATTAATTTAATCAATTTAAAAGAAATATCTTTTGGGTGTTCTTTCTTCATTGATGTTCTAGATCACGTTCCGGTGTGATTCGTCGTTGCATCACAGAATCCCAGTGTAGACTTCCTCTAGCAGCGATCCACACGTGTACCACGTATCTCGGGACGTCGCCAAAGGAGTCTCCGGGTGCTAGCGTGGAGAAACCTTTTCTTGCGTTGTTCTCCTTAGATTTTCTTGATCCGATGGAAGAGGATCTCTCTCGGTCTTGAGAGTATTCTTGGAGGAAGAGGTTCTTTCAGCCTTGAAAGAATTCTCCAGAGGTGTTTTGCACAACAATTCTCTTGTGTGTTGGAAAAGAGTTGGGGTTGTGAGGATATTTATAATCAGGTTTGAGGTTGTAGAGTTATGACAATAAATAAACGCATTAAGTGTTTTATTTATTTCATTGACTCTTATTTAAAACCCCATGTCGAATAATTAATTCCTTGACATGCACCCATGCTAATTACAATAAATATCATTTAAAAAATATTATATCCTCGAAATCCTGACTGGAAAAACTACACAGCGTGTATTAATAAATACACGGCGTGTACTTGTTTTTCATTGAAAACTACACGGCGTGTACATTCAATGTACATGGCATGTATATCTTGTTTTAATTTATTCATTTCCTTTACATTAGGAAAACTACATGGAATGTAATTATTAATACACAATGTGTACTTGTTTTCCATGAAAAACTACACGGCGTGTAATCTTTAACACACGGCGTGTATATCTTGTTTTTCATTTCCTTCTTCCTCCATCATTAAAATGATTTAGGATTACTTGAATAATTATTAAACCACGTATGGGAATAATCTTTATTCTACTTGAGATACTTGAATACACTTATTTTGTGACCCTCTAGGCCACTTTCTCGTTGGCATTAGGCGGGCTTGCCTGAATCCCAAGATTACTGTCTAGCAACGGGTCAAGGTACCCAATAGAAAGAAGTTGATGCCGCATTGATATATCACCTCATACGAATGCTTACTGTGTAATTTAATCCCTCTGTCTCAAAATCTCATCAAGCAGTTTTCATGGCAGTGTCATAAACCAATATGCTTGATCCATCGTTCTTTGACTACCTGAAATAAACTCGAAGTTTACAACATGCCCATGGAATTTAATGCGATAGTTCAATTTCAATCAAAGGGCCGAGATATCAACTTCCTTAAATGGAAGGTACAAATCCTTCCTCTACTTATCCATTAACAAAATGTCATTCATGACACACCCAACATACCCTACTTCCGGCCAACTGTCTGC
The DNA here is from genome assembly GCA_963277665.1 of Viscum album. Taxonomy (NCBI): domain Eukaryota; kingdom Viridiplantae; phylum Streptophyta; class Magnoliopsida; order Santalales; family Viscaceae; genus Viscum; species Viscum album. The sequence continues at coordinate 1,401,266,090 of OY728156.1, read as the reverse complement.
ATGACAGTTTTCGTCAGTAAATCTAAGTGCACGAGTCATGAGATGAGATAATGATAATCTTCCAGTCTAAGGACCATTACACACGCTCGTAGATAGAAATGTCCGATGACACTAAGACTTGATGAATTTCTACTGGAGGGTCTGTTCTCATAATCTCCCATCTTGGAGATTACCAAGTGCGAACTCCCTGAGAGAGAGTCTCGTCTTCTTACGAGTACTCGCACAATACGGTCTGTATACTATGTGTCCTATCATAGTATGTTATCCAACCATAGAAATTTATTTAAGAATATATTTATAGAATTTCAAGGTTCTCATCATAGTGGGGATCTTCCATGAACTTATCAATGCAACAAATATTCCAGGACATTATTATATTATAGTCATGCAGAACAATGAACAATATATAATAAGTGAACATTCATGTAATAAATGTACAAAACAGTGGGTTCTCAGGACACCAAACCTTAAAAACCCCCACTTGGACTAGAGCCAACTGCCTACAACTTTTAGTCCGCTAGACCTCACATGATTATCATGTTTCTGCTGAGTCAAGGCTTTATTCAAGGGGTCCGCCACGTTTTCTTCCGTTGAAATACTTCTCACTACAACTTCACCTCTCTGAGAAAAATCCCTCAAGATATGGTACTTCTGAAGTATGTTCTTTGTCCGCTGATGTGACCATGTCTCTTTTTCAAGTTCCACCACTGCAGTATTATCACAATAGAGTGTGATAGGATCTTTACTACTTGGTACTACATCCATCTCTTGGACAAAGCTTCACATCCATACTACTTATTTAGCTACCTCAGAAGTTGCGATATACTCGGACTCCGCTATAGAATCTGCCACCACACTTTGCTTTGAACTCTTCCAGCTCACTACACCTCCATTCAAACTGAAGATGTATCCAATCTGCGACTTCATGTCTTCTTGATCAGTCTGGAAACTAGCATCTACATGTCCTTTGATGACTAGTTCCTCATCTCCTCCATAAACCAAGAACATATCCTTAGTACACCTTAGATACTTAAAGATAGTCTTGACTGCCACCTAATGGAGGTCTCCTGGATTATCTTGATATCTGCATAACGCACTTAATGCGTAAGAAAAATCTAGCCTCATACATAGCTAAACATACATGATTGACCTAATCACAGATGTGTAAGGGATCCTTGCCATTCTATTTATCTCCCCATGTGTCTGAGGACACATTTTCTTGGAAAGATGAATGTCACATGACACTGGCAACAATCCCCTCTTGGACTGTTCCATACTGAATCTCTTCAGTATGTTGTCAATGTATGTACTTTGACTCAGGCCCAACATTCTCTTGGATCTATCATGATGGATCTTGATCCCAAGAATATATGCTGCCTCACCCAAGTATTTCATGGAGAAGCATTTATGCAACCATGCCTTAACTGACTATAAGACAGGTACTTCATTTCCAATTAGTAATATGTCATCAACATATACTATTAGGAAAACGACTGCACTTCCACTAAACCTCTTGTAGACACAAGTCTCACATTCGTTCTTAACAAAGCCAAATTCCGTTACAGCTTCATCAAAATGAATTTTCCATAACCTTGATGCTTTCATTAATCCATAAATGGATTTCTGCAACTTGAATACCTTGTTGGCATTCTTTGGAGACACAAAACCTTCAGGTTATGTCATGTAGACATCTTCCTAGAGGTTCTCATTAAGGAATGCTGTTTTGACATCCATTTTCCAAATTTCATAGTCATGGTAAGTGACAATGGCCAACATGATTCTGATGGATTTCAGCATCTCAACCGGTGAAAAGGTTTTATCATAGTCAATTCCTTGATTCTATCTAAAACCTTTTGCAACCAATCATGCCTTAAAGGTGCTGACTTGCCCCTCCATGTACAGTTTCTTCTTGAATACCCATTTATTACCAATAGGCTTTACATCAACTGGTGGATCTACCAAAATCCAGACTTGGTTTTGGTACATGGAATCCATTTTAGAATTCATGGTTTCTTGCCACTTGGAAATGTCTGTGCCTTCAAATACTTCCTTGTAGGTAAGAGGATCATCATTGTCAACCAATAATGAGTCACCATCCTCGGCGACAAGAAAACCATATCATTATAGTTATCTCACCTCTCTCCTGATCCTACGCAGTTCTTGTGTCTCTGGAACAGATTGTTCTTCCATGGGGATTTGTGGAATCTGTTCTTATACCAACTCCTGTGTATCTTGAGCCTCGACTTCATTGAAGTCTATCTCGCTCCCACTATCTCTTTTGGAGATGTGCTCCCTCTCAAGGAATATGGCGTGTCTTGCCACTGTAACCTTTTTGTCTCAGGGTTTTTATAGGTAATATCCCCTTGTTTTCTTGGGATATCCTATAAAGATACACTTTGTGCCTCGGGGTTCAAGTTTGTTACCTGAAGAGGCCTTAACAAATGCTTCCCTATGCCACACATGTAAATTTGATAACATGGCTTTGCGTCCACTCCATAACTCGTATGGAATACCATTTATCGATTTAGTTGGTACTTGGTTTAGTATTTGTGCTGCTGTTTGTAATTCATATCCCCAAAAGGATAATGGGAGACTCGCATGAATCATCATTGATCTCACCATGTCCAACAGGGTGCGGTTCCTCCTTTCACTTACACCATTCCATTGAGGTGTGTAAGGGGGAGTGAGTTGAGATAGAATCCCAAACTCCCGTAAGAAATCAATGAAGTCCTGATTAAGATATTCTCCTCATCTGTTTGAGCGGAGTTTCTTAATCTTCTTACCAAGCTGGTTCTCAACTTCATTCTTGTATTATTTGAACCGATCAAAATAATCCAACTTATACCTCATTAAGTAGATATATCCATATCTACTAAAATCATCAGTAAAAGTTATGAAGTATGAGAACCCACCCCTTTCTTCAACTGGAAATGGTCCACACACATCTGTGTGAACTAATTCTAGAAGATCATTATCTATTTCACCTTTCCCACTAAATGGGGATTTTCTCATTTTGCCTTGTAGAAATGCATGACATACACCAAGTGGTTTTAGTTCAAAAGAATCTAAATACCCATCTTGATGCAATTTTTTCAAACTTTTATCATTGACATGACCTAGCCAGTGATGCCAAAGTTGGGTGTGGTATGAGTCATGTGAATTTACTTTGTCATCGATTGACATTACTTGTTTTGTGTAGTTTAACACATAGAGGCCATTATATAAATGTTCCCTACTAAAACAAATGCCATCTTTATAAAAGTAGCAACATCCACTTTCAAACTTGAAGATGAATCCATCAGTATCTAATCTGGATACTGAAATAATATTTTTGGTTACAGAGGGTACATAATAAAATCCTTTCAAAATCAAGACCATCCCAGTAGGTAATGTGAGATGCTAGTCTCCGGCAGCAACAACAACGAGTCTTGCTCCATTGGCTCCTCGTAGATCCACCTCACCTCGATCAATATTTCTGAATCTACTTGGTTTCTATATTTGGATACAGATGTGAGCACCACAAGCAGTATCTAATACCCAATTAGTAGAAATAGATAGATTGCGTTTGATAACAAATGCACCTGAAGCTTCCCCGTGATTCATTGGATGGGTGCAGTTTTTCTTCCAGTGGCCCTTCTTGCCACATGCGAAACAAATAGCATCATGTTCCGTTTCCTCCCCTTTGATCTTCCTTTTCTTGGAAGGCCTTGAAGAGGATTTTGTCTTAAAGCTCTTCTCCTTCCTTTTACTTTTATTTACTATAAGGACAAAAGGTTTTTCACACTTCATGTCATTATCTACTTGGAGAATAAGGATAAGAAGATCATCTAGAGACTTCTCAATGTTGTTCATGTTGAAATTAACAACAACGTTTGAGAAGCTCTGGGGGAGTGATGCAAGAATGATATCGGTGCCCAGTTATTCAGGGAGTTTAAACCCTATAACCTCCAAGTGCTCAATGTATCCAATGATCTTGACTACATCAGGCCCGGCTGGGGCACCCTCTCCAAGCTTGCTCTAGAATAGAGCCTTGTAGATCTCAAACCTTTCCTACCTTGCTCTCTCCTGGTATAGACCACGTAGGTGATCGAGCATGCTATAGGCATCCATGTCCTCATGAGACTTCATGAGCTCACTTGACATTGATGATAGCATCAAACATTGAACGTCGAGTGTATTGCTCAAATGATGATCATAGACTAGGAAATATTCATCACATGCCCCTTGGGTAGGAGGAATAAGAAGTGAGGACTCCAGCACGTAATACTTTCGTTCATGGCGTAGGACAACCCGAAGGTGCCTAAACCATTCCTGAATGTTAATGCCGGTGAGGATATTGCCTTTGTCTATAATTTATCATAGAGAAAATGTGGTTGATGTATTTTTCATCTTGATTCTACAATTTAAAAGAGCATATTTATTAGTACTTTCTTGATTACATTTTATGAGAAATAATAAATTCTATTAAGTCTCCCACTATTTTATCAACTCTCAATGGCCCTCACTATTGAACTCGGAATGTCCAGTTTCTTTGACATTCTAGTGGAAAGGATCCATATTCCCCTTCACATAACCCCAAAAAGGGTTGGTCAAGCTATTTGAAGGTATTTAGGTAGGTAAGTCTTTGTCAACTGTGAGCTTACTGTTCCATGATCTATTGAGTGGACTCCCCAACCCTGAAATACTATCTTGGATTTCCTCAACTCTTGACTATAATATTACATCAAGTCTAGCAAGGGCTACTTCTCTTAATGTAATATGGTTAAATCAACCCAAAACCTTTCACAAGGGCTTCCTTTATAAAAGTAACTGTCCCAACAAGGGTTGGTCAAAAACATAGTTTTATTGAGTCTTGACCTTAATCAAGTAATGGAAGGCTTGGTCTGACTTAATATGGTATTTGAGGGATTTTATTCTTTATGCATAGTTTTTCATTATCACATTCTTATTATTATTATGTGATGCTTTCTTAAGTGATTAACCATGCTCCGATAATGTTTACACATAGTCCGGTTTTATTTTATTCCATCTTTGAATTCTTGGTCATTAATTATGTTATCGCGACAACAAATACATAATAAATAAACCATGAAATCAGACAGAAATAAAATAAAATGGCATGATCATGAGATTTTATTGGTTAGCTTATCTAACGGCATGATAAGCTAACCCTGACCTAAGGAAAAAAACCTTGAACCGTTGGTTCGTGTTTTGCAGCTCACACCTGTCCACCTTTGTATCTTCTTAGGTTGGTTTCGCCTCAGATTCAGGTCTTGAACCGTCTCCTCCATCTTGGGAGATCCTCCATTACATGGGGTTTACATTAAAGAAACCATGGGCACGCAAGACATACATTTTATTGAAATAAGGCTCGCAGGCCAATGAATTTAAATTAAACAAATTTAAATGAAACCAAACACACATACAAAGGGTCTATGTTCTAGATCATGATCATCCATAGCATGAAACACCATTTACATATATTTAGAATTCAATGTCTTTTAATAGTTCTTTCCTTTAAGATAAGTCATGCTTGAAATTAATTAAATATGATCTTATAATTAATCAATTCTTTATCTTAAATTCCTTTATGAATTTCCTTGAGAATATTCTCATCCATATCCCTTGTACAGGTCTTTGTACTTTTGGAGGAAACCTGGTGAAATTCCATTTCTGGAAAGTACACGACGTGTAGTTTATATTTACACGATGTGTATTTCTTTTCACCCCTTATTCAAAGTACACGCTGGGGGCTTTGGCATGTTTTATCTACTTTGGAAATTTTGGAGTACACGGTGTGTATATGAATCATATACGGTGAATACTTCCTTGTTACGTGGTAATTGGCTTGGCAATCCCGTGTATGCGGAACATGACTTTTCCTTGTACACGGTTTCACCTGGACTGGATCGGACTAAATAGCGTGTTGCTCTGACATACACGCCGTGTATTCCAGTTTCCACACGCCATTCAATTCTGGTTAACATGGCGTAATTAATTCTTAGGGATACTCAATTCACTCGGTGTGGTTCGGCGGACTAGTACCAGTTCATTGATCCTAAGTACACAGTATGTAGTTTTTAATTACACGCCGTGTATTCCCGTGTTGTACAGACAGAAAGAGGGGCTCCTCCAGACGAGTTCCTCGTTTTTAATTTAATCAAAATTAAAATTAAAAGGCCTTTTCTATGATATGAATCGAGAAACGAATGAGGAAGAACAGATCTCATTTATTCGTATTTATAGAATAATTTATTTCTAATAGAATCAAATATAAATGCGTAAATTATCAATGAAAATTAAATAACTATAATCAACGTTGTAACCTCCCTCTGATAACATTTGAAGGTTCCAGGCGTAGCGGAAGCATGTCGGTGGATGTGCCCACTTAGATTTTTGTCATTAACAATGATCAATCTGGGATCAATACGACGATAAATGTTAGTCTCCATGGATCGAATCATAGAAATAGAGAAAGAAAAGGAAAGTCCTAGAACCAAAAAGTAGGATCGTTACAGGTTGATTATAATTAATTTAATCAATTTAAAAGAAATACCTTTTGGGTGTTATTTCTTTGTTTATGTTCTTGATCACATTCCGGTGTGATTCATCATTGCATCGCAGAATCCAGGTGTAGAATTACTCTAGTGGTGATACACACGTGTACCTCGTATCTCGGGACGTCGCCAAAGGAGTCTCTGGGTTCTAGCATGGAGAAACATTTTCTTGCGTTGTCCGCCTTAGATCGCCTTGATCCGATGGAAGAGGATCTCTCTTGGTCTTGAGAGCATTCTTGGAGGAAGAGGTTCTTTCGGCCTTGAAATAATTCTCTAGAGGTGTGGTGCACAACAATTCTCTTGTTTGTGGGAAAAGAGTTGGGGTTGTGAGGATATTTGTAATCAGGTTTGAGGTTGTAGAGTTATGACAATAAATAAACGCGTTACGTGTTTTATTTATTTCATTTAATCTTATTTAAAACCCCATGTCCAATAATTAATTCCTTGACATGAACCCACGATAATTACAATAAATATCATTTAAAACAATATTATATCCTCGTAATCCCAACTGAAAAAACTACACGGCGTGTACTTGTTTTTCATTGAAAACTACACGACATTTAAATTAAATGTACATGACATTTATATCTTTTTTTCATTTATTAATTTCCTTTCCATAAAGAAAACTACATGGTGTGTAATTATAAATACACGGCGTGTACTTGTTTTCCATGAAAAACTACACAGCGTGTAATATTTAATACACGATGTGTATATCTTGTTTTTCATTTCCTTCTTCCTCCATAATTAAAACAATTTAGGCTTCCTTGAATAATTATTAAACCACATATGAGAATAATCTTTATTCTACTTCAGATACTAGAATACACTTAGTGTGTGACCCTCTAGGACTCTTTCTCATTGGCATTAGGCACGCTTGCCTAAAGTCCAAGATTACTGTCTAGCAACGGGTGAAGGAACCCAAGAGAAAGAAGTTGACGCCATATTTACGTATCACCTCATACGAACACTTACTGTGTAATTTAATCCCTTTGTCTTAATATCTCATCAAGAAGGTTTTATGGCAGTGTCATAAACCTATATGCTTGATCCATCATTCTTTGACTACCTAAAATAAACTCGTCATTTACACCATGACCATGAAATTTAATGCGACAGTTCTATTTAAATCAAAGGGCCGAGATATCAACTTCCATAAATGGAAGGGACAAATCCTTCCTCGAATTATCCATTAACAACATGTCATTCATGATGCACCCAACGTACCCTACTTCCCGCCAACTATCTGCGTGACCGTTTTTGTCAGTAAATCTAAGTGCGCAAGTCATGACATGAGTTAATGATAATCTTCCAGTCTAAGGTCCATTACACACACTCTTAGATAGCAATGTTCGATGACACCAAGACAAGAGGAATTTCTACTTGCAGTTCTGTTCTCATAATCTCCCATCTTGTAGATTACCAAGTGCGAACTCCATGAGAGAGAGTCTCGTCTTCTTATGAGTACTCGCACATGACGGTCTGTATACTATGTGTCCTATAATAGTATGTCATCCAACCGTATAACTTTATTTAAGAATATTGTTATAGCATTTCAGGGTTCTCATCATAGCGGGGATTTTCCATGACCTTATCAATGCAAAAAATATTCCATGACATTATTATATTATATTCATGCAGAACAATGAACAATATATAATAAGTGAACATTCATGTAATCAAAGTACAAAACACTTGGTTCTCATGAAACCAACCCTTACAATAAGTGGATATTAATAATTCAGAAATTTTATTGGTGACTTGAGTAGATATGGATATGTTTAATTAATGAGGTATAAGTTTGAGTACTTTGAAAAATTTTAGGAATTCATGAATGTAGTAGAGAATAAACATGGTATAAAGATAAAGAAGCTTCGATCAGATCAGTGTAGTGAATATCTTAACCAAGAGTTCATCAACTTTCTATGGGAGTTTGGGATTCTATCTCAACTCACTCCACCTTATACACTATAGTGGAATGGTATTATTGAAAGGAGGAATCATAACTTGATAGACATGGTAAGGTAGATGATGAGTCATGCTGATCTTCTATTTTCCTTTTGAGGATATGCATTACAAACTATGGAGTAAACATTAAACCAAGTACCAACTAAAGTGGAAAATGGAATTACCTTCGAGCTATGGAGTGGAAAGAAACCTATTTTATAACATACACATGTATGGGGTTTTGAAGAAGTTTTTAAGGCCTTCTCAAGAAATAAACTAGCACCCTAGGGCACAAAGTTTATCTTTGTAGGGAATCCCAAGGAAACAAAGGGATACTACCAATACATCACCTAAAACAAGAAAGTGACTGTCACCAGACAAGCCTTATTTCATGAGAGGAAGAAAATATTAAAAAAGAATAGTTGGAGAAAAATTGATTTTGAAAAATTTGATGCACAAGATACACTAGAGTTGGTACAAGAACATATTTCACAGGTCCCCAGGGAAGAAGTAGTTCCTGAAACCCAAGTACTATGTAGTAGTGTAAGAGATTTAAGAGGACTAGAGAGATATGGTTTTCTAGTCACTGAGTATGGTGACTCATTATTGGTTGACAATGATGAAACTCTATCCTACAAGAAGATAGTAGAGAGCTCAGAATAAGTAAGATAACTAGAATATATGAATTTTGAGATGGATTTTATGTATCAGAACCATGTTTGGGTTTTGGGAGATGCTCTAGTTGATGTAAATCCTATCAGATGAAAATGGTTATTCAAGAGGAAACTGGACATAGAAGGTAAAGTAAGTACCTATAAAGAAACACTAGTGGATAAAGTGTTTAAACAACATCATTTAATTGACTATGATAAAATATTTTCTCCAGTTTCCATGTTTAGATCTATCATAATCATACATGCTATAGCAGGTTACCGGGACTATGTGATTTGGAATATGGATGTCAATACTTCATTCCATAATGGGAACCCTAAGGAAGATGTCTATATTAAACAATAAGAAGGGTTTGTGACTCCAGGTGATTCCAAAAGTAATTTCAAGTTATATAGATCCATTTATTGATTGAAGAAATCATCTAGGTCATGAAAAATTTGATTCGATGAATCCATAAAAGAATTTGGTTTCATTAATAATGAACGTGAGATGTGTGTTTACAATAGGTTTAATGTGAATGTAGTTTTTATCCTAGTAGTATATTTATATGAAATATTACTTATTAGAAATGACATACTAGTCTTACAATCTATTAAGGACTAGTTAAACAAGGGTTTCTCCATAAAGGACTTAGGAAAGTAAGCCTATATTCTAGGGATAAATATAATTTGTGATAGATCCAATAGGTTTCTTGGTTTAAGTCAAAGTACATATGTTGACCGGATACTAAATAGATTTAGTACGGAACAATCCAAGAAGGAATTGGTTCCAATGTCACTTGGTTTACATCATTATAATAAAATGTGTCCTTAAACACACCATGATAAAGAGAGAATGAGTAAGATCCCATATGATTTGGTTATAGGATCAGTAATGTATGCCATGTTATGTACTATTATTGATGTTGCATATGATATGAGCATGTTAGTCTGATAACAAGAAGATCTAGGAGAACAACATTGGACTGATGTTAAGGCTATCCTTTAGTATCTGAGAAGAACTAAGGATATGTCCTTAGTATATAGAGGAGATGTTCATTAGAGGTTATACTGATTCCAGTTTACAAATAGATCAAAATGATTTGAATTTGAAATCAGGATATGTTTTCCATCTTAATAGAGGAGTTGTGAGCTGAAAGAGTTCAAAGAAGACAGTTTTTGCTAATTCTATAGCGGAGTTTGAGTATATAATAGATTTTTATGTATATAAGGAATAAATTTGGATTCAGAACATTATCTAGGATCTTGATGTGGTTCCTAGAAGTAAAGTCTCCATCACATTGTCTTCTGATAATACTACAATGATGCCTCTTGAAAAAGAGACAAAGTCACACCAATGGACAAAGCATATACTCTGAAAGTATCACTTATTGAGGTATTTCTACCAGAGGGGTGAAGTTGCAGTGAACAGAGTAACCATGTAAGAGAAAGGGGTAGACCCCTTGACTAAAAGACTATCTCTACATAAACATGAGTATCATGTGAGAGCTAGTGGACTGAAGATTTTTAGTAGTTGGCTCTAGTGAAAGTGGAAGTCTGTTGGAGTTAGTTCCCTTGAAACTACTTCTTTGTACTTTTTGATAAACAAGTATTCATTGATCTGAATAATAATAAACTACTTATCACATCATGATTATTCTTATGTGTGGCATAGCATATGATAATGTCCTAAGTGTAGCTATCACACTAAAAGGTAATAGCAGTTCCTCGATATAATGAGAGCCCAGAAGTGCTGTGACACTTTTCTTGAATATAAGTTATATAGCCAGATGATATCATTTGAGGGAAAAAAATGAAACAGGCTATCCGGGGTGGAGACTCATAGGACTTTTATGAACCTTCTCATGGTGTACGACCTTGGTAATATCCGGTATGGATATTATGAGAATGAGGCCCACCAGTAGGAAATACACATTTCTATGTGTCATTGGATGTTCCTATATAGGGATGTGTGTATTAGTACTTAGAATTTAAGATTATTATTAATGATTATTGTGAGTCACAAAATAATATGTATTGATGAAAACCATGATGACAAATATTTACAGCGAGGTAGGATATGTTGGGTGCATTACAAGTAATATTGAATTAATGAATAATGAGAGAAAGGATTTATCCCTTATGTTATTTAATGGATGTTAATATCACATTCGATTTGATGGAAATGATATAGAATAAATTAATCCCTAGACATGGTTTTATATAGGCAAGTTCTATTTCTAAAAATTTAAAGAAAGAGATAATTAAGAACATAGGTTGATGGAACTAGCATGAAACCTGCTCGATTTGAGATATTTTGATAAAGGAATTATATTAAATAGTAAGCATCCATATGGGGTGACATGTCGTTTCAACACTAACTTATTTCCCCATGGGTTCCTTGGTGCGTTTCGGGATGATAACCTTGTAATTTAGGATGACTCTCCAATTTTCACTGAGAAAGAGGCCTAGAGGGTCACACACTAAGTGTATCTAGAATCTCAGTTAAATAATATATTATTATTTACTATTTAATAGGTTAAAGAAACATAATTTTAGTACATGGTTTAATAATTAATCATTTATTCTTGATCGTATATAAAGTATTTTTTTTCTCTTTAGTAAATATAATATTTAATTATTTATTGGAAAATAATACAGTGATATTTATTTAATAAATAAATGGAAATTATTCAAGGTCTAATAAATATTGTGAAGGAACAGAAAACAAATATTAATTGTCTAGTGAGAAATAATAATATTTAATGTTATTTGATTAAATAATATTTAATTATAACATTCAAGTTAAGCACGTGTTGAGAAAAAATAATATTAGTATTATTATTTGATATGGGTATTTTCTAGAATTAAAAAAATAATTAAGGGAACTTTTTTAATTATTTTATTTTAAACCTAGAAATATAAATACCCAATTATGTTATTTTCTCAAGACCTAATTCAGTTGTTCCCAACAATCTTAGAGAATTCTCTCAACCCTAGAGATCTCTCTTATCCAAGAATTCTCCCAAGAATGGAAAGCAATCCTCCTACACCAAATCAAGGAGAATGCTTTGGAACATATTCTTGAGGAGATCAAGGTGAATGATGCAAGCACAAGGATATTTCATGATAGCGCCTAGAGACACCTTCAACAACATCAGGAGATTCTTGGAACACATGTGGATCACTTCAAGAGGAAATCTAAACATGGTTTCTATAATACAGTGACGGTGCACCACATATGTGTCTCCATATTAATCAATGAAGAATGAATCATTTGGAGGTAATTATTTATCTAATTAAACATAATTATAAACTATATGTGTTAATCTCCTCTCTCTAGTTCCGACATGATTAATGTTGCCCATATTTGATTCAATTCCATTGATCATGATGATTAAACATTATATAGATCATGGATTGATCATCAATAATGACAAAAAAGAAATGTTGGGAACCACCTATCACATGCTTCCTTTGCACCCAGAACCTAAAAAAAATGTATATGGAAGGGAAAACAAACTATCAGGTTCTGATGAAGAGTTATATAGAATATGGTCATGATAAAGATAAAAATTACACAACCATACATCTATGATTAGTAAAAAGGTCATTGGTATCTTAGTTAGAAAAGTTAACAAAGAACTTTTTTGTTTTAAAATCCTTTTCCTATGGTTAAGTAATTCATTTACTTCCTAAAATAAGAACATACAGAAACATGCTTACTTAATAAGTAAAATTTCACCCTTTAATCAATTTCCACCACAAACCCATCTTTTTCTCAAAATGATGAGTTTCTAAGATAAAATTTTCATGCGTGAAGAATTTGAATCAACTTCTATGGATAAAAAAAATCTACAAATGTATGAATATCTAATTATTATATCTTTATACATTAACTAAAACCAAAATGGCCAGGATAAAATAATATAATTTCCTAAAAATATTAAACTTTTAAATAATAATAAAAATTTAATCTTGAAAATTCAATAGTAATACCCAATGTTCAATATAAATAATTCAGAAAATAGCTATATTTCCTAAAAAATATTCTAGACTAAGATTAAAACACAAAAATTAGAAGTATTTGATAATATAGTCTTCCAAATAACATCAATAACTCTTATTTTCTTATACCAAATATTTAATTGCCTAAATCAAATAATCTCCAAGATATGCTAACCATTTCCATAAATTACCTAAATTAATATTAGTTCGAAATAAAATCATATTTGACCCCAAAATCGAATTCAACCTTAATTATTTATAATATTATATTTACTTCAATCTTATTGGATTCCCAAAATAGAAAACATCTTACTAAATAACACTAATCACTAAATCACTAAATCAATTTGATAAACTAAAGTCCATAAAATCAAAACACCTTTATCAATTAAATAGTTTAACTAAAAAAATTTATGTGAACCACAACATCATGTATGATAGTGGTAGGCACTATACCCTTGTCTCCCTTTGATTGTAGGTTCAAGCCCATCAACCTTTCCAGATGTGATGAATTTTAAATAAACATACATGTTGTTATTTTTATAAAACCATATTAATATAACTTCCAAAATAAATATGATGTACATCCTTGAAATAAGTTTAATCATTAAATAGACTTTTGACTAAGGTTTTCAATACAACCACAATAAATAAATAATTCATCCATTTATTTCCACATAGGACCTTATTTGGTCTAGAGTTTATCCAATAGAAGAGGTATTTGACTTAGGTATTTCCCTAGATCCAAAAATTTATTGCAATGAACTAAAAATGTAATCTTAGGATGTGTTTTATTTCTTTCCATTGTACTCTTCATTTCCCCCCACAATTCTTTTCTTTATGTCCTTATTTCGCACACATAAATCATTTCACCATTTTATAGAGACAATTTCTCATGTGTCTCCTTCAACATTTCTTACATGATAGAAATAGAGCCTTCTTTTCTATATGTCTCCACCACTAGAGCTCTTAGAAAACTCTTACCTTCTCTTATTTGGTGAGTTTGAGAGTTTGTTAAGGTATATGTTATTAATCTTATTTTGGGGAAACTAAATAAGAATGAACAAGATATATTTCACTCCTATCAACATCCCATTTTGTTTTTCATTTCCACCACCTTGTTAACCATGTTCAATGTTTACATTACTCCTTCGGGTTCTATCCATTGACTAAAACTAGAATACACAGTGTGAGTAATGATAGTCATAGTGAGAAAAACATATAATAATTTATAGAATATCATGAAACCATATTTTCAACATCAAACACCCTCTGTTATTCATTTTCATCATTTATTCAAATCATTCATAATGGTTTGTGAAGAAGATTTGAATTATCCTAAGAATATCCCCTAGGATTGTTAAACTAGATGTGTAGTAAGGCCCATTATCGTTTACCAACTTATGCTTAAGTTAGGACCGACATACCTTTTCATAGTTGTTACTTATAGGTACATATGTCCCAAAACCACATACACTTGTATATATTAATAGAGATGTATTGTTTGGGAAATCACATAATATCTATATAACTGAAAGTTTAGGATATTATTCTATACTTATCCTCAAATTCTACCTTAGGTCTATGTTCTCTAATATATGTTTTCTTAAATCTAGTTCCCAATGTTACTTCTAAACTTCCTTTCATACCAACTGTAGCGCCCCAACCCCAGTAATCCCAATGCTAGTTTCTAATACCATTACATTGGCATGATTACAAGGGAATGAAACTCGAAAGACCGACCAGTTTATTAGTATTAGTATACCAGATATATACATGAGCCTTGTATTAAAAATGAACACACTAATTACAACATAATTTTATTTCTTTTGAGGATAAATATATTATATCTAAAGTATTCTTACGTATATTTACTAGTACACTTCTTGTATTTCATGGGAAGAAAACAAAATAAAGGTGATCTCAAATGCTTAGTAAGGGTGTGTAAAATGGAAGAAATAATGAATTAATTAAAATAAATCAACATAGTAAGGTAAATAACTGTTAACACATGCCATTCATATAATTGGATAGGGAATAATCAATATGGAAAGGTAATTAACTAAAACACAAGCCATTTAATCAATAACATGAGAATGAAATGTGTCCATAGATAATGTCAAAGCAATAATCTCATGGATAATAATAATAATTGAATTCTCAAAAGAGGAAATGTTTAATTATCGGATTCCATATTTCCTAGGTACATAGTCCCTTTAATAATAATACTTTTCAAAATAATGTTTATCATATCAAGTAGAAACACATATTATTTGGCCAACTGTTTCATCTCATGAGACTACCGATGCATTGAGGGGATTCCATTAAATGGTCCCCAACCTGTATTGTACCATTCCAAAGAATTATTCATATATCGAATAATCGATTTAAAAAAATTAAATCAAAGTTTCACATAATACTTTGAAACAATTAAATACCATGAAGATAATGAGATTTATGATATTACATATCAAATAATAGTATACATACACCACACATAAGAAATAAGTGGTGAATAAGGCTTACATATCACAGAAGTAAAAGTGAGATGAGAAAATCCTAACTATTTTATAATAATTTATTTAAAAGGATGTATATTTATAAAATAAATTATTTTCTATGAAAATAATCTCATAAACTTTTAAAGAAATCTATAAAACATCAGGTAATTATGATGGGGGAAAATTCTGTTCATGCCGTATAAGTTTAAAAAAACATTCCTTTTACTTTTGTAAGAATAGTCCTAAAGTACCTTATTTTGGAAAACAACATGAAGATTTATTTTAAATATTTTTTTAGAAAGTAAAAAAGGGGTAAAAACGAATATAAAAAATCATTTAATAATATCAAAAACATTTTTTATTTTTTTATAAGACACTAACATGAAAGATAAATATTCCCTAATGGATACTTAAATAAAAAAAATCCTGAATAACGATGAGATTGTGAAATAAATACTTATAATTTAATAATCATTAGAATCATATTACCATGAAATAATGAAAATTATATGGATATAAATATATCATAATATTCATAATAATACTCATAAAATATTTTCATGGTTGGTATATAAATTACAAAAAATAAATAATTGGTGTATAAGACATGTGTCCCATAGAAATAAAAGTGAGACAAAGATCCCTTACCACTTGTCTTGAATCTCATCATACTTGTTCAAAAAAACTATTTAATAAATTTAGGTTTATTATAAATCTATCATAGAATAATATTAATTTCGGTAATACCATATATGATTTACTTATGGATTTTTATTACTTGTTTATTAATAATTTCAAGTTAAAGTTATGTTTCGGGTAATAATTGATTTGTTTTTTCATCTGTTTTTATTTTTTTATATTTTTGATAATATTAATTTATACAGATTTAATTATCTAAACCATTATAAAAATTACACATATATCATATATATTCATTATATATTCATTTATAGTAATTTATTAAATATAGAAATAGAAAATGAAATACAACATTCATGGAGATAGTAGGTCGTACGTATGTATGAACGTTGTTTCCATTTTCTTGTCATATAAAAGGAAATAAAGTAATTAATGGAAATATAGTAGAATTATTATGTCATATATTCCATATAAATTCACTAAACTCATCATTAATACATTCCATGTAAAGTGTGAACATATCACATCATTTTGAGGAGGTGGAAGTCCAGACGTCCACAAACGAACTTATCGTATTTATACAAAATAGAAAACATGAAAGTCTGTGTTATATAATAAATAAATAAGAATAAATAAATCATTAATATCACATATATCATATAAAAATATGAATTACATCATAATTAACAACCATTAAATGTGATAATAGATGAATGAACAATATCGGTTCTCGAGGCGGTAGTCCTCCGTACACACGAACGATGATTGTATATCCCATTTGATGGAAGTATGTGTGAGGTTATATAAAAAACATTTATATAAAAACATTAATATAAAAACATATCAATATATTTAAGATAGTGATTTTATTATATAAATATGAAATAAAAATAATCTAATGGTTTTAAGGAAGAAATAAAAAAAATGTTCATTTATGAATGTTACTTATTCTTTTGATACCTCCTTTTGATTTTCACAAAAGGACTTCTTTAGTTGGATTTATGCACAATGTAAGGCTTATTGGATTAACAAATAAAATTTTAGAGGATAAATTCATAGATTTTGGTTGAGATATAAGGCTCAAATTGGTGTGAGGAAGTGAGGTAGGAGGTTCCCTTTTACAATTGAGGTGAGGGGTATTTTTGGAAACTCTCAAAATAATAATTTAATATAAATTATTGTTTAATTTAAAATGGATTAAAAGTGATTTATTTAGAATATAATATTATTAGGGGTAAAAATAATTTCAAAAAAATAATTTTTTTACATGTTTTATTCAAATTATTACGGTTCTCTCTTGACTTTAACCCTTAGTTAAACCCTTTAACTCTTAATGTGAGAACTTTTATTTTTACATTATAAGGATTAATATAGTTACTATAAGAGGAAAAAATAACCATAAATTGGTATTGGATGAAATTTTAAAGCCTAATAAATTAATTTGGACCAATGTTTTATTTTTATAAATTTTATATCATTTAATAAAATATTATTTATTTTAATAAACCAATAATGTCAATTTGGACACTATTCATTTATTATATTTTTTAAAAGTATAAATACACAAGATAACATTGTAAAAAAAATATTCAATGCATCTATGATATTTCTATATAATCTAAAAAATTCGTTCCTGTCGTTAATTATATAAAATTATATTTATTTTAATATTTGAATAACATTTATTTTATATGTCCATTAATTAAAAAATTACCCCATCATCATTATGGAATCCTTTAATTTAATTATTTCTTCTCTAAAAATTATAAATAAATTATCATGATTAATATAAACATTTTATATTAAAACTTACTTCATATAGAAGAATATATCTTCTAAATAACCATAAATTAAAAATGTACAACTTATTAAAAGCATGAGTTTAAAATATTGGACTTTCCATAAAATAAAATACTAAAAAGGGATTTAAGTCATCCAAGTGGGTAAAAGAGGCCATAAAATCAGTCTATGGTTGATTTCAGTTGAGAATATATCATCCAATAAAATTATAACAAGTGTTAGGGTAATTTTTTAATTCTTATAATATTATGTTCACCCTCAATTACCCGATTTACCCTTAACTGTTGTAATTAAAAGAATACAAAAGTTATTATTCATACTATAAAAAAATAAAAGGAAACTATTTACATAATTTAGAACCACTGATTCCAAATAAGAAATATATTTTTCAAAATTCAAAACATAGAAGTTGTAGTAATTAATTTAAAATTAATCCTGTTGACTGAATGCAAAAACAAGTTTTTAAAGTGAAAACACTCCAAAGATTGAAATGTTTTTATATCCAAATTCAATGTAAAATTTATTAAAATGACCTAAATTATATTAAATAATAAAAAATTGATCTACCTATACTTTAAAACTAATTAAAAATATAATTTAACATAATAAATTATTTATATGGAAAAACTATTTTCATTTAAAATTCAGTATTTTCCATTATTCACTAAAAATTTAAATTTCTTGGAAAAATTAAAAAAATAAACACAAGTAACTTTTGATATTCAGATTTAAAATAATTTTTTTAAATATAATTTATAAAAATTTGAAAACCTATATTTAAAATAAGTTATCCATCAAAAGGCGGTAAAAATGCTTTTATAAAAATATAGGTTTTTATGTATAATATCAGGGTTGTTCTTATCTTATGTCTAGAAAGCACATAAGTTAAAATTTAAATATTATATTTAATATAATATAATATATATATATATTTATATATTTCATTAATATAATATAAAAAGAGATATTTTTTTATTTATTGGTATAAAACACAATTGTATATAGTCAAATATTTTTTTTAGAAAAACATTTCCTTTTATTTTAAAAATGGATTAATTTTCATTTATAAATAATTGGTCTCAAAATAATTAATTATATATAATTTTTAAACCATATTTTCATAATTCAATTCATATTTTTCTTTCTCGCCATTCTAACGGCTAGGTTATAAGAGTAATAATTTAATAATAAAATTTAGTTGTTTTTTAAGCTCGGTGTTTCATACAACGTAAGATTTCTGAAGGAGTAACTTTTAAAATAGATATACCATAAAATCATGGGGAGTTACATGTTTGTATTATAATCACACTATACATATTAATCTCAATGTGCATGCAATATTCATGGCCAAAGATTCAAATGGGGGTAAGGGACCTACTTAGGGCAGTGGTACAGGAGGAGGAGGTTGGTTGAGTAAATATAGGGATAGAATCTTAGATCATTTATAAGTATACCAATTTATTTATATTTTCCTTTTTATTATTTCATATAGTTCTGATGCATTTGGGTATATCTTGACTTTTTTATTGGATATTGTATGTTATATTATGATAGCATGTGATGTTGTTGTTATTGATTCCTCTTTGTGGTCTTCCATTATTTATCATTTTAAACGTTTCTATGCTATCACATACACTTATTGTTTATCTAATACCATGGAAATATTATCATCATGGTTTCTTTTAGGCCCTCCCTACTAGTTTTAAGCCTCTTATAAATGGAGAGTCATATATAATTTCATGTGGTGTGCCTCATCCTAGACCAGGTGATCTAGGTTTGGGTGTTATAAAATGGCATCCAAACTCCATTTTCTTTTTTCTATCTATTTAGTAAGGGTATGAATTATATAAGTAATTACCATGAATTTGTTTTAAAATTATTCCTAAGAGTAGATAACCCATGTATAAGAAAATTTGATGTTTCCAGGGATGATATTGATGTTCTTACTTTTCTCTTTTATCGTTGATTGATTTCTCTTCAAGTGATAAACATGTTTTCTATATTTATAATTTAATATATTTTCTCTCAGATCGATTGAAAAGAGTGGGTGAGTTCATGAATCTTGGGTTGACATGTAGGTTTACATTCCATGTGCTTGGTTTTTTGTGATTGATAAAGGTTTAAATTAATTAAATAAGAGAAATAATATATTTGGTGTTTTCATAAATACATCATTAGTGACACTTAATTAATTTATCCCGAGCATGTTATGTTTTTATTTATATGATTGAGAAAAACATGAAGGTACTACTGATATAGAATTGATCCTTGATCAAGTAGTAAGTGTTTTTTGTATTCTTTCCTTTATCATATCATTGTTTTTTGAGCTTTATATGTGATTTTAAAAAGGGAAATTCATTAGTTATAAAAATGTGTTAAATGGGTTCCAATGGATTTTGGTTTCTAGATGGTTTTCTGAATGAAAATTATTTATGAAATGGTTTTAATGACTTGTTTAAATTGAATTGGGAATTAAAAATGCATTTTATCCTTCTTAGGCTGTGAATTTATTTTAGTTTTTTTATATAATTGTTTTAAATAGTGAAAATGGATTTTTTTTCGAAAATTGTTTAAAATAATGTGGGATTTTTGATTTAAATGTGGTAAAAAAAATTGGTTGAAAAAGTGGTTTGAAATGAGGTTTCAAAAGGTTTAAATGGATTAACTAACTAATCCACGATTTTAATGAGTCCTTTTTTGAACTTTAAAACTGGGTTTTTATGGTGTGAGTGTGAGACCCATTAGAAGACACTTTATTATAGTGTATGATATGGATCTTGTATTGATTGTAAAAATTTATGTTGGTTTTTTGATTTGGAGAACATTCACCCTTTAGGGGATGTGATTAGAGGTGGTTAGATAGTTTGGCATAATGTTTTTTTAGTGACGAACCCTATAAAGGGGTGGTTTGGCTTATGATTTTGCCTTGTGATATTTTGTGGCTCTCTCTAGAGTGAGTGGAGTGGGGTTATGGAAGGATGGTGGTTATGTGATCCACTGAGTTGGATTTAAACCCTATATTGGTTGGGTTATTGGGGTGTTATTTTAGGTATAGACCTATGAGTTAGATGATTTATTGAGTGATATTTTCCTAGGTTTTAAAGTCATTGATCTCAGTGTGAAAGGTAGGATAAGAATAGTATACAAAAACTGGGTGTTCTTATTATTCTTCAGTTCTATATCGATTAGTGGGGAGACCATGTTTCATAGGCCTCGAGGGGTGTGCTAGTGGGTTGTTATCCTCGCCTTGAGTAGCATGTGAGTGTGATTTTTATGGTTCTAGGTTCATGGTAGTGTATGATATATGATGTTGATACCTTTGGTGGAGCTTTTTAATCAACTTGGGACCTAGAATTTGAACTTGTGAGGCGATATCTTAGTTTTTTAGAGTGTTAATTCTATGAGTTATTTATAAGGGATGCATTAGAATCCTCGTTATATGTAAGGGTAGAAGGTTTAGATTATTGTTTCTTTATAGAAACAAAAGTTAAGCCTTAGATTAAAATCAAACAATAATTTGTTCCTTAGAGTGAAAAAAGTCATGCAATATATAGTGGTCATAGAGCATGATAAGAGGTAGTGTTCTTTAAGAAGCATGTTGAAATGAATTTTAGGGTTGGGTTTCATGGTTTGAGGAACCTTGGGTTTTTAGAAGTTCCATTAGAGAATGAAATTTTGGTGAATATATTGTGATTGGTATGAAATATTAGTGGGCAGTTCCTTCTATATCATTGGTTGTGGTTAGAAGTGTCTTTGATGGTTAGTGACTTAGATAACTAATATAGTCATAATCATATTATATATATACAAACCTTTTTATTATTTTTTTATTGAAAAGGAATGTGATATAATTCCATTTGGTTTGAAAAAAAATCTACTAGGTTCATATAAGAGTGTGGGATGTCTGTGTTGTTCATCAGTGAGCCCATGTTCTAGTAGATTGCCTCAGTGGATGGAAAAAATTGTATTTGTATCCCAAAGATGAAAATTTATGCCTTTATGTGGTAGATTATTTTTGATCAATGATCTTCTAAGTGGAAGGTCTCATCCAATGTAAGACTGGGTTATGTTAAGGTTTGTTGGTGCATCTATGAGTGGAGTATGGTTTATCACCATGACTTATTGGGCGGCATGGGTTAGTAATTGAGGATCACGATAGAAATCCAATTTTCCCTTTTGAATGACATTTTTCTGCCTTCAGAGTTTTCCCATTTAGTTAGTTGGAGGTGGTGACCTAAGAATGATAAAATTATGTAAGGAGTGTTAATACACTAGTGTTATAAGACCAAAGATTAATGTCTTGGATTGAGTTTGTCAGGCCAAATGTGAAAGGATCCTATAGGGTGAAAATTATAGAAAATTTAACCTAAGTAACAGGGTTTTAGTTGAGATGTAATGTGGGTAATTCCCTTATGGTAAGTATTCTTGTGGATGGTGATTCATATGTGAAAAGGGTAGATATCTACATCATGTTGTGTGATGCCAAGTTTGAATAGAAGGCCAGTACTTGTCATTTGGTTTTGGAAAATATATCATGGTTTATGGTTTTGTGGTATAATTGGAGGTGATTAGTAAATCCTATTAGATAAATTTTAGTAGTTTTCTTGGGTGTATATGTTTGGTTGATAGTGAGCCAGGCTTGTACTAGTGGATTGATAGGAAATAAAATTCCTTGGTGCACATTAGGAGTGATGTGTAGGTGAACCATAACCATGGGAAGTGGTAGGATATAAATGTGTGTATGTGTAGAAGGGAGAGTTCCATTTATAAGTGGGTGATATCCATGTTTAGGTACTGATAGGAGGCCGTTAAGCATGAGGCGGTGACACCAACTAGTCAAGTGAGGCATGCATAGTCAGACATTGCCTTTGTTGGGAGCAACTATAGTAATATAGTAATTTATTTGATGAAACATGAAATGAGAAATATTTTATGATAATAATAATAATTCATCATGTGATTAAAGGGTGAATCAATATTAATCTCATGATTTAGGGGTAAAATATTGTGAAAAAAAATAATGAATGTTTCATTTTATGGTTTCTACTTTTTAGGAAGGAAAGTAAGTTAGTGTCATGGTTTGGGGGTACAGGAGAGACCCTGTGCAGGTTTTTTCTAGTAAGAATGATTAGTTGGTAGTTTAATCATCTTTTAATATTTTTAGTGCATGTTGTGGAATGAATATAGGAAAGGGTTATGAGGAATGTTAGTACCTCTCACTCAAGTAGTGTATTAGCATGGATGTCTCTTGGAAGGGGATTGAGGGAGAGAGAGAGAGAGTTAGATATCTGAGCCTAGTGTATGGTTGTTTATAGGATACCACTAGGGATGATTTTGAAGGATAATAAGCCTTTATTGGGGGAGTTTTTAATGACCTTGAATTTTGAGGTGTGTTATGGTTTATAATTTTTTTCCTAGACATGTGTATCTTGTTCTTTTTTGGAAGTTCAAGGTGTCAGGACAACTCAAGAATAGACTCGGAAGGATGAGGATGGACCTGACATTGTTTGGAAGGTATAGATAGTGATTCATGAAATGAATAAATCCTTCAAACTTTTAAATAGTTGAGGAAGAATCCAAGGGGATGTTTCACGATATATATATATATTTATATAATGTGAAGCAAGGTTTTATGCCGATAAGTGATTTTGGGATGTTCTTAAGAGTCAAGATCATCTTTCCCATTTAGATCCCCTTACTAACCCTACCTTATTCTTACCAAACACCTATAAAAATATAGTGATGTAAAGGGATATTATTTTTTTTATTTTTACTTCTCACCTCTCATTTCTTGGGCATTTCAAGGGCCTTTACTTTTGATTTCTCCCTCTTGGTGAATCTAACCCCATCTATGACCTAAATCTTGATCTCTTCATATATTTATTTGTTTCCACTTTGAAAAATCTAATATTCAAATTTAATGGATTATTTTTAGTGATTTGACATATTTTTCTTGGTTTGGGTGATGATTATTTGTGGTTTAGATTCACCACACTTAAGGTAGGGAGACCTTACCATGCCATAACATTTGTATAAAATTTTACTGCAAGATTTTCATGTGGGTGAATGTGTATTCATATGATAACTTTTATTTTAGTGTTTAAGTGACAAGGTGAGGTCTATATCAGTGTATTTAGTCCCTCATATGGAGAGTATGGGTTGTTTTCCTTCAGAACGACGAATGTGAGCATTGTACCGAGTATGCGATTAGGGATGCTACATGGATAAATAGGTTTGGATGAGTTGTGCGGGCCTATTTGAGGTTAGTATGGATGGGATAAATGTTTTAGGGGTTCAAGTAGAAAATCCCCTTACTTGGGTTCTAGAAAAATGGTTAACTAGATCCTTATATAGGTGTATAAGGGTAGAGATGACTACTTATGTAGTTTGCATGGGAAGTGTTGTTTGGGTTTGAAAAGGGATAAAACGAGATGGTTTAATGGCATTAGGGTTCATGAGATAATGTGGGATAACAAAGAGTGATATGGTTTATCTTAAAATATTTTTTTTGAATATGATAATGAGGGAGGTGGTTCCATCCCATTTTGATGATGATGGTATTTATGAGGGAGGTGTTGGTTTTCATTTGGATGTGTGAGTTTACCTTACTTGTGTGACTTTTGTGAGCGTTGATGATTGTGATTTTAATTTGATTGGATATAACAATATCCTATAGGGATGGGTCATTGTGTGTTAAGGGACCTCCATAGAGCCTGTGGGTATAGGTCAGTACATCTGATGGGACCTCCCCAGAGCCTAAAGGGATGGGTCATTATGTTTGATGGGACCTCCCCAGAGCCTATGCAGATGGGTCAGTGTGTCTGATGGGACCTCTCTAGAGCCTAAAATGATGATTCAGTATATATGATTGGATCCCCTAGAGTCTATGAGTATGGGTTGTTAGTGTGCATGATTGTGACCTTCTTGAGTTAGCATGGATGGGCCAGAGTAGTTGATTTTTCTACAAGAAATGTGATCAAGAATTATACTTATGTTGATTTTTTTTTGATATTCTGACTAATATTTCGTCCATTAATGTGTCAAATTGGTCAGGGTTAGGGTTCTTGGTAGCCTAGTTAGAGCATGATGACTCAATGGGTTGTATGTTTATTTATGTTTTTATTTTCCATCGTCACAAACACTTTAATTTGGCTACTATAATTGTGTTAATGACACATTGGTAATGTTATAATAGGTTTATAATCACACTCTACTTTATTATATTAGTTCACATGAAGTTTTTATGGTCAAGGATTAAGATGAGGGTAATATCCATGCTTAAGGTAGTGGAGCAGGAGTAGAAGGTTGGTTGAGGTGATGGTGTGACAAACTATGAGATTATTTGTCGGGATGAATCATTATTTATTTTTATATTTTATTATTATATAAATATATATATCTTTATTATGTGGGGATATGTTTACTTTTTTTATTGGATATTGTATGTCATATTTTTATAGCTCACAATGTTCTTGTTATTGGTTTCATTATTAATCATTTTTATTATGTGTTTTATTATTTTGTACTCTTATTATTTATCTATTATAGAGGGAATAGACTCCCTATGGTTCTACTTAGGACCTAACTACTATTCATTAGTCTATTTTGTGTGGGGAGGTACACATGAGGTCAAGTGGTGCTCCTCAGCTCAGACTGGGTGATCTGGGTTAGGGTATTACACATATGGTATTTCATATGTATTATGATCTTCTTGGAATAAAACATAGATGGATTTTTTTAAATAAAAATATAATTCATACACTAAAACTCTAAATTCATATGCCCAATACTTCAAATTCATATGAGCTCAACCACTAAAGTCTTATATGCTATCAACTTCTAAAGATTTTCAAATTTATTAAAAGTAAGACCAGAATAAATTTACACCACTTTAACAGCATCTAAATCACTCATAATTATCTAAAAACACTTAAAAAACTTTTTAAAAAATAAATAAAATCATCATAAATTATTTTAAAATTCCTATAATCTAAAGTATTATTCATATTCAAATACCTTCCAAATTAATTAGACCTAATATTAATTATAATGGAAATCCTACATGAATCTTGTTTCTTATTTAGTAGATCACTTCACACCAAAATTTATAATTCCCTTAAAAGTGATATGATTCATATTTTCTCTATCTCTTTCTTATTTTTCACCAAATATTTCATGGAGTTTATATAGTAAGGAATGTGTGCTAGATCTTCTACAAAAGGATGTAAATATTTATTTTTTAAGATGTTCAAGGAACATACCTTTTTTTAATCTAATCAACCTTATATAAAACTTTATAAAAAATATAGTGGAGTCCTATAAAGTAGTGGTGATTCCTCCTCAACTTCTTCCTCAAATCCTATATTTTTTCCCTTCATTTTTTCTTTCCTTTCCTTCTATTTTTTACCTTAATCCTTTTTCTGTTTTTGTTCTCTTATGTAATTTCTTTCATTTTTTTATGCTTCTCAAGGATATGGACTTCAATTCCCCATGTGTGTGAACCTTCATATCACCCAAAAAATTCTCTTAAGGAATATACTTGGTCTAATTTTCAATCTTTACAACATGAAATTATATGTTCTTTATAAAAACATTTTTATATTTTGAGTCATCTTGTAGTTAATTGATGGTATACCAAGTTATTTTTATGAATTTCATCAATGCTTAATCTAATGTATTGATTAATATTTGGATAGAGGGACCTTTGGGTGCTTTATATCCTGACTCAAATTGTTGTTACCCTTCACCTTATTATCATGGCCACTAAACCAGAAATTTATTTTAGAAATTATAATAAGAAAAATTGACTTATTTAGTGTACATACCTTATACTTGGTGTATTGACATCATGGAATCCATAATCCTTGTCAATATCTCAATTTGAAAAACCATCTATCCATTATTATTCTTCACAATGTCTACTCCTCTCATTTAAACTCCTTTTGACATCCATTGAAATATCCTACTTGCCATCTCATTAAATAGTTCATAACTCTCCTCTCGTGAATTATTTAACAATGAACCTCTTGTTATGAAATACCATATTAACACAATTCTTTGTGAGTTTCCATTATAAAATGTTTTAAAGAACAACCATATTTCAATTTCATGTTATTGAAGTTTTCTTACTAAATCATTAAGCCTCTCCCAAGAATGGAACACGATTCATCATCAAATTGGGTAATTTTTTTTTATGTAAATACAAATAATCATGGATTTTATATGTGGGAAGAATAAATTTAAGAAACTCATTTCTAACTTATCCCATATTGTAATCAAATTAGGTGTAATGATTTTAATCCACCCACTCTCTGCATGTATTAAATAAAACCTGAATAACATAAACCTTTCTGCATTACAAGAGACATTATTAAATTAGAAAGTATAAATAAGTTTTATAAAACTACTTTTGTGTGAGTTAGGATGATCACAAGGAATCCCAAAAGTTGTATTGAGTTTTAGATAATCTAAAATATTACTATATTTATCTTGAAATGGTTGGTGGTCCTGATATTCATTTGGATTCAAAGAGATAATATATGGCTCATCTCTTAGATTTAATAGTAGTTCTTCATTATTGTTGGTATGGTGTAGTGTGGTCAGACATGGTATAGGTAGTAGAGAGATTCTATGTGAGGAATATGTTTTAATACATAGATTTAAATGTTGATGTTTTTAAATTTGAATAGTACTTAACTTAAATTGATCCCACATCAAACATTTCTTTATCTAAAAAATGTATTAATATATCATCACATAGTAGGAACATAATGTTAAGTGTCTTAGGTACTCTCAACGATTTGAGCACCCTCTTCCCTCTTATTGGTACCGACTCATTCCATCAACTACCTAGTGCTTCTATACTCTAGGCTCACTACACATCCATCCATGCCATTGACTAACAATGTTGGTGATTGGCTAGCTACCTAGTTGGCTGGATTGATCTCTTATGGTTATTGAATAGAAGAAATATTTTTTTTAACTTTTCCTCCTTTATATCATTTTATACTCCACTACTTAGTGATAATATCTTTCAACTTTCATATTTTATTCCTTTTGTTCCATTTTTCATTAAATAAACTTCCTACTATTAATATATCAAACAAATGAAAACCATGGAAAAAATAATTATTTATAAAATAAAATTAATGAAATTAAAATAAAAAACATTGATACATGGAATATAGAAATAAAATAAATCCATGAATTCAAGAATTCAAATTGGTTTTCAATAATATAAAGGCGCATAGTGTAGTTAGGGTGGGTTTTCTTTAAAAGAGGAGAGAACAATGTGTCCCAGTATAGGTGAGATCCAATGATATCACTAATGTATGGAGGGGTTAGGTAGTAGGAGAAGGTTTTCTAATATTATAGTTTTTGTCCGTTTGAGGGGGATACATATTCTCCTTCGTAGGTTGATGGTCTGATCCATGGGAAGCGACAATAGTGACATCATGCAACGATGACAAAAGGACTATAGCGCTTGCGATCAAACTGATAGATAGTGATTAAGGGCACTATTGACCATATTGTTTTGTGATTTTGTGAGGGATGATACCTTTAATAGTTCTTTTCATAGGTGGGTTGTTGGTGGCTAGTGATAGGGAATCTGTTATGTGACTAATGATTAGTAGAAACTGATTCACTAGTGTGGACTGTAGGGGTAGTGGACTGGTTATATCGACAAGGTTGGAAGATTGATTTGACCTTGGGATGTAGTGCTCCTAAATAAGCTTTTAAGAGGCCATAGTGTAACCATAATCCATCAACAAGCCTTTGAGGGGGGGGGGGGGGTGTATTTTAGTGTAAATTCACCTAATTTGGGATAAAGGAAAGATATTTACTTGAAAGAGGAGGCGGTTCATAATGGGGGATATAGCTGATGTGTATATTGTGTTTGGTATTTGGTTCGATGGTAAAAACATAGGGTATTTGGGGATATTATCTATGGGCCCTTGGAACATTTAATGTGGGATTTCAGGCATTGTATTGTGGGGGTTTATGGACCTATAAATAAATAATTAATAAAATAAGGTCTTGATGGGTTGGTTACCCATGGGGGGCTATGACCCGCCTTTCCGACCTGTGGGTGAGTGGTTTCTGTGTGATTCATTATAATTATACCCCAAGTATATTATATATATAAAGTCAATAAGGGTATAATAGTTAAGAATTAGAATAAGGATTATATTTTGGGTAATTTTTTTGTTCTAAAATAAGTTTTTTGATAAATCAAAACCAAAAGTGATTTTATGGATTCAAAAAGAGTTGTAGAGTTTTTTCATAAATTCCTTATGATATTTTAGTATAAGTGGGAGATTGATGGATATAAAAAAATAAGTGAATTTTATTTTATGAATCACCTATATATTATAACCTATGATATGTATTTGAATCATATCATAGGAATTGATAGAGATACATCCTTTGAGGCATGAAATGCCTATATTTTATGGTAAAATATACGATATAACATATAGTATGTGACATAAAATGTATGATTACTTCCATGTTTCCCAAATGGTTTTTCTTTAGGAAGGTTTCATCAAGATAGATTATTTATGGTCTAATAATTATTATTATGATCATGAAAACATTAAACAATCATAATACACCAAATGGGAATATGTTACAAGTAACATATAATGGTTTCCAAATGTTGGAAATCGATTCTAGACCTCCTTCATTGATGGAAGTTGGTCTATATATAGGATAAAATCATTCCCATTAGTTTTTGTGGTGCATTTTTAATCAAAGATGAAACTAACTTCTTCAATGTTTTTTATTTATTTATTAGCATAATGTTTCATCACACCTTTATAAGATTAAGAGTTCCTCAGATAGTGTATGTGGATTCTTGTGGTTGGTAAACTGCATATAGAGGCAAGATCATGAGTGTTATTGCTTAAAAATATTCCTCAAGCATACTTCATCGAGATGAACCAAACTTGAGTTGAGGTCTACAAGTTTATTTTATTTTTTCATTTTCATGTTGATTTTATGATGATAGATACAACATTTTATTGGGTTTCTACTTTTTTTATGATCATGCGATATTTTAACAATACCCATTATGAGGTTTATGACCTTGATTATGTACTATACCATGATGAGGTTGTAATATTTGAACGGGTAATGATGAGTATGTGACATGTGGATATGTGACGATGAGGCAATGGTATGTGGTTATGCTTTTGTGACAATGATGATGATATGTAGTTATGTGGTTATATGGATTTGGAGGAGTTGGTAACACCGAGATGTATTCCATTGGGGTATAAAGGGGACTAGTTCAGTGGGAAAGTGGTCATGGGTTACCATATATTATATATTATTTTATTATTACATTACTTATCTTGTGTATGGTTTTGCGTGAGTAAACCTTGGTGAGGATGGGTGGTAGTTTAATTAATATAGGTAATGAGTTGGTTCCATTGTTTATTTGCTAAGGCATTAGTATAATTCTTAAAAAATTTCATGAGAGGGTTTTAGGGAGGATCTTACTGAGTATACTTATATGATCACCCTTATATATATATAAATATATATATATATATATATATTTGTTTTTTACAAATTAATAGGTGGTATTTTTTGATTGGGCTTGATTATACTAACATTTTAATTGAAGTTATAGAAGTTGGAGTCACTTCCATATGAGTTTCATTTTTGGATATTTCTTTTAGAGACCCTATTTAATTTATGAAAGTTCTTACATTTCAAGATATTTATTTGTTTTATATTATTAAATTGGAGTGTATTGGTGGTTTTGATTTTATTCCCAAGATTTATTTGGGTAATGCCTTCTATATGTGTTTTTTATACCCTTAATAATAGTCGCTAACCTGTAGCCTATTGGAGGTGTGCTTTGGGGGTCACACTTTTATTCACTATCTTAATAGTGGTTTTAGTGGGAAATGGTTAATATATATTTGTATCCAAGATAAGGATGGGAACTAGGATAGATTTTGGACTAATGAACTTGTGAGTATTTCATGGGTTTAGTAGGGAAACAACATTAGTAAAACTTAGAATATTATGTTGGTATGGGAGAAGGACCTGGACATGGAAATTTAGGTACCCTTGTGATTCAACACATATAACTTAATCTTACTAAACATGATATGTGATATGGTTCTAGTTGTGTGTAGAAACATAGGTGTGTAAAAATAATCATGCTCATTTAGGCTTGTGTTTGATTTAGAAAATTTGCGAAATCTAAAATTAAAAATGATTTTAATATATGATATTAATAAATTTCATATTCACGGGATTGGTATTTTTTTGTAGAGATTATAGGTAGGAGGAATATACATGTTGTTCAAGTGGGATTGGTGTAGCAATATTCTATGGTTGTCCATAGGAGGGCCAACCCTAAAGAAGATGATTTTTAGAGAGAGATGCCATGTCAGGTTTAGTATTAGATATTGCTTTAGTATTAGAGGTATTTTTATAATAAGAAGATAGGTAGGTGGTTAGAGGACCTAGATATCACATTTATTTTGCTCCATTATATGAATTAAATTTGGATTTTTTGCATTATCTTGTTACGGGGAGTTGTTCAACAATGCTAGATCTTATTTATCAACTATCACGAGGAGTTAAATGTTTCATGGGAGAATCCTCACAGCCTGTTATATGACAAGTTTATTTCTTTAATGTTGTAGAAGGAGTGTCGATAGGAGATTATTTTAATTTGATGGTAGATTTAATGTGTTTGAGAGTTTTTAATTTGGTTCATGGGTCTTCTTTATTATACTTTTGACTATTTTTCTGACGAGGAGTCAAGGGTGAGAAATTTTGCGTAAGTTTTGTGCTTATAGATCCATCTTTAGGTCACCCCATTTACCTTTCAGATGTATCTAGAGTTATTGGAAAATTATTGGGTGATAGAGAAGATGTTATTATATAATTATTCATCTGGAGATGGAGTACATTAGAACATTCCAAAGAATAGATATGTGGATGGAGGTTCTCAGTTCTCCATGCAGTCGATGTTTCGACTAGTCTAGAGTTAGTGGTAACGATATTATTATAATTTTACAGGATATGGAAGTTATTATACCTCTAATAAGAGTTTTGGATTGATTTGTCTTTCTTATAGGGCTCATGGTCACCAACACTTATAGTGTCCCACCTCCCTTAGCGGTTAACACGGAGCCGATGTTCCATTTCAGGTGCATCCTTTACACTAGTTTTCTTTGAGGAATTTTGAATAGTAACCCTAGGGTTAAAAGGTGTTTTGAAAGCAGATATTATATGTAGTAGGTTGAGGATTAACTTTATATTTCCCTTATCCTATTAGATAAAGGACTAAGCGAGGCCACAATGGTATATATTAGTGTGGTAGGGGAGAATGAAATTGTCAGATTCATGCTATGGAGTTTTCATCTCTTGGTGGATCAAAAATTATTGGAGGCACCACATGATCATCTTATACCATAATATATAGCTTGTTTTATTTAAGATATTAAAATTCCTTCATTATAAGTGCCTTAGTACAAGCACTTGGACTCAAGGTGGAGTGACTTATAGTGCCCTAAGAGTTGACTATTCTTATTAGAGGTCGGTCTAACCTATTTGAGGTGTGTTCAGGTTGTGAGATGATGATGGGACTATTGTGATGGACACAACACTATCAAAACAACCCAACATACAACTCTCATCTACAAAAAAAGAACACTAAAAGGTTCAGATAGAATTATCTTCACCAGACATGGACTTTGGAATTATGAATCCATGTACCCTAAGCTCATATTATCTGGAAAATTAAAGAATCACTCATAGTGAAAAAATAGTAAAGCATTCAATTTGATAAAAAATATATAAATAAAAAATAAGTAAGAAATTAACATGGTTCATAAAAATTCCAAATCCCTGAGAATCAACTTCATTAAGGAGTAAAAAAGAGAAATTACAATGGAATAACCCCCCTGAAGCATAAGCTGAGATGAGTTTAGCTTAGGTAAATCAAACTAATAACAGTCACATTACAAATGACCACAACCCCCAAAAATATATTACTTATTTTATTGTAATCCCATTTCCAGTGCTAAAAAATATTCATGGACCATTCAACCCATGTATATGATCTTTACATCCATAAAATCATTCATCCAAGAGAAATCACCACAACAACTAGTTACCTAGTGAATAGTATTTGTGTTTGAAGACTTTAAGTAATTTCTTAACATATTCTATATTAGTGTCTTACCATTACATCCTATTAAAGAACACATCCTATATTTCCATCATCATCACTTCCATGTTCTTGAAAAATGGGCACTATAGATATATTTATCTAAACTCCCAGTGTGTTTGAGAACTTTCACACTTGCATCTAGAGGAACAACACAACATCATATGTTATACCTTTATAGTGTATTTGATGTTTATATATAAAATTAATTCTCACACTAATCCTAATAAGGAAAAAATGGTCAATTTAGAAATTATTCTTGTCACAGATACAACCATACAATGCCATCCTTAAAATGGATTGTTCTTATTCATTACAGACTATTATTGATTACCACTAGATGAGATTTTTATTTCTTGGAATGTCATGAAAGCGTGTAGTGTTGATCCATTATAAGGATCATAAAATGGATGGTTATAATTTAGAAACAGTTTCTTATCAATGGGAATTATTTATATTAGGATTCGTTGAGGCTTAGGTATTAGTATTTTAATGAGCCATAGAATATTTTTTTGTTGTGTTTCTTAAAGAGGTTGTGACCTGAACACTTAATATGATATTTATTTTGGGATAGAGTTTCAACATGATGCCTCTTTTATCTCTCTCTCTCTATATATATATTATAAAACCATATTAGTTTTAAGAGGCATAAAATAAGATTTCAAATCAATTAAAAAAGGGTTTTATCCAACCCAGTATTCACCTTGGGGTGATATGGTGTTATTCATAAATAAGAAAAATATAAGCCTATAAATATACATTCATTATCATTATTTGAATCAAGTTATGGTGAAGAACCGCTATCCCCTCCTAAATATTTTGGAATTATTCAATCATTTGAAGGAATGTAGCTGGTTCTTGAATATTGATCTACGATTTGGGTATCATCTATTGTGGGTGAAGGAGGAAGATATTTATAAGAACACATTTGTGTGTTG
The DNA here is from genome assembly GCA_963277665.1 of Viscum album. Lineage (NCBI taxonomy): Eukaryota > Viridiplantae > Streptophyta > Magnoliopsida > Santalales > Viscaceae > Viscum > Viscum album. The sequence goes on along the minus strand of OY728156.1, from coordinate 1,401,231,848 downwards.
TTAGGAATATTTTGAGATCATGGTAAGGAAATTAAATATCACAGACACCCCAAATATTTTCATGAGACCGATGAACTCAAGGTTTCATTAGTTCCATGATTAGTTTTTGGTTGTTTTCATCAATGACATATTTATACATACATTGTTAAAAATGTTCATGTTGAGCATTTTAGAGTTTTTCTGGAAGTCCTTAAACAACATAATCTATATAGGAAGTATTATAATTTCATTTTTTCATGTGGGATGTTCATTTTATTAGGCATTACAAAACCTTTATCTTTTATGGGTTCTAAATTTTAAGAGGAATTTTATTTTTTGATTTTTAGAGTAGGAGAAATTTTGGGAAATGATATTTGGATTTGAATTAAAAGAGTTAGGATATCTCAAGGAGATTATATTTGATATGGATAAAGGCATGAGAGGTGAGTTTATTTCTTAAGTGGATATATGGATATTCGAATTGAAATTTTGTATTTTGAAAAGGGTTTTACCCTATTACAAAATTATCACATGGTTAGGGGAAACCATATAAGTAAACTGTGTAAGGTGGTTTAGCCTAAGGTTATGGAGAATTGTTGTAGAAAAACTATTAAAAACCATAAACTTAGGTTTTATAAGTATCCACATGGTTGGTGTATTGTTTGGTAAATCATGTGGCCAAACCGTGTGATGGCGGTGTGGTTCAATACAGTTCTAACCATATGGTTATAACACAGTTTGGAAAACCATATGGAAACCATGTGACTACCTATATTTTTTTAAAAGTGGGAAATTATCATCCCTCCCCCTAATTTTTAAGGTGAATGTCCCCTTTCTTCTTCCTTAGTTCACAATGAACTAGGGAAGATCCTTCCCCCTTCCCTCCTTCAAACCCCTATAGTTTGGGGTGATTCTTAGTGTGTTTTGAAAATGATTAATGTTAAAACTATACTTATTTATTCCTTTATTATTATACCCATTTAGAAGCTGATTTTGATTGTCTATGGTTAGGGTTCTTGAGACAATTCCACCAGATCACGATGAAGTCATCCCAAAATGTTGGAGTTTTTTCTTTTCATGGAAAGAGGAAATACTGAGACAAAAAACACACATCATTTCATGGAATTTTGATGAGGTATTTCACCCTATATATTTTTATAAAGTTTTTTAATTTAAATTTATTAAATTATCTATTGAACGAGTTTCAATTATTAGGTATTTTTTATAGGACAATGTCCAAAGATCGCTATAGACTTTTCGTGAGTGGATGGTCATGGTTTTGGGTGGATGGGATGACCTAGTGAGTTATTAAGAATATATAATACTTTGAATTAAATTTTATAATTTATTATAAATTGATATTTTGGCTTATGATAGGGCCTTCTGTTGTTAGATGATGGATGCTTGGGATTGGTTAAGCTGGGGTGAGAGTCTTCGAGCTGTAATTAAAGGAAATGACTCGATATAAGGTAGGTAGTCCATTGAGCATACCCTTATGGTTTATGTATTTTTTTATATGGAACATTATATGTGGTATCACTATGCATGGGAATTTTACATTAATATTTGAAATGAATTATTTAAATAAATTAAATAAGAAAAGAAAAGTGTCAAGGGCCACAACAAACCATGAACCTTGGAGATGCCTTATCCACCGAGGGATTAGGGATTGTATATAAAAGCTAGTGATGATACATTCTACAGAGGGTTATAAATTAAATTAATTTAATTATATAGTATACCTTGATAGGTGACCTCAGATCTATTGAGTGGGGATGAGAAAATATTGAGGCGGTTGGCCTATGGGTAGTTCATTTAGTACCTTGAATTCCATATATACATTGGGATGGTTTCCTAGAGAGTTGGGAGAGATTCAACCCTCACTAGTATGTGAGAACTTGGATGGGTATAAGATGGGAATATCTATAATAATTTGGGTGATAAGATTAACCTAGGATGATTTGGGATGTTTTATAGGCACTATGATACCTCTATTTAGTGACACAACTATGAAGAGACCTATAAAGAAAATGAGGCCATGGTATTATTACTATGATGATGAGGGACAATATTCCCTCTGAGTGATGGGATTTTCCTAAGATATAGGAGTGAGATTGTGTAGGCTTGGTAGGGTGTCAAACTATGGTAGGACCTCGGGGGGTCTCAGTGGGTTCCCTAGTATCATTTTAACCCTCAAGAGGGGTATTTTCTCTGATGAAAGATCAAGTAGATATTAAGAAAGGATGATCCTTGATGATACCTATTAAATCCCTCTTTGTAAGGGATATATAGTGGCCCCTAGTTGGTTGGACTGGGCATTGGATTCCTTTATGACCAACCCCTTGTGGTTAATTATGATACTAGTCCCAGATAGAGAAAATTGGATCATTTATTTAAAGTTCCAACAATTACCTATATATTTTTTAAATATATTTTCTTGGTGGAATTTTACTTAACTGGATGATATGAAAGTTTACTTGACATGGATCATCTCAGAGTGATTCTAATATATAGTGGTTAATGAGATCATGATCTTCAAGGGGGTAGTCTAGTATGCATATGCTTAGTTATGATTTTTTCACTAGTGGGATAGTTGTTTTTCATGTGATGACTGATGAGTGTGTGTATATATAAATAAGAACACTAGAGTATGTTTTTTGAATGAGAGTTGCCTTGTAATGTTTGAGATGGGATAAAATATGTTTTTTGAGAGATGTGTCCTATGTGAGACATGATTTATAGGCTATGTGGGAGAGACTAGTGCATTTGATATATGAATTAGGATATTTATGAGATGAGTGTTATGATTGAGTAGTAGGGAATTTTCCTACTATGGTCAATATGAGCTGTGATATACAAGGATAACCTAAGAGAATGGTTAGCTCATAATTTTGAATTACCTTAGTGATGGGAGGAATGGGTAGATGCTTCATGTTATGATATTGATGCATGGAAGGTCAAATCATTTATCTGGTATAGGCATAGAGATTAATTGGTAATTGAAGGTGTATATACTTAGACTTGATACCACGAGTAATGTACAGAATTTGAGGGAAGGATTAGTGGGATTCTTAGACCTGTATTTTTTTAGATAAGTTTTTGAGTAAAATAATGGAAGTGTAATAGATGCTTCTAGTTTTTGTATACTTCTTGGGTGGTGGGTTATTATGGAGTAGGTCATGGAATTAATGAGATGCGTCGAGATATTGGGATAAGGAACTGAGGTTCTTTTAAATAGATGAGAGTGACATGTTATGGAGAATGGTTAGTTGAATAGGAATGTGAGCCTAGGTTAAATTATGTGTGACTCATGGGATCATGAGTCAGTTCATGTGATCTTGTTGTACAAGAGTGTACACTGTTGGGTGTAGTTAATACCATTAATTTTATGTGATACTTTTGATTTTAGTATCCTAGAGTTTTGATGAGAATGAGAGATATTGAATCTATGAAAAGATAGTGAAACCATGGGTGGATGGTGTTAGTAGTTGAAAAGATGGATTATCATGTATTGGGAGGAGAAACTCACATGAAATAAAATAACATATTTAGTTTATAGACGAGGAGGGGTATAAGGGAAGTTAGATGGTGGGGATTACACCATTTTTTGTTGGAGGGTGTGACCCTTTTTATATATTTAATTTCGGTGGATGCCAAAGTTAGCATTCCTAGTGAGTTGGGAATGGGTAGAGATTAGTGCTTCATGTTAGTAATAGATTATGATTTGGATGATCATATCTATTCATTACATGTGGTGATGGATTGAGTAAGGTTAATAGAGGTATGACCCTCATTTGAGTTGGTATGTGGGTGTGATGAGATCAGTTGGTGGATGGTTGATATGGAACTAGGGTGATGGTGTGTATATGGATCCAATTTTATATTGTTTTTTAATGAATACCTCATTTCAGATTCATGTGTGTTATTGGATAGATTTTATCCATTGAAATCATATTCAAGATTATTTGGATGTGATCTAAGTATGATTTATATTGATGGTGTTTCAGTGCTCAGGGTGAGAGCATGATTACTGGTGTAGGTGGTTAGTGATCTAATCATGGAATCACACCAAATGTTGGGTTCATAATTCAATGTGGTTGTCTAGAAAATATCATCATGCATCCAAGGATTTTAGCATCATGATTAGGTGATGGGATAGTGCATCTGCAGATATAGTTGATCATTTTTGGGAAAGGTCATCTAAGGGATGAATGACTAGTTTTTTTGTGTGAAATTGGGGGTAGTGATATAGAAACCACATAAAGAATGTTATTTGAAAACTAATGATGAATTTTTAGTAGCTGATCCTGATTGTGGGTAGCACCATGGAATATAACCAACTTTTATGAGAAGAGATATATAGTGGGAAGCACCACAATACTAAGGGTGAATCATTTATAAAACTTTACATCTTGGGATAAATGGTTGTTGTTAAGAATCATCTTGGTGATTCAGTGTAGGTGGAAAGAGATGGTTTGATTTTCAATGAATTGTGAACTTTGTGTTTGGAGTTGTGAAATAGAAGATCACTAAGTATTTTAGGGTAGAATGCAATGATTTTATTTTCAATAGTAAATTGAGGTAGGTTAGGGTTAATGGTTGAATGACCACTGATGATTCTTGAATATGTGAATTGGAATGGTGTGGTGGTTTTAAAATCCCATGAATTTTAGGGGTTTTGAGTATCATGAAGAATTTGAATTTTATTTATGTTCAGAGAAGTGGTTGTTTTGAGAAAAAAGATTCATATTTCAATTCAGAGAGTTGGGGAATCATGATAATATGTTTTATAATATGGATCAAAGATTTGGAGGTGTCCTGAGTACCTAGGTGAGTTTCAGGAGCTTCAAGTTAAAATTTTGAATTTTTAAAAGGGTTTAAACTTGTCTCATGGTTGTCACATTGTTTAGGGAAGTCCTGAGAGTATACCAAGTGATGTATTTTTTCCTAAGGGTGTGATGAATGGTTGGTGTATGGTTGGAGAAAACCTATGAAAAACCTATAATTCAGGGTTCAAAGGTATCTTTATGATTGATTAATGGTTTGGAAAACCATTCAGCCAAACCATTAGAGGGGGTGTTGTTAGAAATATTTTCAACTACATGGTTAGCACAGGTTTTGTAAAACCAATTGAAAATCTTGTTAATACCTATAATGTTTTTTAAAAGCAAAAAATACCCATTTCCCCCATAGTTTTTTAAAAGGGGAATCCCCTTTCTTATTCCCTCACATGAGATAAACTCAGGAGGAGACCTCCCCTTCCTTCCTTTGATCCCCCATTGTTTGAGGTGATTGTGAGTGTATTTTTATGGATATTTGAGGTATTATCCTTCTTCCACTATTCTTATCTTCCCTTATTCCTAGATAATTTTAATTGTCTCCAGTTAGGGTTCTTGAGATAATTCTACAAGAGCATTGTGTAATCTTCACGATATGATAGGGTTTTTGATCACTAGGGATAGAGGATGTAACGAGATGATGAATTGATGTTGTTATATAAAATTTCGATTGTGGTACATCATATTATGACTTTTCTAGGGTATTTAATTTAAATTGATTAATTTGGATATTGAACGGGTGCTGATAGTTAGGTATTATTTCTAGGATGGTGTTGGGAGTATGCAATAGACCATTCACATGTGGTTGGTCATAGTTGTAGTTGAATGGGATGACGTAATGAGTTATTATTCATTTTTTTCCATTTTGAGTTAAATTTTATAATTAATTTCAAATTGATATAATACATTAAATTGGAAATTTTGGCTTGAGAAAAGTGGTTGTGTTAATATATGATGATCGATTAGGCTTACAAGAGATTGGGTGAGATTTTTTGTAGGAATAACTCTATATAAGGTAAGTGGCCCTTTAAGGATACCCCTATAACAAAAAAAATTTAAAATAAGATTTTTTTTTGATATCTTATGTGACAAAGAACACCGAGTTTAAACAAACCATGAAATATGTTTCTTTAAATTTAATCTCTTTAGTTGCTTGTATAACATGCAACCCCGAGTCCAAATGATCCATAATCGAGTATAATGTTATAAAATAACCATTTAATTGATGTTTATTAATTTTAATAAATAAAATATGAAAATAATGGTTATCTATTAATTATAAATAAAATAATAATCATTTGAAAGACAAGATAAATGTTTTCTAAAAAACTGTATTTTTCTAAAAGATTGTTTAGTAGCTCTTTACACACATAATTTAAAATTAATTTTCCCCCCTTATATAAAATTTAATTGATAAAATTAAATTAATTTATTAAATCATAATATCAAAATTATCTTATGGTGATTTTGTTTTGGTTTTTATGGAATCTTTCATTTTTTAATAAATATTGAAAAATATTGAATTTTAACTGAAAAATTCATTTTTGTTTAAGTTATTTATAAATTTAAATTATATTTTAAATTGGTTTTCAAATAATATAAAATAAAATAAAATAAATGAAATATTATTAATCCAATTTATCTCCCTGTAATCAATTTCATATTGAATTTGGATATAAAATCATTGTAAACATTCATATATTTTTTCTTTAAAACCCCGCTTTCTCATCGCGTTTGCGGGATTAATTTTAAATTAAAATCTTTAAATTAGGTGAATTTTATTTGTAAAAATAGATTAAATATTTATAATAATCATAATTTATATTTCCTATGTATTTCTAGTTAATTTTTTACATTAATGAATTGTAAAAATAGTAAAAATTATTTACCACAGTTAAGGTAAAAATGGAATTACCAAGGGTTAAACTAAAAAGATAAGAGTTAAAATTACCAAAAAACTTATCTAAAATATATTTTATGGAAACACTTAGTGTAACACCCTGAGATTTTATGAAAAATATTATTTTAATTTCATTAATGTCTTGTGTTGTATTCTACACCATGATTACCTCGTGCTATAGGCAACACCGTATTAGCTTGCAGTATACGCAACACTATTCTTGGACTGTGTTACACACAATTTTGATAATAGTTATTCTACGCAACATTGAGTATATATATATATATATATTCAATGTATAAATGAAATATGGTTGGATTCTGTTATACGAAACAACGAAGGATTCTTTCACAACACGCAACCCTGACTTGGCTTGCATTACACGCAATCGCGACCTTCCTCGATAGCGTGTGTTGTACGCAATACTGGGTTTTAATAAACAACGATATATTATTATAATATTGTCATGAACTAGCTGTTATGAATAGTGTTAACTAAATTTTGAATTTTATAACATTATTATTCATCTTACACATTTCTAGAACATGGTATAAGAACAAAATAAATTTTTCAGGTAAAATAAGTATTTTTCAAAAAATGCAGTTTTGCCGCCTTTTGATGGCGCACCCACTTTAAATCTAGTTTTTGACATGTTTATAAGTTAAATTTGACAAAATAAAATTCTTCTTTTGAATCAGGATATAAAAATTTACATTAGATAAAGTTTTGATATTTTTCAGATAACTTTCATATTTTAATGAATAGTAAAAACACGCTATATTTTAATTAAAAACAACTTTTTTCATCGTAATATCTTATGTGGTTAAATTATAATATTGAATGGTTTTAAAGTATAAATAGAATATATTTTTACCATTTAATATAATGTATGTCAATAGCATTGATTTTACCTTGAATTCGTAAGTTAAATCAATTCAATCTTTTGCAATGTTTTAAACAAAAAACCCGTTTTCTTTCGACAACGGGATTAATTTTAATTTAATTTCTGCAACTTATGTGTTTTGAATTTTAAAAAATGGATTCCATATTTGGAATCAGTGGGTCCAAATTATGTTAATAGGATACTTTTTATAGTAACTACGGTAAATTTTATTTACCATAGTTAAAGGTAAATCGGGTAATTAAGGGTAAATATAATATTTTAAAATTACCCTAACAAATGTCAAAATTCTATTGGATGACTAAAAAACGACCTATATCACCTAAGGGTAGGATTAGATTAATTTAATTAAATTTTGTCAATGAAAATAATTTAATTATTATTAAAACCAAAGAATGTGACAACATGTCACTTTCTTAAATCTTATAAGTATAATAATTTTAATCTAGTGATAAACTTCATGAAACTTAGAAAATGAATAGTATCCAGAAATATAATACAATTATATACATCATAGAAATTTATTTAGAATTTTTAGGGATTAAATAATTATCATTTATTATGACAGAAAGATGATGCAGTAATTGTCTTATTAATGAAATATTGACAGAATTGATGTTATAAATGCCCAAATAAATGTAATTTGAGACTTTTTATGACTTAAACTAATTTTCTAGGTTACTATGACATATTAGTGTTGATTTAATAAACTTGTTTCGAACATATAATTCTGTTATGACTTTCACAAAAATCATATATCAAATAGTGTCAAAATTGACACAAAATAGTTTTTAAATCAAATATTATATTATTAATTGTTATTTTATTTCTAAAAATCTATGGTTCGGCCAAATGACTTAGATAAGGATATATATATTAATAATAAACAATTTGGGGTTCGTTTGGCATGTTATAGTAAGTGTATTAACCATATAGTGAAAGAAAACAAAAAGACACGGTAAAAGTTAAATTATTTAACTTAGAGTTAAATCTAATTGATAAGGTTAAAATAATACCCTAAACTTGTCTAAATCCTATTGGTTTATAGGATTTCTACCCATACCCACTTTAGATTCGAAATAAGACCCTTTGGAACCATTATAAACCGATTTTGACATTAATATAAAATAATATTTTGAGGTATTCCTAAGGTGCCCCTCCCCTCCCTTATAAAAGGACACCTCCTCTCCCTCCTCCTCACACAAATTTGAGCACTCAAGCTCGGAAAACCCCTGCCATTTTCTCCTCTCAACTTCCCTAGAATAATCCTAGAGGTCCTGGTCTTCTTCAAATACCAATCTTAGTTCCCTAAGTGGAGGATTCAAAGAGGCGTTCCAAAGAAGAGGTAATATCCATTACCGATCTTTTCAACTTCTTTCTTCTTCAACTTCTTCTTCTTTAGTTGTTTCATGATAAAGTAATAACATCAGTATTTATTATATACTGATATGTTATTATAAATATGAAACAACTCTAATTAACCTTCTATCCATCCTACGGAAAAAGGAAATCACCGCGCGTGCGTACGTATGGAATACCGTCTCCACGCCATGGTGTAATCTATTTTCCGCCACCACCTTACATGGATGGGTATAATGGTGTAAAGAATAACTATACAAAGTTATTAAAACATCATATTTATTCTGATATATTGTATAATCCACTCCACTCCAATTCAATATTTATGGAAATGATATCATCGCTCGTGCGTACGTACGGACTACCGTCTCCACGACGCGATGAGATTCATTCTCCATGTTAACCATTTAAGATTGATTATAAAGTATATATAAGAAATAATAATGAAATATATGACATTATAAAGCTACTGGATTTATGTATATATATATATATGTATGTCATCTACTTACTTCCATTCAAGACAATAAGGAAAGGAAAACAGCGTTCATGCGTACGTACGGACTACCGTCTCCATGAACGGTGTTTTTCATTTCATTTATCTATCTATTATTTATATACTGAATATATATGATATATAAATAATATTTTATATTCTGGAAGTAAGTAAATCATGATATAAGTAATAATAATGTCAAGAACAACAAGTCAAAACACCTACGATAAATGAAACGATTTTACCCAAAACGCTTCTTTAACATGGAATTTACAAAAGAACGGGTAATATAATGTCATAAGTGAACCATATATGATATAATAACAATGAATATGATTCTGTAATAAGTCAATGACATTATTTAAATCATTATACAGGAGGTTCAGACACATACGAAGCAAATCGGACCTAAGGTAAGGGAAATATCACAATCTCATTTTTATCCGAGATTGTTTATACTTTGGTATTTAATAGGGTGTATTTTATCATCCACATCTATGTTTCCTCAATATGTAATATTATTTCCATCCACCTACAATTGTTTAAATCCAATTTTACCCTTCAGTGAGTTTTTTGTAAAATATATGAAAGGAATCTTTTGTCGTTTTTCATACGAGGTACTTTTTGACTTTTCCGACAAAAGTACGAAGAATGTTTTTTTAACTTATACGGCATGAATGGATTTTTGAAACATTATTTCCAAGAAACTTCCTTTAAAAGTTTACAAGTTTATTTTTAATCATCTTCTTTTATTTTAATTTCGTATGACATGTTATGAAAGGAAAAATGTTTTTGAAGTAGAAAGGATATTTTCCTCAAGAATGGAGTTCAAGTATTTTATCAAAATTATTTTCCATCTAAGATAATAAAAGGGTTCTGTTTTTATCCCTATTATTACATTGGTTTGATTATGTTGTGATGGAAATATTTTTATGAATTCCTTTATCTTAGATGAATTGTTTTATGATGTCATGTTGTTTAAGAATTCCATTTTTATTACATGGGATACGCTATGATATATGGTTTATGATTATGTGGCACACATAAGAAAGGATTCATTATAAGATGGGTGATACCTATATCTCCCTCCAATGCATTGGGTAAAGATTTTATATCTCATGAGATAGACAGGGCTGGAACGGTAGGTTATACCGGTTCATTGAAACAGGACTGAAACGAGGGTTACTCGATTCAGAAAGGGACTTTGTCCACTAAGATAGTCTTGGAAACGAGTCTTGACTAACAAGAAATGATTATCTATGATTATGTGTGTATGTCACAAAGTTTCATGTTTTATGTTATGATTTTTGGGATTTCATTTCACTACTATGATTTATCCCATGTTATGAAATTATGCTCTCTTTTGCAGGTTAAGATTTCCAAAAGTTATGTTCTTATGAATATGATGTGATTGATTTTTCTTTTGTATACCCTTACTGAGCATTTGAGCTCACCCTTTTATGTTTTCTTTTCCCCAGGATATAAAGAAAGGTTTTAGGTAAAAAAAAGGGAAGATCTTTATGGGAGATATTGAAGATCTTTCACCACGATTAGAAGATTACGTTCCGTGTTTCCAAAGACACTAAACTATTACGATCCTTGTGTGTGTGTTTTTGTTACGTACTAAGTATTCCGCAAATGTAATGTAATGTCCATGTACGTCAGGCTTCGGGTCTCTACAGTTGGTATCAGAGGAAAGGTTTAGTCAACCTTTGGAAACTAGGATGTGAGAACGTTAGTGAGATCCCTAGAGATATTTCTAAGGTATGTCTAGGGATGTCCCTAAGGATAAGTATACATATAGGATATAGTCCTAGAACTAGGGTAACGATCTTAGAATTTAACCTAAGATGTTAGATATTGAGGGTACTCCCCCTTTACTATGTTGTTTTCTCTAGCATGATTTTTGCCTCTCAACGAATTCTTTTTGTGTTTTAGTTAATGGAGGGAACCAGATGGAATTCGGTTAACATTGAATCCAATGGACAAATTGGTGACTATAAGCAACAAAATTATGTAATGCCTAGAGAGAAAGATATTGTGATTATGCCGAATCAGTCATCGCGATATATGATTAACAAGGTGAAATTTAGTGGTATACCTAATTCATCAATGAAGAGGAAGATAGACTATTATGCATGTTCGCATGTTGAGCAGCATAAAGAAAGGAAGATTGAGATTTATAAAGAAGGGAGGAAGAACCTTGAAGAATACCTCAAATGGAGGGACCGATGTTATTTGTGTGGAGATAAGGGTCTTAGAGTGACAGACTGTTATGGAGTTCAATGTATTATTTGTGGAGAACATGGGCATTACCCAACTCAATGCCCTGACCTAAAAAGTTACTTCTAAATCATGGAAGGACTTATTCCAAGACAATAATTGAAGAGTATAGATTGAAGTGTTTATGTATTGGTATTCAAGAATAATGTTGTTGAGGTACTTTTATTGTTTATTATAATATTTTTGTATTATTGTGGTTTTCAATAATTTTAAGGTACCGGTAACCATGAAAAGTGATTCAAATATTTTGGAAAGCAGATGATATGCGCATAATGAAGGGATAAGGAGAAAATGAAATGTTTGACAGTATTCATGAGCTCATGATTGATATAAGGACTAAGTGATATCATGGTTTGAGTATATAGAATTTTGAGGATTTTGGTATGTGGAAAGTGTTAACTTTTAACTACATTCATGTTTTCACTAAGGTATTCAAGAGAATACATGATTAAGGACTTTGAATGTGACCAACAAAACATATCTTATGATATATGGGGATCGACGATGGTGTTAAATCTCTGGTAATCGTTTTCACTATGTTATGAGAGTGGACTGCAGTATTATGGATAAGCCTGAAGATTGGAATGGATTATGTTGGATATAAGTTAGTATTGTTTAAGGATAGAAGTTTTTTTTTCAATATTATTGATGGGATGTTATAGTAATATAGTTTTAGAAAAAGGACAACCTGCAGGACGGGCGACAACCCATCGCTTCGGACAAGGCTGTGGGAATCGAACCCACAATCGAAGTGCGACTGGCCTTTATCACCTACCACTGGCCTACAGGAAGTCCCTGTTTAGTAGAAACTAGTTTTATTATATTAAGCAGTATGATATATGAAGTATAATTCCATTTTAGGAACCATATATGATTAATCTCACTATAGATCGACTTATGTATATAATTTTTTTTGCTAACCTTTTGTTTGAGACAGATGGAATGACCCGTCATTCTATCACATGATATGCTAACACTTCACGAATAACAAATTCAACTTCATTTATTTAAGAGATGAAGTGGAAATTGTTAAAGGCATGAACAACAGTGAGATTGTACCAAAATAAAGTAAGTATTTATTCTAATTCAAATTCTTTAACTTTAGGGAAACGATCTTGAAAACCAAAAATGTTGTCCTAGTGATCTTATATCTGATGAATCAGATGGAACCTTAGATCATCACAAATTTATGGATTTGTGATTACTGGCTTTTCCATAGCCATGTTCTCTACCACTCTCCATCAGAACATGATGGTTAGATTTCTCTTCCATATCCATATTTTCACCTATGTTGAAACCCAGTGATTAGTTTATTTGGGTAACTGTTACGTTTCATACTTTTGTTTTTAAAGATTGGTTTTGGTATTCCTTTTTACGATGTGGGTTTCTATTAAAAAAAATTTCAAGTAGTAAACCATTTATAACCCCGACGAATTTCAAGGGCGAAATTCATTTTAAGGGGGGTAGAATGTAACACCCCGAGATTTTATGAAAAATATTATTTTAATTTCATTAATGTCTTGTGTTGTATTCTACACCAAGATTACCTTGTGCTATAGGCAACACCGTATTAGCTTGCAGTATACGCAACACTATTCTTGGACTGTGTTACACACAATTTTGATAATAGTTATTCTACGCAACATTGAGTATATATATATATATATATATATATTCAATGTATAAATGAAATATGGTTGGATTCTGTTATACGAAACAACGAAGGATTCTTTCACAACACGCAACCCCGACTTGGCTTGCATTACACGTAATCGCGACCTTCCTCGATAGCGTGTGTTGTACGCAATACTGGGTTTTAATAAACAACGATATATTATTATAATATTGTCATGAACTAGCCGTTATGAATAGTGTTAACTAAATTTTGAATTTTATAACATTATTATTCATCTTACACATTTCTAGAACATGGTATAAGAACAAAATAAATTTTTCGAGTAAAAGAAGTATTTTTCAAAAAATGCAGTTTTGCCGCCTTTTGATGGCGCACCCACTTTAAATCTAGTTTTTGACATGTTTATAAGTTCAATTTGACAAAATAAAATTCTTCTTTTGAATCAGGATATAAAAATTTACATTGGATAAAGTTTTGATATTTTTCCGATAACTTTCATATTTTAATGAATAGTAAAAACACGCTATATTTTAATTAAAAACAACTTTTTTCATCGTAATATCTTATGTGGTTAAATTATAATATTGAATGGTTTTAAAGTATAAATAGAATATATTTTTACCATTTAATATGATGTATGTAAATAGCATTGATTTTACCTTGAATTCGTAAGTTAAATCAATTCAATCTTTTGCAATGTTTTAAACAAAAAACCCGTTTTTATTCGACAACGGGATTAATTTTAATTTAACTTCTGCAACTTCTGTGTTTTGAATTTTAAAAAATGGATTCGATATTTGGAATAAGTGGGTCCAAATTATGTTAATAGGACACTTTTTATAGTAACTATGGTAAATTTTATTTACCATAGTTAAAGGTAAATCGGGTAATTAAGGGTAAATATGATATTTTAAAATTACCCTAACAAATGTCAAAATTCTATTGGATGACTAAAAAATGACCTATATCACCTAAGGGTCGGATTAGATTAATTTAATTAAATTTTTTCAATGAAAATAATTTAATTATTATTAAAACCAAAGAATGTGACAACATGTCACTTTCTTAAATCTTATAAGTATAATAATTTTAATCTAGTGATAAACTTCATGAAACTTCGAACATGAATAGTCTACAGAAATCTAATACAATTATATACATCATAGGAATTTATTTAGAATTGTTAGGGATTAAATAATTATCATTTATTATGACAGAAATATGATGCAGTAATTGTCTTATTAATGCAATATTGAAAGAATTGATGTTATAAATGCCCAAATAAATGTAATTTGAGACTTTTTATGACTTAAACTAATTTTCTAGGTTACTATGATAAATTAGTGTTGATTTAATCAACTTGGTTAGAACATATAATTCTGTTATTACTTTCACAAAAATCATATATCAAATAGTGTCAAAATTGACACAAAATAGTTTTTAAATCAAATATTATATTATTAATTGTTATTTTATTTCTAAAAATCTAAGGTTCGGCCAAATGACTTAGATAAGGATATATATATTAATAATAAACAATTTGGGGTTCTTTTGGCATGTTATAGTAAGTGTATTAACCATATAGTGAAAGAAAACAAAAAGACACGGTAAAAGTTAAATTATTTAACTTAGAGTTAAATCTAATTGATAAGGTTAAAATAATACCCTAAACTTGTCTAAATCCTATTGGTTGATAGGATTTCGACCCATACCCACTTTATATTCGAAATAAGACCCTTTGGAACCATTATAAACCGATTTTGACATTAATATAAAATAATATTTTGAGGTATTCCTAAGGTGCCCCTCTCCTCCCTTATAAAAGGACACATCCTCCCCCTCCTCCTCACACAAATTTGAGCACTCAACCTCGGCCAACCCCTGCCATTTTTTCTCTCAACTTCCCTAGAATAATCCTAGAGGTCCTGGTATTCTTCAAAGACCAATCTTAGTTCCCTAAGTGGAGGATTCAAAGAGGCGTTCCAAAGAAGAGGTAATATCCATTACTGATCTTTTCAACTTCTTTCTTCTTCAACTTCTTCTTCTTTAGTTGTTTCATGATAAAGTAATAACATCAGTATTTCTTATATACTGATATGTTATTATAAATATGAAACAACTCTAATTAACCTTCTATCCATCCTACGGAAAAAGGAAATCACCGCGCGTGCGTACGTACGGAATACCGTCTCCACGCCGTGGTGTAATCTATTTTCCGCCACCACCTTACATGAATGGGTATAATGGTGTAAAGAATAACTATACACAGTTATTAAAACATCATATTGATTCTGATATATTTTATAATCCACTCCAATTCAATTCAGTATTTATGGAAATGATATCATCGCTCGTGCGTACGTACGGACTACCGTCTCCACGACGCGATGAGATTCATTCTCCATGTTAACCATTTAATAATGATTATAAAGTATATATAAGAAATAATAATGAAATATAAGAAATTATAAAGCTACTGGATTTATGTATATATATATATGTATGTCATCTACTTACTTCCATTCAAGACAATAAGGAAAGGAAAACAACGTTCATGCGTACGTACGGACTACCGTCTCCATGAACGGTGTTTTTCATTTCATTTATCTATCTATTATTTATATACTGAATATATATGATATATAAATCATATTTTATATTCTGTAAGTAAGTAAATCATGATATAAGTAATAATAATGTCAAGAACAACAAGTCAAAACACCTACGATAAATGAAACGATTTTACCCAAAACGCTTCTTTAACATGGAATTTACAAAAGAACGGGTAATATAATGTCATAAGTGAACCATATATGATATCATAACAATGAATATGATTCTGTAATAAGTCAATGACATTATTTAAATCATTATACAGGAGTTTCAGACACATACGAAGCAAATCGGACCTAAGGTAAGGGAAATATCACAATCTCATTTTTATCCGAGATTGTTTATACTTTGGTATTTACTGGGGTGTATTTTATCATCCACATCTATGTTTCCTCAATATGTAATATTATTTCCATCCACCTAAAATTTTTTAAATCCAATTTTACCCTTCGTTGAGTTTTTTGTAAAAGATATGAAAGGAATCTTTTGTCGTTTTTCATACGAGGTACTTTTTGACTTTTCCAACAAAAGTACGAAGAATGTTTTTTTTAACTTATACGGCATGAATGGATTTTTGAAACATTATTTCCAAGAAACTTCCTTTACAAGTTTTCAAGTTTATTTTTAATCAACTTCTTTTATTTTAATGTCGTATGACATGTTATGAAAGGAAAAATGTTTTTGAAGTAGAAAGGATATTTTCCTCAAGAATGGAGTTCAAGTATTTTATCAAAATTATTTTCCATCTAAGAAAATAAAAGGGTTCTGTTTTTATCCCTATTATTACATTGGTTTGATTATGTTGTGATGGAAATATTTTTATGAATTCCTTTATCTTATATGAATTGTTTTATGATGTCATGTTGTTTAAGAATTCCATTTTTATTACATGGGTTTCGCTATGATGTATGGTTTATGATTATGTGGAACACATAAGAAAGGATTCATTATAAGATGGGTGGGACCTATATCTCCCTCCAATGCATTGGGTAAAGATTTTATATCTCATGAGATAGACAGGGCTGGAACGGTAGGTTATACCGGTTCAGTGAAACAGGACTGAAACGAGGGTTACTCGATTCAGAAAGGGACTTTGTCCACTAATATAGTCTTGGCAATGAGTCTTGACTAACAAGAAATGATTCTCTATGATTATGTGTGTATGCCACAAAGTTTCATGTTTTATGTTATGATTATTGGGATTTCATTTCACTACTATGATTTATCCCATGTTATGAAATTATGCTCTCTTTTGCAGGTTAAGATTTCCAAAAGTTATGTTCTTATGAATATGATGTGATTGATTTTTCTTTTGTATACCCTTACTGAGCATTTGAGCTCACCCTTTTATGTTTTCTTTTCCCCAGGATATAAAGAAAGGTTTTAGGTAAAAAAAGGGAAGATCTTTATGGGAGATATTGAAGATCTTTCACCACGATTAGAAGATTACGTTCCGAGTTTCCAAAGTCACTAAACTATTACGATCCTTGTGTGTGTGTTTTTGTTATGTACTAAGTATTCCGCAAATGTAATGTAATGTCCATGTACGTCAGGCTTCGGGTCTCTACACTTAGACCTTATAAGTTATAATTATATATAATAATCTATTTTTTACTATTTTTTAATTTGAAAAATATGGGTCAACCTTTTTCTTTTCAAAAATTACAAGTGTGCCAACCACCCCACCAATAAAAGGCCACCCCCTCTCCTATCTCCTTAACACCTTCAAAAAAAATTAGTTTTGAAAATACCTATCAAAATATATTATAAAATTATATTACCACATCCAATAATCCCTTCCTTCATCATAAATCCATTCTAGGAATACTTTAGTTTTAAGCATAAAGAGGCGGTCTGAGAAGAGGTAAAATTCCAAATTATGTGTTTTTATATTATTTCTTCCTCCACATCATTCAATATTTACTAAACCATGATTATATAAAAACATTAGTATCTTAAATATATAAATATTTTATTATTATTATTCAATTTCCTACAACCATTCTCAATTCCATCAAATGGGTTGCGAAATCATCATTCTTGTGTACGACAGACTACCGCCTCACGAATCGATGTCATTCATATCTCTATTACCACCTATCACAGTTGGGTATGATGATATATATAAAGTATATATATGATATTTAGAACATAATTAAAAAAATTTAGTCATTATATCTTATATAATTTTTTTACCTTCCATTATTTTGGGGAAACGATAACCTTTCTCATGTATGCGGCGAACTACCGCCCCGCGAAGCGATGTGATTCAGTTTTCACTAACGATCTATATGGAAGGAAATAAGGATAATGTTAATGAATATATATGATTAAAATAAAATAATTATGATATTAATTACATTTTTTATCATTCTTAAAATATAATCTATCATTTTTTTCATACCTTTGCAGTCACTAAATGATGATAATGTCATTTGTATATGTGTGGACTACAACATTTACAAAATAATGTGACTCTCTTTTCATCACCATAACACATGGTTGATATATATATAAATATATTTAAAGAATTAATATGATATTTATGATATTTAATATTATTTTTTTAAGATGAAATATTACTTACCTTCTTTCCATAATGATCATTAAAAATGGAAACGTTACTTATGGGTATGCATAACCTACCGTTTCAATAACTGTAATAAAATTAATTTATCAAAACCATCTTTAATGATTGGTATTAAAAGTGGAATTGATATATAAATATGATATTTATTTCATAATTGTTATTTTGGAGATTATGGAACTATATAATATGCAAAATAAATGTAACTTTCAAGACAAAAAACGAATGAGAAGACAAGGCAATTAATACCGAAAA
Source organism: Viscum album (assembly GCA_963277665.1). Lineage (NCBI taxonomy): Eukaryota > Viridiplantae > Streptophyta > Magnoliopsida > Santalales > Viscaceae > Viscum > Viscum album. The sequence continues at coordinate 1,401,213,001 of OY728156.1, read as the reverse complement.
CAATTAAAAAAATGAAATATTATTAATGAAAGAATGATAATATGTTATAAAAGGATCATATATGATATTATAAATATTAATATGGTTCTTTTATAAGTTAATAACATGTTTAAATCCATTATTAATGATTTTAAATCACATTTAACTAAATGAAAGTGCGAGGTAAGGGGTTTCTTAAATCAATTTTTATTCATTAGGTTAAGATTCTATTTCATTAATTATATCATGATAAGATTATGCATGTAATGAAATTTTATTATTATATGTTGTATTTACACTTGTTTTATGTGTAATTACATTTGATATGAACAATTAATTCATTGATTAATCCCCACTTCAATGATATGATCATTGTAAGGGACTTCGTCTCAATTTCCCTTCATTGAGGAATATTATTATGTTATTAATCTAATTTATTTTATATGGTGTAAATAATTCCCATTTTAAATGTAATATAATTATTGATTAGTAATTCATGATATTTTAAGTCTTAATTTACATTATTCCATCCATGTATATTTGACATGAAAGTTACCAAGTGGTAAAGAATTTCATAACTCGATTTATTTTAATTGGGTTATATTACTTCTTAGTTTTCCTTTAATATTGTAAGATTATTTGTATAATGAATTATTATTATATTATTTTTTATTTAAAATTATTATATTTTTATTTATATTTGATAAACATAATCTATTCATTGATTAATTCTCACTTCAATGTTACGATCATTGTAAGGGTTTATTTCACAATCTCATTTTAATTGAGATTCATTATTATTGAATTTACATTAAAGAAAATTATTTGATCATTGTATAATAAAACAATTTATTTTTCATATAATATGGTTATTTATGACATGTTCGATTAATAGTACCATTTCCACTATTTTTTTACTTAAAATAACTGAGAAAATGTTTTTAATAAATTCCAACTTCATTTCTTTTCTTTGGTCAGAAATCCATTTTCTCCCAAAAAAATATTTTATAAAAAGGTTTTCAAAAATGTTTTTAGCCATTTTAAAATGACTTATCAAAGCATTTTTTACCAATTTTTACCTTCTAATGTTTTTAAATGAATCATCATATTGTTTAAAAAAAATACACCTTGGGATTTTACTGAAAAAAGTGAAAGGAATATTTGTTTTAATGTGTATGACATGAATTTAATTTCCAGGAATAATCACCACTATAAGGTTTTAAATATTATATTTTATATTTAAAATATTAATTTCAATGAAAATTATTTCCATTTTTTTTATGAACTTTTAGCCTTAAAAAGTGATTTTGAAATGAAAAGTATATTTTCCCCAAGATTGGGTTTTAAAGATCCTTTTATGGTATTATTTTAATCAATGACCACAACACTTTATTATTACTCCACTGAGCATATTTTGTTTTACTATCATCCTTATTATTACTCTAGATGGTTTATGATTATTTTGACCAAGGATAGAATTGAAATTCACTTCTTTGTTTCGTTTTTTTCATCATTAACTTCCCCTTAAATTATTCACTTCCATGTGATCATTGAACATTAAATTTACTTTAAATATACATATTATTTATCTTGGATATGTTTTTTTCTTAAACTGTATATCATTTCTACATATAGTGTTTGGAATTGAATGTTATTTGTTTATATAGGAAAATATCGATAAGTCCATATTATTTAATCAATGCAGATTTTTAATAACAAGACACATTGTTCATAAATTAAATCGACTATTCAATATATGAGGGATGATTTGGAACTTCCATGATGGGTGGGCCCTGTAATTATATAACCCCTAGATTCATTGATAGGTCTCATTAGAAAAATCACACAGCTAAAAATAAGTGGGTTTTAACCTATAGTTTTAAACTTTCTTGTGAAAGGACTTGATGGTAGAGGTATTATACCCTAATTTATAACACCCAATAATTAAGAATTTCTTTCATTAAGATTTTAGTTATTATTATCCATGATATTTATATAGTGGTATTATCTATGGATGCATTTTATTCTTAGTTTATTAATTAAGTGACATGTGTTTTTTTTGTTATTTACCATTCCATATTGATTGTGATTTATCTTATTATCCATGAGATTTTCAAAGTTATATTATTTATGGATGAATTTAATTATTTGTTTATTGATTAAATGTAACTTGGTTTAAATGATTTACCATTCCATATTGACTATGCCTTATCTTATCATGATATTCAAGTTATTAAAATGGAATGTGGGTTATGCTATTTTCCTTTCCATATTGATTATGCTTATTGATTTAGGATAGATTCCATTGTACACAACCCTTACTGAGAATTCGAGTTCACTCTAATTTTCTTCCTTTTCCAAGAATCCATGAATTATAATATGATTGATAAAGAAGAATATTATATAGGGAGTAATTATATTATTAAAAAAACTTATTTTGTAATTTTTGTTTTCAAATTTAATATAGGAATCATGTATGTATCTAGATTACCAAGACTACTAAACTATTCAGTCCTTCAAGACGTGATTCCTTATATCTTATTCTAATGTGATAAAGTAGACACCAGATCTAGGTTACTAGGTTTGGGGTTACTACAGTAGGTATTATTGGAAGTTTAGTATAAAACTTTGGAACTATATTAGGCCAAACATTGATTAGGTAATGTAACCCTATGATAGGATTTTAGGATAAGTATAGACGAACATCCCAAATTTTTGGGAAGATAAAGATTATGTGGTTTTTCCTTGAAGTACATATCTATATGGATACTACCTGGGGATATGGTTCTGGAATAGATGTACCTAGGGATAATAACTCCAAAAAGAGAAATTGGGCTTAACCCGATCATCACATGGTATACAACAACGCACCTTACTGTGCACCAAATTTGGTACTCTCGTGGGATATATTTAGGATAATTTAAACTTTTTTACAAACCATTATGATGCATTTGAATAGATGATAGAAATGAATGACCTAGATTAAACCAAAGGTGTATTAGATTGAAAAAAAGTTGTCTCAAATAAATGAGAAAATGATTTATATGTGGAAAAGAAGGGCATAAAGCAATGAATTGGTGAGCCAAAAAGAATATTATGATAGAAGGAAATAAATTTCTTCCTAGGGATTAATTTATAGTTTTTCATCTTAAATGTGGATAACCCTAGAAATATCCGAGTTAATTAACTTTTCTAACGGATAAACCCTAGACCAATGAAGAAAATATGTTTAAATAAACGATTGATGTATTAATTGTTATTATAAAATTATAATATAAAAAGTACTTTCACCAATGGTATTTTGGTTCGATGAATTATGAAACATCATGGGATTATGTTAATTTTTGAAGAATATATGTCTTTATTAACTTAAGAGTTGTGGATACCATAACAGGATTATGATTTTAAGGCTAATCATGAGTACCAAGACATAAATACCCATTTTTATGCTTTATGTGATGACAATCTACCAAGATCAAGGATATTTTGGGAGAAATTTTTGAAAATTATTTGTTTTATAGGAAAATTTATTTGAGGAATAACGCCTTTAAATTTTATAGGCGTATATTTAAATGTATTGATAACCATTAGGGTTAATATGATCATTAATGACGTTGTATTAATAATCAAATATGATAGGTAGAATTATTAATCATAATAATAATAATTTATATTTAAAACCTTAGTAAAAATGTTATTTAGTTATTAATTTTATTTTAAGTATGTTCTTAATACTTTTTGGGAATATTATAGGAATTATATTAATATTATTTTTTGAAAAATTACAACCTGTATTCCAAGTGACAACCCGTCACACCTGGTAAGGCCATGGGGCTTGAACCCACAATAGAAGGATACTATAAGTTTAATTCCCACCACTTTACTATGTGATATCCTAGTTAATATGTAATTAGTCAAAAAATTTGAAAAATAAATATTAATGATGAAACAATGGTGTTACTATTGAGGGTTACAAATTAATGTATTATATTGGATAACTCGTGTTAACCATATTGGTTTTGGAAAATATTTAGAGACATATGGAAAGACTTGTCACTATATTATAGATATTACGATTTATTAATAGTTAATTATAGTGGTTCAAGAAAGAAAAATAATCTTTTGATATTTATTTCTTGGAGTAAGTGATTAATTAGAAATTGATCAAAGAAAAACCAAAGGATAAAATTGTACATATAAAATATAATTGTATTTAGTAAGTATATTTAATTATATTCTTAATCAATAAAAGAATTAATAAAATTCAGGAAATTGATCTTAAAAAAATATCACATTAAAATCATATTTGGGGAATTAGATAGTTTTTTAAATCATTAGAGATTGATAGTTTTGAGTTATTTAACTTTCCATTGATGATTTTCTTTCTTTTGATCAATGACCTCTATCAATATATACAATTATTTAAGATTTTATTCCATGTAAATATATTCAATTTTAACTAATATTCTCATACTTAGAAACCTAGTTATGTGTTATTACATATAACATTTTAACATCCCTTTCTCTCTTATTAAGAGGATATTTTCTTAACCCTTTTAAGATGTGGGTTTTTCACAATGGTATTTCCAAATTCCAACCCCTTTATTATCAAGAACATGTTTGAATTGATATAAATAAATTTATCTAAGGTTTAGACAGTGTAACACCCTGATATTTTTAAATAATAATATTTTGTGATACCGTATGTGACACAGAACACTGAGCTTAAACCACTAAAAAAATATTTTTCTAAAAATTTAATATCTTCGATAGCTTGCCTAACATGAAACACCGAGTTAAAATGAACCCTAATATTGTATATTTTTATAAAAAATCTATTAAATCGGTGGGAGTGAATATTAAAAACTAAATTATTAAAATTATGATTATCTATTTGTTAGAAATAAAATAAAAAACATTAAAAATAAAAAGAACTGTTTTTTGAAAAAGTGTATTTTTCTTAAAGACGATTTAGTCCCTCTTTGTGCACATAATTTAAAAATAATTTTTACCTATTTTAGAAAATTTATTTTATAAAATTAAATTAATTTTTGAAATCATAATATAAAATTTATCTTTGGGTGAATTTTTTAGATTTTTATGAATGGTGAAAAATACTGAATCTTAATTGAAAATTAACTTTTCATTTAAATTAATTATAATGTAAAATTATATTTTAAATTGGTTTTAAAATAAAATTAGTTGAATTATATATCAATTAATATAATTTAATTCATTGGAATCATTTTAAAATTGGCTTTTGATATAAAAATGTTGTAAAATTTTGACCATTTTCTCTTTAAAAATCCGCTTTCCCATCATGTTTGTGGGATTGATTTTAAATTAAAATTTTGTAATTCATTGAATGGAATTTGGAAAAATGTGTTAAATATTTTTAATCAGTATAATTTATATTATCTCATAAGTTAAACAAAATTTTTTACTATAATAAATAGTAAAAATAGTAAAAATGATATATCACGATTAAGGTAAAAGTAAATTTACTAAGGATTAAACTAAAAATATAATGGTTATAATGACATAAAAACTTATTTTAAATATATATTAGGGAAATATTTTTACCTGATAAATTTTAATTATATATAATATTTAATTTGGGACCCTTGTGGCATTTGAAAAATGTGAGTACTCCTTTTTCTTTTAAAAAATTATAGGTGTGCCACTCATATCACATATAAAATCCCACCCTTCTCCTATCTTATTTACCCCTTAAAAAACCTTTTATTTAAGAAAAAACCTATCTAAATAACTTTTAAAATTATATACCATCATTCTAGAAGAATTTTTTTGGTCATAAATCCAATCTATAAACACTATAGGTATAATCCTAAAGAGGTGCTTTGAGAAGATTTAAAATTCCTAACTATATATTTTTGCTTTATTTCATCTTCCACATCCTTAAATTATTATTAAAACATTATGATATAATAAAATAAGCATATTAAATATACTAATATTTTCTCATTTTAAGGTAATTAGCCACAACCATCCATAATTCCATCAAATGGTTTATGAAATCATAATTTTGGTGTACAATTGACTACCTCCTTTCGAACCAATGTCATTCATTTCTCCATTACCACCTTTGAAGGCCTGGAATTATGATGGTGATAAAGTATATATATATGATATTTATAATGTAATTATACCTCTAGAGTAATTATATAATATTTAAATTTTGTTACTTTCTATTACATAGGGGATACATTAACGTCGCTCATGTGTACGACGGACTACCGCCTGAGGAAGCGATGTGATTCATTTTTCACTATCACTTTATATGGAATGTAATAAGGATAAATTTAATGAATATATGTAGTATAAATTGAATAATAATGATATTATAAAGATATTTATCATTCTTAAAATATAATATATTAGTTTCTTTTTTACCTTTTCTCTCACTGAAAGATGATAACGCGGTTCATGTACGTGTGGACTACCACCTTCACAAAACGATCTGACTCACTTTTTATCACTATACCACATGGATGATATATATAAATATATTTAAAGAAATAATATTTTATTTCTTATATTATTATCATTATTTAATGATAAAATACTACTTACTTCTTTCCATAATGATCATTGAAAAATAGAAATGTTACTCATGCATATGTATGGCCTACCATCTCCATGATTGTAACATACTTCATTTCTCAAAACCATATTAAATTATTAGTATTTAAAGTATAATTTATATATAAATATGATAATTATTTTATGATTTTTAGTTTATAAATTATTTAACCATATAATATTCACAATAAATGAAACTTTCCTAACAAATCATAAATGAGAAAACAAGGAAATTAACACATGAAACAATGAAAATAATGAAAGATTATTAATTAACAGGTGATAAGATTTTATAAAAGGATAATATAGGATATTATATACATTAATACTATTCTTATATAAGTTAATAACATGATTAAAACCACTATCTATGTAGTTAAATCATGTTTAACTAAAAGGAAGCGTGATGTAAGGGATTTCTTAACTCAATTTCCATTCATTTGGTTAAACATACGATTCATTGATTATTAGAAGCTAAGAATTTTTGTATAATTACCTTTGATTATTTTATATTGTATTTCAACTTGTTTTATATGGATTTAAATTTTATATGAATAATAAATTCATTTATTAATCCCCACTTCAATGATATGATTTTTGTAAGGGACTTCATCTCAATTTCCCTTCGTTGAGGAATATTATAATGTTATGCACATAATTTATTTTATATGGTGTATATACTACATTTTTAACATTTAATATCATGATTAATTAATATTTCAAGGTATTTTAAGTTTCGATTTTAATTATTATATCCAAGGATATTTGATATTAAAATTACTAAGTGATAAACAATTTTTATAACTTAATTTATTTTCATTGGGTTATATTATTTCTTCATTTAACTTTGATATTATAAGATTATGTGTATAATTAATTTTGAGTAAATTATTTTATATTCCCACTTATAATATATGGATTTAAATTGGATACAAAAAATCCATTAATTGATTAATTATCACCTCAACATTACGATCTTTCTAAGGGTTTATTTCACAATCTCATTTTTATCGAGATTATTTATGCTTGAATTTACAATGAAAGAAATTATTTGATCTTTGTATAATAAAAACATTTTATTTTATCTACCTTGAGTTATTCATGATATTTTCAAGTATTTCAGCCATTTTACTCTCTTTTATACTTAAAATAATCTGTAAAATGTTTTTAAGAAAATATGACTTCATTATTCTCTTTGGTCGGAAATCTATTTTTCTCAGAAACCATGTTTTTAAAAAATGTTTTTAACCTTTTAAAAATGTTTTGTTAATGAAAATTTTATAGATTCTTAATTTTTACAAATTTTTTAAAGGAATATTCATTTTATTTTCAAAATAATGCTCATTTGGATTTTAAAGAAAAAGTGAAAGGAATATTTGTTTTAACATGAATTTCAAGAATATAATTTCAATTCATCATGACCAATAAAATGGTTTAGAGCTTCATATATAAGTTTCTAATATTATTTCCAAATAAAATTAACTTTTTTTTCTCGAAATTTTAGTTTTAAAAAGTTATTTTCAAATGAAAAGGATATTTTCTTCAAGAATAGGTTTAAAGATCTTTTTTTGATATTTCTATTAATCAATAAAAAAACCCTTTATTATTAATCCACTAGGAGTATGTTGTATTGATAATATCATTATTATTATTATGGATGGATTATGATTATTTTGACTAAAGATAGTATTGACATTCACTTGCTTGTTTAATATTTTAGCTATCAACATTCCCTTTAATTATTCAATTTAATATGATCATTAAACATTAAATTTTCCTTAAATATCCACATTATTTATCATAGATAAGTTTATTTCTTAAAATTAATATCATTTATACATATTGTGTTTGACAATAAAATTTATTTTTTATCTAGGAAATTTTTTATAAGTTCATATAATTTACTTAATATGAATGGTCGATGATAAGGCACATTTATCATGAATTAAATAAATTATTATATATATAAGGAATTATTTGGACCTATAGTGATGAGTGGGGCCTATAATTATATATCCCCTCGATTCCTTGGTAGGTATCATGTGACAAATTATTAATATAGAATTAAACAAGATTCAACCAATAGTTTTAAACTGTCTTGTGAAAGGGCTTGACAGTAAAGGTATCATGTGGTTGATACATAGAATATGATAATTAAGTATTTACTTCATTAAAAATTTAGTTATTATTATACAATATATTTTCACAATGATATTATATCTAGATTCATTTTATTCATAGTTTATTTATTAAATGGCATGTGTTTTCTATTATTTACCTTTCCTTGTTTATTATTCCTTATCTTATTATCCATTATATTTTCACAATGATATTATCTTTGGACATATTTTATTATCATTTTATTGATTAAATATCATGTGTTTTTAGTTATTTAAATTTACATATTGATTATGCCTTATCTTATCATGATATTCAAGTTATATGAAATTGCATGTGGTTTTAGTTTTTTAGCTTTCCATGTTTATTATGCTTATTGATTCATGATAGGTTCTTTTGTATATAACCCGTACTAATTATTTTATCTCACCCTTATTTTTTTCCATTTCTAAGAATCATTGAAGTTTACTATGTTCGATAAAAAAGGATATGATAGATTCAATAATGATATTCTTGAAAAAAATTATGTTGTAATTTTTGTTTTCAAATGTAATATAGAAACCATGTATGTATCTAGTTTACCAAGACTACTAAACTATTTTGTCCTTCGAGATTCCATTCATTGTATCTTAAGCCAATGTAATAAAGTAGAAACTAAATCTGAATTAGTTAGGTTGGGGTTTCTACAACCCCTATATAGTATGTATTTTTTTACATGGAACATGATATGTGGTCTCACCAAACATGGAAATTTACCTTCCTATTTAAAATGAATAATTTAAAAAAATTCCATGTAGTTAGAAAAGTGTCAAGGTTTATGTCATATCCTTGAACATTAGTGATTCCTCAACTACCTAGGGATAAGGTATTATATATAAATATGTTTAATGAGATATATATACCTGATAGTGTTATAAATAAAATAAAATGAGTAATATAGTGAAACTGTATAGGTTCCTGGAGTTCCCTTAAATAGGTATTGTAACACCCCGAGATTTTATGAAAAATATTATTTTAATTTCATTAATGTCTTTTGTTGTATTCTACACCAAGATTACCTTGCGCTATACGCAACACCGTATTAGCTTGCAGTATACGCAACACTATTCTTGGACCGTGTTACACACAATTTTGATAATAGTTATTCTACGTAACATTGAGTATATATATATATATATATTAAATGTATAAATGAAATATGGTTGGATTCTGTTATATGAAACAACGAAGGATTCTTTCACAACACGCAACCCTGACTTGGCTTGCATTACACGCAATCACGACCTTCCTCGATAGCGTGTGTTGTACGCAATACCGGGTTTTAATAAACAATGTTATATTATTATAATATTGTCATGAACTAGCCTTTATGAATAGTATTAACTAAATTTTGAATTTTATAACATTATTATTCATCTTACACATTTCTAGAACATGGTATAAGAACAAAATAAATTTTTCGGGTAAAATAAGTATTTTTCGAAAAATGCAGTTTTACCGCCTTTTGATGGCGTACCCACTTTAAATATAGTTTTTGACATGTTTATATGTTCAATTTGACAAAATAATATTCTTCTTTTGAATCAGGATATAAAAATTTACATTAGATAAAGTTTTGATATTTTTCCGATAACTTTCATATTTTAATGAATAGTAAAAACAAGCTATATTTTAATTAAAAACAACTTTTTTCATCGTAATATCTTATGTGGTTAAATTATAATATTGAATGGTTTTAAAGTATAAATAGAATATATTTTTACCATTTAATATAATGTATGTCATTAGCATTGATTTTACCTTGAATTCGTAGGTTAAATCAATTCAATCTTTTGCAATGTTTTAAAGAAAAACCCGTTTTCTTTCGACAACGGGATTAATTTTAATTTAATTTCTGCATCTTTTGTGTATTGAATTTGGAAAAATGGATTTCATATTTGGAATCAGTGGGTCCAAATTATGTTAATAAGCTATTTTTTATTTTTGAGAATTATGAATAGTAACTACGGTAAATTTTATTTACCATAGTTAAAGGTAAATAGGGTAATTAAGGGTAAATATAATATTTTAAAATTACCCTAACAAATGTAAAAATCCTATTGGATGACTAAAGGTCGACCCATATCACCTAAGGGTCGGATTAGAATCATTTAATGGACATTTTTCCATGAAAATAACTTAATTATTATTAAAACCAAAGAAAGTGACAACATGTCACTCTCTTAAATATTATAAGTATATTAATTTTAATTTAGTGATAAACTTCTTGAAACTTCGAACATGAATAGTCTCCAGAAAGATAATGAAATTATATACATCATATAAATTTATTTATAATTTTTAGGGATTAAATAATTATCATTAATTATGACACAATAGTGATGCAGAAATTGTTTATCTAGTGAAAAATCAAGAATATTGTTTTTATTAAACTAATAGTGACCATAAAATGCACAAATACCTAACCAAAACTTATTTTCCATGTCAATGTAAACCATAATCATCCAATGGTCTAATATTTGACCATTTGGAGCCTTATAAAAGAGATTATGACACTTATATTATTTTATTTTAAATGATGCCAAAGTTGTCACCTTCATAATTTAATAAATATAACAATTTAAATATTGTGATTTTAAGATGATAAATTCTAGTAAAAGTATTATTGTGAAAATTAATAGATTTATTTTCGTCATAGGATTTTATTTTTAATTTTTATGCAACAAATAAGTATATTAAATAATTATACAAAAATGTTGTAGTATTTATTTTATTAAGAGATAAACCAAATAAATGGTTTCAAAAATAATAAAATAAATATTATAAGAACTATTTAATGTGATACAATAATTTTTAAGATACATATGACATTTTATGAATCTATTAAAACTTTTAGTTCGAACATATCCTTTGTATTTATTTTATTTAAATTCAAATAAATGAATAGTGTCAAAATTGACACTAATGTTATTTTATAAAAAAACATATTATAAAATTGATTAAAAATCAAAAAATATTTCAAAATTATAAATTTAAATTTATATGATCTAAAATGTTATTACGAATCCAATTATGGACAATTCACAACAAATAAGTAATTATTTGTTATAATTTAAAAATTAGAATGTTATTACCACAAATAAAATTAAATTGATTAAATAAGGATAAATCATGTTGATATTGTTTAAAATAAATTCCTAACATGTCTAAATTCTATTTTTTGATGATATTACAAACTTATCTTATCTAATATTCGAATATGAGTCATTTTTGGATGTTTTTATGTGGGGTTAGATTTATTATAAATTAATATTTTTAAGAATTCCAAAGGTGCCCCTCTCCTCCCTTATAAAAGGACACCTCCTCCCCCTCCTCCTCACACCAATTTGAGCACTCATGATCGGCCAACCCCTACCTAAATATCTTCTCCACTTCCCTAGAAACATCCTAGAGGTTCTGGTCTTCCTCAAAGAACAATTTTAGTGACCTAAGAGGAGGTCTCAAAGAGGCGCTTCAAAGAAGAGGTAATTACCGTTACCAATTCTTTCATCTTTATTTCTTCTTCCACTTCTTCTTCTTAGGTTGTTTCATTATGAAGTAATAACATCAGTATCACTCATATACTGATATTTTATTATAATTATGAAACAACCCTATTTCACCATCTATCCATCCTACGGAAAAAGAAATCACCGCGCGTGCGTACGTACGGAATACCGTCTCCACGCCGTGGTGTAATCTATTTTCCACCACCACCTTACATGGATGGGTATAATGGTGTAAAGAATAACTATGCATAGTTATTACAACATCATATTGATTCTGATATGTTGTATAATCCACTCCAATTCAATTCAATATTTATGGAAATGATATCATCGCTCGTGCGTACGTACGGAATACCGTCTCCACGACGCGATGAGATTCATTCTCCATGTTAACCATTTAAGAATGATTATAAAGTATATATAAGAAATAATAATGAAATATATGACATTATAAAGCTACTGGATTTATGTATATATATATATATATTTATGTCATCTACTTACTTCCATTCAAGACAATAAGGAAAGGAAAACAGCGTTCATGCGTACATACGGACTACCGTCTCCATGAACGGTGTTTTTCATTTCATTTATCTATCTATTATATATATATATATACTGAATATATATGATATATAAATCATATTTTATATTCTGGAAGTAAGTAAATCATGATATAAGTAATAATAATGTCAAGAACAACAAGTCAAAACACCTACAATTTTACCCAAAACGCTTCTTTAACATGGAATTTACAAAAGAACGGGTAATATAATGTCATAAGTGAACCATATATGATATCATAACAATGAATATGATTCTGTAATAAGTCAATGACATTATTTAAATCATTATAAGGAGGTTCGGACACATACGAAGAAAATCGGACCTAAGGTAAGGGAAATATCACAATCTCATTTTTATCCGAGATTGTTTATACTTTGGTATTTACTGGGGTGTATTTTATCATACACGTCTATGTTTCCTCAATATGTAATGTTATTTCCATACACCTACAATTTTTTAAATACAATTTTACCCTTTGGTGAGTTTTTAGTAAAAGATATGAAAGGAATCTTTTGTCGTTTTTTGTACGAGGTACTTTTTGACTTTTCCGACAAAAGTACGAAGAATGTTTTTTTAACTTAAACGGCACGAACGGATTTTTACGGTTTTATAAAGACTTATTTTCATGAAGCTTCCTCCAAAAGATTTCATGACTATTTTTAATAAAATCTCTTTCTTTTAAAATTGCATGATGTTTTGTGAAAAGAAATTGATTTTGAAGAAGAAAGGATATTTTCCTCAAGAATTCATTTCAAGTGTTTTATCAAAATTATTTTCCATCTAAGATAATAAAGGGTTCTGTTTCTATACATATTTTTACATTGATTTGACTATTTTGTGATGGAATTATGTTTATGAATTCCTTTATCTTATTTGAATGGTTTTATGATGTCATGTTGTTTAAGAATCCCATTTTTATTACATGGGTTATGAAATGATGTATGATTTATGATTTTGTGGCACACATAAGAATGGTATCATTATGAGATGGGTGGGACCTATATCTCCCTCCAATGCATTGGGTAAAGATTTTATATCTCATGAGATAGACATGGCTGGAATGGTAGGTTATACCGGTTCAGTGAAACAGGACTGAAACGAGGGTCACTCGATTCAGAAATGGACTTTGTCCACTAAGATAGTCTTGGAAATGAGTCTTGACTAACAATAAATGATTCTCTATGATTATGTGTGTATTCCACAAAGTTTAATGTTTTAAGTTATGATTATTGTGATTACATTTCACTGCCATGATTTATCCCATGTTATGAAATTATGATCTCTTTTGCAGGGTAAGATTTCCAAAAGTTATGTGCTTATGTATACAATGTGATTGATCTTTCTTTTGTTTACCCTTACTGAGCATTTGAGCTCACCCTTTTATGTTTACTTTTCCCCAGGATATAAAGAAAGGTTTAGGCATAAAAAAAAGATCTTTATGGGAGATGTTGAAGATCTTTCACCAGGATTAGAAGATTACGTTCCGAGTTTCCAAAGACACTAAACTATTACGATCCTTGTGTGTGTGTTTTTGTTATGTACCAAGTATTCCGCAAAAGTAATGTAATGTCCATGTACGTCAAGCTTCGGGTCTCTACAGTTGGTATCAGAGGAAAGGTTTAGTCAACCTTTGGAAACTAGGATGCGAGAAATTTAGTGAGATCCCTAGAGATATTTCTAAGGTATGTCTAGGGATGTCCCTAAGGTTAAGTATACATATAGGTTATAGTACTAGAATTACGCTAACGATCATAGAATTAAACCTAAGATGTTAGATATTGAAGGTACCCCTCCTTTATTATGTTGTTTTCCCTAGCATGATTTTTTCCTCTCACACTATTCTTTTTGGGTTTTAGACGATGGCTGGAACCCGAAGGAACCGTGTTGATCAATGCAATGGACAATGCAATGATTTTCCTCCTGAACAAACAAATGTTATTGGAGATGGAGTGCAAAATCTTATTGCTATACTTACACAAGCTATGAATCATTCTGGACTTCCAAATGAGCAGAGAAGGGAACTATATTCTATTGAGTCCTTCATGAGGCAATGTCCACCTTCTTTCAGTGGGTCTTCTGATCCACTTGTTGCTGAACAATGGATCAGTACCACTGAAAAGATATTTTCAGTTATTCAATGTTCTGAACATGATAAAGTCATCTTAGCAGTGTATCGTTTGGAAGGTGATACTGATCAATGGTGGAATCTTATTAAGAATACGAGGCAAAGGGATGAAATTGAGTCCATGGAATGGGACGAGTTCAAGAACTTATTTTTCAGTAAGTACTTACCCCGTATTCTTCGAACAAAGATGGAGAAGGAGTTTCTTGAACTAAAGCAAAAGGATGATGAATCTGTTGGTATATATGAAGCGAATTTTAGAAGACTTGCAAGGTATGCATCTGGCATTATCATCCAACCTGAAAGTAAAGTTGATCGATTTTTCAGTGGCTTAAAACCAAGTCTTCGAAGGGCATTAGCTATAAGAGACTTCAGTAGCTATTAAGAAATTGTGCGTTGTGCTATCAAGGTATAAATGGAAGTTGGTGTTACATATCCATCTCATGGTTTTGACAAGAAACGAAAGATGGAGTTCAAGGAGAAATCTCAGAATAATGGTGAAAAGAAGATGAATGTTTCCTTATGCACAAAGTGTGGAAAGAGACATGGTGGAGATTGTCTTAAAGGGACTAGAAAATGTTTTAAGTGTGGAAAAGAAGGTCATCGAGTAGCTGAGTGTTGAAGTAATGGAAAAAGGGTTTCTAATAATGTGAATAAAGCAAACACTGCAAAGAATGCACCACCAACACTTCAATGATTCAAGTGCAAGGAAATGGGGCATTATGCTAATAAATGCCCTAATCCAAGGGTTAGTGATGATCAACATGAGCAACCACTGAAGGCAAAGGACAAAGGGAAGTCACATGCGATCACTATTGGCAATGTTGAATATGACAACGATGTGGTGGAATGATTAAGTGTTTATGTAATGGGATTCCAAAATAATGTTGTATCATTGAGTATTGCAATATTTATTGATGTGGTATTCAAAGTGATTGAGATATTTTTTGGAAATAAGATGATATGCGCATAATGAAGGGAAAACGAGAAAATGAAATGTTTAATAGTATTCATGAGCTCATGATTGATATAAGGACTAAGTGATATCATGGTTTGAGTATATAGAATTTTGAGGATTTTGGTATGTGGAAAGTGTTAACTTTAAACTGCATTCATGTTTTCACTAAGGTATTCAAGAGAATACATGATTAAGGACTTTGAATGTTTGGAATGTGACCAACAAAACATATCTTATGATATATCGGGATCAACGATGGTATTAAATCTCTGTTAATCGATTTCACTATGTTATGAGAGTGGACTGCAGTATTATGGATAAGCCTAAAGATTGAAATGGATTATGTTGGACATAAGTGAGTATTGTTTAAGGATAGAAGTTTTTTTTTATTCGATATTATTGATGGGATGTTATAGTAATGTAGTTTTAGAAAAAGGACAACCTGTAGGACGGGAGACAACCCATCGCGTTGGACAAGGCTGTAGGAATTGAACCCACAACCGAAGTGCGACTGGCCTTTATTGCCTACCACTGGCCTACAAAAAGTCCCTGTTTAGTAGAAACTAGTTTTCTTATATTAAGCAATATGATATATGAAGTATAAGTCCATTTTAGGAACAATATATGATTAATCTCACTATAGATCGACTTATGTATATAATTTTTGCTAACCTTTTGTTTGAGACAGATGGAATGACCCGTCATTCTATCACATGATCTGCTAACACTTCACGAATAACAAATTCATCTTCATTTATTTAAGAGATGAAGTGGAAATTGTTCAAGGCATGAACAACAGTGAGATTGTACCAAAATAAAGTAAGTATTTATTCTAATTCAAATTTTCAACTTTAGGGAAATGATCTTGAAAACCAAAAATGTTGTCCTAGTGCCCTTATATCCGATGAATCAGATGGTACCCTAGATCATCATAAATTTATGGCTTTGTGATTGCTAGCTTTTCCATAGCCATGTTCTCTACCACTCTCCATCAGAACATGATGGTTATATTTCTCTTCCATATCCATATTATCACCTATGTGGAAACCCAGTGATTAGTTTATTTGGGTAACCGTTACGTTTCATACTTTTGTTTTTAAAGATAAGTTTTGGTATTCCTTTTTACGATGTGGGTTTCTATCAAAGAAACTTTCAAATAGTAAACCATTTATAACCCCAATGAATTTCGAGGGCGAAATTCATTTTAAGGGGGGTGGAATGTAACACCCCGAGATTTTATGAAAAATATTATTTTAATTCATTAATGTCTTTTCTTGTATTCTACACCAAGATTACCTTGCGCTATACGCAACACCGTATTAGCTTGCAGTATACGCAACACTATTCTTGGACCGTGTTACACACAATTTTGATAATAGTTATTCTACGCAACATTGAGTATATATATATATATATATATATTAAATTTATAAATGAAATATGGTTGGATTCTGTTATACGAAACAATGGAGGATTCTTTCACAACACGCAACCCTGACTTGGCTTACATTACACGCAATCGCAACCTTCCTCGATAGCGTGTGTTGTACGCAATACCGGGTTTTAATAAACAATGTTATATTATTATAATATTGTCATGAACTAGCCGTTATGAATAGTATTAACTAAATTTTGAATTTTATAACATTATTATTCATCTTACACATTTCTAGAACATGGTATAAGAACAAAATAATTTTTTCGGGTAAAATAAGTATTTTTCGAAAAATGCAGTTTTACCACCTTTTGATGGCACACCCACTTTAAATATAGTTTTTTACATGTTTATATGTTCAATTTTACAAAATAATATTCTTTTTTTGAATCAGGATATAAAAATTTACATTAGATAACGTTTTGATATTTTTCCGATAACTTTCATATTTTAATGAATAGTAAAAACACGCTATATTTTAATTAAAAACAAATTTTTTCATCGTAATATCTTATGTGGTTAAATTATAATATTGAATGGTTTTAAAGTATAAATAGAATATATTTTTACCATTTAATATAATGTATGTCATTAGCATTGATTTTACCTTGAATTCGTAGGTTAAATCAATTCAATCTTTTGCAATGTTTTAAAGAAAAACCCGTTTTCTTTCGACAACGGGATAAATTTTAATTTAATTTATGCATCTTTTGTGTATTGAATTTGGAAAAATGGATTTCATATTTGGAATCAGTGGGTCCAAATTATGTTAATAAGCTACTTTTTATTTTTGGGAATTATGAATAGTAACTACGGTAAATTTTATTTACCATAGTTAAAGGTAAATAGGGTAATTAAGGGTAAATATAATATTTTAAAATTACCCTAAAAAATGTAAAAATCCTATTGGATGACTAAAAGTCGACCCATATCACCTAAGGGTCGGATTAGAATCATTTAATGGACATTTTTCCATGAAAATAACTTAATTATTATTAAAACCAAAGAAAGTGACAACATGTCACTCTCTTAAATCTTATAAGTATATTAATTTTAATTTAGTGATAAACTTCATGCAACTTAAAACATGAATAGTATCCAGAAATCTAATGAAATTATCTACATCATATAAATTTATTTATAATTTTTAGGGATTAAATAATTATCATTAATTATAACACAATAGTGATGCAGAAATTGTTTATCTTGTGAAAGATCAAGAATATTGTTTTTATTAAACTAATAGTGACCATAAAATGCACAAATACCTAACCAAAACTTATTGTCCATGTAAATGTAAACCATAATCATCCAATGGTCTAATATTTTACCATTTGGATCCTTATAAAAGCGATTATGACACTTATATTATTTTATTTTAAATGATGCCAAAGTTGTCACCTTCATAATTTAATAAATATAACAATTTAAATATTGTGATTTTAAGATGATAAATTCGAGTAAAAGTATTATTGTGAAAGGTAATAGATTTATTTTCATCATAGGATTTTATTTTTAATTTTTATGCAACAAATAAGTATATTAAATAATTATACAAAAATGTTGTAGTATTTATTTTATTAAGAGATAAACCAAATAAATGGTTTCAAAAATAATAAAATAAATATTATATGAACTATTTAATGTGATACAATAATTTTTCAGATACATATGACATTTTATGAATCTATTAAAACTTTTAGTTCGAACATATCCTCTGTATTTATTTTATTTAAATTCAAATAAATGAATAGTGTCAAAATTGACACTAATGTTATTTTATAAAAAAAAACATATTATAAAATTGATTAAAAATCACAAAATATTTCAAAATTATAAATTTAAATTTATATGATCTAAAATTTTATTAATAATCCAATTATGGACAATTCACAACAAATAAGTAATTATTTGTTATAATTTAAAAATTAGAATGTTATTACCACAAATAAAATTAAATTGATTAAATAAGGATAAATCATGTTGATAATGTTTAAAATAAATTCCTAACATGTCTAAATTATATTGGTTGATTATATTACAACCTTATCTTATCTAATATTCGAATATGAGTCATTTTTGGATGTTTTTATGTGGGGTTAGATTTATTATAAATTAATATTTTTAAGAATTCCAAAGGTGCCCCTCTCCTCCCTTATAAAAGGACACCTCCTACCCCCTCCTCCTCACACCAATTTGATCACTCAAGCTCGGCCAAACCCTACCGAAATATCTTCTCCACTTCCCTAGAAACATCCTAGAGGTTCTGGTCTTCCTCAAAGACCAATTTTAGTTCCCTAAGAGGAGGTCTCAAAGAGGCGCTTCAAAGAAGAGGTAATTACCGTTACCAATTCTTTCATCTTTATTTCTTCTTCCACTTCTTCTTCTTAGGTTGTTTCATTATGAAGTAATAACATCAGTATCACTCATATTCTGATATGTTATTATAAGTATGAAACAACCCTATTTCACCATCTATCCATCCTACGGAAAAAGAAATCACCGCGCGTGCGTACGTACAGAATACCTTCTCCACACCGTGGTGTAATCTATTTTCCACCACCACCTTACATGGATGGGTATAATGGTGTAGAGAATAACTATGCATAGTTATTAAAACATCATATTGATTCTGATATATTGTATAATCCACTCTAATTCAATTCAGTATTTATGGAAATGATATCATCGCTTGTGCGTACGTACGGAATACCGTCTCCACGACGCGATGAGATTCATTCTCCATGTTAACCATTTAAGAATGATTATAAAGTATATATAAGAAATAATAATGAAATATATGACATTATAAAGCAACTGGATTTATGTATATATATATATATATATGTATGTCATCTACTTACTTCCATTCAAGACAATAAGGAAAGGAAAACAGCGTTCATGCGTATGTACGGACTACCGTCTCCATGAACGGTGTTTTTCATTTCATTTATCTATCTATTGTATATATATATATATACTGAATATATATGATATATAAATAATATTTTATATTCTGGAAGTAAGTAAATCATGATATAAGTAATAATAATGTCAAGAACAACAAGTCAAAACACCTACAATTTTACCCAAAACGCTTCTTTAAGATGGAATTTACAAAAGAACGGGTAATATAATGTCATAAGTGAACCATATATGATATCATAACAATGAATATGATTATGTAATAAGTCAATGACATTATTTAAATCATTATACTGAGGTTCAGACACATACGAAGAAAATCGGACCTAAGGTAAGGGAAATATCACAATCTCATTTTTATCCGAGATTGTTTATACTTTGGTATTTACTGGGGTGTATTTTATCATCCACATCTATGTTTCCTCAATATGTAATGTTATTTCCATCCACCTAAAATTGTTTAAATCCAATTTTACCCTTTGGTGAGTTTTTAGTAAAAGATATGAAAGGAATCTTTTGTCGTTTTTTGTACGAGGTACTTTTTGACTTTTCCGAGAAAAGTACGAAGAATGTTTTTTTTAACTTAAACGGCACAAACGGAGTTTTACGGTTTTATAAAGACTTATTTTCATGAAGCTTCTTCCAAAATATTTCATGGCTATTTTTAATAAAATCTCTTTCTTTTAAAATTGCATGATGTTTTGTGAAAAGAAATTGATTTTGAAGAAGAAAGGATATTTTCCTCAAGAATTCATTTCAAGTGTTTTATCAAAATTATTTTCCATCTAAGATAATAAAGGGTTCTGTTTCTATCCATATTTTTACATTGATTTGACTATGTTGTGATGGAATTATGTTTATGAATTCCTTTATCTTATTTGAATGGTTTTATGATGTCATGTTGTTTAAAAATCTCATTTTTATTACATGGGTTATGAAATGATGTATGATTTATGATTTTGTGGCACACATAAGAATGGTATAATTATGATATGGGTGGGACCTATATCTCCCTCCAATGCATTGGGTAATGATTTTATATCTCATGAGATAGACATGGCTGGAATGGTAGGTTATACCGGTTCAGTGAAACAGGTCTGAAACGAGGGTCACTCGATTCAGAAATGGACTTTGTCCACTAAGATAGTCTTGGCAATGAGTCTTGACTAACAAGAAATGATTCTCTATGATTATGTGTGTATGCCACAATGTTTAATGTTTTAAGTTATGATTATTGTGATTACATTTCACTGCCATGATTTATCCCATGTTATGAAATTATGATCTCTTTTGCAGGGTAAGATTTCCAAAAGTTATGTGCTTATTTATACAATGTGATTGATCTTTCTTTTGTTTACCCTTACTGAGCATTTGAGATCACCCTTTTATGTTTACTTTTCCCCAGGATATAAAGAAAGGTTTAGGTATAAAAAAAATATCTTTATGGGAGATGTTGAAGATCTTTCACCAGGATTAGAAGATTACGTTCCGAGTTTCCAAAGACACTAAACTATTACGATCCTTGTGTGTGTGTTTTTGTTATGTACCAAGTATTCCGCAAAAGTAATGTAATGTCCATGTACGTCAAGCTTCGGGTCTCTATAGGTATGGGTGATTATTAGGGCAGTTGGCCTATTGTTAGTCCATATAGGACCTTGGAGTGGGTTATAAGCATTATTATTTTTGTCTAGATATTGGTGAAATCATATTCCATTTCTTTAAAGTGATCACCTGGGTAAATATTACCTAGATATATTTATAATAGTTTGGGTGAGCATACTGACCTGAGATCACTTGTGGAGTGTGATGGGCACTATGTTATCCCTATATAATGGTACTAATACACCACACCCTTTAAGTCCAATGAGACAATGATATGATTATGTTGATAATGACATAAATTATTACCTCCAATTTAAGAGCATGTTTTGATAGATAAAAGTGATATTGAGGAGCCTAGGTATGGTGTTCGGGCTATGGTCAAACCTAGGGGGCCTTGGTGGGTTCCCTAGTATCATTTTGACTCTCAAAATAGGTTGGTAATATAGATAGGTGTTGTTGAATTTGGGTGTAACCTTAGAACCCAAAGGGTAAATGTGCGAACCTAAATTGGAATTAGAGACTATTATGGATCTAGAGGACCCTGTTGGATTCCCTTATAGGTGAGATAAGGATAAATATGGGGTTTTTGTGATGCTCTTGTGCAACTAGGATAATATTGAGTGATAAGATAAGTGGAAAATTCCTTTTTAACTATATAGTAAGATCTTGGGTAATTTATTATTTCTGATGTGTGTATGTTATGTGATTAATCCAAGGAGTGAGGATTCCCTTTCTGTATGATTTATTTTCATGGGTTTCCAAGAAAGGTGTAGGGAAACCCTTGAATTTTTGAGTGAGGTTACTTATTTCCTAGAATGGTGTGGGCATGCCCTTGAGTCTCCATATGAGGATACATGTTTTCCAATAGCATGGGGAAACACTTATGAGTTTTTTAATGATCTATTTATTATTAGGGGAGATCCACGCCACTCAGTTTCTATATGATACTCTATATGTTCCCCAATAAGGTGTATAAATTCCCCTAAGTATCTAAATAATATATTTCTAGGAAAGGTAGAGACACACCCCTGATTTTATATATGATGATATGTTTTTCTGGTAGGGAGAGTGTTCAACTAGTTTCCAGATGAAATTTTACTCATTTACTAAGAGGGATTGGTTATACCTTCATGTTTTAGATTTGGTTACCTATGTTTTCTAGAAAAAAAAAGCATGTACGCCCCTGGGTTCCAGATGATGTTACTATGCATAGATATTCTACTGAATTTTTTGAAGTAGGAATAGTATATCTCAAGTGTCATGTTATAACCCAAAGATCAATAATGGTCTATTTTATTATGATTTCACACATTATTTATTTATTATTAAATATATTTCATATGTGCATACACTGTTTTTACTAATTATATTAGGGACCCTATTGGTGGTCTCCTATTGAGTTATACGCACACCAAAATTGTGAGACACATAACTTTGGTACTAGATAATACCACATGTTCAAAAATTCATATAGGGAAGATTTATAATGTTGCATTATCAAGTTAGAGCTGATTGATATGGATTTATTACAAGGATGTGATGAGTCTTAGAGATGGTAGTATAACATCCTTTATTTTATTATTTTATTTATTTTTTATATTCAATCAACCTAGTGAGAGAATATCCATGATGTATGAATATGATATTATAAATTACAATTGATATAACATTATTGTTTATTGATTATTCATACTTTGATTATTTTTTATAGATGTTTCTTGTTTATTTTTCATTGTGTCTCCTCATAGTAACATATTAAACCCTCACTGCTAGTCAACATCCTCTAACATATATGGAGGTATGCTTGAGGTCACATGATGATACCGACTATGAAACTGGTAGTGGTATCAAGATGAGTAATGTTAAAGTGATGTTATATCTCTACAAAGTGGAGTACATGATATTTTGAATATAGTGGTAGTTGTTTCTTGGGTGGATCCTAAGGATGTTTCATAGATTAAATATTTTATTATTATTTTAGGCAATTATTAGTGTTTTTTTTATTTTCTCTTAGATTAAAAAATATTTGGAAACTTTTAATCGGAATGATTATACCTTCAATTAGACATATCTGTGTCTGGCTATGTTTGAGTACATAAAAGAGATCTTTTTCAGTTCCATTGTTCATTGTTTTCTAGAGAATGGAGTCTTGTTTAATATTTTTTCACATTTATTCCCAATTTTGGGTTATTTATTAATTAATCCGATGGAGATGGTTTTTATGGGCCTTTCAGTTACATATTCATGAGTATAACTACACTACCCATGATCTTGAGCTTGTGGTAGTTGTGTTTGACTTTAATTTATGGAAACACTATTTTATTAAAGAATATTTTTTGGTCCTTACATATGAAAAGGTATTTTGACATATATTCTATAAATATGATTTGAATTTGTGTTAGTTATAGTAAAAAAAGTTCTTATAGGATTATGAATTTGATATCTTTTATTCAACAGGAAAAAGGAATGTGGTAGACTATGTACTGATCAAGAAGTCACATTTAGATGTTTCATGAGAGTCTAATGATACAAATAACATAATGTATAATTTTTTACCTTTGTATCATGATACAGAGTAAGTTTGTGGTAGATGTTTCTTATAGCAGATGATAGTGAAATCATCATAAATGATGTAGTAGGAAGAGGAGTCTCTATTGGTATATCTTGGGTGTATATTTGGTGGGATCATATCACCAGTGTTGATTATATTAAAGGAGGATTACATAATTATCAACTTTGGATATTATTTTAGGGGAAGCACTTTGTTCCATTATCGATGTTAGAATTAGTTCATTATGAGTTTCATATATCACCTCTAGTAGTGTATCCTAGTATATTTAAAATAAATCATGCTTTGGGGAGTTAGTTTTGGTGATATGGTGTGAAGATATCGGTATCTATGTTCATGTATCAATGTTCATTTTTAAGAGGGAAAAAGTAGTGCATCATGTTATAGAAAAATGGTTACAAATATTAGATGTCCCTTAATGGAAGTGGGTGTATATTTTTTTAGATTTAATTACTATTTTTCCAAAATATTTAGAGGGATGTTATTATATCGAGGTAATTATTGGTCAATTGATAAAGTAAGATCATTTCTTAGTGGTTAGGGAGTCAAGTGCAGCGAATGATTTGGTGAGTCTATATATGTATGAGGTTATACAAATTCATGGGGTAATGTCACATAAAAGACATATTTTAAAGGTATTTTTCATTTAATTTACATCCTTTATTTGTTTTGGGGGTTTCCCTAGGTTTTAGGGAGGAATAGATGAGTATTCATGAATTGGGCCAAACTCTAAGCCCAATTTCAGATTAAAAATAATTTTTTATCTTTTATAACTTTTTCATTTTTCATCATTTTTCATCCATTAAAATTTGTAATTTACCTCCCCTAACCTATTAACACCACCAAGGTAATTTGGAGCTTTTATAAATCCATAACCAGGGTTTATTTGGGTTTTTATCTAAGGGGTTGGGCCTGCCCGAAAGCCCAATTCCTGTTTTAAAAATAAATTTTGATTATGTTATAACTAATTAAATATTTGGGATTTTTCGGTAATTCAAAGTCTCACCCAAGACCAATTAATCCATCCACGTGTCTCAGCTCTCTCCCCCCTCTTTGGATCTCTGGTTAATCGCGATTTGGTGCCGAACTTCATAGGATTCCTCAAATATCTCAGATTTGAAGAGGTAAAATCTTTCTTTCATAACTATCTCAATTCTCAAGATTTTTCCTCCATTCCAATTTCTAATTGACCTAATATATCTTTTTCGAACAAAACCTAAATTTTGGATCTTTTAAATTACATCTACTAGTGTTTTGGAGTGATTACTTCAAGATACTTCAAGTAAATGAGCTCTTTTCTTTCCTCTTCCAAACTACTTTGGGATTCATTCATTGTTCTTAGGGTTTCTTTGGTTATCATTGAGTTTCATAATGTCCCGAAACTAGGTTTTCGAACCTAGGGTTTAACATTTGGCTTTATTGGCCAATTTTTGTGGTTTTAGGTTTGATCTAGGTCTCTCTTGGTGTGGCGGGGGTGCGATTTGATTTTCGCATGGAGATTCAAGGGTTTTTGTTACTTTGGTAGGTGATTCCATTGTGTGTGAAAATTTTGTAAATTATCTTTCTGTGTTCATGGTACCTTAATATTTATTTCACTTGAATGTTTCTGTAAAAATTGGTTTTAGTTGAATTTATAATGCAAATGAATTTTAAGTTCCAATTTTTGGTGAAATTGGGGGTTTTTCATTCAAATATTTTATTGGTTCATTTTGGGCTGACCTATAATTACTTAGTTGATTTTATTGAACTGTATTAGGACTAAATATAATGTTTTGAATATTTATTCTTTTTTGTTGTTGCTGTGAAAGTTTTTTTAAATGGTGTTTGGGAAGCAAATGGGCTTTAAGTGCCATGTTTGTGTGAAAATGGTGGTTTTTAAAAGATATAACTTCTTGGATGACATTGGGCTTCCACATAACTGAATTGTTGGTTTAATTAAATGGTATTGAACTTAAATTTTTTTTAATGACTTAAAAGTGTTCACATAGTGTGCAAAGTGGATATCTTAAAGAGCTTTGTGTGCAAAACAATGTGGTGTTTTGAGAGTTTGTTTTATTGAAAATAAAATTATTTTATTGTGTGTTTTAAATGGTATAAAATGTGTATAGCTACTATACTATTTGTTTGTGAACAGTAGTAATATTTTATATGTAAAAGGATGTGTTTTGTTTGCTAAAATTGTTTGATCACAAAAGGGGAAGCCCGAGTACCTAGGTGGGGCGGATTTGTACTAGTACAACTAGTGGATCAGATGGGTTTTTCCCTGTTCCAATTTGCATTTGGATAACGACAAATATAACTAAACTATGTGGATGATGATTGGGGACCACTAGGTTATGGGTATGTTCCCTACTAGTGGCTCATGCAAGAGAACAAATTTTTCTATGGTTACTCTACACTGAGGTACGAGGTACATAGGGCCCGAGACAACCTAGTGCTTATGGGTGTTCCCGATTTTGATGCTCATTGGATTTGTGGTATTTAACCTTGTTGTGGGGTGTTTTTAAAAGTACTTTACAATATCTAACATGTCTATTTAATGTTCTAACATTCTCAAATTCTTGGATTGAAAACTGTTTTTATTTGAAAGTTTCATTTCATTGAATTTTAACACCGATTCACATTGTGTATTAAAATTGCTTGTTTTGTTCACATTGTATTGCATGTTCTTTTGAATCATCTAGTGGTATACTATTGGGATTAGTCTCACACCCTACTTACACCCCTTGGGTGTAAGTAGACCTGCTTATGCATGACTCAGGTAAAGGGAAGGGTAAGGGTGATGGCGGTTCAGGGTGTTAGTCCCCATCGTTGGGCGGAGTTGCGGAGAAGGCTTGCGGGTGATGACCCCCTTGTCATGTGGAGTCCATGGGGATGTATTTATGTTGTCATTATTTGTTTTTAGACCACTTTTAGTGTCTTCAAACACATGTATTCAGATATGGTTTTGTTAAGAATTGTTTAGAATGAAAATTTCAGATTCTAATAATTGATTGTTTTTTTATGATTTATGATTTCATACTCGGGTAAATCATTCCCAAACTAGATTTTTTTGATACCCGGGAACTTGTGCCAGCCCGTGGGGATAGGGAACGCCCTTAGGGTCATGTCACGGGCTGGGTTTGGTTTCGGTTTTGGCAGCGACCAGATTCAGTTTGTGACAAAATGGTATCAGAGCAGGTTTGCTCCTTGGGTCATGTTATTTGGGGAAGAGTCAGCATAATCTAGAGTTAAGATTTTCGGGACATGAAATTTCAGTCATGGGTAGTGTGCCTGGCTAGCATACCTCATGACGGGATTCAAGTCACTATGGGAAGAATGGATTTATCTGAGTCCTTTGGTTTTCATGGTTTAATGATGACTATGGGAAATGAAAAAAGAGTTGGTAGAATAATCTCAGTGAGCTCGCAGGGCCTGGAAAGCCATGTGGAGCCATGGATATTTCCATAGAATACTCTTTGTGACAGTGAAGTGATTGGAATATGGAAGCCAACCATATGTCCAAGTCACCCACTGAAACTAGTTTCCTCTCACATTGTCTTGTGTCTCTTTGTTTTGGAATCTTGGAAACTTGGGTTTTTTTAAGCAAAAAAAATGACTTCACTTTAAGGAGTGTGAATTTTTTGATGTTATTTTCTAGTAAAGTGAAAATGGTTTTTTTAAGTCTATAAATGAAATTTCAGAATTATTTCAAAAGGGTAAATTATGTGTTTACACCTCTTTTGAATGTATGGACTATGTTAATTGGGGTTTTAAAAATATGTTTCTATTGGAATTTTTTTTAACTGTGGAAAAGTATTTTAGATTGAATAAATTGTTCTAGAATTTTTGTGTGGGGGTTGATGATGGATTTTGGGTTTGGTGACTAATGAACATTTGAAAAAAAAAATTATGAACTCTTAGAACCTTTTCTTGAAATGAGAAGAGTTGAGTTCTTAATTAAATGGATATTTATGAAATGGTGTTTTTCATGAAATTAGATTTATTTGGAAATGGGTTGAAATGTTTTGAAAATATTGTGAAAGGCATGAATATGTGCTTTTATTGAATTAGGGATTTTTTTCTAAATTGGTTTGTGAGATGAAAAATTGGGTTTTGATATTGTGGTTAGTGTTTTTGAGAAAGGAATATTGTGGTTAAAAGTTTGATTTTAAAAAGAGGAAAGGTTTGATTTTTAGTATTTGGTATTCTTAAGGGTGAACACATGTATAGGTTTATTTGGGAATATGGATGGATATGAGGTGGGTTCCCAGTGTGGCATGTAAACATTCATGTGTGAGGCTCATGAGATACCATCGGTAAATGCGCAACCAACCAACACTGTTTTTTTAAATAATGTTTTTAAAGGAAAGTGTTGTGTTTTGATAATGTATGGTTGGGAGGTATGGATTATGTGTTTTAAGGATTATTATTGTGGGATGTTTCGAGTTCAATAACCCCTATTGTTTGAATGATGTTTTGAGTTTGTGTTTCATTGATAAGTTGGAATGAAGTGTTGGTCAGTGGTTTCTTTTGAGGAAAAGATTGGGAGGCCAATGTGGTGGCTTACCTCATGTGTTCGGTTCAGGTTTGTGGTATGTTGTGACCAAATAACCAGATTGGTTGGGTCCTTGGATTTTCCTGTAGGCTAGGGTATGCCCCCATAAAGTGTTAATGTATGATTCATGTTTGGCCTATGGTGATTCACCGTTGGATGATCCTCTAGTTGATCAATATAAGGACTTTATTCTTGAGGTTTGGAGATTGTGTTTACCCCTCTTCTTTTTCAATTATTTGGATCCCCCTATAGTGGGAGAGTGTTTGTGGGAGGTTGAAATAGACCTTAGTTTCTTATGTTTCTTAATTTGTCGAAGGTCAATGAAGTTCAGGGTTGTCAATGTAGAATGATGTCTTAAAGGGCCTCTGGGTCTTTCGTTAGTCTCATTGAAGCAAGAGTTCATGTTAGGCCACCAGTGTGAAAGATCTGGCCAAGAGTGGATATTATGGACACTTTCTGGAATCATGTGTTGTTTAAGACTCAGTACAAGGTCCCTCTCCTTGTGTTTTCTTTTATCCACAATGGTCAAGTTCGGTGACTCCATTCGATGTCATGTGTTCATTTGACTATAAGGGTGAAGATTGTGCAATCTTATGAGAGTAACTATTTTGTTAGATGTGTGTCTCCCTGTATAAAATTATAAATCCTATGATCTAGAGGAATATTTTTCTATATGTCCTTTTATTCTGATGTTTAGAATCTGAAGAAAAAAAGGGGCGATGTGTGTGCATCCTCTAAGTTCTTGTTTTGGTAAAATGATGGGTTGGGGAAAAGCGGGTTTGAAGTGTGTCATGTCTCAATGAGACCATCTGAGATTACAGTATAATTGTTTTTGGAACTGGAAGAAGATGTTAAGTT
Source organism: Viscum album (assembly GCA_963277665.1). Lineage (NCBI taxonomy): Eukaryota > Viridiplantae > Streptophyta > Magnoliopsida > Santalales > Viscaceae > Viscum > Viscum album. The sequence continues at coordinate 1,401,183,180 of OY728156.1, read as the reverse complement.
TAGGGTTTTGAAAATCCTAACTGTGAGGCCGAAGATGCTTCAATACATTGAGCTCCAGCCATAGGCCCTGGAGAGAAGCTGGCGCGTAGTTTGGGTAAATACTAGAGTCGTTCACACTTTTGGTCAAGGTCATATCCTCAATATGAAAGATAAGAATAGTTTAAGCCTCTAGTGTCGTCATCTTTTTCCAGTTTCTCACATTTGGTGGGAAAAGGTGTGAGTACCTTGTTCCCATGTCATACCCTGAGTTGATTTTTTTCCCCTTTGGGTTCCCTTGTGTTTTTGGAGAAAAGTTTAAAATTTGGGTTAAGCAGGTTGAAGTGCCTAGTTTGTGCGTGGTTAGCAGTAACCATGTGCCAACCCAGGGGACTGTGTGATAAGAGACAGTAGCTACCGTATGGTCTCCGCACGTCTATGATCCTTGGACAAGGAAACCGTGTGAAGTTTCCTCTTTGGACAGAATAATCCGCATAGTTAACTCACGGTTTCCCAAACCGTGTGAACAAACCGTGCGGCCATGCCATCTCCTTAAAATTCGGTTGTTTTTTTTTTGTTTTTATCCCATAATAGTTAGTTAATATGGTTGGGTTTTGTTTTGGGTATTCCCACAATGGGTCTCAGGTTTGTTTCATTGGATGAATTCTGATATTAATCTACCCCTAATGCTGGGAAGTCTGTTCGAGGCCCCCTGTTAGTGTCTTGATTTTGTCTTAAGGAAAGTTGTGTTTGTTATTATAGTGGGGAGACCCATCATGGGTATCATGTGTGTTCTCTTTGAAAATGAATAATGTTAGTTTAACCCTTATTATGGGGAGACCGTTCGTTCCTTCCCCAATTGTTATCCTTATTCTGTCTTAGAAATTGAGTTGTCCCTGGTTGTGGGATGTTCAGATTGGGTCACCCCGTACTAGTGACCTAGTTTTCTCCTTGGTGTATTCTAGGTAGGAGGTCGTATTGTTCAAGTCTATCTATCCAAAAATTTATTACTTGGGTAAATTTGGGTTTGGAGAACACCCAATGGTTTTGTTTACGTAATGTTGTGGTAGCGTTATTCGAGTTCGTTGTTCGTTTCAATTGGATTGCTTGAGCGTCGTCTTGTAGTGTTTGAGGAGTTTCGTTTTGGGATGTATTTTTAATGTGTTTCATAATTTTATGTAATTGGGGTACTTTTTGGTTGGTGAGAGTATTCTCTTCCTTTGTTTGATCAACTGGAGATGTTCGTCCTTTTTGAAGCGGGTGAAAAGGTGGCAAGGAAGTCTGTCTTGGTCTATCGTTTGGGCTTTGCTTTTGCATTTGGTCTTGTTGTGGCATTACAGGGGAGGAATGCTTTATGGTGGGGAGAATTGTCACATAGAAGACATATTTTAAAGTTATTTTTCATTTAATTTACATCCTTTCTTTGTTTTGGGGGTTTCCCTCAGTTTTAGGGAGGAATAGATGAGTATTCCTGAATTAGGCCAAACTGTGAGCCCAATTTCAGATTAAAAAATAAATTTTGAATCTTTTATAACTATTTCATTTTTCATCATTTTTCATCCATTCAAATTTCTAATTGACCTCCCCTAATATATTAACACCACCAAGGTAATTTGGAGCTTTTATAAATCCATAACCAGGGTTTATTTGGGTTTTTATCTAAGGGGTTGGGCCTGCCCGAAAGCCCAATTCCTGTTTTAAAAATAAATTTTTATTATGTTATAACTAATTAAATATTTGGTATTTTTCGGTGATTCCAAGTCTCACCCAAGACCAATTAACTCAGAAGCGCGTATTAGCTCTCCCCCCCCCCTCTTTGGAGCTCTGGTTAATCGCGATTTGGTTCCGAACTTCATAGGATTCCTCAAATCTCCCAGATTTGAAGAGGTAAAATATTTCTTTCATAACTATCTTAATTCTGAATATTTTTCCTCCATTATAGTTCCTCATTGACCTAATATATCTTTTTCAGTCTAAACCTAACTTTTGGATCTTTTAAATTACATCTACTGGTGTTTTGGAGTGATTACTTCAAGATACTTCAAGTAAATGAGCTCTTTTCTTTCCTCTTCCAAACTACTTTGGGTTTCATTCATTGTTCTTAGAGTTTATTTGGTTATCATTGAGTTTCATAATGTCCAGAAACTAGGTTTTAGAACCTAGGGTTTAACATTGGGCTTTATTGGCCAATTTTTGTGGCTTTAGGTTTGATCTAGGTCTCTCTTGGTGCGGCGGGGGTGCGATTTGATTTTCGCATGGAGATTCAAGGGGTTTTGTTACTTTGGTAAGTGATTCCATTGTGTGTGAAATTTTTGTGAATTATCTTCCTATTTTCATGGTACCTTAATGTTTATTTGACTTTAATATTTCTTTAAAAATTGGTTTTAGTTTCTTTTATAATGCAAATGAATTTTAAATTCCATTTTTTGGTGAAATTGGGGGTTTTTCATTCAAATATTTTATTGGTTCATTTTGGGCTGACCTATAATTACTTAGTTGATTTTATTGAACTGTATTAGGACTAAAAATTATGTTTTGAATGTTTATTATTATTTTTTGTTGCCGTGAAAGTTTGTTTAAATGGTGTTTGGGAAGCAAATGGGCTTTAAGTGCCATGTTTGTGTGAAAATGGTGGTTTTTAAAAGATATAACTTCTTGGATGACATTGGGCTACCACATACCTGAATTGTTGGTTTCATTAAATGGTATTAAACTGAAATTTTGTTTTAATGACTTAAAAGTATTCACATAGTGTGAAAAGTGGATATATTAAAGAGCTTTGGGTGCAAAACAATGTGGTGTTTTGAGAGGTTGTTTTATTGAAAATAAAATTATTTTATTGTGTGTTTTAAATGGTATAAAATGTGTGTAGCTACTGTACAATTTGTTTGTGACCAGTAGTAATATTTTATATGAAAAATGATGTGTGTTGTTTTCTGAAATTTTTTGAGCACAAAAGGGGAAGCCCGGGTACCTAGGTGGGGCGGATTTGTACTAGTACGGCTAGTGGATCAGATGGGTTTTTTCCCAGTTCCACTTAGCATTTGGAAAATGGAAACTCTAACTAAACTCTGTGGATAATGATCGGGGAACAATAGGTTATGGGTATGTTCCCTACTAGTGGATTGTGCATGAGAATGGATTTTTATATGGTTGCTCTACACTGAGGTACGAAGTACATGGGGCCCGAGACAACCTAGTGCTTAGGGGTGTTCCTGATTTTGATGCTCATTGGATTTGGTGTATTTAACCTTGTTGTGGGGTGTTTTTGGAATTACTTTATAGTATCTCACAAGTCTATTTAATGTTATAACATTATCGAATTCTTGGATTGAAAAGTGTTTTTATTTGAAAGTTTCATTTCTTTGAATTTTAACACCGATTCACGTTGTGTATTAAAATTGCTTATTTTGTTCACATTGTATTGCATGATATTTGGAATCATCTGGTGGTATCCTATTGGGCTTAGGCTCACACCCTACTTACACCCCTTGGGTGTAAGTAGACCTGCTTATGCTTGACTCAGGTAAAGGGAAGGGTAAGGGTGATGGCGGTTTAGGGTGTTAGTCCCCATCATTGGGGCGGAGTTGCGTAGAAGGCTTGCGGGTGATGACCCCCTTGTTGTGTGGAGTCCATGGGGAGTCCATGGGGATGCCATTATGTTGTCATTATTTGTTTTTAGACCACTTTTAGTGTCTTCAAACACATTTATTCAGATCTGGTTTTGTTAAGAATTGTTTAGGATGAAAATTTCAGATTCTAATAATTGATTGTTTTTTTTTATGATTTATGATTTCATACTCGGGTAAATCATTCCCAAACCAGATTTGTTTGATACCCGGGCACTTGTGCCAGCCCGTGGGGATAGGGAACGCCCTTCGGGTCATGTCACAGGCTAGGTTTGGTGCCGGTTTTGGCGGTGACCAGATTCGGTTCGTGACAGGTAATAAGGATGACTATCTAGTATTAAGATCTTCATTTACCTCATGAGTATAGAAGAGTCTTCAACATTATTTGGGATCTCAAATATTCCTTTGCACTACATTTTAACCTTAGATGAATGGTTAAATGGATTTGACTATCCAAATATTAGAGAACATGTTACACACATGTGTTATGGATTTTTATGGTGTATGGGTAACAAATTTATCTTTGGTTGATTTTTTATAAAATAATAGCTATCATTATTCCTTTTTTAATTAGTCTATTTGATGCATTATATGTGAGAACTTATAGATCTATAATGCATTGGACCAAATTTGTAGTGTTAGTGATTCTTAGACTAGATTTGTTTAGACTATATTTGGTGTAGTTCATGAAAGAGAATGTGTAAGTGATATATGAGTAGATTAAGGCTAGTCAAGACTATTAGAATTCATATTATAACCAATTGTAGAGGCCTATGGAGTTTGGGTTTGGCGGTTATGTGTTCCTTAATGTTTCTCCATGTTGTGGGTAGAAGGGGTTCAGTTGAGGTAGTAATATTTATCCCTAATTCATCTGACCTTTCATGATGTTAGAGCATATTGGTGGGGTGGTTTATCTATTGGTTCTTACTCTATAGATAGATCAAAATCATGATGTTTTCCATGTATCATAGCTTCATAAATATGTTCATGATTACTCTCATTTTATTTATTAGGGAGAGTTGGATATTGAGGATGATACAACATTTATGGAGTGACCTATGAAAATTTAGGATCATCAAGAGAAGGTGTTTTGTATGAACAAAATTCATTTGGTTCATAACTTGTGGAGATGATGTGAACTTGTGAGTGTACATGAAAATTTGGTGATGGAGGTATTCCCTAAATCCAAGATAAATATGTAATTTTTTGGCTAATATTATAAGTATATTTTGTCTGGTATGATCTATAGAAGTCAGGTCCTATCATATGCCTTGATATGTGTATATCATAAGGCATGATATGGAGACACCATGACACTTCCTAAGTTTATCATATTAAAAAAATATCACTATATCATGTGACTATATTATAGGTGTTATCATAAGATGAATCATATTGTATAATTCATATAGCTGTCTATGATTGAAAATGGAATATGAAAGGAAAGTGTTAATATTCAGTTTCTCTTCCACATAAGCTTTCATTAATCGTATAGGTTTCATATGATGAAATGTTTATTGTATTCAATGATTTATTTAAATATTAAATGCATACATATAAATGTTCATGTCTTAAGAACACTTTGTAATACATGAGATTACTCGAATGCTTTATAATGTTTGATTAAATTCCATGAAGGATCAAGAAGCCTCCCTAGGGAAATATAAAGAGGGGAAAAAATATGAAAATGGGTTCTACTTCTTTTTTTATTCTCCTTACTAAATATCTCTTCTCATTATTCATTTTCAACTTCATAGGTAATAGGTTACCATGTTCATAAGAAGGATCCTACCAAATTTTCGGAGATTTTTCATCCTGTAGAGTTTTCATCCTATAGATACCCTAATTGAAGTCTTTTTATTAGACTAAATTCAATAATAAAATTTGAACTCTAAAGGAGTGAAATATAGTGAAAACTATGGGTCATCTCTAAGAAACCTTACTAACCACTCACTATTCTAACACACTTATTAACATTTTTGTGGTTTTCAATATTCAAAATTTTCGAAATATGGGGATTGGTTATATGATAATGGTTAGAGAAAAAAATAAAAGTAGTAAAATATTAGTGAAAACTAATTGTGACCCTTTGGTATATTTCCACTCCATCCTATCACTATGAACAATTGGGATTTTCACTCTTAATCACACTCGATGTGAGATCCATGATCTCAGAAGACTCACCCTGAGTTAATGATGGAGTTAATATAACTACATCATGGTAGTGATTGGTTCTCAGTCCCCATATTAATGATAATGTTCTATAATGATATCTAAGATTCTCATAAACCATTTAATCACACTAAATATGAAACTCCTATTCGAGATAAGATAATCCTAGATAGTGAAGGTTCTCATCCTTATTTCCCATCAATATTACCAGGATCCTGAATCACTTCACTACCTAGTTCACCCTATTCCACTGTCTATGGAATGAGCTAAATATAGGGAATTATGATTTTTACAAAATAAGGAATAAACTAAGCGTAATATTTATCACCTACAATTCATATATCCCAACACGATATAAATCCTGAATATGAATAAACCGAAGAAGATGATTGCATTAAAATAGAATAATGGATCAAGGAATATAGCGGACCTCCCCTTATAGATCAACCACCAACTTTGGTTCTTTCTATATAGATCAATGAAGAAAGGGTGATATCAAAAATAAATCACACAAAATATAGTAAAGTAAAACCACATATAATCCATAGATTAGAATTCTGAAAAATAATATCCCCAAAAGATGATTCTTTATTTAACGGATCCTTTACATGACATTGGTGTATGATATTATTCAATGAATTATCTTTCCTTCATATCAAATATTTTACCAAAATTAGTTTCATTTTCCATGATTATATATCAACCTCTCTCTAAGGTCAAGCTCCACCTTGCCAAACCATTATTTAGTTTCCTGATTTTTTTTAATAAAATGGTTTAGGGGAATATTTTTGGTGTTATTTATGAGGTTTTAACTTTTATAAATGACTGAGATACCCCTTTTATGAATAAAAAATATAATATTTGGGATATATAGGTAGAGTGGTAGTGTTAGGATCTAACATAACATGCGTTGGAATACATGAAAACATTAAGATGAGAATGTAATATCAATATTGGGATTGAAACTACATTTGTGGGTGGATGGATGATGTTTTGTTATTTGTGGAATTATTGGGATCAGATAATAGTTTTTTTGGAGTCTTGAGACAATGTTTCTAGAAAATTAATGATGTGTTGTGCACACTAGTTTTCCTTCCCCATGACAGAGCACAAGAACAATAGTTACACCATATTGAGTTTATAACATGACATTGGATCTTGATATTATATTGATATAATGATATATTGTGAATTATTGGATAATATTTCATTGAGTGGGTGACTCCATCCACATTATCTCTGAATATTATGTTTAGGTATAGACATTGTCTCGACTAGTTGACGCATCATCCATTGGATATGATAGACCCTTAAGCTTGAACAAGGTGTAATGTTGGTGTGAAAATGATTTATTAAGTGTATTTTAAGAGTGTATATGGGATGCTTGATGTAGCCTCTAGTGTCTCCATGATACAAAATTACCAATCTGATGCCTTTCCAATTTCTGTTGTAGAAAATGTTGTGGGGCCACCGCTGCCAATGCTGCTCCGTGATTTCTAAAGAAGATCTTATGATTTCTAGTATCATTATAGCTCACATGACCCCTTTAAATATAGAAACAGAAAAATATTCTAATTAAAGGTATGATCATGGAAATGAGGAGCAAGTTATAAATTAAATAATTAAATTCATGATTTTAAATCATTTTCACATTAAACACTAAAATATCCTAAGATGTTGAAAATATAGAAAATTACTATAACTTATGTATCTAGTATGTATATTAACAATGAATCCCAATATAAAACTATAGGAATTTTGGGTTTAATCAGACACCTTGGAGGAATGAACCTTTTGGTTTCTTCTCAATGATCTTTAACAAGTAGTGTGATTGAAGACACGAGTCTTAGCAATCATTAGTTCAATGTACACATGTTATTCATTTTACAATATACATAATTTTGGTTTCATAGAATAGTAATATTTTTTTGTTTTTTATTATATTTAACTTCTTGAATATTTTTTATTTTATCCCATAAAACCCCTAGGTGATATCATAATGGTGAATCCATTTTAATTCATGAATCATGTTGAAATGGAGATGAAATTGATATCATTTTTGATATCGTATAATGAGTCATAAAAAATAATATGGGATTTGAATAGTATTTGAGAATATGATATAATATATTTTAAATTGTGATTGTATTGCATTATATGATATGTGATATCATAAAATATGATGCAACTTAAATTTTTTGGTTTTTCAAATATTATAACATATGATATGAGGAGTCATATCCTATAATGGTGATAATTTTAATCATATAGAAGCTATAAAATAGAGCCCCATATTATTGAAGTGATATAGAGAATATATTAAAATATGATTCCTAAGAATAAAATGTATAAAATATGAATTTTGATTAATAGTGTTATAATAAAATATTACATATAGTGTTAAAGTGGTGATATTTTAGGTCATTGCACATTTTTCATAAACCACAATATCTGCTTTGAACAATACCGTGGAATAAAATACAGTTAATATAATTAAAAATGATATAAATACAATTTTTATTTTGATGATTTTTCAATTATAAATTGAATTAGATAATTTATAAAATGTATATAAGTTATAGAAAAATGTCTTTTTTTGTATATTTATTTAATTTATATAGTGTAAATAAATAAATTAATTGTAAAATGTTTATGAAAAATTAATAAAAAAATATCTATAAATTTAATTATTAATATTAAAGAACCTTTTTTATTTTTATTGCATTATCTATAATTTTGATATAAAGTGTTTATATATAAATTATAATGTAATTTATAAAATTTTAAGAAATAAAAAATTAGGAATAATATGAATGAGTTTATATTGAATAATTAATCCTTTATAATTTTTAATTTGAAATGTTCAAATTAAAAAGCCATATTTTTGAAAATTATTAAAAACATGTCATAAATTTTTTGATCATTGACATGATCATGTTTCAAATAATATTAAATATATGATTATTTAATTATGTAATTTTTCTGCATAATAAATATGAAATATAAATTGTTTATATTTAAATTAATATATATTTAAGTAATTTTCATATAAAATATAATAATATTTAGTTCATATTGAAAATAATATACAAGGATTATGTTTATTTAATTATAGAATGTATATAATTCATGGAAAATTATAAAGTGTTTATAATTTCTTATTTTATGAATTGTACATAAAATTACATCTCATATCTAAATTAATCAAAATTTTATTTATTCAGTTTATTTATTTATTTATAAAATTTAATTGTTTATATTATTAGTAGATGTATGATTTAGTTTAATGTATTTTAATTCTTCTATGAATTATCATACATGCATTTAAGGAGTTACATACTAGGTATGATAACTGATTTATATTTTTTTACCTTGAATTTTTCTTATAATGAAGCCCCAAACATGAATTTAAAGGTTTATCATAGTTTATACCTATTATTTATTATATTTATGATGGTATTAAAGTATATCTTGAGTATATAAATTTGGTTAGATAGACTTTGGGTCAGGTAACTCACTGTATTGAGAGCTTAGGTTCTCCCTAGAAAAGTGGGGGTTGCCTACCTATTTCTCGATAATTTTTTATAGGGATTATTAGTTTGATATAATTAAAAGCCTTTACAGATAAGGGTTTCATGTACCCCAGTAATGGGATTCATTTTGATGTGTGTAAATAAAATTTGTATTTTAATTTGGATTAGTAATATAAGGTATGGGTTCTATAAATAGTTACACATCAATATGTTTTGAACACATTGATTTTGTGGAAGGAATATGGATTCAAACTAAATCAATATAAGCTTGCATAAATGTAAAGGGAATACATGAGATAATACTATGATATATTAAAAACATATTAGAATCATGAATACATGTAAAAGGAATAAATGAGATAAGATAGTTATATATTAAAAACCCTTTTAAAAATAATATATGTTATATTCTTTCAAAAGAAAAAACATGTGAAGACCTTGATCATTCAATCAGATAGGTTATTACATGGTAGGGTTCCCATGGATAATCATTTTTATAGAATGGTGAAAATGGTTTTCACTAAAATTTAGGTAACCAAATTCTATTTTAAGATATAGTTTATATTTACATAGGAAACCCTATAGGTTAAGATACTAAAGATATAATATTGATTGAATCCATATAATGGGCTTGGATAGATAGTTATATTTTCAAATATCTTAGAGTAATATATTATATGATTATCATAATTGAAAACATATATATCTAAGTGGTTACTAAAATATGGATATTTTCCCATCAACTAAAATTATGTATATTTAAAATTAGTCATCATTTTAGTAAGAGAACATTTAATAAAATTCGTAAATAAATAAATGTAAAACATGTTACTCATCTAATAAATGATTATTATTTTTGAATAAAATGACATAATCATTATAAAAAATAACATTGAGATATATCCTAGATAAAGATAAAATTAATGAAGGATATTTATAAATTTTTATATAAAATATAGAATCATTCTTAAGAAAAAATGGAAAATTTTATGTATTGTAGAAATTATTTCTGTAGTAACCAAATGTTTAAACTGTTCAATAAATGGATTTATATTTTTATTGGTGGAATAAAAGAATTCACTTGAGGTTATTATAGATAAAAATTCTCTTGTAATATTTTTGGTATATGATTAATGATATTTACATTAAAGAAACTCCAAAATAAGCTTGAAAAGTCATGAAAAAGGTTAAAAGAGCTTTTAAAGAATCTATATTAATTCTACCCACATGATATAAATCATGTCATGACATCCTAAGTAATGTTGAGAGTGGGAATTATAAAATTAAAATGTTATGTAGGTTGGATTCATGAGGATTGTTTTATACATTGAATGAGACCGCATGAAAGTTAGGATTCAGGCTATTTCAATATGAATATTCATTCACATCATGGGAGATGGCATTTCACCCAATGTGATGTTGCCTAAATTTAAAAAATTACCATATATAATTATTCTCAAGGGAATAATTTAGAGTACCTCTATAAAATTGGGGAGGATACATAAGAATATTTTTTTTCTCACTAATGTGAAACCAATATATAAAATTCAATCATGTTGTGGGAATTATGGACACATCATAAAGGGAAATTCATCATAAGAAGTTAACCTATGAGAAGGATGGTTGCATCATGAAGAGAATAAATAAGTGTTTTACATTCCCTGGGAAGGATGATCACACTATAAATATATCTAGGTAGATTTTCATGTCAATGATTATATGGAGGTGTTTGTTACATGAATCATGAGGTCATGTCATGATAAGTACAAGTATAGAAAATATTTAGGGGATCACGTCATGATATTTAGAGGAATTAAATATATGATATTTAATAGATTTTAAAGATCAATCTATTTACTAATAATAATTCCATAAATAATGATATTAGACTGTGATAAGGTTAAATAAGCATAAAATTTCACCTCAATGAAGAAATTCACATCTAGATCTAGGTATTAACATATTCTATTAGTAATAAGGTACAACATGATGTTTATGGAGTTGACTTGAATAAAAATTAAAATAATTTAAACAAAAACTTCTTACAATAGTCCAGGAAAAAATGTATGAATAAAGAGAGGGATTAAAAAATATTGTGATATCATTATTCAAAATAAAGACTAGGATCTTAGATCAATGTATAGAATTTGGGAATAATTTCAACCCAATAATAGAAATTCATAGAAATAGAAGGTAGATCTTAGAGGATAACTTACTATAAGTAAGTATATTTCATCTAATGGATTAGGGTGGAGATTATTAATACACCATAATTGGTGTAAAATCATTCTGGATTTTTATATATAAATATGGTTTCACTTGGATGAGATTGATATTCATGAGTGATTGAGAGCAATGAGTTCTCTATTTTATGATGTTCCCGATCATGGTGGATCAGTGTAGTTTCTCTGAATTTGAAAAAAAGAAATGCACTTAGGGTTTCTAGTACATCAATACATCTCATTTGTATACTCATTGGATTACCTTGATTTTGATAAAACAAGTAAACATACTTATATCCTAATTTATTTTCTTTATCTCCTTAAATCCATTTTGTAATATAGAGAAGAAATGTGTTCCTACTAATAGTGGAATAAGAATATTAGTGAGGATCATTGGAAGAGATTTTGATACCTTTATCTCCACTCTCTTTGGGTATTTACCATGCTTAGGACTAATAAGTGGAATTAAAGATAAATTTTCTCAATAGAGTTTCCTCTATTTAAATAAATGGTAGTGGTAGTTAGCCACAAGGAAGCTTATCTCTTCTATAATAATAATGTTCAATTATGGAAAAATTAGATGAACCAACATTTTTTGTCATTGGTAATATTTATCTACATGGAACCTATACATTGGATTTTTTTATTGCATGGAGAGTGTATCATTATCAAAGAAATACCAAAGAGATATTGATTTTAATAATAATGGACTCAATATGTTAGGAGGATCCTTTACCATTGAAATCTACATGAATTTCATGCATGTAAATCTTGACACAACATGTGGGAAATTTTTTTCAACATCTATAATGGTGACTCCAAGGTATGTGAAGCTAAATTTAAGGTTCTATAGAATAAGTATAAGGATTTTAAGATGCACTTGAATGAGTCTATTGGTGAATTATTTTATCAAGTGAACATTATAGTAACCCATACATTTCAATCATTGATAATATATCTTATTAGATGAATATTCATTTTATAACATAAAAATACATTCTAGAATCATACAGGTATAATATCTTTGGAAACTTGGACACATAATAAAACTTGTAACAAGATATCGACATCAACTGCAACTTAGTTATTAAAAACTATAAAACTTCATAGAAATATCATACCTAAAACCACTCTTCAAAAAAAAGGAATGAAAAAATAATATATGGTTAGCTTAAATGCATATTATGTTTAAACTAGAGAGATATTAATGATCACTTAAACATAACATGAACATAAGGGTATGATAACATGATAATAACATTTAAAACCATAACCTATATATCATAGGTCAAAATGTTGAATATTCTAATAAATACTAGTAGTTAGTAATACATTAATCATAAAGGAATTAAAGAACCTGATCCATGAGAGCGTAACAATTTCATAAGACTTAGGTTTTTTTGTAGTCACATAATACAATAAAATCATTTCCTTAGTAGTAAAGGCTCACTCATAAGACTATCATATTGGATTGGGTTCACTCCCTAAATGATCATTGTATTTAAGGTTCACCCTCATGACCATCATAGTAGACAAATTCCCTTACTGAATTGGTTTCCCATCCCATTCTAGTCCTGTTTATCTCATGAGATATCCATTGTTACCCAATTAATTGGAGGGATATATAATTTTGGACCAACCAGTTAGATAAAGAAAATAATACATATGTGTGGCACAATATCATAAACAATTCATCAAATCATAACCCATGAAAAATAAATAGGTTTCATAAATATTTCATCATGGAATAACTAATGGACAAGAAATATGTTTCGTAAACATTTCATCATTTCATTATAGCATAACCTATGAAAAAGAATTAATTTTCATAAAAATACTATCACCATAATAATAAAACATATAGGAAAGGAATAATGATGGTGTCATTAGATCATATCCTGAGTATAAATTAGGTAACATCAAACGATTTCATATTAGATGAAAAATTTATTAAAAATATCACTTGGAACATTTTTTTTAGGAAAATACTATTTTCAATTTATTATCACTTATTTAAAATTTAAATTTTTTCCAAATATTTAAGAAAAAAAATCAATGAAAATAACTTTGGAAACTTGTAAATGAAGATTCAAAGAATTGATTTTTCATGATAGATGGAAATTCTGTTAATGCCGTATAAGTTAAACGAAAACAATCCTTTCTTACCTTTATAAAAAAGTGAAAAAGTACCTCATTCAGAAAAAATAAATAAGATTACTTTTGAGAATTTTTTAAAAATTAAATAATTGGTAAAATTGTCTTAAAAAATAATAGTATATGATTAAATTTTTTTAGAAAATTTGGATATGGAATAAAAATGATTTTCAACTAAAGAGAGAAATAAAGTCTGTTTTCCTTAAAAATATTATTTTGGTATCTTAAGTAATTAAAGAGAGTAAAATTAAACTAAAACATGTAATTTATAAAAATTACCATTGGATATAAAACATTAATGAGTTTCTTAATAGTTTTACCATAATATTTCATCATTGTAACTTAATGGTAAACAATCTTGATTAACAATGAGATTGTAACATAAAATCCTTACCCAGAGTTAAGCTTGATTTGAAAGTGATATATCCTCCCACACAATAAATTTAAATTTATTATAATTCTATACCAGAATAATTTACTTAATTATAATATTATATGTTATCTATTTTTAACATTTTATCACCTATTTATTTATAATTCCTTATTAAAATTATCATTTTTAGGTGTTAAATGTTTCATTTTTTCATAACTTTTTTGGTTTGTTAGTTATATTGCTTGTACATCAATCAAGGTTTCATAATATAAATTAATTTATTAATGATATTAATATCATATATATTCATTATATATATATATGGAGTCATCCATAAAATTTATAGATAGAAAAAATTATTACACCCTTTACAGTGATGGTAGGTCGCACATATGCACAGACGATGTTTTCACTTTTCGATGGATGAAATAAAAAAAACTAAAAATTACTTCACCTTTATAGAATAATTATTATATAATATACATAATATATATTCATCCAATATATCTTATTACAATCTATAAAAAGTTAAAATGGAAAAAATCATATCACATCGTGGAGGTTGTAGTCCACATGTACTCATAGCAAGGTTATCATAATCCATCATATTAGAAGGTAATAATATAGATATCATATTATAATTTTAAAAAATAATTATTTCATTAATATAATATCTAAACATTACTCCCATTGATAAAATATTGTGTCTAAAAATGAATTGTATTACTACATGAAGACTGTAAGCCTTATGTATGTAGGAACAATACTTTAACTTCCCATTTTGATGGTAAATAAAGTATATAATGGTTGTTTCATAATTATAATAACATTTAAAGATATTTGGTATTATTAATTTATTTTTTTGAGATAAATTCAATATATTTAGATGTGGTAAAATAAGAATTAAAACAAAATTGATTGGTTAAGTTTATTATCTCTTCACTGAAAGAACTCCTTTAGGTCTCCTTTTAAAGATCCTAGGGTTGATATTTTGGGGAAAAATAACCTATATAATTTGTATAAGATAATTTTTCATGGTTTTGTTAAGCTATAACACTCAAAGTTGTGTAAAGAAGAGAAAGAAGGGGTTCCATTTTATAAGTAAGTGGAGGGGAGCTCTTGGAATTTCATAAAACATTAAAATATAAAAAGTAATTAACAATAAAAATTCTTCCAAATAGACATATATATGATGATAAGGTAGATTTTGGTTAAAATACTTTAAAATAATAAAATTTGTAAATTTTTCAGTGGTTTTAAACCTTATCTTTTAGTTTAACCTCTTAGTAAATTTATTTTAACCTTAACCACCATAACATATTTTTCACTCTTAAAGGGTTATAATTTTACTTATAAGGTGAAAATTAGATCATAAATGGAAATTAAATTTCATTTTATAACATATATTATCCACATTATCCTTTTCAATATTTTAATAACACTTAAATTATATAATAAAATATTATTTTCATAAAATATCTTTAATGTCATCTTTGACACTATTCATTTACTCTGAAACTAAAGTCACCAAGACGGACTTTTAATTAGAATATAATCATTTAAAGCAACACTAATATGTTATATTCATCTATAAATTTTTTGTAACACTATAACTCGCTCAAATTATATTACTTTTCATATTTTTAAAATTATTTATTTTATTTTTATATTAATTGATGAAATACTCTGTTGGTGTTACATAATTATTTAAAATGATTATATAATTACTAAAAATTAGAAATAACTTTACATCATGAAAATAATTTTATTATTTAAAAAATAACCACTAATATTCATTAACAACATGTTTTTTCCCTATGTGAACACATAATATATATTCCAAATCATGATAGTAACATTTTTTATTTTTCTATGATTTTAATATTATATAGGTTATTTTATTGAAAATTACACCTTTCAAAATTTCATTTAGAGCCTAAAGTGATAATGTTATAATTAAATTAATATAATAATAATTAGGATGAAAAAGTCGACCTTAACATTTATTTTTAACCGAGGATGACCCGATTTACCCTTTACCGAGGTGATACAATTTATCACTATTATTATTCATAATGACTAAAAATAAAGGGTCCTATTTTAAAAATTTATAAATAATGGTTTCAAATAATTATTCAATTTTTCAGAATTTAAATTCTATAAATGTTATAAATTCAATTTAAAATAAGTGTGCAAAACATGATGAAAACTGGTTTTTTAGAAAAATACATTTTAAGCATAAAAATAGATATATTTATATCCCATTACTAGAAAAATTACATTAGATTAATGTTAAAATATTCAATTTAATATATAATATATTAATTTCATTATAATAATTCAACAATAAGGATTAATTTATTTTATTTATATAAATACACATAGCACGCATAAAAATATTATTCAAAATAATGTCTCCTTTATTCTCAAATGGTATATATTTTCATTTAAAATTAATTGATAACTATAGAATACAATTTATACATTTTTAAACCAAAACTTTTTTTATAATTTATTTATTACTATTCATACCCATCTGTCCAATGGTTAGGCAATAACTGTCACATTAAATAATAATATTTTAATAGTATATTGTAGTTTATTTAAACAAAGTGTTGTGTGCAAAGAAAGATATAAAAGAAATAAAATATAATTTTAGAGAACTGTATTATAAAAGTATAGGTTATTACTTTCTACCTCCCATAAAATAATATTTTTCCTTGAAATTCCATAACTCTGAATGAGAAAAATGAGTATATCTCTATTTAATTACATCCTCATGTTCCCATGTAACTTATTTGAATTTATAATTACTCCAGAGAACTTTAACTTTGTGAGTAGTCTTTTTCCACAGTACTTTATCTCTATAATCCAAGATTTTTAATGGTTGTTATTCATAGTAAAGATCATGATTCAGTTGAATGACCTCTGAGTTTAGTACATGTGAAGTATCAAGTATCAAATTCTTCAAGAGAGATACATGGAATACATGTTGAACTTTAGAGAGGTTTGGTGGAAGCGCCAAATGATAATCTACTGTACCTACATGATCATGAATATCAAGGGGACTAATATACCTATGGTTAAATATTCCTTTATTTCAAAATCTCATAATATTCTTTCATATATACATTCATAGAAATAAAATTTCACCCAATTTGAATTACATATTTCACCGACCAATATCATCATAAATTTTATATCAGTTTTGAGATTCCTTGATGTGCTTCTGATTATCTCTAACTATCTCTACCATATCCTAAGATAGCTTAGATACCAATAGATTTATTTCTTAAACTTCATCCTAATACATTGTATTTCTATACTTCTTTCCATATATGTATTCATTAGGATACATATAAATACTCTTTTGATAGCTATTATTATAAGAACACTTTACTAGTGTAAGGTGTTGATCCCAACCACCTTTGAGATCAATATAATAATATCTCAACATATCCACTAGGGATTTAATGGATCTATTAGAATAATCATATATCTAAGGATGATAAGCTATACTAAAAATCGTCACTGAATCTTGGTCTTACTAAAGACTTCACTAGAACTTCAAGTTAAACCTCAAATGCAGATAAGATATTATAGAATGTGGAACTCTATTTAACCTTAACACTTCATTGGTATAAATTATGTAAAGATGATCAAGTGTAAAATATTATCTAATAGTAATGAAGTATGACTAATTTATAAGGCGATTGACTATAACCCAAATAGAATTATGACCTTTAGACATTTTGGGGAGTCTGATGATCAAATCCATAGTGATGTTTTTCCATTTCTATTCTGGTATGGGTAATGGTTGTAACACTCCCTTCAACTTATATATCTCAGAATTAACTTACTGACATACCAAGCACTGAGATACATATTCAGTTATATCTCTCTTTTTTCTTTCCTACTAAAAATACTCTTTTAGATCTCTATACATCTTCATACATATATGATGAATAGTGAATGATAAAATACAATTCTTATCCAACAACACATTCTAAAAATCTTATATTTACATAACATATACATGGTTCATGATCCTTATCATTCCATCATAATCAAAGTTTAACTTGGAAAAAATTATGATCTTCTTCTATAGTTCAACATCCTCCTTTTGTGCCTATTTAATCTTCACATGGATAGATGGTTGAACACTCATTTTAGAAAGACAATATTTATATCCTTACTTCAAGATTTCTATATCCATCATTTTAAAGTCTATAAATATTAGATGTTTTATGATATCTATAACTAATAGCAAACTTTGAAAATTGTTGAGATCCATTCACTTGATAAAAAAAGTCTTCAATACGAGGTAGAGGATACATATTATTTATTGTGTTCTTGTTAAGTTCCCAACAATCAATGTAGAGTCGCATTGATCCATCCTTCTTCTTAACAAAAACAACAGTTTCACCCCAAGGTGACACACTTATCTGAATACATACCTTGTCAATATTTTCATGGAGTTTCTTCTTCAATTACTTTAATTATATCATGGTTATTCTATATAAAGTATTTAAAATAAGTGCATCACTATGTTTGAGTTATATTACGAACTAAACTTCACAATTTGGTAAAATACTGGGAAAATCCTCTGAAAAGACATTAATAAACCACTACACAGTATAAATATCATCGTTGTTGAATTTAACTCAAATTATCTACGATAAACACACATTTTGAATATGAATCATGAACCATAAAATGGATATTATTTCCACTGTATTTTTATATTTATCATCACACCCATAGACGATCATTGGTTGGTTTAGAATATCAAGCTCAACTTTCCTTCCTTATAAATTGATTTATGATTTGTGTAAAGAAATTCAATCTATGCCCAATATAAAAAAAATTCAACTAGAGGGATAATAATGATATTTTCAACAAAGATATTAAAAAAAATTAAAGTATATAAGAATCATATACTTGGGATGTGATCATCATACCAATACGTTTGTCACTATTAATTCATCATTTAATCATTAAGGTGGTACCATGATACCATTAGAAAATTCTTCAAATATAAACGAGTGGGTATATTCTGAATCAAATTAGACCTTACATGTTCTAGAGTGTAAGTTATGTGCACCTTTTATGACTTCATTATCATACTCTATGTCAAAAATAGTGATTTTATGAGAATTCCATTTGTCTCTAGGATTAAGAGGTTTATGAAATTGATATTCATCATTAACCTTTATATTTGATCACTAGTCATCATAATTCCCATAATCCTTTCATTTGAACCACTAGTGTTAGGGTGGTGCATTCTATGGTTATTTTCCTCCATTATTGGATAACTTCTTCCCATCAGTATGAAATTTAATTGCTCAATAAACTTCATTCACACAATTAAAACATTTACTAATCCCCTTAATACAATTTCCACTATATTTCCTTACACAATTTTAGTGTAAAGAAAATATCATCTTATTATCTCCACGTTTTTATAATTTTCATTTAATTACATATTTATTTTCTTATAAAATATATGAGATGGATATATAAATCCAATATCCATGTCCACCTAAATATCACATAAAACAATTTCATTATAGATACTAAATTCAATAAAGGATAACACTATTTAGAAACTTTGTTTTAATCCAATGGAGGATCAATAAACCCTACTTTCAAGTTATATGATAAAAATAATGTTTTACCTCAAAAGTCTTATAAAATTATCCTCATAGTTACTAATGGATTTATCATACTTCTTATTTATATCAAGGAATTGTCTCTCCTTTTTAATATGAATCAAATAAGGAAAGTACTTATTAAAAAATAATCTCTAAAACTTTTCCCACTCCATGAATTCAATTTCTTCTTATTTCCTCATGTTCTTGATAAGTTTCCACCATTTATCTTATTCACCTTCTAAATGATAAAAATCCAAAATAACTTTTTTATATTTTTAACATCCGAGAATGTTAAATATATTTTTAGTAGTACTGGTCCAATTTAAATAACTAGTAGATCAAAAGATCAACTAATAAAAGAGGAAGTTTCATCAGGAAGGACTAAACATAATGTTGTTACCTACATTTCCAATTTTCAATCCCATCAAGATTCATAACTTGATAATTTTATTTGAAAAGAATATGAATTTTTTTATTCTATATACCATAAAATTTCATTTCATTAGAGGATAATCATTGTATTGTCCATCATATTTAGTGTTAATATGATTCCTTTGAGTTCTAGCAATTTAATAAAACCAAAACACATAATGTGATAAATAATATTCATAGTGGGAAATTACATAATCATGAAAAATCATTTATATGAGGTTTAAATCAAGACACGTTGTTTTCCATCTACGACACATTATGTTTAACCTAGGTTATTCGTGATCATTTCCAACACTTTTGGATGTTATCCTATTAATAGACTTATCCCTGGGTTTTTCACTAATGTTTTTTATCCTAGTTTCCAAATATAACTAAACCTTAATTTGATACCATCTATCGAAACCCATAATTTTCATATATAGATATTATATATTATTATATGAATATTAATTACATAAAATAACAATCAATGATAGAATCATATATGTATAGTATCATAGTAAACTTGTACATAAAATTAACTTGTTTATAAGATATCTAAATCATATCCCACTTAGTTCTTTATAACTAGAACCCTTCTTAGAAATATCATAACTAAAACCATTCTTTATAAATTGGTGAAAGGAAACCTTATAAAGGGTGAGATCAGATGCTTAGTAATAGAAAAAAATGAGATGTTAATGATAACATAAATATAACATGACGATAAGGGTATGAGAAAATGATCATAACATTTTAAAACCATACACTACATATCATAGATAATAATATTTAATCATGGAATAAATATTAAAAATTAAAAATATATGAATAATATATTAATCAAATAACATGATCCATGAGAGAATAACTTTAGCATAAGACATTAGTTTTTGGCATACATATAAGTATATAAAATCATTTCCTTGGTAGGTAAAGATAACTATGAAGACTATCATAGTAGATTGGGTTCACTCCCCAAACCATCTTAGTAATAAAGGATCCCTCCCAAGATAATCATAGTGGATAGATTCCCTTACTAAATTCGGTTCACTTCCCATTATAGTCATATTTACCTCATGATATATCAATCTTTACACATTACATTGGAGGATAATATAATTTTGATCCCAACCACCACATAATGAGAATAATGAATGTGTGTTACATAATATCATAAAACATCCATCATATCTTAACCCATGAAAAATAAATGAGTTTTATAAACATTTAATAATGGAATAACCTATAGAAAAGAAATGGGTTTCATAAACATTTCATCATTTCATCATAGAATAACCTATGGAAAACAAATGGGTTTCATAAATATATTTTCATCATAATAATAAACTATATAGAGATATAATAATCATGGTATCATTGGATCATATCCTTATTGAATATTAGGTAAAATCAAAGGATGCCATCTTTGATGAAGAATTATTTTAAAATATCAATTAGAATATTACTTGAGGAAAATACCCTATTCACTTTGAAATCAATTATTTAAAATCTAAAAATTTCCTAGATATTAAAAAAATTATTTTCTTGGAAATTAACCTTGTAAACTTATAAAGTAATATTCAACTAGTTAAGTGTTCAGGGTAGTGGTAAATTCCCTTCATGTTGTATATTTTAAATGAAAACAT
The DNA here is from genome assembly GCA_963277665.1 of Viscum album. Taxonomy (NCBI): domain Eukaryota; kingdom Viridiplantae; phylum Streptophyta; class Magnoliopsida; order Santalales; family Viscaceae; genus Viscum; species Viscum album. The sequence continues at coordinate 1,401,161,407 of OY728156.1, read as the reverse complement.
TTCTTTCACACTTTTTAAAAAAATTCTAAAAGTACCACATTTGGAAATTGAAAATAAGATTACTACTAACCATTTTTAAAATTATATAATGGGTAAAAATTAATTTAAAAAATGATATTTTGATATTAAAAAATTCTTGAAAATATTTTTAGAAAACATGTATATGTAAGAATTAGGATATTCGACCAAAGAGAGAAATAAAGCCAACTTTCCTTAAAAACAACCGTTCAGTCTCTTGAGTACATAAAGTGAGGAAAATAAAATTAAAACACTAATTTATATAAATTAAGAGAGTAAAATAAAATTCTTGAGTTTATTGATATTTATACCATAATATTTCATCATCATATTTTAATCATAAATATCCTAATAAATAGTGAGTTTGCAATATAAAACTCTTACCTCAAGTTCCACTTGCTTTAAAACTGATATATCCTCCTATATAATAAATTTAAATGTATATTAATTATATAAAAAACATTTATTTAATCATAATATCATATATTATCCCTTTATAACATTTCAACACTCATTTATCAATAATTCCTTTTTGAAATATTCATTTTAAGGTGTTGATTGTTCTGTTTCTTCATAAGAATTTCAATTTGGTAGTTCTGTTCCATGTACTTTTATCATGGTTCCATATTCTACATGAATTTATTCATCATATAAATATAAAATATATTCATTATATTTATATATATATTCATCCATAAAAGTTAGATATAGAAAAATAAATTACATTGTTCATGTATACAGTAGGCCATATATACGTATGAACTTTGTTTTCACTTTTCGATGGATGTAAAAAAATAAAGTTAAATAATAAATAAACATTAATTAATCATTATTATATCATATAAATAATATATATATATATATAGTTATATATTCATTAAATTCATACTTATTACTATACATGTAAAGTGAAAATGAAAAAACGAATCACATCACTTCATAGAGGTGGTCGTCGACACGTACTCATGAGCGAGGTTATCATTTTCCAATAGATTTTAAGGTAAGAAGGTAGATATTATATTTTTTCTATATAATATTAAATATTAAATAAATAACACATATAAACATTAAACTCATAATAATACTTATCCATAAAATACGATGTTGATAAATGAATTTTGTTGCGGCGTGGAGATGGTAAATCATACAAATGAATGAGTGATACTTTAACTTGTTATGTGATGGGAAAGAGGGTGGATAATCATAGTTTTATAATCATAATATAATTTAAGTATATTTAGGATACATAATTAAATATTTTATTATAAATACAAAATATTTACAAGAGGTTAAAGAATAAGTAAAAAATAAAGTGATCAGGTAAGGCGATTACCTCTTCTTTAAAAGAACTCATTTAGATCTCCTCTTCATGATCCTAGGGTTGATCTTTTGTGAAGAAAAAAACCTCTATAATTTTTATTAGGATATTAAGATGATCATTGTTCATTTTTTGGTCTATATATATGGTTTATTGTGGTGTAAAGAACAGAAAGGAGGGGTAACCTTTTATAAGTGAGGGGAGAGAACTCTTGGAATTTCTTAAATGATTAAAATATAAAAAATTAATTATTTTGATAAATGATTCTTAATGGAAATATATTATAATATAAGGTAGTATGTGGCATAAATACCATCAAAAAATAAATAAAATATGTTTAAGTGTCATTTTAAACCCTATATTTCGGTTTAACCCCTTAGTTAACATATTTTAACCTTAACCATAGTAACATATTTTTTACTCTTAAATTGTTATAATTTTACTTATAAGGTGAAAATTTGAATATAATTGTAAAAAATATGAAATTTTAGACCATACATTTTCCAAATTATCCTCTTTCAATACTTAATTTTTTTAATAATTTAATAAAATATCACTTTCATAAAATACCATTAGTGCCATTTTGACAAAATTCATTTAATTTGATAATAAATGCAAAAATAAAAAGATATAATTAGAATTTAATCTTTTAGAACCAAAATAATATTTCATATTAATTTATAAAATTATTATAAAACTATAAATTACTCGAGTTATATTGCTCAAAATATTTTTAAAATCATTTATTTTTTCTGTTAAATGAAGATATAATGTGTCAACATTGTGAAAGAATTTAAGGTAATTATATAATTTGAAAAAATTATAAATAAATGACCATCATAGAAATAATTTTATTATTCTAAAAATAAGCATTATGATTCATTCATAACTTTTTTTCCTTATTTGAACACATAAGATACATTTAACTGTAAGAGACTGACATTTGGTATTTTTCATTGATTCAAATATTATATAAGTCATTTTCATAAAACCATGTCCCTTAAAAAATAAAATTTTAAGCCTAAGGTGGTATGTGTCAAATTGAATTCATCCAATAATAATTAATATGAAAAATTTTCACCTTAACAATTAGTTTTGACCTAGGTTAAACTAATTTACCCTTTACCAAGGTGATAAATTATACTCTAGTTAGTATCCATAATGCCTAAAAATAAAAGAGTCCTATTTTATAATTTTTTACCTTCTGATTAAAAATATGGAGTTAATTTTTCAACATTAAAAATCAATAGTTTTTAGAAATTCATTTTAACATAAGTGTGCAAAACATGATGATTTATATTTTAAAAAATACATTTTTAACTATAAAACTAGATTCATTCCTATCCCATGCCTATAAAAAACAATATATTGATGTTAAAATATTTTATTGAATAAATAAAATATTAATTTCTTTAAAATAATTAACTAATAGTGATTTATTTGATTTATGAAAGAAAAAAACATTTTTTTACATAAAAATATATTTTTTGAAAAAGATCTATTTGATTTTCAAATGATTTTTATTTTCAATTATAATTAGTTGATATCTAAGTAATTAATTTTACTCCTATTTAAACTATATGTTTTTAATAATTTAGTGAGTAATAATTATATCCTCGAATACAATGGTTAGGAAATAACTTTTGCATTAAATAATAGTATTTTAATAGTATATCATGGTTCATTTAATCTCAGTGTTGCATATAAAAAAAGCTATCAAAGAAATGAAATTTAATTATAGATAACTCTATTATAAAATATTAGGGTGTTAGAAAAATTATTTTAGACTACATTATTATAATTTGAAAATTTTTCAATGATATCAAAATTTTGAATATGATTCTAAGAGGAACACCACAATACCTGGACATTAAGGTCTCAATTTTTTATGATAAATTCATTAAGAATGTAATAATTTATATTATTCACAATAATCTCATTTATCAAGAGATGTGGAATAATGAATTCAAGTCCTTGAAAATGGATAATTCTTAAGAAGTTTCATTCAACATATTAATGAAACACAGATTTTAGGATGATCCCAAAGATAGAGAAGTTAAAGAGGTGATGTATTTCCTTTCCTCAACCCTTAAATAATGAAAATGATCATTCAAAGGCTACCTTCCAATTTATTTATTTTTATCGGTAAAATTTAGTTATATTATTGAATAGTTACAAAATAAATTGAAAAATAATGATAATGAAAAATTACCTATAATGAAATCATTTAAGGATGTGAAAATTAAAAGGAGTTCATAAAAGAAGATCTTAAAAAAGAAGAAATTATTATTGCAAGAAGATATTATATAAAAGGAAATAGAAGTGGAAATTATTGGGGAATTTAAATAACTCCCTGAGTAAGTTCCTTTAGTTGTCACAGATGAGTCAAAATTTTATGATAATGATGATAAAAATAATGAAGTTGAGGAAAAGGTTGACTTCAAGGTTGAAGTTGAAGTTGGTCTTAAGGGGATTGATGTTTGGAGGAAAAAACAAAGTAATATAATAGAGTGATACTGGATTATAAAATTTATAAAAATAAAAAATAAATAAATATGATTTTAACTATGAGATTGAATAAATAAAATCTAGAAATCCTATAAACATAGAGAAATAAATTAATCTAAATCTCCAAATAAAATAGCAGGATCAAATTATCCTGGTATCGATCAATTTTATAAAATACCATTTCAAAATGTTTGAGGATCTCAAATGTGAAGTCACAAATATGTGAAAAAATATTAGTGTTCAAGAGATAATTATAACTTTCGTAATGAAATCCAGATGTTAGAATATATGAGTCTCTGAAAAATCTAAGGGTAACACTCAGAGTGAATAGAAAAATTAAACTATTTCCCATAAGTGAAACATTTCAAAAATTTATTCAAATATTATAAGAGAATTTAATAAATTAAAACAAATAGAATTTGATATGAAACCATAATAACCCACACCTCATAAGAATGTTGATTTGGTTAACTGAAAAAGACCCCCAAGGATGCAAGTGGAGTAGTATAGATACCTGATAATACACCATGAATCTGATGTTATTATAATGGAACATAGGGTATAAAAAAATATTTGTTCTATAGAAAAGAGTTATTTAATATCATAAGATCTATAAAAATAGATTAGAATAAATTCTTACACTTGATATATTTTTAATGAATATTGTTTTTGGTGTGATGGTTATGGGAACATAGTCATTAATTGATCAGCAGTGGTATAGACAAGTGTACTAAAGGAGATCTAGAAAAGGATATCTGAGTAATCAAAAGCACCATCAAGAGGGATAAAATCTCATAATCAATTTATATATTTACAATATAAGGATTATTCTTTGTATTTTTTTGGTGAAACCATCTTATGCACTGCTAAAGTAAGTGAAGAAGTAGACGTGGACCAAGAAAGAAAAAACATGAGTATGTGAATGACCTTGAAATTTCTTTTAGAGAAAATGATATTTCTGAAATATAGATATTTTAAAAAAAAAGTTTTTTATAAGAATTTTTTTGAATAAATTAACATTATTTTAATTTTTGTGTATCACGCAACAATAAGTAAAACTTTCATTACACACAACATCTACTTGGTTTGTGTTACATGCAATATCGAGTTTTTATAAAACATAATTTTGTTGTTATAATTATTTAAAAGAGATAGTTATAACGTAGTCGTTAAACATATTAATATTAATTTTAATAACTATTTTTTAATATTATTTATATTGTTTTTACATTAATAACATTTATTGATAATAAAACATGTAATAATGGAAAAGTCTTTATATGTGTGAAAATACTATTTTCTCAAATGAATTGCTTTTTATATACTTATAGGAATAATAATAAAATTAATTTTAAACACTTTTATAAATATATTTTAATAATATTAACTTAATTTTTGAATTCATAATTTTAAAATTATATTAGGGTAATTTTTTTGGATTTTCTTCTAAAAAACTTCATTTTTTGGATGAATAGTGAAAAACACTGAATTTTAATTCAAAACTGCATTTTCATTTAATTTATTTATATAGTTACATTATATTTTAATTTGGTTTTAAATTGTAATTATGTTAATTATACATAAATTAATCCAATTTAGGTCACTAGAACTAATTTTACATTGAAATTGTATATCAAAATATTCCAAACATTTAATTTTTTTTTTTCAAAAAACCCATTGTCACGACTCTTCTGCTCGATTAATATTAAAATTAATTTATAAAAATTATGTGATTAAAATGTGGAAAAATGGATTCCATATTTAATATTATAATAATTTATAATTTATAACATGGTCAACATAGTTTTTCAAGAAAAATATTAGTGAAAGTTATTAATTTTTTTATAGAGATTAGAAGAAAAATTAGCTTAACAAGAGACTAAACCTTAATCATAAGGGCCAAAATGACCTATAAAATTGTCTAAAATCCATATTGTAAAGATATTTTGACCCTATAATACATTTTATCATTTTTGTACCATTGTTGGAGCCAATTTTCAACGAAAAAATGTGGGTGGAATTCCTTTTTCAAAAATTATCATGAATGCCACTCGTCTATTATAAAAAGGAACTCACACCTCCTACTTCCTCACACCTATAAAGATAATTTTACAAGACCAATATCTTCCTAAGTAACTCCTAAAAATATATCCCCTCAACCTAGAATCCTTAACTTGGGTAAAAATCCATCTGAGTAATCCAATTGGTGAAAACCAAAAGGAGTTACCTGAATAAGAGGTAACATCCTTCCCCAAGATCCTTTGTTTTATTTTCAGTCTCCACCACATAAAATATTATTATTGCATAATTATATTATAAAATAAGTATCCTAAATATACTGATAAGTTTTTATTATAAGTGTTACACCCACACTTAAACACACTTCCATCTAATGAGTAACGAACATACCGTTCTTATGTATGATGCACTACCACCTTGCGAGACGATGTTGTTCATATTTTCCTTTACCACCTCTCATGGTTGGGAATTAGGATTAAAAGTATAATTTTATATAATATATATTATATTTATGATATTTATAATGTATTTATGATTATTTAATTATTATATAACACACACCATCTTTCTTTCCATTTTTTTAAATACGTTAATTTTGTTTGGGGAATTGTAGACTGTCGCCTCCTCAAAGAAATGTGATTCATTCACACTATACATGGAATTTATAAAGGATATATTTAATTAAATTAAATTATATATATAATATAATAATTATAATTTAATTATGATATGTATACATATATTTCATTCACCCTATTTCTATCAATTGGATGATAAAACAGAAACAACATTCATGCATACGTACAACCTACCGTCTCCATGAATGATGTATTTCATTTCATATTTATATATTTTATATATTATTATAAATACATATATACTGAATATATATGTTTTTTATATCATTTTTGAAATTATGGAAATCAATATACAAATATGAGGACCAAAAATATAAAAAGTTAAGACACATGTAAGAAAACAAAATAGATATTACTCGAAGCGTAACCTTAACAAGGAATTGTTAATGACAGGGTAATAAAAAGTATTAATAAAACCATATATGGTTTTATATATAAGAATAAGTTTACAAAAGAAAATTTAATATAATTATATTCTTTATACAGAAGGTTTTTATTAGTATGACGAGAGTCAAAACATAAGGTAAGAAGATTTCAAGTCTCACATTTATTTCTCTGAGATTTATGTCTTATTCCCCACTTGTTCTTATTGTGTGGTGTATATACTAACCATGAATATATAATATTATTATTATATTTAAATTTAGGTGTATTTACATATCCATTTTAGGATCTATCTTTCACGAGGTTTACGTTTCAAAAGTTACCATATTGGTAAATTAGTTTTGTCTTAATTTTCCTTCTTTGAGACACATGCCCTGAATTTCTAAAGCCATGTTTTCAAAAATATTTTTAAAGATGATATTTTATTCTAATTTTCAAGGAAAACTGATTTTAATTTTTTTATGGTTATCATAGAATCCTTTATATTATTTCAAATTAATTTTATTGAAATTTTTTTCAAAATGTTTTAAATCATTATTTATAAAATTTCAAAGTATTTTCAAAGAAATGGGTTTAAAAATATTTTCAAGATTTCATTAAATTTTTTTAAAAAAATTTCAGTGGAAATGGTTTTCAAAATGTTTCCAAATATTACTTTATAAATTTTCAAGTTTATATTAAATAAAATGGTTTCCAATTTTTTTTGTTTTAAAAATAATTTTCCAAAGAAGAAATGATATTTTCCTCAAGATATTTTATTAAAATATATTTCAAAATTATTTTCCATCTAATATGAAATCCATTGGTGTTACTCATGCCTTTCTAAGAAAATTATCCCAAGGTTACATTCATATTATTTCTCAAATTTTTTAATATATTTATGGAATGAAATGCGTTTCTCATTCACATGTTATATATTTATGAAACCTATTTCTCTTTCATGAGTTATATTCTTATGAATCCCCCTTCTCTTCATGGGTTATGCTTTAATGAAATGTTTATGAAACCTATCTCTTTTTCAAATGGTTAAGGTATAATTACATGTTTATGACCCCCATTTCATTTCATAGATTATAATATGATTTTTATGATCTTTTGGAACATGTATGTAGGATTTAATTATGAGATGGGTGTGATATATATATAAGTACCCAACCTTAAACATTACATAATATATTAAATTTCTTAAAAATTCACTTCTTTACATTCCCAAAGATCTTTTCTGTTTATATTTTTATAAAGTTAAGAAGTAATTCATTCATATAAACCCACAAGAATATAAAGTTTATACTACTAATAAAATATTTATTTATTTCATAATATAACGGATTTTAATAAAAAACATGAAATATATTCATAAAAAGTATTCACCACATTCATCTTGGCTTTAAATTTTCTTTTACCCATCCTTAAACCCTATAAAAACATTTTGAAACTTGGTATTTGTATAAAAATCTCCGTAAGGGATATAAAAAGTAGGAGAGAGATTGTTATAACATGAATACTTATAAACATATGAAATAATTTTGATAAATTCATGCTTCACACCCAATAAGTATCATATAGTACTTTGTGAAAACATGAGATTTCCATAAAACATAGGAAACATAAATAATAACATAAAGGTAAATCGGGGAATTAATTACATAATATTGTAACCATTGTAGATACCATATTATTCGAAACCCTCATGACAACCTTAAAATATAACCCTCACAACTACCTTATAATTTAACCCTCATGAATACCTTATGGTGTAACCATCACAGCTACACTTGGAGTAACTATATAATAGACCTCCAACATAAACATACCCAATGAATTGGAGGTAGATATAGGTCCCACAATTCATCATAAACAATTCCCACGAACCAGAACATAATAATAACACAATAATAATTACATCATATAAATCATTCCTTTTTGAAAAAAATAAAGGAAATTAAAAGAGGGGTTTTATAGAAAAGTCCCTTACAAATATCATATATTTGAAGTGAGATTTGAAAAAATAATAATGTAATATGTGTATAAAATATAAATACACATAATAAAAAACAATATAACAAAAATTAATTTCAAAAATAATATTAGTACCACATAATTTATGAAGTAAAAGGTCAACCCAAAGAATGGAAATTGGGTTAAGAATACCCTTACCTTGGGTTTATCATACATCAAACCTGTTAAAAAATCCATTATAATAGTTTAAAGAGTGTTACTAATATATTAAAGAACCATATTAATATTTATAATTACTTATATGATATTCTCATAACATATTCCCATCCAACTGTTAATAATATTTTTATATTTTCATTGTTTTGTGTGTAATTATTTGATGGTTTCCATGGTTAGTTTATTATGGATTTTCTTTTCAGATGGGAGAAAATATAATGAATTAAAATTAAATGTTATTAATGAACATAAATAATATTAATTTTTCTTATATATATCATTTTGGTTATATTTAATGGGGACGAATCATTAGATAAAACATTAGCGATGAATGTTAGTTTATTTTGGTGAATTTTGATCATTACAAACCAATTTGGTTTTATTAAATAATATTATGGATAAAATATATCTAAAAAATATAATGAAATATATAATATGTGTAATAAAATATTATTTAAACATATTAATGGTTTTATGAACATCCTTGTAGGTGGTAATGTAAATATAAAACACATCGTCCACAATGTAGGTAAATCGACACATCATGGATGATATTTTTAAATTTGGAGAAAAGGGAGAAGAGACAAATTATGATAATGAATATTTCCATAAAAATTATGAAATTATATTATATATATATAATATAATTTATTTTTCATGCCTATTAGATAAGATGAGGTAAATAGAGTACAAGAAAAGAAAAATAATTGAAAAGAAAATGAAAGAATATGTTTACCTCTTGAATTCTCTTCCATGAGTACCTTCTTAAGGTCATTCGTTTTGGAATTTTGGTGAGACCAGTACATCTCGAAAGTAGAGAAGAGGATTGGGAAGTTATTTTATCATAAATTAATCAAGCTACAAGGCTTTTATGTTTGAGGGGAAGAGCTGGTGAGTGGAGGTATTTATAGTGTAGGAGATAGGTGTTTTCTCATTATCATATTCATTGGTTTATTAATTTGGATCAACATTAAGAATAGTTTGAGAATTATCATGAAATATAATAAAATAACAATGGAGAGTTCAAGATTTGAGGCTTACATCAAGCTTAAATAATCAATTACTCAATAAATCATGTATTTAGCTTATATTGTAAAATATCATGTTTCACTATTCATAAAAAATTCACCGTAAACCTTTTTCAATGTGTAGAATTAAAAAATGAACATATCTTTTCAAAAATAAGTTTCTATATATTAGATATTAAATTTTTAATTAAAATCATAATTTATTAGAAAAATACCAGTTTTAAAACTATAACTAATTTTATAACACTTTGAAAAATTAATTAAAGTATCATAAAATTAAATTATAATTATAAGAGAACAAAAATAATAATTTATGAATCTATTTTATAAAAATATATTTTGTTTTAAAACATTATATTAATTATAAAATTGTAATTAAATATTTATGAATTACAAATATTTCCACACTCAATTTATCATTTCCAAAACATTTATTTACTTATTCCATGATATAAATATATAAGGATTAAACTTATAAGATACCTAAATTTATTTATACTCTCATAGGTGAGGTTACTATCCTATTTCCTGGATTACTATTCCTAAGGTCAAGTTACTATTCTATCTATATAATTTCCTTAATTTATATAAATACCACTTATTTCATTATATGTTTATAAAGAATTTGAATATTTTATTATAGAATAAAAAAGAAATTATTTTATAAGTACATGTGTTGTTAAATTCTCCCCACCTTCTGGAAATTACTCCCTCACAATTTTTTTTACTGATTAAACAAGTGAGGGTTCCTTTCCCATATAGATCTTTCATATTCCCATTTTTATTCTTCAACCATGTGGTTTCTCCAAAAAATTATAACATGGTGAATTACCTTATTCCAAAATACTTTCTTTCTTTGATCAAGAATCTGAACATGTTTCTCTTCATTAGAAAGGTTCTCTTCTAGATGAAATACGTATGGGATCAAAACCTGAGATGTGTTTGGAACATATTTTCTCAACATCGAAACATGGAAGACATTGGGAACCTGAGATAAACTTAGAGGCAAAGCTACTTGGTATGTAACACCCTGAGCTTCCACAATACGCTTCTCATTCAATAATGCAATAGCTTGCATTGTACGCAACTTCGAGTTCTAAAACACCGCGACTAATCAAAGTAGCCGTTATGAATAGTAATAACCACTTTTTAAAATTATAGAAATTTTATATTTCAAAATGGACTTCATTTTTGTATTCTTAATATCGAAATTATCCTAAGTTGAATTTTTTGTAATTTTCTGAGAACTTCCATTTTTTATGAATAGTGAAAAATACTTAAAAACAACTTTTTTAATCAAAATAATTTATAGTGATAAATTATACTATTTAGTGGTTTTAAAGTATAATTAGAATATATTTTTACCATTTTATCCAATGGTGGTCATTAGAATTAATTTAACATTGAAACTGGACATAAACAATTGCCAATCTTTTGATATAAATTGTTTCTTAAAAACACGCTATTTGTTGTGACAGCGCGAATTAATTATAAAATTAATTAATGCAACTTTTATATTTGGAATTTTGTAGAATAGACATAATTTTTGAATTCGGAATATCAATTATAGCTTAGGGTGAAATTTTGGCATTGTTCTGGAAAACTTCAATTTTTGATGAATAGTGAAACCACTAAGTGGTAGTTAAATAACTGATTTTTCGTTTAAATGAAATATTACCACTTCTGTGATTTGATTTTCAAAAATCCGACATACATGGTTTTCATTAAGAAGTAAAATGTGGTTCAATGAGATTAAAATAATTTTTGGTGAATAGTAATTTTTAAGTTCTTAATCGCGATTAGAGGTAATTAGTGTAGTTTAAGGTAAAAATAATGTTTTAATAATATGAGATGAGCTTGAAACATGTCCTACCCTCATTGGATGTACCATGGCCGACCAAGAAAATCCATGGGTCAACTTGGGGACCCCATGGATCCACTTTAGTTAGAAAATGACATAAATACCTTTTATTTAATGTTAAAGTAAAAAATGTCACAAACATGAAATGTTTTACTAAAACAATTTTTACATGGGGTTATACAAGTCATATTTTTGACTATAAATAGTCATTGGAAATCTAAAAATATTTCCTACATCATAGTATTTTTTTTATAATTTTTAGACATTAAATAAATTAAATTATTTATGACATCATTATGATGCAGCGATGACCTCATTATTTAACGATTTTAATAAAATGAAAAGATAATGTACAATCCAAGGCTTACACTTATCCAAAGACTATTGTATGGGTATATTTAGAACCCTTATCACCTTATCCACGAATTATGTAAGTGTGGGACCTTTAGAATCCGAAAATCATTGTATAATAATGTAACATTTCCTTACTTTCTAAGAGTGCCCCTCCTCTCCACTTATAAAAGGCCCCCACCTCTACCACCTCATTAACACTTTCAAGCCATTTGGATCGACCAACCTCTGCCCAAATACTCTCCCAACTACCCTCCCTTACTCCTAGAAGCCTCACTTTGGGCAGAAGTCTTCCCAAGGAAGCCTTTGGCTCAAATCAAAAGAGTTGCCCAATTTTAAGGTAATGTCTTCTCTTATGTTATTTTGTTTTATTTTGCGTATCCAAACCCCTAAACTCTTTTTATTCCGTTATTTTGTAACAAAAATAGTATCCTCAATATACTAGGATGTTATTATAATGAGTATTCGAGCTACACATACACACACCTACATCTAATGGTTAAAGAACATACAGTTTCTGTGGATGGGGAATTTCTGCCTCACGAAACGATGATTGTTCAACACTCATAAAACACCTTGAAAGGTGGCCATTAATATGTCACTATATTTATAAATGATATATAATATGTTTATTTTTTACTTAAGGTTCTGTATTTTTCATTTATGTCAAACCTTTATTGTTTCCATTATGGGTAAACGTGATATTTTCATTTTAGGAAGTGCGGACTACCGCCCCCTCAAAGTGATTTGAATCGTTAATGTAATATGTGGGATTTATAAAGGATGGAGTAAATGATATTATATATGATGTTATACTGGAATTATAATATACCTTTATATCATTATGATTTCATTAAATACGAAATAGAAATGAAAGTAGCGTTCATGCGTACGTACGGCTTACCGTCTCCATGAACGGTGCATTTCATTTCTTACCTCTAAACAATATGGAATATTATAAATGCATGTATATACTGGATATATATGAGATATATGATATCTATATCATGAATATAATTCTGGATATAATGGATTTATCACCACATGAACAACTTGTAATTATAAGAATGTTATTTTTGACTCAAGTACCTAAGATCGACAAAAAGACCGTTATTAACTTAAATAATTACATAATGTTCATAACATTGTAATAAGTGATATAAAAAGGATAATGAAATTGAAAATGGTTCTTAATAAGGTAGATATTAACTCTAGTTTATTATTCAGGAGGTTAAATAACGGTTGAGTCAAGTCGGACATGAGGTAAGGGAACTTCTTAACCCAATTTCTATTCTTTGGGTTAATCTCCTACTTTCAAATTATGTCATGATATTATTATGTCCTATTTTGTATTTTTACATTATTTATGTGTACTGATAGTGAATACACATAATAGACGTAATTTATATAAAAAGATGATCTTTTTAGGGACTTCGTCTCAATTCCCTTTCATTGAGGCATATTTGGTTTTATACACAAATTTCTTTTATACGGTGTATAAACCCATTTGACTTTTACGTTTATTCAAAAACGAATTTTTTTATACGAAGCGTTTTGCTAAACGACAAAAGGGAATGTTTTTATTTCCGTACTTATGCGGCGACAACGACTTCTCCGCCGCTGTGACCATTATTTGAGTTTCGGCTTCCTCTACAAGCCATCATTTTTTTAATGAAAAATAAATACAAAGTTTTAACTTTCTTTTATTTTGGTATTGAAAATGGTTTTGAAAGAGTATTTATTATATCAATGTGTTTTATTGATATCTTTTGATTGAAATGTGGAAATGTTATGTTTCCTTTATGCATGTTTTATGAGATACGATTATTTTATGGTTTATGATATGTTTAAACCTATTCATATGAGGAATGTATTGGACTTAATAAGTGACGGTTGGAGGCCGCTATAGCTCCTCAATGCATCGGTAGGTCTCATGAGACAACTAGATGTGGAATTGGCCGAGGCCCTTTCCCAATTTGATTTATGGTTTTGGCCGAGGCCTTAATCATTTTAGACGTCTTGGCCGAGGCCTTGACAAAATGTTTCAAAATGTCTGGCATTATACATTCCCTCATTATGAAAGTGGTTACTGATATTGCATGTGATTATTCAACCAGTAGAATATCCATGTGAAGAACTGAATGGCATGATCTCATTTTACTTTTGCCATATTATGTTGAAGTTCAAGTTTAAAAGGCTTTTGTTTTAGTTAGACATTGCCTTAAATGTTTATGTTTATTGATGAAATCTTCCGCTATATTGTTATCCTTACTGAGCATCTGAGCTCACCCCTTTCAATGTTTTAATATTTTCCAGGATGTGAAGAAGTATTTTATGAATGACCTGCAGGGATAGTCAGAAGAGGATATGAGTGTAGACTATGGAGACTTTTTTATTGTAGTTTTTCACCTTATAATGTGATGTAACAATTATGAATGTATCTAGTGTTTCCAAGGCTACTAAACTAATCGGTCTTTCGAGACTTGATCTTTTGTGATCATGCCAATGTTATGAAGTAATGCACTGACTCTGTGTAGCTGGGGTTGGGGCATTACATGGTAGGTGACTGATCCAACTTGTTATAGGATTTGATAAGGTCCAATGAACCATGATTTTTCTTTCCTTTCTTACCAAAACACATAACACTTTTCCTTGAAGAGATTCTAAGAAAATATGATCACCTACCTTGAAATAAAAAAATTTCCTCATGTTATCTGAATACTTTGAGCTATCCTCATGTTTTGCTAGATCATATTTATTTTCTCAACCACTTTCACAACTAATTCTTGTCCCATTAACTTCCTTTCCCCAACTTCTTCCCAAAATTATGGAGTTCAACCCTGCTTCCCATATAATTCCACAAACCATGCCATATGTATACTAGAATGAAAACTGTTATTATAGGAAAACTAAACTAAAGAAATATGTTGATCCCAACTTCCCTGGTAATTGTAATACCCCGAGATTTTATGAAAAATATTATTTTAATTTCATTAATGTCTTGTTTTGTATTCTACACCAAGATTACCTTGCGCTATACGCAACACCGTATTAGCTTGCAGTATACGCAACACTATTCTTGGACCGTGTTACACACAATTTTGATAATAGTTATTCTACGCAACATTGAGTATATGTATATATATATTCGATGTATAAATGAAATATGGTTGGATTCTGTTATACGAAACAATGAAGGATTCTTTCACAACACGCAACCCTGACTTGGCTTGCATTACACGCAATCACAACCTTCCTCGATAGCGTGTGTTGTACGCAATACCGGGTTTTAATAAACAATGTTATATTATTATAATATTGTCATGAACTAGCCGTTATGAATAGTATTAACTAAATTTTGAATTTTATAACATTATTATTCATCTTACACATTTCATAGAACATGGTATAAGAAGAAAATTAATTTTTCAGGTAAAATAAGTATTTTTTAAAAAATGCAGTTTTGCCGTCTTTTGATGGCGCACCCACTTTAAATCTAGTTTTTGACATTTTTATAAGTTCAATTTTACAAAATAAAATTCTTATTTGGAATCAAGAAATAAAAATTTACTTTGGATAAAATTTTCATATTATTCTGGTAACTTTCACATTTTAATGAATAGTAAAAACACGCTATATTTTAATTAAAAACAACTTTTTTCATCGTAATATCTTATGTGGTTAAATTATAATATTGAATGTTTTTAAAGTATAAATAGAATATATTTTTACCATTTAATATAATGTATGTCATTAGCATTGATTTTACCTTGAATTCATAGGTTAAATCAATTCAATCTTTTGCAATGTTTTAAACAAAAACCCGTTTTTATTCGACAACGGGATTAATTTTAATTTAATTTCTGAAACTTCTGTGTATTGAATATTAAAAAATGAATTCCATATTTGGAATCAGTGGGTCCAAATTATGTTAATAGGATACTTTTTATTTTTGGGAATTATGAATAGTAACTACGGTAAATTTTATTTACCATAGTTAAAGGTAAATCGGGTAATTAAGGGGAAATATAATATTTTAAAATTACCCTAAAAAATGTCAAAATCCTATTGGATGACTAAAAATCGACCCATATCACCTAAGGGTAGGATTAGATTCATTTAATTAAATTTTTTCAATGAAAATAATTTAATTATTATTAAAACCAAAGAATGTGACAACATGTCACTTTCTTAAATCTTATAAGTATAATAATTTTAATCTAGTGATAAACTTCATGAAGCTTCGAAAATGAATAGTCTCCAGAAATCTAATACAATTATCTACATCATAGGAATTTATTTAGAATTTTTAGGGATTAAATAATTATCATTTATTATGACACAAAGATGATGCAGTAATTGTCTTATTAATGGAATATTGACATAATTGATGTTATAAATGCCCAAATAAATGTAATTTGAGACTTTTTATGACTTACACTAATTTTATAGGTTAATATGACATGTTATTGTTGATTTAAGTAACTTGGTTAGAACTTATCATTCTGTTATCAATTTCATAAAAATCATGTACCAAATAGTGTCAAAATTGACATAAAATAGTTTTTAAAACAAATATTATATTATTAATTGTTATTTTATTCATAAAAATATAAGGTTCGGCCAAATGACTTAGATAATATTATATATATTAATAATAAACAACTTGGGGTTCTTTTGGCTTGATATAGTAAGTTTATTAACCATATAGTGTAAGAAAACAAAAAGACACGTTAAAAGTTAAATTATTTAACTTAGAGTTAAATCTAATTGATAAGGTTAAACTAAAAACCTAAACTTTTCTAAATCCTATTTGATGAGAGTATTTCGACCCATACCCACCTTAGCCTCTAAATAAATCAATTTGGATCTATTTAAAACCGAACTTGACTTTATAATAAAATAATATTTTTAGTTATTCCAAAGGTGCCCCTCTCCTCCCTTATAAAAGGGCACCTCCTCCCTCTCTTCCTCACACAACATTGAGCCTTCAAGCTCGTCCAAACCCTGCCAAATTCTCTTCTACACTTCCATATAATCATCCTAGAGGTTCTGGTCTTCCTCAAAGACCAATTTTAGTTCCCTAAAAGGAGATCTCAAAGAGGCGCTTCAAAGAAGAGGTAATTTCCGTTACCGATTCTTTCAACTTTATTTCTTCTTCCACTTCTTCATCTTAGGTTTTTTCATTATGAAGTAATAAAATAAGTATCACTCATATACTGATATGTTATTATAAGTATTAAACAACCCTATTTCACCATCTATCCATCCTACGAAAAACAAAATCACCGCGTGTGCGTACGTACGGAATACCGTCTCCACGCCGTGGTGTAATCTGTTTTTCCACCAACACCTTACATGGATGGGTATTATGGTGTAAATAATAACTATACATAGTTATTATAACATCATAATGATTCTGATATATTGTATCATCCACTCAAATTCAATTCAATAATTATGGAAATTATATCATCGCTCGTGCGTACGTACGGACTACCGTCTCCACGACGCGATGAGATTCATTCTCCATGTTAACCATTTAAGAATGATTATAAAGTATATATAAGCAATAATAATGAAATATATAACATTATAAAGATACTGGATTTATGTGTATATATATGTATGTCATATACTTAATTCCACTCAATTCAATAAGGAAACGAAAATAGCGTTCATGCGTACGTACGGCCTACCGTCTCCATGAACGGTGTATTTCTTTCCATTTATCGATCCATTATATATATGAATATTATGACTATATATTATATATAAATAATGTTTTATATTCTTGAATTAATTAATCATGATCTAAGTAATCATATGAATAATTACAAGTCAAAACACGGACGAAAAATGAAACAATTTTACCCAAAACGCTCTTTAACATGGAATTTACAAAAGAACGGGTAATATAAAGTCATAAGTGAACCATATATGATATCATAACAATGAATATGATTCTGGAATAAGTCAATAACATTATTTAAATCATTATACAGGAGGTTAGGACACTTACAAAGCAAGTCGGACCTAAGGTAAGGGAAAATATCACAATCTCATTTTTATCCGAGATTGTTTTTACTTTGGCATTTACTGGGGTGTATTTTATCATCCACATCCATGGTTCCTCAATATGTAATATTATTTCCATCCACCTAAAATTGTTTAAATCCAATTTTACCCTTCGGTGATTTTTTAGTAAAAGATAAGAAAGGAATATTTTGTCGTTTTTCGTACGAGGTACTTTTTGACTTTTCCGACAAAAGTACGAAGGATATTTTTTTTAAATTATACGGCATTAATGGATTTTTAAAACATTATTTCCAAGAAGCTGCCTTTACAAGTTTTCAAGTTTATTTTTAATCAACTTCTTTTAGTTTGTAATTGTATGACATGTTAAGAAAGGAAAAGTGTTTTTGAAGTTGAAAGGATATTTTCCTCAAGAATGGAGTTCAAGTGTTTTATCAAAATTATTTTCCATCTAAGATAACATAGGGTTCTGTTTCTATCCCTATTATTACATTGATTTGGTTATGTTGTGATGGAATTATTTTTATGAGTTCCTTTATCTTATATGAATTGTTTTATGATGTCATGATGTTTAAGAATCCCATTTTTATTACATTGGTTATGAAATGATGTATGGTTTATGATTTTGTGGCACACATAAGAATGGTATCATTATGAGATGGGTGAGACCTATATCTCCCTCCAATGCATTGGGTAAAGATTTTATATCTCATGAGATAGACATGGCTGAAATGGTAGGTTATACCGATTCAGTGAAACAGGACTGAAACGAGGGTTACTCGATTCAGAATGGGACTTTGTCTACTAAGATAGTCTTGGAAATGAGTCTTGACTAACAAGAAATGATTTTCTATGATTATTTGTGTATGCCACAAAGTTTCATGTTTTAAGTTATGATTATTGGGATTTCATTTCACTACTATGATTTATCCCATGTTATGAAATTATGCTCTCTTTTGCAGGTTAAGATTTCCAAAAGTTATGTTCTTATGAATATGATGTGATTGATTTTTCTTTTGTTTACCCTTAATGAGCATTTGAGATCACCCTTTTATGTTTTCTTTTCCCCAGGATATAAAAAAAGGTTTTAGGTAAAAAAAAAGGGAAGATCTTTATGGGAGATATTGAAGATCTTTCACCACGATTAGAAGATTACGTTCCGAGTTTCCAAAGACACTAAACTATTACGATCCTTGTGTGTGTGTTTTTGTTATATACTAAGTATTCCGCAAATGTAATGTAATGTCCATGTACGTCAAGATTCGGGTCTTTACAGTAATCCATTGAACAAGCAAGAAGAAAGTCCATCAAGGTTTGAATTATTCGCTCGATCTATCCATCATATTAAGGATGAAAAGAAGTGCTGAAATTTAATTCTATTCCTAATTACTTTTGAAGGAATTTACAATATTTAGAAGTGGATGTCATATCATGGTCAGATACATTAGAAATAGGAAATCCTTATAACCTGACAATCTCTTTGAGGTAAAATCATTAAAACTAATCCAAATACATAGTATTTCGAATAGGAATTAAATGTGTAGTTTTTTACAGTCAGTCAATAATAACTCAAACTACATTATTACCTAGAGAATCCTTGGTAGTCTTACCATGAATTCCATTGATATTTTTTTCCCATTTCCCCTATAGAACTAGAAAAGGTTGAATCATTCCCTATGGCAGTTTTCGCTCTCCTTTAACCTATAGACATGTCAAACATTTCACTATAAAATCTACAATATCTTTTTTTATTCCATCCCACCAATAAAACTCCCAAAGGTCTCTATACATCTTAGTACTACTAAGATGAACTAAAAATATAGAACTATGTGTTTCACACAATAATTATTTCTTCATCTAGGAATCACAAGGCATACATAGTCTCATTCCAAATATTAAAAGAAAATATTTACCAATGTTATGTTTTGATGACTTACCCCTTTAAACCAATTATACCTTTTTCGATAACACATGTTATTCCTTATTGAATTTCTTAATTCATTCTGATAATGACAACTGTGTAAACCCCTGAAAAAAATAAGGGAATTTCCTTCACCAATAACTTTCAATCCAAAATTCATCAAATCATTAATCAAGGGCTATTGTTCTAAACATAACATGGTTAATGATGTGTGATGTTTTCAACTCAAGGAATCAACCAATTTGTTTTCTTTTTCAGGATGTAAATTTATCATGAAATCATAATACTTTATTAGTTCAATACATCTTATCTACCTCATGTTTAATTGCTTCTGAGTAAATATACACTTTAGACTTTTGTGGTTAATATATATTTCACACTCAGATCCATATAAATAATGCCTCTATATTTTCAATGAAAATCCCACAACTGATAATTAAAAATAATGTGTAGGATAATTTAACTCAAGATGTTTCAGTTTTATTGAATCATAATAAATTACCTGATCATTCTGCATCAGAACACAATTAAGTCTCTTCAATGAAGCATCACTATAGATAAAAAATTCACCATTTCTAGAAATCAGTTTCAAAATGGGAGCATTAACCAATATCTTATTTAGTTCCTAAAAACAAACATCACATTCTTATATCCAAGTAAATTTAACCCCTTTTCGTGTTAACTTAGTTAGTAATCTAGATAACCATGAAATTTTTTCAAAAAACCATTAGTAATAGCCTACCAATCCATGAAAAAAACTAATCTATATAACATTTATAGGTATTTTCCATTCATCAAAAAAATTTTTTGGAAGGATCGAATATTATTCCATCCTTATTTACAATGTTCCCAAGAAAAGATATTTTTTGTGCCCAAAAATTACATTTTTTGAACTTCCCATATAACTTCTTTTCTTTGAGGGTTTTGTATACAATCCTTAAATGTTTCTCATGATCCTCATAAATTTTTGAAAAGATTAAAATATCATCAATAATAACTATAACAAAATTATCCAAATATTCCTGGAATATTATATTCATATGATCTATGAATACAATAAGAGAATTTTTCAAACCAAAGGGCATAAAAACATTCTCATAATTCCAATATCTAGTAAAAAATTATTTTTTAGGTATTTCATCTTCCTTCACCTTCAGTTTTTTTTTACCCAAATCTCAATTTAATCATGGAGAAATACTGAGCTCCCTAGAGCTAATCAAACAAGTAATATATATGAAGAAAATGATACTTATTATTAATAGTAATGTTATTAAAATTTCTATAATCAATGAAAAGTATCATGGAAATTTATTTCTTTTTAACGAACAAAATAGAAGAACCCCATGGTGAAGTTCTAGGATGAATGAAGCCTTTACTAAGAAACTAATACAACTGATTTTTCAATTCAACATGTTCCACTTGAGCCATTCGATAAGGGGGTTTTGAAATTTAATTAGAATTAGAAACCAATGAAATAGTAAATTCAAATTCTCGATCATGTATAACACTGGGAAGATAATCAGAATAAACATAAAAGTATTCATTTACTATTGGAACATTATTAATCTGAATAGTTCCCTTGTTTTCAACTATATGAGAAAGATAACTTTCATTTCTATCTTTTAATAGTTTCTTAACCTCTTGATATGTTATCAATTATATGGGTTAATTCTTATATAAAAACTGACACTCTTTCTAAAAAATAACTTCTTTATCTCTATAATCAATCATAGCATGATAAACAGAAATCCAATGCATACCGATAATGACACCAAACTCTACTAAAGGAAAAATAACAAGGTTTGCAGGTAATGTATTTCCATATAAAATAGTAGTAATATTATTATAATTACTTTATTTCTATAATATTTTCACATATGGTTTTATCCATATATTCTGGTCTCATTTTTTAAGGTGAAATTTCCAATTTACTAGAAAGTTTTCAAAAATAAAGGAATGTGTAGACCCCGTATCAAACAAGACATTAGAAAATTCCAAGTAAACATACAAATTACATGATAACACTTCATTGTATGACCCAAAATCTACTGGTGTAGTCACAAAGGATCTCATTGCACATTTATGCTTATAATATTGCTACTTTCCATAACTTGAATCTTTCTTTGAGAAAGTATTTTCATAATGACCCATATCACCATATTTAAAACAAATTATAGTTTTCTTTTACAGATTAGTATTAAGATCATTTTCCCTAAAATATCAGGCCATATGTCCAAATTACCAAATTGAAAGCACTTCCTAGTTCTTTTTAGGCATTCCCTAGGGTTCTTTTCACCACACTTTTCACAAACTAGAAACTTGACCTTCTTACCTTCATATTTCATTGATTGATTCTTACCCATCACTTTTCATCTGGACATATTCTTATAATTTTTGGTAAAGTATATGTGATCATCAAAAAACTCCATTTATACCCTCTCAACACACTACAATATTTCCTCATAACTTTTTATTTCAAAGGAGTCGAATTCCCTTTGATATATGGGCTTCAATACTAAGTAAAAACGATTAATTTTTCTATCATGATTCTGAATAAGATTTGTAGCATACCTTTACAATTAGGTGAAGCTTTCTTTATAAAAGACCACTAAATCCTCTTCCATTTGTTTAAATTTAAGGAATTTATTTTCCATCCTAAGTTTAACCTCCTTAGAAAAATATTTTTCAAGGAAAATATTCTTAAATTCATCCCATTCTAAGGCATCAATATCATCATTATCCCTAATATTCTTGACCATTGACCACCACTGGCCAGCTTCACCTTAAAAATGATAAGTGGAAATAATTTTTTTGATTATATGAACATCCCATGACATTTAATATATTTTAAAGGGATTTAATCCATCCTTCGGCCACCATTGGTTCAGAAGATTCAGTTAAAGGAGAAGGGTGTTGCCTCATAAAATGTTCCACTATCGTCATGTTCCTTTATGGTAGCTTTGGTTGATCTATTTCATGGATACCACCACCATATATAGCCAACATAAACTAATACATTACTGTCACAAACTATTCTATTTCAATTCCCATAATTCCTGGATTCTTATTCTAATAGATATCATCCCCTCAATGCCTTCCAACTTCGTCTTCCCTGTTTCTTTTGCGGAAAACCATTATGAACAGACATATATTAGATGAAGAAAAATGGTAATATTCAAATTCTATATCATTACAACATAAAAATAATGTAAATAAAATTATGGTATTCTATTAAAATCATCCTAAGACATAATGTAATCTAAAATGTTATATGATACCAACTATAAGGACCTGACCTTAAATAATACATAATCTAGTAAATTTCTTTAGAATTGACCTCTTTACATTCCCAAATATATTTTCTGTTTAGAGTTGTAGAAGGTTATAAAATAATTCATACATATCAAACCATTAGCATACAAAGTGTATACTACTAAAACAATATAAATGTTTTTTCATAACACAAAATTTTTTAATAAATAAAATAAAATCTATTCATGAAATTTCTTCTCAACATTCATTTTGGCTTCTCCATTTCTCTTACCCATCATTAAAACCAATAATTTTTTAAAACTTTGGATGAGCACAAAAATAACAATAAGTGACGTAAAAAAGGATATAAACTTTTAGTACATGAATACTTATAAACATATGAAATCATTTTCACAAAGACATACTTCTCAACCAATAAGTATCATATAGTAATTTGTAAAAACATGATATTTCCATAAAATATAGGAAACATAAATAATATAATAATGGTTACTTAGGGAATTTATTACTTAAGATTATAAACATTATAGATACTAAATGATTTTCAACCCTCACATCTACCTTACAATGTAATCCTCATGACTACCTTATAATGTATCCCTCACGACTACCTTATGGTGTAACCATCACAATTACAATGGAGTAACCATACGGTCGAACTCTAATATAAACATGACCAATTAATTAGAGGGAGATATTGGTCCCAATATTCATCATAAACAATTCCCAATAACCATAACATAATCACAAAACAATAATACTTACATCATATAAATTATTCCTTCTTAAAAAAGATAAAGGAAATTAAAAGAGGATTTTTAATGAAAAGTCTGTTCCAAATATCAGATATTAAAAATGAGAGTTGATAAAAAATGTAATTTGTGTATACACTATAAATTCACATAATAATTCATAATATAATCAAAATTAATTTCAAAAATAATCTCGTTACCATATAATTAATGAATTATAAGATTAACCCAAGGAATGGAAATTGGGTTAATAATTTCCATACCACAAGTTTGTCTTACTTCAAACATGTTCAAACCTCATACATAATTGTTCAAAGAGTGTTATTATTATATAAAAGAACCATATTAATATTTATAATTACTTATATGATATTATAATACCATATTTCTTTCCATTTATTAATAATATTTTTATATTTTCATTGTTTCGGGTGCATTTATTTCATGGGTTCCATGGTTAGTTTCTTATGGATTTTCTTATAGAAGGGGAGAAAAACTCCAAGATATAAATTTCATTTTATTAATGAAATTTAATAATATTTAATGGCCTTATATATCATTTTGGTTATATTAATTGAGGATTAATCATTATATAAAACATTAGAGAAGAACGTTAGTTTATTTTGATGATTTTTTATCATTACGAACCACTTTTGTTTTATTAATTAATATTATGTATAAAAACTAGTTGTATAAAATAATATTGTATATAATATGTATAATAAAATATTATTTAAAAATATTAATGTTTTTATGACCATCCTTGAAGGCGGTAGTGTAAATTAGAATCACATCATCCACAATGTTGGTAAATCAACACATTAGAGACAATGTTTTTATTTTTAGAATAAAATGGATATTAGAAGAATTATGATGATGAATATTTCCATAAACATCATACAATTATATTATATATATGAGATACTATACTTTTCATGACCCTTGAATAAGGGGAGGTAAACAGAGTATAAGAAAAGAAAAACAATTGAAAAGAAAATAAAAGAAAATGAAAGTAGATTTTTACCTCTCGAATTCCCTTACTTGAGGACCTTCTTAAAGCTCTTAATTTTAGACATTTGGTAAGACCATATGGTTTTGGACGTGGGGAAGAGGATTGGGAATGAATTTTAGTATAAATTAATCAAGCTATAAGGCATTGAGGTGTGAGGGGAAGATATGGTGAGGGGAGGTATTTGTAGTGGAGGAGAGGAGTCTTTTCTCATTATTATATTCATTAGTTTCTTAATTTGTCTCAATAATATAAATAGTTTGAGAATTATCATAAAATATATTTAAATAATTAATTATTGTTTGAGATTTTGTACTTATATAAGCCTTACATCATCTATGACTCATTAAATCATGCATTTAGCTTATATCGTAAATTACTGTATTTCAATATTCACCAAAAATTGAAGTATTTCATAAAAATTCCAAAAATTATATCTAACCATTTTTTAATGTATATAATTAAAAAAAGGAACTCCATTTTTTGAAAATAATTTTCCATATATGATAAATTTAATTTTTATTTAAAATCATAATTTATTTGAAAAATACCAGTTTTAAAACTATATCAAATTTTATAACTCTTTGAAAATTTAATTAAAGTCTCATAAAATATTATTATAAACATAAGGAAACAAAAATATCAATTTATGAATCTATTTTATGAAAATATATTTTATTTTAAATCATTATATTAATTTTTGGGATTACAATTAAATATTTATGACTTACGTAAATACCAACACTTAATTTATCATTTCCAAAAAATTTATTCAATTATTCCACGATATAAATATATCATGATTACACTTATATGATAAATAAATTTTATTTATACTCTCATATGTGAGTTTAATATTATATTGTCTATATTACTATTCATAATGATCATGTTACTATTTCTAACGTCATGTTACTATTCTATTAGTATAATTTCCTTAATTTATATAAATACCATTTATTTCATTATACATTTATAAATAATTTAACTATTTAATTCCAGAAGTAAAAGAAATTATTTTATAAATACCTAGGTTTTTAAACAATATCTCCCTCTAATTAATTGGGTAAATATTTACGAGATAATGATGTGAATCAAGTTGATGGGCTTGATCCACAGTCGAAGATTGGGAAACCAGATCGACTAGGGGAAGATGATGAAATGTGATCCACTATGAGATTATATGGAAACCCGGTCCACTACGGAAAATGGGAAACCTAATCCACTATGGGAAGATGAGGAAACCTGATCCCTTATAAAGAAAATACAGTGACTGGGGATGGTGGTGTGTCTCGCCCAATAGTTTTAGTCCCCATGAAGTGACGTGATAAGTTATAGAAATGAATCTTGACTTTTATGGAATGATATTACATTTTTATGTGTATACCAAAATTCAATTCCTTAATCCTATGATATTTTTTCATGTATTATTCTATTGACTCCCTTATGATTCATGTCTTATAAACTGTTAATATTTATGCCATGATTTATGTTTTATGATCATTGAAATGTAAGTTATGATATTAAAATGTTATAATCATGTTCTCATACCATTATTCTCATTTTTATGCTTACATATATCCCTTTTTAACCCTTTCTAAGTATCTAATATCACCACTTTTTATGTTTTATTTCTCCTAGGTTATGAACATATGTATTATTTAGAATGTGTCTAGGAAGGGTGATAGTAATGGAGAACCTAATATGAGATAATGTAGCTCACTTATGTAATAGTGTTTATGTTTAGATGTTCCCAAAATCACTAGGCAAATACTATCTTTGGTCGTCTATTTTTGTAATGTATTAAGTATTCCACAAATGTTATTTAATGATAATGTATACAAAGTGAGGGTCCTTATAGTTGATATTAGAGAAAAATATAAGTTAAACTTCTGGAATTAGGATGAAAAACCCTTAGTGAGAACTCTAAGTACATGTATAAGGACAATTCTAAGGATAAGAAAAATTATAGGAAAATTTCATGAAATTTTGGTAAAGCATAGGGTGAGTGGTTTCCTAGAAATACATCCTTGTCTGGATACTACAAGTGGATATGGTTCTAGTACATATGTACCTAAGAGTAACAACTATAACAAGGTGCATTGGACCTAACATGAGCATAACCTAGTTCACAACAATAGGCCTTATTATGTACCTAGTTTGACACTCCTGGGGGATATGCTTAAGGAATTATAAAACACTTCTTAAACCATCCTGAAGGATTTAGAAATAAGTTGCCTATGAATAACCTAGGACAAATATTGCGTGTTCTATATTAAATAAGGTATTATAATTTATACATCATCAATGTGTGTTTTTATGATTATGAGGTTCCTCTATTTGATAATTGTTTTTTAGTCTATGTTTTTGGGTTTTAGTCAATGGTTGGAACCCAAAGGAACCACATTAATGGTGATTGTGACAGAAAATGCAATAATTGTTCTCCTGATAATTCGAATTCTATGAGATTTGGAATGAAAAAACTAACTGATATGATCAGACATATTTATTAATATATGAATCATGCTGAGTTTCCAAACTAAAAAATGAAGGGAAACCATTATATTGAGTCCTTAAGGTGGTAATAACATGCTTATTTGAGTGGATTTTATGATCCACTTGTTTCTGAAAACTAGATCAGTACCACCAAAAAGATATTCTCCAATATCCATTTTTAGAACATAAGAATTTCATTTTGGTTATTTATCATTTATAAGGTGAAGCAAACTGGTGGTGGACTCTAATCAAGAATACGAGGAAGAAATATGAAATTGAATCCATAGATTTGGATGAGTTCAAGAACTTATTATTCAATAATTATATTCCTTGTGTCATTCGCATGAAGATGAAAAATGATTTATTTTAGTTTAAGTAAAAGGGAGATGAACCTTTTTGTACATACAAGGTTAATTTCACAAGAATTGTGAGGTATTCTTCTAATATTCTCATCTAACCAAAAATTAAAGTTGATCAGTTTTCTAGTATTTAAAATCCAAGTCATATAAGGGAATTGGCCATAAGAGACTTTATTAGTTATGAATAGGTTGTGTGTTGTGTAATCAATGTTGAAATGGCAGTTTGAGTTTTATATCAGTCTCATGGTTTTAAAAAGAAAAAAGATATGGAGTTCAAAGGAAAATATAAAAACCATGGAGATAAGAAAATGAATTCTCTAAGTATGGAAAGACGCATGGAGAGAATTGTATTATGGGGTATAATAAGTGTTTTAAGTGTGTAAGGTAAGTACATCGGGAAATTGATTGCTGAACTGAAGGAAATAAGTTCTCTAATGATGAAAATAAAATAAAAGATACATATAATGAACCTTACAAACTTCAGTAATTCAAGTGAAAAGAGGATGGGAATTATACTAACTAGTTCCCAAGCCTAAGGGTTGGTGATGATGATTGGTGTTAGAAACCTCTTAAACTGATGGACAAGGGTAAATATTATGCGATCACTATTTCAAATGAGGGGTGATATATTTACATGATGAAAGGTACACATTCCATCCATTCTAGAATTGGTAATGTCTTATAAGAATGTGGATCTAACCATTCTTTCATATTTAAAGAATTTTCTAATTGTATTAATATTCTAACTAAATGATTAGATATGGAATTAGTTGTGAAAACCCTTAATGGTATGATGATTTTATTTCAACTCTATGATTCCTATATAGTTGATGTTTATGGGAATGCACTTCTTAGAAATATTCTTATTCTTCCCCTGGTTTTATTTGATGTCATCTTAGGAATGGATTTCCTTTCTCAACGTAATCCCACATTAATTGTTGGATAAATGAAGTTATGTTTGATATTTCAAACCAACCTATGATCATTTATTAAAGTTAAAATAAGTATGAAATTCCTATGGAGATTACATCAAGGGTATGGGTATTAATTATTATTGAGAAGGCATATTTGTCCCAAATGGTTAGGGAGAAACTTGACATTGATCATATTTATACTGTTCGGTAATTTTTGTATGTGTTACCAGAAGAGTTGGCTAGACTTACCTCAAAATGTGAAATTGTGTTCTCAATAGAACTCATACCTGGTTCTATACCTATTTCAAATAATCACTATAGAATGGATCCAATTCAATTGTAGGAATTGAATAAGAAATCCAACAAAAACTTGATAAAGAAGTCATTCATCCAAGTGTGTCACCATGAGGTTAACCTATCCTCTTTGTGAAAAAAAGATGGATCGATGTAAATATGAATTGATTATCAGAAGTTTAACAAGATCACAGTCAAGAATAAGTGTCATCTTCCTCATATTGATGAATTGTTTAATCAACTACACAAATCTAAATACTTTTACAAGATTTAACTTCATTATGGATATCATCAATTGAGGGTAAAGAAATAGGATATACCCATGATGACATTCAATACAAGATATGAACACTATGAATATATAGTGATTCTCTTTGGTCTTACTAATTCCCCTTCAATATTCACCAATTTTATTAAAATAATAATTAGAGATTATGTTGATTAGATTGTGGTAGTCATTATTGATGATATCCTTATTTATTCATAGATAAAAGAAGAGTATAAAGACCACTTGATAATAGTAAAAAATAACCTAAGTAAGTGGATGCTGTATAAAAAATTTTCAAAATGTGATTTTGGGTTGCAAAAGGTTTCATTTTTTGGTTGCATAATCAAAAGAGAGGGTATTATATTAGATCCATCTAAGATAGATGCTATTGAATGCTATCATAGAACAAACACAATGAATGAGATCTATATGTTTCATGGTTTAGCTGGATTTTATTGAAGGTTTATCAAGTATTTCTCAAAACTATATAATCCTCTGACCAAGGTAATTCATAAGGGTACCAAGTTTCTCTAGAAAGAATAATGTGAGGAAAGTTTCCAGAAACTAAAGAGAAGATTTGTCAGTGCACCAATGCTTAGATTACCCTGTAGTGAAGAAGGGTTTTTAATCTATAGTGATGCATCCAAGAAGGGATTGAGATGTGTTCTTTTGTAGAATAACATGGTTATTTTCTATGTCTTACGATAGTTAAATATACATATGAAAAACTAACCAAATCACGATTTGGAGTTAGCCATAGTAATTTTTTCATTAAAGATATAGACAAATTATATTTATGGAGAAAGGTGTGATATATATATAGACCATAAATTTCTAAAATATATATTCACATAGAATGAGTTGAACATGTTATAGAGAAGTTAGTTAGAGCTGATAAAAGATTATGATGGCTCAATACATTACCACCATTGGAAAGTGAACAAAGTGGCTGATGCTTTGAGTCGAAAGAATCATCACATCTTATCCCTGACAAGGATATTAAAATACCTAATATTTCTAGATTTATAAAGGACAGATATGAAAATATTGATGGAAGGGTAAAGTATTATCCTGATCAAATGAATTTTTGTCCATCTATCATAGTGAAGATCATAGAGGCACATAATGAATAAATAGAGATACCAAAGAATGTTAGGGATGTTTCAGAGTTTAATCTTGATTTGGAAGGAATGGTAAGGTCCATAAACTGTGTATGTGTTACATCCATAACATATTTGAAGAAGGATATGTTAGAGGAGGCTCATAGATCTTCATTATCTATTCATCTATGAAGTATAAAGTTGTATAGAGACTTAAAAGAATACTTTTGGGGGGATGGAATGAAGAGGGATACCATAGAGTTTATATTTTGGTGCTTGGTATGGCAGAAAGTTAAGGATGGAAAGAAAAAGTCTAAGTGGATATTTCATCCATTACCCATACCAGAATAGAAATTCAAGAACATAAATATAGATTTTTTCATTGGACACCCCAAAACCATTGAAGGGTTTAATGCTATATGTGTGGTAGTCAGTCACCTTAGTAAGTCAGCACAATTTATCATTATCAGATAAGAATTATATCTAAATTATCTTGCTAGGATTTACATTAAGGAATTGGTAAGGGTTCATATAGTACATCATACTATTGTATTTTATTGGTATCATAGTTTTTCCTCAATGTTCTAGTGAATTATTCAGTAATAACATGATAAATAATTGATTTCTAGCACTTCTTATCATCCTCATATGGGTGGTCAGTATAAAAGAACAATTAAAACCCTATCTGATATGTTAAGATATTGTCTTTTGGATTTAGAAGGTAGTTGGGATCAACACCTTCATATGGTTGAGTTTTTCTTGACAATAATAGATTTTACTCAAACATTCAGATGGATCCTTATAAATCACTATATGAGAAGAAATATAGAGCTCCAAAGTGCTGGGAGGAAGTTAGAGAAATAAATATAATGGGACTTGAGATAGATAATGAAATGGTAGAGAAGGTTATATCCATTCAGAATCATATCAAGGTAGCTCAAAGTTAGAATAAAATTTTTATTGATAACCAATGACTTAATCTAGAATTGGAATTTAGTGAGAGGGTGTTTCTATGAATCTCTCCGAAGTAGAAGGTTATGAGGATCACAAGGAAAGATAAAATAAGACCTAATTATATCGATCCCTTTTAAATTCTTGATCGTATTGGGATAGAATCTTATCACTTGTCACTTACTCCAAATATCCCTCTATTCCATGATGTTTTCCATGTATCTCTCCTGAGAAAGTATATACTTGACCATTCACATGTACTAGACTCTGAGATCAAACTTCTGGATAAGGATCTTTATTACATGGAAAAACCAATTAAAATTATGCATCATATAGAGAAATATCTATGAAATAAGACCACTTACCTGGTTAAAGTTTTTTTATAGAAATCACCAGTTAGAGGGAGTTATGTGGGAACTTGAGGATATGATGAGGAAAAAATAGCCTCATTTGTTTGTATCAGAATGATGAATTTTGAGGGAGAAATTCATTTTAAGGGGTTAGAATGTAACACCCTAGGTTTTTGTTAATTTTTTTAATAAATTAATTTCCTTTTATGTCTTATGTTGGAAACTACACTAAGTCAAACTTTTATTACATGAAATACTAGATTGTCTTGCATTACACACAACACTAAATTTTACACAACATCGTTTTGTTCTTATAATTATTAAATAAGATAGTTATAACCTATTTTTAAATATAATAAAATAAATATTAATAACAACTTTTTAAATATTTTTTATAATGGACTCTTATAAATAAAATATATTTTTAATAATACATTTAATATTGGTAATGACTTTATAAGTATGAAAATAATATTTTCTCAAATGAACTACTTTGTATGTCCTTATGTGAAAAATAATAAAATTAATTTTAAACACTTTTCATAATTTCATTTTACAAAAAAACTATTATTTTTGAATTCATAATGTCTAAATTAGCTTGGGGTTAATTTTTTTTATTTTTTATGAAAAAACATAAAT
Organism: Viscum album; assembly: GCA_963277665.1. Lineage (NCBI taxonomy): Eukaryota > Viridiplantae > Streptophyta > Magnoliopsida > Santalales > Viscaceae > Viscum > Viscum album. The sequence continues at coordinate 1,401,128,745 of OY728156.1, read as the reverse complement.
TTTGGATCAATAGTGAAAAACACTAAATTTTAATTCAAAATTTATTTTTATTTAATTTATTTATATAGATAAATTACATTTTAATTTGGGTTTAAAGTATGAATAGATTAATTTTACATAAATTAATATAATATAGGTTATTGGAACCAATTTTATATTGAAATTGAATATAAAAACATTTCAAATTATTAATTTTTTTGGTAAAAACCCGCTACCATGACACATCTACGAGATTAATTTAAATTAATTTCTGACGCTTTAATGATTATAATTTCAAAAAATAGATTCAATATTTGAGACGATAAAAATTTTTAATGTCTAATAAGTTCAATATAGTTTTCTACCAAAAATATTTTTGAAAGTGATTAAAATTAATTATAGTGATTGAGAGAAAAATTAGCTAAACAAGAGCTAAACCATAAACATAATGGATAAAATGACCGCGAAAATTTTCAAAAATACCATTTATGGCCATATTAATACCCTATAATACCTTTTTTTTATTTTGATCATTATTGGAGCCACATTTAATATTTAAATGTGGTTTTAGTTCCCTTTTCAAAAAATTTACAAGAATGCCACTCCTCTGTTAGAAAAAAGAAATCACCCCTCCCACTTCCTCACACCTATTAAGACACATTGGCTTAAAAAAATATCTTCCAAAAAAATATAAGAAATCCCTAAACTCAACCTAGAATCCTCAAATTGGGAATAAATCCATCCATGTAATCCCTTTGGTGCAAACCAAAATGAGTTACCTGAATAAGAGGTAATACCCTTCCTCAAGCTCCTTTATTTTATTTTCATTCTCCACCACCTCAAATATTATTATTAATTTCTTATATGATAATATAAGTATCATAAATATAATTATATTTTGTTATTATAATATTTATATCTACACTTACACACAGTTCTATCTAATGAGTAATAAACTTACCGTTCTTGGGTATGATGCACTACCACCTCATAAGATAACATTGTTCATTTTTTCCATTAACACCTATAATGGATTGGAATTATGATAGAAACTATATTTTTATAATATATATATATATATATATATGATATTTATGATTTATTTATTCTTCTCTAATAATATTAAAATTCATAACTTAATTCTTTCCATTTTTTGTAAATATGATAATTTTGTTTGGGGAAGTGTAGACTACCGCCTCCTCAAAGTGATGTGATTCACTCAAACTCTATATAGAATGTATTAAGGATTGATTTAGTGAACATATATGATATATATTATATAATAATTCTTCTTTAATTATTATATATATATAAATATATGTCAGTTACTTTATTTCTTTCAATACGATGATTAAACGAAAACAATATTCATGTGTACATACGACCTACCATCTCCATGAACGGTGTATTCCTTTTCATATTTATATATTTTATAGATTATTTTAAATATTAATATACTGAATATATGTGATTTTTATATCATTTTTGAGATTATGGAAATCATGATATAAGTATGAGGGAAAAAAATATTACAAATTAGGGCACATGTAATAAAAAAAGCAGATATTACCCGAAGCGTAACCTTATCATGAAATTGTTAAAAAGAAGGTAATATAAAGTCATAATAAAATAGTATATGGTATTAGGTATAAGAATATAGTTATTTTTAATATTTTTAATAAACTTATATTTATTATAAAAGAGGTTTGTACAAGTACAACATGAGTCAATACATAAGGTAAGGGGATTTATAGTCTCACCTTTTTTTCAATGAGATTTATATATTATTCACCACTTGTTAATTTTGTTTTCTGTATATAATTACCATTAATATATTATATGATTATTAAACTTAAATTTATAGGTACTTACATATCCATTTTATGGTCTATCTTTCACAAGGTTTATGTTTCAAAAGTTACCAAACCAGTAAAGTTGTTTTGTCTCAATTGGCCTTCTTTGAGACCCATGCCATGAAATTTGAACACCAAATTTTCAATTTTTTTTGAAAAATGGTTCTATTTATGATATTTAAATATCATTTCCAAGGAAAATGTGGTTTAAAAATGTCTTATTATTTTCAAATAATCCTTTTTATGTTTTCAAAGAAATGGTTTTCAAAACTTATTTCAGATTTCATTATACATTTTCAAAGTGTTATCAAAATGTTTTAAAGATTTATTTTTATGTTTTCCAAAAAAAATCAGAGTAAAAGGTTTTCAATTTTTTTTCAAATATTACATTATAATATTTCAAGTTTGTTTTTAGTAAAATTGTTTTCAAAATGGTTTATCTTTAAAAAAAATCCAAATAAGAAAAGATATTTTCCTAAAGAATTATTTATAAAAGATATTCCAAAATTATTTTCCATCTAGGATGACATCCATTGGTTTTAATAATTATTTTTTTGGGAAATGATCTAAAGGTTTCAATTATATTATTACTCTAGATGGTTTATGTATAGATGTGATGAATCTCATTTCTCTTTCGTGGGTTGTATGTTTATGAAGCCCATTTCTCTTTTATGGGTTATATGATTATGAAACACACTTATTTTCACAGGTTATTCTTTAATGGAATGATTATGAAAACTATATATTTTTCTATAGGTTAGTGTATGATTAAATATTTATTAAACCCATTTTATTTCATCGGTTTTGATATGATTGTTTATGATCTTGTGTCACATATATGTATGAAATCAATATGAGATGGGTGGGAACAATATATCCATTCAATTCATTGGGTAAATATTTATATAACATGATATAATGATGGGAATGAAGTCAATGATCTTAATCTACTATAGAATATGGGGAAACCTGGTCCACTATGGGAATATGGGGAAAATCGATCCACTTTGGGAAGATGAGGAAACTCGATACACTATGGGAATATGGAGAAACCTGACCCAGTATGGAAAGATGGGGAAACCTGACACCATACAGGTAAAGGAGTTGTACTAGAGATGGTGGTGTGTCCTTCCCAGTAGGTGTACTCCCCATTAAGTGTCCTGATAAGTTCTATAAATGCATCTTGACTTATAGAGAATGTTGTTACATGTTTATGTGTATGCCACAATTCTATGTCTTACCCCAATGTTATGATTTCTTGGATTATTATCGTGACTCCTTTATGATTCATGTCTTATAAAATACTAATATTTATTCCATGACTTATGTTTTATGATATTTTATATGTATGGTATGTTAATATAATGTTATGATCAAATTATCATACCCTTATGGCCATGTTTAAGCTTACATATCTCCATTGTTTACCCTTACATAGCATTTGAGCTCACCCACTTTTATGTTTCCTTTACCCCATGTTATGAAGATATGTATTATTTATGATGTTTCTAAAAAGGGTTCTAGTAATGGAGAACCTAGTGGGAGATAATTTTATAACTTTATGTACCATTGTTTATGCTTCCATGTTTCCAAAGGCACTAGGATAATATGGTCTTTGGGCATCTGTTTGGGTAATGTATTAAGTATTCGACAGAAGTTAGGTAATATTAATTTATGAAAAGTGAGGGTAATTAAATATTGTATTGTGTTTTTAATTCTTATATAGTGTGAAACAAATATCTTATCATGGGAATAAATTATGAAAAATATGGTGATGTTCATTTTGAAAATGATAATATTTTGAAGTTAATTGGATATGGGAAAGCTAAAATTTGAGGAAAAGACTCAAGGCACAAAGATGTCTTGGTGGTTGAAGGCCTTGGAAAAACAAAATTATGTGTAATTTAGTTATGTGACTTGTGGAATGTGGTAAATTTTAACAAGAAGGATTTCACTATAAAAGCAAGACGTGGTACAATTATGATGAAAGGAAAGCACACTAAGGGAATTATCTACCACATTAGTGCATAAAAAAAATTTCTTTATAATAAATGAATAATAGAATAATTTGGGGCAAAAAAGGCATGTCCACTTGATTCAAAAGTCCTTGGAATATTTGGTGAAGTATTAAGAAACTTGTGATATACCTTATCTCTCACATGATCACACTAACTTGTTTGATACTTGTAAAAAGTAAAAATAATTCAAAATACATACAAGATTAAGGACAAAATATCGTTGAGATTTATTGAGTTAGGGAACATTGATGTTCTTGTGATAATATCTCTAAAATAAATTGACGTAAAAAGGTATTATATTATATTCATAAAAAATTATAGTAGGATGAAATTAATGATGGTGATCTATCACAAATCTTAAGTGTTTAAGTGTATTACATGTTATCTAATGAAGGATGAAATGATTCTTGGAATAAATATTCTAAAATTACGAATAAAAAATATCATGGAGTTTACCAATAACTAGGTGGAAGAATATATTGATAAGAATAGGACAAGACACCATGTTTCAGTGGTGATGACTCATTTACAAAACATAATTGTTGAGAGGAGGAAATAGATCATTAAGAACATATCCCAGATGATGGTTATTAAGAAATATTTATTAGATATATATTGTAAGGAAGTAGTGATTACATTATTCAATATCATACATAGGGATTTGTTATGTCCATGTTAAGAGAAGAAACCCTATGAGATGTGATAGGGTTAGAATCCAATATTGAAATACTTATAAATTTTTAAAATTATGTTATTTATTCTGAAAAAAGAAAAAACCATAAGATTGAATCATATGTATATGATGGAATTTTTCTTGGATACTCATACAAAATTAAGGCTTAAAATGAAAAAAAATTATTTGAAAATTTATTAAAATTTCATACTTAATTTCTGTGTAAAATGAATATAATTCACAATCCAATAAGTGAGTTTTATAGTAGAATAGTGATGAAACTTTAGAGGAAAGTGATGATGAAGTGATAATTTTAGGGGGTACATGTGAATGAATTATATTTAGAATAACAAATTTATAATGAGGAAGGTGAAAAAATTTTAGAAAATCAAAACAAGGAAAGTAGAAGGGCTTTAATCAATGAATAAAATATCATAGCTGATTAAGAAGATCAGGTGAAAACACAGAGGATGGAAACTCTACAAAAAACTTCCCTCTTATCTCAAGAAGAGCCTATGTTTTTTGAATAATCTTCTAAAGAAGAAAATAATGTCAAAGTGATATATTAAGAGCATAAAAAATTGATAAGAATCAAGCATAGAAAATTATCACGTGATCTGTAGAGAAAAATGTCATCAAACCCAAGTTGGAATTGTGAAACAAATTCAATAAATATGGAATGGTGAATTGAAAAAATTCACTTCTAGTGTGAAAGGGATATTCCAAAAATAATGGGATTGATGTTGATGAGACTTCTTATTCATATCCTAGTTCGAAAATATTTGAATCTTCTTAGATATGTTAGTGAAAAAAAGTTCAAGGTGTACCAAATAAACATTAAATTGTTACTACTTAATAGATTCATTGAGGAGGAAGTTTACATAGAGAAACAAGATGGGTTTCTTATTGATGAAGATGGGATAAATGTACGATGGTAAGATAAGACATTGTATGGGTTAAAGAAAACGCCAAGAGATTTGTGTTTTAGACTTGATCAATAGTTAAGAAAGCTTATATTACAACGATATGGAGTTGATCACAATATCTACTTCCAAAAGAAGAATAATCAAAGGATGTTAGTGATTATTTATGTGGGTGAAATAATTTTAAGAGGATCAGATGAAACATGATGTAATATGTTTCCAAAATGTGTGAGGTATGAGTTTGAGATCTCCCTGATTAAAGAGTTAACATTTTTAATTAGTTTATATGTGACTCAAGGAAGGCATGGAATGAATATTTATAAATTAAAATAAACTAAATAAATATAAAAGATGTTTTTAATAGAGGAATCTAGGGTAATGAAAACATGGGTTTATACCTCGATGTAGTTCTTAAGAGACATGTATGGAAATAAGGTCTATATAATCTAATATAAGAAAATCATTAGAATCCTATTTCACCTAACAAATATATAACATGGTATTGTGTTTTCCACTTTTCAATAGAAATGTTACCAATGTTTTACCAAGAAAATACACTTTTTATAAGTGAACAAATATACTTCATTATGTTAATAAAATGAAAAAATTTAGATTGTTTGATCATGAAACACCAAAATAAGAGTTATTATGATAATGATATATAGACTGATCTGGTTAAACGGATGATCCCAAATCAACATCAGTCTGTGCATTTTATCTTAGAGTTTCATGCATTTTTTAGTTGATCAAGAAACAATGATACATTTCACTAATAATTTTATAAGATGATTACATTGTTGATAGTCAAGTGTGTACTCAATTTCTATTGATGAAGAAGAAGCATGATGATGTTGGAGTTGATTTTATTTCATGAAGCAACCCAAGTCAACCCAACCTGCTACCTGATCCAACTCACAATAATGTTTCACGTACATATCACCATACACCAGAAACTGTCGATTAGCAACGAGAACCTAATTTGATATGGTGGGGAGACTATTCCATTAGATAATTGTGTAATAATATTGTAAAAAAAACAAAGAGACATACACATCCATAAACATCATATTGTGCATAAATAAATGATTGATATAGAAAGATGCTATAGTAAATGAAATGTAGCATACAAACATAGAGAAATACAGATAGAAACTATTTTACCACTAGGAAAACCACAAATAAATAATAAAATAAAATAAAATAAATACAAAATTCTCCCTATCAACTACGAGATAAACCATATATGATATCTCTACAACTGCATAACTTCTCCAACACGAGCCTCAAACTTTACACAAGAAATCCCACTCGATCATTAAATATTGGAAATCCTTCCAATCCACCATGTCCTGTGTTATCCTAAAAATAGGCATAAGATCTAAATTCAAACCAAGGGGCATGCATAGTGGTTGATAAATATATGTCATTAGGAATTCCCAAATAGTGGTCCCAATATCTACTATTATAACATGTGAATGAAACACATGTTATATCCAGCCTATCCAAACAAAGAGTACATGAAAAAAAATAAAAAATAGACAAAAATGAAATTAAAATGATTAAAAAGAAACGAAATAGTAAACCTCAAGTTATATCCTAACACATGAGGTAAATATATCCCCTCTAAAACCTAAGATGGATGAATTATAAAATATGGCCCACCCATCCATAATATTATACAAGTTCATTGGATAAAGAAAGTGCTCAAAAATTCCAATGCAAAGATATTCATGAATGTAAAACCCTTGGATATCATCCCAGTAATAAAAAAATGAAGCACATATATTGAGCACTGGGATGAAAATAGTATTATTAGAACTTGTGTTAGAAACCTTTATGATGACCCTAATAGAGAACCACTCATGTTCTATAAGTTATACAAAACTAATCAGGTTATAATATCTAGTCCCACCATTAGTGTATAGGTGCATGACCAAGTCACCATAAGAGAAAATGAATCCTTTGAAATTATAACCCACTCTATGATTGACTCAGCATCTAATGAGTCTAAATCACATCTAACTAGGGTGTAATACTCAACTATAAGGGGGTGCATTCATCTAAATTATCCATTAATTATGAAGAACCTCCTCATAAAAATGATACTATAGAGAATAAAATCTATATTATTATCAGGGAAAACTCATGATCAAATAATATCCTAAAGGTCTCCTCTCCCATCCACTCATGAATGACAACAACCTCAAACATCTAAGCCAAAATCTAAAGAATCAGGGTTGACTGTCACCTAAACTAGTCAATCAGAACCACTAAAGCCATCACATACCATCTCACTAGTCAAAAAATAATAGGTCACTCTCCAAGTTCTCTAAAACCATAGATCATGTAGGAAACACTCTAAGGTGATCCTTTGTAAGAACTAAACCTCGAGCCAAGACCCCCCCAAAAGAAACCATTTTCAGCCTCCCGACTCATAACATGAAGATCACCATTTCTAGAAGGGAACCCTTAATCAACACCAAACTCACAAGGGAATTAGTCAAACAGGTCCCTCAAACCCATATAAAAATATTCTCAATAGATTCCGTCTATGCCCATTATCCCATGATGCCAACCCAAACCAAATGATCCAACCAATCCAGATCTCAAGAGACCAGATATGGACCTTAAGCAATAGAACTAATGATCCCTTATAAGGAAACAGATGATCCAGAATTCTAGGAATCATCTCAAAGAATCAAAAATAAAACCCTCTTTGAATTAAAAATCGAAGCTAATTCACAAACTCACAACCCTCACTGGGACTCAAAACTCACAACACAACCCTCAGAAAGATTCTAAAACCAAACCTCAAGGAAAACATCCCACCAAACTCTCTTAGTCAAAACACCATCTTGACATACTCTAAACATCAAAATGATTCCATCATTATGATATATATGAAAACAATCATAGTGGACATATTTTATGTCCAATTTTTTCTTCATGTTTCCAAACACCCAAAAACCCCTTGAAGGAAAAAAGAACACGACATGTACATTCGAATAAACAAAATGTAATTATGAGTACGTGATTTCTACTCTAAAAATAATAATTTTCCATGAAATTATACATATATAGGGAACACATAGGGTCCTTCCATGTACTAATACATGGCTAGGTCACACATAGGGTCTGGTCTTGCACTACTACATGGTCATGTCTCCCACACATGGAGTGTCTTCCCAAGTACATAACCACATAGGCATGTACTATTACATAACCTATAATCGAGTGCATATTGTTTGGTTTAAAAAAATCCATCTTACCTAAAAAAATAAGAACATACCAAGTGTGTAAGGACTTGGGTTAGACCTGTAAGACTTTGGAAAAATTTATGAAAATATTTTTGAAGCCATGCACTGAGTCGAAGCGGGAATTCTGGGTCTGGAGAGCCTTAGAGTGGGGATTTTAAAAATATTAAATATATTTTGTCACACACACAAATTTTCTTGGGAAATATTATTAACTCTCATGTAGAGTATCTTATCAAAAATTTGAGGTTGTGTTTGAGTTTATAACATCATGTTTTCCCTAGGCGCTCCATAAAGTTTTCCACTCCAGGAGTTTTGGTAGGAGGCATTTTAGTGGGGAGTTATATGGTGAATCAATTAATTAAATTAAAATTTAATTAAAAATATTATCTAATTCCTCCTCCACCACCTCATGTTTGGGAACACAATGCACAATGTTTCCTTCCTCCTATCCTCTCCCCTTGGTGACAAATGAAAAATTATCCAAATCAAAGCGATGAAGCACTACTGATCTCCATTTCTGATAGTGATCATGATCAAATTGGGGAGCATCATGATTCGGGCATTTTTCTACACACAAATATTTAGAGTTTCTTCTTCAAGGTAGGAAATTTTGAGTTTTGGTCACAATCTCCCTTTTCATTATTTTATGGTTTTAGAGCCCAATTACGAAGGCTAGAGATCCCTTCTATTCCAATCTATAGGTTTCATGGTAAACTAGAGAAAATAGGGTGAATTAAAAGTAATTCCCAACTTGAATTACCATTTACATGGTGTGTATTCAAATAGAGAGTCCATGTATTCCTTCCTTTTTAGAGAAGAAGAACTTTTGGGGGATACACATCATATACTGGAGTTACACTTCATGTAGCGACCCCATGTCATGTGGCATTGGTACATGAGTTGAGATAGAAACGTAAAAGTACATGGCCATATAAAAGTACATGGAAAAATTACATAAACATGGGGTGTCAGACATGGGAATTGGAAAACCACATCAACAAGTGTCCATTTAGCCAAAACAAGTAGTGTAGTATAAGATAAACAATATATGAGGTATACAGTTGGCCAACCACGTGGAATCTGAACATAGCCATGGGACGGGTGAAGAAGTACACATTGTGTATGGGATGTACATGCCTTGTATCCCTACACGGGTTAGGAAAACCATGTAGATATGATACATTTCTAGGTTCTCAGGTGAGCTCACATGCCATGTAGACCCCAGTGCACACCGTGTACTACATGCGAACTTCTTGAGATCTTCCTCCTTCAATATCTCCTTTATTAGAACTTAGATTTGGGATTTTGAGTAGCCTATACTAATAAATTTTACAAATAGAACAAGATGATGTCCTCTGTTTTGGCCTATAAGATCGATTTGGCATGTCTCGAGCATTAGGATTGTGTAGTAGTTCTTAACCTTGGGGAGTGATCGAGGTGTATCATTGGGTTAACTTTGGGGTCAGTACCCTTATCTTACACTTTCAGATGTGGGTCCACTATAATTTTTAGACCAGTAGATCAGTATGGTATGTAAAGAGAATCGGTAGGACTGGTACTCCCCTATGGCATTAGGGTGTGGGTTTCCCTTTCATATCTACTTTGGTAGATATGGGAATCCCCACATTGTGGTGGAGAGTTTTATTACTTTGGGTAGTTCTTCTGGGGTTGGTAATCCCTTAATTACATAGGGTGTGGGTTCTACATATCGTTTTATTAGTTAGAGATAGAGATCACCTAACATGTCATGGTGTAGGCCCTCTATACTCATTGACCATATAGAGTAGTTACTGCCCTTTTGGGATAGGGATTGGGTTCTCTATCTATGGATTTGGTACTTTCCTTCTATTTTGGGTTGTGGGTCCTTCAAACATGACGTATAGGCTGATTTGGTACTCCCCTATCATGTTAGGTTGTAGTTCCTCTATCCTTGGATTTATAACTCCCCTATCATACCAGGGCGCGAGTCCTCCCTACATGTTGTTCGGACAGAGTTGGTACTCCCCTATTATAATTGGGAGTGGGTCCTTTATCTTGGGTTTGGTACTCCCTTATCATGTCAGGGTGTGGCCCCCCCATAGTAAATGAGCTGGTAGAGTTAGTAATTCCCATTATTATCAGGGTTTGTGTCTTCTATCCATAGAGTGGTACTCCCCTATCGTACCAGGGTGCGGATCCTCATCTTTGGAGTAATGATCCCCCATCTTCAAGAAGTAGTAGGGAAAATGTCCTCCATTGGAATGGGTTCTCCCACATCTATTGAGAACCATTACAATCCCCTACCCTAGTTACACGTGACACCTAGTTATGAGTTAGTGCTCCATCGATAGAAAGAGGTTTGGGCCACTCCATATAGGAGTGAAAAAGGTTTCACAGTTTAGTTAGGAGCTAGTACTCCCTTGACTACAGGGCACTGACAAGGTGTGGATCCCTCCATTCTCTCTTAGTAGAGGGGATACACGGGGGCCATAGTTTGGAGTAGTGCTCCCTCAATTTGTGTACATTGGTGAGGGGCAGGACTCTCCACTTGGGTTTTTACAGCATTGTACAAGGTTCATATTAGTTTTTATAGAATATATGTTGCAGAGAACTAGATCTAGACATAGTGGGTTTTTACCAATGGAGAATATATCTCAAATAGGTTCTATCTAGGTTAGATGAGCTTAATAAGGGTTCTCTCCTTGTTTTGTGTTACCGTTAAAGCCTTGAGTAGAATCCTTTTTCTAACTATGAGGTCAGAACCTCATGAGACTTGGAGTCTAATATGATTATATATGGGTGATTTCTAAGAGTCCTTGTGGTTTTGTCACACATCTGGGATGACACCACATATGGAATCAGATGACTAGTCACATATAGGTAGGATGGTTCGAGATGGAGATTCTCTCTCAATTAGGTTCCCTTTGGCTAGGACGAGCATACTATTTTCTTTTAGTTTATCCATTTTCTTTTGGTTTTTTGGGTTCCTACTGAGTATTATTATACTCACCCTGTATGGTATTTTTCTACATGTGTTGTGTCTTGTGAAGACCACATGCCCTTGTATGGAGTCTCTGAAGGACCAAAGGAAGTTAAAGATTGGTGAGATATACCAACTGAGGTGCTTACTAGAGATGGGATGAGGAGCTTTTTGGATGTTTTATTTTATTGTGATCCCATACTTCTAAAAACGTTAGCCACTTTTATAGTTTTCATTTGGTGGGTGTGTGTTTTTCTCTTTTTACTATTTTAGTACTTTTTTATACCCTAGTTTGGGATAGTTGTATGAATGCATTTTAGTTTCCATATTTCAATAACTCCTCTCTATTTCATCATGAAGTTTGTGGGTACATGCACATAGGTACATTAGAAAAAGTCCTCCCACTTGTTTGATAGGCCTTCTCAGCACTAATCTCCAACCCCTGGCCTATTGAAGGCAGGCTTGGGGAGTTGTGTCTCTGGAACCATTGTGTTGGGTCACAATAGAGTGGTATCAAATAAGCTTCCACTTTTATACTACAGTGTCGTGAGGGTGGTTTATGTTTAATAGAGAAAATTTTAGGGTTTTTTGAGTTAGTCTCTTAGTCTATTGGTACCAGTGTTGGTGTGGCTGCCGATGTATCAATTTACTAGGACCCTAATAACCTATTTTTTGACTTGGTACATTTGGAAACTAGTCATAGTGATATAATGGTACATGCATCATATATGGATGAGTTTTGGTTTATTCCTTATATTTATTCACTCAACTCCATAGATATACTCTTTAAATGTGGTGCATATTGATTTTATTTCATGATTAATCCATAACAATAGGAATACATGGTTCCTTAGCATGAGTTTCATGACAACACACCCTATGATGAGGTTTCAATGTAGGGAACTGGTTCTAATGTGGTACCTCTAGGTGGTCCACCACTTAAGCCACCACCCATTAAGTATTAGGTTGTTCTAGTAGTGTAGTATGAGGATGCGTGTAGGCTGAGTGCATTCCATGAATTCCATATGTAGTGATGTTTGAGTTACTAGGTTGATCTAGACCCCCATGTAGCTGATGATTGGATTGAGGCAGTCACACATGTTTACTCCTCATAAGGACACATCCTAATTTGATGGTGGTACTTGCGGTGAGCCTTCTTCTTGGTTTTGACGGATGATAGTTTATTCTAGTGACATAGTCCCATGACACGGTGATTCTCACTTGGGTGGAGTGTGAGTGAATCTTTAAAGATGAGTTTCACTTAGCTAAACTAAGGTAGGTGTGTATCCAGAAGATTTTGCTGCTTCAGTAGGGTATCATAATTGTGGAAGGGTACTAGGAGAGGTTCAAAGACCTATCACATTAGTTCCTAGATATGGTATGTGACCCATTCATCAAAGATTATACCTTTGATATGGTCCTCCATATAGACGGCTGAGCACATGTTGTCTCCTTTTTCCTTCCCTCCTATATGATAATATTGGAGCAATCTCTAGTCCTAGATAGCTTCCTGTTTTAGGGAAAAGTGGATGTGGAATACAGTGGTGGTCATTGAGGCTGAGGTGTCTGCAATAGATAGTATAAAAAAATGAATGGGTTATTGTGTAGGAGGCATACCCATGGCCAGAATTAGGCATGTGGATTGTAGCGCAGGAGTCACACCAGGGATCAGGTCATCCATAGGAGAGGATATGTTACACATGTCACATCCAAGGACATCTTGTTATATATTTCCCAACCCGTCATGCTACTGAGAGGGATCTGGTCGATATAACACATTAGTAAAGGAAATGTTTTGAGCATGGAGGTCTGTAGGGTGGAAGATATGGAATAAGAGTGGTTTGAGCAGCCTAAGGTGTAAAATGGTATGAGTTTCCACCACCACCCCTATGTGGTGCATGCTAAGTTTATGGAGCTAGAGGATGTATGCAAGGACAACTACAAGATTTTGAGGATTTTAAACCAGAAGCCTCAATGATGAATATAGGTATTCTATGTTACCTTTATAATTATTTTAGTAGTAATTTGTTAAACACCATGTGAGGCACTATTTTCTTTCCAAATCATTTTAAAGGTTTAGCCGAGGTGATTTAGGGCATTCATAAAACCTTGAGTTAATTTTGTTCAATTTAACTTCAAATATACAAGGAATAAGGGTCCTTTTCCCACTAAGAAATGTTCATATGACGAGTGAAAAACCATGAGGGTGAGTCAGGTCCACCCAAAGAGGATAGTATTTTGGTTTGTTGGATGACTCCCACTAACTTATGTGTTCGGTGCTAGGTGTCATGTTGGTGGTTATAGTATGGGGGCCCATTAAGACCTAGTGTGATCATTTGGGTATCCCTTTTTTAGTACCCTCATGATCTTGACATCAAATTTGTATGTGAGATACTCAAGGAGGATGTGGCATGATTTGAACTGGCTTTTGACTCATGGGAAGGAGGTATGCTTTCCCCCACTAAGATTTGTTTTTGTGATGTGACCAAAACCATGTGGGCAGGTTAGTGCCACCCAAAGTGAATAATGTCGAGGTGTAGTGAATGTGTTACTTAGACTTGTGTGTTTAGGGAAAGGTGGTGCGTTGGAGTGTTGAAGAAGGTCCTATAATTTCTAGGGACTTTTTATTCTTGGCCCCCTTTTCATAGTGTGGATTGGTTTCCTACCATACATAGTTAGTTGGTATGGTACTAGTGGGTGTGGCGGTGTTTTCGGTTTAGGTTACTCTCCTTCTAGGGGAGGCAAAAACACACATGGTATGCCACATGCTTTCTATGTATAGAATATCATGGTTGGATGAGTCTACTATTCTATCTTTTCCATTAGTACCCTCATAGGCTTAGCATAAACCTCGAACACATGATGCTCAAGGAGATTATAGTGTAATTCATCTAAGGGTGGATGTGAAATGATGGGTTACGTCAGTATCTATGTCAGATTAGAGAGTTGGTGTACCTCTAGACTATATGAATTTATATGGACCATCTTTCTTGGTGCTTTTCCACCTATTATAGAAGAGGAGACATGTTCTCACTTATTATATGATGCTATCCTGGTTTGATCTAGATGTAATTTTGTTTTGGTCATGATGGTTCCCTTGAGTGCATACTCGGAAGCAGCGTGGGAACCCCTGGTGAGCTTCCTGGCATGGGAGTTCCAATGGAGAGCTCAATTTCATCCATTATTCCTAGGTTTTCACATTTAAGGGATGAAAATACTTAAAGGTGTGGAGAATGTAGTGACTCAAGTTTAACCTATAAGACTTTTGAATATGTATAAAAATATTTCTGAAGCTAGGTACTGAGTCGATGTGAGAATTCAGGGCCCAAAGAGCCTCAGAGCAGTGACTTTAGAAATATAAAATATATATTTTTCACGCACAAACTATTTATTAGAAAACCTGATTAACACCCAAGATGTTTCTTGAATCATAAATATGAAGCTGTATTTGATTTTATAACATCGTGTTTTCCCTTTCACAACATAAATATTTCTACTCTATGAGTTTTGGTTGGAGGTGTGTTGGTGGGGTGTTATGTTGTGGATTTATTAATTAAATGAAAATTTAATTAGAAGTAAAACCTAACCCCCCTCCCTCTTAATTTTTGGGTGTACAATTCACAAAAGGATCATTCCAACACCCTGATCCCATTAGATATGGATGAAATCCTAGCCAAATTAAACTGATGAAGTTCTAACGATCTCCATTCTTAACACCAATCATCATTAAATAAAATAAGAGCGTGATCTGGGAATCATTCTACACCTGAATCTTCTTAGTTTTCCCCTATAGGTAGGAAATCTTGAGTTTTGGTCCTAATCCCTTTAAATTTTCATTGTTTAAAGGTTTTATAGACTAATTACAAATTCTAGAGATCTCTTCTAGGTCGATCCATAGGTTTTGGGGTAAACTAGGTTGAATTGGGTAAATTAGAAAGTAATTTTCATCTTTAATTACCACTTACATGTCATATCATCTATTGGACGTGTCATGTATGCATTCATATTCAAGTAAGAATATGTTTTGCAGTCTACAGGTCATGTACTAGAGTTACACGCCATATTGTGACCCCAGGTCGCATGCCCTTGGGACAAGTCTTAGATTATATAGCTATGTAAACTTACATGGGTTTGTAAAAGTTTACTACCAATGTACATGGGAATGGGATTCTAGACACGAGCATGGTCAAACCATAGGTCCAAGTGACTGTTAATCCTAAACATGCCATGTAGTATGGGATACCCAATGTGTGAGGGACACAGTTGGCTGACCATGTAGAAGAGGAACACAGCCAAGGGCTGGGTGAAGTAAGGCATGTTGTGTACAGACTATACATTCAATGTAATCCTATATAGGTTTGGAATAAAATGTAGATATGATACATGTTCAGGTTCATGGGCAATATCACATGTTGTGTGGACCCCAGTGCACGTCGTGTATTCCTTGAGATCATATTGAGATATTCCACCTTCAATATATCCATCTATAGAATTCATAATTGTGCATGTGAGTAGCCCATATTGAGTAGTTTTCTATGTATAACATGATGTTGGCCTCCATTTTGGCCTACAATATTGATATACAGTGTTTCAAGAATAAAACATGTGCAGTGGTTCTTAACCTTGGGTAGTGATCAGGATGTATCACTTGGTTGATGCTAGGGTCGATACCCTTCCCCTTCACATTAAGATGTATTTCCCTTAGAATCTTCGGGCCAGTGGATTATTATGGTTTGAAAATATAGATACTGGGACGGGTACCCCCCTAGTGGCATCAGGGCACACGTTTCCCTTTCTTCTCTGATTTGGTAGAGATGGGGCTCCCCACATTGTGGGCGTAGGTTATATACCATTGGGTAGTTATTACAGGGTCAGTACTCCCCTAATGAATAAGGGTGTGAATTCATCGTATCATTTGAATAGTTGGATATAGTTCTCCCCTCATGTCAGGGCGAGATCCCTTCATACTTGTTGACCAGATAGAGTAGTTATTCCCCTGTTGGACTAGGTAGCAAGTCCTCTATCCATGGAGTTGGTACTCCCCTACCATATTAAGGTGTGGATCCTCTATAAATAATTTACAGGTTGATTTGGTACTCCCTTATCATGTTAGGGTACAATTCCTATATCCTTGGAGTTAGAACTTCCCTATTGTACTAGTGTGCATGTCCTCCCTACATGTTGTTGTGACAGAGTTGGTACTCCCCTATTGTAACAAGGAGTGGGTCCTCTAGCCTGGGTTTGGTACACCCCTATCATGTTAGGGTATGATTCTATAATGACCCAATCCTTTTACACATATTATTACACAATTTTATGCATAATTAACTAAAAAAATTTAAAAATAAGGATTATAAAGTATAGTGTCTTTGGAAGATTAGATACATAAAACTTAAAACATAAAAGTAGAATAAAAAATATTTATTTTAATCATTCATAAAGAGATTATAACTTCCATTGAGCTCCTATATCTTCAAAGGATAACCTAGGGAATACATGAACAAAATGGATGATCTAAAAATCCATGTAAGGGTATAAATATGGGAATAAAGCAAAGCACAATGGTTTGAAGGCATAAAATGATGACACAAAAAGACATGGAAAGATAATAAACATAAGATTGAATAACATGTAGAGCATGGAGAAATCTAATCATGGAATAATATTAATTTGTAAACAGTACAAAACATGACACAAGCATGAGTCAAGGATAACTACGAAGACCGTTGCACGTGGCGGACAAAGTCCCATAAAGGAATCAGGTTCACTCGCTGTCGTAACATGATTTATCCCAAGAATAAACATTACCCAATTAATTAGAGCTCTATATTCACACACCCATCATAACATGTTCATTAATATATGTTATAAATGATTAATAAAGTATAAGGGTTACCCATGATAAGATTTGGGTATCATAACCATATTATATGGCATAAAAAAGGTAATATCATATTGGTTTCCATGAAATAGTTGATTTAAATAATAAATAGACATTAATAAGGTTATATAGGAATAAATAATGATAAAGTATGTCTAATTTAATAGAAACATGTTAAAACGTGTTTAAGAAACTTTAGAAATGAAACATTTTAGTGAGGTTTAAGGAAAATATTTACAAGAATTTAAAGAGGAAAAGGAACATTGGTTTTCATAAAACTAGAAATAAACCAAGATAGTTTTTTTCGTGATAAAATAACTTATTTTAGAAAAATAATGGTGTATTAAAACATATTATGGAGTTCACTTGAAAATGGGTGAAAATCAGAAAGCTCCCTTTAAATGGACATGCTTATCAAGAAGATTTGAGAAGTGAAACTTTTTTTTAAACATGTATTTCCCCATCAAAAAAAGGATGAAATGATTTGGATAAATGATTTTGGAACATAATTATAAAATTTATAATAATTATATAAGAATAAATAATATTTAAATTGGGGTAGAGATAGAGTCTGTGTGTAACCTGAAGGAAAAATGGTGGTTCGGAAAAAATCCCTTACCCTATGTCCGAAAGTGTTATGCACTTAAACTTAATATCCTGGATAATAGAATTAAATAAATTAATTAATTAATTTAGGAAATTTTGTACATATATTTTATTTAATATAATTTTATTAAGTTTATTCGTGTCCTTTTTGATGAGTTGCAAGAAATAATTTTATAATTTGGTTGTGTTCATTTCCTTATTTTTAATGATTAGTTAAGTTGTATAAATATATAAAAGATCATGTAACATGGGAAACGATTTATAGAATTTAATTTATATGTTTTTAATTAACATAAATAATATTAAATTGTTACATAATTCATTTGGTTAGTTAGGGTGAGGATGAATCATTAGATAATATGATAGTGTTAATTTTTTAGATTATTTTGGCAGTTTCTCGACCATCACTAACTAGTTTCATTCTATTATGTATATATATTGATTCCAAAACATTAAATAAGATTTAATAAATATATTTTAATCTTTTTCAACCATTAAAGTTCTTTTATGACCATCCTTAAAATATCTAATGTAAATTGAAAATTCATCGCCCATGAATGTGATAAATCAACACATCACGGACGATGTTTTCATTTTTAGAACAAAAGGAAAAAGGGAATGAAATTATGATGTTTTGTTCCATTAAAATATAAAATTCCAATATATAAAAGATATTATATTTATCATGCCACTTGGATTAGTGGAGGTTAGGAGAGAATAATAAGTGAAAATAAATTGAAAAGAAATTAAAAGAAAGGGAAAGAGGTGTTTACCTCTTGAATTATCATCCTTGAGAACCACCTTAGGGAAAGTGGTTTTGTATTTAGTTGAGACAATGGGATATTGGATGCATGGGATATACTTGGGAAGAATTTTTGGATGAATTTTTATAAGGATCAAATGTTGAAAGGTGTGAGAGAAGTAGTGGTGAGAGGTGATATTTATAGTGGAGGAGATGAGTGTTTTTTGATTATTTTTTTCATCAGTTTATTATTTTGGACCAAGACTATACATGATATGAATTACTATGAATAATTGTTTTAACTAATTAATTTTAGTATGAACTAATGACCACTTACATCATCCATGACTGAATAATTACTCCAAAATTCATTTATTTTTCTTGTACTATAAATTAATGTATTTCACTATTCACAAAAATTCAACTATTTTAGAAAAATACAAAAAAATCACCCTAGTTTTTTTAAAATGTGAATAATTAAAAAATGGACTCCATTTTTATAAAATAATTTTCTAAATATGATACATATAATTTTTAATTGAAATCATCATTTACTCCAAAAATTCCGATTTTAAAATTATAACTGATTTTATAACACTTTAAAAAACTAATTAAGGTCACATAAAATTATGTTATAATCATAAGAAAAAAATATAAATTTATGAATCTATTTTACATAAATAAATTTTCTTTTAAATCATTATATTAATTATAAATTGTAAATAAACATTTATGTTTTATATAATACCAAATATTAATTTATCATTTTACATAATTTTATTTACCTATACTAATTATATCATATCCTTATTTATAAGATGATTAAATTTTATTTATACTTTTATAGGTGAGGTTAATATTATATTGGTTGGGTTACTATTCTTAAGGGTCACATTACTATTCCAAAGGTCATGTTACTATTCCATTGGTTTAGGTTCCTTAATTTCTATAAATACTTATTAATTCATTCATTATTCATTTATAAAATTTTCATTGTGTTTTATATGTTATTTTATGTGATTTAAAATATATAACATAAATATAAGAAGGAAATTTTCATTGATAAAATTTTGGGTTGTTACATTCTTCCCCTCATTATGAAATTTCACCCTTGAAATTTCATTTTACAACTATGGGGAAAACTGTTGAGGGTACTTATCCTCCATTTCCACCTTCAGTTCCTGTATTGCATATTCGTAATTATATTTATGACATTGTACTTTGACCAGGTGAGTGGTCTTGTTGGGTATAACTCTATCTCTATGATCCATAGTCTTCACTGGTTTGTCCTTATATGATATATCACTATCCAACTATGCCACCTCTAAATTCAGTACATGTGAGGGATTTTGTATGCAATTTCCTAATAGGGATACATGGAATACATCGTGTACTTGGGACATGGTAGGTGGGAGTTATAGTATATAGTCCATAGTTCAAACATGATCAATATTATTGAATAGTTCGATGTACCTGAGACTTATCTTTCCCCTCTCCCTAAATCTCATGATACTCTTCCATGAAAATATACAGAGGAATAACATGTCTCTAACCTTGAAATCCATGTCTCTTTGATGACTGTATGTATAAATTTTCTATCAAATGTGGTTTTCCCGGATATGCTGCTGAATGGTATTCAATTTTTCTATAATTTTTTCGACCATTTCAGGTCCTATCATCATATGATCACAAACTTCATCCCATCAAGCCAGTGTTCTAAATATTTTAAAATAAAAAGATTCATATGGATCAATTTAGATGCTTGAGTAGAAACTATTTTTGTAAGATAATTCAGATAGAGGCAGATGTTGGTCCTATACTCCTTTTAAGTCCATAGAATATGTTCTCAACATGTCTTCCATTGTTTGAAAGTTCACTTAGATTATCCATCAATTTGTGTATGATAGGCTGTATTGATGTTCAATTCAGTGTTTAGATATTGTTGGAGACTTTTCCAGAACATGGAATTAAATCATGGATCTCATTCAAATACAATCTATAGTGGTACACCATGAAACCTTACCACTTCTTTGATGTATATCCATGATAGTTGATCCAGTGAAAAGTCCTCTTGAATTTCAATAAAGTGAGTTGTCTTTATAAGATGATCCACAACAACTCATATATTATTGTTTTCTATAGATTTATTTGGAAATCAGGTGACAAAGTCCATGGTGATGTTTTCACATTTCCATGTTGGTATGGGTAACGGTTGCATCATCCCATTAGACTTTTTTCTTTTCAGACTTCACTTGATGACATACTATGCACTTAGATGTATATTCAGTGATCTCCTTCTTCATATTGACCCACCAATAATTCTCTCAGATATATGGATACATGTTTGTGATCCCTGGGTGATTATAGATGGTTGATCTATGTGCTTCATTTAGAAGATCTTTCTTTATCTTTGGATGCGATGGTAGACATAGTTGTGACCCAAATATCTTGACTCCATCCTCAACAACTTTTAACTCTATGGATTTCCCCTTTCTCATGGACTCCACCTACTTCTGAATTTCCACAACATTTCTTTGAGAATCCTTTATTTTCTTCAGGAGGGATGATTGAGAAATCATTTGAGAAATTATTTATGATGTTCCATACATAATGATTCCCATGTATGTCCTTTTAATATCAAAGAAGATTGGATCCTTCTAAATTATCATCATTGATAATGTTGTAGGATCATTTCTACTTAGAGAATCTGCCACCTTATTTGCGTTACTAGGATTCTAGTGGATTGATCAGTCATAATACTTGATAAGATATAACCATATTTAATGGATCATATTAATATCTTTCAATGAGAATATATATTTGAGACTCTTTTGATCAATATATATCTCACACTTCTCTCCATATAGATAGTGCTTCCATATATTCAATGAAAATATCACATTTTCCAACTCCTGATCAAGTGTCAGATAGTTTTCTCATTAATTTTCAATTTCATTAAGGTGTAGGCTATCAATTTAACATTTTTATTAGTACATATCCTAATTCCTTCTTTGAATCATTGTTTTACACCACAAAGAGTTCCCCACTTATTTTTTGTGTGAGAACTAGTATAACGATAAGCCCCATTTTCAACTCTTTAATGGAGTCTTCACATTTACAAATCTATAAAAAAAAATCTCCATTCTAATTCAGCTTGGTTAGTGGCTTTGTAAAATGTGATACGTTCTTCAAAATTTTCAGTAATACCCATATAAACCAAGGGAACTATGAATCTCCATTATAGATGTTGGTCTAATCCACTCTTTGATTGATTTTGTCTTATAAGGGTCTCCAGATATCCCTTTGTAGGTGATTACATGCACCAGGAATGAAACTTCCTCCATCCATAACTCACATTTATTGTAATTTTCATAGATTTTCTTTCTTTGCAAAACCATTATCCCAATATTAAAATTCTCCTCATGTTCCTCCTTACTCATGGAGTATATCAAAATATCATCAATAAAGACTACCACAAATTTTCAAGGTAATATATAAAGACTCCATTCATGAAATCCGTGAAAATTGATAGAGAATTAGTGAGTTTGAAAGAAATTACCATGAACTAATAGTGTCCATACCTCATTTGAAATGCAGTCTTGGGAATATATTTTTTCGTAACCTTTTATTGGTGATATCCTGACCGTAGGTCATCCATAGATAAATACATGGCCCCATGTAGTTGATCAAACAAGTCATCTATATATGAAAGTAGATAATTGTTATTTATCGTGATTTTTATGATGTCATGATAATAAATATATAGGCTCATTGATCCAACCTTCTCCCTAACAAAGAGGACTAGTGTACCCCATGGTGAAGCACTTGGTTGTATGAAATACTTGGCCCGATTATCTTGTAACTACTTATTTTGATCTTCCATCTCAATAATGGAAAATATATAAAGTGTCTTTAAAATAGGTAGAGATCCAGGAATAAGTTCAATTAAGAACTCAACCTATCAATCAGGAGGAAGATTAGAAAACTCTTCAGGGAACACATTTGTATAGTCCCTCACAATAGGCACTTGTTCATGCAAGATAATCTCCTTTATCTCAAACATTTGAGCTAGATATGCTTTCTCATAAAGAATTAATATCCAAAATTGAGATGTTGAATTTGAATAAGAATGATCACCCTCCTTATCCTTGTATAGAATTGGTGGATTCTAGAGGATGTGAAGAGTAATTTCCCTTTCCGAACAATTTATATCAACTTTATATAAACATATTCAATCCATGACCAATATAGCATCAAAATCCACCAAAGGAAGTATGACAAGATTTAATAGGAGGTTCTGTCCACAAACATTAAATGGGGAGGAGTTATATACTTTGGATGCAATAATTTCCCCATTTTTAGTCCTCATAGATAACTTAGCCTTTATAATTTGAGGTGGTTTTAAATAATTATAATAAATATAAATGATATAAAAGAATGAGTAGAACTAGAAATAAATAGTATGTTTTATATTCATAAATGAATAAACAATGTACCTATCACCACATAATTATTGGGATCCACCTTAGTAGTAGTGATAGTATAATCCCTTCCATTATTACTTAGAGGATGTTGTTTTTTATTTCCCTAATAACCCTTGGCTTAGGGAAATGGCTTGCATAATGCCCATGTTTCATATTATTGAAACACTGCACTATAAGCTGAGTGTTGATCTGAACCTTTCTTCAATCTTCCACATTAGTGGGATTCATCATATCCCTTCAAAAATTATTAGCCATATTCCCATCTCATCCACATTTGGAGTGTCTCTTGTTTCCCTTTAAGGAGATTCCAGGATTCTTTTTCCCATACATTTGGCATGTGGGATGTTGAGTCTTCTTTCCATTATAGGATTTATCGATTGATCCAACCTTATTAAACTTTATTTTCCACTTTTTATCTCAAATTTAATGAGACCACTGAGAGTCTATGATCTATATTTCAACCTTAAGGGAACAAAATACAATCTTATTATAGTTGTTTAAATATCAAAACACCAAAACTTTTCATAGACTCGGTGTTAGTCCTCTAAATAAGTGATCCACCTTGGTTTTGGTTTTTATGAAAAAGTAGGAAGTGTATCATAGAATCCTTATAAAGTTTTCCTCATATGATCCAATAGACTTGTCTTCCATTTTCTTCAGTCCTTGTAACTCCCTTTCCATCTTAAGATATAGTGTTTGGGGATGATATTTATTGAAAAATATTTTCTTAAAATATTCCCATTCCAAGGAATCAATTTTCTCGTTGGGAATTGTGTTCTTTATCATTTTCCACCACTGATCATCTTCCCCATCAGAAATATATACTGATAATAAAACTTTCTCTTCTTTTGAACACTAGAGGAAAAATAATATTTTCTCAATGGAGTTAATACAGTGTTTCGTGATGATTGAATCAGAAGATCCACTAAATATGGTGGGAATTTTTCATATGAAATATTAAACTAGAACATAATATTTCTTAGGTAAAGGAGAGTGTTTTAGAAGATTCGAGTTATTATTCATAACTTGAGCTAGTTGAGCATGTAATTTCATAATGTTTAAAGCTCCTGTTCCCATTATATTTGGCATATCATTAGGGAAATTTTCATATAGCATATCACATTGACTATTTTCATGGATTCTAATATTTCCATCCATTAAATAATAAAAATTATGTACAATTATAGGGCCTAAATACATATCTAATAAACTTAATAAAAGGAATCTTTGAACATTTAAGGATAAACTTGTAAATGAAAAGTATATCCTAACTTGTGATACCCTATGTTCCAATTTAGTTTATCCATGGTGATAGAATTATCCCTAGGAGTCTTATTAAAGTGATCTAGCCATAAAATCAATAAAATAACCGATCATGCGCTTATAAAAACAATAATGACCCTATCATTTTACACATATTATTACATAATTTTAAATATAATTAACCATCAAATTACAAGCCAAGGATAATAAAGTGTAGTGTCTTTGGATGATTAGAGACATAAAACTGAAAACATAGAAATAGAATAAAACAACTTTATTTTAATCATAAATAATGATCTCTTAACTTCTATTGAGCTCCTAAATCTACAAAGGATAAACATTGGAAAACATAAACAAAAGGATGATATAAAAAACCCAGTAAGGGTATAAAGGTCAGAATAAAGAAATGAAAATGGTTTAGAAGTCTTAACATGATAACGTAAAAAGGAATGGAACATGAATAAAAATATGTAAGCATAAAATTTATAGCATGTGTATATGTAATCACAGAATCATTTGAATGTGGTAACAACACACAACATGAAATAAGCATGATTCAAGGCTAACTTCCAAGACCATTTCAGATGGAGAACAAAGTACCAAAAAGGAATGAGGTTCACTCCCTATCCCAATATGAAATTTCATGAGAATAAAAATTAACCAATTCATTTTTGTGCTACCCATCATAATATTTTCATGCATATGTGTTCCATAGGAATAATCAAGCATAAGGGTTACCATGTAAGGAATTAGGTATCATAATCATGTCATAAGGAACAACAAAATGAAATATAATAATGGTGCCTATGAAAGAATGGATTAAAATAATACATGGATATTAATAAAGTAAAATAGGCATATATAGTGATAAATTATTTCTAATTAAAGTGGAAACATGTAAAAAATATGTTTATGAAACTTTATAAATGAAACATTTTAGTTTTCTTTAAAGAAAATATTAAAGAAAATTTACAGTGAAAAGGGCATATTTGTTTTCATAAAACCAGAAATTAACCAAGATAGTTTTTTCATGATAAAATTATTAATTTTATAAGAATAATTGTTTCTTAAAATATATTATCAAGTGAACTTTAAAATGGGTGAGAAATCGGGAAGTTCCCTTTAAAGGGGCATGCTTATCGGGAAGATTTTAGAAGGAGACCTTTTTATAACATGTATTTCCCCATAAAGGAAGAATGAAATGATCTATATAAATTTTTTTTGAACATAAAAATAGAATTTTGAATAGTAATAAAAAAATAAATAAGAATTACATTGGGGTAAATAAATAGAGAGTGTAACCTGAAGGAAAAAAGGAGGTTCAGAAAGAATCTAATACCTTATGTCGAAAAGTATTCTGTAATGAAACTTAATGTACTAAATAATCATACTAAATAGATTAAATAATTAATTCATAACACTTTATAAATTTATTTTATTTATTATACTTTTATTAATTTCATTCATAACCTTTTTCAGGAGTAATAATATTCAATTTTATCATTCGGGAGTGTTTGTGTCCTTGGTTTTAATGATTAGTTCACTTGTATAAATGTATGAAAGATCATGTAAAATGGGAATAGATATACAAAATTGAGGTTATGTTTTATTATTGAACATAAATAATATAAAATGGTTAAATAATTCATTTGGTTATTTAGGGTGATGATGAATCATTAAATAAGTTGTTAGTGATAATCATTTAGATTATTTTGGTTGATTCTTGGTCATCATGAAATAGTTTTGTTCTATTATTTAATATTATGTATATGTACCGGTCCCAAAACATTAAATAAACTGTAATAAATATATTATAATCTTTTTTCTCCATAAAAATGGTTTTATGACCAGCCTTGAAGTTGGTAAAAGAAATTGAAAACTTGTCATCTTTGAATACGATAAATCAACACATCAGAGATGAGGTTTTCATTTTTAGAAAAAAAAAGGAAATGGAAAAATAAATGATGATGGGTTGTTACATTAACATAACAAAATTCAAGTATATAAAATATATTGTAGTTATCATTTTACTTGGATAAGGGTAGGTGATGATATAATAAGAATATAAAATAAATTGAAATGAATTTGAAGGAAAAGGAAAGCGGTTTTTACCTCTTGAATTATCCTCGTTGAGAAGCTCCTTAGGGGAAAGAGTTTGGTTAATTTTTGATAAAAAGGGCTCCTGGAATTTTGGGAGGGAGTTGGAAAAATTATTTGGCAGAATTTGGAAAATTTTAAAATATTGAAATGTGTGAGGAGAAGGGGTGGTATGTATAGTGGAAGAGAGGGGTGTTTTTTGATTATTTTATTTATTAGTTTATTATTTTTGATCAAAAATATGAATAGTGTGGATTATTGAGGCTAAATATAGTAACTAATATATGTGATTTAGAACCAATGTCCACTTACATCATCCATGACTCAAGCATGACTTAAAATTCATGTATTTACCTTATACCGTAGATTACCATATTTCACTATACACAAAAAATTCAACTATTTTAGAAAAACTGAAAAAATTTACCCTAACTTTTTTTAGAAATGTATAATTAAAAATTGGACCCCATTTTGTTAAAATAATTTCCAAAACATGATAAATTTAATTTTTAATTAAAATCAACATTTTCTTGAGAAATACCGATTTTAAAATTATAACTGATTTTATAACACTTTGAAAAATTAATTAAGGTATCATAAAATTATGTTATAATTAATCGGAAACAAAATATCACTTTATGACTCCATTTTATGAAAATTAATTTTCTTTTGAATCATCATATTAATTATAATTTTTTAAATAAACATTTATGTTTTATTAAAATGCCAATAATTAATTTATCAATTTCCAAACATTTATTTACCTGTACTAAATATATCATATTTCTATTTATATGATTCCAAAACATTATTTATACTTTCATAGGTGAGGTTACTATTCTAATGGACAAGTTACTATTCTTAAGGGTCACATTACTATTCCATAGGTCATGCTACTATTCCATTTGTTTAGTTCCCTTAATTTATATAAATACCCCTCATTTCAATAATTATTAATTTATAAATCTTTTATTGTGTTCTGTATGTGGTTATTTGTGATTTATACTATACAAAATAATTATAAGAAGGGAATTTTAATTAATAAAATTTTGGTTTGTTACAGGGTCCCCCAAGTAAACGAGTTGGTATAGTTAGTACTCCCCTATCCTGTTAGGTTGCAGCTCCTCTAGCCACAAAGTGGTACTCCCCTATCATATCTGGGTGCAGGTCCACACCTAAAGAATAGTAGTCCCCCGTATCCAATTAGAAGTGGGGAGAAGCTCCTACATTTGAGTTAGTGATCCTTTATTTATTGAGCATAGTTATAAGTATCAGGCCCCTACACTAGTTACGTGAGATACCTTGTTAGGAGTTAGTTCTCCATCGACAGACTGAGGTATGGGACACTCCCCACAAGAGTGACATAGGATTCACAGTTTTGTGAGGATCTCTTACTCCCTCAAATACAGGGCAGTGGAGAGGTGTATGTACCTTTTTTCTCTATCATTAGAGAGGATTCATGTGGTTCATATTCTAGAGAATTGATCCCCCAAAAATGTTCAGTGGTGAGGGTTGGGCCTCTCCACTTGGGTTTTTACAGCCTTTCATAGGGTGCATGTTAGCACTGGTAGGACCTATGGTGCTAGACACTAGATATAAACTTAGTGAGTTTTCCCAATGGATCATATCTTTAGGATAGGTTCCATCTGGGATAGCTAATCTTATGGTGTGTGTTCTCCTGGTTTTGTATTACTATTAGAGCCTCAAGTAGAATCTTAGTGCTGGATATGAGGTCACAACCTCACGAGACATGGATTCTGAGATGAGTATATCTGGGTGAATTCTGGGAGTCCTTGTGGTGTTGTCACACATATGGGTTGACACCCCTTGTAGAATGAACTGACTGGTCATGTAGAATTGAGGATGGTTCATGATGGAGTTTCACTCTCAGTTGGGTTCCCTTTGGCTAGGTAAATCAGACTGTTGCCTTTTTATTTTCTCATCTGTTTGGGTTTTTGGGGTTCCTATTAATTATTATTATACTCACCCCTTCATAGGATTTTCACACACATGTTTTGTCTTATGTAGACCATAGGCCTTTGGATGGATCCCCTGATGGACCCAAGTTAATAAGTGAATAGTGAGATAGACCGACCAAGGTGTTTACTGGAGTTGGGACAAGAAGATTTTTGGGAGTTTCATTTGACAGCGATCCAATCATTCTATGTAAGTTAGATACTTTTACAATTTTATTTTAATGGGATTTTGTTTTTACCTTTTTATGATTTTAGTAAAAAAATTTACTCTGGTTTGGGATAGTTTTGTGCATGGATTTTAGTTTCTAGTTTTCTATATGTCTACATTATTGCATCGAGGTATTTGTGGTTGTGTGCATATAGATACATTAGGAAAATGCCTCCCATCTGTATGATATATCTTCATGGACCAAGTCACCATCCCCTAGACTATTGGAGGTTGTCTTGGGGATTTTTAGCCCATGTACAATTGGATCTAGTCACAATAAAGTGTATTACTAAAACAACACACTATTTGATCATATTTTCCAAATAGGAAATCCTTACAAACTTCATAAAACCGGTAATTGGCCTAAAAACCCACTAGATTGACCATACAGGGGTCCACAACAACCCAAAAAAAATATTAAAACGTAAAAAACTACACTATAAAGATTTATGACAAAAGAAAATTAAAAAGGACCAACTAACATGTGGAAACTGCTGAATCATTGATCTGATTCATGTTTTTTAGTTGTTGCACAATGATATGGTTATTCCTGAGTATCATGATGATGCCTCCCCCTCCCACTTTCTAATTATATCTATCCCTCTACATAAATTTTCTCTTCCATGATGAAGGGAAACCTCAAAAGGGTGTCCTCTAGAAGAAAATGGTAAGGAAGAGAAAAGGAATGGAGAAAATGAGAAAAAGAAAAACATGAAAAAAGAAAAAGAAATAGAAAAGGGGGCCTCGGCCCAACCCTGATACCGAACATAATGTTATGCATAACATAGGAAAAATAACTTTTTTAGACTCAATAATTAATTTATAATCTTAATATGATGCTTCTAATAGATGATATCATTGAACAAACATGCAGGAATAAATAATATTTAATTAATTAAATATTAAATATTCTACCAAAATAAAAATGGCTCAGAATTCCACCAAACTCTTAGCCTAGGGTAAACAACATATTTTAGGACCAATGGAGTGGGCATAAAAATTATTATAGATCTTATTATAGTATAAATCAATATTTTTTCACTCCAAACCCACCCAAGAGAAATAATTAAAATTTCCCTTGATTTTCTCAAACCATTATAACACAGTTTGTGACATGATAGTAGTCATATTTCAATCAAATGTGATAAATCAAGTGATATTTTTATTATAAAATGATAGAATTATTCCTATTATAATGATGTTTTGGGTTTTTTGTTAACTATATTGTTGATAAACCTTCAAGGAAGCTTATTAAGTTATGAGGAATGTGTATCGTGAAGTTTGAATGACTTTTTGGAGTGTTCTGGATGAATTCTAGAAAAGTTATTTTTGTATAGGTTTTCTGAATATATATAAGTTACTTTAAACATAATATTTTATTTTATGTTTGATGAATTTATTTCATATTGATTTATGTTATGATTTTTCAAATCCCATAGATATGTGATATAGTTTGAGAACTAGTGGAATTTTTAGAGCCATAAAGCTATCACTGATACTTATTATATTTCGATATTTTGAAATATGTTTTCTTCTATTTATTTTAAAATAATCCAAAGATGAAAACTTACATGATATATAATATATTCTTTGGGTTTCATGAAAAAATTGAAACATATAAGAGCTTCAGGTTGATATGTAATATTTTTTGATATTTATATGTTTTTTGGGATACGTAACGTTTAACTCTTTGGAATATTTTCATATGTATGATTTTTTCTAGATAGGTTAAAAATATAGGGACCCAAACTTATCATACATAGATATTACATATTTTTAGATGAACATCGAATAAATTTCATAAACACATGCCTGAGGATCATAATAGTTTAGTGCATTTGGAGACTAGATACCCATTATTCTTATTTATTGAAAGATATTCAACATATTCAATAAAAATCTTCCCAAATTGTATTCTTCTTAGATGTTATCGACTTAAAAACATTATTCATAAACCTGGGAAATAAAAAATAAGAAAGGGTTTGTGTACACCACCTATTTGATCACGTTTAAATGCTCACAATTAATGAAAATCATGAAAATTATGTTATCCATGATTAAATCGTGTTTGGAGTTTGTTAATCTCCATATGATTCCATGATTACTAGTTTTAATTTATAATATCACAACATATGATTAATATTTTTTTATCATGTATTATTATACCCATAATTAAGTTTAATCCATTCTATGAATATTACTGCTTAAAACTATTTATAGATTTTTGGCTAAGTCTACGAGACAGTAACTTTGCTTCCGGTTCTGAATTTTGGAAAAGTCCCTAGCACGATAACCCTAACATCATAATGCTAATACCGTGACCATGACACTATAACCTGGATACTGTGACCCTGAAACAATAAAACTAATATCGTAACTCTGATACCATGACTCAAACATCATTCAATGTTTTAACAAAGGACTAGACACCCCTACCAGAGACACTGTGATCCTAACACTGCATATGTGCTACCATTTTTAGATGTCAACATAGCTGGGGCACCATTATTGTCTCACCAATCAAAGGAAAATGAGAAGACACTATTTCCAAGAGATACCATTTCATGAAAAACTGTGACACCATTCTTTAATCTTTTTTTCCTTTTCAATTGAATTTCTAATGGTTGTATTTTAGTTATTTAATGGCACAGACATTGTTAATTATTATTTGTAGACATGTCACCAGACAGTATGAGGTATGAGGTGTAGAATACATGAATCCTTTTGACTCCAACATGTGATCCCTTAATTAAAAATAAAATCATTGTGGCTCAAAACAATATATAGAGAAGCGATCATGTTAAAAGATAACTCTTGCATGTAGCAATATACTACCGAAGAATACACAAAGAACTCTCAATCCCTGAAGGCTGAAATACTATAGATCAAAGCCTCAAATATCTTTTTAGTACTAACTCAAAGAATAACATGAGCTACACAACCCACTTTATCGAACTCGAAACCAGAGCACCAGAATTGCGATACTATATTTTCATAAGAGAACTGAGAAATAACATCCAAAACATCCTACAAGTAGAGAGCTTTATATAATAACAATCAGAGAACTTCTAACCCATTCTCATCATATTTTCTCTGTTGTGAACTACATTTACTAATTTTTTAATATTGTGTGTATCTGTATCAAAACACACACTATCTCCTGCATTTAACTGGAGGATACAAGATATCCTATCTCTAATATTGTTATAATTTTTACTTCACCCACGCCTAATTGTGGAAGATGTATTGTGTGACCTGTTTGTTCATTTTTCCCATGAAGAAATGTGGTAGAGGTCATGGGACCTAGATAGTCTATGTGTTGTTGTTTTACCTCAATCAAGGGTATGGATCAATCTCTTATCTATATATACTTCTTGGTGGTAGGTGATCACCAAGTTGAGTGTACTAAGTCTCCGCTTGAGACTGAACCACTTGTTTTATCTATTGTGTCTTTTAATTTGATTTTTCCCTTCTTTACTTTATATTTTAGAAAAGTTGATTTTAATTTGATAGTTAGTCTTGGATAGAATTTATAACTATTTTTCCCTATTATAGTTGCTTCAAAAGTTATATCAATAACTCACATTAATATTACTGAGAATTAATCAATCTTCTGAGGAGTTATTTGAACAGTCAAACTACTATAACCACATTACCTTGATTAAATAGATTGTATTTGTTTTTATTGGGGAACCTTTTCATGTGAAATTGTTAATAAATTTTTTATATATATACTCAATTCACCCCCCTCTTGAGTACTTTACTCTGACCAATATTTGGAATCACAGGAATTTATTCTTGTTAAGGATTTATTTTAAAATCATTTCAACTGTGATTTTAGTTGCACTTTAATGATTTGTAAATTTCTGTTAGTTTTAAATTTATAGTTCTTTGAATTTATTTTTTAATATGTATAATAGAATAAAATCTGTTGCTACAAACAGATCTCCATTTTTCAATGAAACCAATTATATACAATGGAAGATTAAAATGAAAATACACTTAGAAAGTATGAGTTTTGAGATTTGGTCTTGATTATATATGCGTATAATATTTATGATACTGTTATAACCACTTGGGATGATCTAACCAAGGCTGCGTATAACAATAACTATAATGAAATGAATTCCCTATACTTTTCCTTAGGAAGTGAATAATATAATATAATTTCCACATGTAAAACATCCTATGAAATTTTGGACACTCTCTCTATTTCACATGAGGGAACCACTAATGTGAAAGAAATGAGGCTTAATACTTATACTATTAATTACAATAACTTTAAAATAATGTCTGATGAGCCTATTTCTATTATGTATATTAGGTTCAATGAAATTGTAAAAAGAATGATCTCTCTTAGAAGAGAAGTTATAGCCAAAGAGAAAATCATGAGGATTTTACAATGCTTACTAAATAGATGGAGAGGAACTTCTATCTCTATTAGAGAATCACGTGACATCATCCAACTACCTTTCTAAGAACTCATTGAGAAACTAATGATGTACAAAGAAGAGATGAAAGTCAACAAGGAAGAGGGGGATGAACCCAAAAGAAAATATGTGGCATTTAAGACCACTAACTCTAAACACAATGAAAATGAGAAACTAAAAGCCTCTGTAGAAAATTACCACAGTGAACAATCATCACTGACAGTGATGAGGAGATGGCTCAATTAGCCAGAAGATTTAAGAAATTTTACAAAAGGAATAAATTTTTCAGAAAGATTAACTTTAATGTAAGATATGATCAAAAGAGAAGCTAGAAGAAGGATTATAAAATAAATGAAAATTCTGATGAGATAGTATGTTATGAATGTAAGTTAAAGGGACATGTAAAGGCTGGTTGTCCCAAGCTCAAGTATAAAAAGAAATATGAGGAAAAAGATAGAATGTATAAAAAGGCAATGAAAGAAACTAGGAGTTATTATGAGGAAAATTCAAGTGACTCAGAGTCTTTACATAATAAATATGCTAATAAATCCAATATGTGTTTTATGAAAAACACATAAGAGGTAATCCTATAATCTCCTGTACAAAATTCCTATTATTATAGAGAGGAAAGTGATTATGAAAATAGATCTAAAGAAGAAATTCTTGAGTATTGCAATATGCTTAAAGAGAAATGTAATAAACTATAATATAAATACAAGTCTTTAAAGAGATAATATTCTCTTACATCAACTGTTAAATATGAACTTGTTGTAGAAAGAGAGAAAAATGTTCAATTACTCAAAGAAAACAATGAATTAAATCTATCTAATGATTATTTAAAAAGGGACCTTGAAAGGTTTACTAATGGTAAATATATCTTGGTACAAATGCTTGGTAAACAAATTTCCCCTCAATATAGTATTGGTAGTGGATATTAAACTGGTAAATAAAATTTTGGAAAAACATATTTTTCTTCTAAATATAGAACATACAACTTTATTCTTAGATCAAGAAAACATTATTCTAGTTCAAACTATGATACATCATCTACTGTTTTGAGTTTTTCTGGACTAAATAAACATTATTTCTCAAGTACTTTATATAATTCTTTTAGGAAACCTATGAAGAATATGTGTGTTCTTAAAGCAATAGTTATTAATATTACTAGACCCAAACAAATATATGTACCAAAGCCGGATTTTATTAGACTATTTTATAGGAAAATTATTGGAATAGATCCTCTAAAATATTATGGTACTTGGATAGTGGGTTTTCAAGACACATGACATAATACTATTCATTTTCAAGAACTTAATATATATTGATGGTGGGCATGTCGCTTTTTGTGACAGTGCTAAATGAAAATTCATTGGCCTAGGATGAATTGGGTACTCTAAATAAGTTTCAATTTCTAAATTAATTTTATTAATGGAATAAAATATTACCTAATTAGTATTTCAAAAAAATGTGATAATAGATATTCTCTCCCAAATTTACCAAAGTTTTTAGGGTTAAGTGGTTAAAAGTAGAGTACCTTGGGTTGTTGATTCCTTAGAGACCTAAGAAGAAACCTATAGACACACACACTATATGGAAGGATTTTGGATATTAAGTGGCCAACGTTGGGTCGATTTTAGATAAGTTTAAGAAAACACTACGTTACTTAATTTAAATCAAATTATGAGAAGGGTTGATCCTAGGTTATTACAAGGGGTGGATTGGATGAAATTCTTTTTCAACGATTTCAATTTCTTATATTCGAGATGGGTTTATTCAAGAAGATCAAACAACTTCATCACTTACTGGTTTTATACCAACACACCATAATACTAATCACCTATACACTTGTAGGATCAAATTTATGAGCACTCCAAGGTAAAGGTTCGTATTAGCACTTGAAGTATGTGGCCTTAAAATTCAACAAGGACAAAGAATTGTTAATATCATGAAATAAAAATCTCAGTTAAAAGAAGTGATTATACATTAATGGGTTGATAAATAACATCCAATATATCCCCTTTCTACTCCCTTTGATCAACCCATAAGTGGTTTATCCCTCGCTTGATGATATGGTTTCAATGGAAGCGGGAAGTAGACTCATGAGGGAGGAATTGAAGAATTAAAAAAATAATAAAAAGAAAAAAACCACTCTACCATTGTGTGAATAATTTCACAAGTTTTGGTATGAATAAATTCACACCATAAAGAAATGGTATCTCTGTGATAATAATGAGAATATAATAAGAAAAGATAAAGAATTTTCATTAAGAAACTAAGGTGAATTGAACAACTAACATGATAAAGACAAACTCAAGGCAACAAAATCTCAACATAACATTAAAATTAAGCAAATCCTCGAATATGATTAAATACACCAACACAACTACCTTAAATAGGAATTTTGGGAGTCTTGGGTTGACCCTCCAATAGTTAATGTCATCCAACTTGAGTATGGTAGGCTTAGGGTGGTAGAAAGCTTGTGGAACTTAGACTTTTCCACTCTTGACCTGAGGTGGAATCCAACTTTCATCCAATGAAGAGAAGCACCTAAATGAGCTTATATATGGAAGAATTAGAGTGGTACATATGATAATAAAATAAATCTCCCGATGGCCCCTATGTTTCTGTAACATTTCAGAACAAAAGAGTTTATGTTTTACGAGATATGTGTAAAATGGTGGGGTGTTTTTATAGACCGCAGAATCTGGCCCAGAATATTATCTCCAACTTGGGATGCCTAGAAATCCATTAAAAAATGCTAATTATCATTGTAAACTATTTAATTAAATATTCCCCATGATGTCCTCTATCTTCAGTAAAAGTTTGAGAATCATTGGGCTTGGATCCTGGCCGCTATAGTCTCTTTATTGGGCTGGTGTCCAGTTAGTTTTCCCAGAATGTGTTTCCATTAAAGCCCATTTTGGTGGTCTTCTAATGTGAATCTTCAAATACATAAAAAGTATGAATTGTTACTTTTAGAATTATAAACCTATAAATAAAATATGATAATAAAATCACGGCCATTTTTTATTTTAGGATGTGTTAAAAATGTACTATGTAATAGTGCATTTTAAGGGGGAAATACAATCATAATGTGAAATGATGTTCAAAGTATAAAATGGACTAAAATGGTGTTTATGAATAATAAAGAACTTGAATATTATATAAATTAAAAATGAATATTATCATCATTAATTGGCTAATCACACCCCCCAACTTGAATTTTTCTAGTCCCGATCAAAATATATCACAACAATATGAAATTCGAATTCCCTTTTCCAATTTTTTTAATACACATTGATCACAAAGAACCCTTATACCAAAAAATCAAGAATCCCCTAAAAATATTTTAATACAATATAGCTTAATAAGCATTTCTCAACCCCAAGCCCATTCTTTTGTTCAAATTCCTCGACATATTTCATCCAATATCAATCAAACATGAAGATGTGTTGTGTATCAGAATAGACATGAGGGATCATCTTTATTCAAGGGGGAAATGATGGAAGCAATAGGTGGAATAAAATTTCAATATTAACATGTGTATTCATTTTTTTAATATATATTTGTTTGTTTTTATTTTATTTTTGAAAATTTTCCATGGTAATTGAAATTGAACTCAATTGAGTCAACCCATATAGTGAGACATTACTGATGACTCCCAGGCTCAAATACCATAGGGCACCAAATGAAGCCCACATACTCAGGAATCATCTCATGTTAACTCAGTCAACAAAAAATTCAAATTACTACAAATAGAGATAAAATTAATAACTATGGGCTAGACAACTATGGATTCACGATCCCCAAGTTCTGAAAGCCACACATTAGGTCATTTTATTACTCTACGCGCAATTTATTATTTTATTTTTTAAATTTTATTTTTATATTTTTGAATAATCATATTAATTATAAAATAACCACTAAACCTATGCTATTTATTTGGGGGACCCCATGAAATCAAACTAATACCCCACAATCCATAGGATGTGCATTGTGATTTTTTATTTGGATAAAAATATAAACGATGAAATATCACATTAGACAGCCACACTTTCCAAAATCTATGCTCATGAAATTATACATGGATTAAAATTAGAATCAAGGCATGATAAATTATTTGATATTAAATTTTAATGTTTTAAATGTGTATTATAATGTTCAAGGTTAAATGAACTTTTCCATCCATTAAGACACACTTTTTTTCAAATCATTTTTTTCACACAAAAGAATTTTTTTTATTTCATCTCCCCCCAACATAAAATAACACTGTCCCCGGTATTTGAAGAAATGAAAATTTAGAAGGGGGTAGAGGTAAAATAGAGGATTTCTAAAAGGAATTTGAATAAATAAATATGGAACAAAGTCACCTGGTTTTTTAAGTTGAAGTTCATGACGCTCTTGATTGTTCCTTTGATATTTATGCTACTCATGGACACCCAGTGGAAGATGGTAAGAAATTGTGGAAGTTATGGATATAGTTTATTTAATTATAAAACTCTTTGAACTATATAGCCTCTGATTCTCACTCACAAACTAAATTAGAAAGCATGGAAACCCTCCGAGGTTCCCTTAATTAAAAACATACAAAGAAAAAAAGCATAACTATTTATTTCATC
Organism: Viscum album; assembly: GCA_963277665.1. Lineage (NCBI taxonomy): Eukaryota > Viridiplantae > Streptophyta > Magnoliopsida > Santalales > Viscaceae > Viscum > Viscum album. The sequence continues at coordinate 1,401,090,777 of OY728156.1, read as the reverse complement.
ATACCATAGACCGATACTAGTATCATGTAAAATAAAATAAAATAATATATATATATATATATATAATTCAAATATAAGTATATATAAAAAATTATAGAATAAGGAAGCACTATAAGCTGTAGGTCAGTGGAAAGCGTGCACCCCTATCTCCCTTCGATCTCAGGTTCGAGTCCCCAAGGCTTCACCGATTGTGACGGGGTTTTCTCCATGACCTATGACGTGTCCTCTTAATAATTTATTTTCATTATATATATATATATATATATAAACTACAAACACATAAAAATAAAATTAAACTGATGAAAAATTGTCTTTTATTAAATTTCTGGGTAAGATATTACTCAAGGATCACACCACGTGACACAGATGAATATGGTGCTCCCCTTTCATACCCTTCCATACCCATAATTGAAGAACATGTCAACAGTCTATGATACTATCATATTCAATGTTAAATAAAAATTTAATATAAAATTTATTTATTAATTATATTTGAAAAATAAATATGATGCACAAAGATTAGAATCATGAAAACCATGGGTGGCCTCCCATGCATCGCTTTTTTTAACGTCGCTAGCTTGACATAGACCCTTAATGGTTTAAGTATTTTCATCATCTAAGGTTGGTTCACACAAGTCATTATCTACTTCATGTTTTTAGAATGGTTCAATGAATGGTTTGACTCTATGACCATTAACATTAATGTTTTGACCAGTGGTGGGATATTGAATTTCTACAGCCCCATGGGGGTACACCTTATGCACAATGTATGGACCCGACCATCGGGACCTCAACTTTCTCGAGTGTAAATGAAGTTTAGAGATATATAAAAGAATAGGTTTACTTAGTACAATGTGTTTGGTTTTAAGATGTCTAGATGGGTAGGATGGAATTCTAGCTTCATTTATCCTTGAATCTTCATACGCCTCAATCCTAAGTTCCTCAAGTTCATTGAGATCTAATTTCCTTTTTGTTCCAGCCAATGAGAGGGCATAATTCATTTTCTTAATTTTCCAAAAGGACTTATATTCAATTTCAACTGGTAAATAGAATTATTTTCTATAAACCAACCTATATGGGGGCATTCTTAATATGGTTTTATATGCTGTTCTATATGACCAAAGAGTATCTAAGAGTTTTCTCGACCAATATTTTCTAGATGGGTTAACCATTTTTTCAAGAATTTATTTGATTTCTCAATTGGCTAACTCAACTTAACCATTGTTCTGTGGGTGGTAAGCACTAGAAACTTTGTAAAAAATTCCATAATTTTCTATGAGTTCTGAGAATGGTTGATTGCAAAAATGAGTTCCACAATCAATAATGATAGCCATACAAATTCCAAATCTAGAGAGGATTTTTTCCTTGATAAATATAATGACAGATTTATGATCATTAAATTTTGTAGGGATGACCTTAAACTATTTGAAGACATAATTAATAACTAAAATGATTTTCATATATCCCCTAGAGTTTGGGAATGGACCCATGAAATCAATTCCCAAACAGTCAAATATTTCAATCACTAAGATGAGAGTGAGTGGAATTTGATTCCTTTTTTGATGGACCCTACTTGTTGACACCTAGGATGGCTTTGAAAAAATTTGTAGGAGTCCCTTGAGAGGGTGGGCTAGAAGATTCCACCCTGAAGAACCTTAGGAGAAGTTTTTTTAGAGGAAAAGTGACCTCAACAAGCCTCACTATGAAAAAATTTAAGGATGGACTCTTGTTCAGATTCTGGGACACACCTCCTATTGAATTAATCAAGGAAGAACTTATAGAGGCATGGATCATCAAAAACATAGTTCCCGACATCATAGCAGAATTTCCTTCTATATTGAGACACTAAAAATTTTGGAGTGACTCCTATAACTAAGAATTTGGTTATTTCGGCATACCAAGGGCAGTCACTCACAGAGTATAGGTGCTCATTGAGAAATGAATCAGACACATAAATGTGATTTGAGTTTTCTTTGAATTCCATCCTAGAGAGGTGATCTGCTATAACATTTTCAACACCCTTTTTATCCTTAATGGTTAAATCATAATCTTTAAGAAAAAAGACCCACCTAATGAATCTAGCCATGGCATCTTGTTTTTGGAAATTATATTTCGGGGCTAAATGGTCAGTGAAGACAATGATGGGTGTTCCTAAGATATAGGACCTGAATTTATCTCAAGAAAATACAATATCAAGAAAATCTTTTTCAGTGGGGTGTAGTTGATTTGTGCATCATTTAAAGATTTTCTTGCATAAGCAATGACACATGCAGTTTTCTCACACCATTGTCATAAGACTGCTCCTACAGTGAAGTCACTATCATCACACATGAGCCCAAAAGAAATTTTCCAATTTTGATATTTCATGATAGGTGAAGAGATAAGAGCTAACTTGAGTATAGAGATTGATCCTCATAGCTTTCTGTCCGTAAAAATGTATCATCTTTTACCAATAAAGAACAATGTGGTTGAGAAATAGAGCTGAAATTCCTAATGAACCTTCTATAGAAACCATAATGTCCTAAGAAGGAACTTACTTTCTTAATAGTTTTGGGTTATTTTCAAGGAAAATGAAGTTATTTGGGTAAATTAAAATTTCAAATTCCACCAAAACATCCTTTAGGATCCCCTTAGGAACTCAAAAACTATGATCAGCAAGTTGAAGAGTGACAGATGTGGGTTGGACTTCTTTGATCCCTAATTGACAATACATGGCATAAGGAATGAGATTCACACTAGCTACTAGATCACAAAGGGCTTTGAAAACTGTGTTCTCTCCTAACTCAACATTGATGTATGGACATCCTGGATCTTTTAACTTTGGAGGAATGGTCCCTTGAATGGGGTACTCACATTAGCATCCAAAAGGACTTGGTTTTTTATGTGAAAATTTCCTTTTAAAAGTGCACAAGTCCTTAAGGTACTTTTATTAGGTAGAAATGGTTTGGATTGCATCTAGAAGGTAGATGTTCAACTTAACCTGAGAGAAGATTTCCCTCAGTGTTTCATTAAGTTATGTTTTATATTTTCCTCTCATACATTGAGGTAAGGGAGAAGGTTATTTGATTGTTTGGTGTGGTTGTAGTTCCTTCACATTATCATTGGGTTTTTCCAAATCTATGGGTGGTTCTTCATCATTTTCAGGCATTGTTGAAGATTTTAATGGTTTTGGAAAGTCTTGTTTAGGTTTCTAAATGGATTTTCCTCTTCTTAAAATATTCACTACTTTGAGTTGTTCATGAGAGTTCTGTGTGAAACTAGATTCTCCCCTTAAAGTTGAGGATGGTACTGCCTGAGTATGCATGGGTGCGTTCTTATCTTTAATGTTTTGCACTTCATGTTTAAGGTATGATACTTTTATGTTCATTTTCTCCATTTTTTTACACAACTGCTCAAGGATTGGAAGAGGGACATATTGAGTAGGGTCGTGTGCTTGTTGTTTTATTCCAGGAGGATAATATGGTTGTTGGATTGGTTATTGCATGGGTTGCTAGATGGGTTGTTTGTATCGGACAAGAGGATGTTGGTATTGGGCTGGTTATGGTTGGAATTGGTTGTGGTTTTGGAAATTTTGTGTAGGGTAGGGGTTTAGTCCTTGTGGTTGGCTAGGTTGTTGGTTATCTTTCTAATAGAATCCCGGATTGTCATTGTACATTGGATTGAATTTGTTATGGTACCTTGGATTCAGAATGTTTGGAGCATTGACCTCTTCTGGAGGTCCTCCTTGAATAACATCTTTAATGGAAGGGATGGTTGGGTTGTTTCTAGTCTTGTGGTCATGTTTGTCACAAATTGTGAAAACCGGGTCAACAATATGAATTTCATAGACCTTCCTAAGATCGATCTCCTCGACCTTCCAAGTGAGTGGAGCAATTTTCACCCTAAGTATTTCATCTTCCCTAATTGGATTAATTCCAGTAGATTTTAGAGGATTATCATAGTAAGGTGATGTTCCCCATGTTTGGTTTTGTTCAGTAAGGCTTTCTATATACTTGTAAGCATCATTTGAGGATTTGTTTTTAAAGGTCCCATTACACATCATGTCAATGAATTGTTTGTTCCCCGGGCCCAAACCTTCATATAAAATTCTCACTTGTTCCATAATAGAAAAAACATGGTGTAGAATAATGTTTAAGGTGACTTTTAACCTCTCACTGGTTTCATAGAACGACTCTACCTATTTTTCAAAAAAGTATTGGATGCTCTTTTTAAGTGAAATTGTTTTGTGGTGGGGAAAGTATTTTTTTTAGAATTATCTTTTTAATTGGTCCCAAGAGTTTATGGATGGTGGTATCAAATTTTTTATCCAATTTTTAGCTCAAAACTTTAAAGAAAAATTAAATAGCCTCATCTAAATAGATTCTAGTTGATTTGGGAGACACATGGTTTCTACAATGTCATTGAACTCCTGGACGTGAAGTTGGGGCATCTCAGACTCCATTCCATGGAAAGTGGGAAGGTGGTTTAGGAAATGGGGTTTAAAGATGTAGTTGGAATCTTCTAGGGAATTGTATCTAATGCATGAGGGGGCATTGATCTAGGCAGGTGTGAGGTAGTCATTCATGGTTTGATCGACTGCATTCCCCATTTTTGGGCCTGCCTCATTTGGATTTCCATTTTGGTTCCCTCCTAGGTTTATGAATTGGTTTCTTTGAATACCTTTCATTGAAATGGGATCAATTTTTGACTCTGGAGTATTAGGAATATTGGTATCTAATGTAAAGAGTTCCCTTGTTGTTCTTGACTCCCCAAACTAAGGATTATCCACCCTAACTAGACGGTTTGATTGGTCACGAGTGTAGGCGGACATGCACCCAAAGAAAAAAAATGGGAAAGGGAAAAAATAATATAATTTGGATGAGAATAGAATAAATGGGGGAGAATAGAATGGGTGTTTATATGACTTACTTTGGTCCCTAGAAACAGTGCCAAAATTTGGACTCACACCAATTTACCCAAGTTTTTAGGATTAAGTGGTCAAATGTAGAGTAACATGGGTTGTTGATTCCTCAGAGACCTAAGAAGAAAACTATAGATACAAAAATTCTTTGGACTGATTTTCGATATTAAGTGGCCAACTTTGGGTTGATTTTATATTGGTTTAAGTGAAAACTATGTGAAATAAGTGAAATAAAATTATGAGAAGGGTTGATCCTAGGTTATTACAAGGGGTGGATTGGATGAAATTCTTTTTAATGATTTCAATTTCTTATATTTGAGATGGGTTTACGCAAGAAGATCAAAAAACATAATCACTTACTAGTTTTATACTAACACACCATAATACTAATAACCTATAAACTTTGAGGATAAAATTTATGAGCACACCAGGGTAAAGTTTCATATTTTCACTTGAAGTATGTGGCCTTAAAATTCAACAAGGACGAAGAAGTTTTAAAATCATCAAATAAAAATATCAATTAATAGAAGTAATCAGAAATTAATGGGGTGATAAATAAAATCCAATACAGAACCTTGCTACTCCCTTTAATAAACCCATAAGTGGGTTAGCCCTCTATTGATCCTATGGTTTCAATGGAAGAGGGAAGTAGACTCATGAGGGAGGAATTGAAGAAGTAAACAAAAACAATAAAAAATAAAACAATCACTCCCCTGTTTTGTGAATAATTTCCCAAGGTTTGGTATGAATTAATCCACACTATAAATAAACGGTATCAATATGATAAAAAGAAGAATAGAATAAGAGAAGATGAAGAATTTTTATTAAGAAACTAAGGTGAATTGGACAACTTACATGAGAAAGACAGACTCAAGGCAAACAAATCGCAACATAACATTAAACATACGAAAAGCACCAAATATGATTAAATCCTCAAACACCACTACCTTAAATAAAAATTTTGGGAGCCTTGGGTCGAGCCTACAGCAGTGAAAGTTATACCACTTGAGTATGGTAGGCTTAGGGTGTTAAAAAGCTTGTAAAACTTAGACTTTTTCACTCTTGACCCGAGGTGGAACCCAGCTTGCATTCACCGAAGAGAAGCACCTAAATGAGGTTGTAGATGGCCGACTTAGAGTGGTATATAAAAGACTAAAATGAATATCCTGCTGTCCTCTAACCATATATAATGTTTCATCCAGAAATATTTTATTTGTTACGATATATGTGTACAATGGTGGGATGTTTTTATGGGCCGCAGAATCTGGCCCAGAATTTTATCTCCAACATGGGCCACCTGGAACTCCATTAAAACATCTGAATTAGATTTTTCCACTATTTAATGAAATGTTCCCCATGAAGTAATATATCTTCAGTTGATGTTTGATAATCATTGGATTTGTGTCCTAGCCTCTATAGTATTTTTATTGGCCTGCTATCTAGTTTACTTTTCCCAGAATGTGTTGCCATTAAAGCCCATTTTGGTGGTCTTCCAATGTGAATCATCAAATACTTAAAAATTATGAATTGTTCCTTGTAACATGAGAGGATGGAAAATAAAATATAAAAATAAAATCAAGGCCATTTTTTATTTTAGGAGGTGTTAAAAAAAGTACCATGTAATAGTTCATTTTAAGGGGGAATTACAATCATAATGTGAATTGATGTTAAAAGTGTAAAATTCACTAAAATGGTCTTTATGAATAATAAATCACATGAATATTATATATATTGACAATGAATATTTTCCTCATTCAGTGTATAATCAATGTATTTCATGTTAAATTTGAAAATGATTCTTTTAATGTTTTTAATTCTAAAAATGAATTAGTTTTTTAAACATTAAGAAATGAAAATATATATTCTGTTAACTTAGATTCTTTAGTTTATCAAAATGTTTCATGTTTAAGTGTATTTAACAAAGAGTCTTGGATTTAGCATAGAATACTAGGAAACTTCAATATTAACTCCCTTAGAAAGCTAACTAGAAAATTTTTAATCAAATATATACCCAAACTAGAGTTTCCAAAGGATAAAGTGTGTAATCCCTGTCAAAAGAGAATGAAACACAAAATTTCCTTCAAACCAAATAAAAAAGTATCAATATCTCAACATGTCGAGTTGGTTCACATAGATTTGTTTGGACCATCTATATTTTCTAGTTTAAATGGGAAGCACTATGTTTATGTTCTTGTAGATGACTTTTCTAGGTATACTTGGACCTTCTTCTTGGATCACAAAATTGAAGCCTACTCTCATTTGACCAAGTATGCTAAAACTATAGAAAATTTTAGTGGACATAGAATTAAATCTCTAATAAGTGACCATGGCTGTGAGTTTGAAAATAAATAGTTTGAATCTTTTACTCACAAAATGTCTATAGTCATAATTTATCTTCCCCTAGAACACCTCAACAGAATAGAGTTATAGAAAGCATAAATAGGACCTTGGAAGAAATTTATAGAACCATGTTTACTGAATATGACATACCTATTTATTTTTGGGATGATGTTGTGAATAAAACATGATATATTATTAATAGAGTTTTGATTATACCTATTCTTAAAACAACTCCATATGAGTTGTGCAATAATAGAAAACCCAATGTGAACTACTTCAAAGTATTTGGTTACAAAGTCTATATCCTTAATACCAATGATAATCTTAAAAAATTTGAATCCAAGAGTGATGAAGGAATCTTTCTTGGATATTAAATCTCTATTAAAACATTATAATTTTTTTAAAAAGAACTAAATTTCTCAAATAATCTGTCCATGTCATGTTTGATGATACATATCCACATTAGCATAAGACCTCTTTAGAGAATCTTGAGTATGATATGTCAAATCTAGATGTTAATTCTAAATCTTCTAACCATCCTATGAAGGAATTTGTTAAAACTTCCAATTATGGAAATTATACATATTCAAGCCATAATGAACACAAACCTATTGAAGAGCCTGTAATCACTAGCCCTTGTTTTTATAGAGATATTAAAACTCTTAAAAACAATCCTTTAGATGTTGTTGTGGGAGATTTAGATAAAGCAACACAAACTAAAGCCTCTCTTAGAAATTAGGATGAAAATAAATATTTATTGTCACAACATGAACTTAAAAACATAAATGATGCTATCAATGATGAATTTTTGGTAATGGATATTTAAGAATGACTTAATCAGTTTGAAAGGAAGAAAGTTTGGAAACTTGTTGATATACCCAAAGAAATTTTTACCATAGGAACTAACTGGGTGTTTTGAAATAAAGTAGATGATGCTGGTAACATAGTTAGAAATAAAGCTAGATTGGTTGTATAAGGCTACAGTCAAGAACAAGGAATTGACTATGAGGAGACCTTTTCACCAGTAGCTAGACTTAAAGCCATTAAAATCTTGCTTGTATATGCTGCACATCTGAATTTAAAACTATATCAAATGGATTTCAAGAGTGAAATTCTAATTGGGTATATTAATGAGGATGTTTTTGTTGAAAAACCCCATGGTTTCACAAATCCTCACTTTCCAAATCACGTTTTTTAATTATCAAAAGCTTTTTACGGTTTAAAACAAGCTCCTAGAGCTTGGTATGATAGATTAAGTATTTTTCTTATTTCCAAATGTTTTACAAAGGGTATAGATGATCCCACTCTTCTTATAAAACTAATTTCCAATGATGTTTTAGTAGTTCAAATTTTTATAGAAGATATTATTTTTGGATGTTTAAAATTTTTTTTATGTATCGGGTTTTCTAAAATAATTCAAAATGAGTTTTAAATGAGTTTAATGGGTGAAATAAAATTTTTTCTTGGATTTAAAATATTTCAAAATAAAGATGGTATTATTCTAAATAAAAGAAAATATATTAAAGATGTTCTAAATTTTTTTGGCTTGGACAACACTAAAATTAGTGATACTCTAATGAGTACTACTTGAAAGATGGATCTTGATAAATATGGAAAATCTATTGATCAAACAACTTATAGAGTAATGATTGGAAGATTAATATTTTTAACTAATAAACGACCTAATATTACGTTTAGTGTATGTATGTGTTCTCACATACAATCAAAACCTAAAGATCCTCATTTAAATACTATTAAATGGTTTTTTAAAAACCTCAAACATACACCCAATATATAACTATTCTATCCTAGTGGACAATAATTTGAGTTATTTAGATATTTTTTTGATGATTTTTGTTGTTGTAAGTTAGATAAAAAAGAACCTCTAGAATATGTCACATTTTAGGCAAGTCTCTAGTGTCATGGTTTAGTAAAAAAACTCTTTTTAAATATCTACTACTGAAGCTGAATACATAGTTTCTAGTAGTTTTTGTGCACAAATTTTATGGATGAAACAAACATTACTAGACTATAGATTTAAATTTAGTCATATACCTATAAATTGTGAAAATACAAGTGCTATTAACATTTCAAAGAATCTTTTTTCACGCTCCAGGAAAAAACATTTTGATGTAAGACATCACTTTTTGAGATACCATTTTCAAAAAGGTGAAATCACTTTGAAATTCATTGGAATTGAAAATTATCTTGCTGATATATTCACTAAACTAATAAATTATGAAAGGATAATTTACATCATACATGAATTAGGTATGATAAGCCTTAAGTGAATGTCATACATTCTTGAACTTACTATTTCATGATTTACAGTTTCACAAGTTACAGTTTCACACTTGTTGTTTCACTTTTATAGTCTCACATGTTAAGAATTTGGAATTACTATTTCACTTTTATGGTATCATAAACACTCTCCTACACTTTCTGTCTCAATATTACAGTCACACTGTTTGCTATCACACCATAATAATGACACTTTGATGACCTGTTTTGGTCTCACAATAATGACCTATAGGTTTTTTATTTTTTTACTTACTTCTTGTATTGATGTATCTAATATTTTACTTTACCTATATTTTTGTTTATGAAGTTGGACTTCTTAAATGATAAAAAAACACAATATTTTTTCACTTCTCACTTCACTCGAGCTTTCCTCTCTCGAAACCAAAGCCATTGCCTTCCAAATATCTTTATCTCCTTTAACTTTTTCTCTTTCTCGAACCCAATGTTTGATGCTCAGAATGAAGAAACCCTTCTCGTTAACTCTTGAGAAGTGAAGGTCTCACAAGAGAGAATGAAATTTTCCATGAATATCACCCGGAGGACTAGTGAATCCTAGTCTTGTTGATAGAATAGTCGTGCCTGAAAAAGAAGTATATCTGAAGTGGCCACTGCCAAGTAAGTCACTACTCTTGAAAGTTTGGGCTGAACAAGGCTGGTTGGATTGGTTTACTAAGGAAAATAGACCCATATATCTAAATCTTGTCTCTAAATTTTATTACTATCTTCAGTTCTCCACCGATTCAGAAGATAAGTTGGTTGTGTGAAATTGGATAAAGGAAAAAATGTGCAATTTTTCATCCAAAATGTTGGATGATTGTCTTGGAATACCACATGAAGGAATATGTAAGGATTATCAGCAAATACATCCTCCTTCTAGTCATATTTTTTTAACTTGGATGAATCTTTAGGAAGTCTAACTGGTAATAATAAGGGAAGAAGGCCAATTACAGCAGAGCTAGATAGAGAAACAAGGCTACTGTTCAAATTCATTCAGAATATTATCTACCCCAGGAAGGGAGATTTCACAACTCTGAAGCATCAATATGTTTTTCTAATACATAAAAATAAAAATTTCCACAAAATTAACTTATGTAAGTACATCATTATTCACATTATTGATATTATCCAAACAACTTCAAAATCAAACTCCCTATTTTATGCAAGATTTATTTATGATATGCTATTTTCCAAAGCAGTAGTTGGGCCAAATGATGAATTCATTAAAGACTATGAGTTCTGTATCTCTAAAGATACACTCAAAAAAATTAAAATCAATTGGAATCCTTGGAAATTGTATTGGTTGGAAGATAATGATAGTTTGTATGAAAAGTTCAATTCCATTGAAAATTCCTTAATGCATTAGGAAAAGCCTCACCCATGTCTAGAACCTGATGAGTTTTTGGAATACTCAAGTATAGAAGTAGATGATGCAGAAGCTGCATCTATGGAATGAATTTCCTTAGAAGAATAAGATAGTGGCTTACTTGAACAACAAGTTAACGAACAAAAAGTTTGTGAACAAATAATTGATGAAGAAGTTTTTGATGAAGAAGGACCTCCTGCTAGTCTGGAAGAGCAATATGTTCCAAAAGAAAATATAGAAGAACCTTTCATTGAGAAAGTTCTTACAATTGTGGAAATGTCTAAAGAACAATTTGAGCCAGGATTAATCCTGTCAGCTGAAGAAATAATGGACCAAACCTTTTGACAAGCTAAAATAGAGATGGTTGATCCTAAAATTAATACAAGTTTTGAAATAGAGTAAGAGACTGATTATCTCACTCTTAGATCTGATGTAATAATTTAGGTGGAGAAAAACCCCATTCCAGAATGTACTCAAGTACAATGTTTTGTTGAGACAAGTCCTATGGACAATGTGTATAAATTTCTTATATATTTTTATGTCTTAGAATCTCAGTTGTCTTCAATGAGAATAATCGATCTTGAAACAGATTTTCAATTGAAATATTTTTCTCTACCAGGAGTGATACCTACTAAGGAGCCTAAATATATTTTAGTTTTTGAACTAGAGATTGCACAAGAATATCTAAGCTCTGTAATCCATGAGGATTGAAAAGTGTCTGGTGAAAATATGATGGTTGTCTTTAAGACACTTTTGAAAGCACAAACTCTTCCTATAAATCATCTAAGTGAATGAGAAGTTAGTATTATTTTTGAGAAACTTATATGGAAAACCCAACCTCGAATGTTGCATGAAATTCCAGAAGTAAGAATTTAAAATTGGCAGCTAAGTTAGTAAGTGAAATACTTGAGGTCTTTGGTTGAGAAAATGAATAAAGACTTTGAAATAGATGAACCCCCTATTGCTCGATTCATCACAGTAGATGCCGAAAAGATAGATAAAAAGGTTACAACACTGATCCAACCAAATATGGTCTCTTTTGTTGAGAAAATAATTTCAAAAAGGACAATTTGGATTAAGAAATTCGAAAATTTGAACCCTCCATTGATGTGTTTTCTGTTATTTTCTAGGACTCTATTGAATCTATTATAACGAGTCTTCCTACACCCTCTGAAACCATCTCAAATCCTTCCTCCTTGACCAAGCCTAATTAATCATCTCAGTTGTTATAATGTGTAGTTGTAATAAATGTTATTCAAGAAGAGCCTAAATATTTTAAAAGTTTACCAGTTTAGGAAATCCTCAATAAAATTGTTCAAAAAAATGAGCATGTCTATGACATGGTTTGACTGTACTCTAAGGAAGATTCTGCAACCTATGATGAGTTTTCAAATAAGGTCGATTTATACTTCAAAATTATTTATACAATGTATTAATTGACATGTCATTTCAAGTACCCTGTTGAGAATTTGAAAATTCCTCTTGTGACTCAGGAGTTTAAGGACCAAGTGCAGAAAATTAAAGAGTTCGCACTACCTTAGACAAGTTTACTAAGAATAAAGATGATTTTGAAAAGGCTATGCAATATGGAGGTGAAGTCATCACTGATTTTATTAATTTGTTGAATCCCTCTCTCTATGTGCAAAGCACTACTAAAGTGCCTCCTACAGCTACTCCCTTGAGGTCTGGTTCCACCTCTTCTTCTTTTTCTGCCTTTGCTTCTACTACCATGTTTGTATCTTAGGCTCTAAGCCAAATCAAACATATCATTCTTGAGCAATCTTTTCCTCGATCTTCAACCAAACCCACGCTTTAACCATAAATCTTTTTAGTTATTCCTGTTCCTTCTCTCACCATTGGATCACTCTCAGTTACCACCTCCTATCCTGCTCCTGCGGCTCCTCCTACTGATTCTGTCAAGTGAAAAGAGAAGTCTAATGCCTCTGATGAGATGTGAAGGATGTCTATTTGATATGAATGTTCTCTATTTTTTCCTCTATTTATATTGGATTCTTACTTATTTTTCAATGGAATGTGCCTGATTGTTTTTTGAGTTTGGATTTAGACTTATCTATTTCTTATTGTCTGCTTCTTATTTTCTTTTTGATAATCCAAAAAAGAGGAGAAATAAGAAATGCTTTATTCAATTTTTAAATATTTCATACATGCAATGATTTATATTCACCAAAAAGGGGGATATTGTTGTAATTCTCCTATTTGGTTGTGTTTTAAATCTCATAAATCATGAAAATCCTGAAAATTATGCTAATCATGTATAAATAATGTTTGGAGTTTGTTAGTCTCCTTATTATTCCATTATTACTAGTTATAATTCAGTATATCACAAATTATTATTAATATTTTTCTATTATGTTTTCTTATACCAATAATTATGTTTAATCCATTCTGTGAATTTTACTTCTTAATATTGTATACATATTTTTGGCTAAGTTTGCAAAATAGTAAGTATGATTCTTGTTCCAGATTTTAAAAAAGTCATTCACACCATAACCTTGACACCATAATGATGATACCGTGATCACGACACTATAAACCTGATACCCTGACCCTGACACCATAACAACGATACTATAATTCGGACACTGTGACTCAAACACCGTTCAATGTTTTAACAAAGGACTAGACAATGCTACCAAAGACACCATGATCCTAACACAACATCTATGCTACCGGTTCCAGATGTCAATGCGGTTGTGGCACCATGACTATCTCACCTATCAAAGGCAAACGAGAAGACACAGTTTCCAAGTGATATTGTTTCAATACAAACGGTGACACAATTATTTAATCTTTTTTTGTCATTTTCTGTTTAATTTATAATGTTCATATTTGAGTTATTTAATTACACTGACATTATTAATGTTTATTTGTAGACATGTCACCTAACAGTATGAGGTACGAGGTGAAGAATACATGCATCATGTTAGTTCCAAAATGTGAAACCTTAATTAAAAAAGAAGATAAACATGACTCAAAAAATAGAGAAGTGATCATTTGAAAATCTAACTCATGCATGCAACAATATACTACTGAAGAACACACGAAGCACTCTCGATCCCTGAAGGATGAACTACCATAGATCAGAGCCTCAAACATCTTTTCATTACTAACTCAAAGAAAAACACGAGTTAAATATCTCACTTAATTGAACTGTAAACCAGAGAACCAAACTTGCGATACTATATTTTCACAAGAGAACTCAAAAATCACATATGTGACATCGTACAAGTCCAAAGTTGCATAGAATAACACTCAGTGCACTTCTAACCCTTTATCATCATATTTGCTCTGTTCTGTACTACATTTACTACTTTTCTAGTAGTGTGTGTATCTGTATTAAAACACACATTGTCTCCTACATTAAACTGGAATATACAAGATATACTCTCTCTAATATTGTTCTACTCTTTGCTTCACCCACAAATAACTTTGAAAGAGGTCATGGATGACTTGGTTGTTCATTTTTCCTATATAGAACTGTGGTAAAGGTTGTGTGACCTATATAGACGATGTAATAATTTTTACCCCTTTTCAGGCTGTGGATCAATCTCTTATCTAAATAGATTTCTTGGTGGTAGGTGATCACCATGTGGAGTGGATTAAGTCTCATCTTGAGACTGAACCACTTATTTTATCCGCTGTGTCTCTTAAATTTTTTTTTCCTCTACTTTAATTTATATTTCAGAAAACAAGATTTTACTTTCATAGTTAGTCTTGGATAGAATTTATAACTATTTTTCCCTATTAGAGTTGCTTAAAAAGTTGTATCAATAACTCACATTAATATTATTGAGAATTAATCAATATTATGAGGATTTATTTAAACATTCAAACTATTATAATTGTATTACCTTGATTAACTGACCTGTATTAATTTTTATTAGGGAATATTTTTAATTAAAATAGAAACTTTTATAGATACTCAATTGATCCGCCCTCTTTTTTAGTACTCTATTTTGACCAACAAGGGTGATCTCAGATGCTCAGTAAGAGTAAAAAAAGTTGATATCATTGATTAAATAAGTATAACATGATCATAAGTTTATGAGATCATGATAATAACATTTGAAAACCATACCCTACATATCATAGATCATAAAAATGAGTCATTGAATAAATCATGGTAGATAATATGAAATGAGCCATAATGGAATCAATGAACTTGATACATGAGAGAATAACTTGGCATAATACATAGATTTTTGGAATATATATAAACATAAAAAATCTTATGTCAAGGATACCCACCAGAACATTCATAACAATTTATGATTGATCTAACCAACCATGTACCTAGTTCTGTCTTGGGATAACCTACCATGTAATCTCTTTTGGGATTGGGATAAACTTCTGTGTACCCCCTTTTGGGAATGGTATAACCTCATGTGTACCCTTTTATCTCATATAATATTAATCATTACCCAATGCATTGGAGGTAGATATATGTCATAACAATGTTCATCATTAAAGGTACTTATATTTCTTATATTTTTTTCCTAGCATCCCCCATAATTCCCCCCTAATCACCCACAAATTTTGGTGGATTTTATGGATTATTTGAGTGGAGAAAGGAGGGTTCATGGTTTAGGTTCACAGTATTCCCAACCGTACACACAGACCATGCTCCCATGTCCAGGTCATAAAAAAATGTGTTAAATGACACCTTTGACCTCCTAAGATTTATCCAAAATCACCCCTTTCTTCCTTCATTTGACCCTTATAGTCATTACATCCTCCCAATCACATAAAACCATCGTTGGAACTTCATTTTGAAGGAGGGTTTGGTGGAGGAACTTCACACAGTAAGTGTCTCTACCTTTTATTTCCTCCCCTTTTTATGAGGTTTATTCCAATTTAATTGAATTCCCATATGAACAGAGGGTAGGGTTTCGAACCTAGGGTTTAAATTTGGGTTTTCTTGGTCTAATATTTTTATTTTAGGCTCAATCTACCTTCCTTGAGGTGTGGCGGTGGAGCGATTGAATTTCTGCACAACAGTTTCAAAGGTTTAACAATTTTGGTAGGTGATTCCATGTATATGAAATCCTTGGGACTTAAATTGATATTTTTATGATATTTTCATGTTTATATCATTTAATTATTGGTGAAAAAATTTGTTTTAGAGGTATTTATAAAGAAAATTATATTTTAGTTCCATTTTTATGTAAAATTGTGGGGGGGGGGGGGTCATAGAAATCTTCTATTGGTTCATTTAGGGATTCCATATAACTTCTTAGTTGATTTTATTGAAAGGTATTAGGGATGGAAATTATGTTTTGAGTGTTCAACTCTTTTGGTTGTTGTTGTGAAATCTGGTTTTGGTGATGTTTGTTCAGTAAATGATTTTTGGGTACCAATTTGGTGTTAAAATGGGTTGTTTTACATGGCTATTTTATGTTATTCCTATTGGGGTTGTTTTGATAACTCATGTAATGGGTTGATATAAATGTTTTGGGTGCGAGAATTTTGTTTTGGTGAATGTGAGTATGTAAAAGGCGTTCATAGTGGGTTTTATAAGGATATTTTGTGTGCAAAACATTGTTGGCTTTTGTGAAGTTGTTTTATCAAAACTTAAGATGTTTTGTTTTGTGTTTTAAGTGGTATAATGTGTGTATAGATATTTTATTGTTTTTATGTGACTAGTAGTGGTGTTTTTATATTCAAAAGGGATGTATTTAGCATGATGAAATTGTTTGAGCACAAAGGGGGAAGCCCGAGTGCCTAGGAGGGCGGATGTGTACTAGTACGGTAGTGATCCGTATGGGTTTTTTCCGTGTTTCACCTAGAATTTTGGATAATGAAAACTCTAACTAAACTCTGTGGATTAGGTTTGGGGACAACTAGGTTGTGGGTATGTTCCCTACTAGTGGATCGTGCATGGGAAAGGATTGTGACATGGACTTGTTTTACACCGAGGTATGAGGTACATTGGGCCCAAGACTGTCTAGTGCCTAGGGGTGTTTCCGGTTTTTGTGCTCATTGGATTTGTGGTATTTAACATTTTCATAGGGTTTGTTTGGATATACATTATAGAAGCTAGCATGTCTTTTTTAAATGTGTTAACATTATGAAAGATATTTTTTGAAAACTATTTATAATAAAAAGTTGCATTTTCTAGAATTTATCACCGCTTTTCTTTACATATTTAAACAGCATGATTTTCAGCTTGTATTGCATAAAATTTGGAAAATTTGGGTGGTATACTATTGGGATTAGGCTCAAACCCTACTTACACCCTTTTGGTGTATGTATACTTGATTATGTTTGACTCAGGTAAAGGCAAAGCCTTATGTGAAGGCGGTTCAGGATGTTAGTCCCCTTCTATGGTGCGGTGTTGTGGAGACGACTCAAGGGTGATGAACCCCTGTCATGTGGAGTCTTTTTGGAGGATTTGTTTCCTTTTTTATTTATTTTTGGACCTATTTGGACTTTATTTAAACCCTTATATATAGATCTGGTTTCTGTTAAGGCTTTTTGGGCATGAAAATTTCAAATTCATATTGTTGAATGTTTTTAATTTTTTTATTCTTTCATACTCTGGTAAATCATTCTGAAACCTAATTTATTGATCTCCAAGCACTTGTGATATCCGGTGGGGATAGGGAATTCACTTTGTGCCTTATCATGGGCTAGATTTGGTTTTGGCATTAGTGGAGACCAGATTTGGTTCATGAAAAAATGGTATCAGAGGAGGCCAATGTTTTTGGGATATATTACTATTTTTGGATGAGTTAGGATAGAAAAGAGAGAGGATTGTTGGGGCTCGAGGTTTTGGTCACGAGTAGGGTGTTGGTAACACACCTCTCATGGAAGACCTTGAGTCACCAGGGGATGTTGGAATTGTCTGACTGACTTCACTTCCAGGTGAGACATGTGGGATGTAGACCACACATGGACATCATGCGGGGGTGGAGTAGTTGTTTCTTTTATTATTGTAATGTTTTTATATTGTTTATATTTTATGTATTTGAATAAAAGTTTCATAATTGTGGTATTTTCTAGTTTTTTGTGATTGTTTCATTTTGTCGGAACATGCCTCCCCATAAAGATCCCATGCATGCACAGGAGGAAGATAGAGAGAGTTCTCCCACACTGATTGATCATAGGCAAGTCAAGGCTATGGTCCAGGATGTCCACGATCTTGGATAGGGACCGAATCTTATTCCTATTCATATTAGGAAATAAGATATGGGTACTAGAAAATATTCTCAAGAGTTTTTTAAAAACAAGCCTCCAACTTTTTTTGGCAGCATATAACCTCAGGAAGTAGAGGAATGTCTTGATAAGATCAAGAACATTTTCAAGTTCCTAGATACACCTGAGGATATCTGGATGAAATATTCTTCCTTTTTGTTGCAGGGTCCCAAATTCAAGTGGTGGGAGTAAGTACTTCAGATTGGGAATAATGAGAAGATGCATTGAAGAGATTTCATGGCCATCTTCAATGAAAAGTATTGCCCCAAGGTCCTGGCATATGCAAGGTTCCAAGAGTTCATGGATCTTGTTCAGGGGAATCTTTCTATCATGAATTATGCCAAACATTTTGCTAAAATGGTTTGGTATTCTCCAGAAATTGTCTTGAATGAACAAGAGAAGCCCTAGAGGTTTGATAAAGGATTTCGAATAGAAATATGCTCCCATGTTTTCTTATTCAAGGTGAGGACCTATGTTGAGGTTATTTACTGGACGTGTATGGTGGAGATTTACCATAAAGTCATGGTTGGTTTCTCTAGGTCAGTATCATTAGTGGGTAGTTGATTCTCTTCCGAGAAGAAAAGGAAGTGGGAGGATCAGGTGAGGAAGGGAGGTTGTAGTTCAGGACACTCTTCTATGCAGTTTTCATCTGTGGATTCAGATGCAAGATCGGTCGTGTGCCACCAATGCGGAAGGCTGAGGTACATCTGATCAATATTCCCACTTCCTCATAATCCTTGTAACCTATGTGGAGGTATGGGTAACTTTTAGAACTTTTTCACGGTGGAACACCCACTTTAGAGTAGGGTAGGGTCAGTGGCTTCAAGAGGAGTGATAGATCAGTCAGAGTCGTCGAGGAAGGGGGGATCTCATTTTGGTTGTCGTGGTGGTAAGGCTGGTTCATCTTCTCAGAAGAGAAAGTTTTGGTAAAATCCTCTGAGTATCTATCATCCTCAGGTAGAGACTGGACATCTCCATGTGGTGTATCATGAACCAGTAATATCCGAGGTGAGACCGTTGACAGTTCAAGGTACCATTTTGATTGCATCTTCTATAACTTTTTCACTTTTTGATACTCATTAACCTATTTCATTCATTTATGCCTATTTTGTTGACACATTTAATTTTCATACTTATTTTCTATCTTTTGTGATGGGGTTGGTGATGCCGCTGGGAAAGAAGAAGGAGTAGGGTTTCAGGTGCCCATCATGTGCACTTTCAGTGTCTGGGGTTGAGATGGAGTGGGACGTCCTGGTCTAAGATATGGAACTATTTGACATAATAATTAGCATGGATTGGCTAATATAATTCCAATAACATTTCAATTTCTATAGGTGGAAGGTCAGTTTTATGGAACCTGATGGGAGTCGTTAGGTTTTTCAGGGATAATGGGATCCTCGGTCGAGCCATGCAGGACCTCCACTCCCAGAGTTGGGAAGTATTATCTTCCATTTATCATTGATCATACTAGAGGATGATGGTATTCCCCTAAATGTGAACTTCCTCATGTGGTGAATGAGTTTCCTAATGTATTCCTGGATGATTTTTCAGGTCTTTCCCCAGAGCGGTATATAGAGTTCTCGATTGATCTGGCACCAAAAACAAAACCAATATCTCTTCCCACATATTGTATGGCCCCCATCATGCTGAGGGAATTAAATATACAATTGGATGACTTTGAATCCAAATGATTCATTAACTCAAGTGTCTCTCCTTGGGCCTCTCATGTGTTGTTAGAAAAAAAGGATGATGGATCCCTCCAATTGTGCATTGACTACTGAAAGATGAATAAGGTAACAATTAAGAATCAGTACCCTTTTTCCAAAATAGATTATTTGTTGATCAGTTGAAGGGTGGAAAGTGGTTCTCAAAAATACACTTGCATTCAAAATACCATCAACTCAGTGTGAAAGAGGATGTTATCCTGAAGACAGCCTCCCAAAGCTGGTACGACCGCTTTGAGTATTTGTTCATGCCCTTCGGAATGAAAAATGCTCCAATGGTCTTTATATAACTCATAAATATGGTATTCCACTGGTATCTTGATTACATCGTTGTGGTGTTCATGGATGAAATTATAGTATACTCTGGCTTTGAGGAAGAACACGAACATCACTTGAGCATCGTCAGGGGCACTTTCCCGTATCACCTCCTCTATGCAAAGTTGTCAAAGTGAAATTTCTGGATCAGGGAGGTGAAATTTATGGGGCATATGATATAATAGTAGGGGGTTTCAGTAGACCCCTATAATATGTATGTTGTCATGTCATGGGAGAAACTGAAGAATGTGTTCGAGATCAAGAGTTTCCTTGGCCTGTCTGGTTATTATAGGCGATTCATTCTAGATTTCTCTCAGCTTGTTCACTGATGACCGCGCTCACCCGGAAATGTGTATGTGGTCTATTTCGATGCTTTGAGTATGATTATTGGGTGGGTGGTTATAAAGGATGATCACGTGGTGGCGTATGGATTTCGCTAACTCTAACCACACAAAAAGAATTACCTAACCCACAACTTGGAGTTGGCAGCGGTGATTCGTAATTTGATGACCTAGAGTCACTACCTCCTTGGGGAGAAGTTTTTGGTCTACTCTAATCACAAAAGCTTAGACTATATATTATCATAGAAGGACTTCAATATGAGGAAACACAGTTGGATAGAGTACTTGCAGGTGTCTGACTTCGACATTTTTTATACCCTAGGAAAGGGAAATGTATTAGCGGATGGCTTGAACAGAATGGTGCCAGTGAAAGCCTTCAGGAAGTCCAATGATGAGTCGAATTTGATGGGGCTCTTTTCTCAGATGCATGTGGAGACCAGGGAGCAAAATGGGGGGTGTGTTATTTGCAATATTTCAGTTAAATCCTTCTCTGTTGGAGTTGATTCAGTGATAAAAGCCTAGTGATGAGATTTGTTATTGGTCGAAGTAGTTTCATCATGGTGGGGAAACTTCCTTTGATTGGTCGTCGTCTCTTAAGGGCATCTTGTGCATCAAGGGCCGTTCAGTAGTGCCTTTATCTCTACAGAAGGTGGGGATAGAGGATAGCCACAAATATTTGTGGTTTGTCCATCTGGGTGACACCAAGATTTATTATGATTTCTTTGGGTAGTTATGGTGTCCTGGTATGAGAGGAGACAACGCGGACTTCATGTCGAGATGCTATACATGCCAGCAGGTGAAAGCAGAGCATCAAAGGCCCTTTGGTTTGCTCCAGCCATTTACCATTCCTACCTTGAAGTGGGACATGGTTTCCATGGACTTCATTATTGTATTATCTCCTAAAAATCGAGTTAATAATGTTATTTGGGTGGTGATTGATCGTCTGACCAAATCAGTCCAATTCATTCCGATGAAAGATATAATTGAATTGGATGAGTTGGTCTGTTTGTATCTTCAAAAGGTGGTGAGACTCAATGGTGTTCCATTAGTAGTTGTCTCAGACAGAGATCACATTTCTCTTCTTAGTTTTGGGAAGGCCTTCAGAAGTCCTTCGGGTCTCGTATTATGGTGAGCACGACATACCATCCTCAAATTGATGGTCAGGCAGAGCAAGCGAATCATATTTTGGAGGACATGATCCATGCATGTGTTATGGACATTGGAGGTTTTTGGGATATCCATTTGGGATTGTTTGGGTTTTATTATAATAATAGTTACCAATTCTCAATTATAATGACCCCTTTTAAGGTTCTTTATGGTCGACCTTGTCGGTCCCCCTATGTTGGGCTGAGGTAGCTGATACTTCACTGTTGGGGTAGAGCCATGTGTAGAAGACTTCTGAGAAGGTAAAATTGATCAGAAAGTGCTTGTTTACAATTCATAGTTTTTATAAATCTTATACTTACTAGAGGCTTTAGGACCTAGAGTTTTCTATGGGTGATAAGGTATTCTTGAAAGTGGCCCCTCCTTTGGTCCATCGTCGATTGGGAATGCAAGGGAAGCTGACGTCATGATATGTCGACCCTTTTGAGATCACTGAGCATATTGGCAAGGTGGATTATAGGTTGGAATTACCTTAGGAGTTTACATCCATACATGACGTCTTCCATGTCTCCCAGTTGAAGAAATACAACTCAGATCTATCCCATGAGCTGATTTTGGAAGAGCTGGAGATAGATCCTGACTTGTCAGTTTTTGAACGGCCAGTGTAAATAGTGGAATTCCAAGAGAAAGTTCATTGAGGGAATTCTATTCATCCAGTCTAGGTTCTTTGGAATCATTGTAGTGATACACATGATACCTAGGAGTGTAATTCATGGTTTGAGGATGAGTACCCATTCTGGTTTTCCGATCAATCCGCTAGTTGACTTCCCAAAACAGAAAGTTTTTAGGGTGGGGAGAATTGTCACACCCATGTTCTTCATTAAAGGTACTTATATTTCTTATATTTTTATCCTAAAATCCCCCTATGTCTCCCCAAATCCCCCCCCCCCCAATTTTGGTGTATTTTGGATTTGTTTTTAGGGGAGAAAGGAGGGGCATGATTTAGGTGCACGATTTTCCAAACTGTGAACACAAATTGTGTTCCCATGTATAGGTTACAAAAAATGCGTTAAATGACTCATTTTACCTCCTAGGATTTATCCAAAATCTCCCCTTTATTCCCCTATTCTACCCTTTCATCCATTTTGGCCTCCCAAGAACCAAAAACCCTCCTTATAATATCATTTTGAAGGTGGATTTGGTGGAGGACCTTCACACAATCTCAAGGAAGTGTCTCTACCTCTTAGTTCCTCCCCTTTTCATGAGGTTTATTCCAATTTCCTCGAATGCCCAAATGACCTGAGGGTAGGGTTTCAAACCTAGGGTTTAACATTGGTTTTTCTTGGTCCATAATTTTTATTTTAATCTTGATCTACCTTCCTTGAGGTGCGGCGGTGGTGCGATTGAATTTTCGCACAAAGGATTCAAAGGTTTAACAATTTTGGTAGGTGATTCCATGTATATGAAATCCTTGTGACTTATCTTTCAATGTTTATGATATTTTCATGTTTATCTAATTTAATTATAGGTTCAAAAAAAAATTAGAGGCATTTGTAAAGAAAATGAAGTTTAAGTGCCATTTTTATGTGAAATAGGGGGGTTTTCATAGAAATATTTAACTAGCTCATTTGAGAATTCACTATAACTAATTAGTTGATTTTATTGAAATGTATTAGGGTTGTAAATCATGTTTTTATTGTTCATAAACTATGTTTTTTTCGGAAAAATCTGGTTTTGGTGACGTTTGTTAAGTAAACGAATTTCGGGTACCAATTTGGTGTTAACTTGGGTGTTTTATATGGCTATTTTATGTTATGCCTATTGGGTTTGTTTTATAACTCATTAAAGGGGTTTATAGAAATTTTTTGGGTTCTAAAAATTCTGTTTTGGTGAATGTGAGTATGCACATAGTGTTCAAAGTGGGGTTTTCAAGGGAATTTTGTGTGCAAAACATTGTTGGATTTTGTGAAGTTGTTTTATTGAAAATTAAAATGTTTTGTTGTGTGTTTTAAGTGGTATAAAGTTTGTATAGATACTCTATTATTTTTATGTGACCTTTAGTGGAGTTTTTATATGAAAACGTATTTATTTATCATGCTAAAATTCTTTGAGAACAAAGGGGTAAGCCCAGTTACCTAGGAGGGAAGATATGTACTAGTACGCTAGTGATCCGGATGGGTTTTGTCCCTGTTTCACCTAGCATTTTGGATAATGAAAACACTAACTAAACTATGTGGATGATTTTTTGGGACCACTAGGTTATGGGTATGTTTTATACTAGAGGGTTGTGCATCGTAAAGGATTGTGACATGGATTTTTTTACACTGAGGTATGAGGTACATAGGGCTTGATACTATATAGTTCCTAGGGGTGTTCCGGGTATTGGTGCTCATTGGATTTGTGGTATTTACCATTGTCTTAGGGTGTGTTTTTATATAAATTAAAATATCTAACATGTCATATTTAAATGTGTTAACATTAGGAATGATTTATTTTGAAAACTGTTTACAATTGAAAGTTGCATTTCTTGGAATTTATCGCCGCTTTTCTTTACATATTAAAACTGCATACTTTTCATGTTGTATTTCATACTCTTTGGAATCATTTGGTGGTATTCTGTTGGTCTTGTTATACCACCCTACTTACATCCCTTTGGTGTATTTATACTTTATTATGTTTGATTTAGGTAAAGGAATAGCCTTGGGTGAAGGTGGTTCGGGTTGTTAGTCCCCTCACATGGTGCAGTGTTGTGGAGACAACTTGGGGTTGATGATCCCTTGTCTTGTGGAGTCTTTGTGGCTGATTTTATGCTTTTTTTATTTATTATTGGACCATTTGTAATTTATTTAAACCCATATATTCTGATGTGTTTTCTGTTAAAGATTGTTTGTCATGAAAATTTCAGATTCATATTATTGGTTGTTTTTAATGTTTTATGCTTTCATACTCAGGAAAATCATTCCCAAACATAATTTATTGATAACTAGGAAATTGTTCCAGCCCATGGGGATAGTAAATTCCCTCCATAAATTGTCATGGGAGAGATTTGGTGCCGGTATTAGTAGCAACTCGATTCTGTTCATGACAATATAGGTCCCAACCATCTTGGTTATAATTTAACCACCATCACTAGTTATAATGTAACTATCATCCATGGTTATAATGTAACAAATTTCACATAATAAAAATCATACATTTTTATGACCTAATATCATAAAACATTCCCCATATTAGAACCCATGAAAGGAAATGGGTTTCATAAACATTTTTTCATAACATAACCTATGGAAAAGAAATATGTTTCATAATCAATTCATCATTCATCCAAGAATAACCCATGAAAAAATAAGAGGGTTTCATAATAATTTTATCAAGATATAACCCATGAAGGAGAAACATAAAAACAATATTTTCATCATAAACCATCCATATGAAGAATAACAATGGTATCATTGGATTATATCCCCAGTAAAGTATAAGTAACATAAAAGGATTCCATCTTAGGTAAAAAAGATTTTGAAAGATCACTTGGAATATATCATAAGGATAATAAAACTTATTTGAAATTAAAATTTTAAAACATAAAACATTTTTAAAATACATTTCATTGAAAATAACTTTGAAAACATATAATGGAATCCTTAAAAATCATTTAAAATATTTATTGGGGAAAATATCCTTTCAATTTTGAAAATAACATTTGTAAAGAAAAAAAATCATAAAGCATTTTAGAAATCATATTCTGTGAAAATAAACATTAAAATTTATAAATTAAATTTCAATACAAGGAGTTGGTCATGATGGTGGAAAATAGCGTTCTTTTTGTACACATTAAAACAAAAATTCCTTTCACATTTTGGGTAAAAAATGAAATGAATTGTTTTTTATAATGACATGAATATTAATTTAAAAAAACTGTTTAAAATTAAAAAATAGGTAAATATTCATTTAATAAATCCTTTGGAAAATTTTAAAACATTTTTTGAAAACATTTTTAGATAATAGGGATATGGAAGAAAAAGGGGTTTTCGACCAAAGAGAGAAATAAAGGAAGTTTACATTAAAAAAACATTTTTGGGTCATGATTACATAAATAGAGGAATGTGACAGGAAACCTATATTATCATGAAATAACTAGAGTAGAATATAATTAATTATTTTATTTATAAATAGATCATAGTATTTCATCATCAGAAGCATAAGCATAAACAATATCTATAAATGATGAGATTGTACTATAAAACCATTACAACTTTGATAACATTGAATCATAAGACCCATAAAATAATTAAAATAAATGAATATTAACATATAATGAGAATAAATAAATTCATGATATTATATTTCAATGTTTTGAATATACACCCCATAAAATAATAGTGGTTCATAACATAACATATGTCTCAAAGAAAAAAAATTGAGATAAAGACCCCTTACCACTTTATTAATCATTTGAATCGTAATAACCAATAAAATATAAAATTAAATGAAAATTTAAATATAATTAAAATAATTATATTCATTATATAACTTTTCAAAGGGTTAGTATATAAACCATAAAAAAGAAATGATTCATAAATTTTCATATATCTATTAGAAATAAAAGAGAGACTAAAAATCCATTGCCTTAAGTATCGAATTATTTTTTATACATTAAAACCTAATTTATAATAAATAAAAGTTTATTATAAATATATTATAGAACCATAATTATATTTATCATAACATATATTAATTAATTATTACATTTTATTACCCATTTATTAATAATTTCAGGATAAAGTCACGCTTCAGGCAATAACTGCTTTGTTTTTTTCATGTATGTTTTTATTTATTATTTTCGGTCCTCCTAATTTGATCATGGATCCGTAATATTTATAATTTTAACCATGATATTAATATAATATATATTTAATATATCTATATTTATATTATTCCATTAAATTCTAATATATAAAATGAAATACACCATTTATATAGACAGTAGGCCATATGTACACATGAACGTTGTTTCCATTTTCTTGATGGATTGAAGGAATTAAAGGAAAAAATATATAACCACTATATTTCCATTATAGAACCATTTTCATTTCATATGTATCACATATTTTTATTAAAACCATTCTTATTACATTCTACATAAAGAATGAATGAGTCACATCGCTGCACGAGGTGGTTGTCCACCTTACACACAAACGACGTTATAGTATTCCCAAGTAATGTAAATTAAGAAGGAACATGTCATATCATGATTAAATAATAATAATAAAATCACAAATATCGTATATAAACAATAAATCCACCATTATATCCATCCTTGATAGGTGGTTAAGGAAAACAAATAACAGCAGTTCATGCGGTGGTAGTCCATCAAACACATTAATATTGATTTTGTAACCCATTTGATAGATGGGGAGAAAGATTTAGGTTATTAAATTATCATAATAAAATCAAATTAAATTTAAAATAATGGTTTTATTATATAATCATTGTTTAATAATAATTTAAGGACATGGAGGAAGAGATAAAATAAAACACTTAGTTAGGGGTGTTACCTCTTCTTCAGACAACTTCTTATGGGTTCCACCAAAAGGATTATTAGGTTGGATTTATGAAAAAAAACATAGACTATTAGGGTGAAATTAAGGACTTAATAAATTTATTTAGGTAGTTATTTTTGAAATCAATGGGTTTTGGGAGTGTTAAGAGAGGAGGAGAGGGGGTGGCCTTTTATAAGTGAGGTGAGTGACACACTTGTAATTTTTAAAAGGAAAAGGTGTACCCATGACTTTCACATTGAAAAAGTATATAAGATGGTAAATTAGAAATACTTAGAGGTTATAAGGTATAAATATTTCAATAAAATTGGTGTTTAAAAATTTCTATTTCATTTTATCCCTTACCATTTTAGTTGGACCCCCGATAAAGCCATTTTCACCTTAATCGTTATAATTAATTTTTGTTGACTTCACAACTTATAATAGTCAAAAATTAAGTTTAAATTATTTAATAATATAAATTATTACGATTCAAAAAATGGATTCCATTTTTCCAAATTAAACTAACAGAAGTGAAAATTTTAATTTAAAATTTACAGCCACACGCACGATGAGAAAGTTGTTTTCTAAAGAGAAAATGGTCAAAATTTTATAGGGTTTTTATATAAAAATTATATATGAAAATTATTCCAATGAAATAAATTGTTATAATAGATATATAATTTTAAAAAAAATCAATAAAATTGACCTTAAAAATTCCTTAAACAAAAAAAAGTTATAGAAAAACCAGTATTTTCACAATTTATTGAAAAATTGATCTTTTAAAAAAAACCAAAAAAACCTCCTAATATAATTTTGAAATGATGATTTCAAAAATTAATATTATTTTTTCGAATTCATTTTATAAAATTTTAAAAAATTAATTTTAAAATAATTGGGGAAAATGTGACAAAATAGTTTTTTAGAAAAATGCAGTTTGAAGCATAAAATAGGATTTTTTCTTATATCATATATTAAAAATACATAAGTTGAATGTTAAAATTTTTATCAAATATATAATATACAAATTTAATTAAAATAATTCAAAAAAAGTGATTTGTATAATTTATTTATGTAAAATTTATTTTTTTCATTAAAATAATTTTTTCAGAAGAAGATTTTCTTTATTTTAATATAGTTTTTATTTTAATTTATAATTATTTTTCACTGAAAAATTAATTTTATATACACGGATAAACAAAATATTTTCATAATTTAGTTATTACAATTCATACTTATCATTATAATGTCTAGATGATAACTATTATTTTAAATCATAATATTTTAATAGTATGTCACATTTTATTTAAACATGGTGTTGTGAATAATGAAAGAAAAAAAGAAATGTTTTAGATAAAAAAATCTTAAAAGAGTGTTGTGTGTAACAAAAGATAAACTTAGTATTGCGTGTAATATAAAATATCAAAAATAACACATTTATTTAAAAAAAATTAACAAAATATTGTGGTTTTATAAAATGGGATGGAAGGAAAAACCTTACAAATTACATAAGGTTTTTTATATGCATACGTAAGGTTTTTTTCATATGCATTATATTTTTTTAGGTAAAAGTAAGGTTTTATACTTCATCATTTTTCTTGTAAAAAACACTAGGTCACCACTCTCTTGTACTAAATTCTATTTTATTTATTAATGCTCATACCATGAGATTAATTATCCATCCATCTGAGATAGAGATAATTATATTAAAATTTAAGAGGAATTTTTTCATGATATCATATCTACTTATATTAAATATTTGTGTGGATTTAATTATTTAGGTATTTTAATGGGCATCATGCCTAAGAGAATGGAGTCGTGGTGTGTGGATAAAAATAGCTAATTGATATTTAAATTTAGATATGGGATTTGAATCAATATTGGGGATTTAATTAATTCCAATATAATTGTAAATTAACACTCGAGTAAATCAAAAAATTGTCATTTGAGTTTTCTTATTAAAATATGGAATGTATATCTCACATGAATATTTAATGAATAAAAAAATTAAATTAAGTTTTTTTAATATCAAATACCAACTCACTCTGTAAACAGTAAATAATATAAATCATGTACAAAATCTTGATAAACATCACAACTCGAGAAAGTGTTGATAAATATATACAGCCAAAATATGTAATAATAAATGAATGTGTCAAGTATAAAAACTGGATCCCCCATGGTTAGATCATAAATTTGTAATACAGATAGAATAAAATAAACCTAGGGAAAATAAACTATCCCCAAGTGGACCATTGTACTACCTATTTCCATTATCCAACTCTTACCTAGGAATCATGTAACACCCCAAGATTTTTCAATTTTATTCAAATAAATTTAATAAATTTAATATTTTTCAATTCAATAAATACTAATATTATCTATAATTACATGAAACATCATGTTTCTATTACCTTACATGAAATAATGAGTTTATCTTGCATTACACACAACATTGACTTTAAGTAAAACATGCCATACTATTCAAATATTATTGTTTAATATGATAATTGTCACCTAGACATTAGAATGGAAGGTATAGATAATATTAAATAATTTATTTAAATATATGGTTATCACATGTATATATAATTAATTGTTTAGTGACTAATTAATTATAAATGAAAATAAAAACAATTTGAAAATAAATTAAATCTTTTTCTGAAAAAAAATGTTTTTATGTGCGCAAATGCGTTTTACCTCAATAAATTAATGAAATAATTTTTTAATGAATTATGTTAATGGAATTTTTATATTATATATTCAATAAAATCTTTAACATTCATCTGATGTTTTTTCTAGACAAGATATAATAATAAATACAAATTTACACTTAAAAATGTATATTTCTAAAAAGCAGTTTTGTCACCTTTTACACACTTATTTTTTTTTTGAATTTTAAAAAATATATTTGAAAAATATATATTTAATTTTGAAATCATCATTTAAAAATTATATTAGGCTTATTTTTTAATAATTATCCTAGAAGATAAATTTTTCAATAAATAGTGAAAAAACTAGTTTTTATTAAGAATTGTAATTTATTTTAAAGAATTTACAAATTTCCAAATCATTTTATGATTGTTTAAATGGTAAAATAAGTTCAATAATATATATATATATTAATCCAATTTATGTAATTTTAATCAATTTAAAATTTATTTTTTATATAAAAACTTTCTAAACATTTGATCATTTTCTCTTTGGAAAACCACTTTCTCGTTGCATATGGGTGATTAATTTTAAATTATTATTTTTCTAATTATATGAATGAATTTTGGAAAATTTTATTCCGTGTTTAGAATAATTTTTTTATATTATCTAATATGTTATGATTAATTTTAGACCATGATTTATAGTACAATTTGTAAAATTTATTTACTGTGATTAAGGTAATAATGGTTTCAAGAGGGGTTAAACTAAAAAGATAGTTGTTAAAAATGACCCAAATCATTTACCATATCCATTTTGACCATATTTTTAACTTATATCTTCTAGGTTTGATAATAAACCATTTATGATCCAATTTTAATGTGAAAAACTTGGGTACCCCTTTTTCATTTAAAAAATTACAAGTGTTCCACTCACCTCACTTATAAAAGTCCACCCTCTCTCCTCTTCTATTCACACTTCAAAAACACATTGGTTTGACCCAGACCTACCCAATTAACTTATTTACAACTATGCTCTCATATTATAATCCATAATTTTTTTTATAAATCTAACCTAGTAATTATTTTCGTGTAATCCAAATAATGTTATCCGAAGAAGTGCAGGATCAAAGATTTATGAAGGATGTTGAGACCCATGGTAAGGGATTTCCATATCACTTTGCTAGTTTTATGAGAAAAATTCTATATTCACCACCTATTTATTTTATTTGGGGTATATAAATCCTATTAATATATTTTATGATTATTATCTTGAAAATTATTGGCATTTACATATCTATTTGAGAATATCTCTTTCATGGGGTTTACAGTTAAAAAGTTACCAAATCAGTAACAGATGTTTGTATCAATTTTCATTCTTTGAGACTTATATTGTGTTATGGAACTATATTATTTTATTAGGTGAATATGAATCCACTTTTATATGTAATATCATGAATTTACTCACTCTCATGATATTTTATTTATTATCATGTGTTTTTTATGGGGCCTATGACTCAATGTTACGAAAGTGAGATGGGTTTTTGATACAATATCATCTTTTATCAATATTAGTTGTGATTATATTTATGATTGTAAAATATTTGAACCATCTCTCAAGAAACTCATTACTTTTCTTTACTAATTATAATCTCATGATAATACATATTTTCCCTTAATTGTTTCCTCTTTATGTACTCAAGAGTTTTAAAGGAATGTTTTAAAGAAAAATCAACTTTATTTCTATTTTCTGTAAAAAATCATATTTTTATTCCAAAAAACATGTCTTAAAAAAGTTTTTAATTATTTTAATAATTCATGAAATGATTTATAAAATACATTTTTACTGATTTTTTTCTTTTGGGAAATTGTTTGGAAAGGAATATTTATGTCTTTTCCAAACAAGGTCCAATTGGATTTTAACAAAAATGTGAAAGAAATATTTGTTTTAACATGTATGTAATGTAAATAATTTTCCACCATAATTAAAAATAAATTTTCTAAATATTACATTATAATTTTCAATGATTATTTTCAAAAAACGTATTTCCAAATTTTTTTATGAATTTTTAGATTTAAAAACATATTTTTAATGAAAAGTTATTTTCCTCAAGAAATGTTCCAAGTTTCATTTAAATATAATTATCTATATAAGGTGAAATAATTTTATGTTTCCTATGATTTATTGGGGATATGATCCTAGTATAACATTATTAATATTTCTCTAAATGTTTTATGTTTATGATGAAAATATTTTTAGGAAAATAATTTCTTTTCCATGGGTTATACCATAATGAAATGTATATGAAACCGAATTTTTTCCATGGATTATGTTATGATATCATGATTATGAAACTCATTTATTTCCATGTGCATGATGTGATGGATGTTTTATGATCTTTTGTAATTCACATGTATAGTTTTCATTACGTGGTTGTGGTTATGTCATAACCAAGGGAAGTGGCTACGTTATAACCAAGGATGATGGTTACATTATAACCACGATGGTTGGGACCTATATCACCCTCCAATGTATTGTGTAATTATTAATGTCATATGAGATCAAAGGTTATATAGAAGTTTATACCAAGACCAAAATGGGTTATATGGAAGGGTATTCCAATCCTAAAAGATGTTACATAAGAGGTTATATGAAGCTCCAAGCAGGGATAGGGGTGGCTAGCCCAAGAGTTACATTCTATAAATATATTTGTGGGTATCCTTGATATAAGAATTTCTATGCTTATGCACATTCCATAAATCTATGTCTTATGACAATGTTATATTCTCGTGGATTTTTTATTTGATTACATTATGATTCATGTCCTATGAACTAAAATAATTTATGTCATAACTCATGTTTATGATATATTATATGCAAGGTATAGTTATAAAATGTTATTCTCATGTCATCATACCCTTATGTTAAGGATATATTGATATCTACTTTGTTTACCGTTAAAGTTCATCTGATCTAACCCTTTATTGTGTTTCTTTTCCCTATGTTTTGATGAAACAAATTATCTATGATATGTTTAATAAGGACTCCAGTTATGATGAACATAGTGGGAGATAACGTAGCTCACTTATGGAATAGTTATTTAAATGTCCAATTTTCCAAGGGCACCAGACCTAAATGATTCTGTCATAGATCATTATGTTATGTGCTGAATATTTATTTATTAATATGTAATAATTAGGTATGAGAAGTTTGGATCTTTACAATTTTCATCAGAGCAAGGTTTAGTTAACCTTTCGAAAGTAGGATGGGGAAACATTAGTGAGATACCTAGGGATATTTATAATGATATTTTTTGGATACTTAAAGGATAAGTCTAAGTATAATTATAAGTATATGAAAATGTTTAGGAATTTTGGTAAAAGATAAAGCTCGTGGTTTCAAAGAAATTACATCCATGTCTTGATAATATGAGTGGGAATGGTTCCAGAATAGATGTTCCTAGAGTTAATAACTCTAAAAAGGTGCATAAGGATTTTCTAGAACATTAACTAGTACATGATAACGAACCTTACTACATTCATAGTTTGAAACTCTTGGGGGATATGTTTTGAGAATTCAAAAAAAAATAACTATCATGAAGGATTTAAATATTGACCATGAATGGCCTAGGTTAAGCCTAAGGCTTCATAGATTAAAAACATGGTGTCATGATTTATATATCCTATAAATGATATTTGATGATTATAGGTTTTTCCATTATTATTGGAGTTTCTATCACTATTCTATTTGGTTTTATTCAATGGATGGAACTCGAAGGAACTATGTTAATACTAAATGCAATAAAAAATTAAATTATTATCCTCTAGAGAAACTAAATGTAATGGGATATGGAATGAAAACCCTTATTTCTATTCTCACACAACATTCTCAAGATATGAATCATGATAAAATTTCAAATAATGAAAGGATGGAACATTGTTTCGCTGAGTCCCTTATAAAGTAACGTAACAACATCTAACTATTAGTATCATGGAAGGTAGGGATCAAATCTAAGAGAAGGAAAGCTACATAACCAAATATAGTAATAAAAGTGTAAGAAATAAAACTAAATAGTGGGTGTAGTGACGGTGATGATGTCGATGGAATAAATATTGAGAACAAAAAGAGGAAAAATGATAGAGGATAATAAAGAAGAACAAGTTTGGGAAAAGAACTAAAGAAAAGTAAATTGGATGGACGACAAGCTTATTTTGGAATATATTTATTTATTTTTAATTTTATTCTAAACTAGATACAGTCACTTTAGGACCCAGATAAGTATTTGGAAAACTTTATGTAGTGTCCAATCTCTGGGTTAGAGGAGCCTTCATATTTTCAACGTAATTCTTATTTTACTAACTCATTGAGGCACCCATGTAGCCACTTATAATGGGGAATATTCTATTCTCAGTTGTACTTGTAAATAAAATGTTATTAATTAACCTAAACCCCCAAAAACACTTCAATGAGTTCGATAGTTAAGGATTATAAATACTTGATCAATGAGAAAAGGGTAGACTTTGATAACCCCTAACACCCAACTAAGGTAAAAATATTAACCAGCTCAAAATCATCCACCCACACTTGGATTAGAGAACTATATAAATAAAGATAATTATTATATTCAATATATTATTTAAAATTATTATCAGAGGAATAATATAAATACAAAGAATACCCACAATATGGCTTCAAAAACAAAAACAAAAACTATGTTTCTCAATCTCCCCTTTTCCTTATTGCCTTTGATGTTATCTACCTTCCCATTTGACCCTAGGATACTCCTATGTGTTCTAGTATCATCCTTATTTTTTACCTCCTCCTCGTATATATTCATTCCAAGTTTATGTTTTCTGATGGAAACTACCTCCTGATAGTTGTTCACCAACTCTCACCTGCTTCCTTGAAACTGCTTCTAACCACCTCACATTATTTTGAAAGGAAGATAATCTATATATCTAGTAAAAAATACATTTGTCTACATGATTGAAATTTTATAATGTTCACATAACCATTTGGGTCAACATAGTATAATTATTCTACATAGACATTTTCATCGACAAGAATGATTTCCCATGTACTCTTTTTCTAAGTATCCATTCAGTCTGACATTGATGATTCTTCACATAGTGGTTCCCTTCCATTTAGGCATTTTTTATGGTAGTTATTTCAGAATTACATATCCAAACATGCCACCTAGCTATTTTTTTACGTAGTCGACTCTCCATGTAGTTGTTTCCCTTTATGTAGACGATTCATTAACATAGGCATTTCTAACATAACCTTTTCCTTTTACAAAACTAATTGGTCCTACATAGATGACTCTCCAAATAAGAATTTCCCTTTATATAGTTGATTATATTTATGTATATGATTATTCATGTAATTTTTCCCTTCCACATAGAAATTTGCAACATATTCATCTCCCATTACATAGAAAATTTGGCCTACATAGTTGAATCTCGATGTAAGAGATTGAGGCTCAAAAACATAAATTTTAGTGTGGACTTTGTCAATGTTAGAGTTTGACACAATGTATATCATTCTCAACATATCCGAATGATCCACATTATCTATTTAGACCTTCTTCTCAATTTCTTCCACTAAATTCAAAACGTCTTGCACTAGAGTCACTATAGATTGAGAAAGATGTCTTCTCCTCCAAAAATTATTTTCCCAACCCTGAGATGTGTTCCCTCCATGATCATCTCTTAAAATGGAAACTTCCTTACTTAAACAATGACATAAAGTGAAAATTTAAGGGTCAACATTAAGAAACAACATAGAATGTGGGCTATTGGGTGGCTCAATTCACATTGCATCACATTTCACTATATTCTTCAGTAGCACCCATGTTGCATCTCTTATCAAATAGGGAGCATAGAGGCAATGAAGGCTTTAACCACATCTACATTAGCTAACCTCAAGAAATAAACCCTGGAAATGTGTATATGAAAGTTGATACGAGGCAAGAACAGTTTCATTTACATCCCTCAACAAAAAATTTAGATTTGAGGAATTCAACATCAAAGTAATCTTGGGAAAATTCCAATTTGAATATGATCCAAATAATAGAACTTGATATAAAAATGTTTTAGTTATTCTCTTTTTTATTTCATTATAATTATTGTACAAAAAAATTTAACTGCTCTTAGTTTTTATTCATGAAGTAATTTTTTTCACAATATCCTTAGTTAAATTAATATTGTAGTTTATGGGAATAGTAAAACAATAAAAAATAGGAATTTACATTTTGAAAATCAATAAATAACAATTTTTGATAGATTTTTTTCAGACATGTAAATTCTCTAGTATAAGATTAATTTAACATTAAAAACTTATTGAATTAATGAAAATAGATGTGGAAAAGTGTGAAAGAATGGTTCCACATCATAATAACCACCATATTTTTGTGGTTCCACTAATCAAATTATCTTTGAGTAATGGAATAATACCAATGAAATTATAATTTTCATCATAAATTGTTTAGAGTCTGAAAAATTTATTTTGGTTATCTATTGTTTGGAAGGAGAAGCAGATTAATAGTGGAAGCTTCTTAGGAATATGAGTCAAGAAAATGTAGTTGATGTTTGAACCAAGGATGCTCATTTCTAATAATGGAGGTTGGTTTATATTTGTTTTCAATCACTAGATAAATGACTAGATAGTTTGCAAAGAATCAGTTTATTCGTTTGAGGCTAAAATCAGTATTGAAGGTTACGTAGTTTCCCAGTGTTTATAAAATTTTTGGGCCTCAAAAATGGGGATTTTGGTAACTATTTGAAGCGATGGTACGTGGTGAAGGCAATCGGTATGCGGTAATGGTGTGTGATATGCAGTAAAGTCATGAAGTACACAGTGAAGGCATACGGTATGTAGAATAGTGCGCAAAACTGAAAATAGTTCGCAGTGATGGTATGCGGTGAAGGCGTACGGTATGAAAAATGTTGCCGAAAATGGTTCGTAGCGATGATACATGGTGAAGAAATGAATTACACAGACCAAAATACATAATATACGTGGAAGGTTAATGGTACAAAATAATGGTTTAATGTTTAGAAGATTTTAGTATATGGGGGAGGTTAACAGTACGTAGATGGAGTTTAGTTTACAGTGAAGATTGTCCCACATTGAAAATTTGTGTAAATTAGATTACCAAAATTTGCGGAGTTATGTGCTTATTTAAGGATCAGTAACCCCCTATTTTAATGGAAAATATTGGAGATCAAAATTTTTGGAAGAAATTCGGTGAA
The DNA here is from genome assembly GCA_963277665.1 of Viscum album. Taxonomy (NCBI): domain Eukaryota; kingdom Viridiplantae; phylum Streptophyta; class Magnoliopsida; order Santalales; family Viscaceae; genus Viscum; species Viscum album. Next base: position 1,401,053,732 of record OY728156.1, on the reverse strand, counting down.
GTCCAAAGTGGTACATAGAGGAGAAGACTGTACGCAGAGAGAATATCCATGTATGGAAAACAGTTTGTAGAAGACAGTGTGGTTCACGCAGGAAGCTCTTGTAGAATGCGGCCGAGCAAGGCATTATGCAGAGAAAGATGGTACATGGAGGAGTGGAGAAGTACGCAGAGTAGGGAAGTATGTGAATAAGGATAGTTCATGGAGGAGTTGGATGATATCCGAAAATAGGTGGACAGTATGTCTAAATAGCTGGATGGTACGCGAAAACAGCAGTTATACATGAAAACTGAAGCGGAACGCTGAAACAGCAGCAGTACATAAAACACCCAAGGAATCCAGAAAATTGACCAAATTAGTTTGTGAAATAATTTTCCATAACATATCAGTGTATGAGAAAATAAATTAAATCTGTAGGTGATTATGAGACTTCAACAGAGCATCCATATATAGTTGAGGATGCATGATCTAATACTAAACCATTGAAGCAAACTTTAAGTTGTTAAATTGAGTGAAACTTCTTCTAAACCGGTGATCAAGGGGGAGTCAGTGGAAGTGATCTGAGGGACACAATTTGATATCTCTAAAACCTTTTAAAGGTAGTACACCTAGCACAGAGTGACTATATTAAACTCTTGTAATCCACAACTTGTGAAGATTAGTATTTTTTGGTATAACTCACACACTGTCGACATATGCTCCTTAGACATAGCCCTTAGTGGTGAACCAAGTAAAATTGTTTTATTGTTGCTTTTCATCTGATTGTTTATTTTATAAACATCCTCTTCAGACAAGTTTAAAAGGTTCCTACTAACGTAAGAACAAGATCTATCAGTTTAAATGAAAAGTTGTCACCAAGATTCTCCCCTTCCCTCTCAAGGTATTCCGAGGTACTTCAATTTACTCTATATAATGGGATGAGTTGAAGAGTATATTTTTTAGTATGTACTTCTCTTTTATTATAAAAATAAGGATGGAGAAGTAATTTATTGAGATGAAATAGAATGATAGTGAATCTATTCATTCCAACAAAGAAAACATTACAAGAATTTCATGGTACAATTTTGGTTTAATCATCAACCCCGAAAGAAAAATAGATCAATTCTTTGTTGGATAAAGACCAATTCTATGAAAGGTGTTGGCTATAAGAGACTTTATTAGATATAAAGTAATAATTTTACATGCACTGAAGGTAGAAATGGAAACATGATATTTTGACCATTCCAATGGTTTTGATACGAAGAAGAAGATTGATTCTGATGAGAACTCAAATAAATCCCATGGTGGAAAAAAATTTCAATCACCTACTTGCCAGTAATTTGGGAAGAATAATTCAAGTGAAATTATGGAAGGAATAAGAGGGAGTTAAAAGTTTGGTATTTCTGTCCAATAAGAAAAATAATGTAGAAGTGATGTGAAGAGGATAGTTAATGAAATGAATGGAGAGAGAGAGCTCCACAGAGTTCACTTCCAACACTCCAATATTTCAAGTGCATAGAGTTTGGGAATTATGCGAATCAATACCCCAATATAACAGATAATGTGGATGATAATCCACAACATCCTTTGAAGATAAATTATAAAGGTAAATATTTTTCAGTCATAATGGACGAAGGGAATCATGATAATTAGGGAACACTTATCCTTCCCTCCTTAGTTGGGAATTTCATGTTTGATTTTGTATGAACGAGCCGTATGAAAATATTATTGTCAGTCCTTTAGTGGAATTTCATGTGATTATCTCCCTCTATATGGATTTTGGAATAATGAAATCACATTTTATATTCTATCAGTACAGATATGAACACAGGCTTTCAATTAAAATATTTTTATATAAGATAAAATCTTATATGAGGAATAATGGGTGAATTAACTTTTGGAAGGGTATATATCTCCATGTAAGATTATCTTAATAGTTATGGATTCTATTATGGGTTTATAATTTTAAGATTGATCATAGATTTTAGAGTCTTTAAATCCCCTTCTGAGGATTTATGTGATGGAAGTTTATCAGTACTAAGGATATATTAAGAGACATTTATGGAAATACAAAGCTTTTGTTTTGTATATGTTTTAGTGAAACAGTTATTTGATGAAGAATTAATTTACACATTGTATATATATGATTAAAGGTAATGGTAACATTTAGGATTTATCTTATCAGTGATTTTGAGGTAATTATCGGTACTAATTAATCACCTTACGAAGTTAGCACACTTTATTGCTACTAGAGAATATTTATCTCTGGATATGCTTTCCAAAATATACATTAAGGAAGTGGTAAGTTTTCATGGAGTTCTATATTCAATTATATCTTATAGGTGTTAAATGTTTACCTCATATATTTGGAAAAGTCTTCAGCAAGCTCTTGATGCAGTGTTGTGTTTCAAGACTATGTATCATCCTCATACATATGGTTAGTTTGAGAGAACAATTAAAACCATATAGGATATGATAATACATTGTTGAATTCATTTAAATGGTGGTTGGGATAAACACCTCCCTCTTGTTGATTTTTCCTAAAATAATATATTTTACTAAATTATTTAGACGGATCCCTTTGAATCCCTCTATGGAAATAATTATAGAACTGCAATGTTCTAGAATAAAGTTGGAGAAAGTGATCTATTATCACATAAGATAGCTGATGAAATTGAGGACATTGTTAGAGCCATTAAAAATAACATAAGGGAAGTATAAAGTCAAATGAAAGGTTTTTTATAATCATCAATTTCATGTAGAATTTTATGTTAATGATAATGCGTTTTTATGAATTTATCTATGGACGAAAGAATGGAAAACTAATCCTTAGGTATATCAGTACCTGTAAAATTATTGATCTTATCGAGACCATAGCTTATCATCTAAAACTTACACCTGACCTCTATCAAGTTCATGACATGTTCCATGTATATATTTTTAGGAAGTACATACCTTAATCATCACATGTACGAAACCTAAAGGTCGTACCACTGGAGCGTGTTCTTTTCTATAAGGAACAATCAGTTGAGATACTGGATCATATAGAGGAAGTTCTCTAAAACAATACAACTCATATGGTCAATGGTTTGCGGTGAAACCACCGTCTTTAGGAAGTTATGTGGAAGCCTGTTGATGTAATTATGTATATTTATCCTGATTGTTTGGTACAAAATTGTCAAATTTTGAGATACAAATTCATTTTAATAGGGTTAGAATGTAACACCCCAATATTTTGTGATTTTTTTTCAAATAAATTTAATCTTTTTAATATTTTGTGTTAAACAAAACATAGATTTTATATTGTATTAAAAAAATCACTGAGTTTTTCTTATGTTACATTCATTACTAAGTGTAGCTTACATTACATGTGACACAAAGTTTAATGGAAAAGCGACCTATTATTAAAATATTATTATTTATTATGATTAGTATCACCTAGTAATTTGAATGGTAGGTATAAATAGGATTAAATAAATTATAAAAATATATTTTTTAAACATGTATATATAATAAATTATATTGTGATCAATTAATTGTGAATGAAATTAAAAATCATTTGAAAAAAAATGAAATATTTTTCTGAAAAACTATTTTTTTGTACACAAACATGTTTTACTTAAATATATTAAAAAAATTACTTTTGGAAAATTATTTTAATTAAATTTATATATTATTTAATAAATTAAATGTTTAACATTCATCTTTTCTGTTTTCTATTCAAGAGACGAGAATAAATAAAATTTTACACTTAAAAACTATATTTTTATAAAAAGTAGTATTATCACCTTTTAAAATATTATTTTAAAATGACTTTTGGAAAATATAAGATTTTTTTTGGAAAAATTAAAGTCTTTTTAGAAATAAAAATGTCACAATTATCTTTGGGTGAATTTTTAAGAATTTTATGATTTGATAAATTTTTTGATGAATAGTAAAAATTACATATATTTATTAAGAATTTTCATTTCTTTTAAAGAAATTAAAAACATAAAAAAATAGGTGGTTTTAAAGGTAAAATTAGTTCAACTATATATCTACTAATTAAATTTAGGTCATTGTAATCAATTTCATATTGAATTTTGATATAATTTTTTTAAACTTTTGCACATTTCCTCTTTTGAAAACCACTTTCTCCTCGCATATGTAAGATTAATTTTAAATTTTTTTTTAAACTTTTGTGAATGGAATTTTTAAAAATGGATTAAATTTTTGGAATCATAATAATTTATACGATCTGATATGTTGAACAATAAAAATCATTTATCACGGTAAAGGTAAAAATGAGTTTATTGGGTGTTAAACAAAAAATGTAAGGGTTAAAAATGACCCAAAATATTTCAAACACCCATTGGATAGAAATATTTTGACCTTATATCTTATATGTTATATAATATATGGTTTTGATGCCTTTTTCCATGTGAAAAATATGGGGAAAACTTTTTCTTTTCAAAAATTACATGTCTGACACCCACCTCACTTATAAAATGAAAATCCATATCCTCTCCTATTAACACATTCAAAACCAATTGGTTCAAGAAATTCCTACCCAAATCACTTAATTAATTCCATAATATCATCCTATAATACTTATATTGGTCAAAAATCATACCTATAAATTCTTTTGGTGCAAACCAAAAGATGTTTTCTAGAGAAGGGGAGGTTCAAATGTGTACTAAGGAAGACGAGACATATGGTAAGAGATTTTCATATCACTTTTTACTTATATGGAAAAAATTCCTCATTCACCACATATTTATTTTATATGGCATATATAATACCCATAAATATATTTTATTATTATTCTCCTAAAAATTATCAGGATTTACATATACATTTGAGGATCTCCGTTTCACGGGGTTTACAATTCAAAAGTTATCAAAGAAGTTAGGGGTTATTGTCAAAATTTTCCTTCTTGAAGACATATGTTTTGTAATGGACCTATGTTGTTTTTATTAGGTCTACATACATCCCCTTTGATGTGTAATATCACGAATTTATTTACTCTAATGATATTTTATGTTTTATTGAATGTTATTATTTCATGGTGCTTACGATTCAATGTTACCAAAGTGGTAAGGGTTTTGTGATGCATCTCTTCATTTATTAGGATTGCTTAGGATTATTTTTATGAGGATGAAATCTTAAAATAAATATCTCAATAAAACAATGAATTTTCTTCTCCTCTGTTTATGTCATTGGAATACATGTTTTCCATTCATTATCCACTTTTTATGTACTCAAGAGTCTAAAATATTTTTTTCAAGAAAAATCATCTTTATTTCTCTTATATATAAAAAACACATTTTAATTCAAAAAACCATTTTTTATAAAAAAATAAAAAATGTTTTAATAATTCTTCAAATTATTTATTAAATATATTTTAACCTATGTTGGACTTTTTGAAAAACGTTTTGAATGGAATTTATATGTTGTTTTCTAAACAAGGTCAGTTTGGATTTTACTGAAAATGTGAAAGGAATATTATTTTAATGTGTATCACATGTATGCAATTATCTACCATCATGACCACTCAATATTTTAAATTTTACATAATAAGTTTCAATTATTTTTTCAAATAAAGTAATTTTAATAACATTTTATGAATTTTTAGTTTCAAAATGTGATTTTTAATGAAAAGTTATTTTCCTCAATAAATGTTCCAAGGGTCTTTTAAAAAACTTTTTCCATATAATATGGAATCCTTTGATATTACTTATGATTTATGAGGGATATTATCCAAGTATATAATTCTTATTATTCCTCAAAATAGTTTATTTTTATGTTGAAAAGATGTTTATGAAACCAATTTCTTTTCAATAGGTTATAACATGAAGAAATTTATATGAAACCCATTTATTTTCCGTTGGTTATGGAATTACTTAATTCCTATTAAACCATTTTTATTTTAATGGGGTTTGATATGATGGATGTTTTATGATCTTTTGGCACACACATGTGCAATTTTCATTATGTGACGGTGTTTATGTTATAATGAAGGACAATGGTTATGTTATAACCATGGAAGTTGGTTATGTTAGAACCATTGAAGTTGGTTATGTTATGACCAAGATGGTTGGGAACCACATAAACCTCTAATGAATTGGGTGATTATTAATGTTATATGATATCAAAAGGTATATAGGAGGCTATCCCAATCCCAAAAGTGGGAAAATGGGAGGGTATCCCAATCCCAAAAGGGGGTACATGAGAGGTTCTCCCAAGCCTAAACTAGTATTATGGGTGGTTTTCCCCAACCAAAAATATTATGAATTTATTTTTGGGTTTCCATAACATAATATTTTCTATGCTTATATATATGCCACAAATTTATGTCTTGTACCAATGTTTTATTCTTATAGATCATTTTCTTTGATTAAATTATTATTCATGTCTTATGGTTTATGAAAATTTATTCCATGACTCAATTTTATGACCTATGATATGCAGGGTATGGTTTTCAAATGTAATCTCTATGTTCGCATATCCTTATGCTCATGATATTTTGATATATCCCTTTTTTTTACCCTTATTTGGAATCTAAGCTCACCCTTTCTTATGTTTCCTTTACCTAGTTTATGATGAGAGTTATTATGTATGGCATTTCTAAGAAGGGTTATAGTTATTTAAAATAAAGTGGGAGATTAGGTTTCTCACTTATGAACCAGTTTTTTATGTATCTATGTTGCAACATATTAGATCATATAAATTATTCACCATGGGTTTATCTATAACACAACCAATTAAAAAACCATAACATAAAATAACCATTAGAAAAATATATCATTTAATATTTTTATTCCATGGAAAAATCCTAATTCCAATAGCCAAAATCATTTCAAATCATTATTTCCAATATCAAGTCCATTTTTCCATTTGGAATAAAATTTATAAAATATTGTTTCATATTACCATTTCAAAATCCAAACCAATATACCAATATAAAATACAATTTAAAGTTACAATTCCTAATTAATTCTCATATTTCATTTTCGAAAAAAGTTTCCAATTCTAATTCCTATTTCAAAAATGTTTTGTCTTTTTCAAAAAGTAAACATTCAATTAAACTACATCCATTGTCATTTATAAATTTTAATTAAACATTATAATATCTATAATTTCCAATACATCGCTTTAATTCTACAGCATTATACAACCCATGCCTTATAGTATCACACTTACAATTACGTTAGGTTTGATTCAATATCCGGGTCAAATTCACATCAAAATTTGATAGTAGTGAAGTTCAATTTCACAAACATCATTTAAAACTATGTTTCTTATTAATAATTTAAAACTTAATTTTGTAATTTAATGAAATTGAGACAATTTATGGTTATTTCCCCTAGTAATTGTTCCACTTTTAATTACCATTTCCTAAAGTCGGAGGAATGTTAAATGCATTATTTAACTAAGGAATCTAGAACTCAAATAATTGATTTAAATCAAATCATAGCATTGTGGAAATTTCATGAACACATAATAAATACTATTTATAATAAGAAACTATTATGGTAAAATATATGGTAACACTTAACTCAACCTTAGAGGTACCAACTCATCTTATATTGGCCTTCGGTTTAATATAAAATTAAAGATATAGAGAAACCAATCAAAAGTCCTGAAAATTATGCATAACCCACATAAATGTCATGATAACACTTGATGGTGAAAGAAAAAATGAAAGGGAGGTATGGGACTCTTAGACTCACCTATATCCCTCCAAAACATCTAATAAAAAGGAAAATTGACAAGATCTATAAGAGATCTCGTGGAAAAGGAGAGGGAAAGTAGGGATCCTGCACTACTAGAATTTGGAAAAAAGCATTCTAAATTAGGGTTATGAAGAAAGGGGTGATGGGGTGAAATATACCAGACAATCCATTTTAAAAAAAGAATAACAGAACCCTTCACTGGATATTGATGGTATCCCCATCCATCTGGTGATCCCAAGTAGAACTATCACCTCAATGGAAGTCCACCCACTAGCCAATGGGACTACAATAACATGCTACAATACTGGATACTCTCTGGTCCTTGATTTACTATATTAGCCTATCTAAACCTAAATTCATGTAATAAAACACCATATTGAGAGGTCCATACTGTTATAATACCATTATGACATAGAGTTAAAAATTTAGACCATCCACTAATTAAAAATTCAAGCTTTTACTCAAATTAAGAACAGTTATACGAGCACGATCATTACAATATCTTCCATATAACAATTATTATATGAAAAAAGGTTATATTTTTTACCCACCCACATCTATTGTTATATTCTGTTCATCATTTTAAAGATAAAAACCATATTTCCATCCCAAATACCTAAGGCTTGTCTAAAGAACAACCTCAATCCTAAGGTTCTTTGACTGCCAAAACTCAATCAAACACATATCATCATTATTGAAACATTGATATGGAGCTTAGATTATCCCATCTAACATAAATAATTATAGATTTATCATCTAATTACCCACTGGGCCTATGTTTCTCCCCACTATATGCTTTAGTTTAACATTATAAACTCTTGATTCATTGGTTCCTTTTCAATAAAAAATGACTACTGAAACACAACACATGTGTACCAACAAGATGATCAGTAACGTTTCCAAATCACAACAAATGAACACACATGAAAACACCTGTTAAACACCAACACCCATACTAATTCCCAAATTCCAAATAGGGATGGATACCCAGCTTTCATCCAAGCATTATATAGGAAAATACCATAATTTTCCCAAAATCTAGGGTTGATTTCCAAAAATCATCCATCATATCCAAAATACCATGCTAGCTGTGGACTTCAACTCACTATAGCCAACTACACACATGAACACTAGTCTTATCATCCTCATTCGACTTGTCTTGGTATTTTTTAACTCAAATAGATGTGGTGATACTTATTTTACAAAACTACAAATCCTTCATGCCCAAAGGAATCCAATATTACCCTAAAAATGTTCACTGGATTCCACACCAGACCCCTGATGACATCCCATGGTTAGATCTTAACCATCCAAAACAATTGTTGTGTCCTGGAACACACCAACATTACTACAATGTAAGCACCATTAGATCACATTAATTATTCCCTAATCTTGATTCCAATGGCCATTCTCTACTCACAATCACATATAATTTTATGATCTAGAATATTTTGAAGAACCCAGGTACTTATCTCATTTATCCTTCACCAAATTCCTGATTTTGCAATGACCACTCCTCTAACAGTTCGACACACGCATGAAAATTCCAGTCTATGGGTTATAACCCCATGATCAACAAGTCATTCCCCACCATAGAAGTTTCATTTTCATCAATTAACTTGATAGATTTAGAGGACCAATACCCCATTTTTTATATAACTCAAGGATTGGATGTGGATGTACCGCTCTCACCAGAGTAAAGAAATAAAACATCATCTACCTCATATTCCCAAGTTATGAGAATGACCTCCACAATATATGCTGATACCTAATCTATAATGAGGACCTTGACCTCTGATAGTTGATGTTGAAATACCCAACATTTGACCTTATATATACCACACCTTGAGAGTAACCTCCAAGGTTTCATCTTAAAATGTTGTGTGTCTCTATTTTGATCCACACTCCATGAATCTAATGACCTTTGAAACCTTCATATGGTTCGAACCTCAGAATTTATGCCATTTTATTTTGATCCCTTCATGATTTCACATCTCACTAGAGGGATATCTCAACTCCCATTCAACATCCTCAAGATTCCCTAACAAAAATATTCTTCTAAACTCCTGGTAACCTCTCTTCGAGAGGGACTCGTTAACCAAAACCTGTTACAACCTCATGGATTCCTTCTAATCAGTCATGAAATAAATCTCATTAAGTCACTACTACCACCTAATCTCTTGAGCTTCATTGAGACTCAAAATATTTTCAATAGAATGAAAATTATTTTATTTACTAATCCAAAACCCTATAATCCTCACACATAGCTAGGGATTATCACCTTTTCATTACTAAAATGTAATGGTTGATTACTCTTGATCCTCCTAATTATAGAACCCAAATGGCACTATGAATCTATAGCACAAAATTGACACCTTAGTCTCATCAAAACCCCAAGGTTACATTATCCCCTGTGACATTTCACTAAACAATAACTGATATTCAATGAGTTGAAGATTTATAGAACTAGGATCAATAGCATACTCAAGAACCTAAACATGCCTCATGGACCATAAGTCTCACCAAACTCATGAAAACCATGATGATTTCACCCACTAAGACTGGAATTTCTCAAGATTCAAGTCTAACCACATTACCACCATCATATTGGGAATTATTCCAATATTTGAAGCATCTAACCCTACTCTGTCATCCCAAAAATTATCCACCTAGGGGTAATATTGATTACCGCATCAAGAAAAAATCAAAATAGACTCGTTAGACATCTAAAAAATCTATCTACTTTAGACCATATTTAAAATCCAAACAGCACCACTAAGGTCGCTTCCCCAAGAAGAGATATTTGGAATAACCATGCCCTTAATTAAAACTTGATATCACCTTCTATGCTTTAATACTAAATCTTGAAGCATTTACGGTCACCTCGCTTATTTAAAACATCTATAACACTAGTGGAACCCCTATCGAGGTAACCACCAATCACCAAAAAAACTGGATCAACACTATTTAGATCATCATTCATAAGATTGTTTTGATATCACACCTAGCCACTTAGGTCATGTGTCACACAAGACATGATCTCGAGTTTTACTCCTTCCCCCATTCAAAAACACATGGATTCTAACATTCCAATTAAATCCACTTACTCTAGGTCCCACATCCATATACACACCCATTTCAAATGGAAAATCTTTACAAGACACACACTCTATGGTCAAAAAAATATCACATGGGTCACAATAACCAAAAAACTAAGTAGAATCTCATAATCTCAAGGGCACAACCCAACTGAAGGCATAATAAGAAACATAACATTGCCTAGCACAACCCATCTCCATTAGACTCATAACCTAGGCTCTCTATATAGACCTAATATACCCAATTAGAGGGTTTATTTAAAAAATAAAAGATTCTCATGACCCAGATCCCAAAAGTTTCAATCATTTATTATTTACATTAATTACACCTGACAATATAAACCCAAGTAATCACATTTTAAATCATTTCATTACCCAAAATTTCATATACATTATTACATTTTATATTCCATAATTTTATTATATATAATCTTATTTACAATTTATGGGGGGAAACACCTTATAAGCTTCTTACTAGCACTTTACTTAACCAAAACCATCACATGATAATTCATTTATACCCACATATTAACCAAGAGTCACCTAAGTGGTTGGTCAAGTGAAAGTACACCAAAAACTTATATGAAAACTATATAAATGGATATAGACACTTTAAATACCAACCACAATAAATTCATTTAAAACCATAGGTAGATATAAGTTACTAAATGAAAAAACCAGATACAACAAATAGAACAATAGAACACGTGAATCCTAGGTATCTATCTATCATAGGCCAGAATCCATTTTTTTGTATTTTTCGAATAACCACTTTTAGGAAATGTGAAAACCATACAAACCTGTTCCCACATACCCTGCATCCACATAAACCACAAACGACACATTCACATTTCAAAACATCCAACATTCAAATTTCAAAAAAGAGATTCAGAGAATCCACCATTATCCACCTCGATCCACGAGCATACCCACCCTAATCTCATCCACGAGGAGGGGCCTCGAACCAAGGGTCGATCAGGTCACTAACATCTGCCATTTTCAAAGCCATCATTGTCATCGTCTTTACTGTCGAAAGAGATAACCAGAAACCCCCAATGACATCCACTTCATCGAGATCCAACGCCACAACAACAACATCATCGACGTCGCTGGAAATCAACGTGAAGAATATGATCCACGACCTGGATAAAACTCGCAGACGAACCGAGTAGGCCAAAACAACCACCAAAACTAGATTAAAGAACCTCAAACAAGCATTCATAAAACATAAAGGAAAATAGGAGAGATTGTCCTCCCTCTACAGGAGCATCAAAGCCAGTTCAAAACTGCCAGATCCAACCACAAAACACACCACAAAGTCACCAAATCATAAAAATCATCCTCAAATCATGCCACCAGATTCACCACGACACAGCAGAAGAAAACATCCCCAAAGAACTGTAGATCCCTCCACTCAAGGTGGAAGTTAATCAACTATAAAATCACAAGGTAAAAACATCAGTTCTCATCCCAGGTAACTCGATTTTCCCCCATATATGGGGTTACAAAAATTAATTATGGGATCATTACCAAGACTTGACAACATGGTATTCTCATATGTACCAACTAAAATCACAAGACAAAATAAAATACATCAATGATTCCACTTTGTAATGTCCTAAACTAGTTTAATCTATGAATAATAATTGAATTCGTACACCATATGACCTAAAGAGAGCCTTCCCATACATAAAAGGCTACTGACCAGTAGATTGGTATTTATAGGTTACCATTGGTATACTATTTCTTCATTACTTGAGTGGACAACATAGTAAAAAATAAAATAAATCATTTATAAAATCTTGATAAAATCACAACCAAGGAAAGTGTTGATAAATGAATAAAACAAACAAATTGAATAATTAATAAATATGTCATATACACAAAGAACGATTTACCTTGGGTGGATTATACAAAAGTATTTCTAAAAGAATAAAATAAAATAGGGTCTAACATCCCATCCCTAGTTGGACCTAATTCTTGGCTGGTCCCATTGTCCAACTCTGATCTAAGAAACCAGTCAAAAAACATTAGGCCTTACCAAGAACATGTACCTGAAAACCTGAACATTGTATACTCAGGTACCCAAGTTCCATGGAAGCCTTATCAGGGTTTCATTATAACTTTATAGGCTACCCTCACTGGTGTCCATAAATATAATCAGTCTATACAAGTTTATGCAGTATTTCTCAATCTAAAAATATTCAAACAAAACTGTTAAAAAATTTAACTACAATTTACAAATCAATCAAAAACCCAGGGGGAATGTTCACCCCATGAATGGTTCATACCTTATTTAGCCAATGTAGGGGTGTCTTTGAGCATGTCATCATAACCATACCAACCTATCTCCCACTAGGGGTTATATATCTATAAAGACCCGAAAATTCCCTATAATTTTTTTCAATTATATGGAATTATTACAAGACTGCAGAAAATTTACGGCATGTGATTCTGAGGCCCAGAGAACCTGAAACAAAATTTTGAGGTTTTTTAAGGTATGTTTAGTAAACACGTGAGAAGGATTTTATATCTTTTTAACCGGTTCTCAGATTAAAAATCTGAGGGAACCAATGAATTTGCAGCATTGGGATTCACTTAGGCAAAGCTTAACTTCAACTGAAAAGGGTCAGAAGAAAAAGTTAATTTTTAGACTTTTGGAAAAAAATAATAAAATAACCAAATGTTATTTTATTCTTTCTCTTCCCACCATTGAGAGATGGATGGCAGGACTACAGTGTAATTTTAGGCATTAAATAAGTTACATTTAATGATTGATCCTCTCATTGTGTAACAGCAATGCTAATGGTTAAATAAGTTCATTAATTAGAATACATTAATGAATCATAATAATGAACCAACGTGGGGGTTAATATATTTTATTTAATGAAACCATTTTAATGGGATTTGGGAACCCATGAGAGGAACCTCTGACAAAACACCGACAATGACACCCTCCAACGAAGAATAGTGATCGATCGACGACTGTTGGAGAATTCGGAATGGACTTTGACGAATGACTTAGAACGTGGATCACTTTCTTTGTCTGTAATGGAATCCACCGAATCCAGGTAGGGGGTGTTGATACCGAAAAACAGTCCGTAACTCTCAGAGGAACTTTCAAAATGACGAAGCGAAGTCATATTCGGAATCAGAGGCCTGATCCGGAGGCCCGAGAAGTGGTGCCCGAAATATAGGAGGATCCGCGCAAAAAATTGTTCTGCATGCGTAGAATCACCGGGTTTCGCGGAATTGATCCACTGAGGCGCACAATCTCTGCGCGCCCCGGTTCTGCGCAGCGAGTGTTTGCGCACCGGCTGCGCTCGGCGTAAAGAATTTCGCGCACCACCTAGATTATGCACCGGAGGTCGCCTATAAATAGAAGGTGACCCCGAACGGTTTGAGGGTTCTGGAATTCGAATCGACTCTCGTGCATGAAATTCGGCTTCCCCCGCGTGCAAGATGGCTTCCAGGTAATCCCTCATTTCACGCAACCTTGCCACGGAGTCTGCCTTTGCGCGCCACTCCACCAGCTTCAGTGAATTTTCCCCCTTCCCCGGGTTCCAGCCTTGCGCGCAATCCATGTCTCGTGCGCGCAATACCCTGCCGTGTGCGCAAAACCCTATGAGTAATTCCCTCTCCACGTGCAATTCCCTTGCTCTAATTGCGCGCCATCCCGGTGTCTTGTGCGCAAACCTTCTTTTTTGCGTGCAAAGCCCATGACCCTTCACCTTGACGCCCCTTGGCTGACCCCCTACACTGGCACCTGACGTCTCCCCTTCCGGGCATGTGCGCCATGCGTAGTTTTCCCGTACGGCCTTCTAGGTTCGTGCGAAGTAACCTCAAGGTCCCTTGGGCCATGTTTCCCATTGCGTTGCTTTGCCTTATGCTACTCCGCATAGGCACGCTAATGGTTATTGCTTATTCGCATAGCCACGCTAACGTGGACCCCCCGGTGGTTCGCCCTGTGGCCCCCTTCGCCATGGCCTTTCCAATGCCTTCCCTCTCACAAGGGGTAGAGGGAGTTGGGCATGTAAGCCCTAGGGTTGTGGAGCGAACCCACCTCGTCTAAGCGGCATAACGTTAAACTGCTAAGCACCTCATCTTTAACACATGATGTTAAACTGTGGTCTGACCCCGTGCTTTGCACGCAGGATCCCCCCATCTCGGAAATTCATTATGCCTCTCGTCTCCATAGGAATGGATTCTTCCTCACATGGAATGAGATCCTCCTTGTCGGAGTGGCGTCTGTCCGTGGGGGAAGGGCCGCCTCAGAGCGTAAGCCCCTAGCATTTCTTGCAGATGATTGTACCCGTGCATCTCCGTACTTCCCCCCTGCCAAGGCCAGTGGAGTCATTTTCCCACTGCGCTTTGTCGCACCACGGGCCTCCACCCTGGAGTAAGCCCCGACACCAAGGGCCGCTAACCACGCGTAAGCCCCTGTTTTCACTTTGGGCCGCTCAATGCGTAATCCCAATTCCACTTATCACGGATGCACCCTTCGTGACGTGATCATCTCGTCCCTGCTACCTCTTGTTTCCCACATCGAGCATGACTCATGTGGGCTTAGATCACGCATCGACCATGACATCCTCCTTGGGCCACCCAGAGCGTAAGCCCCATCCCAGCGAACTACGTGGACTTTGATCCGTGCTAACACATGGTACGTAGGAAGCCTCCACGAGGTTCAAGCCCACCACCCGGTCATCCCGACCTCTCCATGTCGGTTCCCTGACCACCTTGGGCCACCTCAGAGTGTAATCCCCAAACCCCTCGTCCCACATGACGTTAAACTGTATCTCGTCCCGCATGACGTTAAACTTTATCTCATCCTGCATGATGTTAAACTGTATTTCCCCTCTTGGGCCGTCTCAGTATGTAAGCCCCATGTCTCACTCCACTATCCATCATGATCCTTACCCGGGCCATCACATCCCGGTGAGATCATGCCACCCCATCCCACTCCATGGCATCCGGGAAGCCACCCACATGCTGGCCCCAACATCGGTGTTCCCCCCTAGGGGTCCTTCAACCCGATCCGTCTCCGCAAGACGTTAAACTCGTGAAATACCCCGTGATAAACATGGGAATATGAGGAAAACCTCAGATGGTACACATTCCCCACGTTTTATGTGGGATGCCTCGGGCTTCCGCACCCTCGAGAAGCCCTGTGATGAGGGACCAAAGACAGACATTCCAACGATGCCCCAACGTGACCATTCTCCTCACCGGAGGTTGCTGCCCTGACAAGACCCCTTGGAGCGTCTCGACAGAATAAGCGTAATTAACTGGCGTCCATGTAGATATGGAATCGGGAATGGGCTTCACGAACCCGTCTTAAATCTATGAGGGAGACCCAGACTAGGTGATGAGCTCCGAGGAGGAATCCGCGGAAGGAAGAACTGACATCCCATAATCCTGGTTTCGATCAAGGAGCATACGTCCCTGAACAAGGAACATATGCCACCCACCATTGGAAAGCGGGAATGCGGGGTAACAAGCAGCGCGTCCCCCCCACAGACGGATGCGCGCGCCCCGGTGAAAGCATCGGAGCAACAAAAATGGTGAACCTGACGTGAACCTCTTCTCCTCAATACGGGGAATGGTAGCTGTCAGGGCGTCGGAAGAATAGCATGTCACCAGGTCCGGGTAACCCTCACCGGGACGTGAACCCGTCAGGGGTCGATGCCTTCAGGACGTTGACCACTCCGTTCTGCGAAGTCATCAGCATGGATCCCTCTCACCGACCATGGAAGACGGAATGACGCTAGGCCTTGGTTGTTGATCTCCTTTCCTGTTGACGCTAATGGGTTCATCTCCCTGCTTCCAGGAATCAAATCACTACATTCGGAGCTCGATCGCCACTCGACCACCGGCGTAGGGGTAGGGGCAGTACCGACGCGGCTACCCCATGCGGTCCCACCTATTCCACGGTCACTCTGACTTTGAGCACGGTAGCAGCCGGGCACTTGCGCCCCCTCTCCCCGTCAGAAATCATCCAATGGAGGGTGATCAATGACCTGGTTCGTAGGTATGCCGAGGAAGGGATCATCCCCTCCAGGGGCATGGCCCGCTTGGATCTAGAAGCGTATGCGCCTCACCACCATCTTCGCCCTCGAGGGCCTCCCAGGGAGCCGCTGCTCCCCACCCCGACATTCAACCGCTTCGAGATCCTATCCCCGGAGCACCTTGACACATCCCTCCCCTACGCCAATGAGGTGGGGGATGTCTGGGACCACTCGATCGGTAATTCGTCCCAGGAGTTAACGGAAAGAACCCCCACCAGGCTGTGTCGATGTCGCCACCCAACTCCCCGAGCCGAGGAGCAGGCAATCTTCATGCCCGCACCGCCGGTTCTGGCCCATCTTACTCGACGCCAGCGTCGGCCGCAAGCGGGAGAGAATGCCCATCCTGGGGCATCAACATCAGCAACCAATGTGGCCCGATCCACTACTGACTCCTGTTACAAGATCCCCGCACATGTTGAGCATGGGCAGCCACGTGCCCGACTGGGATCGAAACCCCGACCGCCCCGTAGGCAAGTTGGGTCGAATATTCCGGTCACGGACACTGGAAATGGACACTTCGGACCAATTCGCGGTAGTACCGCTCACTATGAAGGCTCAGTCCGTGCCACTGATCTGGAAAGCCAGAAGCTTTTTGGAGACAACTATGCTCCGGGTATGACTCCTTCCAGCGCCCACTTCATGGGGTATGAGGTCACTCCCCCTGCTGCCGTCCACGAGTATGGAGCCATTGTGTATCCAGTCACTCACTCACATGGAGGTCATCCCCATGTCCCTTTCGACATATTTCACGGTGCTTCTCGCACCCTGGCCTTCAGTACACTCTACCCCAGCTCTATTGTGGCCGGGGGACCCCATGACGGAAATCGTCCTTACCCTGAGGAGCTACCCTGGGGCAGGAAGGTCGGGCGTCGTCGTCGTAGTAGGAATGTCAGGGGAGTCCGGATGGAAATTAGACCAGTCCGTTTCTCGGATTCTGAGGCAGAGTATGACTCGACGATGGAACCTCCCCCCAGCCCTTCGAGTTGAGGGCAAGGATGGGGACGCGGCGTTTCAGTCTCGTACTCCCCGAATGCGAGATCCGTATGATTCCCTCCTCCCTTCGAAGGTATATCCAGGAGGATGAGGAATTGGCGTACCACCAGGGATCAAGCCCACAGTTGCCACTAGCCTCCTCGGGAGCACGTCCCGCCCCTGTTCGGGAGGGTGGGGGACTTTTCTGGGGACAGAAGGAAGAGTCGCGAGGTGACACACCCTCGTCAAGAACCGACGCTGTAACAGGAGGCCCATTTGCCGGCCCATCCTATCGCGATGTGGCAGCCAGGGAACTACAACCCTTGGAGGATGATCCAGGGATTGGCGGCCAATTGGCATGTTTGCTGTATTCCCCGCCGGCCAGCCCACTATCCAGACGGCCTGCCTCAGCACCATTTCCAATTCCCTGACTTTCTTCAGTGGGCAAGTAGTGGCGGCAAGGTCCGGACCCCGAACCGGAGCCGGGGATCTTCTAGACCATTCTTGCAGCGGGCCACTTCCCTGAGAAGTTTTGGCCAGTCGCAGAATCAGATTTTGATGTGCCAGAGTCACTCACCCCGGGAGAGTTTGAATGATTCTGCCAGATTCTTCGGGTGACTAACTCCCACCTCCTCCATCAGCTAGCGCCTTATCCCGGGAGCCAAGCGCATCTTGAGGAGATCGGTGAGCAGTGTCGTCGGGTCGACCTAGCATCACTCCTCGCGGTCTGGCACCCCGAGTCGCTGGACCACCACGAGGCCCTCCAGAAACAATGCATCCAGAGTTTTCAAGTACTCCACAGAGTTATTGAGGAAGCCACCCCCCATGCGCATGCCCGCGGATGGGGGCAGTACGCTGCTCTCCTCTTCTGTGCGATCCGCCGACAACCCGATCCACTGGGCAGCCCTGAGGGAACATCGCCAAGGGCAGTTCCGTCAACATGGATGACCTTTTAGATGATGGAAACATTGTCAATCCCCTTGACGGGGACTCACCCCCGAGGACAGGCCACTACTGGACCCATCTGGTAGGATTACTTTCCAACAGAGGAGCCTCCTAGGTCTTCCTGTACCCATGGAGGCACTGACAATGGGCCGAAACATCAGCAAGGGTAAAGAGCCCATCGGGTCTGTCAAACTCGCCGACCCATCTGCCTCGGTGCAAAAGGTAGAGGAAGATCCCGAGAAGGCCACACTGCGCCAACAGCTAGCTGAGAAAAAGAGGCTGGTTGATGAGCTCCTGGCCGAACGCATTCCAGAGCGGCAGCCTGACTATAGTGACCCTAGACCAGGACAGCAAGGGCGAGAGCATCTACCCCTTGCTGAAATCCCCCTGAGCAACTGTGACCGTTTCATGTTCTCCGACAGGGGAGACACTGGAATCCATGGCAAGAGGGCACGATATGTTTCGCCGAACCCTCCCGAGCGGCGAGACCACCTGGGGGACCCTGCTCGGTTTCCTCCCGTCGTCCTGAGAGTCGCTCTGCCAGCTGCCCCACGAGCCACTGAGCGCAGTACCGTATCGAAGAGCCTGGAAACGCGCTTGTGGTTAGATATCCCTGTCAGGACAGGAATCAGCATTCGGATGATCTGATGGAAGTACTCATCGCCCGCTTGGAGGCCCTGGAAACTCGGCAGGTGGCAATCCCACCGGATGGCAAGCCATACCCAGCATGGGTGGATGACATGTCAGCTCCGCCAGGATTTGGGAACCCCACTTTTTCCCCCATTAACGGGACCGGAGACCCACCACAACACATGGCCCACTTCAACTCGAGGTGCAGGCCTATGTTAGGGACTCCGACGCAGCAGGAGGCTGCCAAGCTCTGGTGCTTCGTTCAGACACTGGAAGGACCAGCATTCTTCTGGTACAGCCAGCTCCCTATTGGATCTGTGACTAGCTAGGAGGACCTTCTCCAGCAATTCCTCTACCAGTTCAGTTCCACAACCCAGAAGACGAACATTTCAGACCTCTTCAGGTGCAAGTAAAGGCCCGAAGAGCAAGTCGCGGACTTCGTCGCCCGGTGGAAGGGGCTCACGTACTCCCTTGACATGCCGCTGACTCAGGAGAAATTACTGACAATGTGTGTAGGTAACGTCAAGGCGAGGTTGTTTTCTTCTCTGATCATGCAAAATTACCCTGGAGGGTTCCAGGACTTCTCGGACAAGGCTCAACGCCTCGAAGAAGCCCTGCAATAGGCCGATCATGCACGCTCGCTGCCTCCTGTAATCTCTGCAAGGAGAGACGCCAGGTCCGAGCCCACTGTTGTGGCCAAGATAGAGGCCCCCAGACATCTAGAGTGGATGCCAGTGAGGCCAGCTCAGTAGGCTCATAGGGGTCCACCCCCACGGGCATAGCCTCAGGCCCAATAAGGACCGCCTCAAAATTGGCAGGCGCCTCCGCGTAACGCACCGCCACCACCTGGGTGAGGTAATTCGACTCCGCCTCCTTAGCCTGCTCCTTCGGCCCCTGGTCATGGTCATCCCCCAAGATTCCCCTTTCCAGACAGAAGGAATTAGGATTACTCGTTTGGCGAGGCCCAGATTCCCGGTTATTTCCATAGTGCCTTACAGTAGAGGGTCGTGCGAATGCCTGAGTTCCGGAAGCCAGAAGAGGCGTGTCTCACTTATCACCCTAACTACTGCCCTTATCACCAGATCCTGGGACACACCATCTAGAAATGCTATGTGTTCAAGGACTGGCTCCAAGACCATATTGACAACAACATAGTTAGGTTAGGCCTAGCCCCGACATAGGTGGAAGGTGTCTTCATGGGATCAGATGGTAGTAGTGACAACGGGGATAGGTGGGAACAGGTTTCCGACTGTGGGTCCCAGATGTATAATGACTGGATGGACCACAGGACGGTTTCCCATTCCCATGGCATCATTCATGCCCGCCTGAGTTAGCCAGAGCCCTCGGAGTCTGCGAGCGCCGCTTTGGCTTCATCGTCCCAGCCTACTTCTTCCCAGAGGAGCAGGCGGCGACGCAAGAAGAAAGAACGCGCCCTGCCATTGCCGTCATCTTCTCACACACTTGGCGATTTCATGCCCTCGGAAATGGGGAACCCTCTTAGACCCTATCTGGTAGTGGATAAATCCTTAAGTGAAAGTCCAGGGTACGCTTCGGTTAACACCGTAGAGTTGGTAAATCCATTTTTGGCTCCCGACGATGAGGAGCGCTAGATGGACCTCCCCAATGTCCCCAGCCATCGCCAACGTCGATGGAGCCGTGGCTACGTGAATCGCCGGGGCACGACAGTCATCACCTCCAGTCAGGCCGTGCACTCTACTGAGACCAGGCAGCAAGCCCGGTACAGAGAGCAGCACTCGCGGCTCCCTCACCCGGTGACAACAGGTTCGCTTCCACCACCGTTTGTGTTGCTGGATCGGGAAAAACCACCTTTCCCACGTCGCAACCAGCCCAGCCCTGCCACTGGAAGATTATGGCCTTCCGGTCCTAGCACGACAGCCACCTCCCAGGCTTCAGCTAGTGAACAACAGGACGTGCCTAGTACCAGTCCGTCACTGGTCCCGCCAGCAGGGCCCATCATGCCCCCAATGGAAGAGCAACCTCCTGTAAGCAGAAGCCGGTGTTTGGCGCGAAAGTATGAAGTCCTGAAGCATCTGGCTGGAATTCTAGCAAGGATTTCCATCCTTGAGGCCCTTCGCCTGTCGTCTAAAATGCATGAGCCACTCGCCGAGGCTCTAAGAAGCCCCCTTCAGTTTGAAACAGAGGTAGCGGCCGCAGAAGCCTTCCACACCGAGGTGATTGAGGATGTCGAATGTCAGGTGGTTATCTCGTTTTTCGGTGAAGATGGATACCTTCCCATACAGGGGCACATCCGCCCGTTTAACATCACCGGCCAGTTCAATGGCGTGGAAGTCTGTCATTGTCTTGTCGACACGGGTTCTGGTATTAACTTGATCCCAACTCAAACACTGTGAAAACTGGGGTTGTCTGAGGATGATTTAACTCCCTCCGACCACAAAATCCAGGGGTATGACAACATTGAGCAAACTCCACTCGAAAAGATTCGTCTGATGACCTAGTTCGGCGGCTTGATTGCCAATACCGAATTCATGGTTGCCTCTCAGGACACCGCCTACAACGCGTTGATGGGTAGTTCGTGGCTCCACCTTCATGCATCGGTTCCCTCATCATACCATCAGTGCCTCAAATACTCCCTTAAGGGTCGAGTGGGTGTGCTCCAAAGAGATGCGTCTCCATTTTCCTCTTGTGAAGCTCGTTACCTGGATGCTGACTATTATAAGAGCAAGGACAAGCAAATCCTGGCAGGTGAGGTTGAGCCCTCCGCTGTCACGAGTGATCCCTGGGCAGGTCTGGATGACGCATATATCTTCCCAATCCATCGGTTGGAGGCCACGACTCCTGATGTGGGAGGGTGCTTTGTTGTCTCGGGTACCAGAGGAAGGCATATTTCCGGGTCTAAGCGACGGAGATAAATCAACTCGTACTCTTACACCAACCAGGATCAGGTGATCCCCGAGCCTCCTACCCCTATACGATATCGGGACGTTGGGCTCATGGCAACGACAGTACGTCATACGTGTCTATTTTGCCAAGCCGGAATCGACTGGCCCAAGCCAACGCATCACCACTGCTTTGATGTCCTAAACCGTGGCCTCTTGGGCTGAAGGCCGGATGGGATTGGATCAACCTCCTTCGTCGCCATGGTCTCCGCGGTGCATGAGTCTCCCGTCGTGACGACCTCTGCCGCCCAAGTTGGTGCCAGCTCCCAATCGGGGTTGAGCAGCCCTGAAATGGCTCCCCCCATGGACAATCCTTCCACAGGAGGAGAAGAGGACATGGAATATGCTCCTCCTTCCTTTGAGGAGGGCGTCTCCCCCACGGTCGACGAGCTAGTACAGGTGAACCTCGGTAGTGAGGCGGACCCGCGACCCACATTGGTCAGCGCCGCTATGCCTCCCGAGGAACTACAACGGTACATAGACTTCCTCAGACAGCACCGTGATGTGTTTTCCTAGAGTTATAAAGAGATTTCGGGACTAGATCCCCAGGTAGCCGTCCACCGCCTTGCCCTCCCAGCGAACCATCGTGGGTTCAAGCAACCTCCCAGGAAAATGCACCCCTTTCATGGTTCCATGGTTGAGGCCGAAGTTGATAGGCTCATTAAGGACAACTTCGTCAAGGATGTACAATACTCCAGGTGGCTAGCCAACATTGTTCCCTTCAGGAAGAAGAACGGGCAGATCAGGGTCTGCATCGACTTCCGTGATCTTAATCGCCACTGTCCGAAGGATGAATTTCCCCTTCCCGTGACAGAGCTGTTTATCGATGCAATGGCCAGGTTCCAAGCCGTCTCCTTCATGGATGGGTACTCCGGGTACAACTAGATCTGGATGGCCCCCGAGGATGAAGAGTTCACTGCTTTCAGGGGCCCCCCCCAGGGTACTTTCTGCTACCGGTTTATGCCCTTCGGCCTGAAGAATGCGGGTGCCACCTATCAACGGGCTATGCACCGCATATTCAAGCTGATCCTCAGGACACTGGTGGAATGCTACGTAGATGACCTGGTGGTTAAATCTTGTCAGCGCTGGGACCATCTCAAAAACCTTGAGAAAGTATTTGGTTTCCTCCGTTCTCGCTACTTGAAGATGAACCCGTTGAAGTGTGCCTTTGGGGTCACCTCTAGAAAGTTTCTTGGCTTCATTGTTAGGTATCTAGGTATCGAGATCGACCCCGAGAAGATCAAGGCCATCAGTCAGATGCCTCCCCCGAATAATATTTGGGAGCTTCGAGGCCTCCAAGGCCACTTTGCCTATATACGCCGATTCATTGCGAATCTCGCCAGCAAGTGTAAGCCCTTTTCTCGACTCATGAAGAAAGGCGCCGCCTATGGGTGGGACGAAGAGTGCCAGACCGCCTTTGAGGAAATCAAGTAGTATCTGCTTCATACTCCGGTCCTGATGCCACCCATTCCCGGAAAGCCGCTGGTCCTTTACGTTACTTCCTTGGAGCGATCCGTCGGCGCCCTTCTCGCCCAGAAGAACAATGAGGGAACATAGAATAGCCTCTACTTCCTCATCCACATGCTCCTCGACGCGAAAATTAGATATTCTCCCATCGAAAAGAGCTGCCTGGCACTCATATTCGCCGTACAGAAATTACGGCACTACTTGCAGCACCATGAGGTATAGCTGGTCTCTCGGGTAGACCCGTTGAAATACATCCCGAGCCGGCCTATGTTGACCGGCCGATTGGCACGCTGGGCGGTAATCCTCCAGCAGTTCGATATTAGGTTCGTACCTTAGAAGGCCGTCAAAGGACAGGCGTTGGCAGACTTCTTAGCTGTCCACCCAACCTCTGCAGACCAGCCACTGGATTTGGGCTTTCTTGATGAGGAAATCCTCTCAGTCGATCACGCCACCCCATTCTGGCAGATGCACTTTGACGGGGCCTCCAGAAGCCCTACCGGTAGAAGGCTCAATGATCCTAGGCTTAACAGAGTGGGATTGGGTTTCGTCTTTATCACCCCGGAGAAATCTGTTCTTCTATATTCTTTCTTGTTTTCAGAAGGTTGCACCAACAATGAGGCAGAATATCATGCCCTCACCACTGGCCTCGAGATGGCTCTGGAGGTTAATGTACCCCACCTGTATGTAAAAGGGGACTCTGAGCTAGTCATCAAGCAGGTTAATGATGACTATGCTCTCAGGAAGCTAGAACTCATGTCATCGCTAGAGTGCACCCTCTATCTAATGGCTAAGTTCCCCTCCCGACCAGATGTCGTTCATGTTCCCCGGTCACAAAACAGTCGAGCAGAGGCTTTGGCCAGCCTGGCCGCATCACTCGCGGAGCCCAAACAGGATTACCTAATCATCCACGTGGCGCACCGGAGAGTCATTTCTCATGTTATCCCAGAGGTCAATCGTGGCCCGTGAGTGAACCATCTCACCGCTAGTGCCCCTGTGTCAAGACCCCCTGGGGCTTCAGGCGTGGTGATCGAGATAGTTCCTGACTGGAGGACACCCTTGGTTGAATATCTCCGGCACGACAATCTTCCTATGGACCGAGCAGAGTGGGAACGAATCCAATGCCACGTGCCATAGTTCACCCTTCAAAACGGACCCAACTGTGAGCAGCTCTTTTACAGGCGCGGGTTTGATGGTGTTCTTCTCCGTTGTCTTCAAGGGGTTGAGATCCCATAGGTCATGCAAGAAGTGCATGCTGGTTCCTGTGGCGCCCACCGGGCCGGGTCGAAGTTGTCCCACCAGATTCGGAGGCTGGGATACTTCTGGCCCTCCACGATCCACGACTGCATCGAGTACGCCAAGATCTGTCATGCGGGCCAAGTTCATGCTAACTTTGTGCATCGGCCACCGGAGCCTCTCCATACTACTAAGTATTCTTGGCCCTCTGCGGTCTGGGGGTTGGATGTTGTAGGGCCTTACCCGCCGGCAACGGCCTGCCAGTGCCGGTTCATCTTTACCGCCACAGATTTCTTCTTAAAGTGGGCAGAGGCATCCCCGCTCAGGGAAGTCAAGGCTGGTTCTATCGCCGACTTCATGAGCTCCAATATCATCCACCAGTTTGGAATACCTCACGCTATCCTCACGGATAACGGAACCAACTTCTGAGCGGCCGAGCTAAAGAGATTGTACGCCAAATACAACATTCGCTCTAACCACACCTCCCGCTATCATGCGTAGGAGAATGGACAGATTGAGGCGTTTAACAAAACCCTCTCTAACATTCTGCAAAAAATGGTTGGTTAGAACAAGAAAAGTTGGCCGAACAAGCTCCCCAACGCCCTCTGGGATTATTGGACGATGACTCGCAATTCCACCCAGGTGACTCCATATTCCCTAGTATACGGAACTGAGGCCGTCCTTCCCATCGAGGTCTAACTTCCCTCATTGCGCACGACGGTATACGACCAGCAAGCGCCAGAAAGAGTTTCCGAGATCCGTCTAGCCGAATTGGAAGCGCTGGATGGAAGTAGGCTTCGCGCATTACATAACTTGGAAAGGCATCAGAGCAGGATGGCTCAAGCTTTCAATAAGAAGGTTCACCTCCGCTCCTTCCTGCAAGGTGACTTGGTGCTGGCTCTTAGAGCACCAATGATTCCCGGTAGGAAACCACCCAAGTTGGAGCCCAAGTGGGAGGGGCCTTTTATTGTCCACAAGGTCTATCCCTATGGAACGTATTCCCTAGTGACTATGGATGGTGAGTGTGTCACTCCTCCCACCAACTCCAGGTTCCTAAAGAAGTACCTTTCCTAACCAGTATGGTCCTGCATGACCTTAAACTGTATAGTCTGAGTTCAAAGACCTAAAACTAAGATCCTCTATGGTCCGAGTTCTAAGACCTAAAACTAAGATCCTCTTGGTCCGAGCTATAAGACCTAAAACTAAGATCCTCTTGGTCTGAGTTCTAAGACCTAAAACTAAGATCCTCTTGGTTTGAGCTCTAATACCTAAAACTAAGATCCTCTTGGTCCGAGCTCTAAGACCTAAAACTAAGATCCTCTTTGGTCCGAGTTCTAAGACCTAAAACTAAGATCCTCTTGGTCCGAGCACTAACACCTAAAACTAAGATCCTTTTTGGTCCGAGTTCTAAGACCTAAAACTAAGATCCTCTTGGTCCGAGCTCTAAGACCTAAAACTAAGATCCATATTTCGTCAAACATGACGTTAAACTGTATTGCTAGAACTGTGTCTAGCTTGATTCCCATCCTAATGGGATACGTAGGAACGCCCAGACCTTTCGTCTTTGGGTCCAGCTTGAGGTCCGTTGTCACGTCTGTTTTTCCTTTAGGACCTTGACCACAGGATCACATGGCGTGGTGTGAGATTATGTCCCTGTTCACGTCGGGTTTGCAATAGCTGCACCACGCGCACCCTGTCCTCAGGATTTAGCCCTCATATGTCCGATGGCATTAAAAGATGCTTTCAAGAACTATGTATGGCTTGATTAGCATCCTTATGGGATACATAGGACCGCCTAAACACCTAGATGTCAGGTCTAGCCCCATCTCTTAGGAGATCCCACGGTTTCCCGGTTCCCAGGGTGTTTGGCATTACGCCCCCTCTTTTGCCCGAGGATCTGCCATCTTTTGGCCGCTCTCGGACTGAGCCCTCTAACCCATTCTAGTGGTCTGCTGATGTGCTCAAGGCACTCTGGTCTAGGAATTGGATTGCTAGATTTGACTTAGGCAAGTTCCATCCACTTTCCAAGCTTCGTGTTCCCCTTCATTCGGGCCCCCGTCATCCTTCACACACGGAGGGACCCCCAAGAATGGCCTGGATACAATTCCCAAGGGCTCTCCTACCGTCATGGGCCAATGCCCCCGAGTGTTTCAGACAAAAATTGATACAAATACCGTGTTGCGAACATGGTCAGTGGTTGATGCTCATTTGTTGGTCCTCGTGGCTAACACGACAGGATGCTGTGTTGCGAACATGGTCAGCAGTACTCCTCAGTCATCACGCTGGTTTCCCCGGGCCCTGAATGTTGGTGGCATGGTTCATGTCATGTTCCGCCCAGCTATGTCAAGGTGGAATCTCGACACTCCTTGTACTAACCCTCAGTACACCCTCGCACATCAGACAGACCATGCTGTGTAACGGTGTCTCTCGGGGATCCCGCGATCTGAGCGCTAGAGTATGTGCTTGGGTCTCTTCTTTACAGGTTGCGTGCAGCTTGACCCTCATTCCCATGGGGAACGAGGAGTGGCCCAGACATTGCGTTTCGGGTCCAGCATAGTTGGGAGCTGGCATCTCCTGCCCCCCTGATTGTTGAACCCTCATAGGCCCCTTTGGCCTGAGGCTCCTCTCTCGGACGGTCCAAACCATATGACCTTAAACTGTGCACCGGTCTAAACCTTACGACCTTAAACTGTGTACCGGTCCAAACCATACGACCGTAAACTGTGTTGTCAGTCCAAACCATATGACCTTAAACTGTGTTGTTGGTCCAAACCTTACGACCTTAAACTGTGTGCCAGTCCAAACCATATGACCTTAAACTGTGTTGTTGGTCCAAACCATACGACCTTAAACTGTGTTGTTGGTCCAAACCATACGACCTTAAACTGTGTGCCGATCCAAACCATATGACCATAAACTGTGTGCCGATCCAAACCATACGACCTTAAACTGTGTTGTTGGTCCAAACCATATGGCCTTAAAATGTGTTGTTGGTCCAAACCATACGACCTTAAACTGTGTTTCCGGTCCAAACTAGATGACCTTAAACTGTGTTGTTGGTCCTATCACACGACCCTAAACTGTGACATTATCGTCCTAGACGCAAGACGAAAAAACGGCACTGCATTGTGATGACCTCGTTGTAGAGGACATCACGTTGGGTATTGGTCACGTGCCATGCCATTTGTCATTGCCTATCATGGCTTGATTCTTGTGGCGACACCACGACCTACTACTCTAGGCCTGTCACTTCACAAAAAAAACCACTCACCTTAAAGGACAAACAAGATTTATCAAATTCCGCTTATTTTAGTTCAAGGGCCATGCCCGCACTCCCCTTTACCCCTGGCACCGGTATCTTACCATGTCACCTTTCAGAACTATGTATGGCTTGATTATCATCCTAATGAGATATGTATGAGCGCCTGGGGAACTTCCCCGTGGGCCTAGACTACCTTCGTGTTCGGTCCCTCGACTCAAGCATTTCCTCGGAGGGCACATGGTAAG
Source organism: Viscum album (assembly GCA_963277665.1). Lineage (NCBI taxonomy): Eukaryota > Viridiplantae > Streptophyta > Magnoliopsida > Santalales > Viscaceae > Viscum > Viscum album. The sequence goes on along the minus strand of OY728156.1, from coordinate 1,401,025,203 downwards.
TAGGGATTAGGTCCTCATTCACGCCGGGTTTTGTAGCTGCCTTGCCATGTGTCCATTTCTCCCCTTTCCCATTCACGGTCCAAGCTCTAAGAACTTAAACTAAGACTCTTTCAAGAACTAAGTATGGCTTGATTCTCATCCTAATGAGATATGTAGGACCGCCCAGAAATTTCGTCTTGGGTCCAGCCCCAGGGATTACTGAACCTCGTCCATCCTTATTGTCGGCCTCTCGGCCTAACTTCATGGGAAGTGGTGTAATCAGGAAATCTACCCCGAGCAGGTTCGAGATGCCCCATGATAATAATGGGAACCAGCAGTTCTCTCGCCAAAGAGGTCCCGCCTGGAAATTGGGAGGACCCATGATCAGGTTGGTATGTCCACCTAATGCGCCTTCGCCATGGTGGCACAATTTCAGGGGTGTTGGACTCTATTAGAACAAACCACCACTCCACCTTCCACGCTTTGCGTGCCCCCTTTATTCAGATCCTCATTTCCTTTCATGTTTGACAGGACCCCCTAACAGTATGGATGCTCGACCTAGGGTCCACCTACTGTCCTGGGCCAACGTTCCGGAGGACCGGTCATGTTTGACGGGACCCCCTAACAGTATGGATGACAGACCTATGGTCTGCCTATTGTCCTGGGCCAACGTTCTGGAAAACTGACCAACGATATTTGAGTTAGGCCCCGTGTTGCGAACATGGTCAGCGGTCAGCCCTCATTTATTGTCCCCCATTCCAGGCCAACATGATATGGATTCTGTGTTTCCGCCACGGTTGACTGTTATCCTCCATGGTTTCACCCCATTGGGTTCCGAATTTGGGCAGCGCGATTCACCCTTCCTCTCCAACCCCCTATGTTCGGAGGGATTTTGATGCCCCCGGCATTGCCCCGCTCGTGTGTTAGAGAACATTGAGGAGTCGACACATGAATCGGCCCGGGGTCTCCTCAGAAGTCCAAGCCCAATTTTGGACTCCTGAAGCTTGGTCAATTCCCCACAATTGAACGAAATGATGGTACAAGCATCTTCTGCTTCTTGTGTTGGGCACGACCCACAAGAGCCTAGGGATGAGTTGTTATTCGTTTCGAAACTGTGTTTGAGAATATTAAACCAATAGTATAAATGAATGGATTTAGACATGTATTGGATTGAGATGATGAGCAGTACAAGAAAGAAGTTCATGAGATGGCCAAAACAAGCCCTTAGGGATCAGCATGCGGAAGTGATCTATCCAGCGTTGCTACCCTCTGGCTGGTAGCCTCCAGGACCGCTTCTCGCTCTTTGAAGTCTCTCTCCTCGTCGGCCACCATAGAGCGCAGATAGCCAGCCCTAACTTGTGCCTGCGCCTGCTTGGTTCGAAGTACAGTCATCTGGTGACTCGCCTCCACCAGTTGTTCCTACGCATCAGCCAGCTGGGCCGTCAGTTTCTCCACAAGATCAGAGCATGTTGCGATGAAGGCCTCCTTATCCGCCAACTGCCATTCGAGGTTCCGGACATCCGTCTCCACCCTCAGCAGCGCTTGAGCACTCTCCGATCCTCCCCGGCACTGGGCAATGTCGGTGCGCCGGCTGCTCTCGTATATCTTCTTAGCCATGCAATCACGGACCGCCAGATGAAGACGCTGAGCATCAACCCCTCCGGCACACAGGAAGCGCAGATAGGTCTGAAGTGATCCCATCCACCTCAGCCAATCCGACTGGGGATGTCTGAGTAAGCGCTGGATACACTTCTACCCCTTGCGCCACGTCATCCGGCTCTCCTCGGCTGCCTCTGATTCTGAGTCATCTATCTCTTCAGGGTCAGGGGGTCAGTATATGGGGAAGGTAGCTAGAATATCGGCAGCAGGATCCGCCAGGGGGACACCTTCGTGAGGAATAGAATCCTCGACATTCGGGTGACCTTGTTCTCTCGCCCCAGCAGCAATGATGCCTCTACCAGCTTCCGACCTCATCTCAGGAATAGCGCTGATGATGTCCACAGCCCCCTGTTCATCAATTGTCAGGGCCGACTCAGTGCAGGGAGCATGTTCTGAACGAGGTGGTATGTCCGCCGCTGGTCCATTCGCGGACAGCCCGGGCTCCGCAGCCTGACGTGCCTCCAGTGTTGAGATCACTGCGCAAGGAATACACCGGTAAGGTGGTATCTTTTGACACCAAGCACCAGTATTGAAGCGTGAGACTTACAAGAATCCAGAGCGTCGGTCCCTAGTATTTAGGCCGCTGCAGGAGCCGTCGTAAGGGGGACCCCTCCGCGCTTGTCAATTCAATGATGGATGTCGGATCCCCATCATGTCACACTGGTTCCTCTCCTCCCTCCTCTAGTGGGGATGCCCGTCCAACGCTCAACTGCTCCGGAGTAGGATGTGGAAGTGAGTTAGAAGTTGGAAAGGAGAATGGAAATGAATGAAGACAGAGACAAACCTCAAGAATCTCGGTTATGTCGACATCAGAGTCGGCAATTTCGCCACTCTCTCAGAGACTCCCATGGTAGGTCGCCCCTTGCGACCCCTCACCTTCGAGCTCTTCTTCTTCGTCTTCTCCCTCGCCTTCGTCCTCTCCGGTTTCCTCCTCCCCCTCCAGCTCCTCGTTACTGTCGCCTTCTCCAGGCGGCATCGCTTCCAGATCATGCTCCTGGTCGAGCATCACTTTCACTAGGAAAGGTGGCTCTGCACGCCGCCCCCTTTGGCGTGCGTATGCATCCATGGCCGTTAGATAAGCATGACGCCGATGGAATTTTACTCGGTCGGTAATTCGAACGATCCCGACCTCTGGCAATTGGATCCCGTTTTGCATTATCTTTTTCCAGATGGCTTCGATGCTCAGTGATTGCCGCAGGGTCATCCAGGCCGACCACAGTGCCGGGAGAATTGCGTCTTGGGAAGGTTCGAGCAGATATCTTATCTTCTTCCCAGGCAGTACCCTAGCTGCCTCATGTGACCCCCCTACGGGTAACGAGGACGTGGCAGCACCATGTGATGTTCCCGTTGCCGAAGCCCCAGCCTACGCAGACCTCGCTGCCTAACACACCCTTGGTTCCCCCTTCTGACGGCACCGTGCCTTCTTTCCCATCACCCGGTTTCCACGCGAGTAACCTCGAGTTGCCTGACGTGCTTGCGTAATAGCCCCTCGGGGTACACAATGGTCCAGTGTTCGGCGTATTCGGTTGCTAGGCCGACATCGACCCCGGCGGGGGGAAGAGTAACGACATCGCCAGAACCGAAGGTGGTAAACATGAACCACATCTGGCGCAGGACGCATGGATTCTTCTCCTGCCAGACAGCCGTGAATACCTTCTTCGACATTCATTGGAGGCACCCGAACTGCCTGGCGAATCGGGATGGTACATAAGGCTCACAGATCACCCTCCCGTCGATCTGAGCCACGAGCACCCCACCCTGAATGCTCTGGAAGTATTCCTGCTATTACAGAGAGCCTCGCCCGTTGTCCACCAGCTGGCCGACTGGAGTGGGGAACAGACTGAAGTTGAAGTTGGCATGGTTGCCGATGCAGATCATCATGCCCTCCTCATTGAGCGTCATCGGCGCCACCCATGCGATGTTTAGCAAGGACGGTCTCAAACCGTTTCCCAGAGGAAGGACGAAGTTCGGGAAAGTATACCCGCCAAGATGAGCCGCCACCCAGCCATGGAAGATCTGGAAGGGACCACATACTCTCCGAGGTGACCCCCCTCGTGAGATGCACCCCAGGATGGTATACAGCTTGGCCAGTATGGGAACGCCCATGTTGAACCGCTTGTTAGCGGCCATAGAGCCCGCCATCACCAGTGTTGTTGGACGGATGCCCATCCTCGCGTCCCACACCAACAGGAGCCACCCGCTTACGAAGGAGGCAAGGAACCCGACATATCGGAAGTTCGGGTCTTGGGCCTTAATGACGCGGTAGCCCCATGATTGGTATTTCCCCGACTCCAGGGTCCTCCAGTATGACCCATCCCTTCTCCTCTGAGCCGCGGTTGGGCACCGTTTTCCCCATCCCAACATCCTAACAGCCGAATCCTTCTCAAGGTACAGGCTGAACTAGCCCTTGTAGGTGATGTCTTTCAGGAAGTCCTTGACCCACAACCTCTCTTTGGCCAGCTGCAGCAGGTGCCATGTCAGCATATGCGTCCGCGGACTGTCTCCCCAGGTGTTCTTTGGAGGAATGAACTCGTCGTATTGGTAACCCTCCAGTGGGATACCTCCGATGCAGTGAACGTCCCAGAGACTGATACCGACTTCCCCGTGATGAAGGTGGAATGTGTTGGTGTCAGGAGACCACCGGGTGAATAGCTCCAGTCCAAGTTCAGGCTGGCGGTGGAAGTGGAACTGCGATGTCCGTACCGCCTCGAACAGGCCGATATACCACAGTTCGTCCCCGAACCGGTCACAGGTATGGAGGAACCAGAACGCCCAAGCCCATTTTCTGGTGAAGTTGCCCCCGGACCGCAGGTCCCAATCCTTCAACGATCCCTTCATGTCATCTATGGTGCTCTGACGGAACGTGCTCGCGTAGAGGGCCGGAGAATCCTCTACCACATTCTCGTCCCCAGTAATGGTCCTAGTCCTCAGGTTCAAGACATATACTTCTATATGTCTAGTTTCCCTGGCAGGATGGCCGTTGTTGGTGATGTTGTAGCAAGGAAGTGTGTCCTCCCGAGTCACCCACGATCGCGGAGTGTCCACCTCGAAGCCCGGCAGTGGCACCTCCTCCAAGATGCCAAAATTCCATAGCGGGAGGTTGTCCGACAAGGAATATGTCTTCTGGGCTGGAGTCAGTAGATTGAACAAGGTCAGACTATTGGAGAAAATCAACTTGGCGCCATAAACATCCTCATTCGCGCCATTTCTGTCATACGGGCAGCGGCTTCCCCCTCATCAACTCGGTTTGCAGCCATCTCGAATCTTTCGGGAGTTAGGCGAAATTAGGATGCAGTATGCGGAATCGGAGAGTTCTGCGCGAAATCTGAATGTGTTGCGCGAAACCTTGGAGATGATCGCGCAATCGGCACACGAAGCAGGGAAAAGCCCAAACAGGCATGAAATCACGGCCAAATTTCAGATGAAATTCTGCGATGCCAGAGCGTTATTACACGCAGCCACGGAAGCGATTTCGCGCATGAGAGCAATGAGCTTATCGCGTGGAAAAAGCATAAGTAAAGATTTGGGACCCAACTCCCCTTTTTATAGGCGAGGCCAGGGTTCTGCACCGCACGGAAAGATGATTCCTTGCGCATCCGTAGGATTTGCACTCCCCGTCAGAATTTGGCGCACAACTTGACCAGGGGACTTAGCATTTCGGTGTTTTAGAGTTTCCCTTGGAATCCAATCATTGTGACCTCTCGCTGATCCCATTCCAAGGGGGGGCATTTTTTGATGTCGAAAAATAGTCCGTAACTCTCGGAGGAACTTTCGAAATGACGAAGTGAAGTCATATTCGGAATCAGAGGCCCGATTCGGAGGCCCGGGAAGTGGTGCGCGAAATAAAGGAGGATCCACGTGAAAAATTGTTATGAGCGCGTAGAATCACCTGGTTTCGTGGAATTGAGCTGCTAAGGCGCACAATCTTTGCATGCTCCGGTTCTGCGTGGTGAGTGTTTGCGCGCCGGCTGCGCTCAGCGTGAAGAATTTCACGCGCTGCCTGGATTCCACGCCGGAGGTCGCCTATAAATAGAAGGTGACCCCGAACGGTTTGAGGGTTCTGGAATTCGAAGTGACTCTTGTGCGCGCAATTCGGCTTCCCCCCGCGTGTAAGATGGCTTCCAGGTAATCCCTCATTTCGCACAACCTTGCCCCGGAGTCCGCCTTTGCGCGCCACTCCACCGGCTTAAGTGAATTTGCCCCCTTCCCCGGGTTCCAGCCTTGCGCACAATCCATGTCTCGTGCGCGCAACACCCTGCCGTGCGCACAAAATCCTACGCGTAATTCCCTCTCCGCGTGCAATTCCCTTGCTCCAATTGTGCGATGTCCCAGTTTCTTGCGCGCAATCCTTCTTTTTTGCACGCAAAGCCCAGGACCCTTCACCTTGAAGCCCCTTGGATGCCCCCTGCACCAGCACCTGATGTCTCCCATGCCGGGCATGTGCGCCATGCATAGTTTTCCCGTACGGCCTTCCAGGCTCGTGTGAAGTAACCTCAAGGTCCCTTGGGCCATGTTTCCCATTGCGTTTCTTTGCCTTATGCTTCTCTGTATAGGCACACTAACAACAATTGATTCTTCGCATAGCCACGCTAACGTGGACCCCCCAGTGGTTTGCCCTATGGCCCCCCTTCGCCATGGCCTTGCCAATGCCTTCCCTCCCACAAGGGGTAGAGGGTGTTAGGCATGTAAGCCCTAGGGGTGTGGAGCAAACCCACCTCGTCCAAGCTGCAGGACGTTAAACTGGTAAGCACATCGTCCTTAACACATGACGTTAAACTGTGGTCCGAACCCGTGCTTCGCACGCAGGGTCCCTCCAGATCGTACATTCATTACAACTCTCGTCTCCACAGGAATGGATTCTTCCCCACATGGAATGAGATCCTCCTTGTCGGAGTGGCGTTTGTCCGCAGGGGAAGGGTCGCCTCAGAGCGTAAGCCCCTAGCCTTTCTTGCGGATGATTGCACCCGTGCATCTCCATACTTCCCCCCTACCAAGGCTAGTGGAGTCCTTTTCCCACTGCGCTTTGTCGCACCACGGGCCTCCACCCTGGAGTAAGCCCTGGCACCAAGGGCCGCTAACCACGCGTAATCCCCTGTTTCCTCTTTGGGCCGCTCAATGCGTAAGCCCCATTCCACTTCTCATGGATGCAACATTCGTGACGTGATCGTCTCGTCCCTGCTACCTCTTGTTTCCCACACCGAGCATGACTCATGTGGGATTAGATCACGCATCGACCATGACATCCTCCTTGGGCCTCCCAGAGCGTAAGCCCCATCCCAGCGAACTACGTGGACTTTGATCCGTGCTAACACATGGTACGTCGGAAGCCTCCACGAGGTTCAAGCCCACCACCCGGTCATCCCGACCTCTCCATGTCGGTTCCCTGACCACCTTGGGCCGCCTTTGAGTGTAATCCCCAAACCCCTCGTCCCGCATGACGTTAAACTGTATCTCGTCCCGCATGACGTTAAACCGTATCTCATCCTGCATGATGTTAAACTGTATTCCCCACTTGGGCCATCTCAGGATGTAAGCCCCATGTCTCACTCCACCATCCATCCTGATCCTTACCTGGGCCATCACATCCTGGTGAGATCATACCACCCCATCCCACTCCATGGCATCCGGGAATCCGCCCACATGCTGTCCCCAACATCGGTGTTCCCCCCTAGGGGTCCTTCAACCCGATCCGTCTCCGCAAGACGTTAAACTCGAGAAATACCCCGTGTTAAACATGGGAATCTGAGGAAAACCTCAGACGGTACACATTCCCCACTTTTTATGTGGGATGCCTCGGGCTTCCTCACCCTCGAGAAGCCCTGTGATGAGGGACCAAAGACAGACATGCCAACGACGCCCCAACGTGACCATTCTCCTCACTGAAGGTTGCTGCCCTGACAAGACCCCTTGGAGCGTCTCGACAGAATAACCGTAATTAACTGGCGTCCATGTAGATATGGCACCGGGAATGGGCTTCACGAACCCGTCTTAAATCTATGAGGGAGACCCAGACTAGGTGATGAGCTCCGCGGAGGAATCCGCGGAAGGAAGAACCGACATCCCATAATCCCAGTTTCGATCAAGGAGAAGACGTCCCTGAACAAGGAACATATGCCACCTGCCTTTAGAAAGCGGGAATGCGGGGTAACAAGCAGCGCCTCCTCCCCACGGACGGATGCGCGCGCCCCGGTGAAAGCATCGGTGCAACAAAAATGGTGAACCCGACGTGAACCTCTTCTCCTCAATAAGGGGAATGGTATCCATCGGGGCGTCGGAAGAATAGCATGTCACCAGGTCCGGGTAACCCTCACCGGGACATGAACCCGCCAGGGGTCGAGTCCTTCAGGACGTTGACCACTCCGTTCTGCGACGTCATCATCATGGATCCCTCTCGCCGACCATGGAAGACAGAATGACGCTGGGCCTTGGTTGTTGATCTCCTTTCCTGTTGACACTAATGGGTTCATCTCCCTGCTTCCAGGAATCAGATCACTACATTCAGAGCTCGATCGCCACCCGCCCACCGGCACAGGAGTAGGGGCAGTACCGATGCGGCTACCCCGCGCTGTCCCACCTATTCCACGGTCGCTCTGACTTTGACCACCGTAGCATCCGGGCGCTTGCGCCCCCTCTCCCCGTTAGAAATCATCCAGTGGAGGGTGATCAATGACCTGGTTCAATGAATTTTCCCCCTTCCCCGGGTTCCTGCCTTGCGCACAATCCGTGTCTCGTGCGCGCAACACCCTGCCGTGCGTGCAAAATCCTACGTGTAATTCCCTCTCCGCGTGAAATTCCCTTGCTCCAATTGCGCGTCGTACCAGTTTCTTGCACGCAATCCTTCTTTTTTTCATGCAAAGCCCAGGACCCTTCACCTTGACGCCCCTTGGCTGCCCCCTGCACCAACACCTGATGTCTCCCCTGCTGGGCATGTGCGCCATGCATAGTTTTCCCGTACGGCCTTCCAGGCTCGTGCGAAGTAACCTCAAGGTCCCTTGGGCCATGTTTCCCATTGCGTTTCTTTGCCTTATGCTTCTCCGCATAGGCACGCTAACGACTATTGATTCTTCGCATAGCCACGCTAACGTGGACCCCCCGGTGGTTTTCCCTATGGCCCCCCTTCGCCATGGCCTTGCCAATGCCTTCACTCCCACAAGGGGTAGAGGGTGTTGGGCATGTAAGCCCTAGGGGTGTGGAGCGAACCCACCTCGTCCAAGCTGCCGAACGTTAAACTGCTAAGCACATCGTCCTTAACACATGACGTTAAACTATGGTCCGACCCAGTGCTTCGCACGTAGGGTCCATCCAGCTCGGACATTCATTACACCTCTCGTCTCCACAGGAATGGATTCTTCCTTACATGGAATGAGATCCTCCTTGTCGGAGTGGTGTTTGCCCGTAGGGGAAGGGCCGCCTCAGAGCGTAAGACCCTAGCCTTTCTTGCGGATGATTGCACCCGTGCATCTCCATACTTCCCCCCTGCCAAGGCCAGTGGAGTCCTTTTCCCACTGCGCTTTGTCGCACCACGGGCCTCCACCCTGGAGTAAGCCCTGGCACCAAGGGCCGATAACCACGCGTAAGCCCCTGTTTCCTCTTTGGGCCGCTCAACGCGTAAGCCCCATTCCGCTTCTCACGGACGCACCCTCGCGACGTGATCGTCTGGTCCCTGCTGCCTCTTGTTTCCCACACCGAGCATGACTCACATGGGCTTAGAGCACGCATCGACCATGACATCCTCCTTGGGCCGCCCCAGAGCGTAAGCCCCATCCCAGTGAACTACGTGGAATTTGATCCGTGCTAATGCATGGTACGTAGGAAGCCTCCATGAGGTTCAAGCACACCACCCGGTCGTCCTGGCCTCTCCATGTCAGTTCCCTGACCACCTTGGGCCGCCTCAGAGCGTAAGCCCCAAACCCCTCGTCCCGCATGACGTTAAACTGTGTCTCGTCCCGCATGACGTTAAACTGTATCTCGTCCCGCATGACATTAAACTGTATTCCCCCTCTTGGGCCGTCTCAGGATGTAAGCCCCATGTCTCACTCCACCATCCAACTTGATCCTTACTCGGGCCGTCACATCCCGGTGAGATCATTCCACCCCATCCCACTCCATGGCATCCCGGAAGCCACCCACATGCTGGCCCCAACATCGGTGTTCCCCCTAGGGGTCCTTCAACCCGATCCGTCTCCGCAAGACGTTAAACTCGTGACATACCCCATGTTAAACATGGGAAGCTGAGGAAAACCTCAAATGGTACATATTCCCCACTTTTGATGTGGGATGCCTCAGGCTTCTGCGCCCTCGAGAAGCCATGTGATGAGGGACCAAAGACAGACATGCCAACAACGCCCCAACGTGACCATTCTCCTCACCGAAGGTTTCTGCCCTGACAAGACCCCTTGGAGTGTCTCGACGGAAGCAGCGTAATTAACTGGCGTCCATGTAGATATGGCACCGGGAATGGGCTTCACAAACCTGTCTTAAATCTATGAGGGAGACCCAGATTAGGTGATGAGCTCCAAGGAGGAATCCACGGAAGGAGGAACCGAAATCCCATCATCCCAGTTTCGATCAAGGACCAGACGTCCCTGAACAAGGAACAGATGTCGCCCAACTTTGGAAAGCGGGAATGCGGGGTAACAAGCAGCGCGTCCTCCCCACAGATGGATGTGCGCGCCCCGGCGAAAGCATCAGAGAAACATGGGGTTTATAAGTTTAATTTTTCTTCTTTCCCATTCATGGATAATACAATGAATGCAAACTAACTGACTAACAGGTTGATCCGCATTTCTTTATTTATTACGGGAGGGAGATTTGTGGTTTCATTATGAGGTTTTAATGATTATTATTCTTTCCATTGTTTAAAACGCTAACGTGGAGGGTGAAAGCCGATTTGAACAAGGCTCAGACCCTCTATCGATCTTGGTTTTGTTGCGTTCTTCGTGGGAGACCGAGCAACATTGTATCAAGGCAAAACCAAGGGCCACGTAGTGAAGGCGGCTTCTTGGGAGACCCATAGACACAAACATGAATGAAAATTGGGCCACTATAGATTCATAGGTGGCCCACAAAATCATTGCTAGCACAACACCACTAGTGCTGTGGCATTGGATACCGGCGGCGGTGAGAGGGTGGAGGCGCCTGCAGGAACTGTGGTCGACAGGGGGTGGATGACCATTACCGACCACGCGGAAGGCGGGCGCCACGTCGTGGAAGATATGTCCCAGCTCCGACCACAATGTTGGTGGACCTATGTTTGTGGGTCCTTCCCTAGACTAGTCCACTGGATAGGTTATTTGGGGGGGGGGGGGTGAGAGCATGGACCTGCTAGTTGGAGAACCCAAACAGACACGGTCCGTTCGCGGGGTGGGGGGGGGGGTGTACCCCGTCCAGCCAGCGGTCCGTACCCCGCTGGGTGGACTGGGCCAGTCCTGCTACCCAACGAGCCAAAAAAGGCCCATCCGGACTGAGCCAAGCCTAGCAGGTTGGGTCGGGTCAGGTCAGCCCGACTAGGTCGGACCGGACCCGGACCCCAGTTGGCCTAGTTTCGATTAAAGTTCCATAAATTCTAAACCGGACATCCATTTGACTAACCGTCTAGAGAGCTGAAACCTTTATAACGAGGAAGTCCTTTGAGATAATTCACATAGATTTTGGAGAAAGATAAAGTACATCTAGGTTGGATCGAACTCGAATCCAGTCAGGCCCTCAGAAGTAAAATGCATATAACTTACAGACCAGGCGTCCGATTGACAAGCCGTCTATTGCGTTGGAACCCTTATGACATTACAGTTCATTGGGTTACATCTTCGTGGGACATAGTGGTAGTTGAAGTATGAGCGATGGATTGAGGAGTTGAATCTACGGAACTCCAGCGCACCAAGTGCGGGAATCATGTGGACAGCTGTCAAGTAAAGAGCGACCCTTTGTGGATCGGCATCAGAGTGACCCTGTGTGAATTAGTAGTAGCACGACCCAATGAGGACCAGCCTTAGAGCGTACTATCTTGAATCAACAATGTATCACCCTGTGTAGATCGACGACTTATGACACTGTGTGGATTATGTAAAGACCCGTAAAATTCAAGGAAATTATTTTTTTCTTAATTTTCTTGGGAATTTTACAGGAACGCAGTTTCTAATGGCACCTGATTCTGAGACCCGGTGTGCCCAGAATCATTTTTCAAAGTTTAGCTCGGGTACGTTCAGTGAACGAATGAGCGGGTTTTTCTAAGTTTTAAACCGGTGCTCGGAATTGAATTCCGAGGGCACCAATGGAATCCCAGTACCGATAATTGCTTAGATACACCTTTTCCGGAGTTGCATTTTCTTGGGTGTGGTTTTTAATTTTTGGGGTTAAGTTTAGAAATAAAATAAAAGTGGTGCGACAATTTATTTTATTTCACTTAAAGAGGCTTAACATAAGATAAGCAGATAAGGTGGGACCCACAATATCCTACCCACTTGGTAGGATATTTGTGAGGTGGGTCCTGCACGAGCCCCGCCGTTTCTTCCCTTCTAATTAACACACCCACAACCCCCCTTTTAATGAATGACAAACCTTACATTTATTCTGGTTAAGAAATACCTCATTAAATTGGGCCGTTAAATTGTTACAATTAATTCTTTGAATTAATTTTTCGTTTCTTATCATTTGAATTTCAAATTCTAATGTTGATAATAAAATAAGGGAAGGAATTATTTTATTATGGTTGGGTTTGTGTTGTGTTAATCCTTGGGAGAAAAAAAGAGAAGATTCTTCATTCTTCGACGAAGAACGCGAAGAACTCACCACCGCCAATGAAGAATGCCAACCTCCGACGGCGGAAGACGGCGAGAGATGCCTTCCTCAGAGATCACCTAACGCCAACGGTGATCCTCTTCTTCCGCGGCGATCCTCTTCTTCCGCGACGGTTAATTCCGTGACGAATGCTCGTCCGATGACAACGTTGAGGTAGGGATTTATTTTATTTGTTAGTTCATGAAATCATCCGTTGCTTTCTCCTATTCTTTGAACCGCTCGTTATCATGATAACGGGAGGAGGTCGGACCGCACGAACACGACCGACACTCCTCCCCTTTTTGGTTGTTGATATTGTTGCGACGAGCAAGGAAACGAGGTGCCGAATCACAGCGCGGTATTTTGATAAAGAAAGGTGGAGTAGCGTGATGCCGTCACGCCGCACCGTTGAAGACGAACCAAGACGCGGCGCCGTCGCGCCGCGCCATTGAAAACAAACCAAAGATGCGGCTCTGTCATGCCACACCGGAGAACCGCTAAAGCACCATGGCCGGAGCAGGGCTGCAGTGGAGGGGTGCGGCACCGTCGCGCCGCGCCAGACGAACCAAGGCCGCGGCCGGTTCTGGGCCACGGTGGAGCAGCGGAACCGGCAGCCGGTACCGGGCCGCCGGCATCGGAGCAAGGGGACCGACCCTTTCCTGTCCCGTGGCATTAGTAGCCGGCCGGACGGTGCGGGCCGGCCCGATCGAGGAAAGCGCCGGGGGTCGTAACCCCCGATCGGCCAGCTGAGCAACCCCATAAAGGGGCCGCGGTTTCTCCATGCGGGGGCAGCGCACCCCCCGCCCGCATCGCTCGGCCGCAATGGCCTAGCAGGCCGCCTGGCCACCCGGCCAGCGCCAGCGCGCCCAGCGCGCCGGGCCGAGACGCCGGATCGGGCCGCGCTCAGGCCGGGCCGGGCCATGACCAAGCGGGCCGGAATCGGACCCAGTTCGGGTCGACCCGGTTCGGGCCGACCCTGGGGGTATCAAGCCGGGTCGGACCGGGCCCGAACTCCCTATTACCGAACCTGTTTTGCTCAGTTACTTATAACATGAGCTACAGGCCTCCGATTGATGCACCGTCAGTTGCAATGCAATCCTTGAATCGAGATGGTTGTTTCAGTATATCGCACTCAAGGATTCGGAGAACTTTGGTTTTGGCCGGGTTTGTTCGTACACGAAACCAACCGGGCCCTTAGAGCGGAAACACTTATAACTTGAGCTCCGAACGTCCGATTGACGTGCCGTCGACTTTGATGGATTACTCTAAGTGAGACGGATCTTTTGGATTACTCCACTCGAGATTTGGATGCAGGTGGAGCACGGTTGGGTTGGTTTTTAATTAAAAACCAACCAGGCCCCTGGGATAAAAAGGCCAATAACTCTCATACCGGGCGTCCGATTGACGCGTCGTCTGTGACGTTGAGTTCATGTTGACGATACGGAACTTATGGATACATCAACTCTGGACTATGTGTCAGTTGATGTATCATCCCCTCAGATCGTAGAGTGGACCCTCCCGAACGAGCTTTCTATGTACGGGAACCCTAGAGCCGGGTGCGAATGCGATGACAACGACGACTATACAGAGATCCTCAGTGGATTTGACTATGGCGACTACAACACTCAGCGATCCTACGTGGATCAGGGATACCGACCCTGTGTGGGTCAGCGCTCAGCAGTCCTGTGTGGGCCAACGCCTACAGATCTTGTGTGGGTCTGATCATGTGTCGGTCTTTGCGGGGGTTAGTTACCTATCGATCCTGTGTGGGTCAGATCCTTTGTGGTTCATTGCGGGGGTTAGTACCTAGCGATCCTTTGTGGGTCCGACGACATAGATGAATCAGTGGATATATTTGATCATCTCCATCATTGTATGAATAAGTATACATGTGTGAGCTGAATCTTGACTTGATATCCTATGAGGATTACATTATGCTTTCCTGTGTGGATTGGGTTGTGATTTCATATGTGGAATGAGTTACGTTTTCCTATGTGGACTGGGTTGTTCTTGGGATCGAAGTTGGAGCGAACTGGAATTGATGACTTAGGTATATGTATGGGCATATACCTAAGTAGTTTCGGATGTTACTTCGTGATTGTATCTTTTCTTTGTGGATTATCCTTTGTGGATTCTGGGAGACCTTCGGGGGTCTCAGGGTCCCTACTGAGTAGCTGTTTCCTCACGGATTTCGGGGATGACCTCCTGGATGGGAGATTCAAACGTTCCGATCAGTTTCTAACGGGTTTGTTCGTAGAATCGGAAACATCCAATGATTCCACATCGTTTGGACATACTTTCCAAAGGTAGGCGCTCATTAGTTTGTGGACTAATGAGGCTTAGGAATTTGCATTGGTTGAGAGGATGGGAGGTCGGACTCATCACACCTTTTTGAGGGGAATTATTGTCTACTTCAGGACTCTCTTTATAGATTTAAGTTATGTTCATGAATCCTTATTACATTACCATGTATAAAATGAGCTTTCCTTAAGTTTTAACAATCAATGATTAAATATTCAAGAAATTTAGAGAATCTTTTATATGTATTCGAGGTTCTTCATCAATAGAGAATCATATGTATCTATTTAGAGATTCTTGGTCAATGGTATCCTTCGAAACATTTATAAAAGTCTCTTGGTCATTATGATGACCGGGCTGGTTTTAAAGCCACTCAGTGAGGCACTTGAAGTTTATCGTCATTCAGAAGGACATGGATTATTTCAAAGTTGGGATCGAACCCATAAATGGGCTACCTACGTATCCGTTGTTTTGTAAAAGGAATTAGAACCCACGTAGTTCGAGTGATGGAGTATGATGTTTATGATTGATGGCTCAAAGAAGAATGTCATAATTACTTTTACACTCTAAGCTCACGTGAGTCATGCTCGGTGTGAGAAACAAGAGGTATTGGTAAAAATTAGACAATTGTGCCATGAAAGATGCAATCATAAGAAATTGTTTGGGGATTAGGTATGTATGACTGCCCAGATAGATGAAGGTTTAGGATTCACTTTTAGGGAGAAAATCCAGGAACAGGGTCCATAAAGGTATATGTGCTTTATGGAGATTTGAATACTCTAATCTTGGGGCTTACTCCTAAGGAGGATGCCCAAGTTAGAAGGGGACTTATGATTGGGTTTTACTCCTGAAAAGGAAACACAAATCAAGGGTAAATTAGGACTGGTTAAGAGAAATTTAAGGGGGGCTTGGGGTTTACTCCTGAAAAGGAAACCCAAGATTATGACTGGGACTTACTCCTAAAAAGGAGGCTCAGGTTAGGGGACTTGGGGCTTACTCTTGAAAAAAAAGCCCAAGATTATAACTGAGTCTTATTCCTGAAAAAAAGACCCAGGTTAGGGATTGAGGTTTGGGGCTTACTCCTGAGGAGGATGCCCATATTTGAGGTTGGGGCTTACTCCTGAGGAGGATGCCCAAGTTTAAGGAATTATGATTGGGGCTTACTCCTGAGGAGGATGCCCAAGTTTGGGAAATTTAAGAATTTAGGGCTTACTCCTAAAGAAGGATGCCCAGATTAAAAGATTTATAACTGGGGATTATTCCTGAAAAGGATACCCAGGTTAAGGATTCTTCTCATCTTAAAGGATGAGGTTGAATGAACGAACTCTCAATCTTTGGTGACATAAAGATGTATAAATCACTAGGTTTTGAGAGATATTCCACCGAATTCCTTTCAGATAAGGAAGTCAAATCAAGAAATCATGCCATAAATGGCTTTGAAGAGTGTCTTGAAGACTGAATCTTGAATAGGAAAGGTGAAATGGATTAAGAGGGGTAAAATGGGCAAGATGGGCACCCAAAAAGATAGGGGCGCGCAAGTCTTGAAAGGCGCGCTAGTCTTCCGTGGGCGCGCAAGTATTGGTCGCGCAAGTATACCTGCGCGACACATGGTGTACTTGCGCGATTTTCAACCAGTATTGAAATATTTGAGCGACTCTTTTTTAAACCCTCTAGAATCCTCTTGAGGTTCTTCCAGAAAAGGGATGCGCAAGTTATATTGAAGGAAATAAGTTGGCGCGCAAGTGTTGATAAGTTTCAACACTTAGACCTTCCTTCTTCTCTTTAGATCTTCCATTCTAGGTAAGAAATTACCTTATAAGTGCTCTGGAATCTTTGAGAAGAGACTTGGGCGTCGGGAGCTTCAATCCGAGTTTCTGGAAAAAGATCCTCTCGAATGGGGGGCCCACAGGGTCTATTTATAGGCAAAAGAAGACCTCGGGCGGTTACTGGGCAGTTATCGGGAGGTTACCACTTAGGTCGCGCAAGTCACATGAGGCGGCGCGCAAGTCTACTTGCACGACCACTAGGCGGCGTGCAAGTGTACTTGCGCGACCATGAGGGAACTTGCGCGACCTATGGGAAATGATCTCCTTGTTCATCCCTTTGTCGATTTTTGATGTTTTCTTCAAAGGATGAATCACTTTGAGCTCAGATATTCCCCTTTTCCGATCTTTAGATTCTGTGACGAAAGGAGCGTCAACAAAAGTCCCCCCTCAGAGTTGGATCCGGAGAGAAAAGAGGATTGGACTCTAAGGAAATTGAATCCCTCCAAAGGAAAAGGGAGGAGCGCAAGTCTTCAGTGCACAGAGGGCGGCGCGCAAGTTTTCGTCGCGCAGGTCTTAAGCGCTCTGAATACGGCACGCAGATAGGCCTCCTGGCCTATAAATACACCGCTTTTGGCTGTGGATGACACATGACCCCGAATTTCCCGAGCTCTCGCCGCGCAAGTCTCTTTTTCCACTGTTTCCTCGCTGCCGCGCTACTCTCAAGGTAATAGGGCTTGCGCGGTAATACTTGCGCGACAAAAACTTGCGCGGCACATGTATCACTTGCGCGACATCTCCATACTTGCGCGCCTTAATGCCTTAGCCATATTTTCCAAATTTTTTCACAAATTTTATGAAAAAATAAACCCATTTAAGAGTTTAATTTATTCAACTGCTGTACAGATTCAATGGCTCTTAGACCTGGATTAATTGATGAACTGGCTAGCAAGCGGATAGATGATATGATGAACATCATTGGCCCTGATTACTATACTGTCAAAGATAGTACTCTTCCAGATTTGGCTAAGTATCTGAAAAAATATCATCGCAACTTTCCTCACTGCACTTATCTACCTTTGTATGGCTACGGTCATCTACAAGAAGTCATTATTCCAGAAGTAAAGAATTATCTTCCATTTTCGTGGTTTCAGAATTATATCAATTTTGCTTCAGCAAATATCTCAGGTGGAGGAGTATTTATAACTGCTAGAACAGTGGAGAAGGCTTATGTGATGCATCATAGCCCTTGAACACCAGATCTGAAAAAACATACACCTGAGCTTCAACCACATTATCATCATTCAATATTCCGAAATGCTCAGATGGATCAATACAAAGGCTGGAAGAAAAGTTGGGATTTCCGTCCTGGGGGAGGTGTGAAGCCAACTTGGATGTGGGCATACTGGGTGTGACAGACTTGCGTAGAGTTTATCGAGGACCTGAAGAGAGCTGCAATATATGAGGCTGTTTGGGTTGGGCAAACATATGTTTTCAGACATGATAACTTCATGCCAAAGATACTCAGCCATTGGAGCCCAGCGACTAATTCTTTCCATTTGACTCATGGAGAAGTAGGTATCAGTTTGTGGGATGTCCACAAGATTTCAGGAACTCCAATCTTGGGTGATATGTATGATGAATTCATTCCTCCCAAGGTGACTTGGAATGATTCAGAGAAGACTCCTGCTTTAGCTCGAGAATTATTTAAAATCATTCACAGGCTCAAGAGCTCAGAGACCTCATTAACTCATTTTAGAAAAGATATTCATCCGGAATAATGGATGAATGTGTTTCTTACTGAGAAGAAGAAAAGGATGGAGCCAAAAGAAAAAGAATCCAAGAAAAAGAGATCCAAGGATACCAGGCCCAGACGTCTTACCACTTGTCCAAAACCTGAGAAGAGAGGAGCTCCTGGCACATTCTGGCCAACTCTAGATGCAGGAGAGTTTTGAAAAGTGGGGATATGAAGTGAATCAAAGAATTCCAAAGAAAACTTGTCTAGCGGGTTTCTTGGCAATGTGGCTCAGTGTTTATCTCTTGCCGGTCAGGGATTCGAAGGGAGGCGTTAGGCCAGGGACCTTCGTCAATGCGGCAAAGTTGGCTGAGGGAAAATGGTTGGGTTAGCTACCCCCATTTTAGCAAAGATTCACAGGAGTTTACTTCACGTCTTCCAGGGTAAATCTCCTTTAAGAATAGTGGGACCATTCCAGGTTTTGTGGGGATGGATCGCCACTCACTTTAGGACTTACAATGTACAGAATGGATTACAAATTCCTGGAAGCTCTTTCAGACCGTCGGTGCAAGCATTCTCTGGAATTGCTCCATTAGATGTTAATGGTTATGACATGAAAGTAAGACTGAGCATGTTTAAGGAATTCAAGTTCTTTCCTTATGGAAGTCCGCCATCCGGGCGGGTTTTTGATGATGGGACAGCCCATTTGGATTTGAGGGCATACATGCTAGCTTGCAGGGATGGCGTGTTAGTAGCCAGGATTGATGGAGAAATCATATGTGAGGCATATTCTCCATATAGATTTGCACGCCAATTCAAATGTTTGCAACAGATTGTTGTATCCCCTCCGGTACATGTCAGGTTAGAGCAACATCCGATGGTTGCTCGACAACTATGGTTGTTGACATCAAGAGAGAAGACTGGGGCAGTATTTGATCTACCAGTTGAAAAAGCGGCACATAATCTGACTACATTTTATGCCGAACACTGGATAGCATCATACCCCAAAGGGATATTGAATCACCCAGTATATCAAGTGGGAAAGGGGAAGAGGACTGTAGAGAAAGAAACCCTTACTCATGAAGGTGACGCTTCTCCACCTGAAATAGGTTCAACAGACTCCTCTTCTAGAACTGATTCATCGTATTATCACGATGAGGCACAACCGGCAGCAAAGCGGTTTTGTGCCCGATATAATCCTTCGGCCAGAATTAAAAGACCCACTCCATCAACTCCTGGTGAGTTATTTCATTGTAGTAATTTCAATCATTGCTACTTTATAAAGTAATAAGTCTTACTTTCTTATTCTCTATCTGTAGTTGAAGGAGCTGGGAAGAAATTAAAATAAAAAATTGTAGGACCTTCCTCACAGCCTTTATATCTAAGACCAGAGGCTGTTCAGCTATGGAAGAGCTTATACTGTGGTACTGAGACCGCCTGGCTGGATTTGTGTGAGGGCCTACAACTTCCTGGAATAGGAAATCTTATAGCTTCTAAAAATCTTCAATACGAAGAAAACCCCAATGAAGTGCGAGCTTACATCAGAGAGCTGGAAATTCTCATATATGCCACTGATGACTTGGTTCCTATCACCAGGCGGGTGAAGGAAATGATTGATCGTGGCGCCACTGAGGGGGCTGGTGGTTCTGGAGATGAGGAATGGCAAGAGTATGTGTCTCCTGAAGATGTAAGTTTTCTTTCCTTATTTTCTTTACAACTTGATTTCAGTTGAAGCTTTGTTACTTAA
Source organism: Viscum album (assembly GCA_963277665.1). Classification (NCBI taxonomy): domain Eukaryota; kingdom Viridiplantae; phylum Streptophyta; class Magnoliopsida; order Santalales; family Viscaceae; genus Viscum; species Viscum album. The sequence goes on along the minus strand of OY728156.1, from coordinate 1,401,005,246 downwards.
GGAAGTTATTTTCTTCATCTCGCAACTTGAAAAGAAAGGAACTGGGGTTCCTTTGCCACAGTATAGCCCTGGTGGTACTACTATCGGGGCTGGTGCTGATTCTACTCGCGAACCAGGCAAGATATCTCCAGGCCAACAGGCCATGAATGAGGCACTGGACACAGCCTTCCATTCGCCAATCCAAGTGCCTATAAGGGAGACCACTGATACTCCAAAAAAACAAAAGAAGCAAAGGCAACGAAGGAGGAAATCCATAGCTAAACATTTCATTAGCAGCGGTAAGTCCTTCGAACAAACATGAGTTTATACCCATAATCATATGGTTACTCATATTTCTAAGGATTGCAGGGGCTTCTTAAATTTCTCCCTTGAGGGAAGGGACTGATCCTTCTTCAAAGGCCTTGGAGGGTGCTGTAGAACAATCACAGACCCAAGCTGACTTGGTTGCTCCTGGAGAAGAGCTAGCATCCATTCCCAGTGTCCCTCCTACTATTGAGGATGTTGTCCAGGGTCATGGGTTGCGGGACATAAGTCGGCAAGAAGATGTAGCAAATGCTCCCTCTGGTGAGACTAATCAAGATTCTGAAGTATCATTGGATGAAATGATGAATCAAGGAATGACTTTTGAAGAATTTTATGATCATGCTAAGTTGTCATGTGATTTAGAAGAACTTGGGCGTGAGTGCTACCCTTCGCCCAAATTTTTCTTTAAAAAAATATACTTCTAACCATGATGGAAAATAATATGCAGTTTCTTCCGTAGAAGCTGCTGAACTGCCAATGCCCGAAGAGGGTGTGGACACTGATGTCAACCCTATCATTGCAGAAACCTTAGCTCAAGTAGAGCTAAATCCAATAAACCCTCCTGAGACCCATCTTGAAAATCCTGTTGAAACCGGGAAAGATGGGGAAAAGTCTTCTCAGGTTGTTGAACCATCCTTGGGTAAGGGATAACAATATTTGTGATTGTACTCTATTCGCAAGACAATCTATTCTTTTGTTATCCTTTGAAGATGACTAAACCTTTCAATTAATCATGCAGGACCATCAACTGCAATGACTAGATCCGGAGGTGAGGCCTCAGCCTCTGCCCCAACGGGAATTGAAAGTGAAGAAGCACAAGTCAGGGGGGAAAGAGCAGGACAAGGCACTTCCTTAAGCGCGCTAATTCCAGATTACATACCCCCTTCTGACGATGATATTGAATCAGATCCAAAGATTCTTAAAGCATTTAGCTTTTCACGACGTAAGGCATGGAACAACATATTGAACATCATATCTGGGGTGCCTTTAGAAGAGCTACCATAAAAAATTTCTCGATTGTCATCCCAATTTGTTATATTGGGACTTGGTGGTTTTGGGTATGAAAAGATCCATGCTGCGGTGAAACAGATCATTTTCAGGAGGGAGCAAGTGCAGACAAGTCGCGAAGATTTGACCAGAGTGAAATTGTCAGTCAACATAGGCAAATTTGAGGCTGCGATATCCCAAGCTGAAGCTGATTATGCTGCCAAGATGAAGGATCTGAAGCAAAAAATCAAAGAAAAGGTCGTCCAGCAGGTGCAACTCCAGCAACAGTTAGATGCTGTTACTGGGGAACTTGATCAGCTTAATAAATCATTGGATGAAACTCATATGAATGGCATGAAAGCCATCACAGATGCTAAGAAGGCGCTTCAGCAAGCTGAAAAGAGTGAAGCTGGTCAAGTGCACGAGCTTCAAGTAACTGCTGATAAGGCTCAGGATGCTATACATCAAATGAAGACTTATGTTGACAATCTTATGTAATTCTTGAAAAAGAGAAGATACTCCAGTCTGTGGATGTATTTCTATCTTCTATGTATCAATGAAAAACACTTTTGTCTTCAATCATTTGTACCTGCATTCTTTCATTACCTGCTTCAAATTTAGTGAGCTGGAACTTGACTTTTATTCAGAGTTCCTTTGTCTTTTGTAGGCAGTTTAAAGTCATGCATGCTGGACATAAAGGGGCTAATGTTTAAGGTCGAAATAGCTTTGACCGAAATGGATTAAAATTGATTCAATTCTTTGACAATTTATCTGAAAACATATTACCATACTCAAGTATGAGAGAAAAAAAAATGTAAACCATGGCTTAAGAATATTTGAATCTGAGGAATGATATGAAAAAAGAGCTAAAAAGGCATTAGAAGAAGTAGTTTCCAAGAATGAAGTTACTATTTATTTAACAAAACCCGTTAGGGGGTTGAAATATGCAGGGCCACCTAAGGGCATTGGCTGCATGGTTAAATAAATAGCATCTTTTGGCTGACAAGTCTGTTATGTGGACTGTTTATGCAAGGCCACCTATGGGCACGTGCTGCATAGTCAGGTAAAAGAACTCCCAGAAATTTACTTTCCTAGTGCTAAAAGCCAGTGAAAGTTTATGGAGATTCAAATTTTCTAAAGTATAGAGTTTGTTGTATGGAAAGAGGTACTTGAATATGGAAAAGATATTTCCGAACAAGAATATCGAAGAACTGGATGAACATCACTCCTACGAAGGTCTGACCCAAACGTAGGGAAGAAGAATAAACCATAGACTTGAATACTTTCAGATCATGAAAAAGGATATGGGACAAATATGTTAAGGATGGCTATTTTTTGCGGATCCCTACATACTGTCGTTTAAGACAAATAAGGACAAAAGAGGCATTCTTCCCAAGAATGAAGTTACTATTATTTAACAAAACCCGTTAGGGGGTTGAAATATGCAGGGCCACCTAAGGGCATTGGATGCATGGTCAAATAAATAGCATCTTTCGGCTGACAAGTCTGTTATGTGGACTGTTTATGCAAGGCCACCTATGGGCAAGTGCTGCATAGTCAGGCAAAAGAATTCTCAGAAGTCTGACATTTTTGTGATTAGAAGTCATGAAAAGGGTTATGAAGATCTGAAAATATTTAAGGTTAGGATTATAACACATAAAGATGGGTATTGTCCAATGTATATAGAGATACATAGGTCAAATGAAAACCATAATCATGTTGTGGCTGGGTCCTGAATTGAAATTTTGGACTTCACTACGTATATCATAAGAATGAGAATCAAGCCATACGTAGTTCTTGAAATGCAGTTTAACGTCGTACAGGACGAAAGTATGAGAAATCTTAGTTTAGGGTCATAGAATTCAGACCATAATAATGAATACACAGTGTGTGTTTTCACGAGAACTTCTCAGCCAAGGGACTGAAAGTGAAATTTGGGGTTAGGCCCAAAAGACTTGGGACTGGATTCGAGGGACACTCGAATGTTCCTACGTATCCCATAAGGATGGGAATCAAGTCCACGTAGTTCTAGAACTACCCTTTGTACAAATTTGGTTCGGATATGTGAAGGGTGAAATGGGACTTTAGTGCAATGATGGTTTAACCTAAGATAAAAAGTTTAGGCATTACCATGTATGCACGTAGTCTTTTGAAATGAAACATGATTGAAAAAAATCAATGTCAATAATGGTTCCTTCTCAAATGAGGAAATCAAAGAATATTGTAGTTTATTGTCATACTGGACAAAAGTGTTGTATAGTTTAACGTCATATAACAAGGACGAAAGTGAATCAATGTAAAGATATTGATTCCAGGGGCGGTTTCACGAATCAACATCATATGAGATGGTGGTGAACCGATGTGAAGAGATTGTTTTTTGGGCTTGAACCTTGGAAGGCTGCCTATATACCCAGCCTGGAGGGCAAGGATCAAAGTCCGTGTAGTTAAATTAAAGAATGAATTAATGATCAAGTTGTTCTTGTGGACAATGATCTAATAAAAAATATTTTTGGGACTTACACATGGTTAGTGGCCCAAAGGGAGTGTTATGGTTGATGTTTGCTCTAAGCTCACGTGAGTCATACTTGGTGTGAGAAACAAGAGGTAATAACAACCTTAACGATACACAGTTTAATGTCATGTAGGACATAAAAAAGGGACTATGCAGTTTAAAGTCTTGCAGTTAGGACTATTGGTGCTGCACAGTTTAGTGTCATGTAGCAGGGACAAAATACTGTTTAATGTCATGTAGGACCTATCAAGGATTTTTTGTACAGTTTAGCGTCATGTAGTTAGGACGATGGGGACAATACAGTTTAACGTCATATTGGATGAAAGTGCGAATAGTTTAAGGTCATATTCATGGACCATGGATGGTGCGGTTTAATGTCATGCTGGACCTTTGATGATTATATAGTTTAATGTCTTTTCGGACGTGAGGGACTTTTATACAGTTTAGCGTCATGTAGTTTTGGACGTCACAGTTTAACGTCTTGCTGGACATAAGGGATTTGCAAATAGTTTGTGGTCATATACATGGACTAGGGATGATGCAGTTTAAGGTCATGCTGGACAGTTCATGGAACTTTTTCACAGTTTAATGTCATGTGGGACGAAGTTGCAGTTTAAAGTCATACTGGACCATTGCTGTATAGTTTTAACGTCATATAGCAAGGAAGAACTGGTGCTGTACAGTTTAAAGTCATGTAGCTAGGACTAAGGTGAACCAATACGAGGATATCAATTCTGGGGACTTTTTACAGTTTATCGTCATGCTGGACGTTGGAAGTGCCACACAATTTAATGTCATGTTGCTAGGACACAATATAGTTTAATGTCATCTCGGACAAAATATAGTTTAATGTCATCTCGGAAAAATAAGGAACTTATGTACAGTTTAATGTCATGTAGATAGGACATAATACAGTTTAGTGTCATGTAGGACATAATACAGTTTAGTGTCATGTAGGACATAATATAGTTTAATTTCATCTCGGACAAAATAAAGTTTAGTGTCATGTAGGACATAATATAGTTTAATTTCATCTCAGACATAATACAGTTTAGTGTCATGTAGGACATAATACAGTTTAGTGTCATGTAGGACATATTCAGGGACTATGCAGTTTAAAGTCTTGCAGTTAGGACTATTGGTGCTGCACAGTTTAGTGTCATGTAGCAGAGACAAAATAACAGTTTAATGTCATGTAGGACATAATATAGTTGAATTTCATCTCAGAAAAAATACAGTTTAGTGTCATGTAGGACATAATACAGTTTAGTGTCATGTAGGACATAATATAGTTTAATGTCATCTCGGACAAAATACAGTTTAGTGTCATGTAGGACATTATATCATGAACCAATGTGATTGTTTTGGATTTGGGAACAATATTTTGTGTTTATACAAAATACTTCTTCATAAATCTGGCATTAGTTGGAGTAGTGATGTGTTCTCCATCCATTGAGATTAGAGAATACGCTCCATTGGAGTAGACCTTATGTATTGAATAAGGTCCTTCCCATTTTGGTTCAAGTTTGGGAGGCTTCTTTCCTGGTATCATTGGTGCTCTGAGAACCAATACCAATTATCTCTGAATAAATGAATGAAGACGAACTTTTTTGTTAAAAGCTCGTGCTATTCGATTCTGATAGATTTCCAAGTGGTGCAAAGTGCACAATATTTTCTCATCTAATTGTTCCAATTCATTCAACCGCTTTTGGGATTGCTCATCTGTAGATAACTGATCACAAATGGCTATTCTGAGTGAGGTCAATTGAACTTCAATTGGCAAGACTGCTTCTGTTCCATATACCAACGAATATGGAGTTGACCGCGTTGCATTGTGAGTGGTAGTCCGATAAGCCCATAAAGCATGAAAGAGTTTATCAGGCCATAACCTTTTATCTTTATCCACCATCTTTTGCAGTATATTTGAAAGAGTCTTGTTGAAGGCTTCTATCTGGCCATTAGCTGTTGCATGATATCGAGATGAATGGTTGGACTTAATGTTGTATTCTTGATACAATTTCTTTACCTCAGAAGAACAGAAGTTGGTGCCGTTGTCCGTCAATATGGTATGAGGGACACCAAATCTAGTAATGATGTTAGACTTGATGAAGCTAACAATGCATTTAGAACTGACTTCTTTGAGAGGTAATGCCTCTGCCCATTTGGAAAAGAAATCAGTAGCAGTAAGAATGTACTTAAACTGCTTGGCCGTAGCTGAAGGGTAAGGTCCCACCACATCCATTCCCCATGTGGAAAATGGCCATGAGTATTTAGCTGTATGAAGCAACTCTGGAGGTTTATGAATGAAGTTGGCATATACTTGGCATGAATGACACTTCTTTGTAAAATTAACACAATCTTGTATCATTGAAGGCCAAAAGTATCCAAGCCTTCGAATTTGATCAGATAGTCTATGTCCAGACTGGTGGGCACCACAGACTCCTGCATGCACTTCTTTTATGACAGCCATTGTCTCTTCACCATCAATACATCTGAAGAGAACTCCATAAAAACCACTTTTGTAGAGAATTTTCTCGAGGTGGTTTGGGCTATCATAAAGAGTAAAATTGACCACACGTCGCCGAATTTGTTCTTTCTCGGCTCTATCAGGTGGAAGTGTTCCATTTTGAAGGTATTCCCTGATAGGTGAAACCCATCCTGTAGTATGACCATACGGTTCAAGAATGGGACTAATTTCATTAATTTCCTCTGTTCTGACTTGAACATAAGGTGAAATTGCACGACGGTGGGCAATACAGATGGTTGTCTCGTCCCGATTTGGATCTGCTAAAGCTATGGCTATATTAGCTAGTGCATCAGCTTGAGCATTTTGTGATCTTGGGACATATAAAAATGTCGGTTCTGAAGGGAATTCCAACATTAACTCTCTGATGTAATCATACAAAGGGATTAATTCTTCTTTTTTGATGGCATAATCCCCATTGACTTGTTTGATTACCAGGTCTGAATCACCTTTAACTTTTAAGTGATTCACTTGTGCTTGAAGCGCTAACTCCAAGACTGTAATGAGAGCTTGGTATTCAGCTTCATTATTGGTACCACCTTCCCACAACAAAAAGGAATAAGTTAACACTGCCTTATCTGGAGAAATGAGCACAATTCCTAAACCAACTTTGTTGAATTTAGGATTTCACATTTTCTTCCCTGTTGGACTTCTAGAAGCACCATCAAAATACATTTCTCATGTTTGAGGACTCTCTTGAATAGAGAAAACTTCCTCATCAGGGAGTTCGATATCTGAATATGTGTCTTCTACTGAAGGATGTTCAGCCAGGAAATCAGCCAGAGCTTGGCCCTTAATTGCCTTTTGAGACACATACTGAATGTCAAATTGCTGTAGAATAACCGCCCACCTTGCCAGACATCCTGTAAGCATTGGAAGACTAAGGATGAATTTGAGCGGATTATTACGAGATACCAATTGGACCTCATGATGTTGCAGGTAGTGTCTCAGTTTATGAGCTTCAAAGATTAATGCTAGGCAGCACTTTTCAATACTTGAATACCGGGTTTCTGCTTCAAGCATAGTTCTACTGAGATAGTAGAGACTATTTTCATTCCCAGCATCATTCTTTTGAGCGAGAAAGGCACCCAATGATCGCTCTAAAGCTGTCACATAGAGGATAAGCGGTCTACCCTCAACATGTGGCATGAGTACTGGTGGACTGAAGAGGTATTTCATGAGAACCTCAAATGCTTCTTGACATTCTTCAGTCCACTGGTAAGTGACTCCTTTCTTCAATAATTTGGTAAAGGGTAAACTTTTGCCTGCCAAATTGGCGATGAAATTCTGAATATAGGCTAAATTTCCTTGAAGTCCTCTTAATTCTTTCAAATTCTGAGGAGGTGACATACCAAGGATTGATTTGGTCTTCTCAGGATCGACTTCAATACCACTATGGCGTACAACAAAGCCGAGGAATTTTCCTGAGGTTACCCCAAAATCACATTTTAAGGGGTTCATCTTCAAATTATGTTGTCGAAGCTTGTGGAATATGACTTTTAAATCAGCCAAGTGATTAGAACATTGTTTGGATTTAACCACCAAATCATCTACATAGCATTCAACAACCTTCCCTAAAAGAGGTTTGAAGATACGATGCATGGCGCGTTGATATGTTGCACCTGCATTCTTTAAACCAAAGGGCATCACCCGGTAACAAAACACAACTTGAGGAGATCTGAAGGCTGTATATTCCTCATCTTCTGGGTCCATTCGGATCTGATTATATCCAGAATATCCATCCATGAAAGAAAGTACTTCATAACCAGCCGTCGCATCAATTAAGAGTTCTGTAATTGGAACTGGGAAATCATCTTTAGGACAATACCGATTAAGATCTCTGAAATCGATGCAAACCCTAATTTGTCCGTTCTTCTTCTTTAAAGGGACAATATTAGCCAACCACTTGGGATATTGAACTTCTCTGATGAAGTTATCTTTGATAAGCTTATCCACTTCAGCCTCAATTTTGGAAGCATAGGTTGGGTGTGTTCTTCTCGCGGCTTGCTTGAATCCTCGATGTTCTTTTGGTAAACCCAAATGATGAGTAGAAACATCAGGATCAAGCCCAGACATTTCTGTATAATTCCAAGCAAAAATATCTTTATTTTTCTTTAGAAAAGAAATATACATATCTTGATCTTCAAGGGTCATGGCCACACTAATTAAAGTGGGGCGTGGATCTTTCTCTGTACCCAGATTTACTTCTCTGAGTTCATCCACAGTGGTAGAGATACCCTCTTCAAATACTGGAGGAGCATCTCTAAGATCTTCCTCTTCCTCTTCATCATGTGTTATTTCTTCCGTTTCTACTTGCAAAGTAGATGAAAAAACGAAATTCTCATGATCATAAGAGATGTCAAAATTTTCACATTTTGAAGAAGAAGCTTCCATTTCCGACCCTATTGATGATAAAGGGTCTTCTTTGGGAATCAAAGAGGAGATGATGGATCGAGAATCGACATCATTATTCATCTCTGGTGTTGCTATAACTTCTTCTAGCCTGATTAGCGAAGTATAGACTTGTTGGATTTCAGCAGACGAAATGAAAACGTCACCACTTATGCTTTCATCACTGCTTGGTAAGTTACCAATTTCTCCCATGTTGTCTGGCTCGATTGCCGTAATTGACATTATGGATCTTTCCATAAGAGTATTTTGATTTGGGCCTATTTTGTCAATTTGACTGATAGGTAACACATAATCTGTACTCACATGTGAAAATGGATTTATTGGAATTTTTTCCAAACCATATGGAGCATTAACTTTGGTAATTTCCTTCATTGTAGATTTTTCTCTTCCCTTCATGTGATAAAATTCCGCCTCAATGTATTGAGACTCACATGTCTTGAACGGGGCCCTATCACCATACAATGTTCCAACTTGACCATCGAAACAGTATTTGAGACATTGATGGTATGATGACGGAATAACTGCATGCTGATGTAGCCAGGGTCATCCAAGCAAAATATTGAAAGCTGAGTCTTGATCAACAATCATGAAATCTGAATTGGAAACAAGATCTCCAAACTGAGTTCTGGGTGTAACTTCTCCCAGTGGTTCTTGTTCATTTTTATCATATCCTTGTAACATCATTGTAGAAGGAGATAAATCAGATTCCGTGAGGCCCAATCGATGAAGTGTACGAATGGGCATGAGGTTGACTCCTGAACCATTGTCAATGAAAGCTCTTCGAACATCTATACCATTGACTTTGCCAGATAAGTACAAAAATTTTATGTGCCCATGCACAACATCATATTCATCTTTATCAGTAAAAGATATCACTACATGGCATTCTGCAGGATTATTCTCTATGTGATAGATTTCAGCTGCAGTAATTTCAGCTTCAAACTCTTGAGGACTTGACAAAGCTTCGATGAGTGCTTCCTGAAGATCTTTTGACATATTCAAAGCATCCAAAATTGATAACTTGGCTGGTACTTGGGCCAAGTGTTTCAATATATCATACTTTTGATCTAGAGGTCTGCGTTTCCCAATAGGAATATGCGGTTTAGCAGGTACCTTGGAAGCAGATGCTTTGGAAGCTGATGCATCTTGTATTGAAGTTGGCAACATCCTTGGTTTTGGAAGATTAGACTGATTAGATCCATTTACTTACTGAGATAAAGAAGATGGAACCTTTAATCGGTATTCCAAAATAATTGTGCCAAAACTGAGTTGGCCATTGGCAGAAGAACTTGCTTGTTCTTTTTGAGCTCGTTGAAGGGCTCTACCACGAGTTTCTGCTACATATACAGTGCTAGCAGGGGTAAAATTAGAGTAGTGGCTTCGGAAAGATCCACGTCTTCCCCTGTATCCTGAACCTTTAGAACTTCCTCAGATTCCCTTATTTGATATAGGGAATTCAGGCTCATCAAGACTGAAATATGAATCTGTTAATTGAATCATATTAACAGAACCAAAGATTAACTCTTCGTCTGAAAAAGACTCTTCCTGGTTAGCCTGTTTAGGCTGTGCCGTTTGATGGGGCGGTGCCTGTGGCTTTGAAGTAGATGGCATGAAATCTACCAGAGTCAAAGACAATTTAGGCTTTGATACATACTCATCTTCTTCTGATTCCTCTTTCTTCTTCGAATTGCGCTGCCCTTTTGAGGATTTGTCTTTTGATGGAGGCTTTACTGCAGCTTTTGTAGGAGACACAATTGGCTTCTTCAATTGTGTTCGCAAAATGGAATGGGTCTGATTGATTGTCTTTCTGACCATCCAATCATCATATTTTTTCGCAGTTTTGCTTTTGACTTCCTGCCACTCTCCTCCTTCCTCTGGATCTGTAGCGGTAATACACGCTACATGAGCTGAAGAACCCTTCAATTTGACTTGTCCCAAGTCGACCATCTTTTTCAGGAGGTCTTTAAAGACAAAACACTCATGTATGGGATGCCCCAACATTTGATGAAAGGGACAATAATTGAGACGGTCTTCATCTCTTTCCTTGTTTGGCCTCTTAGGCACTGGTAATTGAACCAAATTATTTTCCAGAGCTGAAATGAAGTAACCGGGAACTTGCTCATTTCAGAAAGAGTATTTTTTTACTCTTCATATCCTCAAATTGTTTTCGTCGTTGATCTCTTTGATCATTTGGACGAAACGGCCTTTGTTGTTGGCGTTCAGGAGGTGGAGTCCTTCGAGAAGATGAAGGTTTTGAAGTAGATATAGGTACAGGTGCTTGTTTAAGCATAACTGTAGCAGTTTCTGCTTTAACCATTCTTCTTCCTGGAGCTGATGGAATTACACGAGATTTAACCTTAGCCTGTATAAGGGAATCTTCAATCTGCTGAGCGATTGAAGTAAGGTCTTGAAACCCTCCTGTGTATTTCACAGGGATCAATGGCGTGTGTAATTCGTCACGCAAATTTTCCACACAGATTGGCAACAATTCCTCCCGAGGGAGTGCTAAACTCAAGGAATACGTTAATCCCTTCCAACGAGCAATGAAATCAGAGACTCTTTCATTCTCCCTTTGCTTGTAGTTTGTAAGATCGAAAACTGTCGTTTTTGGCAAAGTTGAGCTAAACTGAAGAAGGAATTTTTGACAAAGATCCTCCCATCCGATGACTGATCGGGATTGCAAGCTTGTATACCAGACAAAAGCTGGTCCTTGCAAGGTTCGCACGAAGCATCTGAGTTTCACTGCTTCTTGCTGCTCTGGAGTTCCCATCATAGGATCACAACAAGACACGTAATGCGTCAAATGTTGTTCAGGTTCGCCTGATCCATTGAAAGTAGGGAAAACAGGGTTTCCAAAACTGGATGGAGGAGAAATTGAATCTACGCATTCCGGGTAAACTTTCTTTTCAGGTTGAACTTGCACCCGTTTCCCTTCCATAGTTTCTAACCGAGCTGTTAATGACTCAATATTAGTTATTAACTTTTGAGAAACATCAGGTTGAACTTGGTTTTGGGTAGGTGCAATGAATGGAGCTTGGACAGACATGGTGGTTGGTGCTGCAACTGATGGTAGTGCTGCCAACCGTTGTTGCGTTTGACCCGTAGGATTAGTCCTCTGAGGGTGTACTGATAAAGGAGGATATTCCTGATCCATCTCAGTAGTTACAACAAATTCCTTTGGCTGTCGGACTTCAGCATTCTTAAGAAGAAGACTACTCTGAAGTAGTTCTGCATTCAACCTTCTTAATTCTTTCATTTCTTCCTCCTGTTGTGCAAACCTTTGCTCTAATGAGAGCGATTGACCTCCTTCAGAGGAAGGGTGAGAAGTAACCTGATTCTTTCCTTTCCCCTTATTGGATCCTTTTCGGAGAGGGGGAAGTGGGTTACTTGAAGGAATACCCAGATTTTGGGTAAACCTTTGATTACGTGTGCGCACACCTTCTTCATTTAGGTCTGTGTGCGCAACTTCTTGAGCAGGAACCTCTTCGTCTGATCCCTCTGATTGAGCCTCATCTGGTGAATCAGCAGCAACGGCATTGATGACATTAATGGATGCATATTGCATGGAATACTTTCTATCAGCATTTCTGTGATATTGTCTTCTTCCATGTCCATGATGAGACATGGAATTCCGTTGACTTGATCCCTCAGGAACTTCTTGGAGAACCGTCACTTGGAGAGAATCTCCTGATAGCTTGGCTCTTCGTTCCTCTTGAAGATTATTCCCTAATCGAGGGAATACTGACTTTCTCTGAGGGAGGGATTGAGGATTTGAAAAAGTCCCCAGTCCGGTGGACTGGGGATGTTCCTACTGCTTCTGCTCAACTCCTCGAATCCCATTTGTTGACTCTGAGGGTTGGGTTAGGGAAGTCCCCAGTCTGACAAGCTGGGGTGTCTCTTGACATGCTATGTCTGAGATCTTCTTAAAATCTCTCTTGATCTTGCGAATCTTAGTTCGGAAATTAGCTGGATGCATTAACCTATATCCACTTTTATCACCTGGTTCAACAGACCGTTGGATGATTTCCAAAACTTTTGTCATTTGATGACGTGTTTGCTCCAGACGAGAGGCTTGTGCAATATTCTCGCCTGCTTGATGTAGGAGCAATTCAACAACTTGTTCTCTATATCCTTGATTTTGAGAGGAACTAGTTGAAGCCTGGTTTTGAGCAAGCTTTTGATTATGAACAAAGCCCATTGATTGTGGCCGGCCATGGGCAATAACATTGCATGAGACCATTTTCGGCGGGCTTTGCTGACTGGAAAGCACTGTGAAATGTAGTGCTCTGTGAACACCCCATCCTCTGATATGAACATCAGATGGAGCATTGGCAATTAACTGACGCAATTTTCTTAGTGCGCCAAGGCATGAACGTTGAAGGGTTCTCTGTTTCTTTTCAGCCTTCGGATACCGAGAGACTGATAGAGATGCCAAATCAATCTGACGTTGTAGCCCTTCTATTATCTTAAGATTATTTTCATATTCATCGTAATATAATACCTTCTTCTTTAATTGACAAATAGTTTTCCATATGTTGAGACGAATATCATGGATTCCATCATCCGTCAACATCTTTGGAATGTCGTACTGGGAGTCAGCCAAAGGCCAAAACATGACTGGTACTTCACCTTTTGCCAGTTTTTTCCTCATGTTCAGCATTTCCTCTTTATCATTAAATGAAGATTCTTCTAACTTTTTGGACCAGAGTTGGTGTTTCCTTGTTGCTTCATCGGATTCAACAAGATTGGTAGAGAGATCACTATTCATGCTGGAAGATGAATGACCCAGGGATGGTTCGGAGAATAACCTGAACCCCAGGCTATCTTCTGATGGAGAAAGAGTTTCACCTGCCGATAGTAAAGCATCAGACATGACTGGTTTTACGTTTGCAAGTGCCTTGAGATAGGAGGGATTTCTCGTCACTACATTGCCTTCTGAAGAATTTTCGAGACAACGTGAATCACTACTACGAAGAGGACTTTCGCAGCGAAGTTCATCACCATGAGGAGGACCGTCATGATGGGTTACAGCAAAAGATGAGATCTCTTGCTCCTTGGTCTTCTGACCACACAGAGGGTTCCTGTGGCTCTCATCTGAAGAAAAAAATTCAAGATTTACTGAATTTTCATGAAGCAGGTCTTCATGAGGAAGTGTCTGTTGAAGACCTTCAAAATTAATGTTCCCATTATTGGGAACTGAGGGAGTATAATCTTGAAATCCGACAGATAAATGTCTGAGGGCTTCAAGAACTCCAGCATCGAGCAAGGCTTGGTTACAGATTGGCCTTTGATCTCCTGACTGTGATGGGCGGATCTTTTTCTTAGATTCCTTCTTACTCGCTTTAGAAACCACTTGATGACGAAAGTGATTGCTCTGAGCAAGTGTATGTGCCTAATCAGGAAATATGGTCAGGTTAGGCTGACGATCTCCACTCAAATCAGGTGTATGTGCCTGACTTGGTTGTCCGTATGATATGGGGGAGTATGCCCCATAAACCTCTTGGACTGGAACAGATGTGTGTGTCTATTCCGGAGTGAATCGTTGATGTGTCACTCCACTGCTAGGGATAGATTTATGTGTCTGTCCCTGTAATGATGCTGAAGCTGTTATGATATCTTGGCAAGCATCCAGAATATGAGCAGGAATTTGCTTCTGCTCTTTCACCATTGACAAAATATGTTTGGTGACTTCAGCCACCGGAACGGGGATATACGTCCATTCCGGGATTGGAGTAGGTGTATGTGCCTGCTCCTGTCCTCCTTTTCCTGTTAGTGAATTCTGACAGTACTCAAGTGTGGAGGCAGAGAGTTGAGTCTGCCTCCTGTTTGTCGTCGGGACTTTCTGACTGACTTCTCCGTGTGCTACCAAGCGAGACTGTTGGTAGGCTTGATTAGTATTAGCAGGTGTATGTGCCTGCTGATTACACTTCGCCAAACGCGGTTGACAAGATCCATCATATGTAGTCAGACGAGCCTGCTGACTAACTGGTGTTGTATAAGCAGGTTCATGTTCCTGCCTATAGTACTCCGCCGGAATTGCCTGGCGGGATTGGCTTGATGCTGCTAGACGAGTCTGCTGGACAGCGGAATTAAAACGGACAGGTGATTGTGCCTGCTCATTATTTGCCACCAAGTTAGGTTGGTGGACTTCTCCGGAGATGGAAGGGATGACAACCTGCCTATTGTTAACCGGATTCCGTCTCTGGTGGTTCATCTTGACTACTCGGGTTCGAGGAACCTGAGATGAATGCCTGGAGTCGGTACCCTCATCATGTTGAGGGCGCACTACCGCACGAGTCTGGCGGCGATTGTTGATGGGAGCCCTCGAGAAGGACTCCTGTCTTTTTTAATTAAGGCCCTGCGGGACCTGCTCATTCACTTCCTCAGAGTAAGGGAGTGAATGGAAATTGCGTTTCGGGGATAACGACCCGAAACGGTTGGAGATGGTAGTCAGCACTGCCTGCTTCTTGATCGCTGGCCACCATTGTCCGGATGACCAGCTAGAGTTGTCAACCTGGAGGGATTGACGAGCGGCCTACAGAGTTGGGATAGTACCGTTGCGACGGTACTCCTTAACCAGTGCATTAGAAAACCAGCGTTGAAGATGCTGAGTTGGTGATGTCATCCTCAGAGCGGACGACGTTCCAGCAGGAGTAGTAGCATTGGTTTTCACAGCAGCAGACCTCACAGTAGAGGTGTTCACAACAGCAGTATTCACAGGGGTGAATTTAAGGAAATCCATTTTGCAGAAGATCTTGAGAAAAGAGTGCCTATTCCATATTACAGACATAATCAAGATGAATCCGGCCACTGCATCTTTTGGATGAGCACATGTCAATGATTGATTTGTTGGCCCAAGGGGCCTAACAAATAAGAAAAACATCATTTTAACTTGGTTAAGGATTCACGTTGGGTTCACCATTTTTGTTTCCTCACGGATTTTGGGGATGACCTCCTGGATGGGAGATTCAAACGTTCTGATCGGTTTCTAACGGGTTTGTTCGTAGAACCGGAAACATCCAATGATTCCACATCATTTGGACCTACTTTCCAAAGGTAGGCGCTCATTAGTTTGTGGACTAATGAGGCTTAGGAATTTGCATTGGTCGAGAGGATGGGAGGTCGGACTCATCACACCTTTTTGAGGGGAATTATTGTCTACTCCGGGACTCTCTTTATAGATTTAAGTTATGTTCGTGAATCCTTATTACATTACCAAGTATAAAATGATCTTTACTTAAGTTTTAACAATCAATGATTAAATATGCAAGAAATTTAGAGAATCTTTTATATGTATTCGAGGTTCTTCATCAATAGAGAATCATCTGTATCTATTTAGAGATTCTTGGTCAATGGTATCCTTCGAAACATTTATAAAAGTCTCTTGGTCATTATGATGACCGGGCTAGTTTTAAAGCCACTCAGTGAGCCACTTGAAGTTTATCGTCATTCAGAAGGACACGGATTATTTCAAATTTGGGATCGAACCCATAAATGGGCTACCTACGTATCCTTTGTTTTGGAAAAGGAATCAGAACCCATGTAGTTAGAGTGATGGAGTATGATGTTTATGATTGATGGATCAAAGAAGAATGTCATAATTACTTTTACACTCTAAGCTCACGTGAGTCATGCTCGGTGTGAGAAACAAGAGGTATTGGTAAAAATTAGACAATTGTGCCATGAAAGATGCAATCATAAGAAATTGTTTGGGGCTTAGGTATGTATGACTGCCCAGATAGATGAAGGTTTAGGATTCACTTTTAGGGAAAAAATCCAGGAACAAGGTCCATAAAGGTATATGTGCTTTATGGAGATTTGAATACTCTAATCTTGGGCATTACTCCTAAGGAGGATGCCCAAGTTAGGAGGGGACTTATGATTGGGTTTTACTCCTGAAAAGGAAACCCAAATCAAGGGTAAATTAGGACTGGTTAAGAGAAATTTAAGGGGGGATTTGGGTTTACTCCTGAAAAGGAAAACCAAGATTATGACTGGGACTTACTCCTAAAAAGGAGGCCTAGGTTAGGAGACTTGGGGCTTACTCTTGAAAAGGAATCCCAAGATTATGACTGAGTCTTATTCCTGAAAAGAAGACCCAGGTTAGGGATTGAGGTTTGGGGCTTACTCCTGAGGAGGATGCCCATATTTGAGGTTGGGGCTTACTCCTGAGGAGGATGCCCAAGTTTAAGGAATTATGATTGGGGCTTACTCTTGAGGAGGATGCCCAAGTTTAAGGAATTATGATTGGGGCTTACTCCTGAGGAGGATGCCCAAGTTTGGGAACTTTAAGAATTTGGGGCTTACTCCTAAAGAAGGATGCCCAGATTAAAAGATTTATAACTGGGGATTATTCCTGAAAAGGATACCCAGGTTAAGGATTCTTCTCATCTTAAAGGATGAGGTTGAATGAACGAACTCTCAATCTTTGGTGACATAAAGATGTATAAATCACTAGGTTTTGATAGATATTCCACCGAATTCCTTTCAGATAAGGAAGTCAAATCAAGAAATCATGCCATAAATGGCTTTGAAGAGTGTCTTGAAGACTGAATCTTGAATAGGAAAGGTGAAATGGCTTAAGAGGGGTAAAATGGGCAAGATGGGAACCCAAAAAGATAGGGGCGGGCAAGTCTTGAAAGGCGCGCAAGTCTTCCATGGGCGCGCAAGTATTGGTCGCGCAAGTATACCTGCGCGACACATGGCGTACTTGCGCGATTTTCAACCAGTATTGAAATATTTGAGCGACTCTTTTTTAAACCCTTTAGAATCCTCTTGAGGTTCTTCCAGAAAAGGGACGCGCAAGTTATATTGAAGGAAATAAGTCGGCGCGCAAGTGTTGATAAGTTTCAACACTTAGACCTTCCTTCTTCTCTTTAGATCTTCCATTCTATGTAAGAAATTACCTTAGAAGTGTTTCGGAAGCTTTGAGAAGAGACTTGGGCGTCAGGAGCTTCAATCCGAGTTTCTGGAAAAATATCCTCTCGAATGGGGGGCCCACAAGGTCTATTTATAGGCAGGAGAAGACCCCGGGCGGTTACCGGGCGGTTACCGGGCGGTTACCACCTAGGTCGCGCAAGTCACATGAGGCGGCGCGCAAGTCTACATGCACGGCCACTAGGCGGTGCGCAAGTGTACTTGCGCGACCATGAGGGAACTTGCGCGACCTATGGGAAATGATCTCCTTGTTCATCCCTTTGTCGATTTTTGATGTTTTCTTCTAAGGATGAATCACTTTGAGCTCAGATATTCCCCTTTTACGATCTTTAGATTCTGTGACGAAAGGAGCGTCAATAGTAGCTTATACTCACCCCTGCACAGGCTATACCCGCACTACGTTGTGTAGGTTGCAGACGACGGACAGTGCTGATCGCAGTTAAGGCTTGCGGAGCAGGTCGGTACCCAGAGGTGGACCACTGGGCGGGACGTACTCGGAGTGGATGGCTGGACCCGAGGAGCTGTGGAGGCTATCTGTACTCACCCATCAGGTGGGACTTCCAGTGGACGGCTCGACGCTGGGGCTTTACTTTTCAGTTTCTGTTTTTCCCTTTCTAGTTGTACTTTACATTCAGTTTGGGTTTATATTCTGGCCCACTTACTTTTCTGCACTTACTTTTGGATCAGTTTTCACTTAGTGTTTACTTCTACTGCTTGCTTGCTATGTGGTGTTTGTTTACTTTAAAAAGGCAATGCCATCCCTTTTTATCAGGAATTACGCCTTGGTGTTAGTCGCCAGCACCTTGCCTATGGAAGGCGGGCTTGGGGTAGTCACGACACGGGCCCGAGGACGGTTCGTGAAAAATTTGTATCAGAGGAGTTCAGTTCTACCACAGAACTTTAGACTCTGATCTTTTTCTAAGTGAATAAATAGTGTTAAGCGTATTGGGTGTGGTTATCAGTCCAGGGAGTCCAGTGTTGGTGCGGTAGCCGATGTATCCATACACCAGGACCCTGACTTCTAATTTCTGACTTAATGCACGAAATCATTGATTTCATGTGTGTTTCAAGTATTCTTTGTTATTACTTTATGTAGCTCACCAGGTATACTATTCTGACTGTGGCGCACCTGTCTCTTTTCAGGATGGCCCCACGACAGTAGCCAGCTAGGGTTCCGAGATTTGTTCGTGACAACAGACCACCGATCAATGAGGCCTTGGTACATGGCCCTTTGATAGCTGAGGCACCGGCGATACCTCTACCTACCGAGCCACCGATTCTTCTAGCCCCAACCGCTGACGATGCACGTCTCCTTAGTGCACAGCACGAGTTTCAGCGCCAGCGACCACCCAGGTTCCGCGGGGAGACGGACCCCTGGGAAGACGAGGATTGGCTGGAGGTAGTGGTACGAGTTTTCAGGTTAGTGAGGACACCAGCAGACCTCATGGTGATCCTCGCGGCGAGCCTACTGCACGCGGCAACAGGCAGATAGTGGAGCTTGATGCTCCAAGTGCACGATGAGGAATCTCTACTCTGGACGGAATTTGAGAGCCTCTTCCACTAGGAGTTCGTCACAGCCACCCTTTGTGCGGTGCGCATCCAGGAGGTTCAACAGGTGCAGAAGGGCAGCTTGACGGTCGCCCAGTACTCGGCGAAATTTACTGCTCTCCCGCGCTACTTGACAGACATGGTACGAGACCCATTCTTCCAGGCCCGGACCTTTGAGCAGGGGTTGAGGCATGAGATCAGGGCATCGCTGATCTCCCTCAGCATTCTAACTCAGGAAGGAGTACTGGAGCGAGCCCTTTTGATTGAGAGCTTTCTTGCTGAGTCTACATCAGCAGCGAGACCTACCGTAGGGTGCTAGGTAGCAGAGTCTTCTGCAGCAGGCAATTGACGAATGACTCATGGGTCCAGGAAGACCAGACCCTCAGGCAGACGACCTCAGGACACTGGCTCAGTAGTGCAGGGAACACAGCGCGGAGCCAGTCTTTCGAGAGGCAGACAGTGCTACGCATGTGGTGGGCAAGGCCACATGGCTCGTGACTGCCCGACCCGCCGTGCCAAGGAGCAGTAGACGGTGAGGGGCCACCGAGGCAGAGGTAGAGGGTTGACCGTGGTGGTCCGCAAGGAGTAGGCGGATGAGGAAGAGGAGCTGACCAAGCAGCAGGTGGTGGGCGACACTTTGAAGCTCTACCACCACCACCACCAGGAGGTCCACCCCGACCACAGGGAGTTGGCGGGCAGAGACAGGCACAACTTCAGGCAGCGAAGGCCTACAACCACAAAATGCATGAGATGATTCGAGCTACTATCTGTGTCTATTCCACCCTTGATGTAGTTCTTATAGACACAGGATCAAGTCAATCTTTCATAGCTGCTGCCGTTGTTCGGATCGTGAAGATTCTGATAGAGCCGTTGGCTCGATCCTTACGGCTAGAGACTCCTACGGGAGCAGACTCGACGATTACGCACTGGTGCCGGTAGTGTGAGCTTACTCTATGAGGCGAGAGCTTCAGCTGGGATCTTCTTGTAACGGCGTCGAGGCCTTACGACATCATCTTGGGTATGGATTGGTTATCTACAGTCCATGCTCAGATCGACTGTATTAGGCGCAAGTTACGATGTGTACGCACCGAAGGGAGCAGGTTCACCTTCACCGGAAAGAAGGGAGCCTTCGCAGCACATGATGGACTCTCGCAGAGGAGAGGAAAGCCCATCACTCATCAGTTGGCTAGCCTCATCTTAGGAGCAGTTGACGTGCAGAGTCCTAGTTTTCCTACAGTGGTGGATCAGTATGCGGACGTCTTTCCCGTCGACGTTCCAGGACTACCTCCTCGCAGAGAGGTATACTTTTATATTGATATGTACCCTGAGACAACCCCGATATCCACCCCCACATATCGTATGGCTCCCGCCGATCTTCAAGAGCTACGGGTACAGTTGGAGGACTTGCAGGGAAAGGGATTCATTCGACCCAGCGTTTCACCCAGGGATTCCCCGATATTGTTCGCCAAGAAGGCGGATGAGAGCTTGCGACATTGTGTCGACTGTCGTCGCCTGAACCAGGTGACAGTGAGGAACAAGTATCCGCTACCGAGGATTTATGACCTCTTCGATCAGCTCAAGGGAGCACGGTGGTTCTCAAAGATAGACCTCAGGTCAGGCTATCATCAGCTCAGTGTTCAGAAAGAGGACGTGTAGAAGACGGCCTTCAGATGTCGGTATGGCCACTATGAGTTCTTGGTTATGCCCTTCGGCGTAACCAATGCTCCCGTAGTGTTCATGGGCCTCATGAACAGGATCTTTCAGCCATACCTCGATCGATTTGTCGTGGTCTTCATCGACGACATTTTGATATACTCGACGACTGAGGAGGAGCACGCCTACCACTTGCGGGTTGTACTAGACACACTCCAAGAGCACCAGCTTTATGGAAAGCTCTCGAAGTGTTAGTTCTGGATATGTGAGGTCCACTTCTTGGGACACATCATCTCTGAGGTGGGAGTTGTGTTGGATCCTGCGAAGATCGAGGCAATGCTAGCTTGGGAGCCACCCAGGAGCGTGACGGAGGTGCGGAGTTTCTTGGGACTATCTGGATACTATCGAAGATTTGTGCCAGACTTCTCCAGAGTTGCGGCACCACTCTGAGCTCTTATAAATAAGGGGAAACCCTTTGTGTGGTCAGACAGATTTCAGCAGAGCTTCCATGAGCTGAGATAGAGATTGACCAGCGCACCTATCTTGAGGTTACCGGAGGAAGGAGTAGGGTAAGTAGTCTACTGCGATGCATCAGGAACCGGAATCGGATGTGTCCTGATGCAGGAGAGGGCAGTGATCACCTATGGATCACATCAGTTGATTCCGCATGAGCAGAACTACGGTACCCATGACCTGGAGTTAGTAGCAGTGGTCTTCGCTCTGAAGACTTGGTGACACTACCTAATGGGCGAGCGCTTTACAGTCTTTTCTGACCATCAGAGTCTCAGGTAAATCTTCTCTCAGATGGACCTGAACCTGAGACAACAGCGATGGCTCGAGTTACTCCAGGACTATGACTTTGAGATATTCTATACTCTTGGGAAGGGGATCGTGGTAGCCGATGATCTCAGCAGGAGGACGAGAATTCAGCTACTTGGGGAGGCGACAGAGCAGCTAGCCGCTTTGCAGATATCCTTTGTGGATAGAGATGGATCATCCTTCCTTCAGTCATTTACAGTCACTCCTCCACTACTACAGCGGGTCAGAGAGGCACAACATGGAGATGCTGACTATGAGACGCGGCGTGCAAAGATATCCTCAGGACAGGAACCTGATGGTTTTTCCTTATGAAGAGAGCACGACGTCTTTTTCAGAGGACGTACCTTGGTACCAGTTGCTTTACGGGAGGAGGTGCTGAGAGTGTTTCACACTTCCCCTTTGGCGGTACATCCTGGAGTGGCGAATATGTACCAGGATCTCAGATGACATCACTGGTGGCCGGGCATGAAGAAGGATGTGGCAAAGATCGTTTCTCGATGCCTCACCTGCCAGTAGGTGAAGGTAGAGCATCAGGTACCAGCAGGCTTGGTATAACCCTTGGAGGTCCCGGAGAGGAAGTGGGACGAGATATCTATGGACTTCGTGACTGGACTTCCACACACTTCTAGAGGTCACGACTCCATTTGGTTGATTTTCGACCGACTCACCAAGTCGGCTCACTTCTTACCCATTAGAGAGCAGGGCTCAGTGGAGAGCTTGGGACGTCTTTACGTTCAGGAGATTGTATGACTTCACGGTGTGCCATCATCTATCGTCTCCGATCGAGATGCTCACTTTACTTTTCGGCTTTGGAAGGGGTTGCAGGAGGCGTTCAGGATGCAGCTACATCTGAGCACCGCCTTTCACCCTCATACAGATGGTCAGAAAGAGAGAACCATTCAGACTCTCGAGGACATGCTCCGCGCATGTGTCCTCGACTTTGGTCACAACTAGGAGGACCACCTACCCTTGGTGGAGTTCACGTACAACAACATCCACCACTCCACCATCGGGATGGCACCATACGAGGCGTTTTACGGCCGACCTTGCAGATCTCCTTTGTGCTGGACAGACCCTGGGGAGTCAGCACTTGTGGGACTGAAGATGGTCCAGGCCACGACGGAGAAGGTCCAGATCATCCCGGAGCGGATGAGGACAGCTCAAAACTGGCAGAAGTCCTATGCTGACAGGAGGCGGAGACGACTAGAGTTTGAGGATGGTGGCCACGTCTTCTTGTGGGTCTCATATCGACGTGGATTGTAGAGATTTGGCAGAGGCGGCAAGTTATCTCCTCGCTTCATCGGATCGTTCTAGGTCCTCAGCAGGATTGGCGAAGTGGCTTATCGCCTGGCTCTACCACCTCAGTTGCACTGGGTGAACGATGTCTTCCACATATCTCAGCTGAGGAGATACGTGCATGACCCGACACATATCATTGACTGTGGGGAGCTGGACGTTGATGATGGGGCGACTTTTGTGGAGGTCCCGGTGGAGATCGAGGATCGACAGGAGCGGGTCCTATGTGGATGGTTGATTCCTCTAGTGCACATCAGATGGCAGCACGGGAACCTCCAGGAAAGCACTTGGGAGAAGGAGGCTCAGATGCATGCTCAATACCCACTTTTGTTTCCCTAGTTTTTGGTGTATCTTTACGGGGACGTAAATCCCTGAGGTTGGAATGATGTGAAGAGCCGTAAAATTCAAGGGAATTTTTTTTCTTAATTTTCTTGGGAATTTTACAAGAACGCGGTTTCTGACGGCACCTGATTCCGAGGCTCAGTGCGCCCGGAATCATTTTCCGACGTTTATCTCGGGTACGTTTAGTGAACGAACGAGCAGGTTTTTCTAACTTTTAAACCGGTGCTCGGAATCGAATTCTGAGGGAACCAATGGAATCACAGCACCGGTAATTGCTTAGAAACACCTTTTCCGGAGTTGCGTTTGCTCGGGTGTGGTTTTTAATTTTTGGGGTTAAGATAAGAAATAAAATAAAAGTGGTGCGACAATTTATTTTATTTCACTTAAAGCGGCTTAACCTAAGTTAAGAGAATAATGTGGGACCCACAATATCCTACCCACTTGGTAGGATATTTTTGAGGTGGGGCCCAAATGAGCCCCACTGTTTCTTCCCTTATATGTAACGCACCTGCAACCCCCCTTTTAATGAAATTCAAACCTTACGTTTATTCTGGTTAAGAAACGCCTCATTAAATTGGGCGGTTAAATCGTTACAATTAATTCTTTGAATTAAGTGTTCGTTTCTTATCTTTTGAATTTCAAATTCTTATGTTGACTATAAAATAAGGGAAGGACTTATTTTATTATGGTAGGGTTTGTGTTGTGTTAAACCTTGGGAGAAAAAAGAGAAGATTTTTCGTTCTTCGACGAAGAATGCGAAGAACACACCACCGCCAACGAAGAACGCCAACCTCCGACGGCGGACGATGGTGAGAGACGCCTTCCTCGGAGATCACCTAACGCCAACAGTGATCCTCTTCTTCTACGGCGATCCTCTTATTCCGCGACGGTTAATTCCGCGACAAATGCTCGTTTGACGACAACGTTGAGGTAGGGATTTATTTTATTTGTTAGTTCATGAAATCTTCCGTCGCTTTCTCCTTTTCTTTGAACCGCCTGTTATCATGATAACGGGAGGAGGTCAGACCGCACGAACACGACTGACACTCCTCCCCTTTTTGGTTGTTGATATTGTTGCGGTGAGCAAGGCAACGCGGTGCCGAATCACCGCGCAGTATTTTGATAAAGAAAGGGGGAGAAGCGCAGCGCCGTCGCGCCGCGCCGTTGAAGACGAACCAAGACGCGGCGCCGTCACGCCGTGCCGTTGAAAACGAAACAAAGATGCGGCACCGTTGCGCCGTACCAGAGAACCGCTAAAGCACTACGACCGGAGTGGGGCCGCGACGGAGGGGCACGGCGCCGTCGCACTGCGCCGGACGAACCAAGGCCGCAGCTGGTTCCGGGCTGCAGCGGAGCAGCGGAACCGGCGGCCGGTACCGGGCCGCCGGCATCAGAGCAAGGGGACCGGCCCTTGCCGGTCCCGTGGCGGCAGCAGCCGGCCAGTCGGTGCGGGCCGAACGGTTCGAGGAAAGCGCCGGGGGTCATAACCCCCAGCCGGTCAGCTGAGCGGCCCCATAAAGGGGCCGCAGTTTCTCCACGCGGGGGCAGTGCACCCCCCTCCCGCATCGCTCAGCCGCAACGGCCGAGCCGGCTGCCTGGCCACCCGGCCAACGCCAGTGCGCCTAGCACGCCGGGCCGAGCCTCTAGACCGAGCCGCGCCCAGGCTGGGCAGGGCCGTGCCGACCGGGCTGGGCCGCTCCCAAGCGGGCCGGACTCGGACCCAATTCGGGTCGACCGAGTTCGGGCCGACCCTGGGGTTATCGGGCCGGGTCGGACCGGGCCCGAACCCCCTATTACCGAACCTCTTTCGGTCTGTTGCTTATAACATGAGCTACGAGTGTCCGATCGACTCACCGTCAGTTTCAATGCGATCCTTGGATAGAGACGGTCATTTCAGTATATCGTACTCAAGGTTTCGGAGAACTTTGGGTTCGGCCGGGTTGGTTCGTACATGAAACCAACCGGGCCCTCAAGGCGGAAACACTTATAACTTGAGCTCCGGACGTCCGATTGACGTGCCGTCGACTTTGATGGATTCCTATAAGTGAGACAGATCTTTTGGATTACTCCGCCCGAGGTTTGGATGCAGGTGGAGCAAGGTCAGGTTGGTTTGGACTTAAAAACCAACCGGGCCCCTAGGACGAAAAAGCCAATAACTCTTAGACCGGGCGTCCGATTGACGCACCGTCTGTGACGTTGAGTTCCTGTTGACGATACGGAACTTTTGGATACATCAACTTTGGACTATGTGTCAGTTGATGTATCAGCCCCTCGGCTCATGGAGCGGACCCTCCCAAACGAGCTTGCTGTGTGCGGGAACCCTAGAGCTGGCTGCGACTACGACAACGACGACGACTGTACAGAGATCCTCAGTGGATTCGACAGCGACGACTACAGCACTCAGAGATCCTATGTGGATCAGTATTACCGATCCTGTGTGGGTCAGCGCTCAGCGGTCCTGTGTGGGCCAGCGCCTATAGATCTTGTGTGGGTCCGATCATATGCCGGTCTTTGTGGGGGTTAGTTACCTATCGATCCTGTGTGGGTCAGATCCTTTGTGGGTCATTGCGGGGGTTAGTACCTATCGATCTTTTGTGGGTCCGACGACATAGATGAATCAGTGGATATATCTGATCATCTCTATCGTCATACGAAGAAGTATACCTCTGTGAGCTGAATCTTGACTTGATATCCTGTGTGGATTACGTTATGCTTTCCTGTGTGGATTGGGTTGTGATTTCCTATGTGGAATGGGTTACGTTTTCTTGTGTGGACTGGGTTGTTCGTGGGCTCGGAGTTGGAGCGAACTGGAATTGATGACTTAGGTATATGTATGGGCATATACCTAAGTAGTGTCAGATGTTATTTCGTGATTGTATCTTTCCTTTTTGGATTATCCTTTGTGAATTCTGGGAGACCATCGGGGGTCTCGGGGTCCCTACTGAGTAGCTTATACTCACCGCTGCACGGGCTATGCCCGCACTACGTTGTGTTGGTTGCAGACGACGGATAGCGCTGATAACGGTTGAGGCTTGCGGAGTAGGTCGGTACCCGGAGGTGGACCACTGGTCGGGACGTACTCGGAGTGGACGGCTGGACCCGAGGAGCTGTGGAGGCTATCTATACTCACCCCTCAGGTGGGACTTCCAGTGGACGGCTCGACGCTGCGGCTTTACTTTTCAGTTGCTGTTTTTCCCTTTCTAGTTGTACTTTACTTTCAGTTTGGTTTTGTATTCTGGCCCACTTAATTTTCCGCATTTACTTTTGTATCAGTTTTCACTTAGTGTTTACTTCTACTGCTTTCTTGCTCTGTGGTGTTTGTTTACTTTAAAAAGGCAATGCCTTCCCTTTTTATCAGGAATTATGCCTTGGTGCTAGTCGCCAGCCCCTGGCCTATAGAAGGTGGGCTTGGGTTAGTCACGACACAGGCCCCGAGGACGGGTTGTGACAAATTAGCATTATCACGACACAATGAGGACCATCCTTAGAGCGGCTCATCATGGATCAGCGAATTACCACCTTGTGTGGATCAAAGACTTACGAACCTATGTGAATCGACAAATTACAAACCTATATGAATCAATGACTTATGCCCCTGTATGGATCATTGACTTACGACCCTATGTGGTTCTAAAATAGAATGACTTATTTGTGGTTCAGCAGTGGCACTTCTCAATGGAATAAAATGATTTAGCTTTAAAACCAATCATCATTATTCCTGTTCTCTATATTATATAATTGGTATGAGCTATCTTTTACTTTTTGCTTTGTGATTGAGATCATGCATTGTAGGTTTTCCTTTGTGTAATTTTGGGAGATGTTCACGGGTCTTGGGGGTCCCTACTCAGTATTATTTTAATCACCCCTACACAGGCTTCGCCTGAACCTTGTTGTGTCTTGTGCAGATGGAGAACAGCTTTGAACAAGATTTGGGAGCCAGGAATAGACGGTGTATGGATGTGATCGGTTGACATGGAGAGTCACAATGATGATCTATACCGAACCTTTAGGTAGAATCCTTGGTGGATGACCTCAAGAGCTATTTTTTCCTTTTTTCTATACTTTATTTTAGTTGGGTTTGTAGACTGGCCCATTTTACATCAGTTCACACATTTTACATTCAGTAGTTATACTACGTAGTTTTCTCTTGTTGTGTACCTAGTCTATGTGTTTATAGGTTTAAAGTAAATGACCTCCAATTTTAGGGATATGCCTATCCAGTGCCAGTTTCCAACCCCTAGCTTATGGAAGGAGGGCTTGGGGTAGTCACGACATGGGCCATAGGGGATGGGTTGTGACAAAGATGTATCAAAGTAGTTGGTTCTACCAATGTATTAAGGCACTGATATTTTCAATGGGGCAATAGAGTTAATTTTTTTTGAGTAACAATTTTAGTTCAGGGAGTCCAGTGTTGTTGCGGTAGCTGACATATCCATACACCAGGACCCTGAGTTCTGGTTTCCAACTAAGTACATAAAAACACTGATTGTGTGTGTTTTTGAAATGTTTTTCTTTTGATCTTTTTTGAGTCAGATCACCATGTATTACTTATTGATCACAGATAATATGTTTCTTTACAGGATACCACCACATATACAACCATATAGGATTCTAGATAGAGTTTTCGATGATGGATTAGTGAGGGATGATGTATCGGTGCAGGGACCTCTTACATCGATAACACCTTTGAGTGGTGTACCAGCAGCACCACTACCCATAGGGTAGTGGTTTCCACCAACCCCACTGACATACAATGCATGATGACTTAGAAATCTAAACGAGTTCCAATGGTAGAGGCCTCCGAGGTTTCAAGGTGAGACAGATCTGCAGGCAACTGAGGACTGGATGGAGGCTGTGGCATAGGTTTTCCGTTTGGTCGAGACACTAACAGACTAGATGGTGATCCTAGCTTCTAGTCTCTTTTAGCGCACAATAGAGAGATGTTGGAGCCCGATGCTCCAAACATAGAAGGAGATGAATCATACCTGGTTTATCTTCAAGGGACTCTTCAGGGAAGAGTTCGTTCTAGTGACTCTATTCTCTATGCATATTCAGGAGCTCCTACACTTACAGTAGGGCAGCCCGACAGTAGCCCAGTCCTCGGAGAGATTCACTGACCTCTCCTACTACTCCACCGACATGGTACAAGACCCTTCCTTCAGGTCCCAAACCTTTGAGCAGGGTCTCTAATGGGATATTAGATAACTGATGATATCAATCAACATCCCGACACATGCTTGAGTGTTAGAGTGAGCAATATTGGTGGGGAGATTCCTAGTTGAGTAGGTACCGATAGTGAGAGCCACCACGAGACGATAAGTAGTCGAGTCATCTACAACATGTAGTAGGAAGATGATGCAGAGGTCCAAGAAGGCCAGTTCTTCTAGTAGACGACCCTAGGATGTAGGGTCAGAGGTGCGGAGCTCACGAGACAGAGGAAGTTAGCAGGGGAGCAGACTGTACTACTCGTGCGGAGGGCAGGGTCACATGGCTCGCGACTGCCCGACCCGCCACACTAATGATCAGCATAAGTTTTAGGGACCACTAAGGAAGAGGTAGAGATTCAATCAGGGAGGTCCGTATGGTGGCAGATGTGGCATAGGATCTAGCTGTGCAGCAGGCAGTGGGCGGTGATTTGAGGTTCTACCACCACCACCTCCGGGTGGTCCACCCCAACCTTAGGGAGCAGGTGGAAACAGATGAACTCAGTTTTAGGTGGAAGAGGACAATGAAAATGGTGCTTCAGAGATGATTAGAGTTACAATCTGTGTCTACTCCACCCTAGCTACAGTTCTTATAGAAAGAGGTGTCAGTCACTCTTTCATTGCCACAACTCTCATTTAGGGATCGAAGATTCCGATGGAGCTTTCAACTCAATCATTGAATTTAGAGACTCTTATGAGAGAGGATTCTATGATTACACACTGGTACAGGTAGTGTGAGTTTACTCAAGGAGGATAGAGCTTCGGCTAGGACCTCCTAGTAGCAGCATCGAGGCCTTACGACGTCATCTTAGGTATGGACTACCTATCCACTTTCCATGCTCAGATCGACTATTTTAGGTGAAAAGTGCAGTGTGTCCATTAGTATGGGACCATGTTTTCCTTCCCTAGAAATAAGGGAACCTTTTTAGCTTAGGATGAAATTTAGTGGAGGAGCGTGAAACTGAATACATATCATTTTTCTATCCTTACCCTAAGAGAAGTTGACGAGAGGAGTCTAAGCTATCATGTAGTAGTGGACCAGTATGTTGATGTCTTTCTTGAAGATGTTTTGGGACTACCACTTCGCATATAGGTAGAATTCTACATTGATATGTACCTCGGGATGGCACCAATATCAATGTCACCATATCGGATGGATTTTGTGGAGCTTCGCGATTTAAGGGTACAATTGGATGACTTATAGGGGAAGGGGTTAATAAGGCCCAATGTTTCTCAATGGGAAACCCTGATTTTGTTCACCAAGAAGGAATAAAGAAGTTTGAGGCTTTACGTGGACTATCAAAACCTGGACCAAGTGACTATTAAGAATAAGTATCCACTTCTAGGGATTGATGATCTCTTTAATCAACTAAAAAGAGCTTAGTGGTTTTCTAAGATAGACCTTAGATCAGGCTATCATCTGCTCAGGTTATGAGATTTGGATGTACCAAATATGACCTTAAGATGTCAGTATGACCACTATGAGTTCTTGGTGATGCATTTTGGCATGGAAAATTACCTAGTAGTGTTCGTGGGGCTCGTGAATAGGATCTTCCATCCTTACCATGACCGCTTTGTGGTGGTCTTCATTGATGACATCTTGGTGTATTCAACATCAGAGGAGGACCATTCCACTCATCTGTAGATAGTTTTGGATACACTCTAAGTGTATCTGATTTATGTTACGCTCTCAAATTTCTAGTTCTGGATATGGGAGGTCCACTTTCTGGGACACGATATCTTAGAGTCTAGAGTTGCAGTGGATCCGGGGAAGATATAGGTTGTTCTTTCTTGGGAGCCACCCAAGAGTGTGACCAAGTGGCGGAGTCTTATGGGGTTGGATTGGTACTACTGAAGATTCATACCTTACATTTACAGATTAGAATCATCCTCATCAGCTTTGAAAAAGAAGATAAAACCATTCTTGTGGATATAGAGATGCTAGTAGAGTTTCCAGAAGCTAAGGTGGGGACTGATGAGTGACCCCATATTGAGGCTACCATAAGAGGGAATTGGGTATGTAGTCTACTGCGACGCATCATGGACCAGACTAGGATGTGTTATGATACAAGAGTAAGCGGTGATCTCCAATGGATCTTGACTGTTGAGAAATCTTGATCAGAACTATGATAACCATGACCTGGAGTTAGTAGTAGTGTTTTTTTTCCTTGAAGATGTGGTGGCACTACTTGATGGGTGAATGGTTTACTATCTATTCTAGTCACAAGAGTCTCAGATAAATCTTGGCATAAAAATACCTAAACCTGAGACAATGGAGATGGCTGGAGTTCCTCTAAGACAATGACTTTGAGATAGTCTATAGTCCTGGGAAGGGGAACATGGTGGCATACACACTCAGTAAAAGGTATGGTTTTCTGTTGATGAGTGAGGTGATAGAGCAACTAGTCATGTTGTGGTTATCCTTTATGGATAGTGATGGAACATCTTACATCCAGTATATTATAGTCACTTACCCACTCCTTCAGTGAGTCAGGGAGGCACATCTTGGGGACATTAACTTTGAGACCATACATGCTCAGATATCCTCAGGACAGGCTCCTGAAGGATTTTCTAAAGGTGGGGAGCACATCATCTTTTTCAGAGGAATCACCATGGTACCCGTGACTCTATGAAAGGATGTCTTGAGGTATTTATGCACATCCCCTTTGGTGGTACATCATGGTGTGGAGAAGACGTACCAGGACCTCCGACATCAGTATTGGTGGTTAGGGAAGAAGAAAGCAGTGGACGAGTTCATTTCACGATGCATCAGTTTTCGACAACTGAAGGTCAAACATCAGGTTCCAACAGTCTTAGCCCAACCACTTGAGGTTCCAGAACGGAAGTGGGATGACATATCCATGGAATTTATGACATGACTACCAAAAACATCCAAGGACCACGATTCCATCTGGGTGATCATTGATTGACTCCCCAAGTTGGCCCACTTCCTACCCATTTGAGAGTAGGGATCAGTAGAGGGCTTGGGATGCCTTTATTTAAAAGATATAGTACGAATTAAATCAGTTCCATCAACTATCATCTTAGAACATGATTCTTGTTTTACATCCCAGTTGTGAAAGGGATTGCAGGAGTCATTCGAGACTCAGTTATAGTTGAGCACCACCTTTCATCCTTAGACAGATGGTTAGACAAAGTGTACCATACAGATTCTTGAGGACATGTTTTTTTACTTGTGTCCTTGATTTTGGCTTCAGTTGGGAGGATCACTTTCCCTTGGTGGAATTCGCATACAAAAAAATCTATCCCTCCACCATTTGCATGGCACTGTTTGAGGCCTTGTACGGGAGACCATGCAGATTCTCTCTATGCTGGATAGACCTATGGGAGTTAGCACTTATGGGTCCATAGTTGGTATGGGCAACCAATAAAAAGTTACAAATCATCCAAGACCAGATGAAGATAGCATAGAGCCATAAAAATTTATATGCTGACATAAGATGGAGACCCTTGGAGTTTGAGGAGGGAGACCATGTATTCCTATGGGTATCACCTCGACAAGGTTTGTAGAGATTTGTCTAGGGTGACAAGCTATCTCTGAGGTTCATCAAACCTTTCCAAATTTTTAGCAGAGTTGGATAGGTGTCATACCACCTAGATCTTCCCTCATAGATGCACAAGGTTCTTGAAGTTTTCCACATGTCCCAGCTGAGGAGATATGTGCACGATCCATTGCACGTCATCGACTGGGTTGAGCTGGACATTGATGATGGGGAAACTTCTGTAGAGTTCCCAGTGGAGATATAGGATCAACAGGACCAGGTCCTTCATCGATGGTTGATTCCTCTGGTGCGCATTCGGTGGCAGCATGAGAACATTTAGGAGAGAACATGGGAGAGGGAGGCTCAGATTAATGCTCAGTACCCCCATTTTTTTCTTAGAATTTGTTTTGGATTTCGGGGAAGTAAATCCCTATTGTGGGGAGAATGTAAAGACCTGAAAATTCCATATATATTTTTAAATTATATGAAATTATTATGAGACTTTGAAAATTTACGGCATGTGATTCCGAGGCTTGGAGAACCTAGAAAAAAATTTTGATCTTTTTTTAAGGAATGTTCAGAAAACGTGCAGGCTAGATTTACTATATTTTGAACTGGTGCTTGGATTAAAAATCCAAGAGAGCAGTTGAATTCTCATTACTTGGATTTTCTTAGGCAAAGCATAACATCGACTGACAAGGTTCAGATAAAAAAGTCAATTTTTGGACTTTTGGAAAAAAATAATACAATAACAAAAAGTTATTTTATTTTTTCTCTTCCCACCATTGAGCGATGGATGGTGGGACAACAATGTAACATCGAGAATTAAATTTGATAATTTTAATGAACTGATCCTCTCATTGTGTAACTGCAATGCTCATGGTTAAACAAGTTCATTAATTAGGATACATTAATTAATCATAATAAGGAACCAATGTGGGGGTTAATTTCTTTTATTTAATCAAACCATTGTCATGGGATTTCAAAACCCATAAGAGGAACCTCTGAAGAAACGCCAATGATGACACCCTCCAAAGAAGAACAATGATCGATCAATGACCATTGCAAAACTTGTAATAGACTTTGATGAATGACTTCGAATGTGAATCTCTTTCTTCGTCTGCAATGGAATTCACGAAATCTAGGTAGGGGGTTTATGAATTTAATTTTCCTCCTTTCCCGTTCTTCGAAAATACAATGAATGAGAACCAACCGACTAACGGGTTAAACTATGTTTCGTTCATTATTATAGGAGGTTGATATGGGATTTAATTATGGGGTTTTAATTATTATTATTATTCTTTCCCATGTTTAAAATGCTAATGTGGAGGGCGTGGGCCGATCCGAACAAGGCCTGGACCCTTCCCCCGATCTTGGTTTTGTTGTGTTCTTCATTGGCGACTGAGAAACACAGAGGAAAGGAAAAACCGAGGGCCATGTAGTGGAGGTGGAATCTTGGGAGAGACGTAGGCACAGAAGGAAAGGAAATCGGGCCACCGATGCCTCACAGGTGGCCCACAGAAGCACTGTTGGTGCCCACAGGCGGCACTGCGGATAGGGGGTGGCTAGCCATCACTGACTGTGCTGAAGGTGGGAGGCGCACTGCAGTGGCACGCCACAGAAGAGACGCCACGAGTCCAGCTATGACGGTGGTGGACCAGCCTCCGCGAGTCCTACTATAGACTGGTCCACCGAACTATCCAGCTTGGGGGGCGGAACTTGCCTGGCATTGGTGGTTAGAGAACCCAAGCAAACATGGTCCGTTTGGGGGGGGGGAGACTTTGCCCAACTGGCGGGCCGTGCCGAGCCAGCCAGCTGGGATGGTCCTGCGGCCTGGCGAGATATACTTAGCCAGGTGGGTTGGGCTGGTCTAGCGGCCCAACATGCCATACTGGGCCAGGATTAGCCAATTTGGGGCAGGTCGGGTCAGTCTGATGGGTCAGACTAGACCCGGAGCCAATTTGGCCTAGTTTCACTTAAAGGGTCGTAACTTCTAAACCGAATGTCCATTTGATGAACCGTCTACAGCACCTGAACCCTTAGGATCAGGCAGTCATTTGAGATACTCCACTCTTGTTTTGGAGAAATTTGGATTATGGCTGGGTTGAATCAAACACGAATCTAACCAGTCCCCTGAGACTAAAATGCCTATAACTTACATACCAGACATCTGATTAATGCGTCGTCTGTTGAGTTGGAAACCTTATGACATGATGGTTCTTTGGATTACCACTTTGTGGTACTTTGTGGTGGTTAAGGTATGACCTGTGTATTGAGTAGAAGAATCTACAGAACTCAGGTGCACCATGTGTGGGAATCCTGTGACTGGCTGTCATGTGAAGATAACCCTTTATGGACCGGCATTAGAGAGACCATATGTGGATCAATAGTAGCATAAGCTGATGAGGTCTAGACTTAGATAAACACATCATGGATCAACTAATTATGACCCTATGTGGATCGATGACTTACGACCCTATGTGAATCAGTAGTAGTGCGGCCCGATCAGAACCATCCTTAGAGGGACCCATCGTGGATCATAAACATATGACCCTATGTGGATTGAAAACTTACGATGTTGTGTATATCAACGACGTACGACCCTATGTAGATCGGTGACATATGAACATGTGTGGATCAGTGACTTAAGACCCTATATGGTTCCGTAATAGAATGACTTCTTTGTGGTTCAATAGTTGAACTTCTCAATGGAATAAGATGATTTAGCTTTACTACTAATCATCCTTACTCTTGTTCTTTAAGTTATATACAAGATGTGAGCTATCTATAACTTTGTGATTTGTTATTGAGATCAAGCTTTGTGAGTTTTCCATTGTGGAATTCTAGGAGACAGTCAGTGGTCTCGGGGTCCTTAATGGGTATTGTTAAACTCACCCATGCATGGGATTCACCCACACCTCATTGTGTATTGTGCAGACGACGGAAAACTTTGACCGACGTTTGGGAGCCAGGAATAGACAGTGTACGAAGGTGATCAGTTAACGTGGAGAGCCACAGTGATGAGCTGTACCTACCCTTTAGGTAGGATCTTTGGCAGAAGACCTCAAGAGATTTCCCCCCTTTTTTTGTACTTTCTTTTTGTTGGGTTTGTATAATGGCCCATTATTCTTCAATTCACACATTTTAATTTCAACAGTTATACTTCGTGGTTTTCACTTATTGTGTACCTGGTCTGGGTTTTTGTAGTTTTAATGAAAATGTATTCCCATTTTAGGGATATGCCTTTCCAATTCAAGTCACCAACCCCTGGCCTATAGAATTCAGGCTTTGGGTAGTCATGAAATGGGCCCTGAGGGATAGGTCGTGACAATATTCAACCCCCGCTAAACTAAATCCACATGGGGTTCATGTTCAACCTTGGTTAAAAAACACAACCATGTCCACTCGAGGACATTTTTCACCCCATGTTTAGCCATAACAGCCATGTAAACTCATGGACCAAGTTCACCATATTTTTAACCATCAAACTATGAATTCCAAAACAATGACATAAAATAACCTAAAATATAATAGATCATTAAATATTTTCATTCTTTGTAGAAATCCAAATTCCACTAGATAAAATCATTTCAAATTATCATTTATGATATTAGGGAAATATCACCATTTCAAATTCCATTTACAAAATACTATTTCGCATTCACATTTTAAAATCCATACTAATATACCATTCCAAAATACCTCTCAAATCTCTAATTCCTAGTTACGTTTAAAATTTCAATTTCTAGAAAAGTTACCAATTCTATTTCTGATTTCAAAAAAGAATTTTTCATTTTCCTAAGGTAACAATTCAGTTAAAACATATCCATTACTATTTAGTGATTTTAATTATACTGTATAATTTAAAGGTTTTCCAATCCATTTCATTAATAATACTCTATTAAACAAGCCACACCTTACAATATCACACTTACCATTAGGTTAGGTCCAATTCAATTTTAGGATCAAATCCACTTATGATTATTGATGGTTGTGAAGTTTTATTTTGGAACATTCAATTTAGACCATGTTTCCTCTTAAACCAATTAAAACACAATTTGGACATTTAATTATATAAATCCATTTTGAGGTTATTTCCCCTACTAAGCATCCCATTTGTAATTTCCTTCTCCTAATGTCCACGAAATGTCAAATGGTCAATTTAACTAATGAAAATCAAACTCAAACAACTAATTCAAATTGAATCATAGAAAAACATAGTTGGCATGAATATACAATGCAAATTCTTTGAAACAAGGAATGTCTATGGGTTGAATTTAGGGGACAACCTACCACAACCTCATAGGGACCTACTCATCCAATATTTTCTTCGATTAGAGATAAAAAAATATTGATAAACAAGAAAAAGTACATAAAAATATAGAATAAAAACATAAATAACATGATATCATTTAAGAGTGAAAGAAACAATAAAAGGGAGGAAGAGGAGTCTTAGACTCGCCTTTATCTATCCAATTCATTCAAATCATTTCCATAAAAAAAATATTCGAAGGCAATCATATGTGGAAAGGGGGAGGGGAAGGATAGTTCTTACACTACATGAATTTGACCTTAAAGTGGATAAATATGTTTTATTAATAAAGTGGGTTAGGTGAAAAATTACCATTTTTTCCCATTTGAAAATAGGACAAACCCTCTGATTATTCAGTCCCAGGCTTACTGACCAGCTGGTGCACCCAAGAATAACTTCCACTCCACTATAATTTCACCAACTAGATAGTGGGATTGAAACAACATGATTTAGTCCTGGATCATTCAATGGACCTTGGTTCTCTACCTTGTCTACCTTGAACCCCCATTCAGGTCCAAAACACCCTATTTAAGGGTATAAACCCTCTGAATTCCATTATGATTCCTAGTTCAAAATTAAGTTCATCCACTAATTGAAAATTTTATCTTTTCCTCAAATTAAAAACATCAATAAGAGAATGTGTATTAAATAGGTGTAAATAATTTCTCAGTAAATAAATGGGGAAGATAAAAAAAGATATATATTTTAGTTTTAAAGAATATAAGAATAAGAAGAGGTATATATTGCACATTTGGTTTTTAGAACAACAAAATGTGATTTTTAAAATTAAACTCAGAAGTTAGAGAATAAGTAAATGATAGTGTTCCATGATTCATCTCAGAAGAAGTTTATATAATAATTACTTATTGTTATACTATCCTTTTTTTAATTTCAACTTCCTGTCGAGGGAAGGAAAATTAGGTTTCAGGAGTGGAAGTGAGTTCTACCTTATAAAAAGATTGGTGAGTTGTTTAATTATTTTGTGAGTATTGTAAACCAAGATGGTCAATGCGACCACTCAATAATATAATACAACGTGTTTTAGGTGCATCGATATATCTTCAATATATTATTCTTGGATTATCCCTATTCGAGTGAACCAAGTAATTTTCATGTTTCCTTATTTGGTTGCTTTATCTATACAAAATAGTTATATAATAGAGAGAGATAGAGATTCTAATAATAATGATATAATGTTATTGGTGAGTTTCAATTAAAATAGATATTCCATGATTCACCCCGTATGGAATTCACCTTTCTTGGGAATAATAAGTTGTATTAGAGCTAAATGTTCTTAGTAAAATATTCTCTCTATAAAGTTAAGTTAGTATTTGTTAATCGCAAATGAGTTCTATTTTTGAATTATTTTTTTATAAAAATGGGAAAATTTAATTAAATATTATTTCTAATAATTGGGACTGGATATCTATATAGCTTTATTTCAAGGCATTTTAACTAGTTTGGAAAGTGGATCTTTATTAGAAACATACAGAGGGAGCTTGATGCTGACACAAATGGATTTAATGCACTGGGAGGGAAATTATCCAATGATATATACACAATTTTCATGTCATGTAACTTCTCACACACCATGTGAGAAAAAATTCTCAATATTTATAAAGGTGATTCCAAGGTATGGAAATGCAAGTAACAAGTTTTATGAAAAAATTATGGGGATTTAATAATGAACTTGAATGATTCTATTGATGAATTATTGGATCATGTGAATATCATTTTGGAGGATATGTGTGGAAACATAGAAAACCTTGATGTTATCAAAATTTTAAAGAGGATCTTGAGGAGACTACCACCACATTTCAATGAAATATTATTAGACATTGAAGAAAAATACTAAAAGGTAATGACTATAGATACTCTTTAAAATACTCTTTTTTAATACAGAATATTGAAGAATGGAAATGATTCCAAGAAATGATATTATTCTCATGAATACGTATTCAAGGTGATGAAAAATATCATAGTGGAGGACGATCCAAAGTATAGTGATATTGAGGAGGTGATTAATTTCTCCCTTAAATATCAAAATGGGGAAGGAAAAATTCAAATTAAATCTCCCAATTTAGTTACTTTAGTGTAGTAATGTAGGTAATATTATTGTAATGTATCCAAATATATTTTAATATGATGACAAATTGGAAATACTTAAAAATAATTTAATAGTGAGAAAATAAATACACTACCACAATATAAATTCATAAAAAAGGAATTTCTTTTCTAAAAAGATGTTAGCTGAAAAGAAAAAAAAGTGTAAGAAGTTTATTACTATAAGTACCTTAGTGATGAAGTTCTTCTGTGAATCATAGATAGGTAAAAAGTGGATAAAAATGATGATGAAGTTATTAATGTTGAGGGAAGAGTTAAACATAAGGCTGAACTTCAATCTGATCTTGAAAAAATTTATATTTGTAGGGACAAAGAAAATAAATCCAATGGATTGGTGCTTGAATCTAAACATTATATCCAGAAATAATAAGAATAGAATCTTGAGTTGAAAGATGATATTAAACAACTTAAATTTGGAACTCTTGGTAAATTAGTGAATGATTTTGAACTTAACATGAAAATTGAAGAGATACCTAAATTATTGATGGTTTGACAGATTTGGTAAACTATTATGTCAAAATAATTCAGGAACATAAAAGTGAATCCAATTAGATGTGATGAAATATTGATGATCAAGAGGGACTTCTAATTCATGACATTACATTGGGAAGTTTTACCATGTGGGCTACCATGAAGTTAAGGAGGTTCCCATTGAGTTAATAAAAAAATATTTGATTTCCAAAAATTATAGTGTTTCAAATATAAATGTAAATCTATTTAATCTCTAATTAAATTATAATAATTAGCTGTGGTTGATGTGAAATTATAGGCACCTACTTCCTAGAATATGGTTTCTTTGAGTGACTCATAGTAGACTCCAAAAGTTCTATTTTGAGAATAAAAGACACAAAATAATGCATCACTTATATGGTACTATTATTGTGCAAATATTGGGAACACATAATACATGTGTTCCATTCAAAAAAGGGGATTTAAGGATCAAGAGAAATAAAAATAGACAAGTTGAATTTCCTAAACACTTTATATTTTTAACATACATTGTTTTTAGTAAGAAGGTTTGAGACAAAAATTCATTGATTACTCGTCAAGGGTAATACGAAATATATCAAAATAGAAGTAGCTAAATATATCATAGTATCTAAAATAATAATCATGTAGGCTACAAAATTATAATAAATTTTCATCTTTGAAAGATGAATATTATTCAATAGAGTTAGAGGTGGAACAATCTTATTTACCACTAAAGGAAGAAATAATAGTGACCACGAATCAAGAAAGTAAAACATAAGAAGGAAAAAATCAATGAAATTACTAAAAAAATCCATATATCAAGTTATATTATGGTTTTTGGATGGTTTTTGTTGATCTTACTTGATATGAAACAAATATCTTATCACAATTATAAATTATGAAAAGCTGGTGTTGTTTTCTTTGGAAATGATGATGAGTTTAAAATTCATGAAGTGTGCATATGAATTGGTGGTTGAAGGCCTTAGTCAAAACATACTAAGTGTAATACAATTATGTGACTCAAGGCATGCACATAATTTCAACAAAAAGATTTTCATAGTCAAAGGAATAAATTGAACAATTGTAATGAAAGGGAAGTGCATGAAGGGGAATATCTAGATCATTTGGTGGATAAGAAAACAATTTCCATCTATACAAGGTGGATGATAATGAGTTATATCACAAAAGTTTTTCCAAATTGAGTAAAAAAATGCTAAAAGATTTGATGATTAATTAAGGATCATGTGATGTACCAAATATATCAGGAGACAACACTAACACATGTGACACTTTTTAAATCAAGAAGAATAAATAAATAATCACATGAGGATGGAGGTATTTTTCGTTCCTATTCATCAAAAATAAATTAATGAAGATTATATAACAGAAGTCTTGGAAAAATTATTGATTATCAAGATATAATGGTTATTAAAATTGTAAGATCCTACAAATCAATGAGTATATTTTACAATAGAATAATTATGAAATGTTTGAGGTTGATGATAATGAATTGAGGAGCCTAGTGGAAGTACCTAGATATATAATAGAATTATAAAAATTAATTGATGATGAGAAAAATATAGTAAGTTCAGTCATTCTAAAGAGATAAATAGGTAGGACTAGAATCAGTGATGATAAAATTATTGGTAACTGGATAGCTCTGGTAAAAAACATAGGGAATAATATATCTATATAAAAACTCTCTAAAATACCAAGTTGATCCTAATTATTTTCATGAGGATTTAAAATATGTGAATTGGATTAAATATTTTCAATAAGATATTTGATAAATAGAAATGAATAAAACATGGGATGTTGTTTGAAGTTCGAAAGATTACAATTTCATCATAACCAGGTGGGTTTTCTGGAAGATCTTAAAGAAAGAAGGCATTGTAACTTGAAAAAAATAACAACCACTGTGAAAATGATATCCCCAAATCAAAGGGATTTATTTTTATGATACATTTATTCTCATATCCGGATTATGACCGATTTAACTTCTCTTTCTATTATAAAATAGATTCAAGGTGTACCAAATATATAATCATAATTTCTTAATTTAAATCTTGAGGAGTAGGTGTATACTGATAAAAAAAATAAGGATTTATTACAGATGAAGATTTGAGAAAAGTGTTATAGTTTAAGTATTCTTTGTACATATTAAATAATGTTATAATATATTGGTATTCAAGGCTTGATAAATACATAATAAGGGTTGGATTATAATGAGGAGAAGTTGGTTACAACCTCTAAATCAAGAAATAAAATGATTAATGGTTTATTTTGTTTATTTTTTAGATGATATAATTTTTATAGGATCAATATATATACATTGAAATATATTTTGACAATATATGAGGTGTGAATTAGTGATGTCCATGATTGGTGAGTTAACCATTTTACTTGGTGTACAAGTGACTCAAGGAAGGGATGGTACGTTTATTTCTCAATATAAATATTTCAAAGATATTCTGAAGATATTCGGAATGAAAAATTACCATACAATGAAAGCTTTAGTTGGCAGTTAGATGAAAAAATCAAGAGATAATGATGGGAAAGAGGTAAATATCATGGAGTACATGAAATAATTATAATTATATTATCTTTAACATGAACAAGACTAGACATAGTGTTTTCCACATTCCAAGATGAATTTTACCATATATTTCCTAAGGAAATACAATTCTAGTGGTGAAAAGTATACTTAGATTCATCAATAATATAGTGTATTTTAGACTATTTTATTATATAATATCATAGTAGGAGTTTTGGGGATATATGGATGTATATTGGGTTGGATTAGAGAATGATCCCAAGTCAACATAAGGTGATGCATTATTTTTTAGAGGCTCTTACATTTCTTGTATAAACAAAAAATAAATACCAAATTTCTATCAATACCACCATAGATGTATAAATTATGTCTATGCAAACATGTTCCCAACTGACATGTATGATGAAATAACTTGAGGATGTTAGAATATATGTTAAATATCTTGTTTCAATCATGTGTGATAACTTTTGTGCAATCAAACTTAGAAAAAGTATTATCCACCATTCTAAGTAAAAAAACTGAGATAAAGTACCACTTTATTAATTATATGTCTGAATAAGGGTTTGTTATGTTTGAGTATGTGTTAGCACAAAATCAAGTTGTAGATATTATAATAAACGAACTACACAAAGTTAATTTTTAAAGGAATCACTTATCATATAGTTTATAACTAACTTCCTTAAACTAGATGGATTGTAAATGGGACCCCAAATTCCCAAATGGATTTTCTATTTATATAAATGTATGATAAATCTCATAAATCAAATTCACATATTTCTAACCCTTGTTTTTAAACATTGTGAAAATTGATCTTTGGGTTCATTGACAAATGGGGATAATTTTTACATTTGTTTAATGGGATATTTTTTTTGGAAATGAGGTTGGATAAGAGTGTTATTTGATAGAGACTGTGGGGGATATTCTCATGGTGATGTTTTAGAAGGGAAAGTATTTTACTATGTAATCAGTAGGGTAGATCTATAAATAATTTTTAAAGATTCAATTGTTCGAAGAAGTGTTTTCATGAGAATTTATTTATTTAACTATTGTTTCTCACAAATATCTTGACTAATTAGGTCTTTGAGTTAATATTTAGTTAATAATTCATTATATATATAAAGTTAATTGATTCATATCGTGGTGCTATTCATATCTAGTTAGTTCTAAATCTTTCAAGTGAAGATGGGATAAAATGATTCTGAAGTTGTAAACAGACCCAGAGAAGAAAATTGTTAGAAAAAACACAATTAAAATTATTTTTGGGTTGTGCTTGTTGACATGGTAGTTTAATTAACCTTCATGTAAGCATATTATGTATGGAGGATTTTTTTAACAGTTTTGGTTGATGTCTAGAAAATTCAGTTTCGAGAATGTTTTATGATTTTGTGAAAGTCCCTTTGTGCATATGATTTTTTATATGAATATGGAATTTAAGTCATGTTAAGGTATACTAGAATTTATAAAATTCCTTAGATACATAATATATTTTATGAAATAAAAAAATTTATTAAATTCACAGCACTATCAGTGATAGGTAATATATTTTAGTAGTTTCATAAGATATTTTCCTGAGAGATGACTAAAAATTAGAAAACAGTGATATGTTATATGATATGTAATATATTTTTTTGGATTCATTGAAAATTTTAAATTTGAAGAGATTCATATTGATATGTAATATTTTTTATATTTGTCAGTTTTTTGTGATATATAATTTTTTACACTTGAGAGAATTTTTATGCGTATGTTTTTTATGGTGTGGAAGAAAATAGTTAATGGAAAAACCATGCACATTATGTAGGGGTTTTTATAAGTACACATTTGTTTTTTTAGATGAATAATATTTTTATGGGGAAATTTAAGGTTTTGTACAAGGAAATTCTTATGGGAAAAACACTAGGTCACATATTTGAATAGTAGTGAATTATTATGTAACTTTTAAAGCTCATAACATGATATTAAGTGGATATCCAACTAAGATGGAAAGAAAAATGTAAACATTTAAGGTGGATTATCTCATAATATTCTAGTGATTTAAATTAAATATTTATTTTGATTTCATGGATAATGTTTTGTACTGAGCATAATTTAATGAAGATTGGTGTTGTGTTAAGTATATAAAAGTTCCAAATTCAAATTTAAATTCAGAAATGGGATTTTGCTAAAGATTAAGGATTTGATTAATTTTAATATATTAAGAAATTATAAAGAGGTGAAATCACACTACCGAACATAGTGTTTCTATATTTAAATATGGAATGTATCTATCATGTGAATATTAGGTGAATTAAAGCATAAAATAGAGAAATATAACAAATAGGTATAGATTCTTTCTAAAAAAATAGTAATGGGAAAATAGAGAGATATATTTCTATTCAAAATAATAGAGAAAAAAGAATTTGTAAAAATTACACATATAGTTTTTATAATAGAAGAATATGATTTATAGATTCACATTGGAAAACAATAAAACAAAAAAAGGTGTTCCAGGAGGCATCGCAACAGATGTTTTTAGAAGATATATGGATTTCTACACTATCTGTAGTTTAATTTATACTTATTATTCATGGAAGGGGTATAATGTTATTGGAGGATAAGTGAGTTACATATTATAATGAGAAGAATGAGTTATTTAATTTTTGGGGAAGGTTATAAATATAGAGGTCAGTGTGTTTGCTCCATATTGTAATACATGCAGTGATTTTAGTGTTTCAGGGGAATTTCCATGTCTTCATTTCATGCCCCTTAGATTATCCTAGTTTGGGTGAAATAATTAAATTTATTGTGTTCTTATATTATTTCTTTATCAATCCATAATATTTATAAGGTATATAGGTATTTCATAATAATCATTGAATAAAATTATTAGTTAGGGTCAATTAAAATAGAGACACCCTTATTAACACCCCCACTCAGCGTATTCACCTTAATTGGGACCAACGAAAAAAAATATTTTCCATCATTCAAGGATATAAAACATATAGAAAAAGAATAATTTCATCAAGGATATGGTTGAACAAGGGATACTGGAGTTGGTTTATACACCATCATAAAATCACGTTTCTATTATCATGACAAAGCTACTTCCCATGGTTGATTTTGATAAGCATTGATTAACTCTTGGATTCTAACTATATCCATCCACCTAGTTGGATTAGATAAGGGACCCCCACTCCCCAATTGAATTTTATTATATTATTGAATCAATTTCTTTGATTTATAACCTTTTTTTATGAACATTCAATGAATGGATATTTGGATTTTTTTGACATAGGTAGATAATTCCATTAAGAGTTTCTTGGGATAAGTTGTTCACGGTTAGAAATGAATATGGTTGGGAGGGTTATTTCTTATTAAAAAGGGGGACCAATCCCAATTTTATGTTTTTCATATGAGGGTGGGGGGGGGGGGTGTGCTAGAATGTCTATTCAAAGGGAGAAGTTTAATTTATAAGTACTG
The DNA here is from genome assembly GCA_963277665.1 of Viscum album. Classification (NCBI taxonomy): domain Eukaryota; kingdom Viridiplantae; phylum Streptophyta; class Magnoliopsida; order Santalales; family Viscaceae; genus Viscum; species Viscum album. Next base: position 1,400,960,286 of record OY728156.1, on the reverse strand, counting down.
AAAATCATGAAGTCCAAGGAAGTGTTTTGATGAGGAACTCTTCATTTAATTCTTTTCTATCAAAAATAGATTAGATAATGTGGGCTTGTTTTTTTTATTATAAAATCATTAATAAACAATTTAATGTGAAAAGGGTTTATACTGAGTTACTAGTTAGTTTAGATTTTTTCAGAGAAAACTATGTTGAATTGGATTTTGAATTAGTTTATAACAAACCTAAATAAGGATATTTTTATAAAAAATACCTTTTGTATATTTTTAGGCTATTTTTATTAGTAAGGATAATGATGGAATTCCAAAAATAAAATTTCAAAGTCATGAATAAGGATAAATAACTGTCATAATTAGCTATATGAGTCCTTTTTAGGGGAAAATCTCATTGTTACATCTTAGATTATGTCAAAGGTAGGCTACATAAAAGTAACCTATATTTAAGGATTGATTCATTAGGAGTGATTGGCATCATCAAAGGGACCGGATAATGTTTTACTATGATATTTTTTATGTTAAATAATTTTTTCACATCTTGGTAGTCCCCATTGAATAATAAGTGAAGTTGCATATTTTATTAAAGTCTAATACATAATGGTTTTCAATGGAATACATAATATTACCTCTTTATAAGTGAAAATAATATATAATAATATTTAATTTATTGTTGATGTAAAATAAATATTTAAAATTTGGTCATATCATGAGAATTATGGTCACATCATAAGGAGAAATGTGTAAGAATAAGTCATCAAGTAAGAAGGATGATTATAATGTAAAGATAATATGTAAGAGTCCTCCAGACTATGAGAAGGATGTTCACACCATAAAGTGAATTTTAATGAATCTACCTATGTGTAGGTGTTCACTTAATTAAGATGATGGACCCATAAAAATAAACCCAAGGATCATAAATAATTGGAGGATCCTATTGCGGTACTCAAAGGTGTAAAATTTAAAATATTTAAAAAATTTCATAGATCTGTATTTTGACTAATAATCATTCAATGAAGAAGTATATAAATTTGTGATCAGGATGAATAAGTAAAGCACCATGCCACAAAGAAGTAATTCATGTTGTGATTTTATATTTTAATATTTGATTATTGAAAAGGTACAATATGAAATCATTAGATTTAACTAAATCAAAATTATAATACTTTACATAAAAACTACATGTAATAGTTATAGAGAAAAAGAAGGAAGAAATAGAGGGAGTCAAAAATATTGAGATATCATTCTTTAAAATAAAGAAGAGGATCATGTATCAAAGGATAGAAGAGGATAGGAACTCCAACGTTGTATTGGAATGTTATATAAGAAGATAACGTAGATCTAGGAGGCTAACTCACTAGAAGTTTGTAGATTTCATTAATTGGATGAAGGTGGAGCTTATTGATACAAAATTGTTGTTGGAAACTCATTCTTGGTTCATAGAGATTGAGATAATTTCACTGAGAGGAGTGGTGAGCTTCATAAGAGACAGAGAGAAACTATTTCTCTATTTATATGAATGTTTCAAAATAATAGAGTTAGTGTGAACACTTTGAGTTATAATAAAAATAGTATGCATAGTGTTTTTGATACATCAAAACATTATCATTTCATGCTCCTTGGATTATCTAGATTTCAGTGAAGCAAGTAAAATTTTTTATGTCCTTATTTATTTACATAATTGATTCATATCCATTGTGAGGGAGAGAAATTTTCCTACTAATAGTGGAACAATAATGTTGGAAAGGGTCATTAGAAGAGATCAACATACCTAGATTCAGCCCCCTCCCTCTCAATGTATTTACCTATATTAGGACCAATAGGTTACTTAGTAATTTTTTGGATGAAAAATATCAGAAGAAACTTTAGTCCCCACTCATGTACTAAATATGATTAGGTATTTACATGACTTAAATATACTAAAGGTCTTCTAGATGTATTGATATGGTAAATAAATTTATTCTATAATTATTTTTGGAAAGGTTTATATGACAGTAATGTGTTTAATAAAAGTTTAAATGACTGACTCAAAGTGTTTATGTTAAAAGATAATGACATGGAATATCTATACTCTTGTGATGTATTGATAGTATTTATAGTTCATATTTTAAAGAAAAAGAATAATATTGGATGGTTAAATTATTATCCTAGGTAATTGAAATATAAATTTTGTTTTAGGAAGGAGGGAAAATGACTCTATCTGATGGGATTCTCCATAATACCTGAAGGTGTTTGATAAAAATTGTGTAAAATACACATATATTATTTATTATATAGATATTTTTTTAACTTTTAAGGGTATATGATACAAAATATATACTTTATAAACATTTTAAATACACTAGAGTTCAAAATCAAGGTAATAATTGATTAATCCTATAGTTTTCATTCAAATATATTAGAAATGGTTTATATTATGAATTATAGGAATACAAATAATTTTTTTTAGGTTTAGATGGATCTAAATAATGATTTTGTATTTTCATATAGTTTTTTCTTATGTGATAAGAGATATTTTAAAACAAAATTTGTTTGATAAATAATAAAATATTATTGACTCCATACACATTATTATGTTTTTATTGAGTACTATAACATGGTTATAAAAGGAGAATGGGATAAAAACTTTATCTGGTATAAATTTTTTTATCTAAGATATTTGTTAAAATATGAGGGAAATAGACCCCACCAATGATTAGTGACATATTTTAAAGAATAAAGTCATCTTTTAAGAATATTTCACTGAACACATAGAGTAATATATATCTAATGGATGAAAATAGTTATTTGTTTAAATATTCCCACTATAAGAAGTAAGTGTTATTTACAAATACAAATAAGTTTGTGTATATTAGCATGATAATCTCTAAATAATATATTTTCTAAGAGGTTGGTGAGAGTATGTTTTCAAATAATAGATATTCAAATTATAATAGATATATGATTATAATAGTTAAAATTTATGGAAATGTAACTTTATAACTTAATAAATATTAGGTAATATTGTTAATGATAAAATAATATAAAGAGTTAAATTTTATTACCTTAATGATATAAAAGTAAAATTTTGAAAGGAATGTTTCCAAGATGATATTGATGAACTTGGAATGTGTTTAAGTAGACAATATAGGTTATTAACATCCTAAAATTTGATTCTATGAATTAAAGTAGTTTTAATACTTGTTTAAAGAGTTTAAAATTAAAAATATGATTCTTAGTCTCACCATTTTTCAAACTATATTTCTTCCAAGATGTCATCTGTTAAATGAGTTTAGTATGAGGGTTTTTTCAGAGGGTCACATAGAGATATCAAAATAATTACATCAATATGTAATGAGTTTAATAAGACCAAAAATGAATCAAACATTATGAATTATAGAAGTCTTTTATATGTGATATGGGACTAATTATTATTTATGTTTTTGTTGATATATTCTTAAATGAGTTTATGAATATAAGAAAATATATCATTTTACACAAAAGGTATCTTAACTTTATCATTATTTCATATCAGTTAAACATATTTCATAATGTGAAATGATAACTAACCACTAAAAGTGTGAATTTGAGTTATCCCCAACCCATGTTCATCAATTAGTATTATAGATTGTGATGAAATGATAAGGTTAGTATGGGTAGGATTTCATATTGAGATATGGAATAAACTCATATGGAACAAAATGATTTTTTTGTGCTAGATGACAGATGAAGTATACAATATGGGGTGTCATACACTGTGTATTTAGTATACAAGGGGTGCAAGTATCATATTTAGAGTTCCATATTGCCTCAGGTTAGAATAGATACCTAGCTTAAGGACCTTTAAACTTTGAAACATTTCTTACTCCATCCATGAGGATGAGGTAGTCAGAGGGTGGTTGACCATGTTGTTGATCATTCCATTGGTTGAGTTTAATCAATATGGGATTTCACTCTCACATGATGAGTATGAAATCATGTTTTTTTATTGAGATAGACTAAAGGAGTGAATTTTCATACCTAGATAAGCACCAAGTGATGTTTTTATCTTTTAGATAAGGGAAATGTGATATGCACATCCATCAGGGTGAATAGAATATGATGTGTTCATCTATTTGATCATTTTATACTTAGATAATAAATAATGTATAAGTAGCAATATGGGATTGACATAATATATTCCCTATGGCTACTCGATTTCATAGAGAAAATGATCATATATAATTGCAATCTCGTATATGATACTAAAATTCCTAGGCACTAAATTGTGTAACATTGTTATATGGGGGGGGGTTGAATCAATGTAACATTTTTTTATAGTTTCTCTCCTATTAAAAATAAACCTTTTTGGAAGGTTAATATTAGTATCAACTAAAACCACCTCTCACTCACTTATTTGTCGAAAGTACTGAATTAAAATAGCCCGAATGACCCGAAGGCCTTCTTTTTTATTTTATTATAGATAATACCCCTTTTAAGGGTTGAAGGGGAACCCGTACATGACCCGTAGGCCCAAGGCACAAGGCCCGACATGACTTTCAATACATGACCCGAAGGCCCAGAGGTAGACCATGCCCATTACATGACCCGTAGGCCCAACCCACTAGAACTTCTCCTCCCTAGCATCTTGCATCATTGATCTCCTTATCTCCCCACCTTACACTGCTGATCAGCTAGCATTGCCCCGTACAAAGCTGCACGGTGCCTGGTCTCTATGGAGGCTTCCATACCCTCTCATTCTTCCAATCCAGTTAGCTCTACATCCGTTGGTTGCTACTCTTGTTTCTCTGATCCTCTTCTGAGGCCTGTTATGTGTGAACAAGGCTACTCCATGGTCTTTGTGACCCGAAGGCCCTGTGGCCCAAAGGCCTTTGATGACCCGAAGGCCCTCGAGACCCGTAGGCCCAAACCGGTGGCCCTAAGGCCCAAATCAGGTGAGTAGTTCTAGTTTCTACAGTACTCAAAAGTAACTGCTATAGTGACTGCTACAGTACTGCTACAATACTGCTATAGTAACCCGGTGATTACAAAAGTTATCTCCTGATATCTCAATCTCTCAACTATTAATTATACTGGCTCCCAAAAATTTAAAATAAGAATTTGAAATAGAAGAAAGTGGATCACCCGAAAGTTTCGTGATGCTTAAATATAAAAGTCAGACATCCTTCATAATATTCAACTATATTTTAGCTTCATCTTCTACAAGATATTGAGACCCAAAATGTATATCTAGTTGTAGTAAATCATAAACCCTAAAGTCAAATTTAATATTTTTTCACTTTGATAATTTTTACTAAGTATATGTCATATATTCCATACAAAAATTCATCTCAAAATTATAAATTTATATCTACAAAGGTATTTATTAATTTCCCAATAATTCATAATTATAAAAATTCTTGAAAATCAGACACTCAAAAAATTCAAGAATATTATCTTTAACTGATTTTATAAAGATTATTTCCTAAGATATTCTCCCTATAATTGGTAATGTGGATTAGTTTCCATGATCATAAATATAATTCAATCCTCAATTAACCCCATAAGTTTTTTCCCACAATTCTTAAATAAATTTCTTCAAATACCAATATTTTGACACTTAAATTAGTCAATAAAATATTCTAGTAATTGATTTATATTTTATATTCATTATTGATTCCCAAATATTAATATTTAAAAATTTAGAATAATAAAGCATTGGTCTTCTTAATTAATTCTTATTCAATTTCCTTAGAGACTCAACATAATCCTCTCTTATTCTCACTAAGTCTATTTGATTTTGATGTAACCATATTCTCCATAAATCACACTTTATCCTCAATGAATATTCGATTGAATCACATGTACAATCCTTCAACATTATTATATTTTTGATGTGAAGATCAAAAAATCATCATCCATTCTAATTCTCTAGAATTCATGTATTTTTCAAATTAATAAACCTTTGATAAGAAATATAATATCCCTTAAATTAATTCAACTAACTGAAATATATTATGCATCCACAATAATTTATTCTACATGCTAATGAGGATCTTACATATTGTCAATATAATCGGAAACATGCATTTAAATATTTTTTATATCAACTAAAAAATATTACATACCACATCCGGTCAAATACTTTGTGAAATATTACTTTGCTTCATCTTACAGACCACAAGTGAAATATAATTCATTGACTTGTAAATCATTTTCATATTATGAAATATCTTACATAGAAAAGTGTAATATTCACTTTTTCATATTTTAACATGATATTAGGATTTATCTTCTTTATTTAGTAATATGTACAATGTATCAGTATAAAACATTACATATCATCTGGAAGATGTTATTCATCACAGTAGAACTCCTAGAAAAACCGTATATATCCATCACTTTACTAAATTGTCCAGAAACATGAAATATATTATTCTTCTCATGACTTTTAGAATCAACTCCAAATAACCTAATCCACTCAATTTAATCTCAAATAACTTAAAATACTTTTTTAATAGCTCAAAAACATTATAAAAAATTTCCAATGATCTTCAATTATAGTGGATAACAAATGAAACACTTATTCAACAATACCATGGATTCTTCAATCTCCCTAATTGGATTTGTTGTTAAATCATAAAAATATAACCATATTTAATCAAATAAAATAACTTCTCAAATAAAAATATCCTAACACTATAATACTAGATAAAGAAATGTTTTTGGGATAATTTCATACCTTAGTGAAAAAACATTTATGGATTTATATTTTTATGCACTCCCTCTTAATCAAATCACTCATTTTACACCTTTTTTAGAATAAAAAAGTAATTTGTATTCAAATTAAGGAACAATAGATTTTTACCTTTATACCCCACGAAACATAGAATCCAAAAAATTATGATTCATACTAAAAATTACTCAAATACGAGTGGAAGGATAATAAATATATTCATCCTCAAGCCTTCAAATATGTGCTTTGGCATGGCCTTTTTGAAAATATCATCAATTTTATCCCTTGAAGTATTATATTATAGTCTTAAATATTCGTTAAAAACACCCCTTCAATGAAATGATATTTGATGTAAATATTTTTAGATCTAGAGGGTTACACTAGACTATTTGAGAGATCAAATTCACTTTGATTGTCACATTAAATTTTCAATGGATTAGTAATTATCTTCTTCTAGTCTTCCAATTTTACATTTATTTAAATCATTTATATACATGAATGTATAATGACCACATACTCAACGTATGTAGTTATTAAAATCACTGAATTTTTCTTTTTTACAATTCCATCTCACAAATATTCATATAAAAAATAATATACAACACGATGTTTATTTATTATCATCATAATCTATTGCCCAATCAACATCAGTATAACCAAACAAGTCAAAGTTATCACTTCCTATATACATCAACCTATAATTATAAGTTCCTTTGATATAATTGATAAGTCTCATGTAAACTATGAAGCATGATTATTTTGGATCAATTTGATACCTATCACTCAATATTTCTATATAAACAGTTTTAGACCTGTATGTAGTGAGATAAAAATAATTCTAATAGATTCTTGAACTATTTGTAATTCAAACTCTACCTTTCATCATTCTTACACAACATCAACCCAAATTTAATGGGTGCAGACACCAATGTATAATCTTCCATACCAAAATTATTCTATAATTACTTTAAATATTTTTCATGGGATAGAAAAAAATATTTTTTATTCACATTGTGAAATCCCAAGAAGAAAAGAATCCTCTATGTATATAAATTTGAAAATAAGTTTTTATTTTCCTTGAAAACTATTCATAATAATACACTATTTATCCTAGAAAAATTGATATCCTCAATATAATAAATTATTATAAGAGTACTTGTGCTCATATCCTTCACATAAATATTGTTTTTAACTTTCCATTTAGCGAACTTAATCTCTATTATGTAATTATTCATGTTTGAATACCAAACTCTAATGTCCTATTGTAACTCATATAGATATTTATTCAATATTCAAAACATAGATCCATAATTTCCAAAAACAAAACATTCAAGTTTCTTAATATGAACTTCTCCTTCAAGTTATCCATTAAAGAAAGTAACTTTATATACATTTGATTGATTTTATAACACCTGTGAGATGTAATAGTCTATAATATTATTATACATTCAATTATTTATACATTATAAAATTTATATTCAAAATAAATTACTTCAACTTGATAATAGACTCTACAAAATAATTTGTATTATTTTCTTAAAACACCACTTTTTTCATTGATATTATATCTGAAAACCCACTTAGTCTAACGAAAAGCATCCCTTTGGTATTGTAAAAATATCCCCAGTGGAATTCATTTTGATCTGATCAAGCACATTATTAATTAAATTTATCCATTGTTTGTGTTCAATAGCCTCATTAACTGTTTTTGTCATAGCTTGTGAAATGTAATCTATTTGGTTATTATACCTAAGACTTAATTTACTCTAAAATGGTGTGTTTTTATTTCTAATTATATTTTCAAGTTCCATATGATTTTTCAGGCTATAATATTTCTGTTTGTTGTCTCTAGTTGCACCTTCATTATCACTGGTCTAATTTAGATCAATATCGTCATTATAAGGTTCATTTCTATCATATTATTTACTCATTTTTATATAAGTATGTATGTTTTATGAAACTAATTTTCATAATTTGCTTTAGTTTATATTCAATAATATTCACATCATAGTAGTCCACCAACTTTTTTTAATCCCTTTTCCCATTACTTTAAGCCTCTTTAATTAGATAAATAACACATGAATACTCCATCCTTATATTTATCATAAAATTATTTAGATATGAATATTTTATTTTCATAAAGCATGGAATTATAAAAACTTTTAAGTACTTAAAAATAGAATACTTCTTATAGAATATTTAATAACCAGACATATTAGATTCATGCGTCAATAAGAACCAATTTGGAATGTTCATAGTTATACTCATAACTTCTCCCCATATTTTTTTATATCTTGAATTCTATTAGCTCGATTCTTTTTATCTCAACCAAGCATTTATTTTTCCTTCCTTTAGATCCATTTTTGAATTTGTGTATATAGATCACTATGTAAATTCTTCATCTCATACTAATAATATAGAATTTAATTGAATTTCTATAAAAGAACCTTCTATTATTGGTTAACATCCACTTGATATTAACCCCAAACTCTTTTTCACATTCTCTTATGAAAATTTTAAACATCTTCAAAATTTGTAATTTATTATTCAAAAATATTACATTAGTAATTATTATAAAAAATATGATGAATTTAATGTAATAAAAATTTACTTTTGAGTATTAATATCTCATTTCCCTCAAAAGTTTGATTGAATCACACAAGTATCCACGTAGAAAGAATTCCCACTATCATATGAATTACTTGTATCATTATTTCCTTTGGAAATGTTTTAAAAATATCCTATATTTTTCTCTTTAGTTGAGGCAAGTATATTAGCATATCTCCTAATGAAATATTTCTTAAACCCATTTTACTAAGATATAGAAGTCTTTTTTCGTTATATCTTTTTCTTATCTTTTTATCTCAAATAACAAGTATCACTTCAATAACAAAATTGGAATATGTTATAACTAAATATTTTCCCCTTTTTGATAATTATTAAATATTCTATAAACTTTTTTATTCATGAATAATTTATGAATATGACTTTATTCCCATGATAAAAAACATAGCCAACACTCAGAAAATTTTCCATGAGGCCATCCAAAAATTGAATTTCTTTGGATTTTAATTTTTGAGCCTCAATTTAACTCATACCAACTCCTTGAATTTTCAAGGAACTTTAATTTACAAACATAAATAAAACATTATCATTTACATATATATTCTTCAATTCTTGGTGTCTCCTATCATATGAGATGAATATACAATATCAGGTATTCATGGATCCTTTCTTTTTTGTTTATTTAATATCCACTTCAAAAAAGAGTTAATTCTCTCCATTACCACTATTCTAAAACTTCTCAAATATAGAAACATGTATTGTTTTTACTAGAATTGTTTTGATACAATATTTTTAAAAATGAACCCATTAGTCATATCTTTAGAAAATCCTTCTAGAAAATCAAATCTATTTTGAGTGGATAGACTTAATTAAATTTTATCTATAGTTTTATTCTTCTCATTATTATTTATTATCTTCTAGGGATAACTACTCTTCCCTTATTACCTTCTATAAATAAAATTAAATAAATTTTTTTGTGATAAAATATAATCTTTATTCCCATGGACTAAAAAAAAACAATAATTTTCATGAAAATGTATTATTCCATTAGAATTTTATGTCATTCTGTAATAATATAATTATTGTTTATGTGCATTTAAAACATCATTTTCCCTCTATCTTGGGGATGTCTCTCTCATCAAATTACCTTTAAATTCCCTTGATATAGAAATAATGTTTTTAAAATTTTTTATATCCAATACTATCCAATTTTTTAGGACCTTGACTCATAGATTAAACAGATTTAGTAACCCTATAATAAATAAGAAAAGTTTATACCATATTCTCTAAGATGTAATTCATATAATCTTATGATGATTTATCTTGAACATACATAATTATTTTATAATACTATTTCATCTTTTTCAAGGAATTTTCATCTTCAAGGAACCAAAATTATGCCCTACTCAATGATTATTCTTTTATAGTAGATCTTATATACAGATCATTCAAAATTTTATCTTATTTTATAATTCTCACCTTGGTATTATTAATTTATACAATATAGTCAATAATCATATTGAGTAATTAATTTTCACATTCTTTTTCCTGCTCAAGTAATCAATTTATTTTCTTAGGTTTGGTGCTATTCTCATGAAAATACTCAAAATAAACTTTTAGAATATGTTCTATGTAGCTCACTTTATCATTATTATCATTAATTAAAGTGACTACATATTATTTAACATGAGCCATTAAAATTTTATATTTTTAAGGTGTAACTACATATTCTAACTCACTAATTTTTGGTGAGACATTATCTTATTCTTCTTTATGGTTAAGATTAATTATCTTACTTATTGGGAATTAATAATGTTCAAGATCAGTCTTATTTGTCTTTCCCCATTTATTTTTTAGAACAGCTTATTTCTCATAATTTTTCCCACCATTTGTATGATTTTAAAAATCAACTAAAAAAATTCCATATTCCATAATTAAGCATTATAGAGGAATATTTCTTTCTGTATTCTCCTCTTCTTATTATAAATTTATTTCTATTATGAGACATTATTATATCAAAAACTTCATCACTTTCTTCACCATATTCATATTTTAAGAATGATTCATTCTTCTTACCTTTTATCATGAGATCTTTCATGTATTTAAATGAAATTTCCTTTTCTAATTTAATTATATTCTTAAAAAAATCATTTATCATTTCATAAGAAATAAAAAATTTATTTTGGTCATCAAGAGACAATTTTTATTTATCCTCTAAAAAACCCTTTTCATCTAATATATCAGTAAAATTTACCACTATCTTATTAATAATGGTTGAATGTTCTATATTTTCTTAAAAACCTTTGATATTGTTGAACATTTCATTTATCCTTGTGTAATATTCATCAATAGCATCATCACCATCCACTGTAGTATCTTTAAAATTTTCACTCCAAATATACTAAATATATTATTTCACTTTGAAATTACCTTAAAAATATTTTCAAATTTATCACATATTTTTGTTAGTTTTCATTCCCATCATCGATTTATACACTTTATCAGATAAGTACATCATAATTCCCTTCTTTGTGTTTTCATCAACCTCAAAATTTCTTTGGTAAGAAAATGTCATGGGATAATCTTTATTAATTATTATAAAACCCATTTTATTAGTATCAATAAATTTTAGCCCAATAGAAAGAATATATGGAATCACCTAATTCATCCACCCATGATAATTATTTCCATCAAATATATGTACACCACTACTATTGAAAGAATTTAGATTATCTCTTTTAAACATTAAACTTAAAAGGATCACTCAGATAGAATTTAGATTAGTTCTAATACCACTTTAAATTACCAAGAAATCAATTTTGTAACACTAAAGATGGTGAATCACTGTTACTTTATTTTAAAATTTATCTCTTATTATATTTCCACCTCCGTGAGTGGTTAAGACCAAGATCCACCCATGAAAACTCTCACTCACTCATATATAAAAGGTAAAGACTTAATTAAGAGTACACATGATTTTTACAAGGTTTACTCACAAGGTGGGTGACTACATCCCTCATGTGTTTAGGTCAATTCTGAGACATAGATGTTAACACTAATATCAAAAGTGATTACAATCATTATATCTGGATAACTTGGTATCCTGAAAATTATTTATACTATATTCTACTCGTTTAAAAAATAATATAAACCAGAAACAAGAATATCATAATAATACACTAAGATTATTTGACATTAATAGAATATCTCCTTCAAGCCTTCAAAATTTTCAATATTATTTAGGATTTATATTCTCTAAGATATTGATGCCCAAAATATATAACTAGTTTCAGTAGATCAGTGGCCCTAATATTAATCTATTTTATAACCTTTTATAATATCACTTATTATAACAAATATATTATGTAAATAAATTCACCTTATATTTTTCATTCTATATTTTTAAAATACTTCAGGAATTATAAACAATTTATAGTTATATATGTTCTAGAAAATTAGGTGATTAAAGATTTATATAATATTCTCTCCAACATATTTTATCAATTTTATTCCCTAGTATTTTATATCTATCAACGATATTCAACACCTCTATATTTTAGAAAAATAAAACTATGTTATATTTCATTTAAGATATGCAACATCGAACTTAAATGAAGTATGAAATATTATTGTTTGAATATGATCATTATTACATATTCATTAAATTGGAAGGTAACAATTGTAATAACTAGTTTATGATATATATATATATATATATATATTTCATAATCAATATAAATTTATTTATAAAGGATTAGTAAATAATTAATCAATTTTTATCAAAGTAATTTTATTCTTTAAAAATACATTTTATTCAAAAAATGATTTTTATTTCCATTTGCGATAAAAAATTATAATGAATATCTTTTCAATAAATTTAGTAATTTAAAATTTATATTATGATTTGAATTTTATTTCAAGTAAAATAAGTATTTTTTTACATTTAACCTAATTAATTACATATGAATCATCATTATACTATATTTTAGTATAAGTTTTTAGGCTTAAAAACATTTTTTTGAAAACTATTTTAATGAGCATAATGTTTCTTTACCTTAATCAATTAAAACTACCCTTAGTTATTAATTATTTAAATTAAATTAATAGATTATATATATAAATATTTATTTATGTTCATAAAATTATAATTAATATTCATTGAGTTATTATTAAATCATCTTATGCTTGAAAAATACATTTCTTGAAAAAAACAACTTTTTCATCACATCTGTAGGATTAATTTTAAATGAAATTATTATAATTATGTGAATTTAATTTGGTAAAATCTATTAAATATATATAATCAGAATAATTTATATTATATAATAATTTCAACAAAAAATTTCTTCGCAATGAATATTGAAAAAGTAAAAATATTTTACCGAAGGTAAGGTGAAAACAGGTTTATGGGGGGGGGATAAACTAAAAAGATAAGTGTAAAAATGACTTAAAACATTTATAAAATCTACAGTATGGACTTATTTTAGACTTATATTATCTAATTCTAGATTATAGTCCATTTTAAACCTTTTTTTATGTGAAAAAACATGATATAACTTTTCTTTTTTAAAAATTCAAAATGAATCCTCTCCCCCAGTTATAAAAGGACACAACATATCCTCTCCACTTCACACTTAAAAATAAATTTGGATAATAAAAATACATACCAAAATACCTTACGTTACTTCCCTAACCATTTCATATATTTATTTATTTTATCATAAATCCAATCTAGGAAGGATTTTGGTGCAAACCTAAAGAGGTCATACAAAGAATAAGTGTCATTATTAACTGAGCTTTTTGTTTTACTTATTATTCCACCACTATCAAATATTATTAAAAAATACAGATATAATAACAACATTATCTAAAATATAATTATATTTTATAATTTTAATGACATAACCTACATCCATATCCTCTTCTATCAAATGGGAAACAAAACCATCATTTGCACCACCGCCTCACTAACTGATATAATTCATTTTCCATCATCTTCTATCGTGAAAGGTTATCATGATAGAACAAAAATTTATATATTATATTAATTTCATCTTTATCATTTAAAAATAATAATATAACATTTAATTTTAACATTTATTTTCACTAAAAATGATAACGTCTCTCATGCGTATGTGTAGACTACCCCCTCTTTGAAGCAATGTGATTCTTTTTTCCTCACCATGTCACATAGATGATGTATATAAGTGTATTCAAATATATAATATGGTATTTATTATATTGTAACAATTCTGTAAATTTTAAATAATTCTTACCTTGTTTCCATAATGATCATATAAAAATAGAAATTTTACTAATGCATACGTATGACCTATCATCTCCATGATATTAACATTTTAATTTTTTTAATAACCATATGTCATGATGGGTTTTAAAAGTATAATTGGTTTAATGATATTATAAATATGTTATTATTATTATATATATATGTTACAATAATGATCTATTTGACCATAGTTAACCTACCAAAGTATTTTTTGACATATAAGCTGAATATCATCAAAACTTCTAAAGTGAACTTAAGTGATCAAATAATTTTGTATAGCAGGGTAACAAATAAAATAAAAAGAAAAATAAACTAGAAAGAAGTTATTTATTAAATTAAATAATTAACATAAGTTTATTATTCCTGAAGATATAGAACATATGAGATTATTTGGGCTCAAGTTAAGGGAAACTTTAACTTTAAACCATGTTTAAATGTTTTAAATATTTATTTTTTAAATATTTCTCTTACATGACCATGTTATTTGAAATATTTAAATTAAATTATTAGTTATTATTAAGTGTATGGTAAATTTTGTTTTTTTACAATATTTTAATTTATTTATAAATTTTTTTAAAAAGGGGATCTTTTATGGTTGTATGTAAGGGACTTTATTTTAACAAAATCTTATTTTAAAGATTCATTTAACAAGTATTTTATTTTATGTCTATATTTGTTAAGTTATTTTATGCATGTTTATATATATACATAAAATATTTATAAAGGAAATTTTATTCCTATTTTGATATCATTTCAATGGTTTAAAACTGAATCTTTTTATGGAATGTTTTACATTATTTACAAAAGGTAAATGGAATGTTCTATTGTAATGTATATGACGAAGATTTATCTTACCACCATAAAAATTATATTAATTTTAGATTCCATTAAAATATATAATTTTTTATTCAAAGAAAAACCCTCTTTCTATTTTTACAGGTATTCTTGTATAGAAAATGGGTTTCTAAAAGTCAAGGGTTTTTTTGATATCCAAAAGAATTTTTTATACGGTTTAAAAAGAGTTTTTCAAGAGTTTATGGTGAAAATTTGAAAGCATAAAAATATTTTATTCATGTTTCAGTCCTTGGAAATTGTTTATAAAATGGGTTGAGCACCATTATGTCTTAGGGGTGATCCGTATATATCTTTTAAAATGGGTTCTCCTTGATAGTTCTCTAAAGTATTGGATGACAATTAAGTTTTCTAGAGAATTATATTTAAAGTAAGTCGTATTGTAATTTAAATTTATAAGGGTTTTTATGGGTTCTATGAAGATGATGTCCCAAGGAACCTACATGAATTTTCAATGCTTTCTAATGAGTTTTATGGAAAATAATTTTATTTCAATAGGTGAGATAATTATATATTTAAAAGAAAATTGATGTAGTTTTGGGTTAAAATTGTATGTTTTGAAGAAAAAAAATTCATGGGTTTTCATGTTTCTCAATGGAATAATAGTTTTATTCTTTTTTAAATCCATTAGTCATAATTTTTTCTCATCAAAAATTTAAAAAATGTTTTTATAGGTTTTAAGTATGGTTAATTGAAAGTAAGAATCCATGTTGAAAGTAATAAAGATATTTCATGAAAACAAAAGATATTTTATTTTTAAAGTATTATATTATAGGAAAATGGAGAATGATTAGAAGTTTAAACTTTGTGATATGTGGGATTTTTATCTATTAGTTATGAACCAATTCTCTAAAATTCCAAACTTGAAAAGATTATCAAACATAAGTGAATGAATTGTTTAATTAAAACTCAAGATTATGTAATATTTAAGGATGAGTCCATATATAATCACATGGATTAGTTTAAAAAATACTTAATATTTTTAACTCTCAACTGACCATGTGGGTTCTCTCCCCAAGATCCTCAACTTAATTTCCAAAAATATCAATATTTTTACTACTAAAATGGTTGAGAAAAACTTCCAACAATTGAACCATATTTTATATTCATTAATGATTCTCAAATATTTATTGTTAAAAATTTATAATAATAAGGCAGTGACATTATAAATTAATTATCATTTAATTATCCTTATGAATCATCTTAGTCTTCTATTCTCTCTTAATCTTCATGATTACAACATGACCGTCTCCTCAATAGACCAACCACGTTTCTCAAAGAAATTCAGCATGAATCATGACTAAAATCCATGAAAATAATGATAATTATGACTATAAGAATAAAAAAGAATCATTATATTTGATTCTTTAAAATTATCATATTTTCCAAAACTGATAAGCGTTATATAAGAAATATAATACCTTATATATAACTTTAGCGAGATCAAATATCTTATGAATCCTCAAGAGTATATTTTATATGATCATGTGGATATTATGTATTATTAATAAGATATTATTCATGACTTTATGTATCTTTTTTATCATCCTAGATATCTTACATTTTATAGTAGGTCTAATACTTAATGAAATTCCATTATGATTAATCTTATGTACTACCTTTGAAATATGATGTATCGACTTATAAATATTTTTTATGTTCTAAAGTATCTTACATTTTATAGTGCGGTGTTTCATTTTTTATATTTCAGCCCAAGATCAAGATTTATTATCTATATGTAATGTGGATACTATGTATTTGTAGAAAACCTTACATACCATCTAAAATATGTTACAAATAATAGTATAAATCCAAAAAAAAAACTTATGTATCCAACACATTTTAAATTCTCCATAAATATGTAATATATAATTATTATTCAGGATTTTCAACTCAACACCAAATAGCCTTAGTCACACAAATTCAACTCAAATCAATTCAAAGAATTTTTTAATGGATAAAAACTATTCTGAATAAATTTTAATGATCTTCATTCATAGTTGATAATAAATACAATAATTCTTCAAAATTTACATAGTTTCTTCAGATACATTTGGGGGATACAAGTATCAAGATGCATGTGTTTAATTAATATCATGCCAGACCCCATTATATATTGAGTTACATTGGTCAGTTTACATAGGATTAATTTTTTTTTACATTTATTAATTTATGAATTAATATTTTATTTTCAATTATATAAATCCTTGAAGAGTCACATTTTTTGTTGAAATTATAGAGAAGGAGTTTTGAAAAATTCAATGTGATGCCTTAAAAGTGTTTTAGAGTTTATCCAAACTGAGTTTTGGATAGGTATTCATAACTTATTGTATAAGATGTGATACATTATCAAGTTTATGATATATTTCCCAAAATATTTAAAAAATATCTAAAAAGAGTTGTGGATATTATTTCACAATTTATTATATATGATATGGATTTAGTGTAAGTGGAAGATTTATGGTGATATATTCTAAAAATAATATAAACATTTTATGTTTTGGGTGATATGATACGTATATGTCATATGTCATAACATACATATTTAAAGGAAAATATCTTTCCCTGATATAAGTAAATCATAGGGCACGATATAGAGATATTATACTTGTGTCTAGGTTTATCACATTCTATAATATGATTATATCATAGGAATAAATCATTAGAATTATGATATTACATACCATATTGTATAATTCATATATAAACCTATGATTTAAAATCTAAACTGATTATACTGTGAGTTAGGGAATGTGTTGTTATAGCTGGGGGCTTACCTGAGTGGTAATCCTATATCAAAATCAGGTTCAAATCCATGAGGCGGATAATTTTCATAGTATTATATCAGTAATATAATACTGTAAAAATGAGGTCACTGTAACAATGATAATATTCATCTGAATTGGGGTTTTATGATATGTATTTGGGAATTTGGGCCATCCATTAGGGCCTATAGGCCTTTGGGCCATCGAATCGTACCTATGGGCATTCATCCGGGCTTGTATAAGAGAAAATCATATAGAGTGCAGATAGTGGTGGTATCATGCATAACACCCCCAATTTCAGGTACTTTACCATTTTATTATATATTTCTATGATTTATAATACATGGGTTGAGTTTTAGGAACTTCTAAATGGTTTTATAATGTTTTATAATGTTTATAATTGTGTATAATTTGAGCCCGATTATTGGAAACCAACCACTATATCCAAGGAAAATCATAAGGAGATGTTAGGAGTAACTGGACAAGTACATTGTTAGTGCATGAAAACATGTGGGTGACCAGAAGATACTGTGTGGGATGGGGTATTTAGACAGTAGAATGTTCACGATTGGTTCACTATTTTTAAGACTATGTGGCACAACCATGAAGATCCTTGGGTAATGTACAGTAGAAGGTGTATGATTAGTTAAAAGTATTATATAATATGGGGGGAAACCATTTTTCTCTCTAGTTTAGAACCTATAGGCTGAAAATGGTTGTTCCACTGTTTGTCATACTGTGCAGCACAACCATGTGGATCTATAGGTAATGTCATGTAGCATGAAAATGGATGGCACATATTTTTCTAAACTATGTTTAAAAATCCTGAAAATATTGGGTTTAGAGATAGTATAATGTCCATGGTAGGTGGATGGTTTAAAAAACTGTGTTTTCTAATCATGAAAAGTTAATTAAATACATCAAAAATTAGAGTTTAACTCGAATTTACACCTTAAAACTCTCACTTTTGCCTAATCACCTAGGCTCTCAAAATCATCTTCTCCCTTAAGAATCCTTGGTGGTTACTTTTGATCTAAAAGAACGTCATGATGAATGAAAGTGTTTTTTCTCTCCAATATCAAGGGTAATTCCTCATTCCTTCATTTTCTCTCTAGATCTACTCATCACCTCTCTCACGGAGCCATAGATCTAATTTTTTATAGATTGATCTAGATCCAATTATGTGTATTTTGATGATATTATATTGAGATATAATTAAGGGAAGGAGTTTCAAGTTTAAATATTGATGTTTTGTGTTTTTTTCTTTGTTTTCCCCAACCATTGTGAGGTGGTTTATTCACTCCCATTCTACTCATTCTAGAAATTAAAGGAATGATATTTTAATCACTCTCCCTTTCTTTTTTGGTAAAACTATCATGGATTTAATACCAAAATACTTGATTTTTAAATAAAGAAATTTTTTTGTCAGATAAAATTTCTGAAATAAAATATTTTTCAAAAGAAATGGTTTTTAGAACTTGGAATGCGTAGTTGGATAGAGTTCATGAATTTATATTATATGATCCCTTGTTGAAACATACCTGGTTCTTAGTACTGAACTAGAAATAGCACATGGTTTTCCATTAGCTGATGACTTAATGATGTGGTGGGTCACTACTCATGAGTATTGGGACTATCATTGGGCATACATGGGTGTGTCTGTGGAATGTGAATGGATATTCCAAGTGAGAATAATGAATGAAAAAAATTATTTAGTTCAATTATTTTTCTTAAAAAGTGTTTATTATGGTAACTATTTTGATATCCCCTCCCTCTATTTTATATAAATGTGAGCTATTTTTTTATTATTCATAGAGGTATGTGTTGTGAAGTATTTTTGAAATACCAACTGAGTTTTTTTACCCAACCTTACTTGGGAACATTAGTGAGTTTACTGATGTTATGTAGTAAGATACATTTAAAATCAAGGTGTCATACTTATCTAGTAATGCATCATAAGGCAGTGGTAATGTATTTCTTTAAATTCATTTAGAGCTTATAAATTTGTTGGGATGATGAAAGGATTGATTCCACATTAGTGTCCTAGAGTTATTCTTTCTTTTTCCACTTCAGTGTTATACCCTTTAAATTGTTTCCACTACTCTGATATTGCATTCTAGGTTGAGTGGTAATGTATTTCTTTAAATTCATCATACATCATTGCTTCTATTTATTTTATCTTTAGTAGGTTGTTCATGTTATCAGGTAAATCATCCCCAAATGATATTATATTCTTTTATCACTTGTTTCTTTCCATTGGTGTCCTAGAGATGCCACCTAAGTTTAGTAGAACCTCCTCCACTTTCCAAGACAGTGGGTGGGGGATAAGATTTTATAAATGGTATCAGTCTTGGTTAGTCCATAATTTTAGGATGATAACATAGATAAAGAGTATAGGAACTTGAAATTTATAGAATAAAAATATGTAGCTAATATTTTTAGGATAAACATCATGTTTATAGGGTAGTCCAGGTACAAAAAATGTTATAAGATACTTGTTAGGTGTGTTTTTACATTATCATCACATGTTTAGATAATCAGGATAGAGTATCAGGCATTGGTAATGCGACTTCCCATTATGGATACATTTTTTATAATGTTTTTGAAGATTTTTTGAAATTGGTAATGATGATTTTTTCTTTTGATAATTTATATATATAAATATCACTTTTTAGAAAAATTTATTAGTTATTTATATATTTATATTATGCTATATAAAAAATGACACAAGTTTGATGACATGGGAACCCATAAGAGGAAGAAAATGAAAATGTGGTTCAAACCAAACCACATGTAAATCAACAACACGTTCAGATCATAGTCCATTTATTTCAAATCACGCATAGGGGAGATCAAAATTCAACTCCATACCATGAAAACTCATCCATGGACTTTTAAAAATAGAATCCATTGATCATTCATGGATATTCGAGTGTAGAGAAAGAAGAGGCATGTGTAGGGATGATAAATTTAATTTTTGATTTCATAGGAACCTTAAAGGATAAAAAAGTGAAGCTAGTGGTTTATATGTTAGAGGATATTTCTAGGTAGTGGTGGGATATCATTTTCCAGACTAAACAATCCATGCACCTGACATGGCCATGCTTTGTGGAGTTGTTTAACAAGAATTTTTTTCCTCACACCTTAATGATAACAAAGAAGATATATTTCTTTACTCTAAATTAAATTTTTTATTTTTTATGTATTATATAGATAAATTCCTATGATTCAATATTTTTTCTTATAAAGTTTATTTTAGTGAGAACTAAAAACCAGGGATCTTTGAGTTAGGGTTGTGACCTCACATAGGTTTCATGTTAGTTGTATTCAATATTGAAAACTATAATGATATGGTAAATAGGGAAATAGTAGTGGAAAAGGATATCTTGGTAACCTACATTGGGGATTTTTTTTATCTATACAGGTATAAGTGGGAACTAAAACAAAAAGAAAAATAGGAAGAGGAAGAATTACTCTCAAGAAAGGAAAACACTAGGAAAACATGCGATTAGTTCAGTATCCCTTCCACATCACTATAGTAATCAATAGGGATGTAATTAATGTGGATATAATGACAATATCAAGTGGTAATGCATGATACCTCTGTGGAAATTACACAACCATAGAATGTTAGGACATTTGAAATATTATTGTATAGAGAATCCCTGGATAACTGATGGTAATAGATGAAACCTAAATCAAGCTTCTTATTATCATTCAATTTGATCAAGATTAAATGGTAATCACTCCCTAAACCGAGTATCCCAAGGTAAGACTCATGTCACATCAACAATTTAGTTTTCATCAGAACTATAAGAGAACAATAATGAATTGTCGGGTGCACTTCGTAAACATCTTTATAGTGCCATGAATATGATCAAGGTGGATAACTATGGTCCTTTCATAATCTACAGTACAATTATCTTGAATTATATATTCATTTAATGTTTTTTTAAATACTGGAACAACCAATTCTTTTATTGATTCTCTTGCTGGGGATCATATGGGATTTTAGGTTGAAATGATGCCTCATGCCTTGAAACATGAAACAATTCTTGATCAATAATAATCTCAAGCATTTAATTGAAAAAATGTGATATAACTATCAATGAGGATGATTTTTTTGGTTCCTTATTCTTGATATGGTTATCTATGACCAAATTTTGGGAAGCGATTGGTTGATATCATTCAAGGATCACAACAACTGTTATGCTTGACTGGTTAGTATAACATCTTTAAATGGTGTTAAGCATCTATTTAGGAGATATTGGAATGTGAATGTGAGTAGAGAAAGATTCAGGGCAGTGGAGGTTGTGTATATCTCCTATTAGATTATAGCAATTATTTTTTAAACTAAAGAATTAATCAATCATTTAGATTTTTCAACCATCATGGATCAATTTTTTGAAGTAATTCCAGATAATTTCATTCTATTTCCACCAGAAAGGGAAGTGGAATTTTGGATTGATCTCCAACTAAGGTGCTTTCATATTTAACTTTCATCCAATAGGATGAAACAAGTTGAATTAAGTAAACTTAAGGTGTATCTATAAGAGTTGTAAATGAAAGGATTCATTTTATATAGAGTTTATCCATGGGCAACACTATTTTTTTGTAATGAAAGTGGATGGAACTATTTGGATTTATATAGATTATCATATTCTAAAACATGTTATGATAAGTAATAAATATCATCATCCATGAATTGATGATTTTTTTTATCAATTTATGGGATCGAAATGGTTCAATAAGATTGATTTGTGATCAAGGAATTGCCAACTTTGATTTCAAATGAAGTATATTCTAAATAAAATTTTCTTTTGTGATTCTCGTCATTAAAAATATGTGGTTATTCTCTTTGGTGTGGAAAATGTCCCATCAGTGTTTATGGAATTAATGAGTCATATATTTTATAGGTACCATGAATCCTTTTTGGTGGTATTCATCAATAATATTTTGGTATATTCTAGTATTATGGCCGATCGTGAAATAAACATACACATAATATTAGGTATCCTGTGGGGAAATATTCTTTATGATAAGATTTAAATGTATGATTTATGGATATAAGAGAAAAATTTATTTTTCCATAAATTTTTTTATATATGAGTATTAGTGGATCCTAAAAACATAGAAGTTTTTTCTATTAGAAACCACTAAAAAATCTTTTAGATATGTAGTTTTCTTTGCTTAATAGGATATTATTGACACAATTTTCATTAATTTTCATGAAATTCCACTTCAATGAAAACTTGTTCAAGGAAAGGTGTCATTTTTAAATGGAGTGATGAGTTCTAGAAATAATTTCAAGAGATTAAATTTTATCTTACATCCGCCCCAATCCTCATGTTTCTAGAATCAATATTAGGCTATGTGGTTTATTGTAAGGCATATGGATCTGTTTGGGGATGTTAACTCATGTAAGGAGATGATTTTGTGGCTTATGAGTCATTAAAATTATGGGATAATGAGAAAAGTTACCCAATTCATGATTTGGAATTAGATATCAGAGTCCATTCTTGGAAAACATAACAACATTATCTTTTTTGGTGAGAAATTCCCTATTTTTACATATCCTAAAAACTTGAAATAATTTTTTTCAAAAATAGATTTAAACAAAAGCAGATGAAGACTGATGGATTACCTTTATATTTTTAACTTTGAATCGATGTTCACATTGGGTAAATGAAATTCAGTGGTTGATGTATTGAGCAGGAATTCATATATTTAGATCCCTAAAAACGTTTTAGATCAGTGGTAGATAATGATCTTCATAACTGATATATATTTGGATTTTGGTGAGCAAGTTGATGCTACATTTCTCATTCCATTTTATCTTGTTCTTTAGTTGAATGAGTTGGTTAATAATGCTTATACATCGGATCATGAATATCGCACCATGAGGTCAAAACTCAATACTAGGGAGGCCATTACGGGGTGGATGGTTAATGGGAGATATATGTTGTGTTTTTGAGATTATATTTTGGTTCCTCTAACTTATAAAGAGAAGCTTATTTCTACCTACCACTACTAGAGATGAACTATTAATCATTGAATTCAGAATATTTATAAGGAAATGAGAACATAGTTTTTATGGGTTGGCATGAAATGGAGGGTCATGGAGTACGTATCGAGATGCCTCACCATTCTACAAGTCAATGTGGGGAACCAATGGCCATATAGAATATAGCAATATTTCCCTATTCCCATTTAGAAATGGTAATATATAGTTATATAATTTTATATTGGTCTACCAAGAATGGTTCGAAAACACGATTTCATATTAGTGATTATAGATAATCTCATAATTATAGGTCACTTCATATATATTATTAGATATAATGTAGTGAAATACTTTTTAACACTCTATATTTTTAATGTTATAATGTTTCATGGTGTGCCTATTTAAATTTTGTATAATCGAGACCCCATGTTTACATCTTTATTTAGTAATTATTTTCAATAATACCATGAAACTCAGTTGACCATGATCACAGCTTATCATCCGTAGATGGATTTATAATCTAAACAGATGATCCAAATATTGGAAGAAATTCTTAGATCTTTCATTATGGATTTTAGAGGATGAGGTAAAGAACATATACTATTAGTGAAGTTTTCATAGAATAATTGTTTTTAGGCCTCAATACATATAGACCCTTTTCAATCTTTATATTTTTATCTTTGTCATTCTCTAGTTTTTAGGTGTAAATGGGTGATACTTAACTTATTGAACTATCCATTCACATGAGATGATAGAAATGATTCATATGATCAAAAAAATGATGATGATGGATCAATGTTTTCAAAAATCATATGTGGAACATCATCATTGACCGTTATAATTTCATGTGGGTGAACATGTTTTCTTGCTAGTCTTTCTATATGCTAGGACATAATAATTTAGATAAATAATTTAAAATTTATCCTCATTACATTGGACCTTTTGAGATACTAAACTAAATCAGTGACGTGGCTTATCATTTGGATTTACCACCAAATAATATCTTAGTAATCAATGTATTTCATGTGTCTTAATTAAATAAAAAGTAGCCTAATCCTAACCATGTTATTCGATGGGACCATGTTGATCTTGATCCAGATGCTATATTGAGTCACATACCAATACATATTATTGATAGATAGAAAGAACTCATTTGTGGTAAAAGTATTAGTTTGGTATGATTCTTATGGTAGCATTCTGAGATTCAAGAAGTGACATGGGAATGTGAGAAAGCAATGGATGAATAATGGCTTGAGATCTTCCAAGAAACACCTATGTCTAACTTCATGAGGATATAAATACTAATGGAAGGGAGAATATAATACCCCATTTTTAGATAAATTATCCTTTTATTATGTATTTTTAAGTTATTTAATACTTGGGTTGAGTTTTGAGAACTTCTGGATGGGTTAGGAGTGTTTTCGATACGGGATATAAGTGTGTTTGGTTTGAGCATGGTTAGTGGAAACCATGAATTATATCTATAACATCGTGCAAGGAGATGTTAGGAGTCACTAGAAAGAACATAGTTGGTTAATGATTTGGAAAAAATGTGTGGGTTCTTAGGGGAAACCATAAAAGATTGAAGTATTTGGATAGCAATATAAAAATTGTTCACATATGGTTTTCCAAACTAAGTTTCACAATTATAAAGGTCCCTAGGTAATTTTCAGTAGTATGTGCATATTTGGAACATGGTTTTCCAAATTGTACAGTATAAACATGAAACTCTTTATTTTTTAAAGAGTATAATCTTTACTATTAGAGCATCATTTTTGAAACCATGTGGCATAACCATGTGGTTCCCTGGGTAATTTATAATAGTATGTGCAATGTTTTCCAAGCCTCCCAACACAACCATGTGGCACTTTAGTTTGGATAAATGAGCATGCACACTGTGGGCATACGGTTTGAGAAACTCTGTGGCCTAACCATGCGACATGCATAAAATTATTTGAAAATTATATTTTAACTAATATTTACCCCTTTTAGATCTCATTTTTCTCTTTTCTTCCTAGGATCATGAACTCGTATTCTCTCATAGGAATACTTAACGATTCCTTCTGATCCAGAAGAACGTTTTAACAAACCAAATTTCATTGGATATATGTAATCAATGTTGAATAATAATTGTTTATTTTTCTCCATATATGTACTTATATCCTCTCTCATGAATCCTTAGATTTATTTTTATAGAAATATCTTTTTATTATGATGTTTATTTTGATGATATATTGTTGAGATCTAATAAAGGGAAGGTGATTCATTTCTGTATCTAGAAGTTTCATGTGATGTACTTAGTTTTATATAACCATTGCATAGTAGGTGGATTCTCTTATATTCTAATCATTCTATAATTTGAAGGCTTAATGTTTTAATTACTCTCTATTTTTTTTGTTAGTAATCATTTCTTCATTTTAGTTCCAAAATTGTTGGTTTTGAAATGATGAACTTAGTGTGTTTGATAATATTATTATAAGAATATAGTGTTCAAAATAAATGTTTTCTATTGATAAATTGTCATGTGTTGTTTGTGTGAGTTTATAAATTTTCATTGTATGAAGCCTTGTTGAAAAAAACATGGTTCTTAGTTCCAGATTGGAAATGGAACTTGTGGTTTCCATCAAGCAATGACTTAGTGACGAGATGATTCATCACTCAAGAGTATTGGGACTGTCATTGAGAATATATGGGTGTGTGTGTGTGTGGGGGGGTGTATAATGTGGATTCATATACCAATTATATATAATGAATGAAAAAATATATTTATTTCAATTTTTTACTTAAAATATTTTATGGTGGTAACTGTTTTGATATTATCACCCACTTTTTTATACAAATACGAACTAGTCCAAAAAACGGTTTTTATGTTGGTTATTTTTCATTTTTTACGTCAGTTTTTAGCCGACTTTAATATGGACGACGTTATAAATATTGTTTTTTACGTCGGTTATTTAAACACCGATGTAAAAAACATAACATCCCGATGTTTATCACGTCGATTATTTAATAACCGATGTGATAAACCATTTACCAGGCTTTTATCATGTCGGTTATTTAATAACCGATGTGAAAAACCAGGGGGGGAGGGTTTATCATGTCGGTTATTTAATAACAGATGTGATAAACCTGTGCGGGGGGTGTTTATCACGTCGGTTATTAAATAACCGACCTTATAAACTAGGGGGGTTTCACGTGGGTTATTAAATAACCGACATGATAAACCAGTGTGGGGGTGTTTATCACATCGGTTATTAAATATCCGACGTGATAAACCAATTTTTTTAAATAGAATGCAGTCCTTTCTCTCCCCAGAAACAACTCGAAACCAAACGAAGAATTCATACTAGCAAAACAGAAGTAGGCCAAAACACAAACCAATGAAAAACTAAGCATTTACATTGATAACATTTAAAACATACCCCACTGGAAATCCCCCCCCCCCACACCCCTGGACTGCCCCCGACCCCCTGGACAACCCCAAACACCCCTGGACATCCCCACCACCCCATTGACATCCCCACACACCCCTGGAAAACCCCCAACCACATGTATACCCCACCCCCTAGATAGCACTCCCACACCCCTGGATATCCCTCCCACACCCTAGAAACATGATAAAAAAGTTACCAAAAATAGACCAGAACCCCCTCACCCCACTGAACTGCCACCAACACACCCTTGGATACCCCCACACCCCTGGTTATCACCACCACCCCCTGGACATCCCCCCACCCTCCTGAATACCCTCCACCCCCTGGATAGTACTCCCACACCTCTGGACAGCACTCCCACACCCTTAAAACAGGACCAAAAGTTACCAAAAACAGACCAGAACCCCCTCACCACACTGGACTACCCCCACCACACCCCTGGACACCCCCACACCCCTGGACATCACCACTACCCCTGGAAATCCCCCACCCTCCTGTATACCCCCCCTGGACAACACTCCCACACCCCTGGACAGCCCTCCCACACCCCTGAAACAGACCAAAAAGTTACCAAAAATAGACCAGAACCCCATCACCCCACTGGATAACCCCCACCACAACGCCACACCCCTGGACTTCCCCCACCCCTTAGACATCCCCTAACACCCTTGGACGATTCCCACCCTCTTGGACACCCCCCACACCCCTGGACTTCCCCACCACCCCCGGGACACCCCACACACACCCGGACTACCCCCCACCCCCTGGACAGCCCCTAGATAGATAGTGTTGGGAGAGGAGGTGCCGCCATCCCTCGGGGGCATGCCGCTGGAATGTAATCATCACTCCCACATGTGAAGCTTGAGATCTCAAAATGTTTCACATGTGGGAGTGATGAGTACCTTCCAGCGATGTTCAGCCCCCTGAGGGATGGTGGCGCCTCCTCTCCCACCCCCTAGACTGCCCCCCCCAATCCCCATGAACACCCTGGACCCCCCCTCCACCCCACTAGATAGCCCTCCCACACCACTGGAAACCCCACTTACCCCACATGACACCCCCACATCCCTAGAAACCCCCTAGACAGCACCCACTACCCTGGACAGCCCTTCCACCCTCCTGGAAATTCTCCCACCCCCTTGGACAGCCCCCCCCCTCTCATGGACACCCTGGATACCCCCCACCCCACCGGAAATCCCTCCCACACCCCTAGATACCCCCTCACCCCATTAAATATCCCCCACACCCTTGGAACCCCTCCCCCCCAGACCATAATCCATACCAGAAAACCATCATATGTAGACCAAAAAAACAAGTAGAGAAAAATTAAACATTCACATATATTACATTCAAAACTTACAATGTCAACTTAAAAAAATAAATCCAACCTAAATGACTACCAAATACACAATTACAATGACAATATTCAAAATTACATTTTATACTACAAACAACTAAAAATCAATCAAACCTGTAAAATAATTTGACCATTCAACATGTAATTGTTTGACGTATTTAGCACTATAGGGTTGAGGGTAATAAAATATGTACAAATTAAAAGGATAGTAGTTAACGTGTATAATAAATAAATCAAATTTAATATTATGGAAAAGTTTAAAAGCAAATCATACCAGGTCAAAGTTCACAACTGTCCCAGTTGTTATTATTTCATACATAACTCTTAACATATAATATCCGCATTTGATGACGCCTTTTTGGACACCCCCAACCCTCTGGACACCCCCACCCCCCAGATAACCCCCGAAACCCTCTGGACAGGCCCCACCCCCTTGGACATCCCCACCACCCCCTTAGATATCCCCCCCACCCGCTTTGACACCCCCACCCCCTTAGACCCCCCACCTCCATGGGCACGCTGGAGAGTCCCCAACCCTCTGGACAACCCCAACCCCCTGGACAACCCCCAATCCTTTGGACAGCCCCCCCAGAACCATGGGATTTTAACCTCAAGCTACTAGTTTTGGCATATCTAGGGATTTTAGCCTCAAGCTACTAGTTTTGGTATCATGCCATTATTCAAAATGATAACCATGAACAATATCTCATACTAGTCTAAAATGATCTATTGTTCAATGAATCTGGTTTTAATAGAATTTGAAGACTTATAATAGTCCATGAAAATAAGCGAAGTAAATAGTTTATGGAACAACAAAAAGTGATACCCAAAATAGAAACAACCAAGGATCAAAAACAAACATTCAACCATGAAAAACCATATATACGTAAAAATAAATAACGCTGGTACACGGAATGGGTGTATCACAATGGTTTAGATATAAATTGCAGTAATATAGGTGAATGAGATCATTAGTTGTCAATGACAACAAATATTGCCATAAATGTAGGGCATCCATGAAACAAAAAAATGAAATAGAAGTAGGTGAGGCTTACTTGAATATTGCAAGTCGATCTAATAGATTTGGAAATAATAAATAAGATGATGATGAAAAAACAAGGTAAGAGGGTTTAAAATCGAATAATATTACCTAGTTTAAACAAAAAAATCGCAAAATGTAAATATAGACTATCTGAAAAAAAAACGAACGGAACAAAGTTGTGGGAGGCTTGCCTGAGTGTTGCGAGTGGAGATGATGGATCCGAGGAGAGTAAAGATGATAAACGATGATGGAAAAAACGATTTTAATAAAATGATATCGAAGTGTTGATTCTAGGATTTCCACGTGAGAGAGACAAGTCACAGGTCTGTCGATCGAAAAATCAGAAATGACAATCCACGGGGCGTGATAAATTTTTTAAATGTTTTATAACGTCTGTTATTTAATAAACAACTTTATAAACTATTTTTATTACATTTATAATGGTAGTTATTATAATAACTGACGTTATAAATGTATGAGGTACCGCATTTTTTACGTCGGTTATTCTTATAACCGACATAAAAAACACATCATAAACCATAGTTTTTACGTTGGTTATTTTATAAATGACGTGAAAACTGCTAGGTGTTGGTTTTTTACATCGTTTATAATATAATCGATGTAAAAAATTCTGTGGGTTGGGTTTTTACGTCGGTTATCCATTAACCAACGTCAAAAAGGCTGCAAATGCCCCCTTTTTATGTCGGTTATTCTCTAACCGATGTAAAAAATTTGTTAGATGCCTCATTTTTTACTTCGTTTATCAAATAAATGACGTAAACAAATCCGCGCGTTGGGTTTTTACATCGGTTAATTTATAACTGACGTAAATAAACAACGCGCGTGATTTTTTACATCTTTTATTAAAATAACCAACGTAAAAAATTTAATCACATTATTTTTATGTCGGTTATTTTATAACTGATGTAAAAAACCACATATCAAAAATTTTCATGTCGGTTATATATAACCAACGTAAAAAATGGTCACATTAAAAACGTTTTCTGCACTAGTGATGTGATAACATATTCTTGTTTCTTTTTGAATGTGATGGGATGTATTTGAGTATTAATTAATAAGTTTAATACCGAACTTCTGCTTGGGAACTTTGGTGCATCTGCAGATATTGTGTACTATGATATAGGTGAAGGTAATGTGTTAGCTTCTCTAGTAATGCATTATTATATAGAAGTCTTGAGACCTGAAGAGGGAGCTTGGTGTTTGGTTCAGATGGTTCTTGGGTTGATTCCACATTGGTGTCATTGAGCTCTGATTTATTCTTTTGTGTTAGTGTTCAACTCTTTAAATTTTATATGCTACATTTATTTTTTATTATGGTTTGAGTTGTAATGTATTTCTTTACATACATCATATAATGTTTTTCATTTGTTTCATCTTCAGTGGGTTGTTCACATTCTAGGTAAAATTTCCCCCAATGATCTAATACTCCCTTGGAACCTTTTTTAACCTCTGTTGTCTTATGGATTTCACCTAAGGTTATTATCACCTATGACTTTTTCCATGCCAATGGGTTAGGGTTTGGATGAGACATGATGATTCAAAATACAGTATGTTCATTGATGGTGCAGCTATGGTGTGACTGATCACTGATAGCAATAAACTGTTATACAGAGCACCCATGATGTTGATGCAAGAAATTGAGGGGCAACATACTTGGAGTACTGGTTGAGATAAACAAGAAACTAGTGAACCAAGTTAAAAAGGAGATCTTATTACTTTTATTAAAAAATCAAGGCCATCGAGATGAAGAAAAAAATAGAAGATGAATTCTATGTATTGAAATTCTTTTTCTCTTCCATGTAAGATATCATCAATCATATATGTTTCATATAATGGAAAATTTGGGAGACTCAATGGTTCATTTAAATATTAAATACATGTGTATTATCGACTATAGGTTATAAGTATTTATTAACTAATATAATTACTCAATCATTTGATGATATTTTATTAAATTCCATAAAGGCTCTAGGATCATTTTTTAATCTAATATATAGAGTCTAAAGGAAATGTAATATTGTCTAATACTTCTTATGATTATACCTACTAAAATAATCTTCTATTTTTTACTTTTTAACCTGAGTTTTACTATAATACATTGGTTATAAGGGGGATTCTTCCCAAATATTTGTGTGACTCAACAACCAATGGATACACCTAGGAGTAAGGAACTAGTTGGTTACTTCTCAATTGTAACAACACAAAAATCCCTACTATTATTAAACAATTTCATGATTCACTATGAATTTTTTATTATGTTTTACAATATATGAATATAGAAAAAAATTTAAATTTCATAGGAACATTACACATAACAAAGTAATATTGAATAAAACATCTAGGAATAATATAGGGAGATAAATGAAAAGGAATATTGGAAATTCTAAATTAGACTCCATAGCCTTGAATTCTCCCCTGAAGATCTCTCCTACCGTAAAGGATGTGAAAAGAAAAAGGAGCATCAAGAATATGATAGTCATTATTAAGGGAAATATATAACATTGTAAGTTATGTTATGAATGATTATTTATAAAATGTTACTGTATATATATGGTGTAATGGGAAATATGACTTTTAGGATCTAATATTTGTAATGTGACTGTTATATGACCGTTAGAGTTGTAGTTTGACTATTGCAATGATAAACTAACCATTAAGAGTATTAAACTAACTAGTAAAATAGAAAAATAATATTTAAGAAATATAATAATGAATTTTTATCATAATATAACCAAATTAAATTAGTAAATATGATAAAATAAATGTTTGACAAAATGAAATAATAAATAATTTTTTTAAAAAAATATATGATTTATATTTGTTAAAATAAATTTATTATGATAAATTTAAAAGGATTAAATGAAATTTCTTTTTAATAAAATGGTTTCATGAAAATATATATATTGGTATAAATATGATAATATAATTTTATGAAACCGTAAGTTAATTTTTTATGTGTTATAAATTAGATCGTTTCATAAAAAATGTTAATTTAATAAATATATATTTTTTAAAATATTAAATATACCATATTTAGAAAATTATTTTAATAAAATGGATTTATTTTTTGAATAATTTCATTAGAATTATCTTAGGTTGAGTATTTTGTTTTTTTCTAAAAAAATTGATTTTTCTGTGAATATTAATATATAACAAAATATATTATTTTATACTATAAGATAAATGAAATATTAATAGCATAATGGGTGATGTAAGAAACCATTATCCCAGCCTCACACACAGAAATTACTATATTTTTCACATGATTCATCACTATAATTATTCTCAAGAAAAAATGATAAACTAATGAATATTTTATTCAAAAACACCCCTCTCTTCCACTTATAAATATCAACCCTCCCAACTGCTTTTCTCCACACATTATAAGATTTAGAGATAGCTCAAACACTTCCCATTTCTCTCCTCAACCCTCCTCCCCATTTCCAAAGTGTTCAATTCTTACCAAAAGACCATCCTAAGGAGGCTTAAGGGATATCCAAGAGGAGACTCATAAACTAAGATGTAAAATTCTCAACCAATTCTCATTTGATTATTTTATTCTTAAAAATTCCTAATGAGTGAGAATTTAATTTATTTGTTACATCCTAACTTCAAAATTTTAATCTCTTAAATACTAAATTCTAGAAGAACCTAGGGTTCTCTCCCAATGAGACTGAATTTAATGAGTCTCACTATCACATTCTTATATTTCTATTAGTTTTACCCACTATTATATTTATAGGGGGATTTATATGGTTGTAGAAGAAACTAATTCATTTACCTAAACTAAGAGTCATGAAATTATCAAAAACCCAATAGAAGTGTTTAATGTGAAGATAAGTTAAAAATGAAACAGTGAACTTCCCTAGTGTTTCTCCCGCTTCAACCATTCTTTGTTTATTTTAAATGGTTCACTCCATAAATTATCTCAATACACAGTTCAAGATCTCAAACCAAGAATATTATTTAGTTTTAGAAAGTCGAGTTTGATAAGTATGATCTCAATTATGAAATCAATTTTTTAAGATCTGGTTGAAGTAATCAATCATCACCGAGTGATAAGACACGATTGAGACCCCACTTAACTCACAAATCTAGATTGGGATTTGAGAAAAAAAAAATAACAAAAGTCAAATTTCAAACTCCTAACCCAACTAAATAGTCCTCACTCAAGAAAAAAACATGATAAAAATCTATGTATCTGTTAAATAATGTATGGAAAAATAAAACAAAATGGAATAATATGAAATCATTAAACATCAATAAATTATTTAAAAGTTGTAATTCTAGCAAAAAAATATAGTTTGAAAGTAATGATAAAATCTCAAAATGGTATCACTAGTTAAATTCATAAGGTAAAACCACTATTTTTTTTCATGACCATGAATGTATGATATGAATGGATTTCTATATTCCTATACTTGATCAAAAATAGTTGTTCTCCAATGTCTCTAAAATATCTCTAGGTTCTTCTCTCCATCACTATACTCCCATTATCATGAATAATGTGTTTTATACTATTTTCTACCTTATGTCTTCTTGAATGGATTGGTATAATTTTTTTATTTTTTAATTTATATTTTATCCAGCATCACATATTCTCAACACATCTTTCCATTGGTGAAAATCACATGAAAGAATAATTTTCCATCCTTCAGTCATTATCCGCAGCACCTTAGAAAAGAAACAACACCATCTCACCCCACTTGCATGTGGGTAAACAATGCTCCATAAAAACATCATTTTTTAATACTATCCATGAATTTCTTAATAAATAAATGATATTTTTTCATTCTAAAACCTGATGATAAAATTTTAGTGGTTTCCAAATTCAATTCAACTAAACTGTCGCCTCGATTTCTAGAAACATCATTATCTTGTATAATATATCACTACCAAAGAAAAAAAGTTATGAGTTCTAGGATTAAAAATTTTCTATTATCACACAGAATTAATCCAATGAAGATTATTTAGCTAATTTATTGTGAAAATCTAGGTATCCCCCTCTTTCTAGCCTTCACCCAAAAAAATCACAGCCTGGAAACACAATAAAACTCCATCAGTAGGGGATGATTCATGGAAAATATAACCTTATTCAATATGATCTAAAATGGTTATTATCATCATCATATGGTTCTTACTTAACTTATGTCAACACTATTTCATTCTCACATTTAAAACTCCAAGAAAACATCACCTATACTCAGTCATCAAAAAATTGAAATTTAAAAAATCTGGAAAACCATAATTGTAAGATCTGACAGTGGAAGGATCTTCAATATCATTAGTTCATCTTCTTTTCCTTGGTCAAAATTCTCCAACAAAAAATGGTTCATATTCGAATTTAAATTTAATAATCCCTTGATAGTTCGTTATATTTGAAAACTCAGGTGGAACTATAACCTAGGCGAGAACGGACCAGATTATCCTAATTTTTAAGGGGAAATGATGACTGAGAACCAAAATATGGCCCTAATTCCAATTAAGGAACTACATTATTTTAGAACAATGTTTAATTTCAATTCAATTTAAAATTCATAATGTTTTTGGTCCTTTTTTGATGTTTTCCATGTTTTTTTTACCAAAACTGGAATTAAGTGCCTGTTTTCATCCTAGATTGTCATTATAACTTTTTTTAATACTATATTATACATCATTCCCGCATCCCTAAGTCGTCTTCTTCATTGAGCCTGAGTGGGTTCCCCTTTGATGAAGACCAATAAAGAACAATCCCTCATCATGGTCTTCCTTCTAAATATCTAGTCATTAAAAAATGAAATGGTAGAATATTTTCTTTACTAGAACATGGACCTGACATTGAATTCGTTAAAAAATATAGTAGATATCAAAAAAATCCAACTTTGATATCACTCACCTGGAGAAAACATCTGTTCCGCATTCTTGATTTAGTTCTTATTAAATCAACTAAATCTACTCGAAATCGTCAACACCTAAGAATCATGCCTCATAATCAGGCTGCCTCACTTCTCAATATTGGCAAGCTCAGATATCAATGTCTTTTTTGGTCTCTAAATGGATACTTTCAATCTCAGAGTTGGTTTTAGTTTAATAGGTCTTAGTGTGGGCTCAAATCAATTTTCAATAAAAAAAGGTATGTAAGATAATTATCTTATTAATGGATATCTTATGGGAGAAAAATATCCTACATGATTTGGGAATTTATGTTAACCACCAATAATTTATATATGTTACACAATAGAGAATCTAAAATTATCTAACATGAATTCTCTTACATAGGTGGGGGTGTATTATTGAGGCAAACTTGATTATAGAAATTCATCTTATGCATGACCCCTCCAAATTATCCTATGCATGTGATGTAATATTCAAAATATAGTCATCTTTAGTAGACAATATTCACTATAAAATAAAACAAAATAAATGAAAAAAATAAATAAAAATAAGATAATTTATTAATAAATTTAAACTATAAGTAAAATTTTTAAGATTTGCAAAAAAAATTTGTAATTGAAAATTATATTAAAATCAAATTTATTTTTTAAAATAAAAATCGACAAAAGTAAAAAAAAATTAAATATAATAAAATATAAATTAATTATTTAGATGAAATAATAAAGCATATTAAAAAATAAAATCCATTTTAATAAGATAATTGATTGATTTAATACTTATCAAAATAAAGAAATAATTTAAATTTTAAAAGAGTTAACTTAAAATTAATTATCCGTAAATATTAAATTGATTATAGAAAAATAATTAAATACTACACTATAATTGATTAATTAATTAATTAAAAAATTAAATAAAAAATACAAATTAACAGAAAACTAAATTAATCAAAAAATAATAAAAACAATATTTTTAAAAGAATCATCAAAATTAATATTTAAACTAAAAGTTTAAATAAATTTTATACATAAACATAAATATATATATTAAAGATAAAATTAAAAAAATTATTCGTTTAACATAAAACTAACAATAATTATAACTATATTAATTAAAATATTATTTTATCAAATAAATCATAATTAAATTATTGAAATTATATAGAAAATTAAGACCAAAATAAAGCTACATCAAATCCCCCCAAACTAGGATTTTCTTCTCCTCAAGTAAAAAATTAGTCATATTTGGTGGAATGAAATAAATTTTATATTTGGAATACTAGATGGACATAAAATATTTGTTTTTAAAAATGATTTACCCCTTGTATTTCTATCAAGCCACCAAAATATTATCTCTAAATAAATTAAGTATTTTTAGTGTAAAACCGATTATTATTTAATAAAAATGACTAACCTTGAAATTTTGAATTTAAATTAAATATAGTTCAATGTGTATTAAACTAAAATTACAAACTTCTCCTTACCTTTAAGAGAAAAAACTAGCAAAAATTCATAACAAAATAAATTAGACACATTTTTGGGATGAGTGAAATCAATAAATTAAATAGATTATAAATAAATCATCCATAAACTTATAAAATAAAATAATTAGTTTAAACTGGATTGTGATTTTAATTTTAAAATTCAAATTGAATTCATATCTTATGAATTTGAATCCAATTTAAAAAATTAAAAGGTAATGATAATTTTACATCATTCAGACAAATTTTTACCAAAACTAACCTCTTTTCAAGAGGTAAATAAAAAATATCTTACCAAACTAAATATAAATGGAATTAAATAATTAAACTTTTAAAATTTATTACATAATGTTGAAACTTTATAAAAAATTTAAACCATAAAAAATGAGTCATTAAAACAAGTAACATAATCAAATTTGAGAAAATAAATAAAGAGTTTCGATGGGTTAACATTGTGGTACAATTTAGCACACTAAAATACCCTTTCCCCATACTAAATCTCAACATTGTCCTCAATTTTGAATCCTAGGTGGAGAAAACATGTAAATTCAATTTAAATGTTCAAATAGATTAGGAAATTTAGTATATTATAATCATGTATGAAGATTAACAAGAAAACTCAATATAGTTTTTCTACACAAAAAATAAATA
Source organism: Viscum album (assembly GCA_963277665.1). NCBI lineage: Eukaryota > Viridiplantae > Streptophyta > Magnoliopsida > Santalales > Viscaceae > Viscum > Viscum album. The sequence goes on along the minus strand of OY728156.1, from coordinate 1,400,922,278 downwards.
AAAACAAAAAATATGCACAATGGATTCATATTCATTACCACTTAAATAATTTGGCATAAAAATAAAACATTCAAAATGTTTCGTGTTCAAAGAAGAGTACAAAAAAAATCCTGACAAAGCCAAGAGAATATTTAGTACTAATACACAATCCAAAACAATCCATTTAATGGAAGAAAATAACACATTAAACCATTAATTTATTCATTTCAAAAATTTTAAATCTCAATTATCATTAAAAATTTTAATTAAAAATCATGATCAAGGGAAAATAGATTTAAAGTATAGATCTAAGTGCATGAAAAATGATAAGGATAATAAATTGAAAAACTCTCTGAATTAGAAGCTTTATTTTCCTTTACATGGATTCAAATACAAACATTATTTTATTTAATGAAGATCCTCTAGTTAACATGAATGATCCTAAAATTGAAATCAAATTGACAATAAATCTCAAAAAAATTCAACTTAAGTAAAATGAAACCAGAGTTAAATAATTGAATTTGTTGATCCAATTATATTCAACTTGTGCCATCTCTTGATCAAAAAATTTGTAAAGTATCTACTCTAAATCATAGAGAGAGATTCTTAAAGTGAATTCCACTGGTGAAAAAAATACCTAGCAGCTTGTGGACATCCTTACTGTCCACATTATTTTACATAAGAAAAACTAGAACATTTAAATGGATTTTTTAAATTTAACAAATAAAATTAAAAGTAAATAGAAAATAAAGAAAATAAATCATCTGTAAAACCCACCAAGGGTTTCTAAATTTTGTTATTTATGTTGTTCGACATTATTTTGTTTATCCATAAGCCATTTGTGGATGGGTCTTGTTTGATTAGAACCAAAACATTTTTTCTTTCTCATAGCTCATCAACTAAACTTTATCATGGTCCCTTTTAAAATAGTATGATGTATACACACCATAATTGTGTTGTGTAATTTTTAATTGGGGGATAGAAGTATTATATAAGGGGCCACCACTTTAACTTATTTATGAAGGAAATTTTTCCCAATTCTCTCCAAGCCTTCATGGTACATCTGTAAAAAATAGAAAAAAAATTCTACTTAGCTTCAAAATGGATAACATTCAGCTCTTTGTCTTCTTTATACACTAAAACTTATTTATAAAACACTTCTGATTGTACCTGGGCCTACTAATGGAATTTTAATTTAGTAATTAAATAAAAAGGGCATCAAGTTATAATCTAAAATTCATAAAGTTAAAACAAATAAATGTCAAAAATATTGAAATCTCTTTAAAATGAATTAGATATTAGCTCTTTTTCTTCTTCTAAATACTTAGGAAACCCATTCATTCCAAGAAGTGAATGTTCTTAAAATTAGGCCACATATACTTGGAATTATTCTTTGGTAGTTGGAATGTTAAGTTATTCAACATGTAACTTTTGGGAAAATTATAAAATCTCTTAAAGTTCCTGAATCAGAGCTTTTAATACTTCTAGATTTGAATCTTATTTTAGTTCTTCCAAACATGGTTTTAAATTTATTTTAATTTAATGTCTTGAATATCTTCTTAGTACTGTAGTGATAATATCTAACTACATTTTACAAGGGTAGGTTAGAATTCATTTTGATCTTATTTTTCTTTTTTATTTTATTAATTATTTTCCTAAACCATAATTTAGTTTATTTTGAAACCCCTGAGAAGAATCATATACAATGGATCCAATTTAATCTGATGGTTTTCTGTGTCATTTTTACCTCCTAACTTTAAAATTTCAATCTCTTAAATACTACAATATAACATCACCTAATTTTATCTCTCAACGAGACTACATTTAAGGAGTTTTAATATAATTTTTTTCTATTTATATTATTTTAACAAACTATTTTATGTCTAGGTGGATTTCTATAGATGTTGAAGAAAATACTCTATTTCCCTACAAAAATTCAAGAAATTATAAGAAAACAAACTATAGTGTGTGAAGTGGGGAGATGCAATAAATGAAATAGTGACATTATCTAGTGATTATATTAGTTCAATCATTATCCATTTCTATGAAATGGTTCACTCCATAAATTCTTTCAACACCTAGATCAAGATCTCAAAACACACATATCATTATATTTTAGAAATATGAGGAAAAGAACTATGATCCGAGTTGTCGAACTAATTTTTTTAAGAGTTGGTTGAGGAACTCAATGATTTTTGAGCACTAAGGAACAATCGACATCATTCTACACTCAAAAATATTGAAGAATATTTGAGAGAAAAAATGATGAAATTCAATTTTTAAACTCCTAACTAGACGGAGTAGTTTTCACTCAATGAAAAACAAATGTTGATTGGAGATGTGTAGGTAAAAAATGGAAGAGAAAAGAAAATTAAATGATAGAAGTTTCAATCATCAAACATAGATTTATTAGTCAAAATTTTAAATCTGGGGAAAAATTATAGTTTCAAAAAAAGATTAAATTTAGGAATGGAATCACTAATTAAATTCACAAGGTAAAACCATTAAAATATTCATCCAATGATGTACATGGAATGAAAATGGATTTCAATATTCGTCTATATGATCAAAAATAGATCTACTTCAATCTCTATTTAATATATCATAGTCTTTATCTCCCTCGATCCACTACCGTTGTTGTCAATAATGTGTTTGGCTGCTGTTGTTCACCTTTCGTATTCCTGAATGGATTCCTCTTTTAATTCTTTTTATTACTTAATTAATTTTCTATATAGTGTCACATCTTACCAACACCACTACCCATTGGTGAAAGTCACATGAAATAATTAATTTTCTATCCTTTAGTCATTTTCCCTAGATCCTTAGAAAACCTCTAACACCATATCACCCAACTTTTATGTAGGAAATAAATTTTCGAGAAACACCATTATTTTTATAATACTAACATAGAATTTCATGAAAAATAAAATAAAATAACTTTATGTATCAAACCAGATGACCATGTGTCAGAGGTTTCCAACTTCAATTCAACTATACTAGAACCTAGATGATTGAATTGATTCTTTTAGAAGGAACCCTGCTCATCCTTTACATGGTTCATTGTTTCTATAATGGGGAGATTAGGGTTGGTTTGAGTTTATTAGGGCCCAACATGAGTTGAAATCATTTTTCAATAAAAACAGAAGGGTGTGTAAGATAATTATCTTACATGGGAATATCTTACAGGTGAAAAATATATTACATGGTTTGGGGATTTATGTTAAACCCCAATAATTTATCTTGTGGAGTGGAGAATCTAAAATTATCAAATATGAATTCTCTTACGAAGGTGAGTGGAAAATTGAAGCAAATTCTCATACCAAAATTCCTATTATGCATGACCCCTCCAAATATCTTACACATCTTCTACAATATTCAAAAGATATCCATCTCAAGTAGACATCATGAATTTGAATATATATAAACGAAATTAAAAATATGTAAATAAAAATAAGATAATTTATAAATAAATCTAAAGGTTAAGTAAAATATTATTATTTGAAAGAAAAAATTAGTAATTGAAAATTTAATTAAAATAAGATTTCATTTGTTAAATAAAAATTAATAAAAATAAAAATTTAAATAAAATAATATCTAAAGTAATTATTTTTTAAATATTAATATATATTAAAAATTAAAATGAATTTGAAGAAAATAATTGAATGATTAATTAATTATATAAATAAAGAAACAATAAAAATTATGAAAGAGTTATGTTAAAATTAAATATCACTAAATATTAAATCATTTAATGAAAATAAAGTAAATATTATACTTTAATTAATTAATTAATTAAAAACAAGGAAAATAAAAGCTGAATTAATATAAGATTAAATCAAACAAAAAAACTAAAAATATATTTTTAATAGATTTTGCAAAATTAAAATATGAACTCTAAGTATGAAAAAAAATTACTGGTAAACATAAAATTAATAACATAATTAGTTTAACACAAAATCAAAATCAATTTTATATTAATTACTTAAAACATTATTTTAATAATTAAAACATATTTAAATTAGATAAATTATAACACCTTGATATTTTTATGAAATATATTTTTTAAATAATTTGATTTCTTCAATGTATTACGTTACATACAACACTGACTTAACTTGTGTTACACGTAACAATGATTTTCAATGAAACAACATTTTATTAAATTAATTATTTGAAACAAGAAAATTATAACATTTCCATTAGAATAGTTGGTATGAACATAATTAACTTAATTATAAAAATATGGTTTATACATGTATATATAATTAATTATTTGGAGTCCAATTAATTTTTATTGAAAATAAAACCCGTTTTAAAATAAATGGAAATGTTTTTTCTCAAAAAATATTTAAATTTATACAAGTTTTTTTTATACCAATAAATAAAAAAATAACTTTTGTTGGATTATATTAAGAAAATATATATTCAATATAATGTTTAGTATTCAACTTATCTGTTTTATAGATAGGATATAAGAAAAAAATCTAGTTTTATGCTTGCAGTTGGGGTGGTGCCTGAGTGGTAAACCATGTCATCCTGCAACCAAATGACCAGGGTTCGGATATGGGAAATCCCCTTGAGAGGGGGGGGGGGGTTATGATGTTGGTTGGATGATGCAGACATGATGTTGCACTTGGACTTCATTCCCTATTCATGGGCCACAAGGCCTTGAGCCTAAGAGTAATGTAATGAGTCTCCCTTTACCCAGATAGAATGATGTATTTTCTTTCATAAAAAAGTGTCTTCATCTATAATGTCCCAAGATTAACATACATAGAAATTGCATCATTTTTTTAGAATATTTCAAATAATACACAAGCACATGCCCGAAGACTATATTGGTTTGGTGAATTTGGAAACTTAGAACACATTCTTTAAATTTGATGAATGGTTTTAAAAGTATCCCATAAATATTTTCACCTTTAGTATTCCAAACTAAAACCTTTCTTTATATCCTAGATAAAGGAAACATATGAAAAGTGTTATCTCAAATGCTCATTAAGGGTAAAAAAGAAAGATATCAAGAAAAACACGAGTATAAGAAAGTAAAAACATCAAAAAAACATTTCAAAATCATACCCTTTATAAAATATATAATAGTATTGAGTCATAGAATAAATATTGGTAGTTAATAAGATGTAAATCATAAAGGAACATGAGCAATGATGCAAGATCCCATCTTTTTCTAGGTATGTTTCTCTCTGAGTTTTTTCATTTGAGCCTTGCTGCTCAAGTCTGGTTCGGAGACTAAGAGACTTATTTGGGGAAAATGACCTAAATTTTGGGGTGTATGCTCGTTTTAATTAATGAAGTCCATGTAAAAATGGGGAAAAGTGTTAAAATAGGTTTTTGGTATGATGGGATGTTTAAAGGGTGGTTTGAGTTAGTTAAAAAGGAAAAAGGGAAGAAAAATAAGTAGAAGAACATTTACACACCGTGTAAATGGATTACATGTCATGTGATTTTTCTTGTGGTTTAATAAAATAAATCTAAGGTGACGGGTTTTTTAGTGAATTCTCTTAAAAAAATTAACATGACATGAAAACATGTTACATGGTGTGTAAATGCCTAACCTGTAGTTTTAAACATGTTGTTACTGAAATTCATTATGTTTTGGATGAAACTCCTATCCATTCAACCCTAGGGAATTCTCTAAGTGATTTTGGGGTTCCAAAATCCCTTCTTAATATTCCATTTGTGTCTTCAATAAATGGTAAGTTACTATGGTTTTATTTCTTCTTTTTTCCCTTTTTGTTATCGAACAATTACAGTTAAATCCTTTGACCAATTGTATTCTTGGTTTTGATCTTGATGAGAGTTGATCTATGAATCTCTTGCGATCATCCACCCCTTATTTCTCATGACCATTGGTATTTAATAGCATTATTGACTCTTTAGTTAATGTTAGGGGGTATAAATTTCAACCATGTGGTTTAATTATTGTGAAGTTTATGCAATGTCATTATTTCACAAACAAATTGTGAACCCAAAATTAAATGAATAAAAAATGAGATTATTCTTTAGATTCCCTTATCCCTAATTAGCATCTGACCTAGATTATTACTACCCATCATGTGGAGAAACCATTGAATATAAATAATATGTCTAATGAATTAATGAATTTTTTATATTTCCATGTGAAATTAGGTGATTTCTTGTCATATAATCCCTAAATTGTAGCATAATGCTTATAGATATAACTGCTAATCAATTTTGGATTGAACTGAAAAGTGGAATATGAAGGAATCATGGAAATTTTCATAATTAAACATTGAGATATATGATGTGATATTTTTATATCCATCATGTATGAAGGGAATTGTGTTTTATGTAATGATTATTACATAGAAAGATAGGACCAAGCACTTGAAAACATATATATTGTAATTTTGACAGTGATCGAGACTAGCCCAGTCCATGCTATAATTATTATGGAGAGATGGATATGGCTAGTCCCATGCTGTAATTCTTATAGGACTTTGACCTGGATTGTTTATTGTGATTATACCATGGTTATATGGATGTGGTTGGCATGGTTTTAAGACATGCTCAGAGATATTCCTACATGGAACTGAATAAGGTTATTTTACATATATATATAGTTGTGGTCGGAATGGTTGTAAGACATGGTCAAAGATATTCTGGCATAGAGCCAAAGCAGGTTGTTGTATTTATTTAATTTTTTAATTAATAAATATACATATTTATCTATTTAATTTATACAATTTTTATCAGACTGGTCTAGCTCAAAAATGATGGTGTCAACTAACTGCGTTTTACTCACTCCATATTCAGGCCGTCATTTGGCACCTGAGTAGACTTCGTGGATACAAGTTTAGAAAAGGTTAAAGAGTCTTTATGTTTATTTCTTTTTTGTTATTTGGTTGGAGTTTAGAAATGGGACTAACATGGGGCTTAAAAACATGGAATTTTAGTCTTTTATTTTATTTCTCTTGTCATATTCTTGTATTTTTATATCATGAAATTTAGTTACATTCCAACATGAAATTAAATTTTCTTTATTACTTATTGGATTATTCAGTAGGCCTTTATTGTCATCTTCCATAATGCTTTATTCTTATTATTTCTATTTTATTATGACATGTTTATTTTTTTATGAAACTTCATATCAAGGGGTTATAGTCTCCCCACTATACTATCCAAACCCCTGTTGTTAGTTGGTAGCATCTAGCATATGGGGAGGTGCGATTGACATTCTATAACTAACCCTCTCTAGCTACATGAGAGATTTCCAGATCGGGGGATTTTACAAAGCGGTATCATTGGATCCAATTACCGTGTCTTTTTCTTCACTACTTGGGGAAGATAGAAAAGAAAATATGATATGTTTAGACATGGTAATGATCTTGTTATTGGGAATATTTGACCCATGTGTGAGGAAAAATCCGAGTACCTAGGGATGTTATCGTTGTTAGTCTTGTGTTCTTGTTATAGTTGATGTCATTTCACCTTGGGCGATTCACATGTTGTGTGAGGTTATTATTTTATGATGTCATTGTTTCTTTAAATTTGTACTCATGGACCGGTATGATGTAATATGTGAATACATACATCATAATAGGCACATAGGGATATATTAATAGGAATTGTTCATGATAGGGGAATATCTATTTTCATGTGATATATACTTACCTATTGAACTATAATATAATATATCTATTTCACAAGAAAAATTAAATGACTGGTTGTGTCATGAAAAAATAATTATAATTCATGTCTAGAGAGACCAAGAGTTAGTGGTTCTATATTTTAGTAACATATTGGGGTTGGAATTATTGATATCCAGTTCTCAAAGGTGTGTATTTGTATTGTATAGAAAATTCCACTACATCATATTTGAGTTGAGTGTTAGGAGAGTGGAAATCAGTACTCTCATAATGTAGTTGAACCAGATCTTCTTATAGTTCCTTATGAGTGGATGAATTTTTATCCTCACGACAATTTCTTGAGGGTCATGTGATCCATGTAAAAAAGTTAATTTTCATACCATTCCTTTGATGTTTGATATGACAATAGTGTTTTATCTTCAAAATTCACATGTGTTTAATAGGGAAGGGGGACCCCAGGAAACTGAGTTTTGGATTGAGTTAGTACAGATAATATATAAGCATATTGAGAAACTCATGGATAGGAGGGTGAATCTTGATACATATATGCCTTATAGACCCACTAAATATTGGTGGGATATTCTAGTGGAAGATGATAAGTTGGATGAGCTATCTTGGATGGAATTTGAGATGATGTTCTTGATATATTTATATCCAAAACCTTGAGGGAATAAAAAGTTCATATGTTCATGCATCTGATGCAGGAGGGTTTTTTGGTCCTGGACTATGCTAGATGTTTTACCAACCTACAATGCTTTGCATACTCTTTAGAAGATAATGATATCTATTGGGAGAGATGTTTCCCAAATGGTATTCACTATGACATTTGGTTTTAGGGAAAATGTTCCATTTAAGTATATTTGAAGACGCAATGAATCAGGATCTCATCATGAAAGGGAATCTGAGAGAGGCTCTGAGCAGTGTCTATTATATTTCTATAGGCAATGCTGAGAGTAATTCATTGAGTGTTAAGAAGTTCCATCATGACAATTTCCACTAAATAATTAATCGGAGAGTGGTCAGCGTAACCGACACCTATCTCAAGATCATGTTCCATTATAGTTCTGTCGGTGTAGAAATTTTGGTCACGAGCACTTGTAGTTTCCTTACATCACAATCGAATGTCACATAAATGGAAGAAAGAGTCTTGTTAAAAAGTTTTGTTTAAATTTTCCATAGAATACCAATATAATTGTATTAGGAAAAGAACTAGAATCGAGAAGGGGCTTAGATACACCTTGGTAGGATGGTAGATGGAGTTCTAGAGGTTGTTCAAGATGAGGCAGGGGATGTGGTACCCTAATGCATGAGAAACCATACCATGAATGGTAAATATCTCTAGTTAGTCATACTAGATCCCAGGGAAGAGGGACACATCCATTCGAAATTATGTAGGCTACTACGACTACCGTGGATGTAGAAATATCTACCGTTAGAGGTACAATTATTGTATCATCTACCTTACCTTGTGTTTTGTTTGATGGCGAAGCATCACATTACTTTATATGCTATTTTTGAAAAAAATTAGGTTTTAATTTGAAATTTTTGAATTGTGTTTTATCCATTAACACAGCATTGGGCATGCGGTCAAGAAATATCAAATGTTGCAGGATGTGTTCTCTAGATATTGGTGGTTACCATTTCTTTTTAGAATCTTTAATGCTAGAAATGACAAGCTTAGACTTGATTATTTTTATGGATTGGTTATTTCTATACCAGGATAATACCAAATATTAAATTAGGATAATTACAAACCTATCTCTAAAAGGAAGTAACTATTATCTCCATGGTGAGTGGGATCTTCAGGTAGGTTGTGTGGGACCAATTCAGTTCCTATTAGATTGTATCATGACTAAAATCTTTGATATTTCACTCCATAATGGTAGAATGTAGTAAGATTTCTTTTACTACAATGGTATACAATATTCATCATGTTTACCTGGATGAGTAAAATAAGCTACCACTCAAGCGGGAGATCATGTTCATGTTTGAATTGGTTTTGGGAGCAGATCCAATTTCTATATTGCCTTCAAAATGGTACTAGCAGAGCTTCGGGAGTTGAATAATCTGTTGGAATAACTAGAATCAAAAGGCTTCATACGGCCATGTACATCTCCTTGGGGCTCTTTGGTCCTCTTTTCCAAAAGGCTGATAAATATTTTTGGTTATTTTTGGACAATCAGAAGTTGAAACAGATGACGTTCAAGAACTAGTATCTTCTTCGAGTCATTGATGATATTTTTGATCAATTGAGAGGTTCCATGATCTTCTCCAAAATTTACATGATATTAGAATATCATATGTTAAAGTTTATACTATCAGACATAACTTTGACTGGTTTTTTAAGAAGGAATGGCTTGAATAAATTCATAGTGATTCCATTTGGGTAAACTAATGTGCCTGCAGTATTCATAGCCTTAATGAATTTGATCTATAATCAATTTCTGGATTGGATGTTTTTGTTTTTCATCAAATATATCTTACTATAATCAAAATCCATATATTATCATTCCAAAAATATTGAAATCTTTCTGATTACATTGAGAGAGCATCATATTTACACCAAGATAACCTAATATAGTTTTTGGATAATTGAAGTGCACTTCATGGTCCATGTCATCTCATAAGTAAGAGTATATGTGGGCCCAAAAAAGACACTACTGTGATATATTAGGAACAAACAAAGAAAATCATCAAAATATGTATCTTTATAAATTTATTAGGTTATTACCATCATTTTATCCAAGATTTATTCCGATCGGTAGCACCATTGTCTGGGTTGACCAAGAAAGGAGTGAAGTTTGTTTGGTTTAATGCCTGCGAAAGATATTTCCAAGAATTTAAATTCAGACAAACCTCACCACCTATCCTCACTTTACCCATGCCATGTAAATCATATACCATGTACCGTGACACATCATGAGTTGGACTCAGATAAGTTCTAATGTAGGAGGATAATGTTGTTTCTTATGTCTCTAAGTAGCTGAGACTGCATGAGAGTAATTACCTTTCTCACAATCTCGAGTTAGTGGTAGGGGTACATGCCCAGATATATTGGAGACACTATCTCATGGGTAAGAGGTTTGCGGTATCAGTGGATCATAATATCCTCAAGTACATATTTTCCTAATGAGACCTGAACCTTTAGCAAAGGATGTGGGTCGAGTATTTATAGTCATTCCACATTTAATTATCTTACACACCAAATATGGAAACATTATTGTCGACGCATTAATCCAAAACATACACACTGAGGTAGCATGAGAGTCTTGTGATGAGTGGTGGATAATGGAACTTTTGCAAACATGCATCTAGATGTTTAAGAATCTAAGGGTTGGGTAGCTTTGACATTGACATCAGTTATACCCGTTCTATTGGATAGGATTAAGGCAGAAAAATTTTATGGTCAAGAGGGCTTAGTTATGAGAGGAAAAAATATATTTTGGGGATATTCCATCAGTATGGACACTTGATATTGTAAATTCATTTATTTTAGGTGGATGAGTATGGTTTCCTATGGGATTACATGAAGAGATGATGAGGGAGTTTCATGATTCTAAATGGGAAGTACGTCATAGTTTAACAAAGATGTATCATGATCTCCATAGAGAGTACTGGTAGTTAGGAATAAAGAAAGACATGGAATGCTACATGGCTAGATGAATCACTTGTCGACAAGTGAAAGTTGAGAATCAAAGGCCAACGAGTCTTTTACAGCCTTTACCCTTTCCGGAGTAGAAATGGGATGATGTCAGATAGATTTTTGATGGGATTACCTAGGATGACTCATAAGAATGATGTTTTATGGGTTTTTTTGGATCTAATGACTATGATAGACCAATTTTTTCTTATTAGGAAAACCATTATAGTAGAATACCTGATAAATAATTATGTGTGTGATGTGGTTTAATTGCATGGTGTTTTGAGGAGTATCATTTCAGAGAGAGATCCTTGTTTCACATCAGATTTTTAAAAGGGTATTTAAAATGGCCTTAGATCACAAGTTATTTTAAGCACACCCTATCATCCACAGACTGATAAGAAATCTGAGTGGACTATTCATGTTCTGGAGGATATGATTTAAGCCTATGTTTTTTATTTTAGTGTTTTATAAGAGTATCATATGAAACTCATGGAGTTTCAATATAATAATAGTTATCAGGAATCTATCCAAATGGAACATTTTCAGGATTTTTATAGAAGACCAGGTTGTTAACCACATTGTTGGATGGAGGCATGTGAGTCAGTGCTTGTTGGCCTTTGTCTCGTATAGGAGACATCTGAATAGGTTCAGTTTATCAGAAAATAGTGGTGAACATGAAGATTTGGGAAGAATCAGTTCACAACCACTAGATACAACCTATGGAATTCAAGGTAGGTCATCATGTTTAACTTTGTGTGTTTCTTAGGTTAAGGAAACACTGTATCAGGGAACATGGAAAGCTAACACCTAGGTTATTTGGGCTGTTTGAAATCATGGTAAGGTTCAATCTATTGTCGTACTGTCTATCCCTTCTAAAAATCTATAGTTCCACGAACAATGTGTTACACATGTCGTAACTAAAAAGATATCATCTAGACCCATCACATGTGATAGATGTAGTATACATTGAGATTTTTGCTGATGCATCCTTTTAGGATAATTCTATATGGGTTGTGGGTCAAAGGTAGAAATATATTCGCGATTGGACAATAATGTTGGTTCGGGTGTAGTGGACATATGGGAGAGTGTATAAGGAGACCTAGGAAAGGGAGTATGATATGAAAACACAGTGGCCAAACATGTTCACTGAGACCATATAGTGATTCTTGGAGAATCTTGGGGGAAAGCTAGTATAAGGTGGGGGTGATTGTAAAATCCCATATTTTTCTAGGTACGTTTGCCTCTATGTTTTTCATTTGAGCCTTGGTGGTTGAGTCTTGTTTGGATATTGAGATCATTTTTTTTATGGAAAATGACCTGAATTTTAGGGATGTATGGTCATTTGAATTAATAGATTCTAGGTATAAAATGGAATAAGTTTGAAAATGAGTTCTTGGTAAGTTGAGAAATTTAAAGGGTGTTTCAGGTTGGTTTAAAATGGGAAAGGGTTGAAAAATAATATGCATAACATTTACACATCATGTAAAGGGATTACACATTAAGTAATTGGTCATGGGTTTTAATGAAATAAATCTAAGTTGATTTGGTTTTCAGTGAATACCATTAATTTTTTTTGCAAGATGTCAAACCAAGTAACATACCATGTAAATTCCTGATATACTGTTTTAAACATTCTATTTGTATGAAATTCACTATGTTTCCTCTACAGATCCTCTAGGGAATCTTCCAGATGATTTTTTGGTGCCATCCTCCCTTTTAGATGATCTGTTTGTGTCTTTAATACATGTAAAGTTACTTTGGTTAGTTTTTTTATTTCTTCAATTTGGTTCTCTAATAGTTTCAGTGAAATACCTTGGCCAATTGTGTTGTTGGTTTTGATCTTAATCTTTCTTGATCTAGGAATCTCTTGAAATCATCTTCACCTTCCTCTTCATGGTTTTTTTCCATTGGAAGAATAATTGAATCTTTGGTTAAAGTTAGGGGGTCTAAATATCAACCCTATGGTTTAATTTTTATCAAGTTTATGAAATATCATGATCACTCAAATGAAGTTCTCATGAAACATTTAATGAATAAAAAATGAAATTATTATTTTAATTACCTTGTCCTCAATTGGAATCTAACATGACTTATTACAACCCATTGGGTGGGAAAACCTTTAGATATTAAATGATTTTGTTAATGGCTTAAAGTATATTGTAGCATTACATGATAACTATGGTGATTTATTGTAATAGAATCCATAAATTGTGGCTTAATTCTTATAGATATAATTGTTAATAAATTGTGAATTGAATTTCAAAGTTTCATATAAAGGAATCATGGTAATATCATAATTAACCAATGAGATATATGATGTGATAATAGGATATCCATGTTTTATGATAAGAATTAAATTCTTTACTAAGATGCTTATATAATGGGCTAGGCCTAGGCACTTTCACACATATATGTTGTGATTTTAATAGTGATTTGGCTCGTCCCAGTCCATGTTTTAATTCTAATAGAGAGTGGTATATGACCAGTCCAATGTTGTAATTCAAATAGGTCTTTGACCTAGATTTTGTGTGTGTGACTATACCATGGTTATATGGATGTTTTGTCATGGTTGTAAGATATGCTCAGAGATATTCCAGAATGGCACTAAAGAATGTGATTTATATTGGTTATATAGTTTGGGTTGTCATGGTTGTAAGACAAGCTCAGGGATATTCTGGAATAGAGCTGAAGTAGGTTGTTCAATTTATTTAATTATTGAATTAATTAATATACCCTTGTATTTCTTTATTGCATACACTTTTTATCAGTCTGGTTTAGTTTAGACACAGTGGTGTCGTCCTACTCAGTTTTACTCACACCCTATTCGAACCTCTATTTAGAATATAAGAAGACTTCATAGATGCAGGTTTGGACAAGGGAAAAATAACTTTCTATTGATTTCTTTTTTGTTTTTGACTTTTACTTTCATCTTCTTCATTGTTTTATTATGATTATTTCTTTTTTATTATTTATTGTTTTAATTAATAGGGAACTTCATACAAATGGGGGTATAGTCTTCCCACTATACTATCCACAACCTCTCCACTAGTAGAAAGCCTCTGGCGTACGTGGAGGCATGATTGAGGTCCTATAACCAACCCTTTCTGGTCATGTGAGAGAGTTCCATATTGAGGGACATTACACATGAGAAAATAATGCTAGCATATAACATGGAATTGTGGAAAAAACATAAGAATATGAAATAATTTTCTTGTCAATTAAGGATCATTTCCAATACTATAATAGTGCAATGGTTTTAAACCCCAAACCATCATAGTGGAAAATTACCTTTAATAAATTTATTTCACTCCTTATTCTAATCTTGTATTACTAAATTAGGTTTAGTTCCCATACAAGTCTGGTATTACTTAATCTGGTTCTCTTCATGTTCTAGTCCTGTATATATCATGAGATATAAATCGTTACCCAATGCATTGGATTGAGATATAGGTCTCACCCATCACATTATGGAAACCATACGTATGTGTTCCACAAGAACAAAAATCATTCATCATATCAAAATCCATAAAAAGAAATGGGTTTCATTAACATTTCATCATAACATAACTCATGTTAAAGAAACACAATTCATAAACATTAAATCATCAAAAAACATAAACCATTTAGAGAGAGAATAAGAATGGTATCATTAGATCATAACCCAGTAAAAGATAAGTAACATAAAATAATGTTTTCTTTGATGGAAAATAATTTTGAGATATCACTTGAAATAATTCTTGAAGAAAATATCTTTTTGTTTTGAAAACATTTTTTTATTAAAATACCGCACAATTTTAAAAGGAAAAATTTTCTTTGAATATAAAATTATAATATTTTAAGGAATAATAGAAGGAAGTAATAAATCATGAAAATGGAAAAAACATTCATGTCATATAAGTTAATAAAAATATTCTTATTATACTTTTTCTAGAGAAGTCAAAAAGTACCCTATTAAGGTAACAACAAAAAGATTCATTTAAAATCACACAATAAAACATAACACATGGGAAAAAATAAAATTAAAAATAGAATAATAATATTAAAAATATTTAGGAATTTGTTTTTGAGAAACATGGACATGGAAGAAAAATATTTCCCCGTAGATACTTACATATAAACAATCCCAAATAAAATGATATTGTGGAATTAACCCTTACTTTAGGACGAATTTCATTCATACATATTAAAAACTACGACATAATAGATTAAAAAAATAATAATAACTTATTATAGACCCATTTTTTATTTATCATATAATATATGATCATATTATCACCTATCTGTAAATAATATATCATAATTACTCTTCTTTTGGGTGTTAGGTGATTTATTTTTCTATGAATGTTTTTTCATATGAGTCCCAGTTCTTGTGAATATAATATATTTACATCATTTATAGAATTATATTAATGTGAAATATATCATATTTATTCATTATATACATTTATAAAATCAAAATTTAATGGTGAATGTTGAAAATGAATCATATCACACAGTGGAGATGGCATGTCGTATGTACGCACGAGCGATGGTATCGTTTCTTAATTGGTAAAAGGGTAAGGAAATGGATGGTATATATTTTGTTTATGAATAAATATAAAGTTATAATTATCATATATATGTTTTATTTACATTATTATACCCATCTACATAAATTAGTGATGAAAAATAGATTACACCATGGTGTGGAGATAATATGTTGTATGTACGCATGCATAGTGTTTTTTTATAAGATAGATAAAAGGTGAGATATGGATGTCAAATAATCATAAAAAATATAATATAATATTTTTCACTTGATTTATTACTTTATAATAGAAAAAACACATGAATAATAAGCATAAGAAGAAATAATCTTGAAAGAGTCAGTAAAGACTATTTCCTGTTCTTTGGAGAACTTCCTTAGATATCCTATTAGGAACACTAGGGTGGGTATTTTGAGGGGCCCATAACATCTAGAATTTTCCTTGGTAAGTTATTAATATAATTATTTTGTCTCTGGTTGATATTTGAGGCTTATGTTTTTGTGATGAAGTGATAGAGGAGGTTCCCTTTTATAAATGAGGTTTGGGGCACTTTTGAAATTTTCTCAAAATATTAATTTATAACAAATTCAATCTCAATAAAATTACCTTAAAAATTATTTTATTAAAATATAATATTATATAATCTTGTAATATTATCAAAAAATATACTTTATACAGGTTTTTCTTTTATTTTAAACAATATATTATTGAATAGAACTTAGTTAACCTAATTTAATTTTAATTAAGGTAATGATTTTTTCAATATTAAAAGGTTTTATGTTTTGATGATGTGATTTAAAATAAATAATAAATGAAATATTTATAATATTCTATACAATATTATATATATATATATATTTAATTTTTTTTTATGATTTTTAAATAATTTATGAATGTATTATTTTGATAAAATGTCATTAGTGCCAATTTTGACATGATTCATTACATGGTCTTTTAAAAATATTGATATAAATAATTAACATCAAATAAAATATTTTATAATATCCCTAAGAGGTCAACTATATATATAAAATTCATTTATCACATTAATAATCAAAAAAAAATTATTTCATTTTTTTAGTAACATTTATTTAATATTTTCATTAATAAAATAATTGCTACATCAATATTGTATAATTATTTAATATAAATATTTTTCACTAAAAAAATACCATGAAAATATAAATATTAAATATTTTATAATAATATTTATATTATAATATATCTTTTTTATAACCCAATATAAAAAATGATATTGTATTTAAAACATGAATGTGAAATTTTTAATTTTTTCCTAAAATAATATATTAAAAATACCATAATTTTATCCATGTTGCTAAAAAAGTAAAAAATTAATTTATTTCAGGAAAATATGTTTATTAATTTTAAATTTTACAGTTATATTAACTCATAACATAACCTTTTCCCTATGTGGGCACATGAGGGATATTAATGACAATGAAAGTGACATTTTTGTAACTTTACTTAATTTAAATATTATATAAGTATTTTTTATGGGCAAATGTCCATTAAAAAATTGTTTAGATCCTTATTTTTAAAGGGTATAATTTTATTCATTGAATATTTCTTTCATGTGTTAGAGTCATTTTATTGCCTTTATAATTTAATTTTTACCAAAATTACTTAATTTACCCTTTACCATGGTATCGAAATTCACATAGATTACTATTCATTTTGAACTAACATAAAAGGGAACTATTTGTTAAATTTTGAACTTATAATACAAAATTTATCATTGATTTTTCAAAATTCAAATCACATAATTATCAAAATTAAATTTAAAATAAAACTGATAATCTACTATAGAGAATAGTTTTTTGAAAAAAAAAACATTCTAAAACATAAATTGTTTTTATAATCAATTTGTGAATAAAATAATTTTAAAAAATCACAATTGTGTAAAATAATTAAAATATAAAACTAATCCCTAACAAAATTTTACCGTGTAAATATTTAAAAGAAAAAATATTTTTTTAACAAAAAGCAGTATTTCCACAATTCGTCAAAAGATAAAACTTTTCAGAAAAATACCAAAAAATAATCCTCCCCTTAAAATCAATTTCTCCGTCAAAATTCATTGGGGTCATAAAAGGTTTAATACTTTAAAGTTCATTTCATAAAAATAAATAATAAAGCTACCTTTATAAAGGAAAATTAGAAACATAATCATTACCCAAAGTAGCTCATAATTTGGTTTTTATAAAGGAGAACATACATGGGAAGTGAAAACATGTACATTGAAGATAAATCTAACCATCATGTTCTGATGGAGGGTGATATAGAACATGCTCAATATAAATTTTAAAATCACAGAGGCATAAATTTTAGATGATCTAAGGGACCATTTGATTCAACGAATAAGTAGCCACGAGGATAACATTTTTGGTTTCAAGATCATTTACCTATAGTTAAATAATTTCTCTGAGAATAAATACTTTTTTGATTTCATTACATTTCTTATGAAAAAAATACCCTTTCATTGTGACTTGAAAAATTTCCACTTAATCTATTATTATAAGAAAAAAAGGTGAATTTTTCAATCGTGAAGCATTATTAGATCATGATACCGATAAATAGAATGATATGCCATTCCATCTATCATTAATTAACATCACAACAAAAAAGTTTAAAAAAGTTATCATACATGCATAAATTCTATTATGGGGAGATACAAATTAAATATCTAAAACCTCATCCAACATGTAATAAATTTTTTTTAGAAATGGATACCTTTATGAACCATTAAAAAGGTTAAAATCCAAAGCATTCAAACAAAGGTTACTAAATTTCCAAAAAAAGTTATCATTAATCCCCCAAAAAACATGACATAATTCTTAATTTTCTCACACCAAACTTGTCAATACTATTATCATGAATTTTCATACCAAATAACATTAGTAAAAACATTAATGCTTTCAAAAATTAACTCTTTCCTCATACCAGAAATCCAAAATTTCTATAAACTCAATCCATGATATCATAAACCACCTTGTCATCTTATCAGTCCCAAGTTCATTAATACTATCATATTTATTTTATCACAATCAATAATATTTCTATTTAATAATCCCAACATCATGCACATAAAAATGGTTTCCTTTCCCTTAATCACATGTTTTCCAAAAATATCACCTTACCACCAGGTTGAATATTATATGTGAGAACTTGAGGATAAGATGAGTTAGATGTTTCTTCATTTGTTTGTAATAGAGTGATGAATCTGAAGAGAAAAATTCATTTTAATTAGGGTAGAATTTAACACAACAATATTTTAATGAAATATATATTTTATATAATTTCAATTCTTTTATGACTTGTGTTACATGAAACACCTACTTATCTTCCATTACACGCAACAGTAAGTTATTATGGAACATCAATTAATTATTGTAATTATCTAAAGAAGACAATTATAACATAGCCATTAAAATACTAGGATTTAAAATTATTAACTTAATAATGAAAATATTCTTTAAAAATTATATATATAATTAATTAGTTGGTTACCAGTTAATTATAAATGAAAATGAAACCCTTTTTAAAATAAAAGGAAATGTTTTTCAAAAAAAACTATTTCAATATGCACTAGTGTGTTTTATGAAAATAATTAAAAAATAAATTTTTTTTTAATATATTAATGAAATATATATTCAGTATAACGTTTAACTTTCATCTTACGTTTTTCCTAGATATGATATAAGAACAAATCCAATTTTACACAAAAGATGTATTTTTTCTAAAATAACAGTTTTGTGGCCTTTTAATGGAATAATTCTTTTAAATATAGTTTTTGACACTTTTATAAATTATATTTAAATAAATAAACTTCCTATTTTTAATAGTAATATTAAAATTTATTTTTTTTGGAATTTTTGAAATTATTCGGATAAGTTTCATGTTTTGATGAATAGTGGAAAATACTAGATCTTAATTGAAAAAAACTTTTTTCGTATAAATAATTTATATTGTTAAATTATATTTTTAATTCGTCTTAAATTATATGTATATTAATTTTATATCTTTTAATCAAATTTAGGTCATTTTAATCAATTTCAACTTGAATTTGGATACAAAAACACTTCAATCTTTTGAAAGTTTTCACTTTAAAAACTCGAATTCTCAACCCTTCTATGGGATTGATTTTAAATTAGTTTTTTCCATTTATTTGTTTTGAATTTTAAAAAATGGATTCCATATATATAATAATAAGGTAAAAATTAACAAAACATGGCCCTTTAATTTTTTTACAATATGAATAGTAACTTTAGTAATTTTTATTACCAGAGTTAAGGGTAAAATGGGTAATTAAGGGTAAAAATAATATAAAAAATATTATAAAACTACCCAATAACTATTAAAAATGTTATTTTATGATTTTAGTATTAATTTTAACACTTAATGTATGAAATTTAATTATTTAATGGGCACTTTTCCAAGAAAATGACTTAGATATTATTAAAATCAAAGAGAGTGACAAAAAGTCACACTCTTACTTATAATATGTATAATATTTTTAATATGAGGTCAGATAGAAGATATTATAAACTATATATTTTTTTATAAAATATAAAATTTTATCTAAATAAGTTTTTCTAAAAATTTAGTGAAGAAATAATTATCATAACTAATTAAAAAATATTGATGTATTAATTATTCAATTAATTAAAAAATAAATTAAATCATATTATAAATATTAAAATAAATATAATATGACTTAATTAATGTTATAAAAGAATTTTATTTATTATTATGATATATTAGTGGTGTATTAAATTATTTTATTTGAATATATATTGTTTTCTTAAGTTTCATAAAGTCAATGTAATGAATAATGCCAAAATTGACACTTATGATATTTGATGATAATAATATTTTATTAAATTATTATAAAATCATAATGATATTAAATAGTGAAAAAGAGGAATATATATGGTAAAAAACTCATAAACTTTCCATTTATGGTCCAAATTTCACTTTAAATGTATAAATTATGACTTCTTAATATCAAAAAATATGTTACTGTAGTTAAAATTAAAATGGGTTAACTAATGGTTAATCAAAATAATAAGGTTTAATTGAACAAAAAAAAACATGTATAAAATATATTGGTTGTTGGTATTAAAACCTTATCATATATTTTCTTCTAATAAATAGAATTTTGGAGGTATTGGGATTGATATTTAATTTATTATTATTTAATCTTTTTAAAAAAATTTAAAGTGCCCCTCCCCTCTCTTACGAAAGGGAACCTCTTATTCTCTTTTCTACACACATCAATAACTATCTGGTTCATCCAAAATCTATCCAAATATACTAAAAAATTCTCTAACTTTATCCTATAATCCTTATTTTGGGAATAAGTTAAAAAAGGAAATCATTTGGTTCGAATCAAAAGGATATACCCGAATTAGAGGTAACGTTCATCAACGAACATTCTTGTTTTATTTCTTCCATAAACCAATTAAATTATTTTTATTTGAGATTTATATAATAAAATATTTATACTAAATATACTATGATGTTTTTATGTTAAGGTTACGACCTATAACTTTACACACTTCCATCAAATGGGATATGCGATCATCGTTTGTCTGTACGGCGGACTACCACCTCGCAAACTGATGTCATCCATTCTTCCATTGACACCTTTAATAGTTGGGAATAATGATGGTTTTATAGTTTATATATTATATATATTATTTTTAATATGTTATTATGATTATTTAATATTTTATATCCCACATAACTTCATGCTTTCCATTTTGTGGGAATACGATAACTTTATTCGTGTGTACAACGGACTACCGCCTTGTGAAGCGATATGATTCATTTATTCATTGCATGGAATTTATTAATGATGATTTTAATAAAAATATTGGATATATATGACATATAGTTTTTCTTTAATGATAATATATCATATAATTTTTTTTCTTTTAATCTGAATAAAATGAAAACAACGTTCATGCGTACATACGACCTACCGTCACCATGAACGGTGTAGATTATTTTATACATTATTTGAAACACCATAAATAAATACATACTGAATATATATTATATTTTTATCATTTTTAGAATTATTTATATTATAAAATAATTATCTAATTAATAGGGCTAGAAAATCAAGTCAAAACATGTGCAAAAAACAACGTGGTTATTACCTAAAACATATCTTTAACATCGAATTGTAAATAAATTAGTATTATAAAGTTAAAATTAAATCATATATGGTATTATATATATGAATATGTTTATTTTTTAGATATATAATAATCATATATTTATTATTCATGAGTTTTTAACATGTACAAAGGAAGTCAAGACTTATGGTAAGGGATTCTTGACTCACTTTTATTTCTTTGGGACACATGCACTATACACTAATTTTTCATATGTATAGTGTATATATTGTCCATAAAAGTATTTTCCTAGTATTATACATAATATTATGGTATTTTAATATTCATATAATTTTTATATTTCATGGGGCATACGATTGGACTGATTATAAATTGGTAAGGGTTTATTTCAAAATCTCATTATTATTTGAGATTGTTTTGTTCTAGTCTCCATTGGGGAATATTTATATTCCATGTCCATGTTTCCAAATATTTTTCAAAAAGGTTTATTGATACTATCATATTAATATTTAAAAATATTTTTAACCATGTTTGACATTCTAACTTTTTTTTTAAATAATCTTGTTTTTTTCTAAACAAGGTACTTTGTGACATTACAAACAAAAAAAATATGTACGAAATGTTTTTATTTAAATTATACAACATGAGAGGCTTTTAACACCATAATTACACCTTAATTATTTGAAATATCCCTTTAAAAATTTACAAGGTTCAATTCAAATAATTTTCCTCTTTATAATTGTGTGGCTCTTTAAAAAATGATTTCATAAAGGAAAGAATATATTCCCCTAGAATTATTTCAAGTTATCTTTTAAAAATGAATTTTTCCATCTAAGTTGAATTATATTAGATTTAATTATAATTTAATAAGGATGTTACTTAGGTATGCTATTCTTATTCATTCTTTAAATAATTTATGTTTATGATGGAATGATATTTATGAAACCCGTTTCTTTTTTAAGAGTTTTTTTGTGATGAATTGTTTAAGAAACTAATTTATTTACATGGGTTATGATGTGATGAATGATTTATAATCCTATGGGACACATATGAATAGTTTTCATTATATTACAGATGGGACCTATATCTCCCTTCCATTAATTGGGTAATGATAAATGTTATATGAGCTCAAAGGTTATATGAGAGGCCATCTGAAGCCCACAACAAGAGGGTATATGGGAGGTCATCCTAAGACTAAAACAAGAGGGTTCACATGAGGTAATCCTAAGACCAAAAATACAAGTTATATAGGAGGTGATCCTAATATTTAAGTAGGTACATATGTTATTATCCCAATCCAAACATATTATTAATTTTCTTGGAAGGTAACATTGATATTAGATATTCTAAGTTTATGGGTATGCCACAAATTTCTTATTTTATGCCATTCTTTTACTCTCATGGATTACATGCTTTTATTATATTATGATTCATGTTCTATTAGCTCTTAATATTTAATTCCATGATTATATATTTTGATCTTTGATATGTAGGGTATTATTTTCAAATGTAATGATCATTTTTTTCATACTTGTATGCTCATGTCATGCTTACGAATGTTCCATTTTACCCTTACTAAGCATCTGGTATCACTTATTTTTATATTTATTTTCCCCAGGATATGAAAAAATCTGTTAAGTATGATATGAAAAAGGGTTATAGTTATGAATAATTTTTTTTAGAGAAGATATATATTTATTATGAACAAGTTATTAATTAATCCATGTTTCTAAAGGCACTAAATAAAATGGTATTTGGGAGTGTGTTTGTGTAATGTATGAAGTATTCTGAAAAAATGATGTAATGTCTATGTATGAAAATCCTAGAACATTATAGAAATTATGGGGAAAATTAGTACCAAAATAAAGCCACATCAATCCATTAGGTTAATTTAATCAACCTTGAAATAATGACATAAGTATTATAAATATACATATATGTTATTACTATTTTGGAATATCCATTTTATTCCCTCCCCACAATGGATTATAGAATAAAAATATTGTTCATATTATCATCAGTTCACTACCCACATGAATGATGAATTTCATTTTCCACCACCACCTTCATTGATAGTTTAAATTCAATTAATATGGTTAAAATTAAGATTAATAAATATATTTTGTTTTTTATTATATAATTTCTAAACAATCTTAAAGATAAATAAAACCAGTTAAGTTTATCTTAGTTAGAAAACCCACCTAAATGATCTATCCAAATAGAAATAAAACTTATACTCTCAAAATCATGCTTATTTATAAACAATTTTGGATAGTAAGAAATTATTAACATCTTTAAACCCATTAAATCCATGTAATAACATATTTGATGATATGGAAACAAACCATATGAACAATCATAATTACCTTAAACTAATACGTCCTTAGAGGCATGACATGAACGCTAATGGGACAATTAATATAGACTCAATATCTCAATTAAATGACACTAAATTAACATAAATGATAAATAATAAATTAAATATAGTTAAATTATCTCCTCAATAAAATGTTTAATAAATCTAATATGATCAGTCAAGATATTAAGTGAAACTACATAATTAATTTAGACTTGATGTAATGTAACTCTTTAAACCACCCAATTTTCTTTAGGTTATGTATTTTTTCTCCCTACTTAATTTATCTATCTATTTAAAATTATTTATTTCTTTTAAATTTTGTATATATTTCTATTATTAATGTATGTTTCTTATTCTCTTTTTCTTTGTTGGGGTATAAATGCCTTGCGTTAATTTCTTAATACCTTCTTTAAAATGAAACCCGATTAAGGGGAACATTTCTATCCCTTAGTCCTATCATGTAACACTCTGTTAAAGTATTTTACCATCTCATGAATTCATAAAATGATACATATTTTAGGTTTAACCATTTATTATATCAATTTTTTAAAAAAAAATCATATTTCTACCTTCAACAAAATACTTCTACCAATTCATTAAAAACTATTTTAATGTTTCATTTATATACCCAATTCTCTACAATTTATCATTAATTTTTAAAATAAACTATATATTTGGGACCTATGATTATGTATTTAAATATGAACATCACAAATATTTAATTCCTTTATATCATTGGAATCATTATGAAAGGTCCTTTAACTGTACTTTGAGGAAAGACTATGTAACACATCACTTTCCAGAGGTATTTATTATGCTTATGCCTTATGCCTTATGTTTGATTCTGTTATATAGAACACATATGAATTTATAAGTTATGATGGGTATGCCCATATTGTGATACAATTCATTGGGTGATTTTTATATCTATTGATACGATATAAATGGGATTTGGGAGTAAACCTAATCTATTATGGGACTCTATCCACCATGTTATGATGTAATGAATGTCAGCCTTGACTTATGCTAATGATGTCATATATGATTATGTTTTCACATTACTATTATGCTTTTAAATTATGATGTCATATTATTTATTTCATTCTTATATATTATTATTCATTATCATTCTCTTTTATTATATCATGTTAGTCCATTTATTTAAAATTTTATTCTTCTTTATCAGGCTTATTCCATTACCAGTTTTTATAGATCCCCTCTTTTGTTCAATTATTTCATCATGTTATCTTATGTAGTTTTATAAATTCAAATGGATATAGGGGAACATGATATTGTTTAGAATAACGATGTTTTATTTTAGATTCAATTTGATGTTTGAAGAAACTAGTTTCCCATTGACACTTGACCTTTGGATCATTGGGTTGTGTTTATTATATTTTTATATTAAAAATTATGTAATAATATTTTTAGTAATATTGGGATATAATAGTTGGTTTGAAAGAAATTATTAGTTATTTTAATGGAATAAGATAATAACACATTATCCAAAACCCTATGGATTAGTCTGATTGTATAAAAACATCTTGATTAATTTATAAAAGAATAGAGTTTGTGGTTTCCAAGAAATAAAATCCCTCTATGGATACTACAAATGGGTTTGGATCTTTCAAAAATTCACCTAGGGATAATAACCTAAAGAGGGATTTTTGGGTAATAACATGAACTGTACCTAGTGAATAAAAAATAGGGCTTTCTACACACCTATATTGGTACATCAAATTAAAATGATTTGGTAAATTAATAAGCTCTTTATGAACCATTATGAAGGACATGAATATATTTTTAGGTTAGAAATCCTTAAAGGTGATTTCCCTGGATAACCTACATTGAAACTAAAAGACTCATAACTTAGGATATACATGTAATTTATAAGATATTACTTATAAGTTAATAATTTCCCTTTTTATGATTATTATTTTAAGTATACTGAGCACTAATTTTCATTTATTTTAGTTAACGGTAGGAAATATAAAGAATAATTCTAAAATAAAATGTGATGACAAATGTATCAATTTCGATAAAAAGAATCCTAACCTGATGGGGGTACGAGATGAAACACTATACTAGTACTGGATCTATTGAATAAAATTATGAATAATAATTGGAATCATGTGGAACACACTCCTTTTCCTAAGAAATATAAATTTATGGTTGATTTATTTATTCAATAAAGGTCTTCTATGATTAGTGTATCTTCTAATATCCTCATAATTGAATAATCATTTAACTATAGTGAGAAGATATTATTCTTTCCTTTGATGATATAAATCAGATAATGTTGTAATTTTTATCTATATCCTAGAGGGATATTTCTATTAGTTGTGGATCCCAATTAAGAACATGATTGGAATGAGGGAAATAAAATCCCTAGAATGAGAAAGATTCAAGAAAATATTTTCTAATAAATATTTTCCCCAAACTCTTAACCTTAAAATGGAGAGGGATATCCTTGGGATGAAATTATTTTTCTCCCTCTTGAAAGTGTATATCCATTCCATTTGGGATTGATTTATGGTGTTTGATGAAAATATTGATGGGATATTATTGAATCTATTAAAGATAACATTGGTTGTGATTGGATCTTGATGTTTTGTAGCATATTTATTCATTTTCTATAACCATTGAGAGGTTGGTGGCTTCTCTCTTATCGCCACTTCTATTAGATATCAATGTATCAGCTATTATTAAATTATTTTCTTTATTTTTTTTGGGAAATAATAATTTTATTATTAGTGGAAACCCATTATGGTTATGGATCTGGAATTTGTGAGAAATGGAGGGATTATGGAAACCCGCCTTTTGTATATAATTTTGAAATGATGATTTCAAAATTTTTACGTGGTTTTGACACATGTAATTTTTTTATAAAATTATTCAATGAATAAAAAGATTTTATGTGGAATGGTTTTCCATGTAAATTTTTCATATATGGTTGTCATGAGTTTATTTTCATTAGACATGACCTAGTGGAACGACCCTATACCATTAGGGCACCAAGTATTGGTGCCCATGTGATGAATTAATAGATTCATGAGATACTTGCCATGAGAATGGAACTGTAACATGGGAATTCATGGTGTGTGTGTGTGTGTGGAGACACAGTTATGGGTATTCTAAATGGTTTCAAAGGATTGATTGATTTTTTTCCATGGAAAATTGTTTATATCTTTAAAATGAACTATTTTTTACTGCATAAAACTATTTTATATACATTTTTATAAAAAAAATTATCATAATGTCCTGAGTTGAGATTTCATCGGTAGAAATATTATGAAATTTAGACTCACCACCTACTTAGGAACTATTTTTTATTTTCAGATTTAATCTGATGATACAAAGGTAAATGAAATGTATCTTAGTTATTTAGTGATTCTTTTTGATAATGTGGGAATTAAATGTGGATTTGGATCTTGGACTGGGTTGAGTGTTTCTGGTTGATGTCACTTTTGAGTTTCATAGTTTGTGGTCTTTTCCCCCAAAATATCTCGAAGGCCTTTTTATTGATTTTTATAACCCCCTTTCAATGTACGTAGGGTAACCCTTACAAGGCCAGTAGGCTTAGAGATTACATGGCCCATAGGCTTATAAGACATTACATGACCCTATGGTCATAAGGAATTCAACCAAACTATAACTATAAGGAATTGTCCCTCCTTAGCATCTGTATCATGATGGATGATCTCCACCTTCTCATGGTTATCCAGATAAGCTTCCCATATAAGCACAGGCTAGTCCCGATGGAATTTACATACCCTCCCATTCTTCAAAATCCGTTGGTTCTGCTCTGGTGGGTGCGCCTGCTCTTCCTCCTATGGGGATGCTCTTTTTTTTGTAGAGTCTATCCAGGGAAACTGCATTGATCATATGGCTTGAAGGCCTTGAGGTGGCTTGAAATCCATGAGGTGTCCCGAAGGCCTTGTGGTGGCCTGAAAGCCCTACTGGCCTGAAGGCCTTGGGTGGCCTAAAGGCCTTGAAGGACCCAAAGAACAAACCCATGACCCAAAGGCCCAAATGGGTGAATAGTTCTAGTTGCTACAGTACTGAACAATAACTTCTATTTTGCCAGCTAAATTACCCACTATACTTATTATTTAGTACCCTAGAAATTATCCCTCTGGTTGGTTTTTCTTTTGGGTCTCTTGGATGTACTTGCCTAGTCCTCACTAAGTGGGATGAGGTTCTTGTGTGTTTTGTGGTCTGTTGGTTCCCTTCGAGTATGTATTTTGGTTTCCACTTTTAGTCTAACATGGTATATTTGTTTTTTTTATGTTTTCAATTTTGATTTTTACTCATGCATCATATATAGGTATGGTTGGTTATTTTTTATATTGTTTATATGTTGTCTCTTTAAAAGATAAAATCATCCCTCAAAAGTTCTTGATGCCCATGGAATTTCATTGCAGCCATTTGTGTCTTGTGGATGTCCCATAAGGAGTAGTTTCACACCAATCACTTCTATATCCAATGATGAGGGGTTAGATGTTATATATAGGATCTTAAAAGAACTTTTCCTTTGTGATTTTTGTGTTTTAGAGACAGCTAGAGGTGGTTTCAATGTGTTTGGAGGGGAGATAGGGGAGTTGGAATGAATGTTTCATCTTGGAGACGATTCTATGACATAGAGTTTTGGGATGAATTATAAGTCTATTGTCTACACCATGGAGTGTCCATTTATGAAATATGGTCCTGCGGGTAGGTGATTCAAAGCTAATACCATTTCAGGAATAACTACAACGTGGAGGTAGGCTATGATGTAGGACCCTCCTTGGTGGTCGAGTGACTATCGCATGGAGGTCCCAACTATGAAATACTGATTCAAGGGCGTTATGAAAATTCTGGGGGTATCTATAGGGAGGGGTATGGGTTACGCCATATCCTCATTTTTTGGGGATGGATTTCTATGACATGATGGTCTCAACTACACCATATTATTTCTGTAGGTTTATAGGATTTTCAGTGTGGAATATTTCATGTTCCATGGATGTGTGATTGAATGAAAAGGCTATAACATGGCCCCTATAACTGTCTGTAGTCCTCCCTATGTTGGATAGTTCCTTGGTAAGGTCAAGGATGTTGTGTCATGGTATTTGGTTTTTAATTCAGCATATAAATACCACAATACCCTATAAACCAATATTTATCCCATGTTTCCCCTCCAACCCTAGGTTCTGTAGAGTTCCATTTTAGGTCCTTTAAATTTAATTTCAATTAGATTAAACAGCCTCCTTCTATGGATCGGTCGATGGTGATCTGATGTGATCTTTCCCCTTTTCTTTTGGCTTATTTTCTCTTCAACCTCGTTTCCGAAAATTATTTATTTCCATGTTATAGTGTATGATATCCATATTTCTAATGATGTTTCTCTTGTTGTTATTGGGGAAATTATGGTGTGGAGTCCTTGGAGGGATGCAATTTTCTTCCTATAGAAGTGCTCAGAGATCAGCATTCTTATTCCATTCTCATGTGAAGAAAATTTAAGCTTTGAGATCGGGTATTTGTTGATTCTTACTTTTTATTTATGTGAAAACATAAATTGATCCTGGTTTATCCCTTTGGATGATCATGGAATAAACCTAATAAATGTTGAATCATATAAAAATAAAGAAAATGTTTTATGGCGTGTTATTTCATGTTCTCCCCCTGTGATAATTGTTTGCCTATTTTTTTAATAGAGAGATTGATATCTTTTTTATTATTTGTTTATCATTTTTCTTATGATTGGGTTAGAATGTGTAATTTGATAAAAATGGTTAATGAACCTAAATCCTATAATTTTTTAGTTGGATAAAGAATTAAATAGACATGTATATTCTTGTAATTTGATGGTGGTCAAATTTATTCTAAATGTTTGTTTAATTATTTTATTTTTACAAATTTTAATGAAAATGGGTAAAAAGATTGAAGAAAGTAATTATTGTTGTTATTGATAATAAAAATTCATGTTAATGATATGTTTTTAAATAATGTTTTTTGAAACTTTTAGTTATGATTGGAAGAATGTTAAAATAATTTTAATATATTTTTAAAGATTACACCTTAGGATACGCACTATTATAACCTATTAAAAATGAACCTGTTAATTCAATATGGAATAAAGAATGTATTTTTGATAATGATAATTTATTTGGGATTAGAGTTCATATTTACTCATGAATGCTGAATTCCTTGTGTTTAGGTCAGAGTGAGCCTGATTTCATATCAAGGCTAAATGCTTTTTTAGGCCCATGTTACCTTGTTGACTATGTTTGTATCTTGTGGTCTTTTATGTGATTTGGATATGATAATATTTATGTGATTTGATTTGTGTATAGGATATATAACAATATAGGGGTAGAAAGACCAAGGTCTATGGAAACCTTTGATGCCTGTGATGGTGAGATGAATGGTAATATTCATGAAGGTGTTTAGGATCCAAATAGAGTATATAGAATAGGTTGAAGTTGGGATTACCCATTATTGCGATAAATATATATTATATCTTCTTAATTAATGTATTTAAATGATGGAAGTACAAGTTTCATGTTTATCCACATCCCCTTCCCCACTACTTTGGGCAGTTGGTTATCCTTGGATATGAATCTATTAATGGTAGATTATAATATTTCCTAGAGTACCTTAAATAATGTAATGATAACAAAGTCAAAAAAATAACATAACCTATAGTTTGGGTTCTTATTAGAATGTAAAAGGATGTGAATCCAGAAAAATCATGGGCTTAGTTGGATTATAACAGGAGGGAATATAATTTAATCTATTAGTTTATGAAATGAAATATAGAGTGATGATGATACATAATTAATGGATAATTAATTAATTAATGTAATATGGAATGACAAAATGAAAATTTTAATGTAATTAAGATCCTTAATTCATGTTGATAAAAAACAATTTTGTTGAATATATTATTGATAATACATGATAAAATTTCCTCACATTGTGTTAAGTATGTTTATTTATAAAATATTTGGGATTTGATCATTCATTTGAAAATTTGGTGAAAATTCCAGTTTTACCCTTTATAGTGCACTATAGTATTTTGAAGATAAATATTTTTATATTTATTATTTGAATTTGAAATTTTGTAAAAATGTTCCCAACTTAATTCTATACATATTTTATTCAGGAAACTAGAGCTAAAGAGTGGATTTGGTTCTTGAAAATAGGCCATGAAGTCAAAGTTGGGCAGGACTCGGCAGAATGGACATGAGTTCTGTATTTGGGCCATATCTTCTCCATAAAGGCTTGGATTGAGACCAAATTTTGAGGAAAGCTTGGGGACATGATTTTTCATAAACATCCTTAGAGAAGGCCAGAAAATTCATGCGTTTTCGAGGTCAAATTTGTGGTGTAATTTTCATTAAAATATTTGGCCGATATTTCCCATTCACACTTGAAACCTCTTTATACCTATCCTCCCCTCCAATCTATAAATTAGTGTTTTTATCATTTGGAGGGGTTGGGACGTGAATTAGGAGATTGGAGGCAGATTAGAATTTGTTTCACCCAAATTCTACAACCATTGTAAGAGGGGTATCTCTTGAATCAAGGATCCCCTCATCGAAGCCTCCTTCTCTTCTTCATTTTGTAATATTTTCATTTGTGTAATAAACTTCTTTTATAATCATTTATTCCTCATATTTTCTTCTATTTTTTTAAATTTATTCTTCTATTAATCTTCCTCATTGGGTTGGCATTATTGAGTAGAATCATTATTGAGTTATACCCATTATAAACCTTTGCACATGCAAAACGCTTCTACGATGATTACGCCACCCATAGAAGAGTAGTCTTTTTGAAATCAATCTATCTTATACCCTATTCATTTTTAATATTTTTAATCATTGAGATACTGTAATTCACTTAATATGATCCATGAATTGTGTTTTTAAATTGTAAGAAACTAATCAAGTAATTGAACAATTAACACAAAAACACGCGAGGTCGGGATTTTGTGTAAATTGTGATAACGCGATCTTAATCGGTAATAAAAGACCATATGGGATAAATTTGTAGAGTTCAAATATAATCCATAAACACTGTTAATCATCATTACTAGAATTGATTTGTTCCTTAATTTACCACTGACTATAAGCTATCCTTAGAACATCAATCAATGTAGGGTGCTGCAATTACATGTTCCGAAGATAACCTAGGGTTTAATTAACTTCATCTTTGTGGTAAGGTTAATTCTCATAGGGTTCGGGGGTTAATAAGTTAAGGGGTCAGAATTAAGTGGATATTAATTTAAGTTATAATGATAAATAATTTATTGAAGAGGTAGAGTTATATCAATTATGTCTTTTAAAATATTTTCTAAAAAAACATCTTCTTGTTGTGTCTTTTTAATCAAACTTCATTTCAAAATAAAAAACAAAAAATAAAATAAAATCTTATTCCAGCAAACTTCTTCAAGTTTTATAAACTATAAAAAACCACCCCCATCCTTTCAAGTAATTTTTTTATTCTCTTTTATTTTATTTCTATAATATATCTAAAAAGTTGTTTTAATTCACTTCCTCCTTTGAAAGACGACCTTGGTCAGCCACTCGGCTACACCTAAGTACCCCAAAATCCCACAAATCATTTGAGGGCACCTACGACAGTGCTATTTCAAATTGGCACCGTTGCTGGGGAGGCAAGTAATTATTTCAACCAATTAGAGGTATTTATTTTATTTTACATTTTAATCTCTTCCTCTCTTCTTTCTTCCTTCTTTACACAATCTGATTTTTTGTCTTCTTCTTTTATTTTCATCTACTTCTTATTGGACCATAAAATCAAAATTCTAATTTTTATTTTACTATGGTCCACTTTCCTTCTTTTCATCTTTCATTGATTTATGACAAGAACTAATCCTAAAGATCTCTTAGATCTTGAACCTGAGATTGAACGCAGCCTTAGGGCACGAATCAGACATTCTCAGTCTACGGGAAGTTTCAATATTCAATCAGTTGGTGAATTCCTCTCTTCTGGAAACATTGACATTGGAAGAAATTCAAATTCAAACATAAAAAAGAACCAATGTCTGGAAATAATAACAATGAGATAAGTAGAACCATTCGAGAATTGGCTGCACCTGATATTAACTATCAACCAAATTGTATTGCATACCCTAATCTCGAATCGGACTTTGACCTAAAATCTGGGTTAATTCACTTACTTACAATGTTTCATGGCCTCTATGGTGAGGATCCAAATAAACATTTGAAAGAGTTTAATGTGGTTTTCTTAACCCTAAAACCTAAAAATTTCTCTGAAGATCAAATCAAATTAAGAGCATTTCCATTTTTACTTGATGGAGGTGCAAAGGATTGGATGTACTATTTACAACCTGATGATGTAACATGTTGGAACAATTTGAAATGTCTTTTCTTGCAGAGATTTTTTCCAGCATCAAGGACGACTTCCATTCGTAAAGATATCTCGGGGATCAAGAAAGCACAAGGGAGTCAATGTATGAGTATTGAGAGAGATTCAATAAGTTGTGTGCAAGCTACCCACATCACCAAATCAGTGAGCAATTACTCATCCAATACTTCTATAAATGACTCACACCTATAGAGAGAAGCATGGTGGATGTTATGGCTGAGGGAGCATTGGTGGACAAGACACCAGTAGATTCACGTGCATTGATCGACAAGATGGCCCAAAACTCCCAACAATTTGGCGATAGAGGTACACCACATGTCAGAGGAGTACATCAGGTAAGTCCTTCTTCTCTTGAAATTCATTTGATTGATACCATGTTGGAAGAACTGACCACTATGGTGAGACAGATTGCTTTGGCACAAAAGACATCCCAACCCCTTCCTTCAAGGCCTTGTGGTATTTGCACTAAGACAAGACACCCAACTGACTGTTTCCCCCAACTACAAGAAATAGATTATTGTGCAGCAGTATTCCCTAGGAGACCATATCAACAACAACAACCGCATCCCCAAAAGAAGTATGACTCCTTTGCACCAACATTCAACCAAGGGTGGAAGGATCAATTAGACATGAGGTATGGCTCTGGGAAACAACAAAGGCCCCCTTTTTAACCAAAATTCCTGCAGCCTCCACCTTACCAACAAGGTTTCCAACAACCCCAAAAGAGATTTGAATCTCAAACATCAACAAGTCAGCAACAAGGGAATCTCCCACACAAGGTAGACTCTAACACTGATGATCTTCTGAAACAATTTTTTTAATCAACAGAATGAGATGAAGAGTCAAGGTTCAGAGTTGAGGGAGTTGAAGACTCAAATGAGCCATATTGCCACTGCCCTCCATGAACTTGTGAGTTAGAATTATGGAAATCTACCTTCCCAAACCACTCCAAATCCAATGGGGAATGTCAGTCCCATCACATTGAGAAGTGGGAAGCAAATGAACAATACATCTATACCTACCATTCCACCTGGATTCACCTCAACTCTAGAGAAGCCGCATTCCATACCAACTGATGAGAAATCCAAGGAGAAAGATAAAGGTAAGAAAAATATTTATGATGTTCCTCCTAAACCCCTTCCTTTTCCAAACAGGGTTGTTCAAACCAAGAGGATGGATGAATAAGAAATGAAAAAGGAGGTTTTGGACACATTCAAGTGTGTGGAGATCAACATTACTCTACTTGAATCCATTAAACAAATCCCAAGGTATGCCAAATTCTTAAAAGAACTCTGCACCAATCGAAGAGGGATCAAGGGAAATGAGAGGATCAACCTTGGAAGGAATGTCTCATCACTCATTACACAAACTCTAGAAATGCCAACAAAGTGAAAGGATCCTGGGACATTCACCATCCCATGTACCATAGGGGAGTTTCACTTCTCTGATACTCTTTGTGATTTAGGAGCTTCAATAAATGTGATGCGTCATTCTGTATTATCTTCTTTAAATGTTGGTGAGTTGAAGCCGATGAGAGTAGTGGTGTAGTTGGTGAATAGATCTACGACATATCTAGCGGGAGTTCTTGAGGATGTACTTGTCCGGGTAAGAGACATGATCTTTCCAGAATATTTCTATGTGCTTAACATGGAGGATGATCAGGTAAGTTCTCATGCACCCATTATCTTAGGTTGGACCTTCCTCAAAACTGCAAAAACTATCATATATATCCATGAGGGTACACTTTACATGGAATTTAGGGATGAAGTTGTGATATTTAATGTTATGGATTCCATGAAGTACCCCTCAGAGGATCATTCTGCTTTTGTTATCTCCCATTTTGAACCACCAAGTAAAAACACCATTGAATTGGATTGTCCTATGCTTAGGGAGATTATGATTACTGGTTCCAGTTTGATGATTAAGAGTACTTCCACACCCATTTCAAAGGAACAAGACTCTCTAAGATTTGATTTTGAAATGGAATCATATTCTGATTTTGATCATGATAACTCTAATTACAACATGACTGTTGAGTATGCTGATGGATTTGATGCATTATTTTCTGATTTTGATGATGTTTATTCTTATACTGATTCTCTTTGTGCACATATTTCAGTTCCTTCTATGAACCCATCCATACATCACCCCCTTACATTGGAACTCAATCCATTTCCCCCCAAATCTTAAATATGAATACCTACTGATTGGTGAAAAATTACCCGTTATCATTGCTAACGATCTCTCTTTTGACCTTGAAGAAAAACTTTTGAATATTTTGAGAGATAACATTAGGTTAATTGGTTGGACATTGGTAGACATATCAAGTATTATCCCATCCATTTGAATGCATATGATTCTCTTGGAGGATGGGGTTAAACTGATTAGGCAGCCACAAAGGAGACTTAATCCAACACTTTTGGAAGTTGTTAAGAAATAAGTTGAAAAATTACTTGAGGCAGGTATCATTTACCATATTTCTGACTCAAAATGGGTTAGCCCTGACCAGGTTGTACCAAAGAAAAATAGTTTCACTGTTATAAAAAATGAAAATGATGAGTTAGTTCCTGTGAGAGTACAAAACAGTTGGCGAGTATGTATTGATTATAGGAAACTAAACCAATCCACTCATAAGGACCATTTCCCACATCCATTCATTGACCAGATGCTTGAGAGACTTGCAGGTAGGACACATTATTACTTCTTGAATGGTTTCTATGTCTATTTTCAGGTTCCCATTATAGTAGAGGACCAGGAGAATACGACATTCATCTTCCCATTTAGTACCTTTGCATACCGAAGGATGCCATTTGGACTTTTTAATGCCCCAGGTACCTTCCAAAGATGCATGGTGATTATTTTCTCAGATTTCATTGAGACCTGCATGGAGTTATTTATGGATGATTTTACAGCTTATGGATCCTCATTTGATAAATCTCTCTCTAGTTTGGGTGATGTGTTGCATCGTTGTATTGAGAAGAATCTGGTCTTAAATTTTGAAAAATGTCATTTCATGGTCGAAAAGGGAATTTTCTTAGGTCATATAGTCTCACAACATGGAATTGAAGTTGATAAATCTAAGGTATACATTATTTCATCCCTGCCATATCCTACATGTGTGCGTGATGTTTGATCATTCCTTAGATAGGCTGGAATTTATCGACGCTTCATCTGAGATTTTAGTAAGATCTCTCTACCCTTATATTGATTGCTTGAAAAGGATATTGACTTCAATTTTGATGATTCATGCAGGGTATCATTTGATGAGCTAAAGAAGTGTCTGAACACTACACCGATCATACATCCCCGGCAGTGGGACCTTCCATTTGAGCTTATGTGTGATGCGTACAACTTCGCGGTTGGAGATGTCTTGTCTCTGAGGGAGGAGGGACGTTCACATAAGATTTCGTATGAATCGAGGACGTTGGATTCTTCCCAATCAAACTACACCACAACAAAAAAGGAGTTTCTTGCTGTTATATTTGCTTTAGATAAATTTCATTCATATTTATTGGGATCTAAAGTAGTTGTTTTTTCTGACCATGTAGCTTTGAGGTACCTCTTAAAGAAGCTAGATGCAAATCCATGACTTATCCGTTGGATTCTCCTTCTTCAAGAGTTTGACATCGAGATTAAGGACAAGAAGGGGTCATAGAATTTTGTGGCAGACCACATGAGTAGTCTTAATCACACAGCAGAGGGTGACACCTTGGACCCGGTACCACTTTGGGACACTTTCCCCGATGAAAATCTCTATACCCTCTCAGGTACACATCCTTGGTATGATGATTTAGTTAATTACATTGTTTACTCTGAAATCCCAGCAAATTTGAAGAAGCATCAAGTCCAAAAATTGAAAAGTGAGTCTAGGTTTTATGTGTGGGATGATCCTTACCTATGGCACATGTGTAGTGACCAAGTCATTAGGAGGTGTGTTCCTGATCACGAGTTTGAGTCTGTTTTGCCTTTCTGTCATACACTTGCTTGTGGTGGACACTTTGGACCCCAAAGGACAACTAGGAAGGTTTTGGACTCTGGATTATATTGGCCTAGCTTATTCCATGATGCCCATGTGGTTTGTAAGTCATGCTCTCATTGCCAACACACTGGGAACATTTCTAAGAGACATGAGATTCCCCAACAACCCATACTATTCTATAAGATTTTTGATGTATGGGGCATTGATTTTATGGGTCCTTTTCCAAGTACATTTGGATTTTTGTATATTTTGGTTGTTGTAGATTATGTGAGTAAATGGGTGGAGGCCAAGGCCACCAGGACTGACGATTATCATGTCGTAGTGGATTTTGTCAAGGCTCAATTTTTCTCCAGGTTTGGAGTACCAAAGGCCATCATCAGTGACCAAGGGACACACTTTTTCAATAGGAATTTTTCTTCCCTCCTTAGAAAGTATGGGGTGACACACAAAACATCAACACCATACCACCCCCAAACAAATGGCCAGGCTGAGGTTTTAAATCGTGAGTTGAAACAAATACTGGAGAAAACCATGAAGCCAAATAGGAAGGATTGGACAAGCTCTTGGATGATGCATTGTGGGCTTATAGGATAGGATAAAAGACACCCATTGGCATGTCCCCATTTCAGATTGTTTTTGGGAAAGCATGTCATCTCCCCGTGGAAGTTGAGCGTCGGGATTATTGGGCTATAAAGAAATGAATCATGGATTTGGCCCAAGCTGGAATCCAAAGGAAGCTGCAAATTCAAGAGCTTGACGAGATTTGATTGTCTTTATATGATAACTCAAGGATCTATAAGGAAAAATCAAAAACATCTCATGATAGAAAAATCCAACAAAATGAGTTTCATGTTGGAGAGAAAGTCCTTCTATACAGTTCATGACTAAAGCTGATGTCTGGTAAGTTGCATTCCAGATGGTTAGGTCCTTATATTGTATCTAATGTTTTCCTTATGGTGTAGTGGAGATCACACTAGAAGACACTGAATGGAGCTTTACTGTCAATGGGAAATGTTTGAAGAGATACATTGAGGGACTTCCTACTAATGTTGTGGATTTTATCACACTGCATGACCCCGTCTTCACTTGAACACATCAGGCTGTTCCTCACCCTTTCACTTTTATATTATTTTTCCTATTTAAATTTTTTTATTTAATGTGCATATATCATCTTATGGGTTCACATTGTGGACAATGAAATATTTTAAGTGTGGGGGAGGAAACCTTTTAGTTTAGTAATTTCAATTGTTTTTCCTGTTTTAAAAAAATTGTGTGTTTTTTAAATTTTGTGTGTTTATTTTTCAATTTTCTTTGTGTTTTTGAAATTTTTGAGCTGAAATGATTCTCATCACAATTTAGAAATGCATACCAATGATTGAAACAATTTATCCCATGAAACTAAGCTTAAATGAATGCTGAAATGACTTTGTTTCAAGTTCAAATATTTAGTAATTTCATGAAAAGTACACTGAATTTTGAATCCCATGCCACATCTCACTGTCTTTATATTTGAAATCAATTTCCTGTGAGGCTTATGAACCATAATTTTCATATTCATTACATTCACCTCACTTCTTGATAGAACCAAACCATGCTTTATTTAACAATAATTTGAACTATTTATGCCAAAACGTGAGGGTTTGAGGTCCTTATGTTTAATTGATTGAAAAATTTGTTTGGTATTAAAGCCCCTATTTCAAAGAATCATTTTTTTATAATGTCCTAACTTGAACATTTAATCTTTTTAGCCCTTAGAATCCATGCACAACATGTTAGGTTAGCCACATTACAAGCCAATTTTCCCTATCCAACCAACTTTTTATGTGAAATTGCATAATCTAGTTGTGCTTAAGTGTGGGGGAAGCTGTTTTGTGTTGTGCTACCACATTTTGTGAAACATCGGGTGAAAAATTAAATTATGAAGAAATGTGTTTGATACTGAAGAAAAACATTATATTGAAAGCTATGCCTTTCTGGAGCTTTCATGATAAAAGAATTTGTGCCTTTCTGGAGCTTCTAAAAGAGGGTAGAAAGCTGTGTCTATCTGGAGCTTTCACAAAAATCATGTTTGAGAAGATTGACATTTTTTATGATGAAATGATGAATGGTGTAAACCCTCCATGACTTTTCATGATGATGGAGCTGAATTGATACTGTGGTTATTGAGGAGAAGAACATATTTAAGTGGAAATTAGATTAATGCAATTTTTCTTCAAAAAGAGTTAATCCCTCCTCTTTCAGCCTCAGAATTTTTCACATATAAATCCTACCAACCGAAAGCCACAGAAAAACCCTGAAAATTCTTCATGATAAACATATGTCTATTACCCACATCGAGTGGTGATGTAGGAATTTATCAAGCCTATGGTGACCCTTGTATGAGTTTGGATGAGAAAGACATTGCAAAAAAATTTGATATTTGTGTGATAAGAGAAAATTCAAGCGAGGTAAGTGTTTTGTGCATTGGAGGATAAATGAAGTGGAAATATATTGAATGATATAAATGGAGATATTGAAATAATGATTTTTTATGAGGCATTATATCTTTTTTTCTTGGTGTGTAATTGTTTGATCTCAAGCATATGTGTTTTAAAATTGGTTTTGATTTGATATTGATGTTTACTTGACATGAGGTTTTTCCCAGGAGTGCAAAAGGGTAAGTGTGTGGGAGTTGATAAAACACTATTTTTTTAATATTTTATTGATAATAAATGATATAATTTACTCACATTATGTTAAATATGTTTATTTATAAAATATTTGGGATTTGATCATTCATTTGAAAATTTGGTGAAAATTCCAGTTTTACCCTTTATAGTGCACTGTAGTATTTCGAAGATAAATATTTTTATATTTATTATTTTAATTTGAAAATTTTTAAAAATGTTCCTAACGTAATTTTATACAACTTTTATTTAGGAAACTAGAGCTAAAGAGTGAATTTGGTTGTTTCCAATGGGCCATGAAATCAAAGTTGGGATGGACTCGGCAGAATGGACATGGGTTCTGTATGTGGGCCATATCCTCTCCATACGAGCTTGGATGGAGCCCCAATTTTGAGGAAAGCTCGGTGACATGATTTTCCACAAATCATCCTTATATAAGGTTGGACAATTCCCAAGTTTTAGAGGCCAAATAGGTGGTGAAAGTTTCCTTAAAAAGTTATCCTGAGATTTCCCATTCACACTTGAAACCTCTTTAAACCTAACCTCCCCTCCACTCAATAAATTAGTATTTTTATCATTTTGAGGGTTTCAGACGTGAATTAGGAGATTGGAGTCAGAGGAGAATTTGTTTCACCCAAATTATACAACCATTGTAAGAGGGGTAGCTCTTGAAGCAAGGATCCCCTCATCGAAGCCTCCTTCTCTTCTTCATTTTGTAATGTTTTCATTTGTGTAATAAAATTCTTTGATAATAT
This sequence comes from Viscum album, assembly GCA_963277665.1. Lineage (NCBI taxonomy): Eukaryota > Viridiplantae > Streptophyta > Magnoliopsida > Santalales > Viscaceae > Viscum > Viscum album. Next base: position 1,400,881,189 of record OY728156.1, on the reverse strand, counting down.
TTTATTCCCCATATTTTATTTTGTGTTGTTTAAATACCTTCTTCTATTAATCTTCATAATTGGGTTGGAATTCTTGAGTATAATTGTTATTGGGTTATACCCATTAATAACCCTTTCACATGAAAAACGCTTCTACGATGATTACGCCACCCATAGAAGAGTAGTCTTTTAGTAATCGATCTATCTTATACCCTCATCATTTAATTATTTTGAATCATTGATCTACTCTAATTCACTTAATATGATACATTAATTGTTTTTTTAAATTGTAATAAACTAAGCAAGCAATTGAACAATTAACACAAAAACACGCGAGGCCGGGATTTTGTGTAAATTGTGATAACGTGATCTTAACCGGTAATACAAGACCATACATGATAAATTTGTAGAGTTAAAATATAATCCCTAAACACAATTCATATTCATTTCTAGAATTTATATGTGCCTTAATTTACCACTGACTATAATCTATCCTTATAACATCAATCAATGTAGGGTGTTGCAATTACATGTTCTGAAGATAACCTAGGGTTTAATTAACTTCATCTTTGTGGTAAGGTTAATTCTCATAGGGTTCGGGGGTTAACAAGTTAAGGGGTTATAATTAAGTGGATGTTAATTTAAATTATAATGATAAATAATTTATTGAAGAGGTATAGCTAGATCGATTACATCTTTTAAAATATTTTCAAAAAATATATATTCTTGTTGTGTCTTTTTAATCAAACTTCATTTCAAAATTAAAAACAAAAAAAATACAATCTTCTTCCAGAAAACTTCTTAAAGTTTTATAAACTATAAATAACCACCATATCCTTTCAAGTAATGTTTTTATTCTCTTTTATTTTATTTCTATAATACCTCTAAAACATTGTTTTAATTCACTTCATCCTTTGAGAAACGACCTTGGTCAGCCACTCTGCTACACCTAAGTACCCCAAAATCACACTAATCATTTGAGGGAACCTTAAATAGTGATCTTTAACTTATATAATTATAGGACATACATTCCAGATCAGTGATAGTTGGGTTTCTGAGTGATTATAGCTTCGTTTGATCCTAGGACTTGGTTAATGATCATAATGTAATTGTGAGCTATATTAAATCCTCTATGTTTTGTGATTTCATACACTACCCCAACCTTTTTGGTAGGGATACTAACTCCCAGGGAACTTTGGGAGGGTGATTTCCCCATCACCTAGGTTGGTGGGGGAGAGATAGTTGACTACTCCCTATGTACCCTCTCTCTTATCCTAGAAGTATTATGTGATGGTATGCATGGTGGTTAGTTTCCCCATATATGTGTGTAGAGGGTGGTAATGTATTTTAGTTATTTCAGAAAAAATATATTCTGAGATATTATCTTAAGGATTATTATAATAATAATGTTTATTGGGTGTGATTTTTTATGGTACATACATGACGTATGGGATATGATGGAATGAGGTAGAATACCTGATTTACGATACATGAAATATGGGATATATTGGATTATAAAAATTCTTTGATTACAATATGGAGATGTGGATGGGATTATGTGATGATGTGATGAATTATATGATAATTAGTCCTAGTCTTCTTAGGTTAGATTATTTTTGAGAGATATGGATCATGATACACGATGTTGGGGAAGAGAAACAAACTAGTAGGGAAGTAGAGGTGGGGTACCCTTGTTTAGTTATTATGATATATGATTTCTTATATATGTTACTTGGTGAGAGTTTGAAATGTTGAGGTAGAGAACTTAGTATAACTGTTTAGGTTATGAGTTTATTTCAATTGTTTTTTTACTAGGATTTAGCATTATTTATTTATCGTTTCCATGAGAGTATTTGGGGTAGATATAACTAAGTATACCTTTTGTGCTCACACTATATATATATAATCTTTTTTATGCCAGTAGGAGTAGGTTAAAGATTAGGGTGGATATTACTAGGTTTTGGTTGTTTAGGAGATATTTGGGATTAATGGTCACCATTGACTTTATCTTTAGGTACTAGAAGTTTCCATTTCAGTTGTATCATATTTTATGATATTATATGTATATACATGTGATATTTATTTAATCTTTTTTAGTGAGGGTTGATTTGTGTAATTTTCTATCTTCTCAATACTCATTTTCTCATAAAGATAAATACCCCCATTTTTTATGTTATACCCTCAGTGATTGTTACCAACCCATGGAATTTTGGAGGTAGGCTTTAGGCGGTCGCTATCATCTTCTCTCATTTCCAACCTGGGAGGGGCACCTTTGGAGGAAGGAGGTTATGACAGGGTGGTATCAAAGGTTCAGGTTTAGGGATAATATGGAGTTTTGATTTAGGAAAATGTTAAACTTCATGGGTTAGTAGGGAAATGACGTTATCTAAACTTAGTAAGAAATTTAAATAGGGGACACAAGATGAGTAACAAGTATTTTAGTGCCCCTATTATCTAATACACATACATTTAATATTAGTAAGCATACCATGTGATGTGATACTAATTTCAGGGAAGATACCTAGAAATGAATGATGCATCATTATTATTTTTTCCTATATTTTAAATGGTTAGACCATGTGATTATGTTATATCTTTAGTAAAACAAATAATTAACAAATTAATTAAAGATAAATATTCCATATTCTAGGTTTTGGAACTCTAACTAATAGATCATATCGTAGGTATGGATCCAGATCAATGTCCTTGTAAGGTTCATGAGAAATATGATTATATGATGTACTAGAATATTGATGAGGAGTATAGTTCAATGAAGATATCACTTGGAAGAGGAAACTTTGATAGTTTTAGTGACATAGTGTACAGAAGTAAGAGGACCCTATTTTATACTGAGTGCCTGAAGACTGGTTGTAAGTGGTTGAGATATCTTTTAGTTTGATCCATTATCAAAAAGAGAATCGGGTTTCATTCTCTATAATTAAACATCATAGAGCAGTGAGGAAGTGGATGATCTTGTTCCTCGGGGATCATGAGAATTTTGAGGTTTTAATTGTGGAAGTTATGGGATCAGTTCAATGTAAAGTTTCTTTCCTCGGCTGTGAATGTGACTAGTATCCATGAGACTTTTACCCTTCGACAGGGGAATTCTAGTTTATGGGAGTTTAGGATCTATCTCTATACCCTCCCCCATTATTCTTTATACTAGTTTCCAGATGAAGAGGCTATTCTAAGTCATTTTGAGGAGGCTTTGTATCCAAATACGCAACACTTGATCACCACTTTTATGTTGCTGACTTATCATAAGGTGGTGGAAATAGAAAAGGTTGTTGAGCGAACACGATCTAGAAATATATTATCATGATAGTTAATTCATTGGGATTCTCCATGAAGTATAGCTATGGTTTATGGTTCAAATTTACTTAGAAAGAATAATTTTTCATTATCCTAGGGTAGTTTCCATCCTACAACATCTCATTTCTCTAGGGGTGGGGCCCCTTAGGACCATGCCAAGGGATCATTTTCTTGTTTTTATGGATTCTAAGAAAATCAATTATGAGAGTTCCTACCCATTATGAGAAGGGAATTTGAACCATATTTTCCACTTTTGGTTCCTCCATTGAGGCAGTTACAGCCAAGGAAGAAGCAACTGAATGGTCCAATTTTGGGTTTGTAGAGAGGAGACATAGTAGGCAGAGGAAATCATCAAGATTCTCCACATCCATAAATAGAAAATCATTGTCATGTAGGTTTTCATAATAAGTGAAAGAGATTATGTTTATAATATATTGGTTATAATATTGCTCTACCATTTACAATGCCGGGAGAGCAAGAAGTCATTTGAGGATCCCTTTTCTTGTTTTATACTTGAGTGCATGTTAAGACCCAACCCACAGGAACCCACCAACATGAAAAAGGCCATGATTAAGCTAACCCAAATCAACCTCTATAGTCCAGAGGATAGGGACATGTTCCAAAAGGAATAACTAAAATGGGATTCTTTTTATTAAAGTATATTTATGCACGTACCCAGCCATATCCATACAGAAGTGTATATTAATAATAATAAAAGATGTTAACATATAGTGTAAAAACCATGAATGTAGTAACCACTAGGGAATAAAAAAGAGTGCGACAATGTAATCCAAACTGAAATGGAAAATATCCAGGCCCACTAATAATAGATGTCCCAACTTGATATCAAAAATAATGGAAATCCTTAGAGGTCTCAACTCCAAGTGTCCAAGCCCGACCACTATATGCAGTCTATGCACCAGATTATCCCTATGATCCTATGAATTCACCATAAACCTATTATTCATCTACATAAGACATGAAACATGTGGCAAATTCAATTCCATGAGTGAGTATATACATACCTAGTAGGAATCCAGGAAAACTAGGGGTAAATAAGAGACACGATAAAAGTAGTCAGCTTAACCCAAATCAAGGGGAAATTAAATACAACAACCAAGATATATTATACCATAAAAGAAACCAAGATGAAAGATAAAGTGGGTCTCTATCTTCCAACCCATTCCAAGATGATGAGTCTTCTAACTTCTCCAAAAGGTCCATCAATGGTGCCCAGAATATTGTATTCCCATTCAAATAAGTAATCATGTGGAGGGCCCAAACCTCGCCACTATGCCTCACAATTTAGGGGAAACAATATCTATGTAGAGGACCTTCTCCCTAGTGAATTAACTGGGATACCACTCAGTAGATAAAGGACTCACACCCTATCTATTAGGGGTGGGGGGGTACTACTCAATAGATAGAGGACATGTACCCTACTCCGTCAGGGGGTACCACTTAGTAGATAGAGGACCCATGCCCTAGTCTATTAGGGGTACCACTCAATAGATAGAGGACCTTCTCCTTAGACTGTGAGGGTGTATCACTCAATAGATAAAGGAGCTGAATCCTATCCTATCAATGGGTAGAACATAGAAAACAAAGGACCCCCACCCTAGTCCTTCAGGGAGGTACCACTTAATAGATAGAGGACCCACACCCTAGTTCCTAAGGGGGAACCACTCTGTAGATAGAGGAACCACACCATAGTCTGTTAGGTGGTAACAATCAATAGATAGAGGAGTGTGGGTAATTTCAAACCCTACCCTCTCTCTAATATTATTTACCAATCACTAACGCCATTGAAAACCTACTAAAGAATCATCAAACATAAAAAACATGTCATCATATCCCAAAAGATGCTAAAAATTCCACAATCACATTCTATATAGAAAAAACTCATCATATGCTTCTAATGGGACAATGTATTAGTCAAAACAAAGGAGATACTATATTATAATATTCATAAATAAGTATACAACATGTAAAGGGGTCCACATGTTGTGTGGCCTCACCTGTCCTCCCGACCATGTCTTCACTAGGAAATATATTACTATACATGTAGTAATACATGACATGTAAGTGTACTACATGACACGTCCTAGCCTCATGAGGCTGATCCATGTGATCTTGGTTGTGCTAGTGTCCTTCGGGCCATTTTTTGTGACTGACCATGTACCTAGATATGGCCATGTACATTGGCCTTGGGTTAATGAAAATTATTTGACTTGACATTTCTTTGTACATGTACTTTCAGTTTACACACCGGGCTTCAAGCACCTAGTCACACAACATGTGTGGGTTCTGCTTGGTATGTGATATTTAACTTACCCAGAAACCCTATCCACTATAGTCAGGGGATTCCATGCCATTTTTACATCAAAATTCATAGTGTCTTGATGGGGTTTTCATATAATCTATGTAAACCTCATTCTTCTTTAACATCCATTCATGGATATTTGATTCCTACCATTTTTTCACTTAAAATTAGTGAAAAACTCCTACGATCATTGATTTCGTCCCTCCTGTGGCCGAAAATCAGATCTCGATACTTTTCTCAAATACACCATACTCCTTTCATGCCTCCCATGTCATTTCCTTCTCTTATTTGGATCTTGAATCTAAGAATCCAACATTACTACTCAAAAACCTCTCTGATTAATTCTTGAAACACTCATTTGGTCATTGTGTGCACATCCACCATGAATTTGGGGCTCTGAGCATACTCAATCCACCCCGAAAATAGTTGAATCATGACTCCATGGTCCAACAATGAAGAATTGAGATAACTTGTAGGGGAAAGGAATGATAAAAAATGTGATAATGTAATTGGTCAAGAGTTCTCAGCCAATGATCATAGAATCAGGGAATGAAAGGGGTGATTTTATGGGATAATAAAAAGTAAATTGAATAAATAATTTACTTCAATACATGGCCTCATTCAATGGATTAAATTGGATTTAAATATACTATTGAAAAATTAGATCATTCTCAATCTTTTAAACAAAGGAGAGACTTGAAATTTATGAGCCCTGCCACAAGATTGGATCATTCGTTGGTGAAGAACATGCTCACCAGCGATGGGTATGATCCACTGCAGTTGTTTTCTATCAGTCCATCTTGATATGTTCATCGACCGTCATCTGATCTCAATCCACCAATCAAGCATGGTGGAATCCTCCTCCCAATGATCATGAGATTATGTGGATAACCCTAGAAAGTTTCCATAACATGATACTGATAGATGAAATTAGGTTTTAGGCATGAATTTATTTAATTAATAATTTAATTAATTAATTTAGTAAACATATTGGCCAATTGATGCCTTATCCAAATGTTCAATGATGACCAACTTTAGGCCTCACCTAGGGTAAATCTCATTCTACAAATTTAATTGTGGTCTCAAAATATTGATCCAAGAGTTATTTTAGGATATATTTCATTATTTCTAAAAACTATTGTTCACATGATGAAAAATATATTTAATATTTATATAAAATTAATTATGGGCTCACTAGGTCACGTATTCACACACCATGTGAACACATGGACCTAGAAAAATTTTCTAATTTTTTTCAAAGTCATACAATGTAAAAATAGAGTATTTGAATTATTCCCTCTATGTTTTTATCACTAAAATGTTAAAAAAAGTGGGGTTACTAAGCCCACAACTGGCACTCCTACTCCCAGGATCTCTCTTGTATGTTCTCATTCTACCACAACATACAAACCAATGAAATAGTACATCCATACAGGATCCTCTCATGATGATCCTCAATAACCATTGGGTACTCTATGAAGGTGGATCTATCCTTGATTTTCACACCACCCAATTCAATATCATGCGTAGGATCATGTAAAAATATCCTTAAGTGTGACACATGAAAGAGCTCACACACCCGCTCCAACTATGGGTGTAAGTCAAGGTGGTATGAAACCTCTACAACCATTTATAAGATCTCGAAGGACCTAATGAACATTAGGTATACCTTGCCTCATTATACCAATCATTATGATCCTCATCCTAGGGAGACTCTTAGGAAAACATGATCTCCCTTCTAGAACTCCAAGGGCCTATAACATCAATCTTCATAATATCTTTTCCTGCTCTGGGTTGTCCTCATAATTTGAGGTCACCTGGAACTCCTTTGTCCTTAACTTCACAATCTATTTACCTACAAGAGATTCCTCCTTGATATTAGTCCAGTATAAGGGTCACCTGTAGGGTCTCCCATATAAGTCCTTAAAAGGTTTCATGACAATAGTTGAGTGATAACTATCATTATAAAAAAAAAATCTATCAAAGGTAAGTCATCCTCCCAGTTTCCTCCAAATTCTAGTATGAAATTCCTCAATATACCCTCCAACACCTAGATAGTGTGCTTGGTCTACCCATATGTATGGGGTTGAAATGATATAATCATCCAAAAATGGGTCCTGAATTCTAGTTACATGCCTCTCCACAATTGTTACATGAATCATAAATCACAGGTGAATAAAATCATTGATGGAACTCCAAGAAGTTGTTTCATTCCCCGTATATACAACTACCACAAACTCTACACCAAACTCTTCTCCCTAATAGGAAGTAAGTGTTCCAACTTTTTAAGTTTGGTAAATATCACCCATATGTCATCATGGCCTCTCACATTCCATAGAAGACCTATCACAATGTCTATCGATATTCCATCCCACTTTCACTATAATATCTCAAGAGGATGAAACAAACTAGATAAAATATAATTCTCATCCTTCACCTATTGACAGAAGAGACATGAAGAGATGAACTTGTACATGATCCAACTCATGATAGACCACCAAAACATTCATTGAAGGTCATTTTATATCTTCCCTACAATGACATGTACAACCAAATGAGAATCGGGAAACTCCCAAATCACCTCCTATTGCATTGTGTTGGGAACTGCATCTCATCCTTAAAAAAGGATGTCGTGATTTCCTATTTCATGGAATATATACGATGAATATATTGAGGATATTTGGTCATGTTTGACCTCATATATGATTTAACCTAACTGAGCCTCCCGCACATGTTGGAGAAGAAGAGGATTCAAAACCATCAACTAGAAATAATCTACACCACTATCCTCCACCAAGTTTCGTATTAAAGAGAAAAACTACTCAAAGACCTCCTCTACCATGTTAGAATGGGACTTATTACTAAGGACATATTCCACCTTGTTTCACTTCATAGGAGTATGGACAATCTCAAAGTCATATTCCTGTAATAACTCTAACCATCACCTCTAACTCAGGTTTGGGCCTCTATAATTGATTTATACCAGAGACTACGATGGTTTGACTAAACAAAAAAAGTGATCATCTATAATATAGTTCATGTAAAACATCAGAGAAAAGACTGTTGATGCCAACTATTGGCCTCATGTTTCATAGTTATACTCACGGGGTCTGAACTTCCTTGACCCATATGTGATCATAGCCTACCTTTTCATAACAAAATAGACGACCTTGGCTCTAGAGGAAACACAAGACACTATATACTTCACACCCTCCTCTGGTAGTCTCAATATTGGAGTAATCATCATCTTGATCCTCAACTCCTTAGAGGCTCTCTAAAACTACTAAGTCTAGGTAAACAGGTTCCATTTCCATGTTAGGGTTGTTGAAGGGGATGGAATATCAGAGAATTCAACCATGAATGTCCTGTAGTAACCCACAAAGTGAAGAAAATTATGCACCTATGACATCATTTTGAGTGGATCCCATGAAACAAATGAATCAATATTTAGCAGTTCAAAATCTAATTAATGACAAAAAATGACATTCCCTAGAAAGTGGGGTTCAGGAATCCAAAACTGGCACATATAGAGCTTAATAGAAATATTGTGCTCCCAAATTAAGTCCACGACCTTCCTAAAGTGTTATTAATGCTCCTCCTATGATGAAAAGTATATGATTATGTCATCAATGAAGACAAAAACAAATCTGTACATGTTTGGTAGGAAAAATCAGTTTACAAAATACCTAAAAACAATGGGGGAATTCATCACACTAAAAGGAATCACCATGAACTCATAATGTCCATAAAAATATTGTAATGTATGCTTAAAAATATAACCCACATAAACCCTTAACTAGTGGTAGCTCGACCTGATATAGATCTTGAAGAACTATCTCACTCCTCACAAATGATGAAGGATATATTATATCCTTAGAAAGGGGTACTTTTTCTTTATCATGTCCTAGTTCAGGACACAATAATCATCATATATCCACAAGGAAGTTTGTGAATTTTTCACAAAAAAACAATTGATTCCTAGGTGGACACATTGAGTTTGATAAGACCCTTATCTCGAAGGTCCTAAAACAACAACCTCAGTTCACAATGCTTGTTAAGGGCCATTCGATATACCAAAAAAGTTATTGGAGTGGTCTCATGGTGTATGTAGATACAAAACTCCATCTATAAACTTGGATGTTGTCCGGAAAAATCCTTGGAAATATGTCTATATAATATTCTTTGATTGAAAAACCTATATGCCTAAATATGCCACTTCATCAAGTGTAAAATGCACAAATATATGGGTGATAGGTTTAAACTTCTCGGACATAGGACCCACTCTCTCCTTCATGAGATCTTTATCACCCACAAAGAAGAATCTATTCCCATCCATCTGAAGGAATCTAACTCATCTATAATGACATTAAATTGAGGATCGGACCACGGAAAACTAGTCAATACCCAAGATGATGTCATATGGAATCATCATGATATCTAAGAGGTCACATGACAAACTATCTCCACTAATAGATATCTTTCCCTAATTATAGATAATCGATATTGAATAATAATTCTACATGATAATCTAAAGAAAAATCAACTAGGTTAAAGCCTCTATAAGGAGCGAGAGCTGTCTCACTAGGAGTAAGAAGGTGAAGTAATGACTTGAACTTGTTTCTACTAGTACATAATAATGATTAAAATACCCACAGATCATACCTCTAATCACCTTGTGAATTTTTAGATGATATGCCTTCATATCCTACAGATTTCCAAGGCCCCAATCACCACCTCCCTATACCGAGAGTGGGCCTCCTAGTGGTGGTGGTGGTGGGAGGAGCTCAAAACATCTTCCACCACCAATAGATCATACTCTGAGAGCCCCACCTGCTCCTCTTTTAGATCCACCTCCTTGGGGTCTCACTATCCACACCAGAAGATACATGATCTTGATGTTACTATTTCCATGACAGTCTATCCAATATTTATCTATCATCATCATCACATAGGGTTGGGAAATCATGTTCCATGTGACCTTGTCCATCACAAATATATCATCGCCTCTCTCTGAGTTTCTTGGGTCCTCTGTGCGGTCCCTAAGCAATATAACCATGTGCCTAAGTCTAGTCATGAGAAGGTCTTCAATGCAGAGACCCTACCAAATGGAAACTAATTTATATTGTAGATTACAAAGCCCTATAATTACCACTTTCAGCTCAATCTACATGGTTCCCATCAGATAAGAATATATCTATCACCAGAACCCACTCTGAGACTACAACATATGTGGGAATGAAAAGGGGTGTCACACTAGAACATATGTCTATACAAATACCCTACTCAAAATTATTTTCCAGAATGTAAACATCTTGAGTCATGTCAAAGGAGTACCACGTATGGTAAATGAACCTCATAGAATATGCAAAAACCTTTCATCCCTACCTATTTCAACTCTAACAGATACTGAATCTCAACTACTTGAAAGCATGAGGGGTAGAACTCCTCATGAAACAACTATTTGATGTTGAACCATTAGATTTCCGAATCAGGATGAATTTCGGTGAACAAACTCTACAAGTGTTTAGTTTCTCCATGGAAAATTATGGATTCTAGTGATACCATTTAATCAGTTGGGGTCCACACAAGTCAAAAAATATGAATCACTAACTCCGGATAATCCTATGTTGCATAGGGACCTGGATCACTATTGAACTTTAGCATCCTATGACACTAGAACATTTGAAGTGCACTAAGACTACACTTATCCTTAGCCTGGTCTGCTAGAATAATCGACTACTCAATATCCAGGGGTACTTATACCTTCTCACACAGAGGAAAGAACTCGAATGATGACCCCTTAATTGGGGCCTCAACACTCATTGGATCATCATAAGGATCCTAAATTGGTAACATTGATATCTTTCATCATAGATTCATCCTGAAAATTAAATCATGACATACCATAGTCAGAAGAATATATATATATAAATAATTATATATATATATATATATATATCAAGATCTGACTAAAGAATAATATTCAAAGAAATAAATCTTATATGATTCATGTACAACTGATTCCTGCAACCGATGTATCGATATGCTGAGTCAAAAAATAGATTATTCAAAGTCTTAGTGAATCAATATGTCGGCCTCCATAACAAAATTAGGTTACAATGTCTAAGAGATGAACATGATCCATGTTTAAACCATTTCCCTAAATTTCCAACCAAACTTCACAATGGGTAAAAACTTATAAATACATCCTAAGGTAGAATCATCTTTGATACTAATGTGTCATCACCTGACACTCCGAGGTCCAGCAGGATGATGAATGGCTGAGACACAACTAGCTGATGCCCCATCTATTGGCCATGGGATGGAAATAAGTACAAAAAATCATAACTAAAATGGGATGCCATTAACTAATATACCTATAACATTCACCCAACCATCTCCCAGTCGATGTGCCGAGGAATAATAAGAAAATTTTGTAACATCTAGAGTAAAAACCATGCATGTAATAACTTATATGAAATAAAAAGAGTGTGATAGAGTAATATAAAAAGAAAATGGAAAAAACATGCCCACTCAGAAAAATATTTCCCAACCTGACAATAACTGGAATGGAAATATCAACTCAAAATATTGATGCCCAACCAACATATGTGGTATATTCACTAGAGTATCCCTATGATCCTTTAAAATAACCACTGAACTATCCATCATATTCATAATATATGACATGTGTAGGAAAATCCAACAAATGTGTGTGTATATAAATACCCAATAGGATTCCCTAAAAAAAGAATGGTGGAGAATTATGATAAATGATAGAATTAGTGTGCTAAAACCCAAGAAATAGGGAAATTAAAACCAACAACCAAGATATATATAATCATAAAATAAACCTAGATAAGATAAACATAGGATCTCTATCTCACAACCCAGAAAAGGATGAAAATTCTGCCAACAGTTCCAAAAGGCCAATCAATGATGCACAACATCTCAAGTTTATATCTAAATAGGTAATCATGTGAAGGAACCACAAATTCAAACTGTGTTTCATATTCAAGGGGAAACAAATCTCCATGTATAGTACCAACACACTAGTTCTTCAGAAAGGGGTACAAATCAGTAGATAGAAGACCCACACCCTAGTCTGTTAGGGGGTACCACTCTATATAAAGAGCACCCATTCCCTTGTCCATTGGGGGGGGGGGGGTGGGTACCACTCAATAGATAGAGTAACCATGCCATAGTCTGTTAGTGGGGTACTACTTAGTAGATAGAGGACCCAAATCATAGTTAGTTAGGGGTTAACACTTAATAGATAGAGGACCCACACCCTAGTATGTCAGGGGGTACCACCCAGAAGATAGAGGACCAACACCCTAGTCCATTGGGGGGTGGGGGGGTTGACTCATTAGAGAGAGGACCCACAACATATTCTGTCAGGGGTACCACTATGTTGACAGATTAATTGTGTCCTAGTCTTTTTTGGGGTTCCACATTATAGATTGAAAAGTATGGGGGATTTTCAACCCCGACATCTCTCTGAAGATCCTGACCAATCACTTATACCCACGAGTTCCACATAAAAATGTGTGACATTCAAAAAAAAATTCATTGTATCTAAAAATACAGAACCATGTCCACCATCATGTTCTAAATGGAAAAAAATAGGATAGGTTACCCATGGTCCAAAATATGAGTCAAAACCAAGGATATATGAGAGGTAAATGATTCATAAAGAAGTACATGACATGTAAGGGCATCCACATGGTGCATGCCCTCACTTGAACTCCTAATCCTGTCCTAGATATTATTAGTATTAATGTCCATGTAGTACTACATAGTGTGTAAGGGTACTGCATAGTATGTCCCGGCCTACCAGGGTCTAGTAGTGTTCTCCTGATCATGCTTGTTTCCATTGGTTCGTGTCTATGTGATAGGTCGTGTACCCACCCATTCCCATGTACATTGTACAAGTGATAGTACATGGAATGTGACTGGACATATTTATTTTAGTGTACTCTTGGAGTACACGTCATTCCACCATCACCTGGTCACATGGTGTGTGGGTGTTCCACACAACATGTGATATTTAAATCACTATGAAACCATAGTCTTTATAGCTAGGGGACAACACACGATGTGTTCTTCCAGCTATATGGTGTGTAGTTGGGTTTTTTAAAGAATCCTTAGAAACCTCATGCATCTTCTAGATCAGGATATGAAACCAAAATTCTTATTATTTGAAAAAATAAAATAGGTTAAAAACTCCTCCCATAGGTGATTCCAACCCTATAGTAGATAAAAATAGAATATCAATCCACTGTGTGAAGCCACCACACACCCTGCATGCCTCCTATGTCATTTAGATATTTTCTTTAGATGATGGATCTATAAATCCATCACCACTACCTATAATCTGACTTAATTCAACCTTGAAACTCTAATATGGTAATTGTGGTCATATCCACTATGAATCTAGGTGTCTGATCGTTCTCAGAACTTCTTGATAATAGTTGAACAATAAACGTGTGGTCGAACGATGAAGATTGCAATGAGTAGGTGGGGGAAAGGCATAAGAAAAATGTTTATTACATCATTGGTAATGTGTTTTGTCCAATTATCATAGAATAAATGATTTTTAGGGTAATTTACTAGAATAAGAAAAAATAAATCTTGATATTAAATTATTTAAATACATAAGATCATGTGAAGGATTCAATTAGATCCAGATCAAATAATAAAATATTATATAATGCTAAATATTTTAATCAAGGGTGGAAACCACAATTTATGAGCCTTACCTCATGATTTGATTATTTATTGGTGAAGAACATACTAGATAGTGATGGGGAAGATCAACCATGGTCATTGTCTATCAATCCACCTTGATCTTATCATCATTCATCATCTGATCTCAGTACACCAATAAAGAATCGTGGAATCCACCTCTAAATGATATAAGGTTTATGTATATAACATTGGAGATTTTATATAATATGATACATATGGATAGAATTAGTTTTTAATAATTAAATTAATTAATAAATGATTTAACTAATTCATTCATTTAACATACCCACTATTGGATGCCTTATCCAAATGTCTGACGTTGACCATATTTAGGTCATGCCTAGGGTAAACCCCGAGATCCGAATCCAACCATGGTAATATATTTTCAATATAATACTCTTTTTAGGAGATATTTCATTATTTATAAAAAACTATTCATGCATTATACAAAATATATAAAATATTTCTATCAAATTAATTTTGAGCTCATCAGGCCTCAGATTCACATTCCATCTCAGCACATGGATATGAAAATATTTCTCAATTTATTACAAAGTAATATAATGAAAAATAATTTCCTTATAGTGCATTAAATTATCAAATCAAGAGCTACACACTCCTTCATATCCCCTAACATAGTCCATGATTTCGGACTTGAGGTGGGGATACATTCAGTACCCTTAGCATTGACTATGCTAGTTAGTAGTATAGATTAGTTGTATAAAGTATGTATAGACTATGATCTAGTGTTGGGATAGCACTACTCATGGAGACATTTCCTAGGTTTATGTATATTGGCATAAAATATCATCTTTGGCATGGATTAATTGTAATCGGTGTAGGATATTATGAATTGCTTCCAGGGACATGTTATATTCTATGATTCTGATGGAGAGTATGTCACATTCATTGGAAAGTGAGAAACTTAGATGGGTGGGAGGTGTGTTCTATACTATTCCTACTTAATTTTTGATCTAATGTTCTATTTTTCAGAGGTTTATCCAATGAAGTTTTCCAAGGTTGTGGGTTTGTACTCTGTTGTTTTTTCTGAGGATGTATTGGTGTTACCCCCTTGATGAGAGGTTGAGGTTGGGATAGAGCTACAAATGTGTTTTTATACTATATATATGTCTTCATATAGTATGGTTCCTTATCAGTTGATATACTTTTTAGTACAACTCGATGATATATTAAAATGGGGTTTTGTTCAGCCAAGAAGAAAACCATGGGGTGCACTAGTTTTTTTCATGAAAATAGATGATGCAAGTATCTCTATTTGAATCAATTATCATAACCTAAATCAAGTGATCATGAAGAGAATATAACATCTTCAATAGATTATTGACTTCATTTACTAGTTTAACAGATAAATTTTGTTCTCGTATATCGATATGTGGTCAAGATATGATCAAATGAAGAAGATAGATGAGGATGCTTCGAAGACCTCTTTTTGATGTCGTTATGGGCATTATGTTTTTGTTGTGATATAGTCAGGTGTAAATAATGATTTATCCATGTTCAAGGGATTGATAAATTATGTGTTCATAGAGTTTATGGATCATTTTGTGTTAGTTTTAATTGATGAACTTGTTATGTACTCCACATCCAAGGAATAGAATGTATATGATCTATGTACCATTTTGGATGTTCGTTTTCATCATTAGTTGTTTCAGAAGTTCTTGAAGAGTGAGTCTTAGGATCATGAAGCTTATTTTATGATTTATGTCATGTCCTAATCTGGAGTAGTTTTGGATCCTTCCAAGATCAAGGAAGTTTTTTCTTTGAAATACCTCAATATAGTTACAAAGGTCCATTATTTCCTTCATATTTTGGGATATTATAGGATTGTCATATAAAATTTATTTTTGGTTTCAAATCATCTAGAACACTTTTCTCGGAAGGATGAGGTGTTATTATGGACCGATCAATGTAATCTAGCTTCCTAGTTCTTGAGTGCCCTAATTCTCCATTTTCTTGAAGATGGATTTCAGTTCAACGTTTTATTTGACACAATGCATATTCATTTTGGATGTTTTATGATATAGTAGAGATAATTTCATTCATATAGGTATTTTTTATTTCTTTCCCCATGAATTTAATTATTCGATAAATGATCTCAATTTGGTAGTAGTTGTGTTTTTTAATTTGTATAGACACTACATCATCAGTGAGTTTTTATGAGTTTTAATGATCATAAAATCCTATGGTATAAATTCTACTAGTGTGATGTAAATGTTCGATAATGACTCTGAATGGAATTATTACATGATTATATCTTTTAGATTTCATATACACCAGGAAAGAGAAATGTTGTAGTCAATGCGCTGGGTACGAAGTAATGCAATGATGTAGTTTATGAATCAAGGGACTCTAATAGAGTGATAACAGATATTTTAGTGATGTATCTTTTTATGGTAATGGTTGCTGGTAGAGGCTATCTATTTCAAATGATAGGGTAGTTTTCCTTGCTGTAGTAGATGGAGGATTCCTAGATAGAGGATTCTGAGTTTGAGGTCTGGAGGGGTTGAGTTGTATTTATTGATTCACCTAATTAATTTTATAAGGATGAACATCACTGGATATAGTTTCAGGGATGGTGTATCATCCCTTTACTGAGGCATGAGATGGTTCCCTGGAAGTTCCATAACTCAACCTTGGCGGTACATCTTGGTGTGAAAAAGATGTACCAATATATGAGGGGGAATTATTTATGGACTAAGTTGAAATTTAAAATTTTAGAGTTTAGGTCTTGATGTTTGGTCTGCTAGAATGTGAAGGTCAAGCACCATGTTCCCGATGGTAAGATTCAACCGTTAGATATTCCATAGTGGAATTGATAGGATATCTCAATGGTATTCATTACTTGTTTACCTTAATATCATGAAGGATGTGATGTTATATGGGTGATATTGGGATATTTATTTAAATCATCCCACTTTATATTGATTATAGATTTAATATTATGGGATTTTTTGAGGTAGTTCCCAGAGGAAGTGGAGAGACTTCATAAAGTCCCAAGGATACTCATATCTAATCTTGATCCTTGTTTTAACTCTAGGGTATGGAGAGGTCTTCATAATGATTTTGAATCTCAATTATTCTCTAGCACTCCATTTCATCTATTTATTGACAGTCAGATAGAATAGACTAGCTAGACTCTTGGGGACATGTTTCATTCTTATGTCCTAGGTTTTGGAGGTTTGTGGAAAATAACCCACCTTTAGTAGAGCTTTCTTATAATAATAGTTTTCACTCAACCATTGGTATGACACTTTTTGAATCTTTTTATGGACCTTTTCATTCTATGCGGTTCTAGATTGGGGTTGAGGAGTTGTCAAATATTATTCTAGAACTAATGAAAAGCACAACAAAGATGGTTTAGATGATTCATGAAAGGATGAAATCGACACAATATTGTCATAAGACCCATGATGATCATAACAGAAGACATTTTATGTTTGAAATTAGAGATCATGTTCTCATTAAGGTGACTTCCTATCATGGGAAGTGAAGGTTTTTCATGGGAGAAGTCACTCTCTTTAGTTTTTTGGGCCTTTTGAGGTTTTGGATTATGTTGGATCTATAGAGCATCAAATAGAACATCCCCTAAAAATAATATTTATACATGATGTATTTAATATGTTATAGATTCATCTATATTTTCATCAAAACATTCACATAATTGATTTTGGTGAGATTGACATTGAAAATGATGCGACCTTCAAGGATTGACCAATACAAATTTAGGACTACTAAGAGAAGGAATTTCATGAACATTATATTGCCTTTGATTGTGTCTTTTATTGACTTGGGGGCATGGAAGAGAGTACATGGAAACATGATTCATATATACATTCTTGGTACCCTGATCTATTTTATGTTTATTTCTTCCATTATAGTATTTCCTATTTATATTTCATGAACATTTTTTTGGTATATGATATTTTCTTCCCTTGATGATTTGTTGTGGACTTTCTCTCTTTTGAGTGGTATCTTCCACATAAGAGTGGTTAGGAGTTGGTTTTTGGTTTTGTGTATTTCTTTTATTACTTATTAGTGAGGTGAATGAGCTCGTATGATGGTGATCTACTTGAAAGGTATCACGTGGGTTGTTTTTATAGGTAACCCTTTTTTCCTTCTTCTCATTGGTTTTTATTTTGTATTACTGAGGATGATAATGGTTTAAGCGGTCTATGATGTAAGTTCATGGGTCATAGAAGTCATTTAACTTTGTGATTTTTAGGATATGGAGACACCCAGAGGAGGTTCTAGGGTGTTTGGATGGAATATATGAGATTTGGGATGGATGTTTCATCTTAAAGAGGATTCTATGTTGTGTAGAATTGGGATGTTCTATAAGGTTGGGGGATGTCACGTGGAGAATCCAAATTTGGTTTAGAGATCCATGGGTAGGATATTTGGAGATACTATCATTTTAGGCATAACTACTATTTTTGAGATAGACTATGACATAAAACTATTATTGGAGGTTGGATGACTATGATGTGGAGGTCCCAACTATGACATAGTGGTTCAAGGGTATTCTTCCAATATTGTTTTAGCTATGGTGTGGGTGTTAAGTTTCACTATAGCCTCCTTATCGAGAAAGGTTTTCTATCGATTGGTGTTCCCGAAAATGAAATATTATCTCTTCAAGATTATAGGATTTTCACTATGTTCCTCAGAAATAGTTTTTATTGGTAATTATATGGATTTATCATTGTTTTGTATTCCTCCCTGTGTTTTCTAGTTCTGAATAATTGTTTAAGATGATTCATTATGATATTCATTTTTTAAATTTTTCTATAAATACCCCAATACCCTAAGAACCCATTTTTCTCTCTAATTTTCACTCAAAACCTATGTTCCCTAGAGTTCTTATTGAAGACTATTAAATATCCTCTTAATCGAATTCAACCCTCTCCATCTAGGGATTGATATGTCATGGTCCAAGGTAAGTTCTTATTTTATTACGGTTTCTTCTCGATTTAATATTTTTTCATCCTATTTGTTCTCACTATTTTATAGTGTGTGATTAAAATCATTATAATATAGTATCTATTATTGTTTTTATCATGGTTATGGTATAGCATCCCTAGAGGGATACTGTTTTTTGTGATAGAGGTGGTTGAAGATCCTCATTCTTGTTTTATAATTATGCAATGAATGTTGAATCTTAGAGATAGTAGATTAGTTTCATATCTTTTTTATTTATGTGTGATCATATATTGATCATTATTTCCCCCAATATGATGGTGAAATTAACCTAATAAATATTTACCTAGATTAAATAATGAAAATGGTTTATGGTTAGTGATAGTATGTTCTTCCATCGTGATAAATTTTTGCATCTTGTTGCATTAGATTTTGTTGTATATAAGTTATTATTTGTTTATAATGTCTATTAGGCTTGGTTTATTAGGTGTAATTTTATAAAAATGGTTAAATAATGTAAGGATAGTAATTTTTTATTTGTCTAAATAACTAAAATGCATGTTTAATGAACCCTTATATTCTTGTAATTTTATCATAATCAAATTGATTCTATATGAATGTTTAATTTTTTTCTTCTTCCATGTGTCAATGAAAATGGATAAATAACATGATGTAAGTAATTATTATTGTTGATGATAACAAAAAGGAATTTTATTGATATTTTATTCAATAAAATTTGTTGAAAGTGGATGTTATTCATGAAGTAATGTTCAAATAATTTTAATAAATTGTTAGAGATGAAGGGTTATGTTGCCCATAATTTTAACTAGTGATAAATGTATTGGTTAATTCAATATGGATTAAAATATTGTTTTTTTGATAAATATAAGTATTTATGGTTTTAAGTGCTTGTTTAATTAAAAATCTTGAATGTTTTATGTTTGGGATTGAGTGGGTATATTTTTTATAAAAGGAAAAATGCCTTGTTTTTAATTCCATGTTTCCATGATGAATATGATTGTTGATTTAAACCATCATTTTGCTTTGGATATGAGATTTTATATGTGAAGTTTTTTGTTCATGGGAAGATTATTGAGATATATTCTAGGAGGCCTGGGTTTGTGGCAGATGATGACGATTTTGATAGTGAGATGCATTGTGATATGTATGAGGGTGCTAGGGATGACATTAGAGTTGATTAAACAGGTGAAGTTAGTATTTCATATTATTGTTCAAAATATAGATTGTTTCTTGTTAATTAATCTATTTATTGGTTGGATAGATGATTTTATTATTTATCTTCTTTCATTTCCCCTCTTTGTGAAGGATTTGGTTGTACATGGTTATGAATCACTCGATGGAAGGTTAGGATGTTTCATAGAGTACCTAAAATAATGGAAAGAGAATAATGTTTAATAAATAGATTAACCTATGGGGTTGGTTCTTGTTGGGATGAAAAATATTTTAATCTTGATAAAATATGAACTTGGTTGAATTATTTATAGATGGAATTTAGTTCTATTTTTTGGTTAATGAAATGTAACTTGGAATAATGATGAAGGTTATTTAATTTATAGTGAATTAATTATTGTCAATTAAAATGTTAAAAGTAAAAAAATAATTTAATAAAGTTCTATAAATCATATCTGATTATATGATATATAATCCCAAGTAGTAGAAGCTGGGTTTCAGAGTGGTGATAGCTACAGTTGATCCTAGGACTGTGTTAATGATCATAGTGTGTTTATGAGATTTATTATATCCAATATATTTTTTATATCATATGGTACCCCATCCCTTTTTGTTATGGTGATTGAATCCTAGAGATATATTAGTGGGTGTTTTCTCTAAAATATAGGTTATTGAGGGTTGTATGGATGACTACCCACTCTAGCCCTACTCATTTCTCTTAAAAGTATTATGTACCGGCTTTTACAGTGGTTATTTTTTTTATATATGTGTGTAGAGGGATGTAATGGATTGCGGTTATTTTAGACACATGTATCTCTTGATATTGTATAATAAGGATCAATATAGGTATGAAAAGTATGGGCTATGATGGCTTAAGGTACATAGACAACCTATGGGTTGTGATGACTTGAGATATAATACTTGATTTATGATACATGACATATAGGCTATGGTGGCTCTAAGAAAATACATGGTTACTATACCAAAATGTGGATGTGATGATGCGATGATGTGATAAATGAGATAGATGATATGATACATATCACAAGTTTTATTGGGATGAATTATTTTGTAATGTGATGGCTTAAAATTTATGACATGGGGAAGAGCGGAAAACCAATGGGGATGTGGTAGCATGGTACCCTTGTTTTATTAATATATTATATGAATTCTTCTATGAACTAGTTGGTGAGAGTTATCCATGATGAGGCTAGGAATCTGGTATACCCATTTAGGTGATTATTTAGTTTCAATTTTTGTTCACTAGGCTTTAGAATTATTTCATTATCATTTTCATGAGAGGCTTCGAGGAGGATCATACTAAGTATACCTATTATTCTCACCCTACATATACGTAGACCATTTATAGGATAAAAGGAGAAGGTTGGAGATCAAGCTATATATTAATATATTTTTAATATTCAGTACCTTTTTGGGATTCTTGGTCACTTATGAGCTTTTCTATTAGTACCTATAGTTTTATTTTCAGTTGAATCTAGTTTTTATGAAATTACATCCATGTACTCAAGATCTTTCTTTTATCTTTATTAGAAGGAGATGTTTGATGTATGTGTACTATCTCCCAATAATTATGTTCTATTAGAAGGTTATTCCTCCCATATTATTGTATGTTATACCCTCAGTTCTTGTAATCAACCCATGGACTATTGGTGGAACGATTTAGGCAGTCATTATCCTCCTTCCCTCATTGATGGCCTCGGAGGTGTAATTTTAAAGGGAGGGGTTAAGATAATAATTACCCAGCTCATTGAAAATAATACTTATCATTTTTGGTTGAAGATATTTTTTCCCATTACTGGGATGGATTGGGACAAACTAGAGTGCTCAAAAGGCGTGAAGAATTTAAGAGAGGAGGTACCATTTTATAAGTTAGGGGAGTGGAGCACTTGTAATTTTTCTAAACTTTTAACTATTGTAGATTTCTTTATCATGGAAATGGGGATTAGAAAATATAAATTTTCTAATAAAAATGTGATAGGGATAAAAATTACATAAACAATAATATTTAGAAAGAAATTTTGTTAGATTATCAAAAAGTATTTACTATAATTAACCCAAATTACCCTTTAATGTGGTGACAGATTTTTACTGTAGGTAATATTCATTAAAAAAAATTCAATTAATTAGTAAATTTTAAGCTTCTAATTCAAAATATTTGATCCATTTTTTATGATTCAATATATATAACTGGTAGAAATTACATTTAACATAAGGGTGTTAAATAAAATGAATTTTAGGTTTATAATGTTGTATTTTTAATCATAAAAATGTAATTATAACGAAATAAAATATAATATTGATTGCTCTATATTTTTTTATTTTTTTTAAACAATTTTTGTATTATTTTACTACAAATTCATATCCAAAAAATAAAATTTCTTTTATATTTTTTAATTTAATTAATATGAATGGTAGTTTTTACAAAACAATCATTTTTTACTATTCCCTAAAAAATGAAACTATTTAGAAAAATCCCAAAAATTCACCCAAATATATATTAAATATATTTATTCTAAAAAGAAATACTTTAAATTTAATTGAAACTATAAATACATGAAATTTAATTTTTAAATAAATTAATAAGCAAATAATATTATTCCAAATTTAATTAAAAAAATTTATAAAGTAATTTAACAAATAGGATGAATATGAATCCATAAAATGAATAATTATAAATCATAATATTTAATTATATTTTGGATTGTATAGGTTTTCAAAAAAAATGAAATTTAAATATGTTTAAGGGTTGATATGAATATCTATAAAAATATAATTGTTCAAAATATAAATTTTAGGAATTATTAACTTTTCAAGCCAATATGTTGATTTTATCAGATTCCATTTTTCATAAATTTCACTAAGATTAATCCTTTAAATTTTTCTTCTTATATATGAAACTATTCAATTTATTTAATATAAAATTTCATTATAGAGAAATATGTTATGTATACTTATTAAGAGGGAGAAATTAAATGTTTTTTCTAAGATGATATCTGTTCTCTTACATCAGTATATTGGGAGCCTGAAAAGTATACGAATTTATTATAATGACAATAATCAAGAATATTTATAGCCCTGACTATATATTTTTATTATTTATAAGAATTTTTCATGATTTTCACTACTTTCTCAAAACCAAGATCGAACATTGTCATAAATGTCTTAGATTGACGAACCTTATTTTAAAGTGAGTAAACTTATTATTATCATAACATAAATTGATTTATAATAAATTAAATTATTTTAGTTATTTCATAAACAATTAAATTGAGATCATCAATAATTCACAAAAACTCTTATTTTTCATAATATTTTTTTGATGATCGTTCGAATTGGATGAAATTCTCAATGATGAATTTTAATTTTAAAGCACAAAATCATTCTCAATAAAAAACATTATATCTATGCTCAAAATATATATATATATATATTTCTATTTATTTTTCATCCTCCCTGTTATAATTATCATTTTAATCATAAGATAAATCAAGTGATTTTTTGTATTGAGAAATATAAACATGTTAATATTAAATTTTTAACTTATTTATTCATCTTCACCTTCTTAACTGTAAGATATCCTATCCTTAATTGATAATATATTTATCCTTTTATTTAATTTGAATATATTTATTTCAAATTTATATAGAATTATTCTTTCAATATCATTTTATATCATTATTATATTTTCTTGAATGATCTATTATATGGATCACCATTACCTATATTGTAATTTTTATCTATATTGGTTTTTGAAAAAAATATTATCTTATAATTGTCCAAACATTTAAGGGATAACTTTACCATGTTCTTTTATTTTTTTAAATATTTTTAGAGAAGTTTTATCCTAAAATTAAAATTATTCTTAAACTCATTATTCTAAAACATCATTATTCTGTTTTTCTATCGTATTAATTCTCAAATCATTGAAGGATTTAAATTTTATATCCTTCTACAGTTTACATTATATAGTGTTGAATTTTTTTCCCTCAAAAATAAAAATTAATATAAAATTATGTTTATCAAAAGAGAGTATATTACAATCCACCACCACATAGATTATTTTTTATAATATATATTAATGAATTCTCATTAATTTATTCTCTATTATTGTTTCTACTATATTTTATACATAAACATGAATTATACTGTCAATATGATTAAATAATTTATATAATTATTCAAAAAAATCATCATCAAGGATTATAAGATTTTGAAATTATTAACAATATAATTATTTGTGTTATTCTACTACCTTTTTATCTTCTTTATAAATTTTATCCACAATAGATTTTAAAAAAATTTCAACACATAAAATTGGTCAATTCCTTATTATATAATGAATATATCAATGCGTTATGATATATTTTATAATGTTTCAATATTATTCTAACATTGAACTGAATATGTTTAAATTTATTATGTTGAAGTAAATACTTTAATATTAATATCTAATACATCCAATCTAATTTAAATAAAAAACAAATTATAACCTCATTACATAATAAAAAACAATATATAAATCATTATACTATATTTTTTATTAAAACATTACATAATATATATAATGAACAACTCTAATAAAAACATTAATAGGTCAAAAAGAAAAATACAATGAATTTGAGACTAACACATGTTGCCAGATATAGAATGAGGAGTATAATGAGTGGGGGTTAATCTATTTTATATTATATTTTCCATTTAAAGAAAATAATTTTATCATTATTGGAAAGTATATATGATCCTCTCTTAAATTATTAATTAAATATTAATTCAAAATTATAAAGAAAAACATCCATGAAAACTGTGATTCTTACAAGGTTTACTACTCAATGTGAGAAGTTAGTATTTTATGAATAGTGAGTGATATCCCATGACCAAAATTATTTATCTTATATTCAATAAATGAAAATAATGGTTCAAATAATATCTTCATACTATTTAAAAAATGTTTCTTGTTATTATTAATATGTTATCTCACATTTTTTAACATGATGAGAATAATATTCATTATGAAGAAGAACAAAAATTAATCTATATATCTCATAGAATATTCTTCTTTTATTTCAAATTTTTTTGGAATGATAAAATAAATATACACACTTAAATTCTCATAGTATCCTTTACCTTCACTCAGATAGATTCAATAAAAATTTTAAGGGTTTCACCTATCCTGATTGGATTAAAAAAGTATTTTTTATTTATATGAATAATTACATAGCCTTCATCACTATAATGGGGTAACCTTATGTTAAGTAATATCCTAAAAGACAAATTTTAAATTAATTAATATATAAAAAATCTATTTATTACATTTTTTACATACCCAAAAGAAAACATGAGTAATTTTTATTTCACCGTGACATAATTTTTCAACTCAAAATATTAACATGGGTTGTTTTGAGTAAAAAAATTATTGAAATATTTTTAAATCAGTTTTTTCTTTAAAAAATTTCATACCACATGACATTCAACACAATTTTAAATATCTTCTAAAGATAATTCACCCCATGAGATAACAAAACATCATCCTTGGTTAGTTCCATTTATGATGTTTCCTTCTAATGTTACCATTTTTTGAAATTATGCATAAATATTTATTCTCCACTATATCCAGTTTAATGGTGTATTCTATAATCAATATATTTTATATATGGACTCCCCTAAACCATAGTTTACCAAAACATTAAAAATGTGGTGGTTTGTTTTGGTATATTATCTAGTAGAATCACTATTTTTCTTCAAATTTCTATGGTTACTCCATGGTTGTTTCACCACCAAAATGATATAAATCATGACATGTTTTTGAACAATGTAACATGTTTTTTCCTAATAATTAAATTTATCTATTTCTTTCACTTTTAATGATTCTAAAATCATTCTAAAAAAATAAGAGAATTTATTAAATAAATACTAGATGAATAAAAATCATAAATCATGAATTATTATATTCGGAAACTATTCTAAGGTATTCACTCAATTATAGAATCTAAATTCCACATTTCCTTGTAAATAAATTCTTATAAGAGAAATCTATCCCATAGTGTAAATAAAATTTCTTCCATTTAAATAATTAATTTCAAACACCTCTTTAATATATTTTAACACCACTTCAATATTATATATATTTTCTTTAATACCTCCTTAGAATCATAATATATTAACCTAATTTTTTCTTAATTCATGGGGATTATCATACACCAATATCCCCTAAATAATAAATGTATTACTAGAAAATATTAATCCAAAATGGTATATTATGAAACCATGGTAACCTACTCTCACTTGTTATATAAGAATAAATTTTATTAAACCAAGGTAACACCCCCTCACTCATCATATAAGGGGAAATAATAAACATTTAATATATCCTAAACACTATTTTTGGACAAATAGGAAGATCTTATAACCAATTTAACGGTTTATATTGTTTATATAAGGAATATTTATATATAATAATTATTTTTATAACTTGTAGTCTTTGTATAATTAATTCCCCTTGAATAAAACAAAAATGTCACTTTGGTCACTTGAACTTAGCGATAATAATCGAAAAGTTGTAGTGGCCTTTAATCCTTGAAAAATTTTGATAAAAAAAATGTATTATCACTTTTTTTGGAAAAAAATAAATAAAACTCAAACTAAACCGAATATTAGGTATGATGAATCATGATTATACAAACAGAGTTAGATAGATATCCTCTATCTAAATAGAACACTCATACTTTGATGAAGTCTCAATTCCTCCATATTTTACCTCTAATTGTTTGTCTAATTAATTTAATAACTAGACATATATTATTTCATATGTAACTATGAAAAAAATTTATAATAAATAAGATAATGATGATTAATCAATGGGGACTTAACTGAATAGTATAACTTTATTAATCTTTATAACCTAGTGTGTGGTCATAGAACAACCACCCAAATAAATAACTCATTAATATTATATGTCATCATGATCCCACTTACCCAGCGTAAATCATCCATTTTAATCACATCCAAAATTTTCATAGGATAAAACTATTAAAAAATTATATAACTAGGAAATTAGTTAAAGAACACAATTATGGTTCCTAAACATATCATAAACAATTTAATATATATAAAACAACATTAATAATAGTTAATAAATTTAATAAACTCTTTAACAGACAATTTACTTAATAATGTGAATGATAAATAAAAATAAAAATAAATGAATCCTAATACATCAAGGAAATTTCCATTTAATTCACGAGTTTTTAGTTATATTATCCATAACCACATAATTATTTTTCATGGTTTATATGAAAAATTGAAAGAAAATTTAGTTTTATTACATAGATAAAAAATATTTATTTAATTTTCTTATAAATCAAGTATTTGATATGTTATGTGAAAATTAATTTGGTAGTTTAAAATTTAATCATCCTAGAACATAATATTTGTTATTTTAATAGTATATTACTCATAGTAATTCATAATTATTTTCACACCCTAGCATCCTATTTGAGTTTCCTATGAAAAATAACACACTGCCATAAACATGAACACATTTTAAACGTGAAAATTACTATAGAATGGTTATGAACATATTTATCTTAAATTTATCATGGTTTGTATGTAAAAACCCATAGGTTGAATTCACCTGATTGTTCCATATTAGAAAAACTACTCAAAACCTTTTTAATATGTCTATTTATCCACTAGAATTAGAAATTGAAAAGAGTGAATCAAAAAAATACTATGAATTACCACTAAACGAATAACATAAACCCAATAATGATAATGGTTCAATGATATAACATACAAAAAATGTCCACTGAAAGAGAGGGGTGGGAGAAAGATATTAATAGGAGAGAACCCATATCAACCTTCACGAACCAAATCATCCATGTGGTTTATAATATATAACCTACAAATATTACTAAAATTACCCCAGTTAAAATTTTGGCCATTTGACCCCATCATGATTAATATAGATACTAAAGTCTCAGTGGAATAATACTAGATACCCAGTTATAGAAACTAATGTCTCATCCCCTATCATGGATTATCAGAATCCTAGTGACCATCCAATAAATTCTCTATTGTATTCTTCTATTGAAAAAATAAATTCAACAATATAAATAATCCAATTACCCTCATATTCCTCCAAAAGTATAAAACATTACCTAAAATAAAAAAACGTACTTCCAAATTTTATTTTGGATAGGAAATTTCAAAAACCTAAAAATGAGTGTCCTTCCATATTTTACATGATAAAAAAACTATCCATGGGAAAAATTAGAAAATAAAATACCAAAAGGAATATAACCATCAGTATCCATGTTAGTATTAATAAATGAGTCCCACACACTTTTCCATGGAATCCAAAATGTAGTTTTAACTTAGATACCAGAAGTCAAATTTTGGCAGAAATGTATCACCATGAATAAAGTAGATTAAAATGGGATTTCAATGTGATAAATTAATTCTCAATCATTGATAGATAAATATTCCTAAAAATGTTTTATAGTATAGTGATGTGGTATATATAACCTCTCTCATGGAGTAGGATATCTGTTTCATCCATTGGTATTGAAAATGTTTTTGAAAAACTGAAGAAATATTTATAGGTTTTTTTATTGAAGTTTCTACCTCATAAAATAATTAATATGGGTAAAACACATATCCAAGAGTATAAATAATTTCATAGGATTTGATTTCAAAACTCGATGATCCAAAATAGACACCCAGATCAAAATTTCTGACAATTTTAAATTTCGTTTATTTCTAGAATATTTGATGATTGTTTACTAAAAGGAAAATATATTGACCATGAAGAAATTACATAGAGTTTCATCATTTTAAATAATAATTTGGGATTCCTTTAGGACTATAAATTAATTAAACATCATTTTTTTGTTTATAGTCAAGTCACATTATTCTAATATTGACCCAAAAAATTTATACAGTCAACTCATCATTTATCACTTTACCATGAAGTTATTATACAATTTCCTAAATTTTATATGAACAATAAGTTACTTAAGGAAGGAAATATAATTTCTTGGTTGAACCCATACTCTAAAGCTATTTCACAATCATTTTCTAACCAGATATGGTTAACCTTTTGGCCTTGATTATCTATTCATGAATCATTCATCATTTATGGCATAATGTTGTGCATACTTTGTGTTCATGGAAATATTACATGATGTAAATATCATTTTTGGAGTATATATGAGATTATTATGTGAAACAATAAGGTGTTTATGTTTAGTTACATATAAATATTATCACTAACATTAATTTTAAGGATACATGGAGACTTTTAGAGGCTAAAAAATTGAGTAGTAGTATACTTCAATAGAAAATCCTTTTTAAGAAGGTCTTTAGAGAAAAATTATCTTAGGTATACTTGAAATGAAAGTCAAAGAGGGATGACACCCACTGCGTGAAAACTTCACTATAATATCACCCCCATATAAAAAACTCATAGTTTAGTCTGCATTTTGATTTTGAAAAAATCACTACCACTCACATTTAATTTTTTCATTAAGGGATACTCATCACATAAAACTTACAATATTACCAACCATAAGCCTCCATACCCTATGGTAAACCACATCCACTATCAGAAAAAAATTACTTTAGATAATTTTTTCTTTTTAGGTTTCAGGTTTTTTCCTTTATAATGGTTCATTTTCATAAAATATTTGACCCAAGGTGTCCACTTCATAAAAAAGTACCTTTATTGGTGTCTATGAATCTAGTAGAAAACCATCATTTCTCATAGACCAAATATTTCACCAAACTCTTGCATTATGTATCACATGTTTCCTCTTTTTAATAGCATACCCCAAAAAACATTTATTATACCACAACCCATTTCATGATAGGTTCCTTTACATATGGTCATAAATCTTTTTAAAGAAAATCCTCCATTCGTATGAACTAAACTTTTTAGGTTAGTCTATCATCTTGAGGTACTTGTTACAGTCATTTCAAAATACCTTCACCATATGTGATTTTTTGTATGTTAGAACTCATATGAAAAGTATTCCTTAAATGGGAATCACATGTGTCATAATCATAGAAATCTACCTTGATTCAAGATCCTACTCTTGGTTTCTAATGAAAATTATGTGAGTACCTCCTCTTGGTTTCCCTAAATACATTTAGTTATGATCCTCTACTTGGTATCCCCAAATTCCTTGAGTTTTGATACTTCTTTTGGTTCACTCAAACACCTTCACTTTCAAAATTTCATTGAGTTTATGTATTCCTTTTAGTTCTCCAAAATATATTAAGTCGGGGAACTCCTTTGAGAGTACTCAAATAACCATGATTTGAGATACCCATCATGGTTTTGTTAAAATATATTCAGTTAGATCATATGATATAGTAGCCCAGAAAATTTTTCTTATGATTAAGTCCCACACTAATCCATTTATACGTACACATCTCCTATTAATCCATTCTATATGAAATTAAAATTATTTGGAGTGGATTTGGGTCCATGAAGTCAAAAGGCACACTCTTCTTCATATATATGCATAACCTAGATACATGAATATAAAAGAACCAATAAGGTCATTATCACATGAATTTAAATGGGATGTTTTCCCAATTATATGGAATCAAACTATGTGGTTTTTTATTCCCTTAAAATGATATGCATGAAACTAATTTCATAGGCCATATCCCAAATCCATGATAACATCGACCACCTTTAATAGTAGTCCAATGCCACCGTATATGGAATAAATTATGGATTTTCCTTATATATGGATTTTATCTATAAAGTAACAAAATAATTGAATTAAATTAAATAAAATATAATTATAACGTGCAATTTCTTGTTAAATACATGTTATCGAGCAATATATTTCAACAAAGGGTAACTAGTTTTTGTACTATGAAGGATTTCATGAACATACATTAAAATTATAATAGATTAATTAACTAGGAAAAAATCCCAAACATTTGATTATATAATAATCCATCCTATAAACTAATAAAAGGTTCCATCATCACCACCCTAGATTATTGGGAGGCCCCCACCCTTGGATAGATAGAGTCATGTGAGACCTAAAATAAACAAAAGAAACTTATAAGACATAAATATGTAAAAATTAAAAATAGTTAACCAAATATGAAATCCATTGCATATTAATGTGACTTAATGAACATGAATTATTATTTGTGATACATCACTGAAAGGTTTATGATTTATCAAATATAATTTAAATGGAATCCATAATTAACATTCAATTAGGGATCATGCTTTATAGTGGCCTAGGGGTAATCACACAACTACAAGGGTAAGCATAAATCACTAGATGAAGTAACATTAATCTTATACCACTATTTTTCTATCAACTACCTTAGCTCCAAGGAAATGATGTATTATATCATCCACCTAGAATAAATGCTTCCAGATGGAAAATTTAATGTTTCAAGAGTACATCCATGATGATGTAATCCCAACCATAGAAACAAGTCATGAATTTTTAGCATGGTTGGAGCCATATATCCTAACTCAACATAAGAATATTATCATGGGGTAGGAATCCCCCAAATTAATTACAAACTACATTAAGTGTATATCCCTCAAATAAGTTAAGTCCTACCTTCTATACATAGAATATGTTGAGAATAAAGAGTCTTGTGTCTAGATAGTTACCCCAGAGCTTCCTAGGAGAGCTCCAAACAATCTGAGTTGACATCCCTATCATACATGAGACCAATTAAATTAAAAGTTATAATGTAAAATTTGACATCATTAGTCATCCATACTAGGTTACCTAGAATGAAATCCATATAGGAATATACAAATAATAAAAATAAAATGAAAACACACATCCTAAGTACTTCCAACATTTTTGAGAACTATCTAAATATACTGATACTGTCAAGAAGCAATTTTAGATCACCATTAATCGAAACCCTAAAACAACATAAAACATATCACCAGTCACTACTTGAGGAGACTCATCACTAATGAGGGGGAGAATTAACCCACATATAAGAGATCGTATTAGTATCCTAGAAAATCTTGAAAATGTAAACATATGGCCATGTTAAGAAAGGATGGTTTAAAATGTAGCTACAATATCCCAAGGGAAACCCCAAATATTAGGTATAAGGGAATTTTTACACCAAGGTCATATCTATTATCATACATTACATATGAAGACACTAAAATTATATGTATTCCACCTCTATATAAATATAAATTTCTTGAGACATATTTCATATTAGTAAATTTTATAACTACTAACCCAATTGATCATGTGTAATGTTCCAATGTCAAATAACATGATAACAATAAATAATTTATAATGAAATACACTCACATTATGTTTTTCAGTGCCTGAGTGTGTACATGACATTAATGTGTATTCAATGATTTGATATCCCATCTGAAAATTCAACAACTAACCACTTGATGGGATTACGTGAAAGAAAAAGGATTTTTTTTAGACACATCTACAACCCACCCACCACATAAAGATGGTGGTATATATATTTTGATGATTATATTGTTTAGTTACATTCCAAAATAGATACACTTTATCTAATAAATACTAAATTTCATAGTGAAAATAGAACAACTAGGTTTGATTTTTAAAAAGTGGTTGGGAGGAGGTGACCTGACAAACAAAGGTATAATCACAAAACCCTATCAATAGGAGATCACATTAACTTTTTCCATTTATTTTAGTTGTAATTTATTATTAGTAGTTCCATAAAATATGGACACATTAACTAGAACTAGAGGAAAGTAAACTCAGGATAAATCTTAAGTTTCATTAAGAACAGCTTAAAACAGACCAACAATACCAAGAATGGGTAGATATTTCAACCCATGTTTTAATTTTCATTATTGTATCTTTTTAATTTCTCGATTCTATTACTACTTATATAGAAGATATATAAAGGCCATGGAAACCAGTGTAACTATATTGAATGTTGTATCCTAAGGTCATGGATTTGAGTCCCCCACCTGACTTCTGGAATCTTGACCTCCAAATAGTTAATGGAATGAGGAATCAAAAGTAGAATCTCTTTATATTTTCTTCCTAGCGTGTCCCATTCTTAAACTCTCAATTTAACCATAGGATTATAGAATCATAAAATTTATAAATACCTTATAAGGTCCCAAATAGTTTAGTACAATTGACTACTATATATGTCTATCAAAACTTTTCAACACCTTCATAAAAAATACCTCATAAAATTTAGCTTATTGAGGATAAAAACAATTATCCTGGAATATATAAATTTCAAGTCGTGAAGGAATGAAAGAGACAAAAATTTCATTGCAAGATGGAAGGGACTGATATTCTCCTTGTAAATATATATTTTATATGATCAAATAATCGATATCTATGCAAAGAACGTATAGGATAAATATAAACAAATCTCATCCTTTTGATGTTCCTTATAAAGTTATAGCATTTTAAACATATAGAACAACACATATATGATTATATTAAGATAACTAATAATATATCATATAAATAACCAATAACAAAGATAATGAGTCGAGGAATATTGAAACAAAAACTATAATCATCAAGATTATAAGGTGTGGTGACATGATGTTGAAAATAGGAATAATAATGATTGTTCCTCCCACAATGATCAAGTTATAGGGTAATTCATATCTGTATAAGAAAATAACATGATCTCATTACTAGAAATCATGAATTTGAAGGATGTAGAGATAATTGAGAACTCAAATTATTAAAATTTCCATAATATATTGGTTTACACAATCTAAAATTATTTCAAATTTAAATATTTTATAAAACAGTTTTTTGGTGGTGGTTAGTAGAAATTAAACATTCCCAAGGTGCATGTGACACGTTCGTTATAAATTCTCTCCTTGGAATGGTAATAATAGGAAAATACTATATATGGGTATAAATTTTTTTCAATAACTGGATGATATTGAATATAATGAATCATCAACATTTCATACTGAAGGTATGAATGCATCAACTATCCGTGGACCTAATTTCCACTAAAACTTGAGCGACAACACTTTGTACCTCATAGCCTCCTAAAATATAATTCATTAGGAACATTAATGACCAAGAGAAGGAGGGTTACCGAATTATTCCATAATAATAATTCAATATCAATAAATTTATAACTCCATCATCAGGTGAATGGGTACCATCACAACAAATAGAATATTTTTATTTAGTGGAGCACAGATCAACACCATATCACTAAATAAGTCTATCAGAACTTCCACCCAAATGAGATTATCTTCTATGGAGGGTAAAAATGGGAATTATCCCTCCAAATGAGAAATTATTTTAATAAGGAGATATAATTAACCTCCATCAATGTTATCTAATTGATGGATAACTTAATTAAGAAAGAAAAGTGTTATAAAATGGAAGTCATGGTTTTTATTAACATGATATCATCTAGTGAGGTGCTCAAGAATGCATAAAATTCTTATGGAGAAGGTGTTTATACCTATATTAATGAAACATAATTCAATGTTGACATTGAAATGGATAGTGATGATGCATATATGAAAAATATCACTCATACCATATAACCTTTGATGAAGACAGTGCATAATGTCAAAGGTATATCCAATCTAGGGGTTCCCCACCTAAACATCCATCATCAGCCACAAATTATGTCATTAGAAAAAGAAGCTGTGTTTTTATTTCTTATTGCCATCAACTACAAGAATTTATTGGGACTATATCTACTGAAGAATTGATTTCCTAGTTCTTATGAGAAAATAAAAATATCTGGAATGTAATTACATAGTTATATTAGAAAATAATTACCCTTCATGATGATTTTCTAGCCACCCCCACTCATTGAATGGACTCATATAAGATCAAAACATTACACCTCTTGGGTAGATTCTTAAAGATGTTTTACCAATGGTAAAATACTAGCCTCATACTATGATAGTCCTCTTTGTATTGAAGTACCCCATACTAATGGGTTATGGTAATATTATATTATTTACCCACCCATCGAGTTCATTCTTAGAATTTCCTAGCCTCATTAGCCACAACATAGTCCCAAATATATACTAAATAATATAGGCTATAGAAAATCCATCAATGTCTCAATCATCAAGAGAATCAATATCTACACAAAAATTGATCAAGAATAAGGTTACAATTCAAAAACAAAAAATTCACCCATATATTAATGTTGATCAAGTTATATTGGAGTACCATGATAGTTTTTGTTTTAAAACATAAAAATATAGACATGACGATGTATATTACTTTCGATCAGAGTAATTCTGTGTGTGATGCATCCTTTCCCTGAGGATAATTTTGGTTAGTCACTGAAGGATCAAGACACATAAGTAGTTAAATTTAATGGGTCATCCAAATTACTACCCCAATTATATATTTTCTAGGAATAAAATTCAAAAGTTCATTATCATCATGGATTGTATTTTGAAATATATAGATAAGAGGATAATGGTTTCAACAATATCCAAATATATTATTTTTAAATGTGAGAACCTAGAGTATAAATTATAAATTATTCAAAGGAATAATGGAAATATATCTCTAAATGGTAGAAAAATATAGGTATATTCTTTTATACTTGATCAAGTAAGTATATACATATTCTATTTGTCAGGGAATAATTTACATATGTTTTAGGAATTAAGATACCTAAGGTAGTTTTGAATGATTATCACAATTATTATCTGTACCCCTAACTATTGAGACATATGATTGAAAAATATTTTCTCTTTAATAATTGTATGCATATGTAGATAAAAGAGGCATTGATTGACTTAGATGACCCTTAGATGATTGGAACATGTATTGTAGTCATTCTCACTCTAATAAAAACCCATCATTCCAAGAAAATCATTCCATATTCAAAAGTACTTATTGCATGATGTTAAACATCATGACATGAGTTCATTATCACAATACCCTAAAATAAATAAACCAGGGTCCTAACTAATTGAACATATACTATATGGTTCAAAATCTGTCTTATATAACCTAAAACTGATCAAAGATTTCAATCACATATGATCATAAAACATGTTCCTCCATTTTAATTTTATATCCAAATATTTTTATATTCATATATTATTTATATGTGTTTTTAGGTATGTTTAATTGTATATATTTTTTTTAAAATTATTTGGTTTACATAAATAAAAGACAAGATTCACCCATTACATCTTGATATCTCACTCTATCTCTTTTAGGATTAATTTATGTTACATCATAGATGATAAAACTATATAACCCAACATGCATATGAGATGAATCTATATATTATTTTTCATTCATATTAAATTTATTGGTTATAGTTATATCAATCAACACTCTTGGAAATGATCACCTAAAATACAATATTAATGCCCATTTTATAGAACTATATATTGAAACATTCATATTACCATGTAATACATAGAGACGCTCATGTCTCTTATTATATGCACAACTAATAATTATTTTCTCATTTAATTCTACTCTTTATCCTTGGGTATGGGATTTAAAATTCTTGTAGGGTTCCTTTCAAAGGACTGATGCTTAGAGAAAATCATTTACTATGAAGAACTACGTATGGATTGACTACTATAATCATAGGATACATATTTATTCCCAGACCTTTGATCTTTGGCCTAATAATAAATTTTATACTCATTTTGTACTCAATTCCACATTGGTGTTTGGATCCTATCAATTCTTGGTGGTTTTGTAATTTCATCACTTTTCTATAGTATCTCTTAATTACATAAAATTTTATCATACTTATGATATAGATTTATATATTATATGATGACCTTCAGTTATGACAATATTTTTTATAATAAATAGTTCATTAAACTACACGATCCTTTTTCACACAGTGTTTCTAATATAGGTATTGAGTCTATCATTCATTTCATTCCTATCACTCAATTACCACTGGACCTATAATCATTCTTTTAATCACCAATATATAATTTTAGAGTTTTTATGTATTTCATTATATAGTTATAAATTTAAAATATAAGCACATGCCCACCTCTTTGAGGCTATGAATTAGTGTTAGTTTCATTTTGGAACTCTGGTTATCTCTTCCTCTTTAGAAATACAATAATCCTCATATATTTAGGTCAAATATTTTTTTATATAAATGTTAGACACTATTAGTTAATTTTATATGATCTTAAACCTCATCCCTCTGTGTTTTAACTCATATAACCGTAAACATCCAATGAAATTATACACAATTATTGTTAGAGTAAAAAATATTCAAAGGGTGTCTTGACCAAAATTGAAGTACCCTTTGACTATGATAGTTTCGTTCAAGACATAGTAAAAATTATATCATAATAAAAGATAACATAAATAGTAAGTTTTAGAATTGAAACCCCATAAATAGAGGCCTATGAAACTTTCAAGTCATCACTTTGAAAACAATTCTATTTCATGGCATGGGAAATATTTTTGGATAAAAATTGAAAAGTAAAAAAATATTGTTTGGTTTAAAACATAGCTCTAAAATATTTAAAGTTATGCTAGCTAAATCCAATATTCTAGAAATAATTTATAGAAAACCATCCACACTCCATTCATAAAATATCAAACTATTTCTTAGGTATGTCATCATATATGGAAAGGATTCATCTTAACATTTAAAAGACCTCCCATTTCTAATGATAATTTACTGAATAAATTTCATGTCATATACCATAACCTCTAGAATATGTTCATTACACAATGGAATAAAAATTAAGGTTTTTGAACCAATTTTGAAGATCCTTTTCACCATAGATCCCCTTTATATCATTGATATTTGAGTCACTACTAATAAAAAATCTTATGTTGGTATTCTCTTCATAGTGATGTTAAAAAAATTGAGTTAGGATTCCTTTCCTAGAAACTTATAGCCTTATGTTGATATTTTCCTCTTGGAATTCCAAAAAAAATGAGTGTATCCTCTAAATTTATCCTTTATAAATTGGTAATAGTGTGATTGAAATATTTTTATAGATCCACTATGAATAGGGAATAACAAAATTTGGTGTGAGGGGTAAGGTAGCCCATAGGGAATGATTTAGGTCACAATGGAAAGGCCCCCCTTAACCTCATACACTATTTCGGGGTGATGTGAGCGAGGTACCACCATTACCAATGATCTACCTAATTTGACATGTAATTATCTGTGAATTAATTATAAATCATTACAATTTTATTTAAACATTCCTTAATCATACTACTCATATAGATCCTCTGTATTACACATTCATGAATAATATAATTTGTTAAAGAACGATTATTAAATCCTATTATATTATTCTTTTGTATCTAGGTATGATATTTTATAGAAACCCAAAAAAAATTATGAGTTGACATTATCCTCTTGGAAACAAAAAAAATACTTCAATAGAGATTGTTCTATTGGAAACCAAAAAGAATTAAGTTAAATTATATTTATGGTAAATTCAAATTGGTTTAATGGTTCTTTTCATGTGACCTAAAACTATGGGTCATATTAAATATTGTACTAAAAATAGGGTTTATACAGAGGTACCTAAAAGTGCTATTAAATACCCCCTTTCTCAACATTAGAAAAAGAAATGTTAAAGGGGGACTTTAATAGCGCTAAAAAATAACTATTAAGGGGGCCCTTTATCAATACTTGTAAAAAATCACTAATAAAGGCCCCACTGTTATAAGTTATATTAAAAACGAACTAATATAGGAGGGGAATTTATGAGTGCTTGTGAAAAATCATTGATAGGTGGGATTTATCAATGCTTGTAAAAAAGAACTGATATAGAACCCCCCATTATGAGTGTTTTTTACTAGCACTGATAATAGGTATATTTTAAAAAAATCATTATAAATAATATATTAATATTTATATAAATGTAATATATATATTTTAAATATGTTTTATATAAGGATAAATAGATATTTATATTTAATATATAAGATATCTACTTAAAATGTTTTATAAAATACCAAATAAATACTTTTAATTAATAATTTTTTAATTATTATCGAGTAATAGTCATTTAATAACAATTTTAAGATAAAAAAATAAAAAATTCAATAAAAAGATCCAAAATAAGTTGAAAAAGTAACTTGAACTTCAAATGAACAAATATTTTGATCCATGTGTCTTTTTAGTATACACCACATATCAAATAAAATCATCCGATGAGCTCTACGCCATAATAAATAAGTGAAATCCCCAGTCACATTTTTCAAAGCCAAAAGGGCTCAGAAGACCTCAAAAACTGATATTTTAGTCAAGGTACTACAATTTTTTAATATTTGAAGAAATTAGAGCCTCATTTAAGGGGTTATTTTTTCCATTTTCAATGAGGATAGAATTTATTCCCAAGTATTACATTCATATGGTTATTATTTTTTTAAAATTATATTTTATTTTACATTTTAGTTTTATTTATAATTTAATATATTAATATTTTCTTATATTTACTTATAATAAATCCCTTGTATATAAACATATATCAAAATATTTATGTAAAAATGTATTTTTAATTATGGGAAATAAATATTTATTATTCATTTTTTTATATAAAAAAATAATCCATTTTTTATACCTTATAAAAATGTAATAATATATATATATAATTTTTATATACACATATGTGTGTGTATTAATAAACATATATACATATATATTATAATATATATAAAAGAATATTAATATATAATATATTTAAATAAATATAATTGTATATATATATCATACATTTCAAAAAATATACAAATAAATAGATGACTCGTTAAGTATACAACAAAACACACATGTCATAGTGGTAAAGAGCATCCAGTGACATAAGGGAGGTCTTGGGATCAAATCCAAAACCACACCTGTATTTAGGGTATCCATCTAATAACGAGGAAGGGGGTGGGGTGGGGTTCATGATGGTGTATGGGTAGTGGAAAGCACTGAGAAAGGGGGCTGCAAGCGTTGAGAAAGGAGTATTGGGGATGCATGAAAAATTAATTAATTTATTTAAAAAAATTTAACAACACTATTTTTAAAGTTGTTAGAGGTTGATATTTAACAACACAAAAAAATAACTATTAAAGTTTCCCTTTAACAACGATAAAAAATTGTAGATAAATGGGGAATTTATAAGTTCTTTTTAGTGCTCTTAAAGGGTGACTTTAATAGCATTTTTCAGCACAGTTAAAGTACAACTTTTAACATCACTTTCAATATCAACACTTTTGAAGCACTCATAAAACCCTTTTAATAGTACTGTTAATGGCCTGATTTTTAGTAGTGATATCTCACATGACCATAAAATTGTTGGATTGGTTTATTCTATATGAAACAATCCTATTTTATAAGATCCAAATCTATGTAATAGTTTTTAAAGTATGAGTTTACCAATTCAGGTTAGGTCTTCTTCAATGGTCTTATATTATTATGAAAAAAATTTACCTTTTATTCATGTTAATACCTACTGAATCCACATTTGTTTTATCTCTTTATCTCTACCACACACAAAGAAACTCACCCATTACATT
This sequence comes from Viscum album, assembly GCA_963277665.1. Classification (NCBI taxonomy): domain Eukaryota; kingdom Viridiplantae; phylum Streptophyta; class Magnoliopsida; order Santalales; family Viscaceae; genus Viscum; species Viscum album. Next base: position 1,400,840,173 of record OY728156.1, on the reverse strand, counting down.
ACTATTTCCAATATATTTGGCCTATACCTATACAAAGTCCTTTTTCATCGAACTATGTGCAACTTAATTCTTGAAAATAAATGATATATAATGACACCTGGACTCAATATCCAAGGAGTAACCATATATTCCATTCAATTCAAATCCCCATTCTATTATGGTGTGTAGAACCATATTGTTTCACATAGGTTCTTAAATGTTATCCTTATACTAAGATATAAATATTTCATTTACCTTATAAACATGACCCAAATATCTGTAGATACCTTTTTAAAACTATGTGTGGCTTAATTATTTTTCTCTCAAGATATTTAATGACATAAATATTTTGTATCTCGGTGTTATCCATGAATTTTAATTCCATTAAAACTCTCCAAGTGTATGGTATCCTTATTATTGTCATTTTTTCCTCACTGTCCATACACTGTTACACCATATAAATAAACCAGATCATCAATCATGGGTATATCTAAAGTGCTTCTTTTATGTCTTGTTCTTATACTAGTATGGAAGTACCATTTTTAAGAACTAGGTTTGTCTTGATTTCATGTCAAACATGACATGTAGTGATCTTGTGATCACATATCTGAGACCCATCCCCATATTCATCTTTCATTCAATTATCCCTACCACAACCCTAGAATATGGGTCATCAATTTAGAAATATTATTATTATATTATCCCTATCCTAGGATAAAAAAAACTTATACTGAGATTCTACTCATGGGAAAAAAAATTCTTGAGTTGAGATTATCCTCTTAGAAAAATAATATGCTTGAGTTGAGAATATTCTTATAAAAAACTAGAAAAGAAATATTTTTAGATTAAATACCTTGAAACTTGAAAATCCTAGAGTTTAGTTTCTCCTCTTATGCAACCAAGAAAAATCATTAAGTGAAGAACCAAATTTTAGTAATATATGCACCTTGAGTTAGGGATCTACTCTTAATATTTAATATCCATGAGTTAATATTGTACTATTAGGAATAAAAAATCCTTGATTCGAAATACTATACCACTTGGAAACCCAGAATAATTGGTTTGTATTTGACCTCCTAGAAATTAAAAAATATTTGAGTTAATATTATCTTTTTATAATAAAAATAATTGATGATTTAACTCCAGAATCCCATCAAATGTTTAAGCAATACAAAAAAGAGTACCATAATACCTTAGAATTATAATTTTTTATTTGAATATAAATAAATTATGATGGTGTAATTGTCTTAGTGATGATAAATTTTCATCACACATAACACTGTGGGAGCCGTTAAGTGGTCCATACTCAAAGATCACTGTTTGAGTTTGGAAAAAAAGTGTATTCATGCATTAAGGATAGAAAAAGATGATCGGTATATACCGTATTACTTATCAACCTCAAATGAATAATGATTCATAAAATATTTTTCCCATACTGGTGACATGGTGGTGAGAATCTCCTATTATGAGTAAGCCATATATTTCTTTAATTGTTAAAAAAAGGTTATCAAAACCACAACACTCATTTTTTTAGAATATTTAGGAAACTTTTAGGCTTTATAGAGTACATTTGTTCGATAAAATAAATATCCATTTGAGGATTTTTATTCTTAGAGGTCAATTTGATATCTCATGGAGACAAAATAAACACACAAATTATAAGTTATTTCTATGATCAGATGGGATTCTTTCAAAAATTACTGATGTTTATCTCCCATGTGTAAATTATAACAACCATAAAAGATTTTTGTAGAGAATGATTATAAATTTTAGGAAGGATAGCCCACTTGGTTATAATAAATGAATTATATGGCTTTGTTTTTTTAGTCATGGAATATAATTTCTATGTATTGGTTTGAAATTTATGTTCACTACTGGAAAACTAACCTTTACCAACGGTTTGGAACCGTTTGTATAGGCCTCCAAACCGTTGGTATAGCCTATACCAACGGTTTGGAGAACCGTAGCCAAGTAAGCCATTGGGATAGGTCTATACCAACAGTTTTCCAAAAACCGTTGGTATAGACCTATACCAACGGATTTGGAAACCATTGGTATAGGTAATATGAAATCTATACCAACGGTAATGGAACCGTTGGTATATAAATTCCAAAAATATAACATCCGCTAGGATTTGATCCCAGGACCCCTCGTTTATCATTGAACGACTCAACCACTAACCTAACATGACTTTTGTGATCATAATTACATAAATATATATATGTATTCTCATAAATATTTTAAATTTTGATTTATATAATGTTCTCGGTACGAAGGTCCGATAAAAAATGAAAGTACCTATACCAACGGTTTGAACAACCGTTGGTATAGGTCTATACTAACGGTTTTAACAACCGTTGGTATAGGTATTTGTTTGTGATTTTCATTCTATGGTGGTTGTTGAATTTTTGGGCCACTTTCCCAACGGTTTGGCCAAACGGTTGGGATAGGTCTACCTTTCCCAACGGTTTGGCGAAACGGTTGGGATAGGTCTACCTTTCCCAACGGTTTGGCGAAACGGTTGGGAAAAGTGGCATATTTGGGGGGCCTTTCCCAACGGTTTGGCGAAACGGTTGGGAAAAGTGGCCAATTTGGGGGGCCTTTCCCAACGGTTTGGCCAAACCGTTGGGAAAAGTGGCCAATTTGGGGGCCATTCCCAACGGTTTGGCCAAACCGTTGGGAAAGGGGACCTATACCAATGGTTTTTGCAAACCGTTGGTATAGAAGCATTGGGAAAGATCTAATTTCCAGTAGTGGTTGTCAACTCACCATTTACAGACTATCCATAGAGTTCCTATATGACCTCTTGATTTTTATGTAGTTGAAAATTAATTTATGACATTGTAGAAGAATTAATAGGTGTTTTTATAACACTTTAAAGGTTTTATAGACCTTTTGGAATCATATGTGGTGATACCTTCTGACAATGAGTCTTTTTTTTTCAAATCATTCATTATTTTGGCATGAATATAGACATGATTCACAGTAATTAAAATGTTATATGGCTGTGTCGCCTTTTGTTAAGTGGTGGTGGGATTCTTATATGTTCGTTAATATTTTTATGTAGAGATTCTTTATTATATCGTAGATTATATTATTATGTGCAGTTTTCTATAATTAATAAACCTAACACACCGTCTAAATAAACACTAATATTTTCGCAGGCGAATTTTTTTAGAAATATCATTATTTATACGAAAATTATTTATAATAAGTTATTTTGAAAGTAATTATATTATTTGAACATGAAATCCATGTTTGAAGTGGGATGAAACCCATTGTGTAAATATTTTAGGGTAATGTCTCTATCACATTAAAAATCACAATCTATTTCACATAATACCTTTGTGAAGTTCCCTTCCTCTCCCATGTTAATCCTTCATAGAGGACTATTCACCAAGTAAAATTTACATGGTGTCTATACCTAAACCACCATACCACTTGGGGAACCCATATGATTTCATAAAATAAATCCCATGATTTTTTTTCTTTCTATACTATATGTTACCCTCTTTCCAATGGTCCATCTTTGCATAATATTTTACCTATGGTAGCCCACTTCACAAATGATTCATTTTATAGGTATCCATGCCTCCATCTTTTAGAACCCATCATTTTTCATTAACCATGTTTTTAATGGGAAACTATAATCTTTTATTACATGTTTTGTTCCTTAAAAACATCCACAAATATATAATATTGGGTGTAGGTATCTCCTTTAATGAAATATTAATTTTATTAATGTTAAACCTTTATTTTCCAGAAAAAATTTCTCCATCATGAACCAAATCGTTTATAGGAGTATAAAATATTATTAAATATATATCCCCTTTAAAAATTTAAACAACTATATAATATTAGGTATGAGGTACACACTTTTTTAAACTATTTATCATATATACAATAGATTCATAATCCCTACGAAATCCTACTTTGAGTAGAGTTCCTCTTCTTTGTTTCCAAAACAACTTAAGTAGAGATCACCATCCTAGATTCCCAAAATACCTTGATTTGAGATCCTATTATTGGTTTCAAAAAATTAATTGAGTTGATATACTCTTACTAGTTCCAAAATAAATATTCTTTCATGGACCTTATCTTTGTTTCCCAAAATTCTTTGAGTCAAGGTACTCTTCTTGGATCCCTAAAATACATTAGGTTAAGATAATCCTTATGGAATCCCTAAAACACCTCATGTCAATATTTTTTTCTTGTTTACCTTAAATGTATTCAACTAGATCATATATTAAATTAATTTACCAAGTTATTATTTATCATAAGTACCACAAAAAACTATTTCATGGTACCTTTCACCTTGAAGTCCACTTCGCATTAATTTTGAACAACATAGAAGTTGTCATAAGTGCTTAAAGTAAAAAAATAAAACCCTTGGTCAATGATGTATGACCTTTAAAGGAACCACTATGGTTCTTTTTATATAAAATTACTCTATATGTACTTCTATGTAAAATGGAATTGAACTACATGGGTTTTAATTCCTTTTTCAAGGCTTCAATGTGATCCCCTTTTATGGACCCATTCATAACTCTACAACACCTCTATCCACTTTTCAAAGGATTCTATGCCTCCTAGGATAGATATAAATTCCAAGATGAAACTTTATGTTTATTTTATCTATATAGACACCAAATACATATATCAAATGAATGACAGTATAATTCCCATGTAATATGTCCCTATACATTCATGTTTTCAGGTAACCAATTTCCTCAAAAGGTGATCAATATTGTTAATGGGAAGTATATCATTAACATATATTAATTTTATAGTATTTTTTTAAGCTAATAAAAAACCCCATTGTGGTAAAAGTTGACCTAACATCACCTCATTTGACAAAAGATGTCATTGTCACCACCCCATGTTTTCTGGGAGGTCACCTTCCTTTGTATAGTGGGAGAGTCATGTAACACCCAATATAACCAAAATGGGTCCATGATAAATGAAATAATTAGAAACAATACAATCCCAAACACATATTATTTGGATCTAAATTTAAATATAGATATAATAAAAAAACATACTCTAAAATTTTGAATCTTTTGGTTACCACATGAAGTTTTCATTTTTAGTTTCTAATATAATTCACTTTATGTGATCTAAAATTTTAGATGACATAAATAATACATAAAATAATTTATTTAAACCAATGTAACACAATCCTTACTTAAAATACTTCATTTTTTTCGTATCCATGTTATTATGTTAATTTTTATTATCATTATTTCTTTGTAATTTATATTTTTATGTATAGAATCTTTAGCATTCATGTCTATAAAAACATTCAACCCAACCAATAATGAAACCACTCAAACAGGTTTGTATAACAGAGTAACTGAGAAAAGTTGGCTACTAATTTTAATTAATTTATAAAATTATTCAGTTATATGGTCATTAAAGAATGCACAATGTAGAAATATTATTACAATGTATGGAACTTTATTAATATTTATATAGAGGATAATGATATTGTATAAATATACGTTGAAATATTGGTTTTATACATGAAATATCCCTCATATAATTCTATAATTTTATTTACCTATCATCCATATGATCCATTTATTTCCACAATTAAGTTTGAAAATATATTAATCTCTTATACATAAACTTGTGGTTCGATGGATCTATTAAAATATTATTTATTTTTCTAACACCTATACCCAAATAACCTATACAAAAAATGAAAATGTGTGCTATAAGAATTCAGGCTTACCTTTGTACAACCCAGGGGTTATCAACTTGTTTATAGGATCTAAAACAATTTTGGGGTGACTATTCCCTAAGGATGTTAAACTCATGGGTTATATTAGAATCTAAGAAAAAAATTTCATGCCCCATCCATATAATAGACATCCCAAGAACCTGTAGGTATAAAGAGGGATCCAAGAGGGTCCCCACAATCATGAATGTAATATCAATAAACATTATATGTGATATATCAAATTAATAGATCTAAAAAAGGAAATATACCTTGAATGTATCATAAAAATATATCAATTTTGGGAACATTTGAAAGTTTATATATATATATATATATAATAACTACATGAAATTAAACAATAATGGTATATTCACTTACTCAAAAAAATCCACCTTATAAAATCCTTATCCTCCATAACCATCTAGATATAAACTGTGTGTCTATATCAAAGAGATACCTTCTTAATGAATGAAAACATAAATTTAAACCAATATACATTGAGATTAATGCCATGAATATAGGTAGGGGAGTCCAATACTATTATAGGATTCCCTAAACCCCATTAACACACTGAGTATTGTTGTGACTAAATAATAATGCACAAAAAACAAAAAAGAATCAAAATTAATGCCTTTTCAGAACACGCATCCATAAATATATTACAATATGTATATAAAATCATATATGATAGGTTATCATGTGATAAACAGGACACAACAACACCTTAACCCACATAATTTATCAAGTTCCAATAATACAATTGTCTTAGTCTAATTATGATCCATAATCATACCTTATCTGTAACAACCCAAACGTTAATCAATGGAATTTATCCCTTTTTATAATTATGTTATATTGTATAAATAAAATAAAATCCCATAGAGACCACAATAAAAACATTATAAATGAATAATGAATTAAACAATAGGTTTTTTTAAAATTAAGGAACTTGAACTGATAGAATAGTAACTTAACCTTTAAAATTGTAACATGAGCTTTAGGAATAGTAAACCATCCAATAAAATAGTAACCTAAACGTAGAGAGTATAAATAAAATTTGAGTATCTTATGAATGAAATAATAATATCTTTATATCATGAAATAATTAAATAAATATTTTAAAAATGATAAATTAAATTTTGGTATTTATATATGTCAAAAATATTTATTTATAATTTTATAATTAATATAGTGATTTGAAAAAAAATTAATTTCATTTATTCAACATATAAATTAAGACTGTTTTTTCTTATAATTATATTATTATTTTAGGATACCTTAGTTAATTTCTGATTGTTTTTTAAAATCATTTATAATTTCAGATTTATTATTTATCAAATAAATGATAATTTAAATTAAAAATTAAATTTATCATATTTCGAAAATTATTTTTATAAAATGGAGTTCATTTTTGAATTTTACATATTGAAAAATGTTTAGGCTAGATTTTTGGGATATTTATAACATACTTGAATTCTTGGTGAGTAATGAAATTTGATAATTTACGACATAATCCAAATACATGAAATTTTGAGTCATAGATGATGAATGGCTAATGTAAGCCCAAAATATTGAACTTTGGTTAATTGTTTTTAATATATTTAGTGATAAAGTTCAAAATAATCCCATTATTGTGACAAAATAATAAACTAATGAATAAAATAATGAGAAAACATCCCCTCCTCCCCTACAAATACCAACCCTCACCACATTTTCTCCTAACACATATAAATCCTTTAATATTTTCATAATTCTACCCAATATTCTTCCCAATATCCTCCCTCAGATCCAAGATCCCTTAGCCTCATCAAAATACCAAACTTTGTTCCCTAAGGAGGTTCTCAAGGAAGAGAAATCCAAGTGGTAAAATCCTCTTTCTTTTCTTTTAATTTCTTTTCGATTTCATTTCTTTTAATTTCATATCATAACATCCAATTATCCAACTGGCACGATAACTCCAGTATCTTTTCTATATTATAATTTAATTATTTTAATGGAATAATTCATCTTCAAATATCTTTCCTTCTTCCATTTATTATAAAAAATTAAAATATTGTCTATGGTATGTTGATTTACCGCCACCGTAGGAGATGGATTTTAATTTTTCACTACTGCCTAAAAGGATGGACATAAAACCATTATAATGGATTCAAAAGATTTTCATATTTAGGTCAGATATTTTTTTTATGTTTTTTAACTAATATGTATTCAAAATATTAAATAATAAAACAAAATGAGTTCATTTTGATCAAAAACTGCCAAATTATTCTAAACAATTATAATTAACATTATATATAATGATTCATCCTCATATCTAGAATCAAAATAATATATAATACCTTTTAAAATTATTCAAAAACATTAATAACATATATTCTCAATTAAAGAAAATTATTCCAATTTTACATAGTCTTCCATACATGTATACGAGTGAACCAATCATGAAAACCAAGAAAATGAACACTATCAAATGATGAAATTAAACTCTATAACCCATCAAAAAGGACATAAATGAACATAATAAAAATATAATAAATCGAATAAAGGAATAATATGTTATCTATTTTTTAATTAATGAATTTAATTTGATTATCCTAGATAATAAAGAGAAGAAATCATTCCAATGGAAGGTAAGAGGATACTTGTACCCACCTCTCATTATTTGGGTTTTCCCTCTTTCACTCCATTTTTAGTATGGATATTCTTTTATTATCCCATAAATATAATTTATTTTACCTTAAATATTCTTTTCAAGGATATACATGTTTTCAATCTTGTAGTATGATAAATGAATTTATTTTTCTAAAAGAACTATTCTTAAAAAAACACATCTTTTACTTATCTTGATATTGTTTCTTCTTCAATCTAGATTGATACCAAGAATATTATTACCTTTTTATATTATTAATTCCAAATTTTATGAATGTATGCTTTATTAAATAAAAACAATTTATTTACATGGGTTATTTTATGTACAATATTTATATACTTTCAATGTGGAATACATAATAATGTAAATGTTTTGATGTTACTGGTGCGCCAAAAATTATATAGCTCTCCATTTCATTGAAAATGTGATGTATCTCATTAGAAAACGTTATATGTGTGTGAAATTGATGAAATATTTGTTAAAAATAAGTGTGGTAGTTAACCACTAAGACATGATGTTTTTTTTATGCATTTCCACATTCCGTGCCTTTATCTAATTATTCCTCTCATGATTGTGATGAGGATGTTATGATGATGATTATGCTCACCGCATGTTATTCTGATCCATTTTATTATATATCCTTTTATTGGACTATTATATGAACCCTTTCTTGATGTATATACTCAAGTTATTTCTTGTACTAAGAATAATATAATGGATACTAAGAATCTATAGAAGAATGAACTAAATAAATGTTTATGTATTATTATGTAAAATTTATGTATGATCCTTGTTTTCCCAAGATACTAAACCTTTGTATCCTAGTTGTGTAATGTTTTTATTTTTTTATATTTAAAATTATGTAATAATCATGTAAGTAAATATGGGTATCAATAGTTTGTATCAGATAATGGTTTTGTAAATTTGAGAATTAGGATTAGAGAACCTTAGTGGAAACCCCAAGTATAAGACTAATTATAATCAAACACCCAATAATCTTTGTTTCAGAAAATCATAAACATAGGGATCCCACAAGCTATTACTTCATAATTAATTGAAAATTTTAATAAATTATTTATGACTTGTAAATTATTTTTTGTTATAACGTTTTCTATTATAGAAAATGATGGGAACCAAGGGAAACTAGGACAACCCCCCATTGTGAGGGACAATTATGTGATTTCCCCAATGACATACCCAATGCCTTGGGAGGTGGAGTTAAAATTTTTATGGTGATGCTAACCCAATTTCTTAGGCTATGAACAATAACCTAAACAATGGAGAATATCCTTCTTCGCCTAAGAGGGTGATACTAAAAATCGATCCTTTTATATAGCAACAAACACTGATGTTTAGTAGATATTTTGATCTAGTATTCTAGAAATAGTGGATCAACTTAGTGGATAATATCTTTTGTGTGATTATCTGTTATGATATGGGGAATGTTAGTCTAGTTATTTATTGTCAATATAGATATTTCTACCAATGGTGGTAATTGAATAAGAACACCAATGTGAAGGAATAAGTTGAAGAGATGGAGAGGGAAAACATTAAGATAGTGTTTCGAGCAAATTATTTCCCTTGAAATATTCATACAAATATAAAAGGATAATAAATAGAGATATAGAAAAAGTAAGTTGAATCTATCATGTCCTATGAAGAAAATTTCACAAGGCTATCATGGTATGCTTCAGTTTAAGTTATCAAAAGTGATAGAAAATTTGATTGATTCTTTAGTGGGTTAAATCCAAAACATTGAAAGGATCTAGTAATTTTATAATATTGGAGTTATGAAGATGTTTTTAGATGTGATATTAAAGTGGATATGACATTTAGATAATGGTACCAAGGATCATGTGGTAAGAAATTAATGATAGAGTTTCAAGGTGGAAGATCTCATGACAAAGGTTGGAAGAAATATCAACAACTCACATGTTAAAATTATGGGAAGAAGCATCATGAGAACTGCCTCAAAGGGAAGAAGAAATTATATAATTATGGTAGAGGAGGACATCAAACTCATGAATTTCAAAGACATATAATGAATATAGTTGATATAATGGAGGAAAGGAGAGAACCACCTATGGTCCAATACTACAGCTGTAGGGAGAAAGGGCACTTTGAAAGCTAATACACTAAACTCGAGTCCTTGAGGATAATAAAAACCATGAGACACCAAATACATAAGATCAAGGTAATGATTATTCCATAAATAATGCTAAAATGGAGAAAGAAAATGAAGTTATACAAGGTACACTTTCTATTCAGTCAAGAATGGAAAATGTCTTATTTGATTCTGGCTCTACGCATTCCTTTATATCGTGAAAGTTTTCTAGAATTGTTGAATTGGTTCCCCGAAACCCTGAAGTAGAAATATCTATAAAAATTCATAGTGGTGCGATAATTTCAAACCAAGTGTTGGAATATTAACTTATTAGAATATGTGGGAGGATTCTTCCAGAGAATATCATGATACTTCCCTTGGTGGAATTCGATGCTATACTGAGGATGGATTGTCTCTCATTATATAAAGAAAAAATCAACTATCATGAAAAGGAAATATTTTTCTATATTTAGAACCATCCCATTATCGCCTATAAATTCAAGGAAGATCATGAATCTCTTTCGGGGAATATATCAATGGTATGGGTGTTGATACCCCATGAAGATGCATACCTCGCTCAAATGGTTGAGTCAAAGGAAGGTATCAACCTAAGAGAAATTCCCATTGTAAGGGAATGCAATGATATATTTTTTAAAGAATTACCCAAACATCACCAATATTATGAGGTATATTTCTCAATAGAACAAATAGGAAGAGCTACTACTCTCTCAAAATTTCCCTATAGGATGGCCAAGATTGAACTGGAGGAGTAAAAGAAGCAGCTGGAAGAGAATTTAGACCAAGGGTTCATACACCCTAATACATCACCTTGGGGTGTACCGATCCTCTTTGTCAAGAAAAATGATTGATCAATGTGATAGTTTATTGGTTTTCAATAACTCAACAAGATCACCATAAATAACAAGTATCATCTTACAAGTATTGATGACTTGTTTGATCAACTATGAGGAGCTTAGTACGTTCCCAAAGGTGAATCACTGTTTTGGATCTAATGGTGAAGAATTAAGATATTCAAAAGAATTTGTTTTGTTCAAGGTATGGGCACTATGAGTTTCTAGTAATGACCTTAGAATATAATAATTCCCTTGAAATATTCACGGATTAGATTAATTTTGTGTTTAGAAACTACATTGAAAACTTTGTGGTGGTGTTTATCGATGATATTATAATTTAATCCAAGTAAAAGGGGGATCATGAAGCACATCTAAGGATTCTACTGGAGACATTAAGTAAGGAGAAATTGTATACTAAATTAAAAAATTGTGATTTATGTATGCAGTAATTCAAATTATTGAGACATGTGATCTCAAGTGAGGGAATTTATATAGACCCCTAAAAAAAGACACCATTTTAAAATGGACTAGATCCACTAGTGTCACATAAATCGGAAGTTTTCATAGATTAGAGAGGTACTATTGATGTTTTTTGAGTAATTTCTCATGATTGTCTATCCCACTAACTATGTTATCAAGGAATGGGGTAAAGTATGTGTGGATGGAATAATGTGAAGAAATATTTGAGGAGATAATTAAAAGGTTGATCATTGCACATGTACTCACATTACCAACAAGTGGATAATGTTTTGTGATATAAAGCGATGCTTTAGAGAAATCCTAGGGTTGTGTACTCCGGATGTATGATAAATTGATAGCCTATACCCCACAGTAGTTGATGATTCATGAGATGAACTACCCAACACATGAACTGGAGCTACCGGATGTAATTTTTCCCTGAAAATATGGAAAAACTACCTTTATGGTGAGAAGTGTGACCTATATACCGATCAAAAGAGTCTAAATTATGTATTCACACAAAAGGATCTAAACATGCATCAAATGAGATGGTTATAGTTAATCAGTGAATAAAATTTCTCTATTCACTATCATCCAAGGAAGGAGAAGAAGTTGGATAATGCTCTTAGAAGAAAAGAACCTGCTACTCTATCTATGATGTAGATTGAGAAAGAACATATCATCTTAGATATGAATATTATTGATTTAGTAATCATAATGGCAGGGAATACATCCCACCATTCCCAAATTATTTCCCATCCATCTATCCAAGAGAAGATTAAGTAGGCATCAAGGGATGCCCCAAAGTTACAAAAGAAGGTGAATTAAGTAAAGGAAGGGAAGATATAAGAGTTCTATACTGATGATGATGGTGCCATTCGGTTTGGAATGAGGATTTCTGTGACTTAATAACCTGGGATAAAGAAGAAGGTATTGGATGATGCATGTAGATCAAAATTCTCTATCAATCTTGGGAGTACCAATATATACCATGATATTTGAGAACAATTCTGTTCGGATAACATGAATAAAGAGATGGTGAAATATTTATCAAGGTGCTTGATATGTCAGAATGTTAAAAAAAGTGATATAAGTACAAATGGATGAGGAAACCCTTACCTATACCTATCTGGAAATGAGAAAATTTCACCATAGAATTCATCACAGGTCTCCTGAAGACATCCAATGGAAACAATTCAATATGGGTTATGGTTTACTGACTCACCATGAATATGCACATTATCAAAATTTAGAAAAATTTCTTTGTTGAATGGCTTTTAAAGATATGTGTGAAGGGATTAGTGAGGTTGCACGAGGTTCCTATTTCAATATTCTTTGATCATGATCCATGTTCGACATCTTAATTCTGGAGAAGTATTTAACATGATTTGAGTACGAAATTGAATTTAATCATGGCCTACCACCCCAAAATTGATGGCCTATCTAAAAAGACTATTCATATGTTTGAATACATGCAATGATATTGATAAATGAAATTGAAATATTGATGGGGTCAGCATCTCCCATTGGTTGAGTTCTCATAAAATAATAGCTTTCACTAGAGTATTCAGATGGCTCCATATAAAGCACTATATGGAAATCAATGTAAAACTCCAACATGTTGGGATGTAGTTAGAAAATAAAAGATACTCTTTCATGATCTTATGAAAGAGATGATTGAGAAGGTAAAACCATCCAGCATCACATAAAAGAAACTCAGATTTGAGAAAAAAGATACACTGATAACTGTTAAAGGGACTCATAGTTCGATATTAGAGATAAATTCTTTCTTCAAATATAATCATAGAATAGATTCATGTGGTTCATAAAGAAAGGTAAGCTTATCCTGAGGTACATTGACCCCTTTGTGATCCTTGATCGCATAGATACTATGGCTTGTTGGATTTCACTTCCACCAAGTATGGATCAAATTCAGGAAATGGTCCATTTATCTCATGATAATGTACATACCATACCCCTCACATGCACTAAAATAGATGGTGGTATAACTAGAAAATGCTCTCTATTATGGGGACAAATTGGTAAAGATTCTAGATTTGAGAGATAAGGTTCTATTCAAAAAGAAAAAAAGTGGGGAAGAATATAACGACCCAAACATTTATAAATGTAATTTCTCCATTATTATTTTTTCATATAGTATAAATTTTCCTAAAATCCCATAGATACCACAATAAAATTTTTATAAATTATGAATGAATGAAATAATAGGCTTTTTCATAAATTAAGTAACCTATTCCGATGGATAAGTAACATGATCTTTGGAATTATAACATGACCTTTAAGAATAGTAATCCATCCAGTAGAATAGTAACTTAACCTCTAAAAGTATAAATAAAATATTAGAATCTTATAAATTAAAATATAATATATTTATATCATGAAATATGTAAATAAATATTTTGAAAAACATAAATTAAGTATTAGTATTTTTATAAGGCATAAATATTTATTTAAAATTTTATAATTAATATAAGGATTTAATATACAATTTATTTTCATAAAATACACTCATAAATTAATTTTTCTTTGTCTTGTGATTGTAAAATAATTTTGGTAGATCTTAGTTATTTTCTTAAAGTGTCATAAAATGAGTTATAATTTTAAAATTAGTCTTTTTCAAATAAATACAAATTTTAATTAGAAATAATATTTCTAATATTTATAAAATTATTTTCATAAAAAGGAGTTTTTTTTAATTCTACATGTAGATAAATTTTTAGGGTGAATTTTTGGTGAATAGTGAAATTTGATAATTTATAATATAAGAAAAATAGCTGAATTTTTGAGTCATAGATTATGTATGGATGATGTAATCCCATAATCTCAAATTATACTTCATTATTTTAATATAATTTGTGTTACGTTTCAAACTATTCATATTCTTGAGCCAAAATAATAAACTAATGAATATAATAATGAGAAAACATCCCTCTCCTCCCCTATAAATACCACCCCTCACCACCTATTATCCTCACACCTCTAAAGCCTTGGAGCTTATCCTCATTCCAAAAAGTATTCTTCTCAATCCAATCCCCCACATCCCAAATCAAGTGGTCTCATCAAAATACCAAAATCTTTTCCCAAAGGAGGTTATTAAGGAGTTGAAATCCACGTGGTGAAATCTTATTTCTTTTATTTTAATTTATTTCAAATTTATTTTCTTTTCTTATGCTCACCTAACCTCCAATTATCTAATTGGAATGATAAATACAGTATATTTTACTTACTAGAATGATTTTATGTTAAGGGAATAATTTATCTTCAAATATCTTCCCCCTTTTCCCTTTATTCTAAAAATGAAAATATTGTTTGTGGTGTGACGATTTATCGCCAACATAGACAATGCATTTTCATTTTTAATTTACATATTTAAGGCTTGTAAAAAACCATTATAATGGATGAAATATATTTTAAAATTTACGTTATAACATTTTTATTTTTTGTAACTAACATATATACAAAATATTAAATAATAAACCAAAACAAGTTTTTTGTGATTGAAAACCGTAAATATTAATCTTTATGATTTTCATTAACATTATATCTAATGATTCATTTTCATGTTAGGAAAAATACTATATAAAAACATTTAATATTATGGATGATTATTAAAAACATATAATGTAAATACTGAAAATTTATTCTCATTTTATATGATCTTCCATACATGTGTACAAGTGAACCGATCAAGAAAAAAAGAAAATTAAAACTCTCAAATAACGAAATTTAACTCTATAACACATCACAAAGTACCTAAATTAATATTATAAAACAATAATAAATCAAATACATGTATAATAGTTTTTTATTTTTTAATTAAATAATTTAATTTTATTATCTATGATATTAAAGAGAAAAATGTGTTCAGACATAAGGAAATAGTTTTCTCAACCCCAACTCTCTTTCTTTGGGTTTCCCCCTTTTAATAAAATTTCAGTATGGATATTCCTTTATTGTTTCATACATATTATTTATTTCATGCTCCCTTCTCTTTTAGGTGATATTCATGTTTCCAATCTATTTTTACAAAAAATAAAATATTTTTCCAGAAAAAAACACTTATTTCAAAAAACCCATCTTTCACTTCTCTTGGGCTTATTTTTTCTTCAATAAAGATTAACACCCATCGTATTATTTGATTTTTATTTTGGGAAATCCAGTGTTTATTAAATTATTATTTTTGAAATTAAACCCACTCCTTTACATGGGTTTTTATATGTCAAATATTGATATACATTCTATTTGTCATGCATAATAATGTAAATGTTATGATGTGATGGGTGTGCCCGGAATTATATAGCACATGTAAATTATATGATGTGATGGGTGTGACCATAATTATATAGAGATCCAAACCATTCTATAGTGTGATGAATTTCTTAAGGAAAAGTAAAATATGCGTGAACATGATTCCAGATTTGTTCACAACTATGTCAGGTGGTTTACCACTAAGACATGACGTTTTATTGATATGCATTTCCACATTCCATGCCTTTGTATAATGCTTCATATCATGACTGTGATTATGATATTATGATGATTATTATACTCACCCCATGTTATATCGATCCATTTTATTATATATCCTTTTACTATGCTTTTATCTCACCCCTTTATTGATTTATATCCTCAAGTGATTCCATTTACAAAGGAGAATATGAGGTACACTAAGAAGTTAGGGAAGAAGGAATTAAATAAATGTTTATGTTTTATTATGAAAAAGTTATGTATGGTCATAGTTTTCCTATGATGCTAAACCTTTGGATCGTGTTTGTGTAACTCTTTTATTTTTTTCTCTCTTTGAAATGATGCAATAATCATGAATGAAAAGTAGGGTCACTATATCATCTCTCAGTATGGGGTTTTCAATCCGAGTCTCAACCACTTCCCTTTAACTCATGGTAATGTCTAGTACAAATTTATGATATGATTTACAATATCATACATCCATCCAATCACTTAGGGAATGGTCCCATATTACTTTGTGACCACCACCTTGTCATATAGGGTCAGATCCCACATGACATATAGACCTCCAACCTATCACTTATGGTGAGATCCCACATCAAATCATTACCACCACCAAATCACTCTAGGTGAGGTCCCACATCGAATATCAACCACCACCCTATTACTCAAGGTTTAGTTCCATGTTATTTCTTGAGCACCACCCTATTAGTCAATATGAGGTCTTATATCCCATCTCAACTGGCACCCTATCACACTTAGGTTGAGGTCCCACATCACATATAAACTTCAACCCTAAAACTCAAGTTGAGGATCCAAATCACATATCAAAAAACACACTATCAGTTAAGGATAGGTATCACATTGCATCTCAAATATCACTCTACTACTCATAGTGAGGTCTCATATCTATCCATGACTACATATCTTTATAGAGATACAAGAATAAAAAAATAATCAAGTAATGTTATGAATTAAACCACTAAAAAAATAGAAGATTCAAATCCTAAACACAATAATGATAACCTATAAGATTATCTAGATCCAAAATATCTAGGATTCTTATAATTTATATTCTAATTTACCAAAAACCTTTATAATTAAAGGATTTATTAATGAAAACTACATTCCAAACCACAAGGTCCTAAATCCTTAATAGAGCTCCAATAACTGACTTTAGTCCTAATTTACCTAAGAGGAAAACTCTAAAGTACTTCTTGGTACCATGAGTGATTCCATCAAACAAAATTCATTTTACCTACTTCTATACTCATTGGGGGTCAAATACATCAATTGTGACCAACTCAGATACATAGAGAGTATAATAATAACATTACCTAGCTTGCTCAATCTATTACATACAATATAGTTGATAAAAATACATATAAAATAAATAACATGGTAAATAATTCCCATGATTTAATGAATCATCGTGTAATTAGGGAAAAATTATAAACAGTTATAATTAATAAGCACAAAAAATACAAAAGGTTTAGAATGAAAATTCCCCCAAGGTCAAAAATACCAAAAAATACCTCAATCCATGACCTTTCATATTCCCTAAAAATCATGTCAAAATTATACACATAATATATTTATAAAATTCATCTAATTCTATACTACTCATTCCATACCCTTTTACAATATCCCAATTAAATCTTCTTTATTAAACCCAACATTTGTTTTAAAATAACATTTCAATATTATAACTAGAAATACTCACATTCACCTTGAAATTCCATTTTAACCATTTAATTTTGGAAACCATTTTTCCTGAAAATAAAATTTTAAAACATACATTCAAAAATGAAAATTCATTTCCATTGATAATCAAAATCATGACACTAAAAAATTCACAAAGCTGGCCTCCAACACTCATTCAACCAAGGTGACATAAAGGACCATAAAACATGATATTTTGTACATGTGGATTGTTAGGTTGACATGATCCAATCATAATTTATGGGTCAAGATCACACAAGTCAATAAAACATTCTAGATGAATAATAATAATGGTCAAACTAAAACATAGAATCACAAAAAGATAATGAGACATAGTAATGTAAGGGGAACCAACCACATTTAGAGTTATTTCCCATTAAGAAAAGCTCAACCATCAACATTAAATAAGATAAATTTATTATTATCCCTCTACACAAGTCACGAAATCCTATAACACAAATTCTTATCAATTATAAATCCATTATAAATCAATTTTAAATAATTAAAACAATAAATAATCATTATTTCTATATTAATGACCTAGGGGATAATCAAGAAACAATCATCCATAATATTCATAAAATTTTAAGGAAATCCAAAAACAATTCAGGCGATGATATACCTCATATAATCTAAATAAAAATAATTCATTCATCATTATATGATATATAATAGAAAAACATTACTAAAGCTCTATCACATCTACATAACTACACCATATCCTGGTGGAATTGTCACTCCAACCCAATTCTAGAGACAACACAATCATGGACTAAATGGGATGAAAATAAGCAAGGAAATTGGTATAATTCATACCTTAAATGATGTGATAGACCAATTTTAAATTCCATGAGTCAAGGAGGATGGAAGGGAGAATAGGAAGGGAAAATGGGTTACATCTCCTTATTTTCATGTCAAAAAATGAAGATCAGTGATGGGATCTTCCTATTTATAAACCCAAAAGGCCAAAATATCATTATCCTCCCAGATTCCAGTCCATAATACCAACTTTTTGGGAATTTCTATATCCCCTATGTATATACCCATGCATATCAACTTCTGTGTATCAACTATAAAATATTAACTAGACCAACCATACCAAACCTTATGTATCAAATACTTTACCATTTTACACCCTTTTATATTATTGTAACCCATTTATATCATAAGATAAATATTGGTAACCCTTATATATCATTAGTTAAACCTTTACATATAATAGATACAACCCTTAAATAAGAAAATTGATAAGTCTAATAACCATTAAATTTCTTCAAGGGAACCCGTAAATGTTAGGGACACTGTCTATTATCATTTATAACATATTAGTGTAACCATTAAGTATTATTCAATTCAAACATTACATATTTAAATTAATAATTTCATGGTCTATTGACATAAAAAAGTTACGCTTACGTATCATAAGGCTAAACCTTATATATTACAAGGTATTTCAATGATTATCCAAAATCACAATCATTAAGGTTTAGGAAATCCTTAGGTATTTAGTTTGGTACATTTATGAATGCAATATATACCCAATATATATATTATAGGGAGAAATTTAAACAACATAGAGTTAATACATATATACAACTTTTTTCTGTTAGAAAACATTAAATATAACAACCCTCACACATCAAGTTATTTACCCACATGTTCAAAAGGTAATATAGTTGAACACTTAAAAAATTACATGATGGGATAATTATACACATGTATAAGGACCTTTATGCCTCATGAAAAAAATATTTTATTTTAAACCATTGGACCATTAAGTATTGAGGACCCCACCCTTAAAAATGAAATTTAAACTTATGTTACGGAAAAAAAATATACACTTAAAAAAAATTCCCAATTTCACACCAACCATCTCCAAAAGCATAAAAATTATAATGGGTAAATAATTTAAACCAAATACACCTCCAACCATCCACCGTATATCTAATTATAGCCCTGATCTAAGGAAAACTTCTATTAATCAATTCTCATATTACACAAGCACCATTAACACATAAACATGGCCTAATGATACATAGTAGATCCAAGATCCCATTGGAATTAACACTCCTAAAACATCTCACAATACATTTAAAAAATTATAAAAAATATCATTCCTCACTAAGAATCCAAAAATTCAAAAATTCATTTTAAAATTTACCCATAAATTCATGGGTCATTAAAAAATCTCCACTATAATACTTCTCATTCATAAATAGTTGTGGCGGTAAATTAATCATAAATAATGACTCAAATAAAAAATTAATTCACTAATAACTAGATATGTTCCACCTTTACCCACCAAACACACTTCTGATATTCAACTCTATCCACCACCACATAAAATTCCTTGAATGCTAATTTACATTCTCACTAGGGTTCCCATAACACTATTCATGAATGCTATCACATACCTTACATTGTTTCACTCTGAGTAGTCCTTTAACACTCTAAAAACACAATTCCACTCACTCAAGAACCCTGCTCATAACCAATATAGAAACAACACATTCTATATTTACATCCCGAATTTGGTTAACATCCTGAATATCATTCAGATCATGAATGATTAATTTATTGTATTTTATTTCAATTTTCACATCATTAATTTAGTTCTAAGACCCCAAAATTGTTTTGTCAAATGTTTTATGTCAAGGGATACCTTTTTAATCCTTAAATAATTTTCATTTTTCTCATCTTTCTCATTTTCCATCATTTTTTATATCATATAATAAATCATTAAAAACAATAAAATAGTTTATGTATTAGAAGTAATATAAATTATATTATAGAGATCAATGTATTTAAATACTAAAAAAATTATGCATGAACTTTGTGTATCAAAACATCAAGATGGTGTACAACACACCCATAAATTCTAAGACACTAATATTCTAAAAATTGTTTATATTAAGGATTATGGTTCTCACCAACAAAATAAGCAACCCAAACACACTGATTCCTAAAAATGTTGCTTATAACTATTGGAATTTCCTACTAAAACCCAATTCAATCCATCCAAACCAAAGAACCATTGAAACTCATATTTTGAATTTAATCCTAAGATCAAAATATACCCATTGATCATAAAATATACAAATATCCAGAAAGAACCACAAAAATACCTACCAAATTAACAACTCAACTACACATGTGACTCTTGGTTAATAACTATAAACTAAGAAAAAACGCTCTACACATTCATTAGTTAAATTTCCCCTAGTTTAAAAAAAATAATTCATTTCATCCATCCTCACTTGGATATTTACAAAAAAACATGTTGATTCGGAACACAATTTAAAATTTTTCTTCCCTCTTATCCTAACAATTTAATACAATATCCCCCATTTATGTAGGAACTATTTGTTCATTATAACTAGTTGAATCCATTTTTCAAACAACTAAACTCATCTATTTTTTCAATATTCCAACTTACCAGCTAGTGGTTTTAAAAAAATTTAAAAACCAAAATTTTATTTTGTTGGGGATCCTTACTATTTTTGAGAATTTACATTATTTTCTAAATCAAGTTTGAAACATAGTTTCAGTAACCCATTCCTCAAATTTTCTCAAAATTAAAAAAATCATAAACCAATATTAAGTCATGATATCCTAATCCATTTCAGGTAAAACTAATTTACATCTCATGAAATCATGTGATTTTTCTTTTTAAAAACATGATATTTTCAAAAATCCAAACATCTGGGAAATAATTCCCCTATAGAATCTCAAAAAGCATAATTAAAAACCAATTAAACATTCCCATTGAATCTATATTCATAAAATAACCCTTAATAATGAATTTAATAAGGTAAAAAATATATTATAAGTTACTTAAATTAATGATATATCATGATGAACCGATATATCAAAAAAAATGCTTTCCAAATTCATTTGTGTAGTGTCATCAACATGTTATTATCATGATTCATGAATGAGGTCATTGGGTCCCACTAAAACCCTATGGATCTTCTCGATTCTCATTTATCACGCACTAGGATTCTCATATCAGAACCTCCCTCACCATAAAGTTCCTAGTCAGAACATTTTACATACCATGGAAACATGGATTTCATATAAATTCATGTTAGAGAGTCATGATTTCAATCAACCTATCTAGTCATTAAAATCTATTTCCAACTATAAATGAAATTGTACCACAAAAAAATGATTTTACAAAATCTGTAACAGCCTATCCCCAATCATATAAATAGAAACCAACTAGGGGAATTATTTTAAATCATGTGTGCCTCCTAATAATTAAGAGGTGGTTGAATAATGGAGAAGGTATATAACTATAAAAACCTCAATTTTTGGATGGTTATGTTAATGGAAGAACATAAATATCTTAAGTGATGTTTCGGTCCTTTTTCTGATTGTATATTTGGTCTTAAATGCATGGGTGGGGCTTTTATAGCTTTGGGAAGCTTAGTTATGATTTTTAAGATCACACTGTTCATAAGAACAAACACTATTCCTTGCTTTAGTCTATTTTGGATATTGTTTTTCTTTAGTGTAAAATGGAAAAGGTAAAAATGTCTAGGAAATTCCTTGGTTATAAGAGGTGGTTGTTATTAGCCACGATATGGATGACCCCACCACACCTGTTTTGGAGCATATGCTGTGGAGAAAATGGCATGTATTTAGGTAGAACATAGTGGTTCTGGACATTTCATATTGGAGTGTTCAACCACACCATGGACATGTTCCGGCTTTGGTGGAGGACATTTTTGTGGTCTGTATGGTTTTTTAAAAGCTTGAAATATTCTCCCTTTTACATAGATCTTGATAAATTGAACTGTTAAATACATGTGGATTAAATGTGGGGTTTTTAATGTGTTCATTAATCAGTTGCAACCCAAATTAATTGAATTTACCACCCCTCTCTTAGTAATTCTTTGAATTTAGAGAATTAATGAGAACTCCAAGAAGAACCATGTGTGTAAGGTCCATTCTTATTGTGTTTAGTAGGGTTTTAATACTTATTTACACTAATCTCACCCTCTTGGTTCAATCTAAATGGTCTATCCACCATTCATTGTTAGTGATTATAGTTTTGGGAATTTCAGTTGAGATATATGGTTGGTTTTTCTTGTTTAGCCTAGATTATTCTATTTTTTATCATTCGACCAAGGAATATGGATGTTATGGATTATAGAAAGGGTCTAGGTGTAGTCTATGGAACTGATTCAACTCTTGGTATTGTAGTACCTCTTCTAGAGGACCATTGTAAATTTTTAACATCTTATTGGTAAACCTCTTGAAAAATTATACCTTAGAGTGTACCTCACATTATATCTTTTACATTTCTCTTTATTAAGAAAAAAATTCTATCATTTATAGTAGTCATAATTAGGTATGTGTTATTCTATACATTGTATTCTTATACCAAGTTTCTTTATCTAAAAACCATATTATTTAATATCAAACCAATTCTAGGATTTCTTTGTGAGTAAGGATGTTTCAGTTGGTGTGTGGGCATGGTTTTAAAGATGAAATCCTTGAAAAAACAAGACATAGATATAAAAAATCTTAAGGCAAGAATTTTATTTCTATTTAGTGATCTTTATACTCATGTTTCCTTGGTATTATGTTTATATTTGAATAGTTTTATTCACCATGATTGATATAGATCACATGTGTGTTTGTGTGTGTGGACTATAAGAGCTATATATGATGCTTGATTCTATGAGTACAAAATATTCTTATTTGAAAATATTTGATATCGATCACATTTATTGTATATTTATAAAATATTATCAAGATGATATATTATGTTTTTTCTTTTATACTCTACTGTGTTATGTGTGTTACAATACCATTAGATGTTTTGTTCTTAGTACTAAAAATAGGTGGACCATCCTGACATGAATATCCCTTAAAGGGGGAGTGATAACATATTGTGATGATGGAACAAAGAATTAGGAAGAGGAATGATAACATAAAGTCCCAAAACATGGTAGTTGTTTTAAGGGAATAATATATTGGATTCCATCCTCAAGGAATAGATGGGATATGTTGGTCTAGAGGCATGATCCATAATGGATTTAGGGTCTAATGGCCTAGATACTTGACCCATGATGAAGTTAGGATATGGAACTCAGGACTCTTGATCTAACTCGATGTCTTGAAACAGCCCATATATATTATTACAGTATTTTGTTTCTAGTTCTAGATCACATGTGACATCCTACGAGTGCCCTTATGACATGGATTCAATGCAAGCTTGACTGTGGGTTGTGCTGGCTTAGTTAACACATGGGTTCTCAAAATATAACTATTATGCTTGATTTTACTATTATCTTTAGCATGGAATACACTTTTTATTCTTGTAAACTCTTTTAAGGATCCATTTTTTGTATGATACTAGGTTTTATTACTCACACCCTACACATGAATCTCAATGAATGTAATGAATTTATGTATAAGGATAAAGGAATGGGAAAGGGGCCCATGATAGTAATCCAAGAAATAGAAATGGATATTATAGCATTGTTGAGATAGATTATAGAGGATTAACCCATAGTCTTATTTTTTTCTACTTAGACATTTACTCTATTTTGGCTTACTTCACTAGGATCCCAATTTATTTATCTTTATTTATCTGTATTACATGTGTTCCATATGATATTACATTATGATGATTTATCTTTGGCCTTAATTAATTTATGTTGATCTTTTTAATTTATATATAATTGGTGTAAGGATATGATACTTGTGTAATAGTCTCCCCACTAAGGGAATTTAGACCCTGACAACTACTTAGAAGCCTCTTTTATATGTGGATTTTCACATGAGGTCTTGTGGATCTCTGACTCAGACTTGGGGGGTTCAGGTAGGGGTGTTACAAAATGGTATCTAAGCATATGTTTATTCTATTAATTTTAACAAACATTTTATATAGATTAAATGATACAGGATATATGGGAATTAGGTAGGGGAGTTTCCATATTTCTGGATAGCTCATGTGTAACATTCTTCTGAGTAACCATTAATGGGATTTTTGGTACTATTCAATGTGAATTCGGTGTGTTCATGCATCCTCATTAGACACTTGGGATTAAAATATATGTATATATATATATATAACTTTTTTTGGTGCATACTATTTATTTTAATTAATACGTTGATGTATTATATTTATTTAGGATAGACTGGAATTCCTTGATTAAGTGACAAATCATTTTTCAATACTATATTGATATATCTATTTTGGCACTAATTTTTCAAACCTAATAATTTTAATTTGTTATATGTGTGTGTTTGTTACTATAACTAGTATCCAAGAATGAATAATTTGGTTAGTTTTTAGAATATATATACCTTGGTTTATGGTTATACTCCTTGGATAACCTCGTGTGATCCCATAGAATGATTAGGATATACCCTAAAAAGATTGTTTTTCTAAATACTTTAATAACATTTTAGTATATTCCACCTCGAAGGAGATATACATGGGCCATGACTCTCTTCGTAGGTGGTATTTCACCATTTTGACCACCTTCTATGAAGGAGGGTGTTGTAGAGAACACTTTCAAAAGTTCTCTAGTAGCATAGTTAGTAGGGACACCTCAGCTGGGAGTCATTCCACATGCATCTTCCCATGACATAAGGGCACTAAATTATATAATTTACTATTTCAAAAACATCCAAATCCAGAATCCACCATTATTTTGGGGATGTACAGGGCCACAAGGTGTAAGGGACTATATGAAAATCATTGAGGGTATCTTTGACCTCATTGAGACACCTAAGGAGTGAAAGGTGAAACTGGAAGCATTCATTCAATACTGAACCCCAGGAGGTGGTGTGCATGATGGGAAAAGATGTTATACATGAGGGTCTCACCTAGGAGGCTATTAAGGGATTGTTCTTAAATGAATTATTTCCTAAAATGTTGAAGCTAAACCGAGCATAGGATTTCATAAATCTATAGGGGTCTATGACTTTATCTATATACTCTTATCATTTCACCAAGATACATCATTTTTCACTATATTTTCTAGAAATGAGGCACAGAAGACTACGAGGTTAGAGATTTGTATTTGTCCTAAAATTAGATGACAGGTTAGGACCACCAACCAAAATACATATTCTGAGGTCCTTCATAAGTTCTTCTCTATTAAGAAGGGTATAAAAGAGTATTTATACATTGGTCTTCATTTTACCTTCCATTCTTAGGTGGGTGGACCTCCTATTTATATGATTAGTACCTTGTTTGATAGTAGAATGAGGTAGACCAAAAAAGTGAAGTAGGGAAGTGGTATACTATGGAGCAGGGAATTGTGTCTTTAACTACTTCAGGAGTTAATACACGTTTTTTATAATACATTACTACAGGGTCTTAATAGAACCTATGAGATCTTTTTTAATGAAATGAAAAGATATGGAATCTTCTTAAAATTTTCTATAGAGATTTGAGGCTAGTCTTCAGTAATGGATCAAGGAAGATGTGGTCAAAGAAGTATGGATTTAGTTAGGGTCCTTAGTATTAGGCTTGGAGGAAGGTGGCTAATGGGATCCACGTGCATCATGGAAAAGGTCATAGAGTTGAGGTAGGTCAAGCATATGTAGTAAATCAGACTCTAATTGATGGTGGGGAGGGGATATATACTATTTTAGGTATGGTATTAATCACTTGTACATTCCCTACAACATTTTTTAATACTAGTGATTTCTATTCCTTTATATATACACAAGTTGATGGAATTGACTTACCAGTCAATTTTTCTTTTGAGTTTATTTATATTGATAGACAGATATGCATGAAATAGGATCATATTTATTGATTTTTTGAGTGTCCTATAGTCATTGATGGTTATGTACATTAATGAATCATCTTGATATTGGATATTATGAGCTTTGATGTGATTATTGGTAAGTACTAATTGAAAATTTTTCAGGATCACATTGACTTCTATCAATGAGGGGTATCATTTATATCACCCAAGGGAGAGAATTTCATGATGATTTGTGATGTGGAGGTGGGAGTAGGTAGAGTGGTTCTAGACACGAGTGATATTGGGATGATTATGAGAATGTTTATTGATATGGATCATTCAATAGGATCAGTGGAAACCCCTTTCATCTTTTCCACTTCTATTGGATCTCAATAAAGACATCCTTAAATATGACTTCATAGAGAATACACCTTAATAGTGGAGTTGACTTTGAGATAATGATTTTTCTAGGATCACGACCTATTTTGATACAAACTTATCTTATATTTCTAGACAAGTTGAAGGATATCAGGGTAAAACATGGGACTTGGAACAAAATGGATTTATCAAGATGAGTACTTCACCATGGGGTGCACCTATTTTTTTCTCCATGAAGGAAGAATATTGTGTTCGAAACTGCCTAGATTACCAAAAGATGAATCAAGTGACTATGAAGAACAAGAATAAATTTCCCAAAATCTATGATCTCTTTGATATTTTGAGGGGATCATGTTGTTTCTCCAAGACTGATCTTCGGTCATGAAATCATCAGTTGTGAGTTACAGAGGAGGAAATCCCAAAGATGACATTTAGGTGCATTTATAGGTTATCTGAGTATATTGGGATGCTATTTGGAACAATGAATGCATCAGCAGTGTTCGTGTATCTCATAATAATGATATTACATCCATATCTTCCCTCATTTATTGTGTTTTATATTCAAGATATCCATATTTACTCACTGACCAAATAGTAGTATGCCAAATATCTTGAGACAGTCCTGAGTGTGCTTCAAGAATATTATATTTATACCAAGATTTTTAAGTGTATCATTTTTATCTAAGAGGTTAAATTCTTGATTGTGTGGATTTTGAGTCTAGTATATCCATATACCCCGACAAATTTGAGGTTGGGATGTACATGACATGTCATTGGAACATGTTATGGATCAAGATATTTCTAGTATTAGTGGGATACTATCATGATTTTTTAGAATACTTCTCCCCTTTATTGGTACCCATGACCATGATGAAGAAAATGTGAGTGATTTTCCAGTCCTTAGACTAGAGTGAAGATTATTTTCATGATCATAAGAGTAGGTTGACTATAGATCCATTTTTTATTCTTCTTAAGATAAAATTTGAAATTTCATATATTATGATGCATTATGGGTTATTTTAAGGGAAGTTTTAATGATAAGGGAACATGTTTTATATTATGTGTCACATCAGCTACAATCCCATGAGTTTAACTATCCCACCCATGAAATTTAGCTAGAATTTGTGGTCATTTTTTTAAACTTCAAAAACACTACAATTTTATAATTATTATTTTTGTCTATATAGACTATAAAATCCTTTGTAATATCATTAAATAGTGAGTCCCCAATCTGAGGTTGATTTTCTTGGTAGATTAACTATATAATTTTTAATTTTAAATTATCTATACACTAGGTAAAGGTAATTTCCTTATCGGTTCTCTTATCCATAGGATTCATGTAGCTTAGGAGCTTGTTGAACGACATTCAGAGGAATAGTGGAAAATGTTGATATTTTGGGAAGATTAGAGGATGGTTGCTTATGAGAAACATAGATTGATGATGTTTTTTCCACTGGTGAACACATATTCATTAGTAGTTTTTTTAAATTATGTATATGTGTCTAACCCATAGTGTGTTGTAATGAAGGAACATATAACAGGAGGTGACTTGGCTCCCAGATGGTTGTTCGTTGACAATGATGTGACCCTTGTACATGGGAGGGTTTTAGTCACTTATTACATTAAGGAATATATACATATATTCTTCTATACCTCAAAGTTGGTGGTTATTATAAGATTTAAAAACTTGTACCATGACTTTGGGTGAGAGTTCCGGTGACCATGAATGAAGAGGATCATTGTTAGATTTGATTCCCCATACGTGACCTGCCAGAAGATTATTGTTGAGAACTAATTCCTTGGTGGTTTTCTCTAGAATCCTCATATTCCCTTGTGTAATTATATAGACATAATAATCGACTTTTTGATATGGTTTCCTAGGACCTTGATGGGTGATGAAACTACTTGTTTGTTTGTCGATCGGCTAATGAAATTTTTCATTTCTTACTGATTAATTAGACTCTCCTAGTTGATGATATAGGAAATATATATATCCATGAGGTAGTATAATTTCATAGATTACCATTGAGAAATTTGTCTAATAGAGAATAACATTTTACATTGTGATTTTGTTAGGGATTGAAGAAAACCTTAGGGACTCAGTCGATGTTGATCACAATGTACCATGCTCTGGCCTATGGAAGGTCATAGTATAAAATTTATATATTAGAGTATATGATTAAATCTTATACCCAATACTTTAGTGGATCTTGGGATTATCACCTATCCCTATTTTAATTCACTTATAGTAATAGTTTCTAGTATTCTATTCTAATGTCACCATACAAGGATCAACTTGGTAGGCTATGTACTTCACCACTTTATCACCACAAGGCTAGTGAAGTTTCATTTCTAAAGCCTAGTATATTATAAGAGACCTATGATAGAGTAATGTTTATTCAAATTAGGTTAATAATATCTCAAAGTAGGTAGAAGTCTTATGCCATCAACTATAAGTGATCGTTAAATTTTTTTAGATGGTCGGGTTAAGGGTAACTCATCAGTTGTGCCACAATTGGTTAAAGAAATAATGGAAGCTAACCCTGCATTATATTGGAGCCTTCATGATCAAAAATTTATTTGGAAAAGTGGAATACCATTGGGATTGTCCTTCTCCCAACAAAGGTATGCATGATGGGTTGCAAGTGCCTCATCTCTAGAGGAACATGCCTGATCCAATGCATGTCATCGACTATGGGTATGTTGTGTTGGATCCTAACACATCATACATAGAGCATTAGTTTCTAATTGTAAACCAGTATAATAAAGTACTATAATGGAAGAAATTACTAATTTTATATATCCAAGTGAATTATGGAAAGATCCTAGAGGAGACTTACGTCATGATTTTAACATTTGGGTGAAATGGTTTGAGTTGTTTGAGGACAATGTTTTGGATAATTCACAAGGTTGAGAATACCTTGGAAGGGGATCATTTTAGTAATCTCATTTTTTGGGAAGTTGTGCTAATGAAATATCTTACATTTCTTAGGTGATGTTTTTAACATTTTTGTGGCTCTACATTGGTTTTTGAATTCTTGGTTAATTTTTATATAGCTTTGGGATGCTTAGTTTGGATTTATAGATCACACTATCCAAAACATCCATCACCATATCCTAGTGAAAGATTTTTTCCCTTCGACTTTCTACAATGACAAATAGACAAGGGGAAAATGAATTAGATAATCTATGGGGATTTGTGTGGTTATTGTTGGCCTTAGTCTATGCAACCCCACCATGTCTATTTTGGAGGGTGTGGTGGGGGTAAAATGAATAGGGTTTGGGTATAACACTGGTTGTTTCACTCTTGAGTGTTCAGGAACAACATGGTTATGGCCATGTCATGGTTGATGATGTTTTGGGAGTCAAACTAGTTTTTCAAATTCCATAAACCTTCTTCATTATTCTTGTATATAGAACAAATTAAAAGGGATATTTTTGGTGGATTAATTGTGGGGTTTCAAATGCATTCTTTAATTTGTTCCAATTCTTATTAATAAAATCAACCACCCTAAACTTGTTTATTTTATGGATTGAGTTATTTTCAAATGAATTCTAAATAAATATAATGTGTAAGGTCGACCCTTCATTTGTTGGGAATTTTTATGTTGTCTAATTCCACTCATTTATACTACATGGGTTGATATAAAGTTTTGTTCCATCTATCATTATTGGTGCTTCCGATATTTGGTGTTTCAATGGAGAGATTTGGTAGGTATTTCTTGTTTTTCAAAACATCCATAATTCTTTATTTTCCAACCATGTAATAACATTGTTATATATTAGGATTGGGTTCACTGTGTAGTCTAAGGAGGTGATTCCAACCTTGGTATAATAGTCTCCCTTATCAAGGACCATTGGTTATCTTTGAATTTATGGTGGTGAGCCTATTGGAGAGTCATTCCTTAAAGAGTCTCTATAATTCAATAATTGATGTTTCTCATGAACTAAAAAAAGATTTTATGATTGAATATGGTTATCATATGATATTTTTTATTGGGTAACTTGTCTTTTTCTTCTTAGTTCCTTCCTCTAGAAATTATATTATTTTATGTGAAACCAATTCTTGGAGTTCAAGTCAAGAGATATTATTATGATTGGTGTTTGAACATGGTTTAGGAGACAACACCCCTGACAAACCTTGAAAAGAACATAAATTTTTTTGAGGTATAATGTTTTTTAACATTAGGGTATCATGTATCCACTTTTCCCCATGGTATTCTTCTTTTTCTGGAATAGTTTGATAGATAATTTTTATTTAGATTTCATGTGGGTGTGTGGGTGTGTGTGTGGACCATTAGACCCATTTACAGTGCTTGATTTCATGAGTATGCTTGTATCTTTTTTAAATGTGATTTATGTTAGTCATATGTATTGTAATTTTCATCTAGTTTCACATGATGATTTAATATGATTTTTCTTGTATTCTATACCGCATTATGTGTGTTACTATTTTATTAGAGGTATTGTTCATAGTTATTAGAAAATGAGGAACATTGTGATATGGTGTTCCCTAAGAGGGTGGTGTTCATGGATTGAAAAAATGGAGATAATGTACCTGAGAATAGGGTAGGGGAATGATGGATTAGAGGCCTAAATCAAGATAGAAACATTTGTTTCATGACTACCTGGAGGCCTGGCCTGAGGCATAGACATGGTATGATGTACTAGAGTCTAAAATCATGACGGAATCATGGTACAATGGTTTGGAGTCCTGAACCATGATAGATTTGTAATATGATGACTTTGATCCCTCATCTTAATGGATTCTTTGAAAAAATCGAGAGAGATGATTATTGTCCTTGTGGCTAGTTCTTCATCACATGTGACATCCTATGATTTTACTTCTAACACGATTCCAAAGTAGGACTATTCGGGGATTTCAGTGGATTGGTTTGTACACAGGAGCTCAATATATGAATTTTATTCCTTCTTTTACATTTATAATTAACATTTCAAGCACATGTTGTACATGTGAACACATGATAAGGATTCATTGGTGGTTCCCTGCTATGTTTTATTACTCACACCTTATATGGGAAGCTCTATACAAATGTTTACATCATTTTTAGGGATCAAGGAAAGTATAAGGGACCCCTGGATGATGTCCAAGAAATGGAAAATGGAGCATGTAGTGATACTAGGAAAGACTCTAGAGGATTGAAGTATAGTTTTATTTATTGATATTCTTAAACCTTTACCCTATTTTGTATTGTGATTGTGGGACCCCAATATATTTATCTTTATTTATTGGTATGACATGTGTGCCATATGATATTACATTATTGTGTTTTATCTTTCACCTTGATTAATCTGAGTTATTATTATTTTATTTGTTCAATGATATTATACTAAGGGTATAATCTCTCTATTGATTACATTTTGACCCCTACTTCAGAAGCCTCTTTCAAATGGGAAGGCACACATGAGGTCTTGTGGCTCTCCAACTTGGACCCAGTTGTTTGGGTCTGGGTATTACAAATATTTTCCTCAGGAGATTATTCTCTCCAACGGTAAATCCTAAGGTTCATTCCCACATATATACAAAAAAATATATTTACCCGTCATTATAATGAACATCCCATGAATCATTAGACCTAATCGAGGAGCCAGGAGGGATCCTACGGTCCATAATAAAAAATTAGCAAATTTTCATTAATATATACTAACTAAAAAGAGTTACAGACTAAAATAAAAATAAAAAATATTTTTAATATAAATAAATAAATCCATAATTACTAATTAATATGTAGAATAAAAATGTAAAATTAAAAAAAATAATTGGATCTGATCTAACTATAATAATATACCCTATTAAATCATCACCCTTCATAGCCTGCTTGACTTAGACCATGCGTCTAGCACCAAGAAATAAATGTTTCCTAAAATAAAACATAATGGTCTAAAAATGTACATAAAAAAAATTTATTTTATGTGGTTATGGTGTGATTTTATATACCCAGTTTGATTCCCATGATTTCCTCAACATGATGAGTGTTATTGTAATCAAATTGGTGTGTATGAAATCATAAATTAGTTTATGTTATCTGACACAACACTCCCCTGAAAAACATACTTTCTAATGCACATGAAAGAATATGTGTCAGGTCATCATGTGATAATCATGCCACCAAATCACCTGACCCCACATATGTTATCCAATATGGATAATAAGCCTACTATAGTAAAATCATAATCCTAAATCATACCATGTTCCTTAGGGTGTGGTTCTACAACAATGTCCTGAACACTACCCCTTCACTTAGGGTATGGTATAGAACAATGTTTTGATATCATTTATATTATTATAGCTCCAACATCTCACTTTGTGTGTGGTCTCATATCAACTCTCGAACACCGCCCTATCACTAAGGGTGATGTCTCACATCCCGTGTTTCCATCATCCTATCACATAGGGATTAGTCATATATCACATCAAGACAAACACACTATAAACCAGGGTTAGATTCTATATCACATCTCAAATGAGACCTTATCCTTCAGGGTGAGGTCCCATGTCACATCTCAAAAACCACCCTATCACTTAAAGTGACATCCCATATCACATCTTAATAAACACTCTATCAATCAGGGTGAAATACCAGATCACATTTCAACCACTTCTTTATCACTCAGGGTGATGTCTAACAACACATCTCAACCACCACCCTATAACATAGTGTGAGGTCCAACATCAAATCTCAAAAACCAATCTATCCCTCAAATTGATATCCCACATTGATCAGTGTCAACATATCAATAAAAACTATTCTAATATCAAGTCATAAAGAAATGTGATAAGGTAAACCACTATCCCAATAGAAATTCCCATGCATAAATAATATAACAATAATCCATAGGTTTCTCCCAAACCAAAACCAATAGTTTTGCAATAATAGGAATTATAATTTACCCCTCATGATTAAAATTAAAGGGTTATTCACCCAAACCCACATGAAAAAGATCTTGGTAACCCAAGACATAATAGAGCCACAATAACTAACTCTATGACTAATTTACCCAAGGGTACTGTAATGACCCAACATTTTATAAATAAAATACCCTTTGTGAAATAATTAAATGTATTATTATTAAGTATATAGAAAAAACATGACCTTTTTTTGTTTCATTATATTTTATCAATATTTAAAAACTATTAAACATTATAACCATCGATAATATATTCGTTGAATAGTGATTATAGAATTAGTATAAATATAGGGTTTTGAAAAATCTAATTGACATAAACAAAGGAACTGATAGCCTCAACCAGTAGGATCATACCCTATGAATCCCATTTAATGGAGATTTCAAGGGACATATCATCAATGGGATTTTCCCTTGACCAATCCCAAGCTGAGATCTAATAACTAAAGCATGATCAAAACCGTTTATAGAAGAAGTTCAAGCTCATTAAGATCATAACCAAAACCAGACACGTCGAACCACCCTTGAAAATATTCCATCCCACACCTTACCCTTTGGGAGTTTTCTGGTGTTATAAAGGGCTATCTGTGAAGACCCTAATAATATAATTATTTATATTTTATAGAATAATGGATATATTTTCTTATTATTATTGTTACTTTATAAATGCTTTTAATTAATTTACGATTAAAAAAATGTATTTTGTGTAATATGAAATTTCAATAAAGATATTTATTTTAATGAATTACTGGATTTTTGAATTAAATAATATTTTAATAAAATATCATTATTAAATTTTAATTATTAAATATAAATGATAATATAATTTTTATGATGTAAAATGTATTTTCTATAATAGTATGAAAACTATTATTGTCAAAAAAACCCATCATTTCTCAATAAATGTAGATTCTATTTTGGAAGGGAAATTTCATATATAAATAAAATTATTTTTATAAGTTAAATAGTATTTTGGAAATCAACACATCTAGATTATACA
This sequence comes from Viscum album, assembly GCA_963277665.1. Taxonomy (NCBI): domain Eukaryota; kingdom Viridiplantae; phylum Streptophyta; class Magnoliopsida; order Santalales; family Viscaceae; genus Viscum; species Viscum album. The sequence continues at coordinate 1,400,805,170 of OY728156.1, read as the reverse complement.
ATGGTTAATGTTTCATAATTTTGTGACATAATTGATTTTTTGGGTAAAAATTAAATATGATATAAATATATGATGTGTATTATGACATCATAATGACCCAAAAGTGAGGTAATAAATTATATTAAATTATCCATGAAAAAATATATGTTTCCCTTTTAAATAAATATTTTTTAGGTTATTTTATTAATTTTATAAAGCCATTATGAGTCTTAAAAAACTTGTATTAAATTTTAAGGTTTAAAAATCATTTCATTAAGAGAATGACTCAATTACACTTAAAAATGTGTAATATTTTAATAAATTTGGCCCATGGACTTTTTAAATAATTTAAAAAAGTCCTCTTTGGTAGAAACCATGGGAAAACCATGGTATGGTTTTTGTTTTGATAAGTTTATTGTATAGTGTCTAAAACCTATGTTTTGGTAATAGTAAAGAACTCCCCACTAGTTTCATATATAAACAAACCCAATGTCCAATTATTATTCACTCAAAAACAATTTATAATATCCTTACTCTAACATCCCATATCTAGAGTCATCCAATGGTTCCCCCAAGATCTTAAGAATCTCCTCCCAAGCTTTTATGATCACCCTCGCATAGTAAGGGACCCTCTCATTCACCTCTTCGTTTAATAATCTTAATTATAGTGTGCCTTTTATATCCAATTCCTAATATTGGGATATGTTCTTCCATATACCTATTTCTTTCCTAATGATTTAAAAATTATTAAATACTCTTCCCACTATCATTAACCTCTCCAAGGAACATTTATGTGCCCCTTTTATACTGCCAAAATATCTCTATGATTTTCCATTCCAAACAATTATGTAGTGAATACCGATAAACATTTCTTATAATGGGTGTTCACCTTTACGCGATTCTACTTATTATATTAGGGAATTAAATTTATTTAATATGTAGTCCACTACTAGGGGATTTAATGTGATGAAATAGTATCTTATTTATATGATCTATGTGGAACACTTATTCATGTATGAAATATGATCATGATGGGTGCACTAAAATAGTTCTCCAATGTATTGGGTAATGTTTTAGTCTCCTAAGATGCCATTTTTGGTGCACATAAAGTTATCCTGACAAAATTATGTTTGTTATTATAGATTTTTTACCTTATCATATGCTTATGATGTAATGTTTAATGTTGTTACCACATTCCTATGGTGTCTCTATATTATCATGTTATATCAAGCCTCATTGTTCATGTTTATCATTCTCGTCCCTTTTATGTCCCATTAAAATTCCTATTGTCTAACATGTAATACATTATTCTTTTATGATTTGTTAGTTCCATTAATAGGATTTATAGCTCACCCATTACTTATGTATGTCATCAAGTTATTCTATGAAGTTGTTAGTATGATAGAATATTATGAGAATCTTAAGGAAGCTTTCAATAATTTTGATATTCCCCCTATTTTAAAATTATTATATAGTGTACCTAATTATCTAAGTATTTTATAATTATTGATCTTATGGGTTTTATTAGTTTTATTCTTATGTAATAAATCATGAATTATTGTTTTATAAAGAAAAAGGTTATCATAGTATGTATCAAAGTAATGTTTAGTAAATTTTTGGATTTAAATTAGAAAGCATTCAAGAAATATTTATGTATAGAACTAAACAAACGAAGAAATACCAAAATTTTGGTAATGTATAGAATAAGTGGTTTCCAAGAAAATTTAGCCCTATCTGGATACTACCAGTGGATGTAGCTCATGAACATATGTACATAGGGATAAAACCTAAAAGCATCACATTGAGGTAGAATCAATCGGGAACTAGTGCATCACAATGGGTCTTACTGCACACCTGGTCTGAAAATATTGGGGGATATGATTTGGTAAATTTACAAGCTCAATAAGAACCATTATTAAGGGAACTAAAATTACCATAAGTGTTTATGTTATCAAATAGATAATGTATAACATATATTGAAGCTTACAAATTCCTAGGTTAAGTAAATACATGTCATATATAAATTATCCCATTAATTGGATTCCCATATATGTGTTTAATAATCTAAAATTAAACATCCCTAATTTTCCATTTATTCAAGATAATGGTTGGAAATTAGAATAATCATGTAAAAAACCAATGTGAATGGAAATGTGACGATTAACCAAATGAGATTCCCAACTCAATAAAATTAGGAAATGTGAACATTATGTGATACTCTCTCAATTGACTTTGATTCTAAAGAGAAACCCGAATCAAGGGGAATTCCAAAATCCCCTTAATAAAAAACATGCTACAATTGAGTTCTTAATGTGAATAAGGCCTCTGACTTTCAATGGATCATCTGATACCTTAATCACGAAAAAATGGATCAACTACAATGAGAAGAAATTTCCAAACAATAAATATTCCAAGAAAGAGAAGTTTTACATGATTTTTATCATATAGAGTGAGAAGTTCATGAGTGCTGGACATTGTTTAAGAATATAAAGCTTGAGGAAGAGATCAAAGTGATGGGGTGGAAGGAATTTTAGAAAAAAAATCAATAATTATTTTCCTCACAGTCTCCGACATAAAATAGAAAGGGTTTTCTATTCTATAAAGAAAAAAATGAATAATCCATTAGTGTGTATAAGGAAAACTTCATATGACTTACATGATACACCTACAAATTTTTTGTTTCCCCCCAAATTCAAAGTTAACTACATATTTTTTGTGATAAAACCAAGACAATATAAATCTGTGGAGATTCGATACATTGATAGCTATTAAGAAATTTTCCAATATTCCCTCAACGTAGAAATGGAGAACAATGAATCTCAATGGGATCATGGGAATAATAATGGAAAGTAGAGTTTAATTTTGTCATTAATAGTGGTAATAAATTTCAAAATCCCTCTTGTCATAAGTTCGGAAAGAAGAACCCTGGATGTTACTTAAGGGGTTCAATGTAATGTTTTTGGGGTTAAAAGGAAGGCAACCTATCCTAGAATCTCCGATGAGAGAAAATCACCAATGTAATGTAATGAATGAATTATCCATCCTACCATCGACCTATTTTCCAATGTTTCACCTACAAAGAACAAGGACACTATGAAGAAAAACTATACTAAACTAAGGGTTTTTAGAGACAATCAATGCCAATAAACTCTAAAGCAGTAAGGGAAATCATGTTCCATTACAATTACCGAGGTAGATCCTGAAAATGAAGTGGTGATAGATACATGGTTATTCATTGAATAATTGAGAATGAAATTTTTAATTATAGTTCTATTACTTCCTTCATATCACACATGTAAAGTAGAATTATTCAAACACCACTATAGAACATGGAAGTGTAGTTGTTTGAGAAAATGTAAAATAGGTAAATTATTACAACCTAAGTCTATAGATCCTCCACTATCAAAATTTATGGGATGAACTTCTTAGTGAACCCTGTGAAGCTCCCTTTAGTGGAATTTGATGTAATTATGGGTATGTATTGAATTTCCCTGTATAGAGCCAAAATAAATTGTCAAGATAAAGATATCACTCTTCAAATCATGAATCGTCCCTTAATTCTGAACAAGTTCAAGGGGGAGGATGGATATTCTTTAAAACTAACATATCAATAATTTATTTTATTTCCCTATGAGGAAAAGTATCCAACTCAAATTATCATGTCTAAAGAAATGATCATACATAAATAAATTACCATTATTAGGGAATATGATAATGTGTTTTCTGAAGAATTTTCTAGTCTTCCTCCTTATTGGGGGGGGGGGTAATTTTAATTTGATATTATAAATAGAGAATTTCCATTATCCATGTCACTATATATAATGGTTGTTGTGAAACTTGAGGAGATGGAGAAACAAATAAAAAAGAATCTATATGTAGGGTTTATATGCATAAGATCTTCACATTAGGGTGAACCAATCATATTCTTTAAAAATAAGGATAGGTCAATTCCCCATTTCATTGATTATCTTGAGATAAAAAAGATCACAATAAAGAACAACTATCTTCTACAATGATTTGATGAATTGTTTGATCTTTTATATAGGGCCCAATAATTCCCCATTGTGGATATTTATTTAGAATATTATCAACTAAGGGTGAAGATGGTGGGTATCCTCAAGACTACTTTACTTACAAGCATTGAGGAATTTAAGTTCATATTAATTAAATTAGGACTCACTAATGCTCCAAAAATATTCTTTGAATTGATTAATATAGTCTTTAAAGATTACCTTCACAAATTTTTTGTAGTATTTATTGATGATATTCTAATATACTATAAAATATAGGAGGAGATTGAGGATCATCAAAGAAATATGACAAACACCTTACAAAAGATTAAGATTTATAAAAATGATAGAAAATGTGATTTCTCATTGAAGGAAGTCTCATTATTATAGAATATTATGGAAATAAATGAGACATATGTGGACCCATAAAATACATATGTAATTGATGGATGCTTTAGGACAACATATATGATATATGATTGTAGTTTCCAAAGATTTTATGGGTATTATAATCGATTTGTGAGAAATGTTTCATGATTTTGAAACCCTCTAACCAAGATAACTCATATGGGAGTCACGTTTTTCTAGAATATTAATGTGGACGAAGCCTAAAGGAGTTAAAAAAGTGATATATCACTGCACTTGTACTTATTATACCTATAAGGGGGGAATTTTTGTGGTATACATCGATGCTTTAAATAAGGGCTTCGGTTGTAACCTAGTGCAAAGTGAAAAGTGATAGCATATGCCTAAAGACAATTGAAATTTCATGAAAAAAACTACCGAAAACATGATCTGGATTTGGATGCAGAGATATACTCATTGAAAATATGGAAAAGTTATATATTTGGGTATAAGTGTGAAATATATACAGATCATAAGATCCCCAAGTATATATTCACACAGAAAATGTGGAATATGTACCAACGAAGATGGTTAAAGCTGATCAAGGACTATGACTTCTCAATCAAAAACCATCCTAAGAAAGAAAAAAAGTTGAAGATTCTCTAAGTAGAAAGGATATAATAATTTTATCATTGATGAGAATAGATAAGGTTCAAGTCATCTTATAATTAAAAAGGATGGACATGGGAATCATAAAGGAAGTAACATCATCAGTCCTTTCAAAAATTATTGCTTAGCCATCCATTCTATAGAAGATAAAGGATGCTTAAAGAGATTATGTGGGAATACAAAAGAAGCTGGAATCTATAGGAAAATGTAAATAGTTAGAGTTCAACATTAATGAATAATGGGTTTTCATATTTTGGGAAAGACTATGTGTACCATCAAATCTTGAGTAAAAGAAGATGATATTGGATGATGTGCATAGATCATCCTTATCCATACATCTAGTGATCAAAAATATGTATCAATATATTATAGATAATTATTAGTGGGACAATATAAATAATGAGATCACAATATATATATAAAGGAGTCCTGTATGTATTCAAGTGAAGGCTAAATGGAAATGATCTGAGGGGATTATAAAAAACATTACCCATACTTATATGGAAATGGGAAAATATAACCATGGAATTTTTACTTGTCTTCTGATGTCATCGAGTAGAAATAATGCTATATGGTTTTTGGTGGACCCTCTTATGAATTTTTCTCACTTTATTTCTATTCGGTTAGGATTCTTACTCGATATTCTTTTAAAGATATACATTAGATTAGTTGTGAGGCTGCATGGAATTCCACTATCGATTATATCTGATTGAGATCCAAGATTTACCTCTGATATATGGAAGTGTAATCAATATGATCTAAATTTGGAGTTGATATTTTGAATAGATTATCACCATCAAACTGATTTCCAATCTAAGTATACTATTTAGACACTCTAGAACATGTTGAGATCATGCTCAATTTTCTTTAAAGAAGGATGGTATCAATATCTTACTTTGTTCAAATTATTATACAATAATATTTTCCACTCAAGAATAAAAATGGCCTCCAATGAAGGACATTATGGGAAGAGGTGAAGAACACCATTATGATTGGATGATGTTGGGGAATTCAAACTCCAGGTTACTAAAATGGTCGAGGAAATGTTGGAAAAGGTTATGACTATTTATAAGCACGTTAGTGTGGCTTAGAGTTGAAAAAGGATTTATGATGACAATCACTGAATCAAACCTAAAATTTGAGGTTAGAGGTAAGGTATTACTATACATATCTCTGTAGATGAAAATCATGTGATTTAAGAAGATGGGGAAGTTTATTCCAAGATACATCAGTCCCTTTGAGATCCTTGATCACATCAGATTGGTTGTCTATCAACTAGAACTACCACCTAACCAATCTCAAGTATATGATGTGTTCCACGTATCCCTTTAGAGGAAGTACATACCAGAACCCTCACATTTTCTGAATCCATAGGTGGAAATAATATAGAATGATCTCTAATATGATAATAATATGATGCAAATCTTGTATTTTAGGGAAAAAGTTCTATAAAATAAGATAATGCACTCATTCAAAGTGTTATGGAGAAACAAAAAGTTTGAATAAGTGATATGGGAACCATAGAAGGTGATGTAACATAATTAAAAAAATCTATTTAAGTGTCTAAAATGAAAAATTTGAGGATTACATTTTTTAAGGGGGGGGGATGGAAACAACCTGATATTTTATTAATAAAATTCCCTTTGTGATTTAATTAAATGTTGTATTATGTATTATGGTTATATAAAACACATGCACTTATTTGGTTTTATTATATAATATCAGATTTAAAATAAATTTAGGAATTGTAATCATTGATAATATAGTCATTGAATAGTGATCACATGATTAGTATAAATATTGGGTTTTGGAAAATCCAATTGACACATAAAAAAGAATTAGTGACCTCAACCAGTAGGGTTGTACCTTATGAAGAACATTTATCAATGATTCCAATGTATATAGAATCAATGGTATTTTAACTTGATTAATTAAAAGTTTATATCTAATAACTAAATCATGAGATAAACCGTTCATAGGTGAAGCTCAAGCTCATTGAGATCACAACCCAAGCCATGAATAACGAACTACCCCTTGAAAATATCACTGTCGAGCAGCTAACCCTTAGGGTGTTTGTTGGTTTAGTAAAGGTTTATGTATCAAGACCCTAATAAAATGAATATCTATATTTTATAGTAAAATTCATTTATTTTATTCTTATTTTGGTCAATTTATAAATGATTTTTATTTTGATATGATTAAACAGAAATTATAATTTGGGGTAACATGAAATTTAAATTAAGAAATTAACATTGATGAATTAATGAAGTTTTGAAAAAAATAATATTTCAATTAGATATTATTATTAAATTATTATTATTAAATTTAAGTTATAATATACTTTTTATGATGTCAAATGTAATTTCTATAATTGTTCGAAAATAGTTATTGTCAAAAACCCAACATTTATCAATAAATGTCAATTATATTTTAAAAGTGAAAATTTATATATTTAAAAAAATTATTTTGATAAAATAAATATTATTTATGTAATCAACATATAAAAACTATTCAATGGTTAATTTTTCATTATTTTCTCAAAGAGTTGAATTTTTGGGAAATAAATTAAATACGGTATAAATATATAGTGTGTATTCTGACATCATAATGACCCATATGTGATTTAATAAATTGTATAAAATGTATACATGACCAAATATATGTTTAAAATTTAAATTAATGTGCTTTTAGGTTATTTTATATATTTTATAAAGCCTTTATGAATCCTCCAAAAACGAAATTATATTTTAACATTTTAAAAGAATTTCTTTAAGAACATTACTCACTTCCACATCACTAAGGGTAAAATTTTAATGATTTTAGCTCTTGGAATTATAAAATAATGAAAACCACTCCTCTTTTTAAGAAAATTTGGGGAAAATGTCATAAGGTTTCTGGTTTTGATTACTTTGGTGTATATAGTCCAAAAACTATGTTTGAGTAATAATAAAGAACTCCCCTCCCTTTTCATATATATACCCACAAAAGCTCCCATTACACTTAAATAAAAAAACCTTGGAACACTTCCTTACTATACACTACCACATCTATATTCCTTTTAAGGTGCCACAAAGCTCTCAAGAATCTCCTCCCATGATTTTGGAATCACCCTCTCAAGGTAAGGGATCCTCTCCTTCTCCACTTTATTCAAGTACCTTAATTTTCTTATGGATTATATATCTATTTTCTAATATTGGGGCATCTTCTTCTATATCCCCCATACTTACCTTATTATTTATAAATTATTAGATACCCATTTCACTTTCATTGATACCTTTAATGAACATTTATGTTCCATCATCATGCTTCCAAAATTTCACAGTTATTTTCCATGCCGAACAATTGTGTAGTGAATACCCATACCCATTTTTGGTCAAGTTTGTTTAGATTTATAAATTTAAACATATTTTATTGGGTTATTGAATCTATTTTATCCACCTTACATTATCATGGGTTTAAATTTGATGAAATATGTTCTTATGTACATGAACTATGTGGAACACTTACACATTTACATTATATGAGTTTGATGGGTATGCCTAGATAGTTCTCCAATGCATTTGGTAATTTTCTAATCTCATGAGATTAAATTTATGGTGAGAAAGAGTTTATACTAATCCCATTATGTTATTATATCTTGGTGGTTAACCATGAATTATGATTTTGAGTTCATGTATAATGTTGTTTCCAGATTCCCATGTTGTCATTATGTTATCATGTTATATAATGTCTCACTGTTCATGTTTACAATTCATAAACCATTTATATCCTACTGAAATTCCTATTTTCAAACATTTAATACTTTCATCATGTTATTTTTTTATTCCCTTAATGACCTTTATATCTCAACCATTTCTTATGTATGTCCCAATGTTATCCCATGATGTTTTAAGTACGATGGAATATTATGAGCATGTTAATGAAGTTTTCAATAATGTCAATGTACCCCATGTTTTAATATTATTATTTAATCTACCTAATTCCCTAAAGACACTAGAGTTCTCGATATACTTTTTTTACTATGTGCATTTTTATATAATAAATCATGAATTATTGTATAATAAAAACAAATTTTGTCATTGGTACAGTCCCACCATAGTTCATGTAAATAAATGTGACTCTATTAATACAAACTTATTTTACCGAAATCTACCATATATAGGGGAGATTACATCAATTAATACTAACTTTGACACTTAAATACCACATTAAGAAGATTATCAATCCAACTTACTCACCGGTATGCAGGGATAACCATATAACTGCAAATAAATTCCATAAAATGGTATGAAAATTCCAAGAAATCATGTATCATCATAAAATATGGGAAATATAATAATTAGTTATAACCAAGAAGAACTATATAAATAAAATATATAGAAATCAAGGATTTTTTCCCATAAAGTAAAACAGAACAAAAAAACCTCAAACTAATCCCTTATAACATCCACTAAAAACCAATAAAAAATACTCCTTATAAAACATTTTGAAAAGGAATAATATATCTTATTAATAATTATATTCCATTTTCCACAATACCAATAAAATATTTTTTTCAAATCACTATATTTTTTTTGAAATGAAATATCAAAAAATAAAACTGAAATCATCCCAATTAGTTTGAAATTATATTTTAAACATTTCCAAGGGGAAACATTTATCCCTCAAAACCACATTTTTAATACAAATTTATAATAGGAAAATCTATTTTATCTGAGAATCCAACTCATGCAACTAAAAAATCAACAAAGAGGGACATCGACACATGTTTGACCAAGGTTCCAACAAAAATTCATTTAGAATGATATGTGTTCATTATTGACTATTATTCCAATGAAAACCCATCATAATTTATAGGAAAATATTAAAAAATCCCAGAAAACATGCTATTCAAATTAAAATTCCCACATAATAATATAAATTCAATTTTTTTAAGATACTAAGTATTATCAAGGTCACATATATTATCTGGAGTTATTTCCAATAAAGAGAAGCTATATCATCAACATCAACCAAGATCAACTGACAAACATCCCTCAACATGATGTCCAAATTCCATTAACAATAATTGTAGTAAATTATTAATAATTAAAATGTTAAACCATCATAAATTCCATATTTAATATCTAGGGAATATTTATGAACAAATCATCCATAAAAATCATCTGAAAATGTTGAAATTCATAAATATCACTTGCAATGGTATACCTCTTTAAATCCACAAAAAACCTAGAATGTTCATCCTCCTATGATATCCTATAGAAAATTCTATATTTAACACCCAGGGAATTGTTAAGAATAACTCATGCATAAAATTCATTTAAACTGGATGAAATACATAAACATCCCATAAAATGGTACAGGTCCTTGAATCCGCAATAAATCTAGCATGTTCATCATCTTAGGAGATCCTCTTGAAAGAAAACCAAATCCCTATCATATTCTGAAAACTCCACCATTTTCTAGTGTCCTTTTAGCTATAAAATTAATCTACATACAACAAAATTAGTGAATAACAATGGGAAAAAAGAGGTCATGAAAGAAGAGAAAATCATAACTTATATGAAAATGGTAACCACCTTAAATTTTATGAAGTCCATGAGATTGGGAGTGGAAAAATGAATGGAAGAGGGGGTTTTCCTCCCCTTGTTCTCACATATATTAAGTGGAACCCTTGAAGGTGTTTTCCAATTTAATAAACCAAAAAAATATTCAACGATTATACATGAAACTTCCAGTCCATCACACCCATGTTTTTCAAATATTAGGAACTCATATGTATCGACCCTTATGTATGAACCTATTCATATATAAAATTATATATTAACTATAAAAATCAGAACAAACATTACATATCCAATATATTAGTATATTTTCACCCATACACATCATAATAACCATTATGTTTTATAAAAGAAATCCATGTTACCCTTAAATATCATCTGGTTATATTTTTTGTCTCATTTATATCACCCTTACATAATGATTTTACAAATTTTGATAACACACAAACCGATATATATATATATATATGCATATATATATATGCAAGGTTACCCCTATGTATTAGTAAAATTACCAATTCTTTAATCTCATATATTAGATAACCCTCTATGTATCGTCCAAATCAACCCTTATGTATGGACATTATAAATTTCATAACAATTACACATCACAGAGTGACCCTTAAACATAAACTAGTTAACACTTATATATCATGCGGTATCTCAACACTTAAAAAAATTAATATTCATGATCTAGTAAAACCTTACCTATTTAGTTGGTTTCCTTTCTCCATGCCCTAGAGACCCCTTACATATCATAGGGTGACCTTTATGCATTAGAGTTAACCATTACATCATAGAATTAACCGTTACATATGGACTTTTCCATAGGTAACCCTTATGTATTACAAAACTCACACATCGAGTTATTTATTGTTACATTCCCCAAGGTGACATGATCCAACACTTAGTCAATTCTTGGATAAGCCTAGTACCCTTATTTATGAGGACCCTTATGCATTAAGACTAAATAATTTTCTTATAAACATTATGACTTGTTCATATTGAGGACCTCAACTTTACACATATGGACTTAACTAATTTTCCTGAATCAAAATCATCATGGCCCAACAATTTATAGATTACACCACAATGTTTTCTGGACACATCTAGATTTCTATATAAAAATAAAATAATGCTAGGAACACTTTAAAAATTATACTTGTACTAAAAGTCAAACCCATAGCTTGGTCCAACTCTCGAGACTCAATTAATGAACTATATTAACACCCTTAACACCTCAACAGTGTTTAAAGACACATGAACAATATGATATCTTACAAAAATTACCACTCCCAAAATATACCATAAATCATTGGTAAAATTGATAAAATTTTTCTTCTTTGATCCGAATTGAAATATTCAAATTTCCCATTAAAATATGTACTTGTAATTTGGAAAATCATTATAATTATGTCCTATAATGGGTATTAAATCATTTAACTTGTTTTTAATTAAATTTTTCCAAACCAGGTTAGTAGAATTTTCATTATTATGATAATCATTTCCTAGAATTTATGTAACATTCAATTATCCATGCCAAATCCATTACATTTATCAGGTAGAAAATTTGTTCAACATAAAGTGTTCCTAAAAAAAATTTATAGTTAACCATAATCAAAATTTATAATTATGATAAGAAATATTATTCTACAATCCAATGATCGATTTTAAATTGCATAATATAAAAATTATTCCCAACCATTAGCATATTGAGTTGTGTGATTAGGAAAATTAATTCAACCATCATCTATACATAATAGATTCACCACAATTTAACATATCATTTCTAATGAAAAATATAAATGGTTTATATGATTCTGTAAAGAACATAACAAATTTTACTCAAAAAATATTTTTACTCTAAAGAAACCAATAACATTAGAATTGAATCACATTCTTATGATATAGAAAACGGTGCAAAAAAAACTACTTTTTTAGGGATATATTCCATTCTATATTTTTTTTGATAATATAAAATTTTCTTAGAATGAATTGTTTTTTACAAATTCTTCATTTAATTGAGTTTTTCTACAAATAAGATTCCAAATGGTGCATTTTTATGTCATGAATATTAATAAGCAAAAAAATGAATATGAACAATTTTTTTCATATTAAAGGATAAAATTATAAATATTATATAAAAATTAAAGGATTATTACATGTTTAATTTATAATTTTAAAACCACTATACACCCACCAATATAAATAATATCAATATTGTTGTAATATAATTTAGAATTCATTTATTATTTGATAAATATATTTTATTTAACATTGAAACCATCTATGAATAAATGTTTTGGACTTGAGAAGATTATTTTTTAATAACAATCTCAAATTTATGTTCAAATTTCAATCATTTACATATTTACTATTTAAAAATTCATAAGGATTATATAACAGATCATTTGTTTTATCCATTATTTTTTATAACAACAAAAATGATTTAAATATACACATTTTGTACATTTTAAGTTTAAATATACATTATTAATGTCTAAAATATATTTAATGTATAAAATATTTGAGACATAGAAAAGTTTTAGTCATCATCCCTTATAATCTTGGTCATGACATTTGTTATTGCATGAATCTAAATAGATTTTTTTCTTACCTAACTATATTTTATCACAAGTTTTACTTTATTATTACCCTCAGATAGATTTTTTATTATCCTAGGACAATGTTGATTCATATCCCATCAACAACTATTGTGACAACATTAAATTTTTTTTATCAAACATCAAAATGATTTATGTCATACAATAATGAAAAAATTACAGGGAAAAAGACGGTACCATAAATAAGAATAATAGTTTCTTATTTTTTCATATTTACAATTTCCAAAACAATATAAGTATATTTTCATATTTCAATTTTAATATAAAAAATATTTAGATTTTTCTCAAATTCATTTTCTATTTTAATTAAATAAAATATATTTTCACCTAAGAATGATTAAATCAAATAATGGTTACTTTTTTCGTATAGCAAAAGAATATGGAGATTAATCTTAACAAGAAAATAAATTATTTTGAAATTTCAAAAATTTTAAATATTAATTTGATAATATTATTCATAAAATATGAATGAATTTCTAAAATAATATATATATATAATTACAAAAATATTTAATAAAAAAATAAAAAAATAATTTTCATTACTTAAATGTTTTTTATTTAATATATATTAATTGTTTAATACAATTAAAAATAATTAAAATTATCAACCAAGAGAAAATTGGGTCGCTAAATGGTTAATAAATTTGCAGTTAGTTGACATTTTTTGATAAGAAAATTGTGTGAATTATTTCTTATTTAATGTAATATAATTATATAATAATAAATTCTTTTAATAAATTATAAACTAATTATAAAATTTCATTATTTATTTTTTTAGAATTTTCAATGCATTATGAAAATAAATTTTTTCATTCCATGACATGATATTTATTAATTATTAATTTTTATAATGAAACTAATGATATTTAATGAAATTTCTACATTTAAATTTGTCCTTAAATTAATGAGATATTTTATCATTATCAAAATTTCATAAAAATTATGTTACATTAACCTTAAGAAAACTAAAAGTAATTTCATATAAAAGAAATTGGGAAATTATTTTATTATCAATAGATATGTTTAATTAAAAGGAAAAATTACAAAAAAAAACAAAATATTTTATAGACAAAATTATGAATTCAGTTAACATGAAACAATAAAAAAATTATTTCAACTTTCATCTATAAAATGTTAAAATATATTATAATAACACCTATATAATAATGTATTTTACCAATATAAACCAAGTGACAGATCATATGGTTAAAAGTTTCTAATTTATAATCCATAAAACCGAAATATACTCAAAATTATTATAAATTTGGTTGGGAAGGAATGAAAATCCATCAATTATGGTGAGCCTAATAATTATTGAATCAATACCCTATGAGGAAATATCTATCAAATATATGGAGAAATAAAACATTTAAATGAGAAATCAATAGAGAATGAGGGAAATAAACTTACCTTCTTTGAGAGTAAAATCCATACAATGAAGAAGAAGAAAAAAAATCCCAACACAAATCATGGGAGTGGAGGTTGGACACTGATGCACATTGATTCTCTAAAATTTGAAACCTCAATTAATTTTCACTAATAATAATTATTATTGTAATTATTTTATTTTTAATTACATCTAATTTTACAATTACTATATCTAATTATATTTATTAAGGGCATATCTAATTATATCTAATTATATGCTCTTTAAATTAAATTATATTGTACATAAAGAGATACATAGATAGATAGATACAAACATACATACATACATTTATATAATAATATACAAACACACACACACACACAACTTATATATTTTTATATGTTTATATTTATAACTAGGTATTTTTATATATTTTTATTATTTTTATTATAAATTTTTTACTTTAACGTTATTTTTGTTATTGTTAAATTTATTATTGTCAATTTATATTTTATGCGATTGATTATATGGAATGGATATTTTCTATTATGGGTTTTCAAAATAAAATTGAGTAAAGGGATAGGTGTTTCAGAAATAAATGGCTATAGTATGCTATTTTGATTTGGAGAGAAAAAAAGTGTGATCCTCTTTTATACTTCCTAACCAGTTGATAATCAGGCCGCATGAATGGTGTTCACTCCTCCTTTATAAGTTTATTTATTTTTAGAGATATTTTTTAATTTGTTTCATTCTACTTATGTATATTAAATTAAAATTTAATAATTGAATTAATAAAATTATTAATTGATAATATAATAATATAAATATAATTAATTAAATAATTATACAATAACTAATACATAATTAATTAATTAATATATTTTTTTATAATTATTTATTAATAATATAATGACTTTAAGTACTAATTAATAGTGTATTTGATAATATAATATATATAACCTATAAATTATACAATTTAAATTTCTTTTTTTATTTATAATTATTTTATACAAATATTAGTTTTTTTTATAATTATATATATATAATATTAGTAATTATTAATAAATATGTAACATAATATATTTAAAACTATTATTTAATATATTATTGGTTATTATTAATATATTTATTATCAATATATCTGTAGATTATATATATATATAAATTAAAAATTATATTACTTACCACTAATTAATAATATAAAATCAATAAAAAGTAATTATTAGTAATGTATGAAAAGTAATTTTTTAATATAATTAATAATAATATATTAAAAAATAATGTATATTTGGTTTATTAATTATAAAAAAATTATTAATTATATACTTAGTAATTTAATTGTTAATGTATATTATTAATTAATATATTTTATATAATTAAAAATTAATAATATAAACAATATAAATTTTAATTATTAATCATAATAGTCTAAGGATAGGACTGATAGGGAGTAATAAATTTATTAGAAGAAATGAAAATATAGAAAATAATAAGATGATGAGGTCAAATAAGGAAACACTACCCTCATCAAGAAATCAAAATAGCAAAACATACACCAAGTGAGAAGCCCTAGAGAAGATGTCATTTCTTGTTTTTCCCCTAGCACCCATATGTTTAAGTTTTAATTTTCCATGTGGATAACGACCACTTCTCTATATATTGGTGTGTTTTCAATGTTGGAGATCAACGCCATTCAACGTAATAGAAATATCAGTTGGAATGTATCACATACTATATTTTGATGGTAAATCCTGAATTTACAGCTCCATATTGGATCATAAATTTAATCAATGTTAAAGGACATAGATTCTGGAATTGTGAGGTATTGTGTCTCACCAGAGAATTCATGATCAATTTTCAAATACATATACTCAACTTGAATGTCAAACCGGTATTTAAGATTAGCACTGAGGACCAGGGGTAGCCTCTCCTACTCAAGATCCTAGGGTGGTTGGGTTCAACATTTTTAACCATGTATACTTCATAGTATTATTCCATGAAATTAAAAAAAATTGTAAATTAATTTCATAAATTCATAGACATTAAGGAGGAGTGACTGATTATTATAGGCTTCCTCCATAATAACTATATAAGTAGGTGAGTTTCTTACGACTACCATTTTACGTGGAAACTCCTTTTAATGGGGATTCAAAAACTGAACCTATAAAGTTCCCCTAATAGGGTTATGGTCTAAGAGTTTAGTCCCACTAGTTTACCTATTCCCTTTGTCCTACCCATGAGGTTCGTATCCATCAGCACCCATTTGGAATTACCAACTATCATTCCGACATCAAAAAAGATCTTGAAATCATAAAAGGTTATTATTAGTTTATAAATAATGTTCATGAAAAAATTAATTACACAATAAAAATAATAATACTAATACTAAATAATTATGTTAACTAATTATATAATATATCATTCAAAATAATGTACAATTGACATTTTATATCACATATTACATCGATCTCAATTAAAAAAATTAAGAGAAACCAGAAATGTATCACTCTGGTCTACATTGCTATCTCAGACACTCTTCTATGCCAAAACCTGGGGTATAGATATTGCATATACATTGTTTATATCAACGTGAATTATTTAGAGTACATGTTTCTTATGTAGATTCTATTTTAGCTGCAACCATATCATCATGTGTGATAGAGATTGGATCCAAAGTCGCTTTCCCATACCATGTCCTGGCTAGAAGGAAAATGACTAAGGAATAAAATTATCTCCCACAAGTAAAGAAGTTACTTTTTTTTAATGTTGGTATATAATCAATAAGGTAAAATCTTGAATAAAATATATACTATTCCCCCTATTTCACTAAAACATAATTTTAATAAATAAGAGACCATGAAACAAAATCACTAGCATAAGCATTGTGGACCTCTGTAATGATTATTTGTGGGTAAGGATAATATGAAATAAGATGTAAGGAAACATCTAGATGATTATATCACACATCCCCTCATGTGTCACATCTTCATCTGGGACATCTATAATAAGAACTTCTCCCTACATCACATCTATAAGAGGATCATCACCCTCAACATTTTCTACCACATCGATGAAAATACAATGAAAAATATCATTCATGGGAAGAAGCTGCTCAATCACCACATAGTAAAAATAGACATAATAAAATGTGACTCTCTCAATAAGATCAAAGATGTGAAATATGAATGTGGTAAAAGAAACATAAAAAATAGAATTATCTATTTAATTGATGTTTTTAAAGATGTTTTTCAGAATTTGAGAGATGAATCATTACTAACTGGTGATTACCTCATCCGTCTTGAGTAAGATATATAAATGAGGGTATATAAAACCTATGTGAATAATTTTACTGATCTAATAGAATTAATCATACCATACTTATCTCTCTCAATAGGGACTCATGATGTCTCTTCCAAATCTGATCATAGCGTGTATGATACCACCTCTTATAAAACTCTATCATCCCTAAGATATTTTGGGAATGAAATGAAGGAAACTAACCAAGAATTGTACGGATGGGATGACTGAAGTCATACTACTTCGTAATTCAATAAAAATGATGCCACTCAATATTGGGAAATTGAATAATATGTATGAAACATGTGTTGGATGCAATAATCATTTTACAGTAATGAGAGAGACTATGGTGGACCAGGCCAACACATAGAATCAATTAAACCAAGAATATCAAAACAACAAATAAAATCATGTAGAACACAAAATAGTAATTTTAGTATATAATTAATAATCACATATATAATATATCTAATGACTATACAATATATGTTTATAAGTTTTGACATTTTGTCTAGTAGTATCATAATTTTGATGATCATGGACCCACTTATAGATATCATTTTTTTATTTATAGAATTATATTAAAAATCTAAAGATTTGATTTACACAGAAGGATGTAAAAACATTCTATTTTATATAAAGGATATCCAATAAAATGAAGTTAAGAAAAGGTGCATGGAAATGTGGAAAAGTGAAAGATGTTCTCTTATACCCACATCAAGGTAATAATTACACATCCTATAATTTTGATATTGTTTACGCAAAATTTTCTATATAATTCCATTTATATATATACAAGACATACAAAACCCCATCTGTACCTTACTGTCTAGTCTATGACCTCATGTAATGGTAAATCATCATATAGTCAAATTTAATTTAATAATTGATTAATATCGTGTTATCAATAAGTCTTAGAAGTCATGCATGTACACATCTCAACATGCTGGTCTCTTCAGTGTCATCGGCTAAATCAGTGAACTATTTGTTTATCCATAGCAGGTGTAGACGAATCCCAATGAAAAACCTTCAATCTATCTGGACCATAATTCAAAGTAATATCTGAATAAATTAATCCAATAAAAAATAAATTATCCAATCAAATCTACACTATACATAGGTATACCCAAAATCAGAGATACATCCTCTAGAGTAATCATTATCTCTTCCACTTATAGAATAAAAGTATGTGGCTTCAACCTCCGTCTCATTGAAAGGGCTACCATGAGAAGATGACCAAAAAAGGTGAAATACCACCTCACTATTCAATATATGCATACTTGTTAAAGATGAGATAAGATGAAAACAAGAGGGGTAACATCTTAAAAGTCATGTGACCTCCATATACTCAGAGTAGGAAGAGGAGGACCCTTTGAGATAATAAGATACTCAATTATATCCTAGAATGTAGGAAAATTAATGTAAGATATATTTATATATTATATAATATAAGTTATTGATAAATGTGGGTGAGTGATTTCCAAAGGTCATAAATTTTAGTGTTAAAAATTGGGGATAATTTTAATTTATTAATATTTTGTTCAGGTTTTTCATTTTAATTACCCGACATTCAAATTATATTTCATCATTACTTGTTAAATTTTTGTCATTTATAATGTTTTTGTTTTAATTTATAAATCATCTCAATCAAATCTAAGTTATTAAACTATTATTAAATACTAAAATACATGATGGGTCAGAAATGATATAGAAAAAAATTCACAAATACAATAAATGATGACATGAAGTTAAGTGAAATAATATTATTACCCAATAGTGATAAAACACATACAGATGATTATTGATGATGAGAAGTAGAGCTACCTCCTACCATTATGGGACATTTTTTACAAATACGACCTTCAACATGACATAATTTTTATATTAGTTCCAGTCCATATTCCCAAGGCCAATCCATCTTGTTTCTAATATGATTAGACATTGGCCTTACCTTAGAAAACAACCAGGTAATATTTGGGACTACTATTGGAAGATCAATATGTAAGGTAGAATAATGAATATCACCAATAGGTGTCCATGATATAATATAGAATTATACTATAGTACTAGGTAATATACTAGATTAATACAAGGTTCTGAATATAAGTTCACTGATGCACATGCTTCATTGACATGTGCACAAGAATACCGTCAATTCCTAGAATTAAATACAACCACAATACCTGTTCTCTAGTAATACAAAAAGCACTTAAACTTTTTTTCCCATTAGTGGGTCATTTATTTGAAAAAATGAAACTAATTTTTTCAATAATCATTTCAATATTATCCTAGAGTAAAATTTGATAATTTTATTGTAATATTAATTTTTGGATAAATTTTGAAGAATACAGATTTTTATTAAAAATTGAATTTTCATTAAATAATTTAAAATATTCCATTATATTAAATGGTTTAAAAACTAAAATTAGATCATTTATTTTTTTGTTAATCTAATTTTTTTCATTAGATTCAATTTTATGTTGAATATTGAAATAAACACTATTTGTACATAAGAAATCTTTTTCATTGGAAAATCACATTTTCATCACGCTTGAAGGTTTGTTTTTAAATTAAATTATACCACATCTATGAATTGAACATAGTTAAATGGATTCCTTCTTTGGAATCATTATAATGAATATTAGTTAAAAAGTTCAAATTCTATTTTTCCTAATGAATAGTAAAACTAAAAAAATAATTACCCCAGTTAAGGTTAAAATGAGTTTATAGGGGGGTCAAACAAACAATATAAGGGTATATTTTCAATTAAACATGAATAAATAATATTTTATGGAAATATTTCATCCCTATAATATCCAAAATTCTAATATATGGTCATATGGAATAATTTTGGTTGAGAATGACTTTTTAATTTTTCATTCTTTTGGGAAATTTCCATGTGGTTTCAAGTGGGTCTTCACCCGTACTTATAAAACGACACCCCCTCTCTTATCTTATAAATACCTGAAGGCCCTTTTTCTTAGTCCATGAAATTAGAAAATGAATTAATTAATTACATTTCTCTATCCTATATTACATGGTTTTATTAGTAAACCCTTGTAACAAGGCTTTTGGTGTAAACCTATAGAGGTTGTCTAAAGAAGAGTTATCATTATTAACCGAGGGTTTTTATTTTATTTCCTCTTCCATATCATTAAAATATTATTAAAAAATGATGATATAATACAATAAATTTCTCCCATATTATTATATGTTATTATTTTAATGGTATAATCTACACCCATCCCCTCTTATATCAAATGGGAAATGAAACTGTTGATCGTGTGTACGATGAACTACCGCTTGCTGAACGAATATAATTTGTTTTCCATCAGTTCTACACATGGATGGATATAATCATGGATTTAATGTATATATATTATATTTATGAAATACTTATTCTTTTTTAATTATAATATGACATCTACCTTCTTACATTCAAATTATTTGAAAAATGATAACGTCCCTCGTGCATATGTGCGAACTACCGCCTCCATGAAGCAATGTGATACAGTTTCATTATTTTATTTTTAAAAAATGGTAATAAAGATATATTTAATGAATTAATTTAATATAAATTATAAAAAAAAATTGTATTTAAGGTTTAATTATTATTTAACTTTATTTTTTTCCATTCATCAAAAAAATGGAAACAACATTCATTTGTGCATATGGAATACCGTCTTCATGATTGGTGTAATTCATTTTTCTATATATAACTTTTATGGCTGAATTTAAATATGTATATAACTAATATATATGATATTTATATGATTATTAATATTCTGGAGATTATTTTACCACAATAAAAGTACAATGAACAAAATAACCAAACCAAAACATACATGAAAAATAGTGCAGTTATCACCCAAAACAATGATTTTAATAAATAATTGCTAATAAATGGGTTGTAAAAGATTATAAGTAAATAAAATATTTTATGATATATATGATTATTGATATTTAATGGATTTATATTAAATATATATTTATTATAAAGTACTTTCAATCATGTATGAAGGAATTTAGAACTCAGGTAAAATATTTTCTTCTCATTTTAATTTCATTGAGACATATTCTATATTCTCAAATTATTTCTTTTATATAGCTTATATAATTCCCATGAATATTTTTTGTATGATTTATAAAAAAATTTATGGTGATTTACATATCCATATATGGTTACTTCTATAATAAGTCTTATGATTCAAATGTGGCTATTGTGGTAAGGGAATTATTTTAAAATCTCATTGTTTATCAGGATTATTTTTTATTATACATCCAATGAAGAAATTTATTGATCTATCACTTTGAAATAAATTTTTTTAATACTCTTGTTAATTATTTATAATACATTTTTTAATTCTAGCTTTATGTCTTAAATAACTCAGGACACCAAAATAATGTTTTTTGAGGAAAAATAACATTATTGCTCTCTTTGATAAAAAATATGTTCTCTTCCATGTAGTTGTTTTCTAAAAATATTTCTAATTTTTTTAATACTGTCAAATTATTAACTAAATAAATTTTTAACCTTTTGTGAACTGTTAAAAAAAATTAAAAGTAATAAAATTTTCATTTTCCTAATGAGGTACTTTTTATCTTTTTTTAGAATAATTTGAAAGGAATGTTTTCTTTTAAAATGTACTAAATGAATAGATTTTCTTGAATTCTTGGTCAATAAATTATTTAAAGACTCATTTTTATGTTTCTAGGGTTATTTTAAATAAAAAAGTATTTTCACAATATTTTTTGAATTTTTTGTTTTAAAAATTCTATTTTCAAAGCTAAAAAGGTTATCTTTTTCAAGAATGCTTTAATGATTTGTTATACCATTTCTATTTAACAAGTAAATCAATATTTGGTGGTAATTATATTTTACTGATGGTATGATCCAAAAATACCATACATTACCATTATATATATGGTTTATTATTTTTATTATAATTTTTAAATGAATCCCATTAATTTCCATGGGTTATCCCATGGTGGATTGATGAAATGGTTATAAAACTTGATTCATTACGAGGAGTAGTTAAATGATGATATAATGATTTTTTAATGATTTTATGGCACACATATGTATTATTTTTATTACATTACATGTGGGACAAGAATTATTTGGCCCTAAAAATCATTTGGTATGGTCTTAAATATCATTTGATAATTATGGGAAACATGTCTATATGATTTATCATCCATGGGAAATAAGTTGATGTGATTGATCTTTTATGAGAAAAAATATGATGAACTTGATCCACTAAGAGACACATGTGTTTATTCTTGATCTATTTTAATTATATGGTCTCAATAGTTAACCTTAAAATATTAAATAGTTTATATAATTATGATGGTTCCACACTTATATGACATGTAATTATTGTTCATGAATGATTTATGATGATTTATCACTCTTATTATTCATGTATTTTGAAATGATAATGATATATTCTAGGACAAATATTGACAGTTCATGATAGACTGGCTATGAAATTTGTAATTTATATTCATGATAGCATACCCTTATTATTATCTTTTGCTTTAATATGATCATTGATTGATATATTCCATGTTTATCATTACTAAGAATATTGGATCACCCTTTTTATTTATTCTTTCATGAGGTTATGGAGATAGGTTTAATTTAGAGTATGCCTATAAAGTGTACAAAATGGAATGATCTTTTGGGGATATGGTTAAGATATTCCATAAAATAAGAAGATTGTGTATCTAGTATTCAAATAAAAGAAACCATTATGGTCCTTGTGTGATTATTTGGGAAATTTATTAAATATTCTTCTTGAAAATATGTAATATTTATGTATGAAAAACTTGGGTGTTTTTATGATTGTTATTTGAGAAAATATTTAGTTAATATTTGGATATTAGAGTTAGGAAACTTTTTTGGAGACCCTAGGAATATGTTTAAGTATAGGATAACATCCTAAAATTTTTATAAGAAATATATTATGTTATTTTTTTAGTAATACATCCCTATCTAGAAACTAAATGTGGATGTGGATTTGGCATAGTGGTACCAAGGGGTAATATCTCCAAAAAGGAATCATTTTCCAATGTCTTGATCGTTACCTAGTGCACAAAAATGGGTCTTCTAATATAAGTCCCCAACCTTAAACATTACTTAATCTTGTGATAATTCAAAAATGGACTTTAATTAACTTTTAGGATATTTTCAGGATTAGAGATTTTAAGAATTAGATCATAAATCAAACATAAAAACAAAAATATTACTAGTAGACACATATACTAACTATCAATTTTTTTCACTAAACAAAAACTCTTTAAAAAGAAACAAGGTATCATTTCAGGTTTTAATAGCATAACATTTATTTGATTCCATCCATGACTAAATTATTCTTTAAGTATTGTGAAAAACATTTCAAAACTTGATATGAGCATAAAAAGATCAGTATGGTATAAACAAATAAGGAAAACTATTAGTCTTGGGAAAACATGAAATCCATGAATACATTATCATAAATTAATACTTTTCTCATTTAAGAACTAGTAATATACTTCACTGAATATAATCTCATTGCTTACCCATTTTAAAACCAAAATATTAACATAAATCCCATATAAATAAAAATATAATATATAAAGGTAACTTGGGACATCAAAATACTTAAATATAATAACCATACGGTCGAATTCCACACAAATCACTGAATGGTATAACCATACGACCAACTTCCAAACCCAATGCATTGGAGGTTATAACATAAGAACACATCATTGGTTTATCATAGAACCACCCATATTTGGTTTATCATGTAACCACCCACCTTTGGTTTATCATTAAACCACCCATCAAATTTCCAAGTACCATTATATAATCATAAAACATAAATGGTTGTAATTATCAATATTTCACTCTTAAAATTTAATTTCCAATCACAAGAAATCAATTCAATATATTAAAATTGTAAATCCACTTTCAAAAAAAATTTCAATTCCAAAGCACCCAAAAATGGAATAAGGTATTTCTTTTCCTTTGAAAAACATCAAGGCTTATATAGGAAGCCAAATATCAAAAAACGGTTTTGACGACGAAGGAGTCATTGTTGCCGCATATGTTAAAGACATTCCTTTTTCTCATTTAGTAAAAAGATTAATAAAAAAAGATTACCTTTGAATGAAATTAAAATTCAAAGGTGTTAATTATACACCATAAAAAAATAAGGTTGTGTATGACATAAAAATATTCCTCAATGAAATGATATTGAGACAAAGTCCCTTACCTTGAGTCTAAATTCCCTTGTTCATTTTTTATACTACTTGATAATAAAATTAATTTAATTTATAAATTCTTCAGAACAATTTTCATGTTTATTATTCATTTTACATTACATATTATCATGTTATAAAAATTACCATATAATTTTATTTCATAGAGGTCGTTTTGTCAATATTCCGTACTTGAGTGGAAAATGAACTCATTTTGATTTAAATTTTCCATGTGTTCAAATTCCAGCATATATAGAATATTATTAATGATTTAAATATCATATATTTCTCGTATATATGTATTTATAATATCATACTATTTGGAGATAAGAAACTAAATGTACCGTTCATGGAGACGGTAGGTCGTACGTACGCATGAACACTATTTTCATTTATTTTTTATATTAAAAGAATAATAATCAAATGATATAAAAGTATATTATAATACCGGTATTATATTAATGTAATGTAAATATCGTATATTTAATAAAACCATTCATTATACATTCAATTTATAGCATGAATGAGTCATATCACCTTGAGGCGTAGGTTGTCCACACTTCTTTAAATGAAATTATCGTATTTTCACATTATGGAAAACATAAAGGTATGTTTTAAATAAAAATTAAAGAATAATAGAGACAATATAAATAAAATATATATCATATATAAATTAATTTCCATCATAATGTCCACCAGGAGAGGTGGTAGGAAAAAATTGAACAATCATCATTTTGTGTGGTGGTAAGTCACCGTACAAAGAATCAATATGTTCTATATCAATTAGATGGAGGTGTATGTAAGTGAAGGTCAAAAACATAACATATTAACATCCTATTATATTGAGGATATTTTTTTTTATAAAATAATAGAATAAAAATATTTTATGGGGTCGTATAATGAAAATAAATGAAAGGAGCATGAGAGAAGACGTTAACTCTAAATCGGGTAACTCATTTTAATTTGAGCCAAAAGGCTTCCTTGAGTTTCCATTATGAAAAGTTAAGTATTATAAGAATAAATGAGGGATTTTTTGGAGATTTGTTTAGAAAAATTTGTATGTTTTAAGGGTCTTGAGAGGTGTGAGTAAGTGGGTAGAGGTGGTGGCCTATTATAAGAGGGAGGAGGGGCACTTTAGGACAGTCTTGAAATATTATTTTTAAAAAATCTATTTTCGAATTATAATAGTTAAAAAGTGGTATATTTAGAGGATAAGATGATTATGGGTATAAATAATCTCAAACAATAGTTTTTAGACATGTTTAGTTCACAAATTTATCCTTATCATTTAGCTTTAACCCGTAGTTAAAAAATCTAACTCTTACCATGTCTTCTATTATTTTCATACTATATGGTTAATATTGTTACAATAAATTCCAAGAGAACCTAAAGTGGATAATTAATATCTTTTTAAAAATTATATATATTATTTGGATGAATATTATATTTTTAGTAATATTAAAAAATTTCAAAAATTAGTATTTTTTATAAAAAATAATTTATGTCAATTTTGTCACAATTTAGTAATTGATTTTTGTTAAAGTCATAACAACTCGATTACTTAGAACAAAAAGCATTAAATCAAAGATAAAATGTCAAAATAGTTCAAAATAATTATGAATAAAAATTTTCAAGTGATATTTATTTTAATATTTATAGTATAATTTATTTTAATCTTTCATTAATATGGTATTCACTACATCATCATTGTGTAAAAAATAAATTTTTCTATGTAATGTCTAAAAATTATAAATAAAATACCATTATATATATAAACATTTTATGTTTATAATTACGATTTATATTTTTAGAGATCATTTATTTTAAAAATATTTATATTTTTTTAGTTAAGTGATACGTGTTTATGTTATATTTCACTTTTCCTTAAATTAAATATTATAAAAGGTCATTATCACGCCCAAGTGGCTTTATGGGGCCTTAAAATTGACCCAAGTATGACCATGGTCGACCATATCTCATTAAATAGAATCTGGACATGTGTTAGTGTAGTTTTATATTATTATAATATTATTTTATAACCTTATTTACTTGATTTACCGTTTAACCATGGTAAATAAAAATAATTACTGAAGTTACTATTTATAATGTCAAAAAATTAAAGGTAACTATTTAAAAAATTTGAACCTTTTGATTCCAAATATGGAATCCATTCTTGAAAATTCAAAACACATAAATTGTTCTAATTAATTTCAAATTAATTCCCATTGTCAAAACTTGTAAGAGAATTCTTAAGAAGTAAAAACTATCAAAAGATTGACATGTGTTTATGTCAAATTTAAATGTAAAATTACTTCTAATGAAACCGATTGGAATAAATGATAAAAACAAAATAAAATTACACTTTAAAACCAACTACAAGCCCAATCTAACTATTTAAATAAATTAGATGAAAAGGTAGTTTTGAATTAAAATGTAGTATTTTTCACTATTCATTAAAATATGGATTTTATCAGAAAAATACCAAAATTTCAACCAAAGTTAATTTTGACGTCCAAATTCTAATGAATAAGTTCATTTTGTCAAATAGAACATATAAAAGTGAAAAAAATATATTTATGAAATTTTTTCCATCAAAAGGTTGTAAAACGAGTTTTTAAAAATATTATAGTATTTAATGCTTAAAATTGTATACATTCTCATTTTAAGCCTCTAAAATTTATTGAATAAATGTAAAAACATTTAAAAAACATGTATAGTTATTTTTTAGATAATATTGTTCATTATTGTCAATACAAACACTAGGAATTAACTTCCGTTTACAATAATAATAATAATAATATATTATTTTTCAATATAACTCAAAGCTTTGTGAAACGTTAGATTTTAGAAAACCCCATTATTCCGTATCGAGTATGCTATCAGAAAAAGTATCCCCCTTAACCTAAAATTAATATCTGATTCATAAATACTAATATATATTAAACTGTATTATTCTATAAATACATTGGATGTTAAATCCTTCCCCCCTTTTGGAAATTGCCTCCCAACAATTCTATTTACTTATCAAATAAGTGGTTGTATTTCTCCCTCAATGAATTTTAAAATTCCCAAATTTCCTCTACAACTATATAGTTTTTCAACAAAACCTTTACATGATGAATGACCTTATTCTGAAATACATTCTCTTTGTGGAAAATAATATGTATTTATTGTTCCTCATAAGAAATATTCTCTTCCAACTGAACTACATTTAGACTCAAAACATGTGATGGATCTAGAATATACTTTATCAACATTGAAACATGACAAAAAATGTGTACATAAGATAAAATTAAAGGTAATCCACTAGTTAGGAAATTGATCCAAAATTTTCTTGGATTTCATAGGGTCCAATGAACTGTGGACTCAGCTTCCCCTTCTTACCAAAATGTATTACACATTTCCATGGAGAAACTCTAAGAAATTAATGATCACCTACCTTGAAAAAAAGATCATTACTGTGATTATCCGTATAAATTTTCTACCTACTCAGTTTTGTACTCATGTTCTTTAGAATCAACTAATTTTTTTCAACCATCTCTTCTACCGATTCTGGTCCCATTAACTTATTTTCACCTACTACATCCCAAAAACCTGGTGTTTGACACCACTTTACATATAACACTTCAAATGGTGCCATCTGTATACTGAAATGAAAATAGTTATTATAAGAAAACAAAACCAAAGAAATATTTTGATCCAAACTTCCCTAATAATTCATTGAACAATCATGTAGCATATCCTCTAAGGTATGAATTTTTTTTCTGACTACCCATCTGATTGAAGGTGAAAAGATGTACTGAAATTTAATTCAGTTCCCAATGGTTTCTGAAGGCCTTTCAAAAATTTAAAGGTGAACCTGGGATAACAATAAGATACATTGGAGAGAATATAACCTAACTATCTCTTTTATATACAATTGAGAAATTTGATCTAGAGATATAGTATCTCGAATAGGAAGAAAAAGAAAATATTTAGTCAATCGGTCAAAAATAACCTAGATTTCATTGTTACCTCAAGAATTCATTGGTAATCCCACTATGAAATCTATGGACACATTTTCTCATATCCACTATGGCACTAGAATCGGCTGAATCATCCCTTTCAGTAACTACCACTCTACTTTAACATGATGAAAAATCAAAAACATCATAGTTAATTCAATGATATCTCTTTTCATTACATCCCACCAGTAATACTCCAAGAGATCTTTCTACATTGTAGTACTACCATCATGAACTGAAAAAGTGGAACTATGAGTTTCACATAACAACTCTTTCTTTAACTATGAATCACAAGGCACATATAATTTCTTTTAAAACCTCAAAATATAATCTTTTTCAATGTTAAATTCTGGTAAATTTTCCTTTTAAACCAATTCTACCATTTTTATCAACTCATTGTCCTTTTTATGCGCTTTATTAATTTTGTTTGATAGATATGATTTCATTTCCACCTGAAACAAATAGATGAATTCCTTAAACCGACATCTTCTAATAAAAAATTCATAAAATAAATAACCAAAGGATGTCTTTCAAAATGTAGCATGGTTAATGTAGCATTACTCTTTCAACTCAAAGTGTAATCCACTTTATTTGACTTTATTGGATGGTAATGAATCATGCATTGATAATCTGTGATTAATTCCAAGAATCTTTTTTTTCTCATGTTTAATTATTTATGAGTGAATGTATACACCAAACTTTTTTTATCGGTATATATTTAACACTTTATTCCATACAAATTATGCCTCCAAATTTTTAATGATAAAACAACATCATCTAATTACAAATCATGGGTATGGTAATTTAACTCATGAAGTTTCAATTAACTTGAATAATACAAAATTACCTGAACATTATGCATTAGAACACAACCGAGTACAGTAAATGATGAATTAATGTAGATAACAAATTCACCATTCCTGGAAGGTAGGGATAAAACTAGAACATTTACCAATCTTCTTTTAAGTTTCTGAAAACAATCATCACATTCATTTTTTCAGATGAACATAACTCGTTTATGTGTTAAATTAGATATTGGGATAAATACCAGAGAAAATTTTTCATCAATCCTTTAGTAATAACATACTAATCCAAGAAAACTAAAAATCTATGTGATATTGGTAGGACATGGCCACTCTTCTAAAAAATTTTTTAGAAGGTTCAACAGTCATGACATTTTTAGAAACAATATGACCAAGGAAACAAATTTTTTGCCACCAAAATTCATTCTTAAGAAACATTCCATATTGTTTATTTTCTTTTTGGTTTTTAAAAAAAAATTAAAGTGACTTTCATATTTCACCCAACTTTAAAATATACAAAAATTTCATCTATAAACACAACCACAAACTAATGAGGAAACTGATGAAATACACCATTCAAGAGATTGATTAATGCACTAGGTTCATTAGATAACCCAAATATCATAACTAAAAACTCATAATTCCCATATCTCGTTCGAAAAGATGTCTTTTGAATGTCATCCTCCTTCACCTTTAGCTGATAGTACTTGAACCTTAAATCATGCTTTGAAAAATACTGAGCTACCTAGATCTGATCAAAAAAATCATTGATACGAGGCAACATATACTTTTTATAAATAGTGATGTTATTCAAGTCTCTATAATCAATACATAGTCTCATCGAACTATCTTTCTTTTTCTCAAATAAAATTTGAGCACCCCATGGTGAAGTGCACGGTCGAATTAATCCTTTATCAAGTAATTATTGCAACTATTTTTTTAATTACACTAGTTCTAATAGATCCATTTGACTAGGGTATTTATAAATAGGCTTTTCATTAGGAACTAAATCAATAGTAAATTGAACCTTTCAGTTGGGAACAATACCATTCAATTAATCTGAATAAATATATCTAAATTCATTCACTACTGGAATGTTACTAATCAAAACTGTTTCTTTTGTTTCAACAACATGATCCAGATAACTTTCAATATCTTATTTAATCAATATTTTAGCTTATTGGTAGGTTATCGTAGGTATGAAATCATTGAATAAAACATTAATGGATTTACAATCTATTTTATCATGATATACTAGAAGCCAATCCATACCCAAAATGATATCAAAATCTACTATGGGAAGTTCAACAAGATTTAAAAGAAATACTATCTCACTAATGATAATAAGAAGATTCCTATAAATCTTGGTTTCTCTAATACATCCACCTAGAGTCTTTACCAAAAGTTCTATATCACATTCATGAGGTTCTATTTCAAATTTACTAGCGAAGTTCTCGGAAATGAAATAATGTGAAGATCTAGAGTCAAATAGAGTATTGGAATATTTTGAAAAAAACCTATAACATACCTATCACCACATAATTTGATGGTCCCACATCAATCGTATTAGTTGGAAATGATTTTTCCATTCCCTTTTATTTTTAATCTTGCTAGTTTCCACCTTGGGTAATCAATTTTTGAAACACATTGGAATATTTTCCTATCTAATTGCAACTAAAACATCTTACCATTGGTTTTTCATTGACTACCTAATCATATTACTTATTGTTAAGAGCAATATGACCAACCTTACCACATCAAAAGCACTTCTTGGACCTTGATAGGAATTCTCCAGGATGCTTTTTACCAGACTTCTCACAAGTTGGAAATTTGGTTTTCTTACCTCTAGGATTCTTTGATGAATTCTTTCCCATTTCCATCCAACTATATTGCATCTTTTGTTTGATATTATGAAACACATGCTCATCATAAAACACCATTTTTACCTTCTCACCACATCAGACAAGTTTCTCATAGATTTTGAACCCACAAGAAGAAAATTCCCTTTAATATTTCAGCTTCAATCCTGAGTAAACCTAATTTATCTTACTATCATTATCTCAGTTAAAATTTGGGGCATACCTTGAAAAACTAGTGAAATTTTCTTCACATGTAGCCACATAATATTCCTCCTTTTGACTAAATTCAATGCATTTCTTTTCCATCCAATGTCTAATAGAGGAAAACGTTTATCAAGTATTATATTCTTAAATTCATCACATTCCATAGTGTCAATATCTTGACTTCCTCTGATATTTTTAAACATTTACCACCACTGATCAGATTCACCTTCAAGATGATAAACAACATGACTAACTATTTGATTGTCTGAACACCCCATTACCTCAAAAATATTTTCCAATGCTTTAATCCACCCTTTAGATTTCACAGGTTCAGATGATTCTCTGAATAATGGGGGACATTGCCTCGTGAAATGTTCTACGATAGATATATGCCACTATGGTTGGTCTGGTTGATCTCATTAATGGACAGCGACACCATTTATTACCCGAGTCAACTGAGTCATCACTTCAAAAAACTATTCAGTTATGATTCTGACCATCTTAGGATATTGATTTTGGAGGTTATTTCCTTCTATATGCCTTCCCAGCACCACTGCTCTATTTCCTCTTCAGAAAACCAATATGTACCAATATATCTTAGACGAAGCAATGTGGTATCTTAAAATTATATTTCAATTTTACTATATAGTAAAAATCATTTATGGATATTCTATTAACAATAATCTAAATCCTAAAGTTATCTAAACTTACCTTTGATACCAAGTATAAGGCCCCAGCCTTAAACATTACTTAATCCTAAGATAAGTCATCAATTGACTTTAATTCACTTCAAGAATATTTTCAGGTTTTGAGATTTAGATAATTAGTTCATAACTCATATATATAAACATAAACATTACAAGTAGACACTTCTACTCGGTATTCATTTTTTCATAAAACAAAAAATCCTTAAAAAGAAACATGGTATCATTTCATGTTTTGACAACATAACTCCTCATTGACCCCATCCTTGAATCTATTCTTTTTTAAGTCCTATAAAATACATTTAAAAACATGGATGAGAATAAAAATATCAGTAAAGGATATACAAATAAGGGAAACTATTAGTCTTTGGAAAACATGAAAACTTTGAATACTTTACCATAAAGTAATACTTTTCACCTTTAAGAATTTGTAAATATAAATCAGTGAATGTAATCTCACTGCTTACCCTTTTTGTAAGGAAAATAATAACATAAAACCTACAGAAAGAAACATATAATATATAATGGTAACTTGGGACATAAACATACTAAAATGAAGTAACCATACAGTTTAATGCCACACATATCACAAAATGGAATAACCGTACATCCAACTTCCATACCCAATGCCTTGGAGGATATAATATAACCACACATCCAGGGTTTGTCATGAAACCACCCATATTTGGTTTATCACATAACCACCTATCTTTGGTTTATCACTTAACCACTTATCAAATTTCCATGTACAAATATATAATCATAATTCATAAAAGATTGAAATTATCAAAATTTTGTGCATAAAATTTCACTTTCAATCACAAAAAATCATTTAGAGATATTGAAATTGTAAATCCACTTACAAAACCATTTTAAATACCAAAAAAAACCAAAAATGTTAATAAGGGATTCTTTTCCTTTTGAAAACATTAAGGCTTATAGAGGAATCCCAATATCAAATAAGGGTTACGGTGGTAGAGGAGTCGTTGTTGCTACATACATTTAAAAAATCCCTTTTTCATTTAATAAAACACTTTTTAGAAAAAATATTCCCTTTAAATGAAATTAAAATTCAAATAATTTTATTATACATTGTATAAAAGAAGGTGGTGTATAACATCAAAAATGCCTCAATGAAAGGAGATTGAGACGAAGCCCCTTAATTTGGGTCCAACTTGTCTTGCTCGTTCTTTATATTCAAAAATAAAAAACATAAGTTAATTTATCCTTTCTTCAGAACCTATATCAAGTTTATGATTCATTTTATATTACTTATTATTATTTTATAAAAATTACATAATAATTTAAGTTCATTTTGTTCATTTTGTCGATATTTGGTGCTTGAGTCGAAAATGAACTTGTTTTTATGTAAATTGTCTATGTGGTCAAAGTGAATCTTCTATAGAAAATTATTCATGATTTAAATATCATATATATCTAGTATATATGTTTGTATAATGATATAATATATGGAGATAAGAAATTAAATGTACTGTTCATGGAGACGGTAGGTCGTACTTACGCATGAACCCTATTTTCAATTCTTTTTCATATTAATAGAATAATAATCAAATAATATAAAACTATATTATAATACCAGTATTATATTAATTTCATTTACGTATCATAGGTTTAATAAAACAATCTTTTATATGTTCAATGTATATCATGAATGAGTCATATCACTTTGAGGGGGCGGTATTCCACACTTCTGCAAATGAAATTATCGTATTTACACATTATGGAATGCATAATGTCTTGTTGTAAAAAAATTATATAATAATAGAGAAAATATAAATATAATAAATATAATATATATATATATAGTTCCATCATAATGGCCACCATGATAGGTGGTAGGAGACAATTGAACAATCATCATTTTGTGAGGCAATAGTTCTTCATACAGAGAAACAATATATTCTATATCTATTTGATGGATGTGTGTGTAAGTGTAGGTACAACCCTTACTATTAATACATCCTAATATATTGATGATACTGGTGTTGTTATAAAATTATGTAATAAAGAGAGGTTAAGGGGTTGGAGGTGGAAAATAAATGAAAGGAGTTTGAGAGAAGACGTTGCCTCTAAATTGGGTAACACTTTTTATTTGAGATAAACGGATTAACTGATTTTCCTCATACCCTAGATAAGGATACTAGAGGGAAATTCAGGATTATTGGAGTTTATTTAAGAAATATTTTGATGAGCCAAGGTTATTTAAAGGTCTGACAACGCGGGTAGAGGTGGTGACATTTTATAAGAGGGAGGAGGGGCACTTTAAGAAATTATTGAAATATTATTTTATTAAAAAATTATTTTCGAATTATAATATTTCAAAAGTGATATATTTAACGGCTGAGATGAGTATGGGTTTATATACTCTCAAATAATAGGTTTTATACAAGTTTAGGTCACAAATATATCTTTTCATTTAGCTTTAACCCTTAGTTAAATAATTTAATTATTACATTATTTTCTTCTATTTTCATACTATATTGTATGTATAGTTACTATTTAATAAAAAGAGAACATAAAGTGGATAATTAATGACATTTTTAATTGTATATATGTTAGTTTGTAGAATCTAAGGATTTTAAGATTATTATATCATTTAATAAAATTGTATTTGTTATAAAAAATCATTTATGTCAATTTAGACACTATTTAGTAATCGATTTCTATTAAATTCATAACAACTTGAATCCTTAGAAAAAAATCATTAACTCAAAGATAAAAATTCATAATCATATAAAAACTTATTTTATGGTATCAAAATGTTTCAATTATAATTATTTTAATATTTATAATATCATTCATTTTAATCTTTCATTAATAAAGTAATCACTGCATCATCATTGTGTAATAAATAAAATTATTTATTTAATGTCTAACAATTATAAATAAAATATCATTAGGGAGGTAATATTTTTATAATTATAATTACTATT
This sequence comes from Viscum album, assembly GCA_963277665.1. Taxonomy (NCBI): domain Eukaryota; kingdom Viridiplantae; phylum Streptophyta; class Magnoliopsida; order Santalales; family Viscaceae; genus Viscum; species Viscum album. The sequence goes on along the minus strand of OY728156.1, from coordinate 1,400,769,537 downwards.
TATAGTTGAAGATATCATTTATTTAAACTAGTTAAAAAATTTGTTAAGAGATAGATGTTTATGTTATATTTCTCTTTTCTTTAAATTAAATATTATAAAAGGTCATTATCATAGCCAAGTGCCTCCATGGGGTCCTAAAATAAACTAAACAATTGTCATGTTATGAAATATCTCATATAATATTATTAGAACACGTGTTAAGGTAGATTTATGTTATTATAATATTATTGTTTACCATTATTTACATGATTTACCCTTTAACCATGATAAATAAAAATAATTACTGAAGTTACTATTCATAATGTCCAAAAATAAAAGATACCTATTTACATAATTTTATCCTTATGATTAAAAATATAGAATCCATTTTTCCATGTTATAAAAAAATAAATTGTAGTAATTAATTTAAAATTAATCCTTGTTGTCAAAACTAGAAAGCTGGTTTTTTAAGAAGTAAGAACTACCAAAATATTGACATGTGTTTATGTCCAATTTAAATGTGAAATTACTTATAATGATAAATATTGGATTAAATTATAAAAACATAATCTTGTTACACTTTAAAAAAAATTAAAAGACCTATCTAACTATATTAATAAATTAGATGAATATTCAGTTTTGAATTAAAATGCAATATTTTTCATTATTCGTTAGAATATGGATTTTATCAAAAAAATACAAAAATTTCAAAATAAAAGTAAGTATTTATGTACCTATTCTAAATAATAATTTTATTTTTTTCAAATATAACATATAAAAGTTAAAAAAACTATATTTGAAAAAGGTTCTCCATCAAAAGGTACTAAAACAAGCTTTAAAAATATTAGAGTATTTTTTCATAAAACTAAATTCATTCTTATTTTAATCCTCTAATATTTATTTGATAAATGTAAAAACATTAAACAAACATGTGTAATAATATTTTACTTTTTTCTTCTCATTCGCACCAAAACAACGACTAGGCGTTAACTACTATTTAAAATAACAATAATATTGTATTATTTTTCAGTATAAATAAAAGTTGTGTGCAATGTTAGATTTCAGAGAAACCTGTTGTTGTGTCTCGAGTACACTATGAGAAAAAAATATCCCATTTAACAAAAAATTAATATCATATTCATAAATATTAATAGATATGAAAATGTATTATTCTATAAATACCTAAGATGTTACATCCAATACACTAGCATTGACACTTTCGGGGGATATGTTTTGAAAATTCATAAAATTTTACTAACCATTTTAAATTATTTGAAAAGATGATGACCATGAATGAACTACGATAAACATAAGGTTTCATAGGATGAAAATAAGGTGTCAATAATTATACATCCTATAAATGTTTCGTGATTATGTTGTTTCCCACTATGGTTATTGTTTCTCACACTTTTTTTGGTTTTAGTCAATGGTTGGAACTAGAATACATCCTGGAAATAATGAATGTGATGGAAATTGATATGAACTATCACTTGAACTACCAAATTATATGGGAGATGAAATGCAGAATATTTTTGATTTTATTTTGAAACTATCTCATGTTATGAGTCATGATGAACATCCAAATGAGAAAAGGAAAGTACACGGTTAAATTGAGTCCTTCCTAAGGAAACACACACCTTTATTTAGTGGGTTAACCAATCCATTAGTTGATGATAAATTGATTAGTTCCAATGAAAATATATTTTCTATTCTATAGTGTTCAGAGTTCTAAAGACGAATTTTAGACATCTCTCATTTGGAAGGTGAAACAGATCAATGGAGGAATCTTATTCAGAATGTGAGGCAATGTGGAGAAATTGAATCCATGGAAAAAAATGAGTTTGAAAGGTTATTTTTCAATAAGTTAATTCCTCATATTATTGGTACAAAATAGAAGAATTAATTCATTCAGCTAAAGTAGATTAATGATGAGTATTTTGGTGCATATGAAGAAACTTTTACATGACTTGTGAGGTACAATTTTTGTAATTTTTGGAACCAAGGATTTTATTTTCTAGAAAAAAATTATTGTTTGTGTTTTTTGTCAATCCACATTTGTTTTATCTGGGATTTGGAAAGGTAAGTGATCTTATGGTTCAATCTGACTACAATGTTGAATGTGTTTTTGTTTCCCAATGTTTGAAAAAATATTGGGTCCAAAAATTGATTATTGTAAAAAGGTGTTTTTGGAAGAGGATATTGTGCACAAATTTGAATGTGAGTGTGATTATTTCATGAAATATAAGTTTCAGGATCATTTCATAAAAATACAGTAAAGGAAATAACCGTGGGAAATATGTTTTTTTCCATGAAAGAAGGTTTGTGTGATAAGAATTTTTACATGAAAGGATAAGGAATGAAAAAGTCCCGCACCCCAAATGAAATGTCAAAATAGAGTTATGCGCAAGTGGAGTTTCAATATTGATACATCAAAATACAGCAATTCATGAGTTGAATGAAAACTCTTAAATTGCATAAAATGGTCTTATGTGGCAAATATGATGTCAAAATTAAGATTACATGAATGGGGGTTGGTATGAAAGGAACATTCATGAAGGGATAAAAATATATATAAATAAGAGGCTACATGTAATTTATCAGAATTTCCATGTAATCTTTTATATTTATATGGAATTATTTCGAGACGGCAAAATTTGATGGCACATGTTTCAAAGCTCCTGAGAGTCCAGAACATAATATTGAACTTTTCTTAAGGTACGTTCAATAAATATACAAGAGGGATTTTATATCATTTTAACTCTCACTCAGATTGAAAATCTAAGCGAACCTTTGAATTCAGAACACTGGGACTCACCTATAAATGACTTAACATCAGCCTGCAAGGGCTGAGCGGAAAAATTATTTTTCATACTTTTTCATGAAAAATAATAAAATTATTTAATAAAATTATTTTATTTTTCATTATCTCTTTTGAGTAACGGACATCGACGCTGCGAGGCAGTGAAGATGCACAAGAATGAGGCTCATTAAGGGCTTGTTAAACTCTCAACGTAATGACACTTTAATGACATGTAACAATGACACTATTTGTTAAATAAAATAATGTAATGTCATGATGTCACATAATAATAGAAACACTGCAACGTGATCCTATTTATAGATCGATGCACTGGGGAAAGTACAGATTAAAAAATGGGAGGATTTTCTGGAGAGCTTCTAACAGAATTCCACCCCAGCGAAGAATGAAGAATGCCAGTATAACTACATCTTCTTTGTCGTGATTTTCAATGATCGAAGCTGAGAAGTGAAACCAAAGTCTTAACCCCTTGAGGATGAATGCGCGATAATGAAATATAAAGAGGTAGGGTTTTTTGAATTATTTTTCTTTTCATCCTTTCTAGAAACAACGAACACGGGTCCACCCAGGAATAGGTTGACCTGTGATTTGTGCATTTATACAGGAGCGTGTTTCATTCTCAAGGATTTATTTTAGAGGTTCAAATCTTGGCATGTAATCATTGAATGGAGACTCCCCAAAGCTCTCCCATATTTAAACCTTCTAACACGGGGGGTACGGGACGACACGAACAAAGGCTTGGGCCCCTCTGTTTGTGCGCACCTAGTGAACAATTTGTCTGAAGCAACGAAAAGCCAACATTAAATGCTTTGCGATAATGAGGATGCTCTCTGGAGGTCGTTGTCCTAAGAAGCATGAACAATAGACCACCGGAGTGTGTCTGCTGGTCCGCAGAAGGATCTACCAATGCATCGGTGCCGACAGTGGCAGCACGCGGCAGTGGAAGTGGCACGTGCCAACTGCATGCCAGATGGCAGGAGTAGGGTGCTCTCCATACTGGTGGCCTGGTGGAGCGGCGTGCCATGATTGTGCGCTAGTGCAGTGGATGCCACGACCAATCGAGCCACGGTGTGGGGGACCTATGGTGCCAGCATGGTGCCGTGTTGACAGGGGTCAACCCGCGGACTGAGTCCACAAGTGACATAGAGGGAGCCTGGTAATAACCAATCGTAGGCACATGAAGGAGTGGACCGCACCTTGGGGGTCGTTCTTGAACAGGGAGGGACATGGAGGGACATGGAGCTCTTCCACATCCCAGGTGAACCCCACTGGTTGTTAACGTGGCTAATCGTCAGACCAGTGTGTCGCGCCCCTCAGGAGGTTGTTCCCCCATCAGGCTGGGCTGGTCCCACTGCCGAACCGGCCAGACCCATGTCGGTAGGCTGGATTTGTGCCCAACCGGTCTGACCCATGTTGGCAGGCCAAACCCGCACCGACAGGCTGGACCTGTGCCCCTTCAGGTCGGGCCGGACCAGACCGGCTCGCCGGGGGAACTTGCGGGCTAGACCCTCATCCAAATCGGACCAGGTCCAGTAAGGCCTATCGGGCCTGGCTCACTGGCTAGGCTGAACTAGACCGACCTCGACCCATACCAAGTCTGTTTCAGTCTGTCTAAATGATCTGGGGTATGTGGAACCCCCAGGCTGAGTTGGTCGGGTTGGACCATGCTCCCTCACAACCATCCCCCTAGTTAGTAAAATGACCATATCATGCAAACAACACATCTAATTGATGGCATGTTTGTAGTTATAGGACCCTATAGAGGAGTTGAATCTTTTAGCATGATTTGTGGTGACTTTAATGGATGCTGGGATGTGAAAAATGTCTTGGGGAGTGGTTCTCCCAAGCATTCTACATACGGATCCCTGTAGTTAAATGAGACCTAAATATTGTTACACGATAGACCAGTGGGAAGCGGCTCTATGTGAACCGGCTGGCCCATAGTGGGGAGAGGCTCTGTTTAACCTGGAAGACCCATGGTACTCGACAGGAGGAGTATCTCAATTCGTCCAAGGTGGGAAGAGGCTCTGTGTGACCCAGCTGGCCCACAATGTGGAGCAGCTCTGTGTGACCTAGCATACCCACGGTACTAATCAGGGATGATTTCCACATCAGTCCAATGTTAGTGGTACGTGGCTCTGTGTGATCCGACATTCCCACTATACTCGATAGAGGAGGAGTTCTCCAACGACTAAGGATTTCGACGTTTCTGACTAACGATGTTACCGTTAATTCTCTAGAATATTCCTAGTGTGAGTAGTATAATGTTTTGTTCTTCAATTTTAGGAATTGTTGTGTGGTCTTACCATTTTTTTTTCAGGTCCCTTTTGAGTATTGAGTTACTTTCCCCTGCACAGGCTTTTCCCACCGTGTTGTGTCTGGTGTGCACGACTGACATTTCGACAGGGGTGCTCAGGGAGACGCGACAGACGGACAATTCGACGGTGGACTTAGTGGCCTAGGACCAAGTGGGGCTTAGTAGGACTAGAATGATTGGACACACTACTTTGGAATCTAGTAGCTTCACTACTCTCGTGATTAGGTGGGGTTTACTATATATGGCCATCAGAGTATCCTTTTTTGTACTTTCTATTTTTAGTTCCTTGTTGGGTCTGTATTCTAGCCCACTTACTTTTAGCTGTACTAGCACTCATCTTTGTTTTAGTGATAATTTTCCCCCTTTTCAGTGTTTTGTGATGTGGTTTAGTGTGTGCATGTGAGTCCACATACTTAGGAAAATGCATCCCACTTGCAAGTTGACGCCTTCGCCACTAGTCAATAGACCCTGGTCTTTGGGACGCCGGCTTAGGGTAGTCACTATATGGGCCCTGGGGGATGAGTCCTGAAAAAGTGGTAACAAAGAGAGGTTGATTCCCCCTCAAAGACTAGTATTATGATGTTTTGTTTATGGGAAATAGTGTTATGTGTTGCGAGTTTGACATTTAGATTCGGGGAGTCCAGTGTTGGTGCGGCAGCTGGCGTATCCATACACAAGTACCATGAATTCTATTTTTGGCTCAATACACAAAAACACTGGTTGCAAAAGTGTCTCCTCATTTTTTAATAAGAGTCAGCGCACTGGGTATAACCTTCTAACCATGGTTTATCATGATCTATCTTAGGATGACTCCATGTGGACGACCAGCTGGGATCCTGATACGAGGTCATGAGGGCAACCCACCTAGGAACGAGGCGTCTGTTTAGGGACCAGTTCTAGAGATGCCCCCACTGGATGTTGCACTAGTGCTACCACCACCTAAGTGTCAACATCTACATCCAGTGGTTTTGGCAGACTATGTTCGTAGGCTTAGTGCCCTACATGATTTTCAAAGATAGAGACCACCCAGGTTTAGGGAAGAGACAGATCCTCTGGTCACTAAGGACTAGATGGAGGTTGTCATGCAGGTCTTTCTCTTAGTGAGGACATTGCCTGACCAGATGGCGATCTTGGTAGGGATCCTTCTACAGGAATTGGTAGGGATATGGGGGAACATGACCATTCATACTCATGATGAGGTGACCCTCACTTGGGTTGACTTCGAGAGGCTTTTCTGGGAGGATTTTTCCCCCACAATGTTGCGCTCTGTGCACATTCAGGCGTTATTTCACCTACAGCATGGTTGTATAAAAGTGGTCGAGTACATAGTGAGGTTCATGGAGCTTTTTCTCTACTCTACAAACATGGTATGAGACCATTTCTTCTAGGATCAAGCCTTCGAGCAGGGATTGAGGCAGGAGATCAAGGAATCAGTGTTGTCTCTCAGCATCCCTACCCAGGCCAGAGTGCTGGAGAGAGCCATTCTTGTAGAGAGCTTCTTGGCGAAGCAAGCGCCGATAGCTAGAGATGCCAGTAGACCCAGGATACAGTGTCTTCAACAGAAAGCAGACAACAAACACATGGGCCCAAGCCGGCAAGGTCTTTTAGAGGATGACCCCAGGACTCAGGGTCGGTGGTGTGGGGATCCCTGTCTAGTGGGAGTCAGAAGGAATCCAGGATGTGCTACACGTGTGGATGATAGGGAAACATGGAACATGAATGTCTGACCTAATGTACAGATGAAAAATTGACTTTCAAGGCTCCACCGAGGCAGTGACAGTAGTTCGTGTGAGGAGGTATGCAGGGTGGTAGATGTAGTAGGGGAGGTAGTCGAGTGGCAGGTGGTTGGTGACTGTTTGAGATGTTACCGCCACCACTGCTAGGTGGTGCACCCCAACCTCAAAGAGTAGATAGACAGGGGTGAGCTTAGCTCTAGGATGTAGAGGCTTATGACCATAGTGCTCCAGAGATGATCTGAGGTACGATCTGTGTCTTCTACATCCTAGATGCATTACTTATAGACATAGGTCCTAGTTAATCCTTCTTTTTCAAAACTCTCATTTATAGATCAAAGATTCTGGTGGAGCCATTGGCTCGACCCTTATGACTAGAGAATACTATGGGAAATGATTCAATGATTACACACTAGTTCCAGCAGTGTGATCTTACTATAGGAGGTGAGAGCTTCGGCTGCAATCTTTTAATATAAGCATATAGGACTTATGATGTCTCCTTGGTTATGGACTGTTTATCCATATTCCAATGATAATATCGATTGTTTTAGGTTTACAGTGCGGTGTGTCTGCCCATATGGGACCATTTTTTCCTTCACTGGTGAAAAGGAAACCCTTTCAGTGCAGGTCAGACTCTCTAGGAGGAGGGTGTGGCCGATCACTCACTAGTTTTCTAGCCTCACCCTCGGTGAAGTGGAGGAGAGGAGTCCATGTTTTCCTATAGTGGTGGACAAGTAAGAGGATATTTTTTCAAATAATTTTCTAGGACTACCTCCTCGTAAGGAGGTAGGATTTTGTATGGGACTGTACCCCAGGAAAACACTAATATCCACACCGACATATCATATGGATCTCGCGGAGCTTCGCGAGATGAGGGTACAGCTGGAGGACCTACAGAATAAGGGGTTCATAAGACCAATCATTTCACCATGGGCAGCCCCGATGATTTTTTTTTCAAGAAGTAAGATGGGATTTTGAGGTTGTGCGTCAACTTCTTATGCCTGAACTAGGTGATTGTGAAGAACAAGTACCCACTACAGATAACTGATGACCTCTTCGACCAGCTGAAGGGGGAAAAGTGGTTCTCAAAGATAGACCTCAGATTAGGCTACCACCAACTTCGGGTACAGGATGAGGATGTACCTAAGACATCCTACAAGTGCTGTTATGACCACTATGTGTTCTTGGTGATTCCATTAAGCATGAAAAACTCCCCAGAAGTGTTCATGGGCCTCACGAATAGGACCTTCTAGACATACGTTGACTAGTTCGTCGTGTTCTTCATCGATGACATCTTGATGTATTCAGTGTTGGAGGAGAAGTACGCCACACACCTGTAGATAGTCATGTATACACTCTGAGAGCACCAGATTTATGGTAATATCTCAAAGTGTTAGTTCTGGATACTGGTGTTCAACTTTCTAGGACATGTCATCTCGGAGGCTAGAGTTGTAGTAGATCTAGCAAAGATAGAGTCAGTTCTTGATGGGGAGTCGCCCTGGTGCGTGACCGAGGTGCAAAGATTCTTGGAGATGGCTAGTTAATATTAGAGGTTCGTTCCTGACTTCTCCAGAGTAGATTCACCCTTTTCAACTTTGACATGCAAGGGATAGCCCTTTTTTTGGACAGAGAAATGCCAGAAGAGTTTTCCGAAGCTGAGGGGGAGATTGACTAGTGCCCCCCATTTTCAGACTACCCAAGAAGGGTGTGGGGTATGATGTTTACTGAAATTCATCAAGGACTGTACTAGGTTGTTTCTTGATTTAGGAGTGAGCAGTGACTGACTACTGGTCACGAGAGTTGAGGCATCATGAGCAGAACTATGTGACCAAAAAACTGGAGTTAGCAGTAGTGGTCTTTTCCTTGAAGACGTGGAGGCACTACTTGATGGGTGAGAGTTCACCATTTACTTTGACCACAAGAGTCTCTTGTATATATTATTTTAGAAGGACCTGAACCTAAGACAACAGTGATGGATATAGTTCCTCAATGGAAATGATTTTGAGATATTCGATACTCTTAGTTAGGGGAACGTTGTGGCAGACACGCTCAGTAGGAGAACGAGGTTGTAATTACTGAGTGAGGCAGCATAGTTGTAATCCGCAATTAAAATATCCTTTGTGGAGTATGGTGAATATGTTTAACTCCAATCAATGGCGGTTACTCCCCCACTTGTACAGCGAGTTAAGGAGGCACAACTCGGTGATGTTGGTTGTGAGGCTCAGCATGCTTAGATACCCTCAGGATGGTCTCTTGATGGATTTTCAATAGGTGCGGAGCATGTCATCCTTTTCATAACGTACACCTTAGTACCAATGGTGTTGTGGGAGGAGGTGTTGAGGGAGTTCCATACATCCCCTCTGGTGGTACATCTTAGAGTAGAAAGATGTACCAGGACCTCCAGCATCAATATCGGTGGCCAGGGATGAAGAATGTAGTGGTCGAGTTTGTTTCCTGATGCCTCGCATGTCCGCATGTGAAGGCTGAGCACCAGGTTCTGACAGGCTTGACTCAGCCACTCGAAGTACCGGAGTGGAAATGGGATGGTATCGCGATGGACTTCATGACGGGGTTAACCAATATGTTTGGAGTTCATGACTCTATTTGGGTGATCATTGACCGACTCACTAATTTGTCTCACTTCCTACCCATCTGTGAGTAGGTAACAGTAGAGGGCTTGGGACGCCTCTACGTCCCGAAGATAGTGCGGCTTCACGGAGTGCCTTCAACAATCGTCTCAGACCGAGATTCCTGATTTACATACCATTTTTGAAAAGGATTATAAGAGGTGTTCAGGACGTAGCTACATTTGATCATATCTTTTCATCCTTAGTCGAATGGTCAGACAGAGCGGACCATACAGACTATGGAGGACACACTTCGTGCTTGCGTCCTTGAATTTGGTCGTTGTTGAGAGGACCACCTTCCACTAGTTTAATATTTATACAACAATAGATATCACTCTACTATTTGCGTCCTTGTACAGATGGCCTTTCAGATCACCCATATGCTGGATAGACCTAGGGGAGTCGATACTCGTGGGTCCAGAGTTGGTATGGGCTACCACCAAGAAGGTGTAGATCATCAAAGAGTAGATGAGGACTACACAAAGCAGGTAGAAGTCTTATACCGATAAGAGATGGAGACCCTTGGAGTTTGGTGGGGGATATTGTGTGTTCATTCATCTCTCACCCCGATCAGGATTGTAGAGATTTGGATTGAGCCTTAAGTTATCTCCAAGGTTCATCGGTCCTTTTCATATACTAAGAAGAGTTGGTAAGGTGGTGTACCACCTAGCTCTTCCCCCATAGATTCACTAAGTGCATGATGTTTTCCATGTGTCACAACTGAGGAGGTACGTGAATGATCTATCGCATGTCATCGAAAGAGGTGGTCTAGACATTGAATATGGGGCGATGTTTGTGGAGTTCCCAGTGGAGATAGAGGATCAACAAGAGTGGGTCCTATGCAGACGATCGATTCCTCTAGTTCGAATACAATGGGAGCACAAGAATCTTTAGGAGATCACATGGGAGCAGGAGGCTCAGATTCATGCTCAGTACCCCCATAATTTTGTATAGTTATTATTTTGGATTTCGAGGACGTAAATCCCTAAGGTGGGGAGAATGTTATGTGTTTGAATTTTTTTGTAATTTTTTTATTTATATAGAATTATTTTAAGACCGCGAAATTTGATGACATGTGATTTTGAGTTCCGGAGACCCCAAAATGGAATTTTGATCGTTTTTAAGGTATGTTTAGTAAACTTGTGGGATGGATTTTCTATCCTTTGAACCATTTCTCACATAAAAAATATGAGGTCATCGTTGAATTTAGAATTCTAGGATTCTCCGAGAAATGAATTAACATTGGATGACAAGGGTCGTGAAAAAAATTTATTTATCATAATTTTTTGATAAAAATAATAAAATAATAAAATAATAAAATTATTTTATTTTATTTTTCCTTCTAACTATTGAGTGGAGGACAATGATGTTGTGGGGTGGTGACAAGGCGGAAATGATGCGCATCAATGAGGTTCATTAATGGCTCGTTAAACTCGCAATGTAACGACACATTAATGACGAGTAACAATGAAACCATTTCTTAAATAAAATAGTGTAATGACTCAACCTCTCATAATATTGGGAATATTGTGACATGCGCTTATTTATAGTTTGACATGCTGAGGAAAATATAGATTAAAAATTTGGAGGATTCTATGACGAACCTCTGGCAGACTTCTAGCCTAGTGAAGAACAAAGAAGGTTTGCGTAACTACATCATCTTCATTATGATTTTTTAAGATCGGAGTCGAGAAGAAATTCCGACATCTTAACCCCTTGAGGAAGAACGCGCGTTAATAAAATTCAAAGAGGTAGGGGTTTTTTAATTATTGTTCATCATGTACATTCTAGAAATGAAAAACATGGGTCAAACCACGAATAGGTTAACCCGTGATTTGTGCATTTATGTGGGAGGGTGTTTCATTATTTGGGGATTAATTTTCTGGGTTCAAATCTGGGCATGCAACGATTGAATGGAGACTCCAAAAACCTCCCCCATCTTTAAACCTTCTAATGTGGAGGTGAGGTCCAACAAGAACAAAGGCTCAGACCCCTCCATTTGTTAGAACCTTGTAAAAGATTTTTCTTAAATGACGCAAGGTGGATTTGAAGGCTTCTTAGTAAAGAGGATGCTCTCCAAATGTCGTGGGCACAGGAGACACGAAGAACGAACCACCAGAGCATGTCCGGTGGTCTGCCAAAGGATATGCCACTTCACTGGTGCCAGTAACGGCAGTAAGTGGTGGTGGCAGCGGCACACGCCAACTACATGTCAGATGGTAGGAGCAAGACAGTTACCATTCGGTGGTTAGGTAGAGCACCATGTGGGGGCGGTGGAATCCGCGAACGATTGGGCCGCAGTGCTGGAGACCCGCGGTGCCAGCATGGCCCCACATTGACTAGGGTTAAACCACAAACTGAGTCCTTGGGTGACATGGAGGGCAGCTGGTTGTCACCAGCTGCGGGTGCATAAATAGTGGCCCGCACTTTGCGGGCTGCCCTCAGAGAAGGTAAGATGCGGCGATCTGCCGCATCCCACCGCCCTCTAACGTGGTTGGTCTTCGGTCCAACGGATCACACCCTCCAATGGGCCGCACCCCAATCAGGCTGGGATGTACTGATTCCAGAGGACTGGACACGCACTGGTAGGCTGACCCCGCACCCCTTCGGGCCGGGACGGACGAGACTGGGTCACCGAGTGACCCAGCGGGCTGGACCCTTGGCCAAATCGGGCTGGGTCCGGCAAGGCCTATTGGACCCGACCCACTGGCCAGGTCGAACAAGACAGACATCGACCCATACCCGGTCAGGCTAAGTCCGTCTAAATGAACTGTGGTATGTGGAACCCCTGAGCTGGGTTGGTCATGTCGGACCAACCAGGTCGGACCGGGCCCCATCGCAACTGGTTCCCTGGTTTCTAAAACACTCATTTCTTGCAAACCTCGCGTCCGATTGAATTTTTGTTTGTAGTGTTGGGACCCTCTCAAGGAGGGGGATCATTTGACATGCTTTGTGTTGACTTTAATGGACTTTATCATGCGAAAAATGTCTTTAGGAGAGGTTCTCCTAAGTGTGTTACATAAGGAACCCTACAATTGGCTGAGACATGAAGACTGCTCGATGACGGCCCACTGCGAAGTGTCTCTATGTGATCCGGAATGCCCACTATGGGGGGTGAATCTATATGATCTGGAAGACCCATGGTACTCGACAGGAGGAATACCTCAGTTCGTCCAAGGTGGGAAGATAATCTGTGTGACCCGATAGACCCACGGTGGGGAGTGGCTCAACGTGACCCCACATACTCACGGTAGTAATTAGGGATGAGTACCACAACGATCCATAGTTAGTGGGAAGTATCTATGTGTGACATGGTAGGTCCACTGTACTCGATAGAGGATGAGATCTCCAGTTGATGAGGAGTTCAACATTTATGACTAACGATGTGACTATTACTACACTAGAATATAGTTGGTGTGGGATTTCTTTTCTTTCATGCTTTAATTTGAGGAATTGTAATGTGTTATTCCCTTATTTATTTTGGGGTCCCTACAGAGTGTTGTGTTACTCACCCATGCATGGGCTTTACCCACACGTGTTGTGTCTGGTGAAAACGACCAACATTTTGACAGGGGTGCTCAGGGAGATGGGACTGATGATGATTCAATGGTGGACTTTGTGGCCTAGGAACAAGAGGGGCCCAGTAGGACTAGACATACATGACATACTACTTCAGCTTCCAGTAGCTTCACTACTCTCATGACTAGGTGGGGTTTACTGCAGATGGCCATCATAGATTTCTTTTTTGTATTTGTTGTTTTTAGTTCCTTGTTGGGTTAGTATTCTGGACCACTTACATTCAGTTGTGCTTGCAGTTAGCTTTGTTTTAGTCACACATGTTTCCCTTTTTTATTGTGTTGGGATATATTTGGGTGTGTGCATGTGTGTACAAGTACTTAGGAAAATTCCTCCCACTTGCTGGTTGACGCCTTTGACGCTAGTCGTCAGCCCCTGGCCTTTGGGGGTGGGCTTGGGGTAGTCATGCCATGGGCCCTAGGGGATGAGACATTACATTACCCCATACAATAATTATAACTCTTACAATGAAAATTTTATGTCCCTTCTATAAAAAATAGTTCCAAGAAGAAGACTTATGCACATTAAATTAGGAGGATAGAATGTTCCTTGAGTCTACCAAAACCAAGTGAATATAATGATTTGGATATTCAAAAGATAACAATTGCATGAAAGACATATTTCAAGACAATCCTAAGTATTTCACACAATAATAGGTGTTGTGTTCATGTTATATGTTGTGGCCTATTAAGATTTTTCCTATCTGGTTTGTTTGATGAGTTCATTCTAGTGAATCAATTTAGGACAATAGTGTAAGTAGAGTCTCATGCTAGTAAGTAAAAATGAATTAAATTCCAATCTACTAAAGTGACCTTTATGTCATTATGATAACTAATACTTCACCCAAATCATGGAGAAGGGGGAGCCTATGGGAGAAATCTGAGGGAGGCAGTGTGTTGTTATTAAAATCTTGTAAAGGCAGTGTGTCTATCACATAGTGAATGTTTCTAAACTTTCGTATTCCATAAATTGTGATGATTAGTGGTTTTTGGTATGACTGACACACTATTACCATATTCTTCTTAGACCATCCCTTAGTGGTTAACCAAGTAAAATTGTTTTGTAGTCTCTTTGCATGTGATAGTTTATTTTCATCGCATTTCCCTCATATTATTTTAATATGTTCCTACCAATGTGGGAATAAAATCCATCACATTGAAATAAAAAATTTACACCTTGATTCAACCCTGCCCTATCAGGGTGTTCTGAGGTCCTACAGTATTATCATCTAAATTGAATTTTTGGTTCATCAATTATTTGGTGGCATAAAATCAATTCTCTGAAAGCCGTTATATATAAGAAACCTTATTACCTATGAGGAAATTATTCAATGTGAACTCAAGGTAGAAATATAAATTGGATATTCCAATAATACCCATGGTTAGGATAAGAAAAAAAAAGATCACCCCTCATGAATACTTGAATAAATAACATGTTGAAAAGAAACTCTAGTTATCCACATGCCAGAAATGTGGGATACAACATCATGGGGATTGATTTAATGGAACTAGGATGAGCATTAAACATGAAAGGGCGGGTCCTAAAGCTCATAAATTTTGAAAGGAAATGAATAGTCCAACTAAAAAAATGGAATATAAGAAGACACGCACTATTTCACCACCCATGATCCAATGATTTAAAATTAAATTTTAAAGGAATTATGCTAACTAGTGCATGAATCCAATGTTTTATGATTAAGATCAGTGTCAAATACATCATAAGATCAAAATCAAAGGGAAATATCATTGGATCATGACTTCCAATGTGGGTTAGAAGAATGACATGGTGAATGGTAAAGTTATTATCCACTCTAGAGTAACTAATGAAATATTTTATTTTAGATCCACCCACTATTTAATATCAATGAAATTTTTAAAGGGTATTAAATTTCCAGCTCAATGATTAGATATCAAGTTATTGGTGAAAATTTTAATGGTATGATGGTTTTATCTCAATTATATAGCTTCTATTTGATTGAAGTTTATGGGAACATGCATATTTTTAATGTTGTGATTATCCCTTTAGTTTAGTTTTATGTGATTCAAGGTATGGACTGGATTTCTCTATATAGAGATCATATCAATTACTAAAGGAGGGATGCCATATTTTGTATTTCAAATAATCCCAAACTCATTTATTAGTGTGAGGATAGATAAAACATTACAATGGAAACTAAATCAATTTTATGGGTCATTATTCCTATTTAAAATGGGTGTTTATCTTAGATGGGTGGGGAGATAATCAACAGCGATGATGTACATATTGTGTGAAAATTTATTTTATGTCTTTTTGGAAGATCTATCTAGTCTGTAACTAAATCATGAAGTTTAGTTATCAAAATAACTCATACATAGTGATATACCTATTTCAAAGACTCCATATATAATTCCATAATTGAGTTACCAGAATTAAAGAAGAAACTCTAGGAGAATCTTGGAAATATATTTATTCATCCAAGTGTGTCACCATGGGGTGCACATTTTCTTTTGGTCAAGAAGAAAGATGAATTGATGCAACTATAAATTCAGTATATAGAACTAAAAAAATACAATCAATAGTAAGTATCATCTATCCTATATTAATGACTTGTTCGATCAAATCCATATATCTAAAAAAATTTCTAGGATTGGACTTTATTCTAGATTTCATCAATTAAGGGTCAAGAATTAGGATATACTGAAGACAACATTCTACACAATTTTTTCAAACTTTGAATATATAATAATAATTTTTAATTTTACTAATGACCCATATATCTATATGGATTTAATGAATTTTGTATTTAGAGATTACCTTTATCTATTTATGGTAATATCTATATGTAATATTCATATATATTAAAATGGGAAGGAAGAGAAATAATATCACTTGAGAATTGTACTGAAGACCGTGAGGAAGAAAATTTTGTATGTAAAATTTACCATTTTTGAATTTTAGCTACAAAAGGTATCATTTTTTTGGTCATATAATCTTAATATAGGGTATATCTATGGATCTATGAAAACTAAAGTTATTGAACATTGGGGAACACCAACCACTATGAATGAGATCCATTGTTTTATTAGTTTGATGGATTTTATCATTGTAATTTGGATAATTTATCTTGAATATATAATCCAATCACCATGTTAACTTGGAATAAAGACAAGATCCTTCCAAAAAATGAATGTCAACAAAATTTCATGTAATTGAAGGGAATGTTCTTCAGAACACCTTTACATACATTAACCTATAATAGAGAAGGGTTTGTAATCTATAGCGAAGCATTAAAGAATGGATTGGGATGTGTTCTCTTGTAGGATGATATGGTGATAACTTATTCCTCAAAAAGTAGGAGGTTCATGACACTACTGTAAAATGGGACATTTACGACAGGCCATTTGCGATGACATCCCATCGCAAATACCCTTTTGTGATGGGGCCTTCTCACAAATACCCCATTATAGAAAAGGCCATCAGAAATATTGTTTTTTGTGGTATACCATTGCAATAATCAATATTTGCAATGATATATAGATCTGTTGAAAATATATTTCTTGTGCGTTTTTAAATACTTTATTGTGATAGGCCTCGTCGTAAAAGCTTTGTTGAGTTTTTTAAACAATTTTTTATAGTCGGTCATTGAAAATACTATTTGCGATGGGGCCCATCACAAAAATTAAAAAAAATAAAAGATAATAATATTATTAATAATATATTATTAATATTAATGAAATAATAATATTAATTTTTTTAAAAATAAATTGTAAAATAATAAAATTATATTCATATAAAAATATTAAAAATAATATTGACAATATAAAAAATAACAATACAATTAATATTAATTAAATAATAATATTAATATTACTAATATAATAAAAAATTATAATATAATGAAAACCTTAATATTCGTGAAAAATAATAAAAAGAAAATACTATAAAATAATATTTAATATAATAATAAAAATCATAATAAATTAAATGAAGTAATAAAATAATAAAAAAAATTAAATAAATAATAAAAAATGTAATATTTGTAAAATATAAAAAACACACTATATAGAAATGTAAATAGTTAATATTAAAAAAATGCTTTCAAATTTTTTATCATAAAAAATAAATAGATCACTGAGGGGGAGGGTTGTTTGGGGGAGCTGGATGAGATAGTGGAAGGAACTCCATCCCTAATACACGATTCAGACATCGCTTCTAATCCAACAGCTTTTACTCCTATTATTGTCACCATTGAGGCATCTTCTTTTGTATCTCCTATGGGTACTATTGTCGTAAAAACTCTTCATGCTGATGTTTCTACCATTTAAACATCTCCTCATACTCGTTAGGAATACTCTATATAAGGTCACACTAAGCTCGCACCTACTCCTGATACTATTCATATGATGATGTTGACTCTCCACGAGCACCTCTCCAGCTAGATGATGACATCGCAACAGTTCCATAATAATCCATAGCCATCAATTGAAGGCTAATACCAAAAAATCATCCTTTATCAAAGGCATATTGGGTCTCCTTAATCCATGTTGACTCATCAAATCGATGGGAATAAGTATGAGTATCGGTCTCAGGCTGACTCTCCGACTTTGTATAAGATGTCGCAACCTCATATGACTCCTTCAATTATAATTTAAAAGTAAAATATTTAAAATATTATTTATAGTTAAATTTTAAACTCAAATTAAAAATATACTGACCACAATTCGACACTAGCGAGAATCTCTAATCTCTCTAGTGTTCAGATCACTATTCATACTCTTATAAACATCAAACTCCGAAATATCGGGTTGTTCGACTGCCTATATGAATATAAAATATACTATTTACATTTAATGTTATATAACATATTTTTAAAATCAGTACTTGCCATATTCTCCTTATGCATACTGAATGTATGACAATTGTCTCGATGTGTCACCTCTTGTCTCCCTCGGTTTTTTCAAAATACCAATAATATACTCTAAAAATGACCACCCAATCTATTTGAAAATAATTCATCCCAAAATAGTGATGAAATGTAATAAGGTAGGAGGGCGTAACAAGACTCATCAAACTCTGTCACTCTTACTTTATCAATTTCTTTCCTTCTCAAATTATGCAAAAACTTATTGAAAAGCTGAAACATAGTCCCCTTCCATACCTTTTAGATATCCCCATGCATGCTCTCATCGAAGGGATACCCTGAACCATAGAAATAATTTATAATATCAAATTATTAATTAAATTAATATCAAAATAAGTATTATTTATTTGCGTACCATCCAATAATCGAACATGATTTTCTCACATCAGTGGGAATCTTATCTCATGAGTCACGTGCTTTATAAAAAATAATTTCACAATAATCTTTCCCATGTCCAGTAGCTACATGTGTCAATATGTTAAAAAAAGAACAAATAATCAAACAATTAGTATATAAATAAAATATTGAAATCTAACTAAAATATTTAGGTAAACATACCTATGTATGCCTGGATCATATCCGAGACCTGTATGTCACTCAGGGATCAGGTCAAGAATCATCAATCACGCAAGACCATACCCCCTCTGAGTCCCCCCATGAACTGCCAGTAGTCTGAGGGTTAGATGACCCAACTTCCTTCTCGTCTAAAGGTAGATCAACTTCATGAAATAGATGATATAGATCCTCATCCATCTAAAAAATGAAATGATTGTTGTTAGAAAAATTGAAAACAAATATTATATATAGATATATATTATATATTATTCTAACCAACATTTAACTTTGTAAATTTTCATCTTCATCCCCAAATTCATATCTAACAATGTCAATGTCTTCATATTCTTCCTCAGTATCATAAATTTCTATATGATTTTCAGTTTCATCATCTATTTGTATTTCAAATTCATTTTTAACACCATTTACACTTCAGCGAAAACACATTCACTTTGAGTAAACTGATTTTCTTGAGATTTAATATTTATTATGCTCCACCAATCACTAAACTCTCCTGAAGTGTCACAATATTTTGAATATTAAATTTGTTGTTCCTAACGAGACATTAAAAATTGTTCATTTACTACAATACATTTATATTTAAAATCAGTGATTCCATGGGTCAGATGAACATGAAATCCTCTCTTAGTATCCAACCACTAACATTTAAACATTGTTAGGTAATGATTTCCTAGATAACATAGTTAAATAATTTCTTCCATCATGCTGTAAAATTCATCTCCAGTTTCTCTATGATGAGTTCCTCTCATGTACACACCACTATACATTGTTTTTTTGATTCCTTCTATGCATGTGCGAGAAATCGAAAACCATTCGCCACACATTCAATATAAGATTTAACCATTTTTGATGGTGGGTTACTTAATACAAGCAATCAACTATCAATTTTATCAGCATTTTGATATACCTAAAAATTTGTAAAAAAATTATGAATATAAAAAATAATAAATTGGTTTTATATATTAAATAAAATAAAATATATGTTACAAGTTTTTGAAACATGTAGGAAATTGTTTTGGCGATGTTCATCAAGAGAATATGTTGTAGTTTGAGAAATTTGTCTCTTGATATCATTATCATATAACCTACAAATAAAATAAGATTAATTTACTCGAAAAAATTATAGAATAAAAAATAGGATCACTCACTGTGCAAATGGTTTCATTTTTTTCACAGTTGAGAAAAGAAAATGTATGAGCTTTGTGATGTTCATCATCAGAAATCCATTATTCACAAACTTCACTAAAGACAAGTTCGGGATCATTGAAAACTAATAATTTATTTCCCATTTCATTATAAACATTTCCCCCATTACGGATCATATAGTTTTGTTTTGAGGGATACTCATATTAAATTTAATGAGATATGAAAAAAAGAAATTTCCTCTTGAAAATAAGATTCAACAATTGAACCTTCAACCAATGCTTTGTTATGTGCTATTTTCTTCAATTTCTGCATGCATATCTCAAATGGGTACAACCATCAGAATTGTAATGGACTCCAAATTTTACTTCCTGTGGAAAAAGTAATATCAAATGTTCCATTGAGTTAAACAAATTTGGTAGGAATATTTTTTCCAGTTTATATAAATTTAAAACATCTTCTTGTAGTCTTCTTAATGCATTATAGTCACTTGTCGCAACACAAATGTCTCAGAAAAACTATTATATGTTTTCCAGCACATCCCAAATCAAAAAATTCAACAAACATATTCATCCAATCAGTAGAAGTCTCTCCATTATAACATGACAATCAGGACTTTCTAAAATGATAATATGACCATTTCTAACACATCTTCTCAAATTAGAATCATAACCATATGGAAGCCTCCAATCCACAATCCACAAACAAAATAACAATTTATTATCTTTGGAGAGTGTATATAATGCTTTAGAATCATGAACTTATGTGATCTGACATTTTTATATTGTTCAAGTTCTGGTGTCCTACAAATTTGGGCAAGAACTAATCATCCCTTCACATTATCTTTGGTCTTAGCTGGTGTATTAAATACTGTGCGAAATAAATTATCAAAATAGTTCTTCTCAATATGCATGAATTTCAACATGCGATAGACCAGTAAATCAGACCATTATGGCAGATTCCAAAAAAAATACTACATTTTATGAAATTATGTTCTTTCCCAAATCCACCAATTTTTTGTTGGTTTATTGTTGGTCCAAATGTAATGGAAAGTAATAAATAGAAAATTTATTTTAACTCAGTAGTTGATATAATTTTTGTAGGTTCATCTCTTTTAATTGTGGATCTTCTGAAATGATATTTGTTCCTCTGAAAAGGATGATTTGTTGGAAGGAATCTGCAAAAAAGTCAAAAAAAGAAGGTTTTTTTCCCATTGACAAGCATAAATGCTTTTTTATCACTCATACAATATGGAATTTATTTTGGACCATGTTTAATTTGACTAGATAACATTCCATATGTTGGGAAGTCACTAATTTTTCACATCAATGAAGCTTTCAACATAAAATTTCATTTCGCAACAACATCAAATATACTGAAACCATTACTCCACAATGAATTTAACTCATCAACCAATGGTTTCAAATAAACAAAAATATTATTTTTAGGATGTCCTAGAATTAATAAGGTCAAAAAGATATATGTTTCCTTCATCAACATCCAAGGAGGTAAATTTTACTGAGTTATAAAGAAAGTCCAACATGACTACTGACTACCGTAAGAACCAAATGGGCAGGAACACTCAGTAGAAAGACCCAATCACGGGTTTTGGGCTTCAAAAGAAAAAGACCGATGTAATTGGTCAAAATGGTTCCAAAAATCACCATTAGTTGTATGACTTAAGGTTTTACTGGTTGGATTATTGGTTTTGTGTCATGACATTAATGTCGTTGTTTTTTAAGACATAAATAAATGCTGCCATTTGGGGGTAAGTAGGAAATATCTCAGTTGTTCTACAAGAATCAATCTGTATATCCCTTGTTGGGACTTTTTATTCCTCGATTGTACACATGTGGGACAACTATACAATGACTCTTTTTCACCATAATATAAGATGAAATCATCTGAACATGCATTAATCTTCTGATTACCAAGACACATATTACGAACCAGCCTCTTACTCTCATGTAAATTTGTAGGCAACACATTTCCTTCAGGTATCAATATTTTTAAAAAAGATGATATCTGATCAAAATAGCTAGTTGAAATTCCATTATCTGGTTTAATAGCCTTAAATTTAGTAATTGCTTCCTATTTTCTTATCTTTTCACTAGGATATAAATCATCCTTGGTGGACCTCAACAACTTATAAAAATGAGATGGTTGCAACTTAGGAGTTAAACTAATATCATTCTGAGTTTTATCTTGTTGAAAAGATGAACCTTCAGCATCATGTACTAAATTTTGAATCTATACTGGATCCTAAACCAAATTATTAGTATCTTCTCTAGAACTAAATTCACAATTTTGATAATAAAAATATAATCTATTTGAAAAATAAAACACAATAAATGACCCCCAACATTGTCAAATGTGTTGAACGTGATAAGAGCACATATTTTACAAGGAAACTTAATTGTCCCTTCTGAAATAAATCCTGGTTTTGATGTCACAAATGATAAGAAATCTTCAACACCCTCACTATATACAATATTTAAACTAGAACCATTTGCGACATCAATAATTATTATTTAAATAAAAGTCAGTTTTAAACAATAACGCAATATTTTTAACTATTCATCAAAAATTGAATGTTTTCAGAAAAATATGAAAAATTCACCCAAAAATAATTTTGAATTTCCGAATCCAAAAATGTAATCCATTTTGAAAAATAAAATTTAAAAAATTTTAATAAGTGGGTATTACTATTCATAACTATTTTTTAAACTACTAGTTAGATTGGTCGTGGTGTGCTAGAACTTGGTGTTGCGTACATCACAAGTTGTTGTATTATTCAAAGAGAAGCATATCGTGGAAGCTTGGGGTGTTAAAAATTGAATTAATTAGTAATAAAATACAGTAATTAATAATAAATTGAAGTAATTAGTAATATATTGTAGTAATTAGTAATATATTGAAGTAATTGATAATAAATTGTAGTAATTGGTAATATATTGTTGTAATTAGTAATATATTGCTGTAATCAGTAATAAATTACAGTAATTAGTAATAAATTTCAATAATTAGTTACAAATTGTAGTAATTAGTAATTGATTTTAATTATTAGTAACAAATTCAAATAATTTATAATAATTTGTACTAATTATTAATAATTATTAATAAATTATACTAATTAGTTATAATTAGTTATAAATTGTAGAAATTAGTAATTAATCGTAATAATTAGTAATAAAATGTAGTATTAGTTAATAAATTGAAGTAATTAATAATAAATTTTACTAATTAGTAATAATTAGTAATAAATTCTAATAATTTTTAACAAATTCTAATAATTCAAAATAAATTAGAATAAATAGTAACAAATACTAATAATTAGTAAAAAATTCCAATAACTCGTAATATATTACAATAATTAGTTATAATTAGTAATAAATTCTATTAATTAGTAAAAAATTATAATAATTAGTTATAAATTCTAATAATTACGAATAAATTCTAATAATTAGTTAAAATTAGAAATAAATTGTAATAAATTGTAATAAATTTTCAATAATTAACCATAATTAGCAATAATTAGTAATAATTAGTAATAATTACTAATAATTAGATAAAATTACTAATAAAATATTATCTTTTTTGATCAACTTGGATTCGATTAGGACATTTATTATTATTTTATTTAAAGAGGAGTTAAAAGTGTTAAATTCAAATTTAAATAACTAAGACATTTTTTATATGGGGATATACATAAGATAAATTCAACTATAAATATTCATTAAAAAGATAAAAAAATTCCAAAATCATGGTATTTTATTTATAATTTTTAGACATTAAATAATTAAATATATTTATGACACAATGATGATGTAGTAATTACCTTACTAATGCAATATTTGAATAATTGATATTATAAATGTTAAAATAAATGTAAAATGAGGCTTTTGATGCATTACAAGGATTTTATAGTTTATTACGACAAGTTAGGGTTGATTAAATAATTTTTTTTTTGAAGTGATAAAGTTTTTATGACTTTCACTAAAAACCCAAATACTAAATGGTGTCAAAATTGACATAAATGATTTTTTAAAACAAAAACTATATTATTAAATGATATAATATTCCTAAAAAGATAAGGTTAGGAAAAAGGACTTATATAATGATATATATGTCATTAATGAACCACTTGGGGTTCTCTTGGATTGTTTTTTGTAATTTTATTAACCAAGTAATATAAAAATACAAGAATACATTGTAAAACTTAAAATATTTAAATAAGAATTAAATCTAAAAGATAATGTTAATATGGTGACCTAAACATGTCTAAAACATATTGGTTGAGATTATTTCTACCCATACCTTCATTATCCTCAAAATAAATCAATTTTGATCTATTATAAAGAAAAAATGATTTTATAATAAAATAATATTTTAGACTTTTCCTAAAGTGACCCTAACCTCTCTTATTAAAGGGTTATTCCCCTTATATCAAAAGCACACCTCCAAAGCCCTTTGGCTCAGCCAAAACCTGCTAAAATATTCTCCCAACTACCCTCACATAATCCTAGAGGCCTTACTTGGATCAGAAGGCCAACCTAAGGATTCCTTTTGATCAAATCAAAAGGAAGCACCTGAAAAAGAGATAATAATTTCACCACCTCTTTCAAAGTTCTTTTTGTCATTAACTTCATATTTATTTGTTATTTCCATACCAAAATAATAACTCCAGTAACTTCTACATACTATGATGTTATTATAAATATGGTACAACCATATTCATTATTCTATCCATCCTAGGAATGAAAATTCACCATAGGTGCCTACGTATGGCTTACCGTCTCCACATCATGGTGTAGTTGGTTATTCAACACTTAATTATTTGGATGGGTATAATAAAGAGTATAATTGATATTAATAATAAATATAACATGTTAATTATTCTGTATATATGATATAACATACCATTAGATATGATTTCAGCATCAATAGAATGATATTGTCACTCGTATGTATGTATGGATTATCGTCTCCACAAATGTGATGAGATTCATTCCCCATTATAACTATTCATGAATAATTTTCATTTTATGATTTAAAATAATTTTTAAGAACTTAATATCAATCAGGATATGAATCAAATACATTTTATCCATACCAAAAATGACTTACGTAACAAAACATATAAAGGAAAACAACTCAGTTAACACCTGAAACAAAAAATATTATCAACAAAGAAATATTAGATGATCATATATGATATCATATTTATATATGTGGATTCTTCTATAATTTAATAAAAATTACTTTACCATTATACCAGAGGTTACTATACCCTCGACTAAGGAATAATACAATGTAAGGGTTATTCTTACAATCTCTTTATTATCCAAGATAGTTTATACGTAAGCATCGAGTGGGAATTCTTTATCATCCTCATCCATGTTTCATAAAACTTTATTTCAAAACATTTTTACTATTTCCTAGAATATTGTTTAAGGTCATTTATACCCTTGTTTTACCATTTATAAAATGTTTTTAAAGGAATATTTCTGTTGTTTTCCAAACAAGGTACTTTATGACCTTTTCAAAGAATTAAGGTAGGAATGTTTTTTTATCTTATATGGAGGGTGCGACTATTTTCCACCGTTATAACACCTTAAAAGATTATAATAATATTGTAAAAATAAATTTTTTCTTTTATAATTATTTTACTTTTAAAAGATTTTAAAATAGAAATATATATTTCTCTTAAATAATTTTTATTTCATCTACGTCAACATCCTTTGATGGATTTTACACTTGTTTGAAGATGATTTATTATGATACAATCATCCATATTGTATTGAAGGTTTTTTGATATGTCTGACTTTGGATGTGTTATTTTTATACCATTTATGGTTTGTGGTTAAATTATTAACATTTCGTATGTTATTTTTAATATGAATATTTATGTTATGTTTTAATTTTTTCATATGTGGAATGCATTGTACTTAGTAAGTGATGGGTGGAGACCTCTATAGATCCTTGATGCATCAGTAGGTCTCACGAGACAAACTAGTTTCTTAGTACAAGGCCTTAAAAAATCTTATTTGTAGTCTTGGCATGAGGCCTTGACTATGTGGTTATGATGTCTGACATTATGGATTCCATCAATATGAAATTAGCTATTGATAATAAATGCGATTATTCGACTAGTATAATATCCATGTGAATAAATAAATGAAATTATTTGATTTATCATTTCCATATAATGCTAAAGTTTAATTTTAAAAGGATTTTGTTTTAGTCTTATACATTTAATTAAATGTTCTTGCTTATTTATGATAGTTTCTACTTTATTGTTATCCTTTCTGAGCATCTGATCTCACCCATTTCTTATGTTTTATTTTTCCTAGTATGTAAAGAAGTGTATTTTGATTGACCTATAGGGATATGCTAATAGATATGAGTGTGTTCAAAGGGGACACAATTTTGTTGTTTTTTTATTTCATAATATAATTTAAAACTAATGTATGTATCTAGTAATTCTAAGGCTACTAAACTAATCGGTCTTTCTAAACATGATCTCTTGTGATCATGCTAATGTTATGTAATAATGCACCGACTCTGGGTAACTAGGATCAGGGCGTTACATAATTTATTACTAATTACTTCAATTTATTACTAATTACAGTAATTTATTATTATGTACTACAATTTATTACTAATTACTGCAATTTATCACTAACTACTACAATTTATTATCAATTTCTGGAATTTATTACTAGTTTCTGTAATTTATTACAAATTATTACGATTTATTACTAATTATTACTTTTTGTTGCAATTTATTACTAATTATTGCACTTTATTACAATTTATGACTAATTATAACTAATTATTAGAATTTATTAACAATTAATTTTTTACAATTTATTACTAATTATTACAATTTATTTCAATTTATTTCAATTTATCTCAATTTAATACTATTTATTAGAATTTATTTCAAATTTTTACGAATTATTAGAATTTATTGATAATTATTACTAGTTATTAGAATTTATTTCTATTTATTACTAATTTTTGTAATTTATTACAAATTATGATTAATTTTTTCAATTTACAACAAATTATTACTAATTGTGACAATTTATTAATAATTATTACTAATTGTTGCAATTTATTACTAAATATTACAATTTATTACTAATTGTTGCAATTTATTACTAAATATTAGAATTTTTTACAAATTATTAGAATTTATTACTATTTATTAGAATTTATTACAATTTATTTCTAATTATTACTATTAATTGCTAATTATTACAATTTATTACTAATTATTACAATTTATTACTAATTATTAAAACTTATTACTAAATATTACAATTTATTACTAATTATTAAAATTTAATACTAATTATTAGAATTTAATACTAATTATTAGAATATAACCCCAATTAATGTAATTTAATACTAGTTATTTCTAATCAATATAATAACTATTTATTAATACTAATTCATACTAATCGCACGAAATTATTTGTAAAAATAAATATAAACAATGACAGATAAAACTATTTAATTATAATTTAATTTAACTGCAGATAATTAACAATAATTATATCTAAAAAATTACACAAATTAAGTAAAAAAAAAATTAAATAGATAAATATCTTAAAATTGATACTTTTAAAGGATATAAGCTACGAATAATACCCCGAATTATAATTTTAAACTATGAAATTTTTTGAGAGTGAAATTTTCCACTAGATATAGGGGTGTAGAGAATTGATTAGAATGATAAAAAATGGGTGGGGGTATATATAGGCTCAATTAGTTTCAAAGAACTTATTTGCGATGAGAATATCATCTCAAATACTCACAGATTAAAAACTAATTTGCGATGGGACCCGTTGCAAATACCAACATGGAGATATACTATTTGTGATGAAGGATAAATATCATTTAAAATACTAAAAAACACTGTAGGATATTTGCGACGGGCATAAACACCCGTCACAAATATCCTTCTTACAGTTTAGTGGGCAACTCGAACCAAACCTTTTGTGACGGGAGTCATCACCCCGTCGCAAAAACCATATTATTTGTGATGGGCTGGTTCTCCCATCACAAAAAAAGTTTTTCTAACAGACTATTTTCAACAGTTCAATGACCCATTGAAAATGACTCGTTGAAAAATGGAACTTTTCCCATAATGTGAGAAAAATTACCCAAACCATGATTTGGAAATAACTATGGTATTTGTTTTATTAATGATATAGAGGAATTATATTTGTGGATAATGGTGTGATATATATACTGATCATAAAAGATTAAAGTTTATATTCACATAGAAGGAGTTGAATATATGGCAGTGAAGATGGTTGGAACTAATTAAAGATTATGACTACTCAACACATCACCACCATTGAAAGGAAAAAAAGTTGGTTGATGATTAGAATCAAAATGGTCATGTCATATTATCAATGATGAGTACAAAAAAATATCAAACGTGTCTATATTTGAAAATTATGGATCTAAAAATATTGAAGGAAGGGGATAAATGCTATCTTTCCCAAATAAGTGTTCAACCATCTATCCACGTGATGATTAAAGAGGTAAAAAGGAAGATGAATAGTTTCAGAAGAAGAAATTTTTTTCTTGATTTTAGCCATTATTATAATTCTGTAATGAGGTTCAAAAACCATGTATGTCTTCCATCCATACTAAATTTGAGTAATTATATATTAAAGGAAGCATATATTTCTTTATTATTTATATGTACTAGATGTATAATGATAAACATAGATCTTAAAGAGTATTTATGGTCATATGGAATAAAGAGAGATATTGCAGAGTTTATTTCTCAGTGCTTGTCTTGTCAGTATGTTTAGGCTGAGAGACCAAATTGTAAGGGGATTTTACAACCATTTCCCTTATTATAATTAAAATAGAAAAAAATACCATGGATTCTTTCATCCAACTCCCCAACACTTCAAAATTCCATAATGCTATTTGGGTTATAGTCGATCGCATTATAAAGTAATCACACATCATTAACATTAGAGATGACTTATCTCCTCATCATTATTTTAGAATATGCATTAAATAAGCATTATTTTTTCATAGAGTACCATATTATATTGTAGCTGATCGGATTCAAGGTTTACCTTGATTTTTGGGGAATTTATTTAGAAATCCACTGATAAAGAGTTGAGTTTTATTACTACATATCATACACAAATTTATGGCTAGTCTGAGAGAACCATTCAACCCTATAGAATATTCTGAGATCTTTTTCTATGTATTTCAAAGATGGTTGGGATCAACACCATCCTCTAGTCAAGTTTTCTTACAATAATATCTTTCACTCAAGCATTCAAATGGGTCCTTATGAATCCCTACATAAAAGAAGTGTATAACTCAAACATGTTGGGGTGGATTTTAATAAAGATATATATTGGGAGTTGAGTAAGCTAAGGAAATTATAGAGAAATTTAGAAAAATTTAAAATCACATCATGGAATCTCATATTCAATTGAAAATTTATGCTGAAAATTATCAGTGTGAGTTGGAATTTGATGTCAGTGAGAAGGTTTTCCTCTGAATTTCCCATTAGAAGAGTTATATCAGATTCATAAAGAAGGGAATACTAAGTCTAGATATATAATACCTTTTGAGATCATTGACCTATTAATTACAATATCTTATCACTTGACACACCCACCAACCCTCTCTCAAGTTCATGACGTGTTCAATTAATCTCTCTAGAGGAAGTGAATACCTGATCCTTCATGTGTACAAATCTCAGAGATCATACCACTGTAGAAATATAATTCTTATGAGGAAAAATCAGTAGAGATTATGGATCATTAATTGAATGTGATATGAAATAAGGCCACTCACCTTGTCAGGGTATTGTGGTAAAATCACAAATCTGAGGAAGCTACGTGTGAAAATGAGGATACGATGAGGCAGACGTATCCTCAGTTGTTTATATTTAAGTAACATAATTTAGAGGGTGAAATTAATTTTAATGGGGGTATAATTAACACACTATTATTTTCTGAAATATTTTTATAAAAAAAGTTCTTTTTTGATAGAATTTGTTACAAGTAACACCTAGTTTAAATGAACCTCATTATAAAATCAAAACATTATTATTTAATATTACCCATATAACGTAACCATTATATATATGGGTATGAATATGAATAACTAAATTATAAAAATTTTATGGTTTATGACTGTATAAAATTAATTTAGTGGTTATAAAATAATTATAAATTAAATTAAAATCATTTAAATGAAAAAGAAATGTTTTTTTGAAAATATATTTCTATACGTGTAATGTTTTTTTAGGTTAATAAATTAAATTAATATGTATTTATTTATGATTTTAATGTAATTTAAATATTATATATGATATATTAAATAAAATATTTTATCATCCCTTAAATATTTATCATAGGCATTGGATAAGGATAAATATAGTTTTATGTTTAAAAAAGAATTTTTCTAAAAAGACGTTTAGTCACATTTACAACTCATATTTTAAAATTATTTTTTCCAATTTTTGTAAATGTACCTGAAAACATGTACATTATTTTTAAAATCAAAATTTCAAAATTACTTGGAGTGATGTTTTGAGAATTTTTGGAAAAGATTAATTTTTGATGAATATTGGAAAGTAATGATTTTTATTAAAAAATGTTTTCATTACAGAATTTAAAATGTTCCATTTTTTATAAAATTTTTTTAAAAGTAAATTTATTAAATTTTTATTATTAATAATTAAATTTATTTCATTTTAATGAATTTTCTATGAACCATTTATATAAAAACTATTTATACTTTCAAAAACTATTTCTTTGGAAAACCACATTTTCGTTTCACTTGTGAGATTGATTTAAAATTAAATTATTCCACTTATATGAATTGAATTTGGTAAAATAGATTAAATATTTGGAATCCAAATAATTAATCTCATGAAATTTGGTCATATAAATTTATGCACATAAAAATTAGTAAAAATAGTAAAAATTATTTATCACAATTAATGTTAAAATGAGTTTAATGGGGGTAGGGTGGGGGAGGTTAACCAAAATACAATAGTAATTTTTATCTATTAAACAAATGAAAATCCTATTTTATATCCTTATTTTTAGTTTATCCTATCTAAAAATCAAATATATGGTTATTTGGAATGATTTCACTTTGGAATGACATTATCATTTTGTATTCATTTGGGAAATTTCCACGTGGTTTCAAGTGGGTCATCTCCCCCACTAATAAAAGAAAACCCCCTCTCCTATCTACTCCACAATTTAAAAACCATTTAGTATAGAAAATAATAGTCCAAATACCTTACTTACTTCCATTCCCATTTCGTATTGGCCTTTTTTATTAGTAACCCCTCCTAAGAAGGCTTTTGTTGTAAACCTAAAGAGGTGGTCCCAAAAAATAGGTATCATTCTTAACTAAGAATTTTTATCTTATTTATTCTTCAACCTCATTAAAATCATATTCAACCATGATTATATGTTATCATAAGTATCTTACATTTTAATATATGTTATTATTTTAATGGAATAACTTACACCCACCCCCACTTCGGTTAAATGTGAAATGAAACCGTCGATTGTGTTTGCGGTGAACTATCGAATTGTGAAGCTATGTAATTCATTTTCTTTAACCACCTCTCATGGATATATATAATGATGGATTTAAATTTTATATATATATATATATATATATTATATTTATTCCATAATTAATTTTTTTAACTATAATATCACATAAACGTTTTTACCTTCCAATCCATTAAAAATGACAATGTCGCTCTAGAATATTTGTAGACTATCGCCTCCATGAAGTGATGTGAAACATTTTCACATTATATTTTGATATGGATGGTAAAAATATATATTTATTGAATGTATAATAAATAATTTATATTAAAATTATTATTTATAGGTGAATTTTTATTTACCTTTCTTTTGTTCTATTCATCGAAAAAATGGAAATAATGTTCATTCATGCGTATGACCAACTATCTATATGAACGGTGTAATTCATTTTCGAATATATAACTTTTATGGATGATTATAAATATATATATATAATTATTATATATTACATTAATATAATTATTAATAGTGTATATATGATGGAACTATAATCAAATTAAAAGGAACAAAACTACTGAACCAAAACATACATGAAAAACGCATCATTTATCACCCAAATCAGTGATACTAATAAATAATTAATAATAAAATAGTGATAAAAGGTTATAAGTAAGTAATATATGGTATGATATATGTGATTATGGTTCTGTAATATATTTATAATAAATATATATTTTTTATACATGATGTTTGAACACCAATGAAGTAAGTCATACCTGAGGTATGATATTTTCATCTAACTTTTATTTCTGTGAGACACATTCGATATTCACCACATATTTAATTTATGTGGTTTATATACATAATATAAAGGTATTATGTGATTATGTTTATGAAATTTTTGGGGATTTAAATATCCAAATAAGGTTATTTCTTTCATGGATCTCATTATTCAAAAGATACCAATGTGGCAAGGTATTTACATGAAAATCTCATTACTTATCTAGATCATATTTTATTTTTCCTTTAGTGATAAAGGTTATTGATCTACCTCTATTAAATATAAAAAAATTTCTTATCATATATTTATTTATTTATAATACATGTTTTCCAACCAATTTTCACTCTTTCAGAAATAAAGTGACTAAAAGAATGTTTTTAAGGAAAATCTACTTAGTGTCCCTCTTCGATCAAAAATATGTTCACTTATATATCCATGTTTTTTAGAAAAAATCATATAATATTTTTTCTACTCTATAAGGATTTATTAAATAATTTTTTACCCATGCTTAAATTTTTAGAAAATGGTTTAAAAGAAATAATCTTAAAATTTTGCAAAGGAGGCACTTTTTGACCTTTTTGCTATAATGCAAAAGAAATATTTGTTTTAACTTGGGCTACATGAATGTAATTTTCTATCATCATAAACAATTTTTTGTTTATTTATTCTGTTATAATTTAATAGAGTTATCTTAAAATAAATATGATTTTTATGATATTTTCTAAATTTTTAGTTTTAAAATGGTTTTTTTCATTGTGGAATTGATTTTTTTTCATGAATTATTTAATAATATATTTATGGAATTTCTATTCATCAATGATTAAAAAACCTTTGTATTTCTTATAATTTACTAGGTATTTCTTCCAATGATAAAATCCTTACTATTTATTTGGATGAGTGATGATTATGATGATGAGTTGTTTAGGAAACCCATTCATTTTACAGGGGTAATGATATTATGGATTAATAAAATGTTTATGAAACCTGATTTATTTACATGGGTTATGATATAATGATACGATTAATTTTTTATTATTATATGGAACACATTTGTATGACTTTAAATATGTGATTGATGGGCTCATAATTATATATCCCTCCAATTCTTTGTTTAACATTTTATATCTTATGGGATAATTATGGGAAATAAATTTAGTATGATTAATCCTCAATTAAACGTAGGTGGTGAGGCATTATCCAGTATGATTTGATGTCCTCATTAGTTACTCTTGAGATATGAAATGGTTTTTATAATTATGATGTTCCAATAATTATATGACATGATATAACGACCCATACTTTACATACATTGTTAATACTTCAAAATTGAAGCATACTTATTACAACATATAACAAAACCACGAAAGGACCGTATAGGTATAGTGCCTTTAGAAACTGGGAAACATAAACAACTGGTTCATAAAGTGTCTACACTGTCTCCCATTTATTTCATCATATCTATAGTCTCTTTTGGAATATCTTACTTAATAATCTTCTTCCTGACCTGGGGAATGAAAACATACAAAAGGGTGAGCTCAAATGCTCAGTAAGGGTAAAAAAAAGAAATATCAATCACATCATATTCATAAGAACCTAACATCTTTGAAATCTTAACCTGCAAAAGAGAGAATAATTTCATGACATGGGATAATTCCTAGTAGTGAAATGAAATCCCAATAATCATAACTTAAAACATGAAACTTTTTGGAATACACACATAATCATAGAGAATCATTTCTTATTAGTAAAGACTCATTGCAAAGACTATCTTAGTGGACAAAGTCCATTTTTGAACCGAGTTCACTCCTTGTTTCAGTCCTGTTTCATTAAACCAGTATAACCTACCCTTCCATCCATGTCTATCTCATGAGATATAAAATCTTTACCCAATGCATTGGAGGGAGATATAGGTCCCACCCATCTCATAATGGTACCATTCTTAGGTGTGCCACAAAATCATAAATCATACATCATAGCATAACTCATGTAATAAAAATGGGAATCTTAAACATCATGACATCATAAAAATATTTCCATCACAACATAATCAAATCAATGTAATAATAAGAATAGAAATAGAACCCTATATTATCTTAGATGGAAAATAATTTTGATAAAACTCTTGAACTCCATTCTTGAGGAAAATATCATTTCTACTTCAAAAACATTTTTACTTTTTTAACATGTCATACAATATTAAACTAAAATAATTTAATTAAAAATAAACATGAAAACTTGTAAAGGAAGCTTATTGGAAAAAATGTTTTAAAAATCCATTCATGTCGTATAAGTTAAAAAAACATTCTTCTCGTCCTTTTGTCGGAAAAGTCAAAAAGCACCTCGTACGAAAAATGACAAAAGATTCCTTTCATATCTTTTACTAAAAACTCACCGAAGGGTTAAATTGGATTTAAACAATTGTAGGTGGATGGAAATAATATTACATATTGATGGAACATGTATGTGGATGATACAATACACCCTAGTAAATACCAAAGTATAAACAATCTCGAATAAAAATGAGATTGTGATATTTCCCTTACCTTAGGTCCGATTTGCTTCGTAAGTGTCCGAACCTCCTGTATAATTATTTAAATAATGTTATTGAGTTATTCCAGAATCATAATCATATATGGTCATATTTTTAACTTATTATTAGTAATATTTCATTGCTACTTTTTATTCGGGTGTTTATTACTTTTTGTTCTTATGCGTGTTTTGTCGAATAAATTTTTATTATTCATTTTAGGTTATAGATACCTCATTCCCAGAATTTTATTAGTGTAATATATATCATATTAATTCATTAAATTCATTTATATAATCATTATGCAATGAAGATCATGTAGAATGAGTCGCATCACATCGTGGAGATTGTATTCCATACGTACGCATGAGCGATGATATTATTCCCATGATCATGGAATTGTATTGGAGTGTATATATACTATTTCAGAATCAATATACCTTTAAAATAATCATATATAGGAATTATTTACACCATTATAATCATCCAAGTAAGGTGGTGGTGGAAAATAGATTATACCACGGCGTGGAGACGGTATTCCGTACATACGCACGCGCGGTGATTTCGTTTTCCGTGGGATGGATAAGAGGTGAAATAGGGTTGTTTAATATTTATAATAACATATCAGTATATAAGTGATACTGATGTTATTACCTCATAATGAAACAACTAAAGAAGAGGTAGTTGAAGAAGGATGGAACTTGAAGAAAACGGTAGAAAGTATTACCTCTTTCTCGAAGTGCCTCCTTTAAACTTTCTCTTAGGGCACTAGAGTTGGGTTTTTGATAAGACCAGTACTGCTAGTAGGTTTCTAAGGAAGTGGGGAAGTTAAATGGGCAGGGGTTGGCCGATCTTGAAGGCTCAAAGTGGTGTGAGGAAGAGAGGGAGGAGGTGCCCTTTTATAAGGGAGGAGAGGGGAACCTTTGGAATAACTAAAAATATTATTTTATTATAAAGTCAAATTCGGTTTTTAACAGCTCCAAATTGATATATTTCGAAGTTAAGGTGGTTATGGGTCAAAATCCTCTCATCCAATAGAATTTAGACAAGTTTAGGTATCAATTTCAACCTTATCATTTAGATTTAACTTTAAGTTAGATAATTTAACTTTTATCGTGTCTTCTTGTTTTCTTATACTATAAGGTTAATAAACTTACTATATCAAGAAAAACGAACCCCAACTTGTTTATTATTAATATATATAATCTTATCTAAGTCATTTGGCCGAACCTTAGATTTTTAGGAATAAAATAACAATTAATAATATAATATTTGTTTTAAAAACTATTTTATGTCAATTTTGACACTATTTAGTAATTGATTTTTGTTAAAATTATAACAGAATGATTAGTTCGAAAACATTTAATTAAATCAATAATAACATGTCATATTAACATATAAAATTATTTGAATTCATAAAAAGTCTCAAATTACATTTATTTGGGTATTTATAACATCAATTATGTCATTATTTCATTAATAAGATAATTACTGCATCATCGTTGTGTCATAAATAAATTATATTATTTAATGTCTAAAAATTACAAATAAAATACCATTATGTAGGAAATTGTTTTATATTTCTAATGAATATTTATAGTAGAATTTATCTTATTTATAACCCCATATTAATAATGATTTACTTATTAAATTTTGATTTTAACTATTTTAACCCTTCTTTAAATAAATTAATAATAAATGTCCTAATCTAATCCAAGTGGACCTAAATGGTCATATTTTATTCCTAAGGTTGTTTTTGGTCGAATTACACTTATCAAATAGAATTAGGACATGTTTTAGGGTAATATTAATAACACTTTTACCCTTAATTACCCTATTTACTTTTAACCGTGGTTAAAAAAAAGTAAAAAGTTACTATTCACCAAAAATTATTTTCATCTCATTGAACCTCATTTTAGTCCTTGATATTAACCGTGTCTCTCTGATTTTCGAAATTCCACTCACAGAAGCGATAAAATTATGTTTTATGAAATATTCAGTTTTTTTACTATCACTTAGTGGTTTCACTATTCATAAAAAATTTAAAGTTTTCAGAAAAATACCAAAATTTCACCCTAGGCTAATTTCGATATTAAGAATCCAAAAATGAAGTCCATTTTGAAAAATAAAATTTATAAAATTTCAAAAAGTGGTTATTACAATTCATAACGGCTAGTTTTAATAATATTTTAATAGCATATCGTTGTTTAGTGAATCTCGGTATTACATACGACGCAAGCTATTGAGGAAGGCCGCGGTTGCGTGTAAAGCTAGCCAAGCTAGTGTTGTGCGTAGTGAAAGATTCCATTGATGATTTATATAACATAAAAACAAAATATTTCTCATAAAAGTCTCGGGTGTTACATTCTACCCCCCTTAAAATGAATTTCTCCCTCGAAATTCGTCACTTTGTAACAAAAAGATGAGGATACCTCTCCCTCATCATATCCTTAAGCTCCCATGTAACTTCTTTTAATTGGTGGTTCCTCCATAAAACTTTCACCAAGCGAGTGGTCTTGTTTTGTAGGACTTTTTCGCTATGATCCAGAATCTCTATCGGCTGTTCTTCATAGGAAAGATCTTACTCCAGTGGTAAAACTTCTAAGATGAGTACATGTGAAGGATCTGGTATGTACTTTCTCAGGAGAGATACATGGAACACATCGTGAACTTGAGTGAGATTCGGTGGAAGCACCAACTTCTAAGCTACCTTTCCAACACGATCCAGTATTTCGAAAGGACCAATATATCTAGGGATTAACTTCCCCTTCGTTCCAAATCTCATGACCCTCTTCCAGGGAGATATTCGTAAGAACACTTTATCACCCACTTCAAACTCTAGGTCTTTTCTTCGGTTGTCGGCATAACTTTGCTGTCGACTCTGAGCTGCTCTTATGTGTTGTTGAATAGATCTGACCTTTTCTGCCATTTCATCAACAAGATCAGGTCCTAATAGCTTTCTTTCCCCAACTTCATCCCAGCAAGTTGGAGTCCTGCATTTATTTCCATAGAGAGCTTCATAAACAGCCATATGAATACTGGAGTGAAAGCTATTATTATAAGAAAATTCTACCAAAGGTAGGTGTTGATCCCAACCACCTTTGAAATCCATAGAGCAAGATCTCAACATATCTTCTAGAGTTTGAATTCTTCTCTCAGACTGACCGTCTGTCTGAGGATGATAAGCAGTGCTGAAACTCAACTATATATCCAGAGTATGCTGAAGACTTCGCCAGAGCATCAAGGTAAATATCGGATCCCGATCAAATATAATAGAAAGTGGTACTCCATGCAATCTTACCACTTCCTTTACATCTATCCTGGAAAGCTGATCCAGAGAGAAATCCTCTCTAATTGCAATGAAGTGTGAAGACTTTGTAAGACGATCAACTATGACCCAGATAGCATTATTTCCTTTGGATGTTTTAGGAAGTCCTGTGAAAAAGTCCATAGTGATGTTTTCCCATTTCCATTCTGGTATGGGTAATGGTTGTAACATCCCCTTAGACTTCTGTCACTCAGCTTTAACTTGCTAACAAACCAAGCATCGAGAGACATATTCAGCAACATATATTTTCATGCCATCCCACCAGAAGTACTCTTTTAGGTCCTTATACATCTTCGTGCTTCCAGGATGAATAGAGAATGATGAACTATGAGCCTCATCCAGCAGATCATTCTTTAATTCGGGGATGGTAGGAACACAAACCCGATTCCTGAACTTTATTATCCCATCACAATCAAGGTTGAATTCAGGAACATTTCTCACCTTCTTTTGTAACTTGACATATTCTTTCTGTGCCTCTTTAATCTTCACATGTATAGATGGTTGAACATTCATTTGAGAAAGATATGATTTTTCCCTTTCCATTATAATTCCAAGATCCATCCTTTGTAAATCCATAAATATTGGATCTTTTGTGATCCTCATCATGGATAAACTGGCATGGTCTTGTCGACTTAATGCATCTTCCACCTTGTTTACTTTCCCAGGGTGGTAATGAATTGAGCAGTCGTAATCCTTAATCATCTACAACCATCTTCTTTGACGCATATTCAGCTCCATTTGTGTGAAAATATACTTTAAACTTTTATGATCCATATAAATATCACACCTTTCACCATAAAGGTCATGCCTCCAAATCTTTAATGCAAAGATTACTGCCGCTAACTCCAAATCATGAGTTGGGTAATTTTACTCATGGATTTCCAACTGTCGTGAGGCATAAGCTATCACCATATCATTTTTCATGAGAACACATCCCAATCCCTTCTTGGATGCATCACTGTAGATCAAAAACCTTTCTCCACTACAAGGAAGTGTGAGTACAGGTGCACTGGATAACCATCTTTTCAACTCCTTGAAATTCTCTTCACATTCGTCCGTCCACACGAACTTAACTCCTTTTCGAGTCAACCTGGTGAGTGGATTAGATAATCGTGAAAAATCTTTCACAAAACGTCGATAATATCCATCCAAACCAAGAAAACTTCGGATCTTAGTTATTATTGTTGGTCTCAACCATCATTCGATAACCTCTGTTTTTACTGGATCCACAGATATCACCTCTTTTGAGATTATGTGCCCCAAAAATACAACTTTTTTAATCCAAAATTCACACTTGGTAAATTTGGAATAAAGCTTCTCCTTTCTCAGGCTCTTCAATATAATTCTCAAGTGATCTTAATGTTCTTCCATGGTCTTTGAATAGACAAGAATATCATCTATAAAGACTACCAAAAATTGATCAAGGTAGTCTCTAAATACTCTATTCATCAGATCCATGAAGATAGCAGGGGCATTAGTAAGACCAAATGGCATCACTATAAATTCATAGTGTCCATACCTTGTACGGAAAACCGTCTTTGGTATATCCTCCCTTTTGATCCTTAATTGATGATACCCTGAACGAAGATCAATCTTGGAAAAGTATTGATCTCTGTGTAGTTAGTCAAATAGGTCATCAATGTGTGGGAGAGGATATTTGTTCTTGATAGTGATCTTGTTAAGTTCTCGATAATCAATGCAGAGTCTCATTGATCCATCTTTCTTCTTAACAAATAGAAAAGGTGCTCCCTAAGGTGATGCACTAGGGCGTATGAATCCCTTATCAAGATTCTCTTGGAGTTGCTTCTTCAATTCCTGCAACTCATTTGGGGTCATTCTATAAGGTGTCTTTGAAATAGGCAAAGCACCTGGTACGAGTTCTATTGAAAACTCAACTTCACGATTTGATGGAAGACCCGGCAATTCCTCCCGAAAGACATCATCAAACTCCCGTACAATGGGAATATTCTTAATTGGGAGTTTCTCAACAACCATTTGAGATAAATAACCGTCATTAAGTGGAGTCAAGACCCATAAGATGGAAGAAATTTCCACTGGAAGGTTATGCTCATCCTTGCATCGATAGACGATCATAGATTGATCTGGAATATGAAATGTGACTTTCCTTCTTTGGAAATTGATATGAGCTCCATATAAAGAAATCAAATCCATGCCAAGAATCACATCAAATTCCACTATAGGAAGGATGACAAGATTTACAGGAAGCACTTTCCCACAAACTTCAATCGGAGAAGAATTATAAACTGTTGATGTGACTGTTGTTCCATTAGGGGTTGTCACAGCTAACTCAACATCTAATTGTTGAGGTAATACAGTGATATCCTTAGAAAAATCTTCAGAAATAAAAGAGTGGGTGGATCCAGAATGAAATAAAACATTTTCTACTTTAGAGTGGATG
This sequence comes from Viscum album, assembly GCA_963277665.1. Lineage (NCBI taxonomy): Eukaryota > Viridiplantae > Streptophyta > Magnoliopsida > Santalales > Viscaceae > Viscum > Viscum album. The sequence goes on along the minus strand of OY728156.1, from coordinate 1,400,729,240 downwards.
GTAAGTGTACCTTTCGCCACATCATTATCGTACTCCACATCACTGATAGAAATTGCATGTGACTTTCCTTTGTCTTTAGCCTTAAGAGTTTGTTGACGTCGACCATCATCATCAACCCATTGATTTTGGCATTGATTGGAATAATGCCCCATCTCCTTGCACTTGAAACATTGAAGTGTAATAGGTTCATTCTGTGTGTCCCTTCCTTTGTTTACATCATTAGACATATTCTTCCCATCATTGCGGCATTCAAATGCCCGATGTCCTTCCTTTCCACATTTGAAACATTTACTTGTCCCATTAAGACAACTCCCTCCATGTTTATTTCCACACTTTGAGCATAAGGGAAAGCTCATCTTCTTTTCAGTGAGCTCTTTATATTTTCCTTTGAATTCCATTTTCCTCTTCTTATCAAACCCATATGACTGATGGGTTACTCCAATCTCCATATCAACATTGAGAGCACATCGAACGATTTCCTCACAGCTATTGAAGTCCCTTATGGCTAAGGCCCTTCGAAGACTTGGTTTTAAGCCACTAAAGAATCGATCGATCTTAATCTTAGGTTGGATAATAATACCAGAAGCGTACCTTGAAAGTCTTGTAAAATTTTCATCATAGGTACCAACAGATTCATCATCCTTTTGATTTAGTTCAAGAAACTATTTCTCCATATTTGTTCGGAGAATACGAGGGAAGTACTTATTGAAAAATAAGTTCTTGAACTCGTCCAATTCAATGGAATCAATTTAATCCATTTGCCTTGTATTCTTAATAAGATTCCACCATTGATCAGCATCTCCTTCCAAACGATACACTGCTAGGATGACTTTATCATGTTCAGAACATCGAATAACTGAAAATATCTTTTCAGTAGTACTAATCCATTGTTCAGCAACTAATGGATCAGTAGACCCGCTGAAAGAAGGTGGACGCTGCCTCATGAAGGATTAAACAGAATGTTGCTCCTTCCTTTGCTCGTTTGGAAGTACTGCATGATTCATAGCTTGAGAAAGTTTTGTGAGCATGGCTACAAGATTTTTCATTCCATCTCCCATAACGTTTGGTTGCTAAGGGGGACAATCATTTCATTGCCCGTCACATTCCGCATTAACACGGTTCCTTCGGGTTCCAGCCATTGACTAAAACCAAGAAGAATAGTGTGATCAACACTAATTATAATAGGAAAACCACAGAATCAAGAATAAAATTTCACACTTAAGGTCTTATCCTAGGTTATTCATGGTCATTTATAAAACACTAAGATTGTGTTCTATTCTTAGATTTTTCCTTGGGGTTCTTACAAAGGCTTTCACATCCTAGTTTCCAATGGTTGAATATACCTTTCCTTTGATACCAACTATAACGACCCATACTTTACATACATTGTTAATACTTCAAAATTGAAGCATACTTATTACAACATATAACAAAACCACAAAAGGACTGTATAGGTATAATGTCTTTAGAAACTGGGAAACATAAACAACTGGTTCATAAAGCGTCTACACTATCTCCCTTTTATTTCGTCATATCTATAGTCCCTTTTGGAATATCTTACTTAATAAGCTTATTCCTGACCTGGGAAAAGAAAACATACAAAAGGGTGAGCTCAAATGCTCAGTAAGGGTAAACAGAAGAAATATCAATCACATCATATTCATAAGAACCTAACATCTTGAAAATCTTAACCTGCAAAAGAGAGCATAATTTCATAACATGGGATAATTCATAGTAGTGAAATGAAATCCCAATAATCATAATATAAAACATGAAACTTTGTGGCATACACACATAATCATAGAGAATCATTTCTTATTAGTCAAGACTCATTGCCAAGACTATCTTAGTGGACAAAGTCCATTTCTGAACCGAGTTCACTCCTCGTTTCAGTCCTGTTTCACTGAACCGGTATAACCTACCGTTCCAGCCATGTCTATCTCATGAGATATAAAATCTTTACCCAATGCATTGAAGGGAGATATAGGTCCCACCCATCTCATAATGATACCATTCTTATGTGTGCCACAAAATCATAAATCGTACATCATAGCATAACTCATGTAATAAAAATGGGAATCTTAAACATCATGACATCATAAAAATATTTCCATCACAACATAGTCAAATCAATGTAATAATAGGGATAGAAACATAACCCTATATTATCTTATATGGAAAATAATTTTGATAAAACTCTTGAACTCCATTCTTGAGAAAAATATCCTTTCTACTTAAATTTTTTTCCCTTTCTAAACATGTCATACAATCTTAAACTAAAAGAAGTTAATTAAAAATAAACTTGAAAACTTGTAAAGGAAGATTATTGGAAATAATGTTTTAAAATCCATTCATGCCATATAAGATAAAAAAACATTCTTCTCATCCTTTTGTCAGAAAAGTCAAAAAGAACCTCGTACGAAAAATGACAAAATATTCCTTTAATATCTTTTACTAAACACTCAACAAAGGGTAAAATTTGATTTAAACAATTATATATGGGTTTAAATAATATTACATATTGAGGGAACATGGATGTGGATGATAAAACACACCCTAGTAAATACCAAAGTATAAACAATCTCAGATAAAAATGAGATTGTGATATTTCCCTTACCTTAGGTCCAATTTGCTTCGTAAGTGTCAAAACCTACAATATAATGATTTTAAATAATTTTATTGACTTATTCCAGGATCATAATCATATATGGTCATATTCTTAACTTATTATTAGTAATATTTCATTTCTACTTGTTATTCGGGTGTTTATTACTTTTTGTTCTTATGCGTGTTTTGTCGAATAAATTTGTATTCTTATTTTTAGTGTATAGATACCTCATTAACATAATGGTATTAGTGTAATATATATCATATTTATTAATTCAATTCATTTATATAATCATTATGCAATGAAGATCATGTAGAACAAGTCGCATCACATCGTGGAGACGGTATTCCGTACGTACGCACGAGTGATGATATCGTTCCCATGATCATGGAATTGTATTGGAGTATATATATACTATTTCAGATTCAATATCACTTTACAATAATCATATATAGTCATTATTTACACCATTATAACCATCCAAGTACAGTGGTGGTGGAAAATAGATTACACCACAGCGTGGAGACGGTATTCCATACGTACGCACGCGCGGTGATTTCGTTTTCCGTAGGATGGATAAGAGGTGAAATAAGGTTGTTTCATATTTATAATAACATATCAGTATATAAGTGATACTGACATTATTACCTCATAATGAAACAACTAAAGAAGAGGTAGTAGAAGAAGGATGGAACTTGAAGAAAACGGTAGAAGGTATTACCTCTTTCTCGAAGTGCCTCCTTTAAACTTTATCTTAAGGCACTAGAGTTGGCCTTTTGATAAGACCAGTACCTATAGTTGGTTTCTAAGGAAGTGGGGAAGTGAAATGGGCAGTGGTTGTCCGAGCTTGAAGGCTCAAAGTGGTGTGAGGAAGAGAGGGAGGAGGTGCCCTTTTCTAAGGAAGGAGAGGGGCACCTTTGGAATAACTAAAAATATTATTTTATTATAAAGTAAAATTCGGTTTTCAATTGATCCAAATTGATATATTTCGAATATAAGGTGGGTATGGGTCAAAAAACTCTCATCCAATAGACTTTAGACAAGTTTAGGTATCAATTTTAACCTTATCATTTAGATTTAACATTAAGTTAGATAATTTTACTTTTACCGTGTCCTCTTGTTTTCTTATACTATAAGGTTAATAAACTTACTATATCAAGACAAAAGAACCCCAAATTGTTTATTATTAATATATATAACCTTATATAAGTCATTTGTCTGAACCTTAGATGTTTAGGAATAAAATAACAATTAATAATATAATATTTGTTTTAAAAACTATTTTATGTCAATTTTGACACTATTTAGTAATTGATTTTTGTGAAAATCATAATAGCATGATTAGTTCGAAAAAATTTAATTAAATAAATAATAACATTCCATGTTTACATATGAAATTACTAGAATTCATAAAAAGTCTCAAATTATATTTATTTGGGTATTTATAACATCATTTATGTCAATATTTCATTAATAAGATAATTACTGCATCATCGTTGTGTCATAAATAAATTAAATTATTTAATGTCTAAAAATTACAAATAAAATACCATTATGTAGGAAATTTTTTTCTATTTCTAATGAATATTTATAGTCGAATTTATCTTATGTATAAACATATATTAAAAATGATTTACTTATTAAACATTGATTTTAACTATTTTAACCCTTCTTTAAATAAATTAATAATAAATGTCCTAATCTAATCCAAGTGGGCCTAAATGGTCATATTTTATTACTAAGGTTATTTTTGGTCGAATTAAACTTATCCAATAGAATTAGGACATGTTTTAGGGTAATATTAATAACACTTTTACCCTTAATTACCCTATTTACTTTTAACCGTGGTAAAAAAAGTAAAAAGTTTCTACTCACCAAAAATTATTTTCATCTCATTGAACCACATTTTAGTCCTTGATATTAACCGTGTATCTCAGATTTTAGAAATTCCACTCATAGAAGCTGTAAATTTAAGTTTTATGAAATATTCAGTTTTTTTAACTATCACCTAGTGGTTTCACTATTCATCAAAAATTGAAAGTTTTTAGAAAAATACCAAAATTTCACCCTAGGATAATTTCGATATTCCGAATCCAAAAATGAATTCCATTTTGAAAAATTAAATTTATAAAATTTCAAAAAGTGGTTATTACTTTTCATAACGGCTAGTTTTAATAATATTTTAACAGCATATCGTTGTTTAGTGAAACTCGGTATTGCGTACGACGTAAGCTATCGAGGAAGGCCGCGGTTGCGTGTAAAGCAAGCCAAGATAGTGTTGTGTGTAGTGAAAGATTCCTTTCATGATTTATATAACATAAAAACAAAATATTTCTCATAAAAGTATCAGGTGTTACACATGAACTTATGGTCTATTATTGATTTAGGATGCTTTCTCACTCTTATGATTCATGTCTTTTAAAATTAACCAGTTTTATTAAATTAATGATGATTACAATCCATGATAGATTGGGTATGATCTTGGAAAGTTATATTCATGATCTCATACCCTTATTCTTATCTTATGATTTCATTTTTTCATCGATCGACATCTCCAATTCTTACCTTTACTGAGAAATTAAGCTCACCCTTTCTAATATTTCCTTTCCCAAAATAATGAAGAAATGTTTAATGTGGGGAATCTCTATGAAGAGTATTGAATTGTAATATATTTGTGGGATATGTTGATGGTATTTCATGAAATAAAAAGATTGTGTATCATGTCTCCAAAGAAACTAAACCTTTAGGATCCTCAGGGAAGTATTTTTAAAATGTATTGAATATTCATTTAAAAAGATGTAATATTTATGTGTTAAAATCACAGGTCTTTATACACATGCATGTCCTTACATTCATAGAGAGATAGGTACAAAATATGGTCATCAATGAAAAAAGAAGATGCAAATACTACAAATTTTATAACCACATAAGAATTAATTACAACATTTAATTTCAATCATATATTGGTCTGCATAATCAAGATCTGTCATGACTTAGTAGTCTGACAAAGTATTTTTTAGAAAAGATAATGTTGAACATATAGTAATTATATATTAATAATTTTTTTAAATATATTTTAAAATATTACTAAACATGTATTTAATTAGGGGTATTATTTAATTAAAAATATTAGCATATATCATATTGATAATATACATATATATAATTAATTATTTAAATAATTAATAAGATATTTTTTCCATTATTTAATGATAATAAAATATATAATTATAATATATTGTAACAATACCAAAAATTATATATAAAAATTAAAAAATATATATATATATATATAAATTAGTATATTTAAATATCAATATATATATATATGCATTTTTGTGTTTAATGATATATTTAAATATGAATAAAATAATTTTTAAATTGTTATATTCAAATAATATAATATTTAATATTCAATTAACTATATGAATTTTTGTATTTATTTTATGATATGAATTTTTATATTTATTCGTATTTTTCATGTATAATCAAAATAAAATTAACTTATGATAAATTATCTAATATAAATTAATATATTCAAATAATTTAATTCTACTTTTTACCAAATAGTATCAATAATATTATTCATTAAAAATATTTAACTAGATTAATTTTTTTATTTATGTATCAAATAATACAGTGTAAATTTATTTTAATTTAAAAATATTATATAATATTATATATATATATATAAATATATTCAAATGTATTTATTAATATTTTAAAATATAAAGATATATACACATTTTTTGTAAGAAATTTTAATTTTCTAAATATACATAATATTATTTTATACCAAACTACTCATAATGTTATTTCTGCATAATGATTTTATAAATATTAATAGTAATTTTATTATTTTAATAAATGAAAATAATATTATTTTCATTTATATGACCAATAACATATTATAAATTTTCTCAAATTTATTATTATAAATAAAATTATATATATATAATTTTATTAGTCATTGAATTTTCTAAAATATAAATAATTTCATTTTATACAAAATTAATCATAATATTAAATATTTATAATAATTATTTTTTTAAAATATTTTTTAAAAATAAATATTGTATATTTCATTAACAAAACTAATATTATTTATATATGTTGAATAATATTTTTTAAATTTAAATACATATAAATATAATAAATAATACAACATATATAATTATATTCAGATAGAGTGAATAGTATATTTACAAAATATTATTAGTAATATAATTATTAAAAATTAATTGTATTAAAAAATATTATAAATATAACCTATAATATATTTTAAATTTATTTTTGAATAAATATGCTATATAATATTATGTATACATACATATATATTCAAATTCAATTATTAATATTTTAAATTATACTTATACTTATACATTTTTATAAGGAATTATATTTTCTTAAATAAAAATCATATTATTTTATACCTAATTACATATAAATAAAAAAATTTAAATTATCCAATCAAGATATTTAAAATTTCTAAGTCATTCAATATAATATAAATATTACAAAGAACATATAAATTAAATAATATATTCATAAAATCATATATTATAAAGGAACAAGTAATTCAAACAAAATAAATAAATAAAATAGAAAACTAAAATGTTAGAAAAAATCAAATTTTCTTTTTAGAATACAAAAAAAATATATTAAGAAATTGAAATCAATCCACCAGATCTTCGTTGCGAAATAAGAGGGGGATGGGGAAAACGAGAGAGGCTGTGTAACACCCAATATTCAATTATATTACGTGAAAATTTTATATTAATGATACCATAATAAGATTCACATAATAACGTATTTTGGTACAAAAATAAAAATTTGATAGGGTGAATATCAATTTTGAACTTATTATATAAAAAAATCCTAGAATTAAATTTTGATAATTTACTTCAGAATTTTTTTATGAATAATTGGAAATGTAGTATTTATATAATACTCCATTTATTTAGAATAATGTTTTAAAATATTTATGGTTAAAAATGTATTGATTATCAATTTTATATAAATAAATACAAGATCATTTCGAAGTAAAAAAGGGAATTTTTTAGAATATTGTTTATAAGTTCGCAATGATTTTCCACTTCAATTATTTAAAACAATCCATAATTACAAATGATTTAAACAAAATATTTGATTTATATAACTAAATTTATAATTTAAATTCATATAATAGTCATTAAAAGTCATACAGTTAATGTAATATCATCTTATGCTCCAAAAATGAATTTCTTGAAAAATTGTTTCTCAATTATTTTTATGTGTTTATTTTTAAATTAATTTATGCCATTCATATAAATGAGATTTGATAAAATGGATTCTATTTTTATAATTATAATTTTATTTTTTAATAAATTCACATTCATTTTTGGTGATTATGAATACTAAAAATGGAATTTTTTTTTTTAATATGTTAAGGTTAAAACAGGGTAGTCGAGGGTTAAGATAAGGGTTAAAATGACCAAAACACCAATCCAAATCCTACTGTTTCTGTTTATTTTTACTTTAAACTTATCAAATTATAATATGACTCATTTTGGATCCATTTTCAGAGAAACGTACATAAAAATATTTAAAAACATTGAATGATTACAGGTGTGTCACTCACCTCACTTATAAAAGGGAACATTCTCCCATCACTTATTTAAAAATACCGATCTAATTAACTTAACTAACCCCAACCAAAATATCTCTCCAAAATCATTTTCCACATTCTAGTTGTTCTTTTCTTGCTAAATGAACAACCCTGTGTTACTTAAGTTAATAAGTAAAGGATCACTTTCAAAAAAATTAATTATCTTAACTGAAAACATTCATTTTTATTCTTCTTTTACCACCTTCAATTATGCATTATCTGATTAAATATAATAAAAAAATAATATCCAAAATACTAATATATTATTTTTTTGTAAAAATATTTATCAATCTCATTCTCTATAAGATGAGAAACAAAACCTTCGCTTATGTATATGACATACTACCACCACACGAACCAATTTAATTTGTTTTCTATCACCAAATAACATGGATATTAATAATTATGGTATTAATTAATATATATTATACATATTAAATATTTTTTTTAATTTAACATATCCTCTACCTTTTTACCCTTCCACCCATTAAAAATTACAACATTAGTCATGTGTATGTGTGGTCGACCACCTCAATGAAGTGAGGTGATTCATTTTTCATATCCTAATTAAATAAAAGATTATAAAATGTTTATAATGGGTATAAATTATTTTTTTATCATGATTAAATAAATGGATAATATATAACCATGATCAAGACACAAGTATCATAACATTCCAATCAAAACATATAAGAAAAACAAATCATTTAACAATCAAAACGATGATAATAATGAATGATTTTCATCAAATCAGTGATAAAATGTCAAATGAGGATAAAAGATTATATTATAAATATATATGTGGTTTTTTTATGTGTTTATAATATAATTAAATTTATTATATTGTTACATAACATTCAGCTAGGTCAGAGCATGAGGTAAGAGATGACGTCTCAATTTCCACTCCATTGAGACATATTTGTTATTACACACAAATTTTATTTTATGTGGTGTATATAATTACTATATGATGTATTTAATATAAATATATATTTATTAATTGTGCTTTACGTTTAAATTAAATTTTACTCTTTCAAGGGGTTACAATTTACAAGTTTCCAAAGTGGTAAGAAAATTATTTTACAATCTAATTTTTTGGGATTGCTTATATTTTTAAAATTATTATTATAATACATCCTTAGTTAACTACATCTATTTTTTTATCCTATGGATATTTAAAATGTTTACAAGTTTTCTTCCAAACATTATTCTATTTTTAAAATGAAACAATAATGTAATTATTAGTAGAGAAATTGATCTTATTTCTCTTTTATACCATATATATTTTTCTTCCATGTCAATATTTTTCAAAATTGTTTTATATATAGGTAGATTTAATTTAAACAAATTGTTTATTAAAGAAATTTTATATTATCCTTTAATTTTTAAAAGGTTTAAATTGAATTTTTATAATTTTTTACAGGTCTCTTTTCTGTTTTCTTTTGAAAAATCCAAAAGGAATATTTTTTAACGTATACAACATTAACATGTTTCCCCACTAACACAAATATTTTATTCTCTTTATCTTATTCTACAATATATAAATGGGTTTAAAAGGGAAAATATTTAATAAAAAATTATTTTAATTTGATATCTTACATTTCCTTTTATTATTTGAAATACTTGATATTATGAAAATATCTTATTTATTGAAGAACTGATGGTAATATTTTATTTCATATAAATTTTATTGTTAATAAAATTATCTTTAAAAATTGAATTTCTTATGATCATATTTCTTTAATAATTACATTAATATTCCAAATCTGTATTATTTGTATCATGGATATGATTAATACCTAAATTATATACCGTTTATATATATGGTGTCTCACTATGAATGTTATTTAATTGTTCAGAGAAATATTTATATTTCATATTCCCTATACAAGAGAAATATTTTTTGTTAAGGAATATTTTTTATTAATTAAAGTGGTCATTAAATATATGACTATATCATTAGATATAAATCATTGAGTGGAGCCCAAAATTATATATCCCCTGGGTGCATCGATTGGTCTCATGAGACATATAAGTCTGCTAGTGATATTAAATAGTTTTGTTTGGAGTATACCTACCCATTGAATTAATCTATCTACATCCAAGGCCTTATTGGTATGATATCATGATGTTTGAGATCATGATATACAACACTATGAATATCCTTCATTTAGAATTTAGTTAGTATTTACCTAAGATATTATTACATGGATATTATATGTGGAGGAATTTTGTGATAAATTTATTGATTAAATAACATGTGTTTTCAGTTATTTACCTTTCTATGTTTATTTTTCCTTATTTACTCATGATAGCATCAATTGTACGTAACCGATAAAGATAATTTGAGCTCACCATTATTTTTTTCTTCCCCTGGATATGAACAATCAATCATTGAATGTGTTCAAGGATGAAGGACTTTTACAATTACTATGTTTGGTATTTTACTTCCAATGTAAAAATAAGAATCATATATGTATCTAGTTATTAAAAACTAATAACAAGATTAATCCTTTGGGATATTATCCCCTATTCTTACTCCAGTGTAATAATGTAAAAATTGTCTCAAGGTTAAGGAAGTTATGTCTGATATAATTGGTATTTGAGGATTTTTAGAAGAAACATTAGGGACAAGATTTAGGAAAATATTGATTAGGGAACATAACCCTATGAAAAACTTTCAATATATGTATCATTATATGATAATGTAATAAAATATATGGTAACTTATATATTATTTTATTATCCTATTAATAAAACACTATTAGGATACTATAAGTGGATGTGGTTTTGACAAATATGCTTCTAGGGGTAAAAACCCCAAAAATATTTGGAAAAGTATATATTCGCCATTATTTTTGTGTCTAGTGAATATGAACTTACTACACACACAATTTGATACTACTAGAGGATGTTCTTAGGTTAATTAAAATTTTATTTATAAAAAATTATGAAATATATAAATATTTTTGATATGAGGACATTAAAAAATTATTTTGAGAATAGTTATGAAATAATTTTCAATTTTTGTTAAGTGTTTCACTAATTATATACTATGATTTAAAATTAATAATGTTATAAACTAATTTATTATATTAAATTGGTTGTAAATGGATCATGATTGAAATAATGGTCTCAATAATCATAAAAAATGTAGATATTTTATTGTTGGGAAAGCCCATACAACTGGTGTTCGTGTTTATCAGATTATGACAGTATTAGTAAAGATGACCAAGGTTATGACTAATAAACATTCGCGTATGGACAAACATGATGTTCCATGACACGATTCACCTATATTGGATTATTTAATGTGATAGATGACTCCATATGTTAGTATAAAAACTAATAAATTAGTAACTAAGATTTAAATTATATCCCTTGAAAATATATTTATGGCCATAGTATGAAATAAAAGAGAAAAGGTTATGGTAATAGTGTAATTACTTAACGGTGGTACTGATTAATGGTGGTTGTTAATCAAAAATACTAAGGTACAAGAAGATATATAACATATGTACTGGAAATATTTTAAAGTAACATATTTATATAAACATTTCCCTTGTGAATAATAAATTTAATGAAAATTAAAGATATTTAGTTTAAATAAATAATAAGAAGAGAGTTTTGAAGAGTGTGACATGACCTATAAAATAATATCGTGGTAATCTATGGATTAAATATGCAATATGGATTTCAAGATATACCATTTAGTTGAAGGGATTACACCAATCCTCTAAAGGGAATTGGTTTCTCAATATTTTTCATCTTATATTGTAATATTGTTACCTGTAATCAATATAGAAAAGAAATTATCTCGATTCTATAACATGAAGGAAAATCAAGAGAAGAATAGGTTGGCTGAGCACTGAAAAAAGGGGAATGCATCAAAAAATATGTAGGGAATAAACCAATTTACATCATGTAGAAATTTTGGATAGAAACATCTTGATAAATTCTTGAAGGTCATTGTATATTGATAAAAGTGAAAAGATAAGGTTCATCACGCTAATGAATGCAAGGGGTTAAAAGAATCATTAGAAAAAAGGTTTTCCATATCTAGAAACAGATTGTATTATGTGTTTATTTGCAATCTACATTGCGTTGATCAAGTATTTTATCAAGGAATGTGATATTATGGTGAATATGGATATAATATTAAAGGTGTTGTCATTTTATAGTGTTTTGTGAATTTTTGGTGCTCAAAATCCAAGGGAAGGTAAAAGATTTACGATAAAAGGATCTGTAAGACTATCTCATTAAAATATGTAAAAGGTATGGATTTCATGAATATGGGAAGCTTCATTGTAGAATTAGGTGTCAAAAAGTTTTATAGGACTGAAAAGGGGGTTCCAGGAAGAATGGATGAGCCACAATGGAAAGATGGTATGTTATTCAATTATGAGAAGCTTCATGAATGGGAAAATTTCACTAATGTTTCATGAAGAAAAATACCTTCATGAACATTAATTAAGAGGTATGAAAAAGGATGTGGGTATCTTGGAATATTCACAAAAGAGGGAACGTTTAAAAATTGACGAATACACGTCATATTAGACATTTAGTGTTTGAAAAAAAGAGAATCAATCGGATTTTTTTGAAGGTATTACTAAAAGGTAATTTTTTCATGACTCTGGATCTTTTAAAAACATAATATTTTTTTTGTAAATAATGGTTAATAACATGTTTATGCTAATACATTTTAGAAAAGGGAGTTTCACGAATACTAAGTTATCCGTGATAGTTTATATTTGCATGAAATCCTAGAGTTTCGTGAAGGTTGGGTGCTTCATAAAATTATTTAATTTTATTAAATCTGAAACATATTGAAAAAGGTTTTTTCATAAAGGATGCTGTTTTAAAAAAGTTACTTATATGAACAATATGTTTTTTACATCTAGTTTGAGTGATAAGTTCATTTAAGTTAATCAATTCAAGATTATTATGTAAGAAGAGTCTTTTTATAATTAGGTAAAAATACTTATGTTCCCAATATGTTGATGTGGACATAAAGTTGATAAAATGATTAATACCTCACTAAAGTTAGTGAACAAGGGGGATTCAAAATAATTTATCTAAGGGAGGTAGTATGTTATTACTAAAATTCATGTAAAGGAAGTGTTCCTAGAATGGGGTGTCCATGTATGATATTTTTTAATCCAAAATATCTATTGAATCTGAGTGGGTTCATGTATAAAGAAGACACCATCAATGTATGCTCTGTGGACTATACCTTAGCGATGGACTAAGAAAATATGTTGTGTGATGTTTCAATTTCTGCATATTGGTGATTAATAATAGCATGATTCAATTAGACACGTTTAACAAATCCCTACTAATGTGGGGAAAGATGCAATTTGTTTAAGGAAAAATATGACACCATGATTCACCCCTCCCTTCTCAGGGTTCTCTATGGCCTTAAAATTTGTATCAGAGGGTAGAGGTTATAGGTGTTAAATATGCCATCTGTTTTTTTATGTAGAATTAAGTCGATGTAAATATGGTTTCCCTTTTTTACGGAATAAACATACAGTTTTTTAAGAATAAAACGAGACATCATTTTCGATCTCTTGTGTTGGATGTTCTCCATTCCATAGTTCAAGGGGTTCAAGATAGTGATGTGATGGGTATTTCTATGAATGAAATACATTATAAAATGATTAAGGTATCTTCCAAATATCAAAATTATCTTACTAAATCACTATCTAATAAATTCTATTTTAAGGTGGTGAGTTTCACTATATCCAAGTCCATGTGGTGGAATCTAGAAAATATATACGTTTGAAATAAAAAAGGGACATATGCTAAACATCCAAATTTTTAGAATCAGTTTGATGATTTGAAAACTTTTCCCCATTAAAATGTAGATAGTCTCTTTAATCGCATTAATAAAGTTTTTAGATCTATTAGAGTACTTTTAGAGGAAATTAAGGATATTTAAATTGTGAATAAAATCTTGGGAATTCTCCCACTATTTTAAAGTCCAAAAGTGTCAACTCTTGAGGAAAGATATTTTTATATTATTTCTCTTGATAATATTGTATGTAGTCTTGGGGATTATGAAATTAGATTCAAACCAGAAGATACAAAAAAATATTAATCAAGGAAATGGAAGTAAAATATATCAAAAAAATTTACATTTATAAATTTAGTGATGATAGAGATGATGTGTATGGTGAAATTATTTCTATTTTTTACAAAAAATTAAAAATTGGAAATGGGATATTTTAAGGAAAAATTCTTTTGTCTTTATTTCGATTTGGTCAAGTCTGCTATATTACTGCTCAGTGCACTACGAGATTTGACGATGTAAAAAATGATGCAGAAATTCACTAGAGAACTTAGAGGGGGTTATCTCAAAAGGGAGAATTAAAATTAAGAAAGAATTTATAGATAAAGGGTATCATATATAATGAGGAGAAAGATAATATTGAATTTTTGGAGGATATATAACCATAGTTTAAATCTGGTATGGAAGATTCTATGATGGCTATAGTTGAAAAGGTAAAACCTACTAAAGATGAAGACAATCAATTGAATACTTTTTTAAATCTCCAGGTGGAACTTAATGGTGCTATTGATGAACTTGACATTCAATGAAATAAAAATAAAAAGACGATATATTTGTTGAAATTGTCATTGGAGTATGTAGATCAGATAAAAGGAGAGATTTATTGACTAAAAGGAGAGACATAAGAATATTTGATAGCTGTTGAAAGCTTGAAAGAGGTTGTGGAGTTTAATATCAGGATTGAAGAGTATGACAAAATCATCAATGTACATACATTGGTACTAGGGTATAAGGATATTATAGTTAAAGTCCATGAAGAAGAAATCATATTATTAATGAGTAAACAAGAATCAAAATCAAAATCAAGGGAAATAAAGAGGAAATTATAGTTTCAAAGGTTTTCAGATATATAGCCTTTGGAAAGAGTTAAATATCATTACAAAGGAGTAAAGAAATCTTTAAATGATAAAATATCTAAATTTATGGGAAAATGTGGAATTAACTTTGAAAACTAAACATCAAAGGTCAGAAATGGGATGATCGAAAATAAAGGGAAGTAAAAAAGTTGGATATAACATAGAGGTATCTGATGCCCTAACAAAGGAATCTTAAAACCAAATAGATAAGTTATATAAAAATAATCCTCAACTATTCTGAGAGGATCAACTAAAAATACCTATAAAAAGGGGAAATATGGATGAATTAATGAGAGATGATATTTTATCTTATGAAATGTCAATTATGTTGCTTTCTAGGCCATACCATGTATTAATATGAAGAGGTAAGGAGCTATTTAGATGGGGAAGGACCTAGAAGTCAATAAAGGGAAATGAGATCACATCCATCATCATATAGAAGAAAAATTCTCTATAGATATTGTATTCACTATTCTAGATTTGGACATAAAAATATTCATTGCAAGAAGTAAATGGTTAGGAAAAATAACTACAGAACTCAAAGAAAATTCAATACCAATAAACCAAACAGACTTACCCTTGAAAATTTGTATTCTACTATGGAATAATAATATGATTTTTATTCCACAATGTATGTTGAAAATAGATTTTAGAGTCCATATTTTTCCTTTACATAAATAGGCATCTCATGGAACAAAAAAAGAATATTGAGAAAACCATCCTGGAAGAAATCACTCTCAAAGATACAAAGAACAATATCACCAAGATTCTAGATAGAGGATTCTCATCCTACTTGACTGGAAGTGAATTTTGATTGAAAAATATTAAGAAAGTATTTGATGGAATATTGAGGTTTGATAATCATGGTGCCTTAATGTTTAAAGGTAGTAGAAAGATAGAATTAGAAAATGACAAGCTATTGAAAATAGAAGTTAACTACATTAATGGTTTAAATCACAATATCTTAAGTGTGAGTCAAATATATGAATCAATACTATTAGTAACATTTAATTAGAAGGGGTGCACCATAAAAGGGAATACATGTAATTCTATAATGAAAGATAATAGGATATTTTTTAATTTATACTAGGTAGACAGTCAAGAAAACACTTATTTATTGAAGAGGAAAACAGCTTTTGGAACTAGAGGTTGGGTCACATGAATCAATAAAGTATTGAAAACTTATCCATGATAAAGGCCATTTTAGACATTACCAATCTGAAGTGTGATCAATTTAAGACATGTGACGCTTGAATGTGAGAAATGATGGTCTGAAATTCATTATGGTTGTAGAATAAACAGGCATAGAATCTTCTAGATCTCTTCCACAAAGATCTATGTTGTCTAATGAATGTGTATAGAACATACGAAGAGAGGTGATTTATTATTTTTATTAATTATTATAGTATAATGGAATGTGTGATGTTTATGTAGCATGAATGGTAAGTGATTGACTATATTAAGAGGTATCTATGAAGAGTTGAGAATGAAACTGGACACACAATCATGGTATTACGACCTAAATGTGGAACAGAATACACATCCATTAAATTTAAAAATTATCTCAAAAAACAAGGGATGGAAAAAGAGGTTTCTTCAGTGATAACACCTCATAATAAATGGTTTCATAGAATGAAGACATAGAAAGGTGAATAATATTTCTATAACTATGATAATTGAGAGTTTTCCTTTATTTACATTACTAGAAATAGGATATTAAAGTTGTGATGTAGGCTCAAAACCAAACAAAGATATGTATTTGAGAGGACTAGACACCATATGAGATATGGCATGGAATGAATCCCCTGGTAAAGTATATTCATGATTTTGTAAGGAAATGTTTCATTCAATATAAAGAAGGATATTAAGGAATGTATGGTGATATTGTAGATAAGGTATTGTTCCTTGGATATTCAATGAAGTGTAAATCCTAAAAATGCTAAAATAATCATATTATAAATATTATGGAGATCAATTATGTAAATATCATTTAGGATAAAACTATGAATAATACTAGGAGATCATATGTTGATATAATTTATGACTAATAAGAAAGTGGAAAAGGGATATATTCAAATATAGGAACTGTGGAAGGATTTCCCAACATTAAAGAATCTCAAAATGGCGATTATTTGGAATTATAATTAGAAGTGGAATCCATTTCTGAAGAAACCCTACTAGAACCTGAAAGGTTAAATATAAGTGAAACTTTTTATCAATCTAAAATTACTATGTATTGTACCACACTTACATAGACATAGAGAATGAGGATTGAAAAAAATTCTTCTCCCTTATCAATTTTGGAACTAGGATATTTTGAATAATTAGAAAAATATGAATCATGCATTAAGTACATGGATGAATTACTAGATCAGATTAAAATAACTATACTTGGAATCTTTTTACAAGACTAGAAATTTACAATTTGATTGGAAGAAGGTGTATCTACAAAAAAATCAATGAACTAGGAAATGTGATTAGAAATAAGGTTCACCCATTATATAAAAGATATATACATATTGGAGGCATTGATACTGAGGAAAAATTTGTACTAGTATCTCAACAAGAGTTTATTAGGCTCTTTATAGACATAGAAATTCATAGAAGATAAAATGTTTACCAGATTTTGGTAAAAATGTAATTCTTAGAAAGTGTTCTTGAAGAAGAAGTCTACATTGAACAACAAGTTAGATGTATAATTGGTAATGTTAAAATAAGGGATTTTAGATTATAGAAGGCCCTTTATGGTCTAAATAATAAACCAAGAGCATGGTATTATTTAATGGAATTTTATCTAAAGAATATTAAATTTAAATGAGCAGTTTTCGGGCATAATTTCTAGTTCAATAATTCAAAGGGAGATCAATTTATGAGGCTTTTTTATGTGGAAGATATTATATTTATAGAATTTTCGAATGGATCATTGGAAGAATTTTCTAATCACATGAAATTGAAATTTGAAGTGTTCATGATTGGTGAAATAATGTTCTTTTTTGGAATATATGTGATTAAAAATAAGTAATACAACTTCATTTATCAAGAAAATAATGCAAGAGTGATTTTGTTTAAATTAAACATTCATGTCTCCAAAAAAATTTCAAATATGATTGAAGTTGGGAAAAAACATGGGATGTAATAGGATGATAAATCAATGGGGGTTTATTCTTCATTGGAAACAAATGTGTGGGATAGTTGAGTATGTCACAAGAAATCACATCTCTTAGTTTTGATGAAGCAGTGTAAATATTTATGAAAAAGGAATACACTTAAATATTGTATAAAAAAACTTCCTAACATTGGTGATGAGGTTAAATAGTTGATGGTGATACCATGTGCCAAAAAGAGAATGATTGAGCTTATGAAAATCTAGTTCATCACTCCGATAATAATAATATTGATATTAGATATCACTTCATGAAAGACAAAATTAAAAAACGTGTGATTAAAATGGTGCATGTTGGAACTAATGATCAAGTGGTTGACATCCCAACTAATCCTTTGGCAGCACCAATGTTCGAGAAACATCAATTGAACCTCAGTGTTTAGCTAGCTCCCATTTCATGAGGAGGATATTTGTTATCTTCTCTCCCTATTTTTTATTATCTATTTTGATTTTTATTGTGGATTTGATGAAGTTTATTGGGGAAGATACGATCCAAAGGTTTTTTATTTGTATACTAAGGTAACAATATAATCTTATTGGGTTTATTTCTGAAGGGAGATAATGAAATTCAATGAATTATAGGTTTGTAAGATAGGTCTATGGTCTCCCAATATTGAACTCCTCATTTTTTAATCTTTTTTTATACACTGATATTTTCTCATATTAACTTAGAGTGATGGATGAGTTATTCCACTACTATTAGGTTTTTTTCTAGGATAGCACTTTATTGAATTTATATGTAGATTTCCACCAAACCCAAAGGGGGTATTTTTTGTAATAAATGTTTTTAACAATTGGAAACAGATTTTATTTTGTGTTTTTTTCAATACACACATGGTCAATCAAGGAGTTTTCAGGCCAAGTGATCTTACAATTAACGTGTATTTAGAAAATGTTTGAGGTTCATGAAGATGTGGATCTTCGTGAAAGAATCCGTTGTTGTGAAGGTTTTAGGATTCATGAAGGTGGTTTCATGATGAATGGATGAGGTGTGATGGAAAGTTGGTGTGTTATTCCATTATAGGAGGAATTTTGAATTGGAAAATTTGACTACAATTTCTTAAAGAAAAAGAGCGTTTCAAACATGAATGAAGCGGATTACGAAGATTCCATGGTGAGATTGAAATATTTACAAAGAAGGTGATGTCTATAAATAGGCATTCTATCATCATATAAGAATTTGATAGAGTTTAGAAAAACGGTGAATAAATATGATTTTGTGAGGGTCTTACTTGATGGTAATTGTTTCGTGAATCAAGAACTTTTTGCGTACAAAATCTTCATCAAAATAATATTTAATAAGTAATTGATGATAAAGAATTTTAGAAAGGAGAGTTTGACCAAAGTTGAGAGTTATGTGATATTTTGTTGTTCCATGAAATCATTTAGCTTTTTTAAGGTTGAGTTCTTCACAGAAGTTTGTATTTTTTTGAAATATGAAACATTTTTGAAAAAATGGGTTTCATGAATGAGAGAGTTTTTTAAAAGTTACTTATGAAAACAACATGATTTGTACATCTGGTTTGAAGGAACAGTTCATTCAAGTGCATTAACTCAAGAATATGGTGCAAGTAAAGTCTCATTATAATAATGGAAAAATAATTATTCTCCCAACATATTGATTTGAACTTCAATTCTATAAACAAAGTAAGACTTCACCTAATGTAGCGAGCAATTGTGAGTTGATGATAGTGATCTGTGGGAGGGAGTATGCGATAATTAAAATTATTATAAAGCTTGTGTGCCTATCACCGAGTGACTATGTCTAATATTTTGTAATCCACAATATGTAGTGAATGTTATTGGATTTAGGAATGACTAATGCACTATTAGATTATTCTCCTTGTACTAGCCCTTTTTGGTGAACCATATAAAATTTCAATTCTGTGTTTCTATTTCCTCATATGGGAATATTATAATTACATGATTCTATCATACATGTTTAACATGTTCCAACCAATATGTGGACAAGATCTATCCTGTTGAATGAAAAGTTTGACACCTTGATTCACCCCTCCCCTCTCAAGGTGTTCTAGGATCTTACAAGGATCCACTTTAATCTAGTTATTAAATTTTAGAAGATTGGGGAATTATTCACACCAATGTACCAGGCATCATGGGATCCTACTACAAAAGAGGATGAGGGGAGAATTATAATATTATGTGATAACTAAAAATTTGGTTGATGTTCTTAATGATGTTGTGGAAGTTAATTTAACCATTCCATCACATTTATATAATTATATATTTAATTTTGTATCTTTACACACTTTTATATCTATCATGTTTTTGATGAAATTGAAATATTTCCCTCACACCTTAAGAAGGATGTTTTTAGTTAAGACTTGAATTTAAAATCTTAAAAAATGATGATGTGCCATTAAATTCCCATCATAACATATAAATTTACCCTATTTTCAAATATGATTGTTATACATATGGCTTACTTTGATATAATCATTGGTTTGGATTTTATTTTAAAATATAATGAAAAATTTTGTTAAAAATAGAAGGAAATTACAATTCGTGATGAAGATGAAGAACTCCTTACCTTTAGAGGTGAGACTTGATCATCTAGTTCATGTTTAGATCCACCTCTAGTATTTCATATAAATGATATTCACGGGTAATAAGATCATACACAATATATATATGGGAAAGGTAATCTTAAAATTAGTGATGTACCTATTGTGTAGGAACACATTAATATATTTCTTAAGGAATTACCTGGAAAAACACTAGAACATGAATTTTAGTATTCAATTGATTTAATAATCAATGAAATACCTATATTAAATACTATATATAGAATGGAAACTATGGAATTAGTGGAGTTAAAGAAACACTTATAGGATCTGTGTGATAAGGGATATATATTCCCCATTTTTTTCATGTGATTCCCCTATTCTTTTCGTTAAGAATAAATTCATATCTATGAGGATGTGCAATCATTATAGGTAAAAAAATCTATTAATATAAATATTAAGTACCCATTACCTTGTATTAATGACTTGTTCAATCAACTTCATTGAGATAAATATTTCTCAAATATTGACCTTCTTTGTCGATATAAAATATTCCAAATAAAACATTTCGTACGAACCATAACAATAATGTGTCATAGTAATTCAATTTGGATTGACTAATGAACCCTATTTTTTATGGATATAATGTACAGGGTATTCTTAGAATATATTTTTAATTTATGTGTTGTATTCATTTATGATACCTTGGGGTAATCTAAAAGCTATGCGGACCATGAGAATAACTTGCAGATAATTGTTAAGACCCTCTAATGAAAATAGATATATGAAATATTCAGAAAGTGAGAATTCAATATTTCTTTTGGTGTACATATTTTCTCTAAGGATGGAATCTCTAAGGATTCAACAATTACAAAGGTAGTAAAAGAATAACCTACTCTAATGAATATTATCATGGTACATAGTTTTGATAGTTTGGAAGGTTACTATCACCAATTTGTTCAAAAACATTCTTTATTGACTTGAATGTTAACCAAGTATTCACATAATATGGTTATGTTCATATATAAAAAGGAACGCGAATAGTGTTTTTACAAATTAAATAAGAAATTGGAAAATGCTCTAATATTGAATCAACCACCAGGAAATGATAGATTTTTATTATATAGTAATGCTTTGAATAAGGGCCTTGGTTTTGTTCTTATGCCGAAAGATAATTTAATTTACTATGCATTGAGGTAGATGAAGACTCGTGAATAGAACAATTCATCCCAATATCATAAATTTGAAGTTGTAATCTTTACTTTGATGATAAAAAGACATTATATGTTAGTTATTTATACAAAGATCACAGGATTTTGAAATTCATATTTTCCTAAAAATATCTCAATATGTGGAAATATTGGTGGCTTTAGCTACTCAAAGATTATGATTTATTAATACACTACAACCCATAGAATGAAAATGATGTAGAGAATGAATTTAGAAAGAATGGTCCAAGATTTATGACCAATCTGAGGAATTAAAGGGATCATATGTTCATAGATTTAGTAAATATGGATATGAGAGTTATTATGGAAGGGGAATTTTAAAACCTTTATCAAATGGCTACCAAACCATTTTTTGGAAAAGATAATGAGTTAAAATCTTGATAATGAAATTTTATAAAATAAAACTAATGATGTGAGTGATGGGAAATTAGTAGACTCAATTTATAAAGATGTTGTTATGAAATTTGGAAAGAGGCTATGTGTTTCATTTATACTTGAGTTAAAAAAGGAATTATTAGATGATGCTTGAAGATCAAATTTCCCTATTCACCCTGGTAGTACCATGATATATAGTAATTTGAAAGAACATTTTTCATGGGATAATATTAAGTGTGAAATTGTTCATTATGTATCAAGATTCACTATTTTTCAATTTTTTTAAGACTTCTATATTGTATCCAAGAGGTGTAATACAACCTCTACCAATCCCAATGTGATTGTGAGACGAAATTATTATGATATTTTCTCTTAGATTACCAAATAATCCTACAAGGAATGATTTAATATTTGTTATTGTTGATCACCTTACCAAATATACACATTTCTTCACTATATAGTAATATTTTTATCTAGAGTTCCACAAACAGGTCGATATTAATTAAGTTATAAGAAATAATGGAACACCTCATTAAATTAAATCTGGTCATGATATAAAATTTGCTCTGATATTCTAGGAAATCTTTTAGAATGCTCTTGATGCCAAGATTTATCTATCATCCTCAAACTAATTGATAGTCTAAAAGGGATGTTCAAACTCTAGAAGGAAATTTGAGAATGTCATCACTTTATATTAAAGGTATGTAAGAGTACTATTTACATTTATTTGAGTTTTCCAATTAAAATATCATCCATTAATGTATTTAAATATAATTATAGAAATAATTCAGTACTGTATTATGAATTATTTACAATGAGAATTTTTTTATGGTGACCTATTAAAAATGGATTGTTGCTAAAAATCATGTTGCAAATAAATTTTTTGCGATAGACCATCGTAAAAAACTATTATTTCTATTGAGGGTTTCTCCATCACAAAAAAACATTTAACAGATCAATTATTTTCAAATCATACAAGAATCTCATAACTGATAATTTTAAAAAAATATTTGCGATGGGATTACTTTTCCATTGAAATTAATTTAAAAAATTTTATAATGCTATTAGTTTCCTGTCACAAATAAGTTATAAAAATCAGAAAAATCAAAATAATAAAATAAAAAACAAATAAATGAAAAAGATATAAAACATCACAATAATATAAAAATAAAATACAATATAATAATATAAAAAAATAGTATATAAAACTTTAAATTTCATAATTAATAACAATATTCACAAAACACGTTCATTCAAGTTTTTCACACAATATATGTATCTAGAAATTACATTAATCACTAGGGAGGGGAGGGACATATAGAGGAGGAGGTGGTGGAGGGAAATTCATCCCTATATCCTATGCCAAACACTACATGTACTCCATTATATGCTCCTACTACTGCTCATGTGCTCAATGCAGCTCCTCTCATTGCTACTGATGCTAACAATGATACTATTCCATCTCTCTATGCAGGGCCTCTATAACATCATCAGGAGCATACAACTTCTCCTCACACTATTTATTTGATAATGATGACACTTCATGAGCTCCCCTAGAGAAGGAGGACAACATCGAAATAATACCATAATAACTCTCAAGAATCAATTGAGAGAAAATACTGACAACTCATCCTTTTCTCAAAGGAATAATGAGTTGCATGCATCCAAGATAATTCTTCAAATCCCACTACACTTGTGGAATGAATTTTGATATCAGACTAACTCTCATCGTGTCTGTGAGAAGTCACAAGCTCATATAAATCCTTCAAATTCAATTTGAAATTAAAGTTGTTAAAAAAATTAGTTACTTTTAAAAACAAAGAGAATAATAATGACCAGAATCGGGCACCGTCAATTCCTAGTAATATCACCAGTGATAGGGTCCACATAAATCCTATTATAAAAATCAAACTCTATAATATTTTTCCACTAAAATTCATATATGAAAAAAAAAAAAATCAGTTAATAATTAATGTTATATAAATTTTTAAATAAAATTACTTATTGTATTTCATCGATGAATACTAAATGTATGACTACTAACTCTATAGGTGACCTCCTATCTCCCATGGTTCTACCAAACTACTGATTATATCCTCTAAAAAAGTTTCTACCAACCAATATGAGAACAATCCATCCCAAACCTAAGAGTAGAAGTAATCAGGTCTATGGCTACAAAAATACTGATAAAAAACTATGACTCTAGCCTTCTTCAAGACTCTCTTCATTAGATTGTGAAAAAACTGATGACATTGGTCAAACATGCAAGCCTCCCAAACTGTTCAGATATTGGTCCTCATGCAATCATCAAGGGATACAATAAATCATATAGATAATTAATAATAGTAATACAATAATTAAATAAATTTAAAAATGAAAATTATATATTACAGACCATCCAATGATCAAACATGATTTGTTGAGTATTAATGGGAATACGATCCCACGTCACTAGTGCTATGGAAAAATAATTCCGTAGAATAGCAATTCCAAGTCCAATAACTATATTTAAAAAACTGTGGGAAAATAGAACATATAATAATAAAACATTAGTACATAACTAAAATAACGAAAATAAAATACAATTAAAATTAACTATATGACACAACTGAACATGACTCCTCATGCGAGGATCAAAATATAGATGTCGATGTCACTATAAAATAAGGTTGGGGATCAACAATATCTCAAGACCAAGACCCCTTCAAGTTAACACACTGCCTGTAACCTGAGGGTATGATGACATATCATCAGGCTTATCACCAGGTAGTACAACCTCTTGGAGGTCAGGAAGGATCTGATTATAAGTTTCATCAACCATCTAAAAAATGAAAAAAATATGTTAGTAAATAATTGAAGATGATTATTTTATATATTGACTATAAATAAAAAATAATTGTGTCATTATTCATCTTCATCCTCATCTTCATATATGATGGTTTCAATATATTCATATTTCTTTTTAGTATCATCAATTTCCATAGTAGTTACGACTTTATCATCACTTTTGAATTCAATTCATTAGTTAAATCATCAACATCATCATGGACATCAACCTATAATTGTGGGGTTTCATCCTTAATATTTGTTCCTCTTTATTGAAAAGATGTATTCGGAGTTATGTTTTGAAAATTTTCAATTCCATGCACAAAAATAGAACCAATT
This sequence comes from Viscum album, assembly GCA_963277665.1. Classification (NCBI taxonomy): domain Eukaryota; kingdom Viridiplantae; phylum Streptophyta; class Magnoliopsida; order Santalales; family Viscaceae; genus Viscum; species Viscum album. The sequence continues at coordinate 1,400,703,601 of OY728156.1, read as the reverse complement.
TCACATTTTACAAACTGATTTTATGAGATTTCAATTTTATAATTCTCTACCAATCAATGAACTCTCCTGAATATGTATAATAATTGGTATAATATATTTGGTGTGCATTATGAGCCAATAAAAATGGTTCATTTTCTGTAAGAAAGATCTTTTATTTAATATCAATGATTCAATGTCACCGATGAACACATAAGCATCTATTAGTATTAAACCAATGAAATGTGAACATCCTTAAATAATTCTATACGAGATAAAATACCCAATTATTTCATCCAGTGTGCCATAAAAGTGAACTTCACTTTCTCTATGATGATGTCCTCTCAAGAAAACACATTATTCATTGTTTTTTTGGACTCAATATATGCATGGGTATGAAATTGAAAATCATTCATCACTTATGCGTTATAAGATTTGACCATTTTGGATGGTGGGTTACTCAATACACACAATTGACCATCAATTTTATCATCTTGTTTTAATACCCAAAAATTGAAAAAAATTAAAAATATAACAAATAATAAATTGATTTCATTTTCTAAACCATAAAAAATTTACAGTACCAGTCTCTGAAACCAGTAGGACAAATTCTTTTTCTGAAATTCTTCAAGAGTAGTTGATGTAATTTGGGAAAATTGTTTTTCTATGTGATCATCATACAATATAAAAATAATATAATATTAATATATATTTTTTAAAAAAAATTAAAGAATATATTGTTGTAGAACTTATTGTACAAATTGTATCATTTCTTCATAGTTGAGAAGAACATGTGTATGATCCCTGTGATGTTCATCAACTAAAATCCACCACTCATGAGCTCCACCAAAACCTTGTTCAAGATGATTAAAAACTGATAATTGAATATTCAATGAATCATCTATATTTATATCATTACAAACCATTCTATTGTGTTTTTAAGGATATTCAGGTTTGAAATAATGGGAGAAGAAAGAAGAAATTTCCTCTTATAAATAAGCTTATACAATTGACCTTTTAATTTATGCTTTATTACATACCTTTTTCTTTAGTTTCTACATACATATCTTAGATAGATATATTCCTTCTAATTGTAGCGATCCTCTACATTTTTCTTCATATACAAAATTTAATATCAAATGTTTCCTTGAATTAAAGAAGGTCAGTGGAATTTTTTTCCAGTTTATATAAAATTAAAACAAGACATTCTTGTAGTATACTGAGTGCATCATAATCTAGTCTCACCCAATAATATACTATTATTTAGTAATTTTTACCAGTTTTTTAATTTATACTAATTTATACTAATATATAATAATTTTTATTAATTTATAGTAATTGAAACAATTTTTTATTAATATATACAAATTTTTATTAATTTCAACTATTTTTTTATATTTATTGAATTTTTATTAATTTTAATTTTTTTAAATAATATATTGTATTTTAAATTAAATTGTATTAAATTACTTGATTTCTTTATTAATTATAATAATAATTAATAATTATTACTAAGTACTACTAATTACCCTTAATTTTTACAAATTACCACTAATTATTGATAGTTATCACTAATTGTTTTTAATTTTCAGTAATTCTTTCCTATTCACACCAATTAATGCTAATTATCACTAATTATTTCTAGTTATCACTAATTATTGCTAATCACCATTATATGACACTAATTACCACTAATTATTTCTAATTACTACTAATTATATTAATTATGACTAATTATGTCTAATTATTTATAATTATTACTAATTACCCCTAATTATTACTAATTACCCCTATTTATTTCTAATTACCACCAATTATTCCTTATTATCACAAATTTTTTATAATTACAAGTAATTTTACTAATTATTTATAATTATGATTAATTATAGATAATTATGACTAATTACCCCTGATTATGACTAAATACCAATAATTGTGACTAATTAATACTAATTATGACTAATATTACTAATTATCACTAATTATTAATAACTATGACTAATTATCACGATTTTAACTAATTATCACTAATTATTACTAATTATTACTAACTATCACTAATTATGACTAATTATGACAGATTATTACTAATTTTGACTAATTATTACTGTTTATAACAAATTATTAATAATTATTACTAATTATTAGTAATTACCACTAATTATTACTAATTACCACAAATTATTACTGATTACCACTATTTATTACTAATTACCACTATTTATTAATAATTACCATTAATTATTACTAATTATTACTAATTACCAATAATTTTTATTAATTTTATCTAATTTATACTTATTATTGTTAATTATTGTTAATTATTTGTAATTATGACTAATTAGGGAAAATTATTGTTAATTAATACCAATTATTGTAAATTGATACTAATTACCGCTAATTATTAGTATTTACCAATGATTATTAGTATATATTTATTTTTACAAATTTTTGCATATTTTTAATAATTTTTGTTAATTATTGTTATTTATGAATAATTATGGCTAGTTATTACTAACTGACGCTAATTATTTCTAATTATTACTATGTACCACAAATTATTGGTATTTACCACTAATTACCCCAAATTATTAGTATTTACCATTAATTACCACAAAATATTGCTAATTACAATTAATTACCATTAATTATTACGAATTAATACTAATTTTTACTAATTACCACTATTGTTGACTAATTACCACTAATTTCCACTAATTAACACTATCTATTACTAAGTATAACTAATTATTTCTAATTTTTAGTGATTTTTATTGTTTTTACTGATTTTTACTAATTTTTACTAATTATTGTTAATTATTGTTAATTATTGTTAATTTTGACAAATTATGTCTAAATATTGCTAATTAAAAATAATATTGCTAATTCTTACTAATTACTAGAAATTATTACTAATTTCCCCTAATTATTACTAATTGACACTAATTATTACTAATTTCCACTAATTATATATAATTATTTAAAAATAGTACTAATTACATACAAATAATTAAAACTAATTTCTACCAATTTCAACTAATTATGTCTATTTAAAAATAATTATTAACAATTAAAACCAAGTACTTATAATTAAAAATAATTACTCTAACATACAATTGATTACTGAAAAATAAAATCATGTAATTATAATTTAAACTTATTTTGACTAATTAATAATAATAATTACTAAAAAATACAAATTAACTAAAAATATAAAACATTAAACAAATACCTAAAAACTGAACTTTTCATTGGATGCAAAGCAAAATATTTGCTTCCTATAAAATATAAACTTTTAAAAAATTTAAGAGAAGAAGAGGAGAAGAGGACAAAAGAAGAGAGGAACATGAAGAGTAACTAAAAAATTTGAGGGGTGGTGGTGGTATATAGGTTAGCTAATTTTCTACAGGTCTATTTTCAATGGGAGATCCATTGAAAATTGTATTTTCTATGACAAAAACCTATCCTAAATACTAACCCCCATAAATAATCACATCAGCGGTAAAAATGTTATTTATGATAGGACCTACCACAAATACTATTCTTCCAATAGATTATTTACGATGAGTAAATCCTATCATAAAAAACCTTACAGAGGAAAGGAATTTGCTATGATATTATAATCCTGTCGCAAATAACATTCTCGCAGTTTGATGTGCAAATCGTGCCAAAGGTATTTGCAATGAGAATTTTTTTCACATTGTAAATAGTTCTTTAGAAAGGACTATTTGCGACAGGATTTTTCGCCCATCCCAAATAGCCCACCACAAATGCCCATTTTTTCCACAGTGATTATATGGAAAGAGAAGATGTACTAAAACTTGTTGGGATGATGTTTATAAAAGGAATCTTGTAGGCTCAAAACATTTGGAGGAAACAATGATGAAGGTAAATACTATCCAGAACCATATTAATACAGCTCAAATTAGGAAAAAGAGACATGTCGATAAAAAATAAAAAATTTGGAATATCAAGTAGGGGATCATTTTTTCTTGAAAGTATCTCGACAGAAGGGTGTTATAAGGTTCGAAAACAAAAGAAAACTAAGCATAAGATACATAAGACATATTGAAATTTTGGAATGAATTTTAGTTAGGACATACATTTTGGAAATTCTATAGAGCCTCTCAATAGTACATACTTTGTTCCATATCTCATTTTTGAGAAAGTATATGACCGACCTAACACATGTGATCACCTCTAAAGAAATAGAATTAGAGCCTCATCAATCTTACTATGAAGAGACTATCCATATTTTTTAATCTTGAGAAAAATTATTGTATAAATGGATAAATTCTCTCATAATGATTCATTGGAGAAATCATAACATAGATGATGAAATAGGGAATCCTGAGGATATTAAGAAGAAAAAATCCCTCATTAGCTTAGAAAGTAATAAACATGGAAATTTCAAGGAAGGAATTTTTAAAGGAAGGAAGAATATAACACCATAACCTTAATTATAGTATATGATTGTTTAATCTTAATGGAACTATAATACAATTCATACTATCATATTTCATGTCACAAAATTTTTAATTGTATATGATGGATATTGATTTTGAACATACTATGTCAAAATAATCCTAAAATGATTTTTCAAAATTTTACATTAGAGTTATTAGTTTATGAATAAGTAAAAATGAATTATTTATATGATCCACATTTTATTTATAATAAGGTTTTATTTTATGTATTATTAAACATATATTTATTATCAATTTGATGGAAATAATTATAAGATCATTTCGAAGTAAAAAAGCGATGTTTTTAGCAAAGTATTTATATTTTCATAGTGATTTTACAATTTATTTAATTAGGATAATAAAAAATTATGAATGATTTAAATGAAATATAATTATTATATATATAACTATATGAATTTTAATTTATTCAAGAATGATTTCTAGTCATATTGTTATTGTAAGAACATATCATTCTTGGAAAGTCATTTATTGAAAAAATGTTTTTCATCAAATTTTATAGGATTATTTTTAAATGATTTCATACCACATATATGAATGGAATTTAAATTTTATTTTCTATATTTTGAATCTGCATTCCAAATTTTTATAATGATTTCACCTTTATATTTTATCATAATGAATATGAAAAATGGTAAAAAATTGGTCACATCAACTAATGTTAAAACGAGTTTATTGGGGGTTATTCTAGAATGATGAGGGTTAAAATGAACTAAAAACTTTTCTAAATACTATTGGTTGGTTTTATTTATATAATAAACTTATATCTTTTAAAAATGAGTAATTTTACGTCCATTTTTACAAGAATGCGATTTAATAAGATTTTAAACTTTAAAAAATTACATGTTTTCTACTCACATCACTTATAAAAGGGAACTTTCTCCACTCACATACTCACACAAATTGAGAAATTTAGATCAACCAAAACATACAATCCCCCTTAAATCCCTGATGTAATTTATTTTCCATAACTGCCTCACATGGATCTTCATAATGATGGAACTAATTAACATATATGAATATTATTAAATAATCATGACTTTTTTTTAAATTTAATATATCATATACCTCCCTATATTTCCTCCCATTGAAAAATGACTACGTTACTTGAATCTATGTGTGGACTACCATCTATATGAAATGATGTGACTACTTTTTTGTGTGATCTTTTCACATATTATTATAAATACACATATAATAAATATTTGTCACATTTATATCATTATTAACATTCTGAAGATGATAAAACCAAGATCATGACACAAGGACCATAACCTCTGAATCCAAACAGAGATGAAAATTGAAGTAGTTAACACCCAAAACAATGATACTATTGAAATATTGTTAACACATGGGTGATAAGAAGTTATAATTGGATCACATATGACATTATAAATATTTATATGGCTATGGAATGTAGGTTTGATAAATATAAATTTATTCTAAGTGATTTTAAATCAAGTTCAACAAGTTGGAAGTGTGAGGTAAGGGATTTCATCTCAATTTACACTCCATTGAGACATATTTGGTTTTATGCACCTATTTTCTTTTATTATTTTTATATATTGCACCATTGATATATTTAAAATGAATTCAAATTTATTAATGGTGATTAATTTTTCAATTCATGTTTACTCTTTCAAATGGAAACAATTTATATGTTAATATGGAGGTAAGAATGTATTTTTACAACAATATATTTTTTGGTTTTGCTTATATTTTTTATTAATGGAATATTATAATCCATCCTTAAAAAAATCCATCTATTTTATTATCCAATGTATATTTATGAAGTTTTAATGTTTTCTCCCAGAACATTCCTATCTTTTTCACATTAATGATGAAAAAAAATTTAAATAAAAATTCTATCTTATTTCACTTTTTGATCATGTATAATTTTCAAGTATGTACATATTTTTTAATTTTTTTAAAAATTCCCTTTTGATTTACTCAAATGAATTACTAATGAAATTTTATATTATAATTTAATTTTTACGTGGTTTTAATGAAATAATTATAATGTTTTTTCAAAGGTATATTATTGAATTGCTTTTTAAAAAGTCAAAAGGAATTCTTCTCTTTAACGTATTTGTCATTAAAATATTTTCCCACCACCACCACTATTTTACGCTCTTTATTATATTTTAAAATATTTTTATGGTTTCATATAGAAAATTTTTAATGGAATTTTTTTATTTATTTCTCTTTAATTTTCATATATTCTATAAAATACTTTATTTTACTATAATACAAACTTTTTAATGAATTGATGGTCACCTTTGGTCTCTTATTAATTTTTTGGTAATTAATATTCTCTTGAAATATTTACTCTCTTATTATCATCTTTCACTATACATTATAATTTTCTTCTATATCTATATTCTTTATATCCTAGATATTCATATTACCTAAACTTTATACCATTTAAACATAAAGTGTTTTACTATAAATTTTATTTGATTGACTAGAGAAATTATTATATTTCATATTATTTATTCAATATGAATAATTTATGGTAACTCATTCTATTTATAAATTAAATTTATCATTAAATATATGGGGAATGCATTAAACAAGAAATAATTATTAAGGAATGGAATTATATATCCCCATGATACATCGAAGGGTCTCATGAGACAAATCGATTAGCTAATCTCATTAAATTGTTTCTTGTTGAAAACAAACACATCGATGTAAATTTTCTTAGCACAAGTCTTTTATAGTAATATATCATGATGTTTGAGATCATGATGTCCAACATTATTCATTTCCTCTATTTAAAATTTAGTTATGATTATCCATGTTATTATTACTCTCATATTATATATGGATGTATATGGAACATAATTTATTGATTAAATGACATGTGTTTTTTTATTATTCATCTCGCCATAGTGATTATACATTATTTACCTATGATGGATTCTGTTGTATGTGACACTTACAAAGAATTTGATATTTACCATATTATTTTTTCCTTTCTCAAGAATATAATGAAAAAATATTTTAATGAGTTCAATGATAAATAATGTCTATTATTACTATATTTTATATTTTATTTCCAATGTAAAAATGATCATCATTTGTATATCTAGTTCATAAAGAATATTGACCTAAAACAATACTTCTTGATGTGTTACCTTGTATCTTATTCCAGTGTCATAAAGTAGACACCGACTTGGATTACTAATGTTGGGGTTGTTACAGGGTGGTCTTTTTATTATTTTTTCAAAATAGGATGACTTCCTATGTGCCTATTTCATAGGAAGTGTGAATGAAGTTCACACTTTATTTCATGTGGTATAAGATGCTTCAAACCCATTAATGATTTCAACCTAATGTGGATTCATGAATGGGGTTCATGCATTATGTAACCATGTTTTTAGAAAAGTAAAAACCCTAAACTAATTTTAATCATTTTATATTTCTTAAACCTTTTGAAAAACCTTATCCTGTATATTGGAGAAATGAGATTTGATCAAAGTTTATCCATTTATTAGTTAATATTTTATGTTCATAAAATATGGCTATTGTTGGTCTGAGTATATGACTCAAGAGGGGGGGGATGAGTCTCTATAAAAATTATTGTTAAAAAGGGTTATTTACAAAATAATATCCCCCAATAAAACTAAAAACAAACTCAGTTTGTAGTGAATTTATAAAAGTATTTAAGGTTCAATTTGGTTCTCAGAAGATTGATTAGTACTCAGATGTACCAATCCCAATATTAGTAAAACTTTCGAAACAAACCTACTAAATCAAAACAAATGTATTCACTTGTTAAACTAACTATCAAAGTACATTTTATCTTAATGCAGGAAATACTTAACACATAAGAAATATAAGAAAAACAACACAACAGATAAAACAAGAGGCCCAGTCTCAAGCTGAGACTTAGTCCTCTCCACTTGGTTATCACCTGCCACCAACCAGTTTATATTAATAAACTTTTGATCCACGCCTTGGATCGGGGTTTCACAACAACACACTTGGTTGTCCAGGTCACACTTGACCTCTACCAAAGTTATTCATGGTAAAAACAAATAAACAAATCACACATGATCTATTCCACAGTTCTACATGAGGAACAAGTGTAAGAAGGGATTTAGAGTGAGGATATTTTAATATCCTCCAGTTATGCTCAAGAGACAGTGTGTGTAACAAATATACAAACTGCTCAAATAGTAATGATAAAACACAACAGAGTTAAGAAAGAGAATATAGTTAAGAATTCTCTATGTATTATGCAGTAATGCTATGGAATCTATAGATGTTGAGAAAATGATATTTGAGTCTTCTTCTAGAAGTTGACTTCAGAACAGAGTATCACAGTTTCTGTAATCCAGCTTCCAGATGTAAAAAGGTTCAGCTCGTCGGTGTCTTGATGTACAGTGAGCATCAACAAATATTTCTTATTTGAAACTTCTTGTAATCTTAGGCGTTTTGTTCCTCTCTTTGCGTATTCACACAGTTTTTTTCAACGTGTTCTTCAAGCTCTATGTGGGTTTGTATATCTCTGTGTATTCATCTCACTTCTGCGTATTTGTGATGATCTTTTATTAAAGTCCTTTTACACATCAAGATCCATTGGGTTTGAAGATCTCTTCATGTTCTTATACCTCGTACTGTCTACAGATAGTCCTACAAAAAACATTAAATAATGTCAGAAACATTAATTTGTCTAAATATGACTGTTATATATAAATTTGAATTAAAAAAATTAACGTATTTATGACTATTGGTGAGTCATCTTCGGTCTGTTGTGTTCGGTTTGGTAACATCGGTATTTCAACTTCGGTGTGTCTATTTTGGTCTCTCAATCTTCAGTTTGTCAATATTTGGTGCGTCATCTTCGGTCTGTTGTTTTCGGTCTGTCAAACTTTGGTTTTTCAATATTCAGTGTGTCGACTTTGGTGGGTCGATTTTGTTCTATCAAACATTAGATTCTCAATCTTCGGTGTGTCTATTTTCGTGTGTCGTTTTCAGTCTATCAAACTTTGGTTTGTTAATCTTTGGTGTGTCAACTTCAGTTTGTCGTTTTCGGTTTTTCAAACTTCGGTTTTTAAATATACAGTGTGTCAACTTTGGTGTGTCGTTTTCAGTCTACCAAACTTGAGTCTGTCAGTATTTGGTGTGTCGAACTTCGGTGTGTCAACTTTGTTCTTTCGAACATCGGTGTGTCGACTTCGGTTTGTCGACTTCGATGTATCAGGAAGTCAAAAAGATTACAAAGTGGAAGCCTTACACAAATCATTAAAAGATTAATTTTTATCCAAAAGTACATTTATAAATACACTTGTAAACATATTTATTCAAGAATATAGGCTATAGACTTCTTTAAGTATATTTTTCTGAATGATGTAATTGATTTAGTTAGAGATATTTAAAATGACATGAATGAGTAGAATCTGCATATTGACATTATTTGTGATTATGAAAACTACAATATCATAGAGGTTCCAATAATCTCCCCATTTTTGATAATCACAAATTATGGAATACATGCAAAAATATATAGAATAAAGAGATCCTGACATAGCATGGTGCATTGAAAGTAAATTTCAAATATAACTACAGTTTTTCCTTGCTTGAAATTTTAGCAATGATCCCCCTCACTAAATGGATTAAGGTGAGTAGATGCCATGTGTCCTAAACCATAAAAACTACCCCTTAGGTAAATAATGTATATCTTAGGTATAATGGATGCCTTATTTTTTTTTACCCCTTTTGGGATTATAAAAAAATAAAAATGAGTAAAGAGAAATAACAGAACAGAAAGGGTAGCATAAGGATTTTCATTAAAGGCACTAAAGTACAAGGAACAAAAAAGATACAAATACATATCAAAAGATACAATCCATCACTAAGTGTTTGGATGTTGTTGGGATTTTCCTTTTTCAAAAAGATTTTAGGGAGAATAAGAAGGTTTGGTAGCGAAAGAGGGGTGAGGTGGTCTGAAGAAAACACTAGGTAGGGAAACAGCTATAGGAACAGTAGCTGCAAGGGTAGGCCGCCTTTCTAACAACACATGACTAGGAGTCTCCTCTGTAATGACTGGTCGAATCTGGGTAAGGGCATGAGAGATAGTCATTAGAGAAGGAGGCTGAGAGGCAGGACCAATTGAAGTAGCTGGAGGGACAACAATAGCCTCAGCCTGAACATGCATATAAGGCTTAAAGAGATTGATGAAATCAGTAATGATTTCACCACCATATTGCATTGCCATCTCAAAGTCATCCTTATTTTCCATAAATTTACTTAGCAAAGGTTTAAACTCCTTCAATTAGAGGAATTTCTTCTTGAAGGCTTCTGTGTCTAGAGGAATTATAAGATTTTCTATGAGAAACTTGAAGCTATTGGTGAAATCATTCTTGGTATAAATCTTAGTGAAATATTTATCAACATGTTCTTGAATTTCATTCTGAGCTACAAAGGCTTCATTTGTGAACTGTCTGACCATATTGTATACAAGATATGTATTTCTATGTACTTTTTCATGGGTTTGTTTGTCTGAAATAGTCTGAAGTTGTTGAAGATCCTCTCTCATCACAATCTTGAGGGACTCCAAATTAGCAACAACACTTTTGCCACTCCTGGAACTGGATGGGCCAGTGAACATTTTCCCAAGTTCTTCTTTCAACTTTTTTAGATCCACACTGTGTAGATGAGTTACCAAAATTTTAAGAACTTCCAGAACACCACTAAAGGAGGTCTTAAAGTCTGAGGTTAAAGAATTTTACTCATTGTTCATCTTTTTTTACTTCTTCTCTCAACAAGGTGTTGTGACAAATAATGGTTTCTTCTGTAGTAATGAGATTAGGTTGAATCTCCTGAATCACCATTCTTGAAATCTTTGCTGCATCAGCATTTGAGATACCTAAAGAAGTGGAGGCTTCATTTTTGGATCCAACTGAAGCTATCATAGACTCACATATATCATTTTTAAATTTCCCCAAATCATCTTTTCAAACATAATCATTGGGCACTAACTGAACTACAGGTTCTACTGGTGGAGGTTCAATTGGTGGAACAGATGCAAAAGGTTCTGGTTTAGCCTGGACTTGTGGAGTAGAAGGAGGAGGTATAGTATGCTCATATGAGTCACACACTAAACCAGGACGAATGTATCCTGAATTATAATTCCATTCTCTAGTACAGGTCTAGTCTCTAGGCTCAACAGTATCAATTCTGATCCTCCTTCACTGAGGCTTTCGAACAACATAATCATCAACAACTTCTTCATTCTTGTTTCAGTCCATAATAACTTTTTTGGGAATATAAACCTAACAAAATTTAGGTTCTACTTGTGCTCCATCCACTGCCAGTTTAGCAGGCACTTCCTCAAACCAATGAACTAGAACTTTATCTTCTTCCTCTTTGCCATCATCTATAAGATCATTCAATTATTGAATGATCTCTTGATTTTCAACATTAAGAAGAGGTGATATGTCCTCATGTTCAGCATCTCCATGACCAATAACCTATTGTTCAACATGTTCAGTGCCCTCACCAGCTCCATGTACAGATTCCTCACTGGATCTGTCAACCACTTATTGTCCCACTTTTAGAGAGTCACTCACATGCTCACCATTTCCTCCATTATCTCCATCATCATCATCATCATCATCATCATCATCATCTGATTCCTCATCATATTTACTAACATAGCCATCAATTCCAATAACTTAAGTTTCTTCTTCATCCTCATCACCTAAAACAGATTCTCTTGAGGGAAAATCCAAAGGTGGACTAGCAAGTCCATAAGTCATATCTTTGGGACATTAAGCAATATCAGGATCTCACCTATCATTAAAAGGAGATCCTTCCTCCTTTGGCACTTCAGGATCAGCTTCCTCATCATAATAAACTAGAACCTCTCTTGGTTTGAGACTGAAATCAATTTAGTCCTTTGTTCTAGAAGGGTGGTCAACCAGATTGAAAACCTCATATATTCCTTCCTCGTATCCTACCCAACATCTCTTACATGGGTTCTAGAATATTTTCATCCTATTACAAATGTATTTTTAAGACAAAATCCACTACAGTCACTTAACACTTCATCTCCATCTTCAACACAACCTAATTTTTTAACAAACCAGAAATCAACCTCGGATAGTACAAGCAGGTTGCATTCTTGGATAGATTAATCATATCGGAGATATGCACCATTAAATAACAACATAGATTCACTTTTATCCCATGTTTCAATAAAAATATCAAGAAAACATCCTAATACTTCACAACAGAGAAATATCCCTTCCTTGGGAAGATTTGATGTTGTATGAACATAAAAAGTAGTCTCGCTTCTCCTTAAAATTCATTTGCAACTGTCCTCTTGGTTCTCCATTTCCAGTCAGCTCCTTAGAGCATCTTCGTAAGTGAACAAATTTGAGGAAGGTGGAATATTACCAGGATAGTCAGAATATACACTTTCATGGGGTACCTATAATCATTCAACCCATTCCTTGGATGAGAAAGCTATCTCTTTTCTCTTTACAACTAATTTCATCTTTTCTGCCTCATCTTCATCCATGGATATCGTCAAAAGTTGATAGAACTCATGAACTAGCTAGGGATAATATGGTCTTTCATTTTTGGGGAACAAATAGAGTCATCCTTGGGATTCCAGTACTTTCAACAAAAAGGACTTTCTTGACAGAATCCATTCAGCAGACACCTCTTTTTCAGCCATAACCACTCAGCTTTCAAAACTTGGTTTCGCAGTCCCACTGGACTCACCTTTCCATTCCTTAGAAGATGGAGATTTTTTGGGTTCTTCCATTGTGCGCTTATTCCTCGCCATAACAAGGCTTTCGATTCCAAAAATTTTGAGAGGTCGTGAGTCGAGAGGAAGAGTGACAAAAGTTAAAAGGTTTTATAGCATAGGAGAAGGTGAAATGTTGAGTTGGATTGAACTAAATATATCATTTCGTGATTATAACTTGTAAATCATAAAACATTAAATGCATAGAAAAGAAAAATTCAAAACATCATCATATTATTTAACACAGACTAAATTTACAAAACAATCCTTAAATACATTGGTATCAATGAATCTATTTTAGGGATAAGTTTTATAAGATCGATTTCAAGAAAATAGGTTTCAAGAAGATCAATTTCAAGAAGATCGGTTTCTATAAGACCCGTTTCAAGAAGATCGATTTCAAGAAGATCAGTTTCAAGAAGATTGGTTTCAATAAGATCAGTTTAAGGAAGATCAGTTTCAAGAAGATCGTTATTAGGATGATCGGTTTCATGAAGATCGATTTCAACAAGATTGGTTTCAAGAAGATCACTTTCAAGAAGATCGATTTCATGAAGATCGGTTTCAAGAAGATCGGTTTCATGAGATCGATTTCAAGAATATTGGTTTCATGAAGATCAATTTCAAGAAGATCAGTTTCACAAATTGATTTCATGAAGATCGGTTTCAAGAATATTGGTTTCATGAGATCGGTTTCAAGAAGATCGGTTTCATGAAGATCGGTTTCAAGAAGATCGGTTTCAAGAATCAGTTTTAAGGATCTGTTTTAAGGATCTGTTTTAAGGATCGGTTTTAATGATAAGTTTAATGATTTATCATTCCAATTTCATGTCTGATGTAATTCATTCTCTCAGAATTTAATACTTTAGTGAATATATCATCAAGATGATGTTCAGTCCCAAAAAACTCCAGATTTATATCAACTCTTTGGAAATGATCTCTCAAAAAGTGATGTCTTACATCAGTATGATTTGATCTAGAATGAGAAATTAGATTTTTGGAGATATAAATAGCACTTGTTTTGTCACATTTTATGGGGATATGTATAAATTGAAATACATAGTCTAATAAGGTGTGTTTTATCAACAAAATTTTTGCACAACAACTACCAGCAACAATATACTTTTCTTTAGTAGTTCATAATGCTACGGATGTTTTCTTTTTACTACACCATGATATTAGTGACTTAACCAAAAAGTGACATGTTCTAGAGGTAATCTTTCTATCTAACATACATCCACCAAAATTAGAATCTAAATAGGTAACCAAATCAAATAGCTGTCCTTTTGGATAAAATATTCCTAAGTTAGTTGTATATTTGAGGTATTTGAAAATTCTTTTAACACTATTTAGATGTGACTCTTTTGGGTTTGCTTGAAATCCTGCACACATGCACACACTGAACATAATATCTGGCCTACTAGTAGTTAAATACAACATACTCCCAATAATTCCTCTGTAAGTAGTCTGATCAACTAATTTTCTATTTTCATCAAGATCTAACTTACATGTACAACTCATAGGGGTTTCACTACTCTTAATGATATCAAAACTATATCTTTTGAAAGGATCTTTTGTTTACTAACATTGACTTAATATAATAACTTCTTTATTTTGAAATATTTGAATCCAAGAAAATATTTAATTTCACCCATTAGACTCATTTCAATATCACTTTGCATTATGTTTGAAAAATGATTACATAAATTTTGTTTAGAAGATCCAAAAATAATATCATGTACATATATTTGGGATATTAAAACATCTTTTGAAACAATTTTCATAAAAAAAGTAGGATCTGCAAGTCCTTTTGTAAAACCTTTAGAAATAATAATATTACTTAACCTTTCATACCAAGCTCTTGAAGCTTGTTTAAAACCATATAAATCTTTTGATAATTTGAACACATGATTTGGAAAATGTGGATTTGTAAAACCAGGGGGTTGTTAAATAAAAACATCCTCAATTATATAACAATTTAGGAATTCACTTTTGACTTCCATTTGATAAATTTTAAAATTCAAGTGTGTTTCATAGGCAAGTAAGATCCTAATGACCTCATGTCTAGCTACTGGTGAAAAGGTTTCTTCATAATCCTTTCCATCTTCTTGATTATATCCTTGTGAAACTAGTCTAGATTTATTCTTAACTAAATTTCCAACTTCATCTACCTTATTTATGAATACCCATTTGGTTCATATGGTCAATGTATCCTTAGGTCTATCTACAAGTTTTGAGACTTTATTTTTTTCAAACTGATTAGGTTCTTCTTGCATGGCCATTACCCAAAATTCATCATTGATTGCATCATTGATATATTTAGGTTCATGTTGTGACAAGAAGGCTTGATGTTCAACCCGTTTTCTCAAGGAAGCTTTGGTTTGTGTTCCTCTATCTAAATCTCTAACAACAGCATCTAAGGGATGATTCTTAAGGGTTTTAGTTTGTCTAGAGAAAGTTGGACTAGATATTTCAGGTTTGTCAGGTTGATATTGTTCACTATGATTATGATGTAGAAAATTTCTAGAACTAGTAGTTTTCGCAGATTCTTTCACATGATGATTTGAGGTGGTATTATAAATATCCAGATTGTACATATATTCTTCAATATTTTCTACTGAAGACTTGGGTTTATGTGGATATGCTTTATCAAACATGGTGTGTACATACTCCTCCACACATTTTGTTTTCTTGTTAAAGAATCTATAGGATTTTATTGATCGTCACATTTAGAGGTAAATTTATCTAAATTATCTTCAGTGTTCAGAATATAGACTTTACATCTAAACACTTTAAAATAACCTAATTTGGGTTTCATATTATTCCACAACTCGTAAAATTTTTTATTAATAATTGATTTAATTAGGACTCTGTTTATTATGTAGCACACTGTATTAACAACTTCAGTCCAAAAATAAATGGGTAAATCATATTCATTAAGCATAGTTCGAGAAATTTCTGGTAAGGTTTTATTTCTTCTTTCTACCACACCATTATGTTGGGTGTTCTAGGTGTAGGGAAGTTATGATTATAAGCACTTTGTGAGAGAAATGATTCAAAATATTGATTTTTAAACTCACGGCCATGATCACTTCTTACGGATTTAATCTTAAGTCCACTAATATTTTCTACAGTCCTAGCATACTTAACAAAGTGGGAATAATCATCACTTTTCTAAGACAAGAAAAAGGTCTAAGTATACCTAGAGAAATCATCTCCAAGAACATAAACATAGTGCTTCCCATTAATACTTGAAACTCTAGATGGTACAGACAAGTCCATGTGAACCAAATCGGGAGGTTGTGAAGTAGTTACTTCTTTCTTCTGTTTGAAATAGATTTAATATTTCTTTTCTTTTTCGATAAGGATTACCTACTTTATTGTTTGGAAACTCTAATTTGGGTAAGTCTCTAACTAAGTATTTTCTATTTAACTTCCTAAGAGAGTTCACATTGAAGTGTCCTAATATTCTATTCCATAACCAAGATTCCTTATGAAAAGCATTTAAATATGGAACAGTTTACTTAGCTAAATAATCTAGATCCATAGCACATACATTTTCATTTCTAAGAGAAGTAAATATTAAATAATTTTTAGAATTAAAAACATTAAATGCATCATTTTCAAATTTAACATTGAATCCATCATCACAAAAATGAGAGATACTATGTAAGTTGTACATTAATCCATCAATAAAAAGTAATTTTGAAATTAATACAATATTAGGGTAACCAATATGGCCTAATCCGATGATTATTCCTTTTTCATTACCACCAAATGTGACTTGTCCACAATCAACTTTTATTAGGCTTTTTAAGTATGAGTAGTCTCCTGTAATGTTCCTTGAACATTCGCTGTCCAAGTACCAAAGAGTTTTATAAGAGCTCTTCAGACAATTTTCCTGTAAAACAGATTAAGTGCAGGGTAACTTTGGTACCCAGATTTTCTTTAGTCCAGAGATGTTAGCAAGTAAAACATTGGGGACTCATACTTGTCTCACAGATTTCTATAATCAAACGATATATTTTGAGGCATAAACACTTTTTTTGTTCTTTAGAGAATTGTTTTTCAAGAAATAGTCCATAACTTAAACTAGCTGTGAACTATATAGATTTTGGAACAAATTTAGTTATACTAAATCTTCTCTATACTGGTTGATATCCTAGACTAGTTGTGTATTTTGGAGAAATCTATTTTCCTAGTAACTGAGTCAATATATCTCTACCTACAGTAAACTTCTCAAGATCTCTCTTTAATTTCTCATTTGATAATTTGAGTTCAGTATTTTATTTTAATAGTTGAGCACATTTTTATTTCTCAATATATATATCAGACTTATAATTTTCATTTAGAGCATATTTCCTTTTCAATAATTTATATTTATCCTTGATTTCATTAAAGGTATCCTAAATCATTCCATAGTATTCAAATAGTTCATCCTTAGTCATATTTTCATCATTGTTTGATTCACTTTCATTATTCGAATAGTAAGCATTATGTATAGGAGAATTGAGTGTTACCTAATATGTTTCTATCATGAAACACAAGTTTGTATGTTTGTTCTTGTCAATAGGAGAAGTGTCAGATCTACTTGATCTATCTTTTGAGGCACTGCCGGTGGATTTCATAGCCTTTTTATATCCTTTTCCCCTTTCTTCATAATTCTTCTTAAATTTCAGCTTATGAAAATCAGCTTTCACATGAACTTTTCATTTTCACTCATAACAGACTATCTCATTTGTATTATCATTCCATTTCCTATCCTTTTTCCACTCTCCTTTATTATGATACATTCATTTGTAGTTTGATTTTCTAAAGAAATTTTTCTTTTGGTAGAAATTCTTAAATCTCCTTGCAAGATGATCCATCTTATCATCACTGTCAGAGTATGAGCCTTCACTTGTGGAAGTGTCTACAGGAACTTGAACTTTTTATTTATCCTTGTTCTTTGAGGTTGTAGTCTTGAATGCTCCAGATTTATTCCTTGGTTCATCATCTACTTCTTAATTCACCTTAAGTTCTTCTTCATACATCATAAGATTTCCAATTAGTTCCTTCACTGGTATCCTATCTATGTCACATGATTCTAGAATAGAAAGAGAAGTTCCTCTCCATTTTTCAGGTATGCATCGAAGAAACCTCTTAATCTAGTCTTTTCTATCCATTGGTCTCCCACAAAGACTCATGGTATTCATTACTTCATTGAACCTGAGATACATTTCAAAATAGGTTCATCATGATTCATTTGACAGTTATCGTATTTGATAGTAAAAGTATTCTGTCTCATTTTTTTGACATTAGATATTCCTTCATGAGAAATATAGAGAGTATACCAAATTTTATATGCAGTTTTACAAGCAAATATTCGGTTAAACTCCTCATCTTTTAGGGAATAGTACAAAGCATTCACTGTAACACCCCAAGATTTCATAGTGTGTTATTTCTTCAAAATAATTCAATAACTTGCACTACACACAACACTGAGTTCAATCACACCATGAATTACAAAAAAAAATCCATTCAAAAGAGGTTATGAATAGTATTATCTAAATTTTAAACTTTATATAATCCTTATAATTTTAGAATCCATATTATGAGTTTCTTAGATATAATGTAAGAACAAATTCATTTTCAGTATTGCACTTTTATCAACTTTTAATAGTGAACCCTTTTTAAAAACAATATTTTAAACTTTTTGACTAAATGGGGACATCAAAAATTTAAAATGAAACATCCCAAGCTTCCACAGTACGCTTTCTTCGAATAATACAGTAGCGTGTGTTGTACGCAACCTTGAGTTTTAACACACACCACAACCAATCAAACTAGCCGTTATGAATAGTAATACCTACTTTTCAAAATTATATATATTTTATATTTTAAAATGGACTTCATTTCTGGATTCGGAATATCTAATTTAGCCTAAGGTGAAATTTTGGTACTTTTCGGATAACTTTCATATTTTGATGAATAGTGAAAATTAATAAATTTTAATTAAAAACAAATTTTTTAATCAAAATTATTAATAGTGATAAATTATGAATTTGAGTGGTTTTAAAGTATATTTAGAATATATTTTTACCATTTAATATAATGTTGGTCATTGGACATAATTTTACAATTAAACCGAACATAAACAAGTGTCAATCTTTTGACAGTTATTATCTCTTAAAAACACGCTTTTTGTTTTGACAGCGGGAATTAATTTTAAATTAATTTCTGCAACTTCTGTGTTTTGAATTTAGAAAAATGGATTCAATATTTGGAATCAGGATGTCCAAATTGTGTAAATAGGTAACTTTTATTTTTAGACATTATGAATAATTACTGTGGTAAATATTTTATTTACCATGGTTAAGGGTAAATCTGGTAAATAAGGGTTAATAAATAATATTATAATAATACTAAATTACTTTAAAACGTGTCCTAGCCTTATTGGTTGATACATGTTCGACCATAGGCATCTTTGGGTCGATTTGGGGACCCCATGGTGCCACATGTAGGTGATAGGGACACTTTATTTTAATTAAGTTAAAATGAATACAAAAATGACACAAGCATATATCTTTTAGAAAAACAATTATTACATAGGGTTATATATGTTGGATTTTATATTATAAATATTCATTAGAAATATAAAAAGAGTTTCTACATAATTATATTTTATTTATAATTTTTAGACATTAAATAATTTATTTTATTTATGACACAATGATGATGCAGTAATTACTAAAATAGTAAAAAATTAAATTAATTGATATTATAAATACCCAAATAAATATAATATGAAACTTTTAATGAATTAAACTAATTTTCTAGGATAATATGATATATTATAATTGATTTAATTTACTTTTTTTGATGTAATAAATCTGTTATGAGTCTCAAAAAAATCAACTATTGAATAGTGTCGAAATTGACATAAAAGAGTTCTTAAAAAAAATATTATATTATTAATTGATATTAAATTCCTAAAAATCTATGGTTCGGCAAAGAGACTTATATCATGATAGGTTCATCATCAATGGACCACTTGGGGGTCTCTTGGATGTATATAGTAAGTTTATTAACCATATTATATAAAAATACAAAGAGACATTGTAAAAGTGAAACTAATTAACTTAGAGTTAATACTTAAAGATAAGGTTAATGTAAGTACCCAAACCTGTCTCAATTCTATTGGTTGAGTTTTTTTCGACCCATCCCCACCTTAAACGTTGAATAGTCAACTTTGGAGCCATTTTAAATCGAATATGAATTTATTATAAACTAATATCTCTAGCTTTTCCAAAGGTACCCCTCACCCCTCTTATAAAAGGGCACTCCTCCTTCTCATTTCTTCACACCTTCAAAGCCTTTTTGTTCGGCCAAACTCTACCCAAATACTCTCCCAACTTCCCTCACTACAACCTAGAGGCTTTAGTTTGATCAGAAAGCCAACCTAAGGAGCCCTTTTGATCAAATCAAAAGGAAGAACACGAAGAAGAGGTAATGATTTCACCACCCTTTTCCAAGTTCATTTCTTCTTCCACTTCTTGTTCCTTTGTTGTTACCATTCTAAAATAATAACTCCAGTATCATATATATACTGTGATGTTATTATAAATATGGTACAACCATATTCAGTATTCTATCCACCCTTTGAATAACATGTCACCATACGTGCGTACGTACGGCTTACCGTCTCCACGTCGTGGTGTAATTGTTATTCAATATATTATTATTTGGATGGGTATAATAATGATATGTAACTCATGTAAATAATAAATATAACATGTTCATAATTCTTTATATTTGATATACCATCCATTTATATATTATTTTAATTTCAAAAGAATGATATTGTCGCTCGTGCGTACGTACGGACTACCGTCTCCACGAACGCGATGAGATTCATTCTCCATCGTATCTATTCAAGTATAATTATCATTTGATGATTTAAAAAATTATGTTCAAGGACTTTATATCATTCTGGATATGAATAATATACAACCTATCCTTTACAAACATGTCTTACGTAACAAAACATAAAAAAGAAAACAAGTAAGTTAACACCCGAAACAACGATAATACTAAGATATTATTATCAAATCAATATTAAAAGATCATATATGATATCATATTAATGTATTTGATTCTTGTATAATTTAATAACAATTATTTCACCATTATACAGGAGGTTAACCTACCCCAACCAAGGAAAAGTACAAGGTAATGGTTATTTCACAATCTCTTCATTATCCGAGGTTGTTTATACGTAATAATCTACTGGGATCTCTTTATCATCCACATCCATGTTTCTTCAAAATGTATTTAAAAACATTTTTATTATTTACAAGAATATGGGTTAAAGTCATTTATACCCTTGTTTGACTTTTTATAAGGGGAATCTTTCCGTCGTTTTCAAAACAAGGTCCTTTTTAACCTTTTCGACAGAATTAAGGTAAGAATGTTTTTTTTAACTTATACGGCGAGTGCGGTTATTTTCTGCCGTTATAAAATCTTAAAAGCTTTCCTTACAAGCTTATAAGAATATTTTCAAGAAAATTTTTTATTTTATATGGCTCTTAAATTATTTCAAAAATAGAAAGAGATATTCTTCAAAAAGTTTTTTGATTTCATCTATGTCAACATCCTTCGATGGATTTTACGCTTATTTGAAATTGATTTATTATGATACAAAACTTCTATATTGTATTGAAGGTTTTGTGATTTGTTTGATTGTGGATGTGCTATTTTTATACCATTCATAGTTTATGGTGAAATTATTGGAATTTAGTATGATAGTTTTAATACGAATGTTTATGTTATGTTTAAACCTTTTCATATGGGAATGCATTGGACTTAATATGTGACGGGTGGAGCCCGCTATAGCTACTCGATGCATCAGTAGGTCTCATGAGACAAACTAGTGTCTTCGCACAAGGTGTAACGCCCCGACCCTAGTTACCCAGAGTCGGTGCATTATTACATAACATTGGCATGATCACAAGAAAGATCAAATCTCGAAAGACCGATTGGTTTAGTAGCCTTGAAAACACTAGATATATTCATAAGTTTTACATTACATCATAAATTGAAAAACTACTACAACAACATAATGTCTCCCCAGTCCACACTATTATCCCCTCATAATATCCCTGCAGGTCATTCATAACTTACTTCTTCACATCCTGGGAAAAATAAAACATAGAAAAGGGGTGAGCTCAAATGCCCAGTAAGGATAAGAATATACCGGAAACTTTCATAAATAAGAATAAACATTTGAGGCTATGTATAACTAAAAGAAAAGCCTTTTAAACTTGAACTTCAACATAGTATGGAAAAAGTAAAATGAAATAATTCCATTTACTTGTTCACATGGATATTATACTAATCGAATAATCATATGAAATATCAATAACCACTTTCATAATGTTGGAATTCATAATGCCAGACTCTCATAACCACATAGCCAATGCCTCGTGCCAAGACTACAAATAAGATTTTTCCAAGGCCTTGTGCCAAGACACTAGTTTGTCTCATGAGTCCTACCGATGCATCGAGGAGCTATAGCGGGCTCCACCCGTCACATATTAAGTCCAATGCATTCCCATATGAAAAGGTATAAACATAACATAAACATTTGTATTAAAACTAGCATACGAAATGTCAATAATTTCACCATAAACTATGAATGGTATAAAAATAGAACATCCATAGTAAACCATATCACAAAACCTTCAATACAATATAGAAGTTTTGTATCATAATAAATCAACTTCAAATAAGCATAAAACCCATCAAAGGATGTTGACATAGATGAAATCAAAACACTTTTTGGAGAAATATCTCTTTCTATTTTAGAAAGCATTTAAGATCCATATAAAAAAAACATTTTCTTGAAAATATACTTATAAGATTGTAAGGAAAGCTTTGAAGATTTTATAATGGAAGAAAATAACCGCACTCGCCGTATAAGTTAAAAAAACATTCTTACCTTAATTCTGTCGAAAAGGTTAAAAAGGACCTTGTTTTGAAAACGACAGAAATATTCCTCTTATAAAAAGTCAAACAAGGGTATAAATGACTTTAACCCATATTCTTGTAAATAATAAAAATGTTTTGAAATACATTTTGAAGAAACATGGATGTGGATGATAAAGAGATCCCAGTAGATTATTACGCATAAACAACCTCGGATAGTGAAGAGATTGTGAAATAAACCCTTACTAATTTGGAAACTTACGAAACGTACAACCCATGAATGAGGTATCATACAATGAATATGTAAATACACGTAAATTATAGTTTATTACACAAAGAATATAATTATGGGCAGTACATACACCACACAAAAGGTAATGGTGGGAATATGGCATGAATCTCACAGGAATAAGGAGTGAGATGAAAACCCCTTACCTTGTACTTTTCCTTGGTTGGGTTAGGTTAACATCCTGTATAATGGTGAAATAATTGTTATTAAATTATTCAAGAATCATATATATTAATATGATATCATATATGATCTTTTAACATTGATTTGTTAATAATATCTTTTAATTATCATCGTTTCGGGTGTTAACTTACTCATTTTCTTTTATCTGTTTTGTTACATAAGCCGTGTTTGTTATCGATAAGTTGTATCTTATTCATATTCAGAATTATATAAAGTCCTTAAACATTATTTTTAAATCATAAAATGATAATTATACTTTAATGGATACGATGGAGAATGAATCTCATCGCGTTCGTGGAGACGGTAGTCCGTACGTACGCACGAGCGACAATATCATTCTTTTGATATTAAAATAATATATAAATGGATGGTATATCATATATACAGAATCATTAATATGTTATATTTATTATTTACATGAGTTAAAGATCATTATTATACCCATCCAAATAATAATATATTGAATAACAATTACACCACGACGTGGAGACGGTAAGCCGTACGCACGCACGTATGGTGACATGTTATTCAAAGGGTGGATAGAATACTGAATATGGTTGTACCATATTTATAATAACATCCCAGTATATATAAGATACTGGAGTTATTATTTTATAATGTTAATAACAAAGAAAGAAGAAGTGGAAGAAGAAAGGAACTTGGAAAGGGGTGGTGAAAACATTACCTCTTTTTCAGGTTCTTCCTTTTGATTTGATCAAAAGGGCTCTTAGGTTGGCTTTATGATCAAACTAAGGCCTCTAGGTTGTAGTGAGGGATGTTGGGAGAGTATTTGGGCAGATTTTGGTCGAACAAAAAGGCTTTTAAGGTGTGAATAAATGGGAAGGAAGAGTGCCCTTTTATAAGAGGGGTGAGGGGCACCTTTGGAAAAGCTAGAAATATTAGTTTTTATTAAATTCATATTCGGTTTCTAATGGCTCCAAAGTTTATTATTCAAAATTTAAGGTGGGTATAGGTCGCAAATAACTCAACAAATAGTGTTTAGACAGTTTTGGGTACTTATATTAACCTTATCTTTAAGTATTAACTCTAAGTTAATTAGTTTCACTTTTACAATGTCTCTTTGTATTTTTATATTATATGGTTAATAAACTAACCATATACATCCAAGAGACCCCCAAGTGGTCCACTAATAATACACCTATCATGATATAAGTATCTTGGCCGAACCTTAGATTTTTAGGAATTTAATATCAATTAATAATATAATATTTATTTTAAAAACTCTTTTATGTCAATTTTGACACTATTCAATAGTTGATTTTTTTGAAACTCATAATAGAATGATTACTTCTAAAAAAGTTAATTAAATCACTCCTAATATGTCATATTATCCTATAAAATTAGTGTAATTCATTTAAAGTTTTATATTATATTTATTTGGGTATTTATAATATCAATTATTTTGATTTTTCACTATTATAGTAATTACTGCATCATCATTGTGTCATAAATAAAATAAATTATTTAATGTCTAAAAATTATAAATAAAATATAATTATGTATTAAATCTTTTTATCTTTCTAATGAATATTTATAATCTAAAATCCAACATATATAACCCTATGTAATAATTGTTTGTCTAAAAGATATATGCTTGTGTCATTTTTGTATTCATTTTAACTTAATTAAAATAAAGTGTCCCTTTCACCTACAAGTGGCACCATGGGGTCCCCAAATCGACCCAAAGATGCATATGGTCGAACATGTATCAAACAATAAGGCTAGGACATGTTTTAGGGTAATTTATTATTATTATAATATTATTCTTTAACCCTTATTTACCAGATTTACCCTTAACCATGGTAAATAAAATATTTACCACAGTAATTATTCAAAATGTCTAAAAATAAAAGTTATCTAATTACACAATTTGGACATCCTGATTCCAAATATGGAATCCATTTTTCTAAATTCAAAACACAGAAGTGGCAGAAATTAATTTAAAATTAATTCCCGCTGTCAAAACAAAAAGCGTGTTTTTAAGAGATAATAACTATCAAAAGATTGACACTTGTTTATGTTCGGTTTAATTGTAAAATTATGTCTAACGACCAACATTATATTAAATGGGAAAAATATATTCGAAATATACTTTAAAACCACTCAAAATCATAATTTATCACTATTAATTATTTTGATTAAAAATGTTGTTTTTAATTAAAATTTAGTAATTTTCACTATTCATCAAAATATGAAAGTTATCCGAAAAGTACCAAAATTTCACCTTAGGCTAAATTAGATATTCCGAATCCAAAAATGATGTCCATTTTAAAATATAAAATATATATAATTTCTAAAATTAGGTATTACTATTCATAACGGCTAGTTTGATTGGTTGTGGTGTGTGTTAAAACTCAAGGTTGCGTACAACACACGCTACTGTATTATTCAAAGAAAGCGTACTGTGGAAGCTTGTGATGTTTCATTTTAAATTTTTGATGTCCCCATTTAGTCAAAAAGTTTAAAATATTGTATTTAAAAAGGGTTCACTATTTAAAGTTGATAAAAGTGCAATACTGAAAATGAATTTGTTCTTGCATTATATCTAAGAAACTCATAATATGGATTCTAAAATTATAAGGATTATATAAAGTTTAAAATTTAGATAATACTATTCATAAACTCTTTTGAATGGCTTTTTTTTGTAAGTCATGGTGTGATTGAACTCGGTGTTGCGTGTAGTGTAATTTATTGAATTATTTTGAAAAAATAACACACTATGAAATCTTGGGGTGTTACATTCTCCCCTCCTTCAATAAATTGCATCCTCGCAATTTGAAATTGTTCTTCGAAAATAAAAGGTTGAAAATAGAAAATATATTTGTGGGAAAACCCACATCGGAAATTGGGGTACTACAATTTAGTCTTAATATGAGGAAAAGAGAAATGAAAGGGTCACCACCAAATTATGATCTCGATTAGGAGAACATTGGTGGCAATTAGAGACATATAATTGGAGGGAAAACGTAAATATTTATAGGTAGTGATTGAGGTCATAAATCACAAACAAGTATAAAATTGAGGTCCTTAAATTCATCAATCTATGATGATTTTAAATACCATCGGTTCAAAAAAACATAGGGTATTAGGATAACACATTTTTGACGTTTCAAAATATCTTAGTTGAAATCCCACATCGAAAAAAGAATTAATGAGGCCTCTATTTAAAATAAAGAGTCGAAAGTATGAAGATAACCGAAAATAACACATACTAGGGTTCCATGTAGGAAAATATGGATATGGAAGAATAATCTAACCATTAATTATCTGATGGAGAGTGGTAGAGAACATGGCTATGAAAAGGCCAACAATCCCAAAGCCATAAATTAGTGATGATTTAAGGTACCATCTAGGAAAACATTTCTGTTCTAAGTTGCTTTTCTTAATATTTAGGAATTTATTTATGAGATTGGCTAAGATCATAAGGAGATATACATACTTTATAATTAGAGTTTTATCCATTAATAAATTTCTACCACCAACTCATCTTTCACTCTAAAAGATAATAGAATGTAAAAAAATTCTATTTACAATATCTGTATAGGGTTCCAAAATAAACGAATTTATAATTCATCTACAAGATCTTTTAATAAAAACTACATTATTTAACCCAGGACATCTCGTGGGCCAGTGGTAGGTGATACACCCTTATCGCCCTTCGGTTGCGGGTTCAAGTCTCGCAGCCTTGCCAGACGCGACGGGTTGCCGCCCGACCTCCGGGTTGTCCTTTTATGGCAATCCAAAATAATCCAAACTAGAACTATCCAAAATACTTCTTTCCAAACTCACAGTCCAACATTTATAAGGAAGGTAAACATAATATAGATCCTTTTTACCCCGTAATAGCATATGAATACCTTCATCATGTATTACCATATTCCTTATTGATTACATTCATGCTCCCTTATTCCATATAGAATGCTGGATATACTTCATTAATCCAAAAATGTTTTAAACCCCAACAATGATGGAATATAAAAATCATTAATCAGTTCCATGGTAGTCAAGAATATCCAATATAATTTATCCAAAACAATCACATATTATTTCAAAATCACTACCTCAGTATCAGAACTATATTATGATTTATCATTCTCTCAACCATATATTTTCCAAAAATTTATCCTGCTATTGAGTCACTTTTCTTTGTTCCACACAATCTCAAGTCCTTAATGAAATAGTACTGCAGTACAATCCTTATATACTCCATAATTATTATAACAAGTACATTGTTGATACAACACTCAATTGACATAATCAACATAAGAACTCTAATCATTCCTCTTCATCTGTGGTAGTATCATAACTTGGTTATTATCCAATAACATCATTTGCGGCATAGTCTGATGACTGGGACATAGGTTCGCGTAGTGTCCAAACTCCTTGCAAATGAATCATTGTACATTTAAAACCATTTTCTTACCCTTGCAGTCACGTACTTTGTGCCCTTTTCCTCCACACTTATAAAAAACTCCCATTCCTTTCAGGCAAGTTCCAGGGTGTTTCCTTCCACAGTTACCACATATGGGAAAATTATTCTTTTCCCTCTTCCCTTTATCCATCTTTCTCTCTTCCATCCTTTTCTTCTCTTGCTTCCCTTCAAAGCCATAGGACTCAGTAAACTCTTTACTTATCTTATCAACACATGATATTATTTCTTCATATGATGATAATACATGGGAGACTATTTCTCTTATAAATTCTAGCTAAAGACCATGAAAGATATGATCCTTCCTTCTCTTTGGATCATGTGCATTTTTGGAGTTCTCATTCCTTCTACTGGGTGCCATTTCTAAACAATGGCATACACTAGATCAGTTTATGAATCAAAATACATAATCCCATACTTATAAAACACTTAACATAAATTGAACTATTTATGGATATAATCCATAATCATAAAAATGTCTCCTTTGAGGATGTATATACTCATAAACCCTTCATAATGGTTTGTAAAGAAAATGAGAATTATCCTAAGCATATCCCCCAGGAGTGTCGTAACCAAGAGTGCAACAAGGCCCGTTGTCATGCACCAGTTCCCGTTCGAGTCTAGCTCAAAGTGGTGTTTTCGGGTTTTACCCCTAGGTACATCTATGCCAGAGCCACCTCTACCTACTCGTATCCAGACAGGGATGTATTGCTCGGAAAAATCACAAAATCTCTACAATACCAAAATTCTAGGAAGTTCTTCTACACTAATCCTAAAAGTTCATCTTAGGTCTACGTGCTCTAATCAGAGTTTATCTAAATCTAGCTTCCAAGGTTTGTACTAAACTTCCTCTGATACGAACTGTAACGCCCCGACCCTAGTTACCCAGAGTCGGTGCATTATTACATAACATTGGCATGATCACAAGAAAGATCAAATCTCGAAAGACCGATTGGGTTAGTAGCCTTGGAAACACTAGATATATTCATAAGTTTTACATTACATCATAAATTGAAAAACTACTACAACAACATAATGTCTCCACAGTACACACTATTATCCCTTCATAATATCCCTACAGGTCATTCATAACTTACCTCTTCACATCCTGGGAAAAATAAAACATAGAAAAGGGGTGAGCTCAAATGCCCAGTAAGGATAACAATATACCGGAAACATTCATAAATAAGAATAAACATTTAAGGCTATGTATAACTAAAACAAAAGCCTTTTAAACTTGAACTTCAACATAGAATGGAAAAAGTAAAATGAAATAATGCCATTTACTTATTCACATGGATATTCTACTAATCGAATAATCATATGCAATATCAATAACCACTTTCATAATGTTGGAATGCATAATGCCAGACTATCATAACCACATAGCCAAGGCCTCGTGCCAAGACTACAAATAAGATTTTTCCAAGGTCTTGTGCCAAGACACTAGTTTGTCTCATGAGACCTACCGATGCATCGAGGAGCTATAGCGGGCTCCACCCGTCACATATTAAGTCCAATGCATTCCCATGTGAAAATTTTTAAACATAACATAAACATTCGTATTAAAACTAGCATACGAAATGTCAATAATTTCACCATAAAATATGAATGGTATAAAAATAGCACATCCACAGTCAAACATATCACAAAACGTTCAATACAATATAGAAGTTTTGTATCATAATAAATCAACTTCAAATAAGCGTAAAATCCATCAAAGGATGTTGACATAGATGAAATCAAAACACTTTTTGGAGAAATATCTCTTTCTATTTTTGAGAGCATTTAAGAGACATATAAAATAAAACATTTTCTTGAAAATATTATTATAATCTTGTAAGGAAAGCTTTGAAGATTTTATAACGGTAGAAAATAACCGCACTCACCGTATAAGTTAAAAAAAACATTCTTACCTTAATTCTGTCGAAAAGGTTAAAAAGGACCTTGTTTTGAAAACGACGGAAAGATTCCTCTTATAAAAAGTCAAACAAGGGTATAAATGACTTTAACCCATATTCTTGTAAATAATAAAAATTTTTTGAAATACATTTTGAAGAAACATGGATGTGGATGATAAAGAGATCCCAGTAGATTATTACGCATAAACAACCTCGGATAATGAAGAGATTGTGAAATAAACCCTTACTAATTTGGAAACTTACGAAACGTACAACCCATGAATGAGGTATCACACAATGAATATGTAAATACACATAAATTAAAGTGTATTACACAAAGAATATAATTATGGGTAGTACATACACCACACCAAAGGTAATGGTGGCAATATGGCATGAATCTCACAGGAATAAGGAGTGAGATGAAAACCCATTACCTTGTACTTTTCCTTGGTTGGGGTGGGTTAACCTCATGTATAATGGTGAAATAATTGTTATTAAATTATTCAAGAATCATATATATTAATATGATATCATATATGATCTTTTAACATTGATTTGTTAATAATATCTTTTAATTATCGTCGTTTCGGGTGTTAACTTACTCATTTTCTTTTATATGTTTTGTTACATAAGCCGTGTTTGTTATCGATAGGTTGTATCTTATTCATATCCAGAATTATATAAAGTCCTTAAACATAATTTTTAAATCATCAAATGATAATTATACTTTAATGGATACGATGGAGAATGAATCGCATCGCGTTCGTGGAGACGGTAGTCCGTACGTACGCACGAGCGACAATATCATTCTTTTGATATTAAAATAATATATAAATGGATGGTATATCATATATACAGAATCATTAACATGTTATATTTATTATTTACATGAGTTACACATCATTATTATACCCATCCAAATAATAATATATTGAATAACAATTACACCACGACGTGGAGACGGTAAGTCGTACGAACGCACGTATGATGACATGTTATTCAAAGGGTGGATAGAATACTGAATATGGTTGTACCATATTTATAATAACATCCCAGTATATATAAGATACTGGAGTTATTATTTTATATTGCTAATAACAAAGAAAGAAGAAGTGTAAGAAGAAAGGAACTCGAAAAGGGGTGGTGAAAACATTACCTCTTCTTCAGGTTCTTCCTTTTGATTTGATCAAAAGGGATCTTAGGTTGGCTTTCTGATCAAACTAAGGCCTCTAGGTTGTAGTGAGGGATGTTGGGAGAGTATTTGGGCAGAGTTTGGCCGAACAAAAAGGCTTTTAAGGTGTGAAGAAATGGGAAGGAAGAGTGCCCTTTTATAAGAGGGGTGAGGGGCACCTTTGGAAAAGCTAGAAATATTAGTTTATATTAAATTCATATTCGGTTTTTAATGGCTCAAAAGTTGATTATTCAAAGGTTAAGGAGGGTATAGGTCGAAAATAACTCATCCAATAGAATTTATACAGGTTTGGGTACTTATATTAACCTTATCTTTAAGTATTAACTCTAAGTTAATTAGTTTCACTTTTACAATGTCTCTTTGTATTTTTATATTATATGGTTAATAAACTTACCATATACATCCAAGAGACCCCCAAGTTGTCCATTAATGATAAAACTATCATTATATAAGTCTCTTGGCTGAAACTTATATTTTTAGGAATTTAATATCAATTAATAATATAATATTTGTTTTAAAAACTCTTTTATGTCAATTTTGACACTATTCAATAGTTGATTTTTGTGAAACTCATAACAGAATTATTACTTAGAAAAAAGTTAATTAAATCACTCCTAATATGTCATATTATCCTATAAAATTAGTGTAATTCATTAAAAGTTTCATATTATATTTATTTGGGTATTTATAATATCATTTATTTTGATTTTTCACTATTATAGTAATTACTTCATCATCATTGTGTCATAAATAAAATAAATTATATAATGTCTAAAAATTATAAATAAAAAATAATTATGTAGTAAATCTTTTTATCTTTCTAATGAATATTTATAATCTAATATCCAACATAAATAACCCTATGTAATAATTGTTTTTCTAAAAGATATATGCTTGTGTCATTTTTGTATTCATTTTAACTTAATTAAAATAAAGTGTCCTTATCACCTACAAGTGGCACCATGGGGTCCCCAAATCGACCCAAAGATGCCTATGATCTAACATGTATCACCCAATAAGGCTACGACACGTTTTAGGGTAATTTAGTATTATTATAATATTATTTTTTAACCCTTATTTACTAGATTTACCCTTAACCATGGTAAATAAAATATTTACCACAGTAATTATTCAAAATGTCTAAAAATAAAAGTTATCTATTTACACAATTTGGACATCCTGATTCAAAATATGGAATCAATTTTTCTAAATTCAAAACATAGAAGTGGCAGAAATTAATTTAAAATTAATTCCCGCTGTCAAAACAAAAAGCGTGTTTTTAAGAGATAATAACTATCAAAAGATTGACACTTGTTTATGTTCGGTTTAATTGTAAAATTATGTCCAATGACCCACATTATATTAAATGGTAAAAATTTATTCTAAATATACTTTAAAACCACTGAAATTCATAATTTATCACTATTAATTATTTTGATTAAAAAAGTTGTTTTTAATTAAAATTTAGTAATTTTCACTATTCATCAAAATATGAAAGTTATCCGAAAAGTACCAAAATTTCACCTTAGGCTAAATTCGATAATCCAAATCCAGAAATGAAGTCCATTTTAAAATATAAAATATATATAATTTCGAAAAGTAGTTATTACTATTCATAACGGCTTGTTTGATTGGTTGTGGTGTGTGTTAAAACTCAAGGTTGCGTACAACACACGCTACTGTATTATTCAAAGAAAGCGTACCGTGGAAGCTTGAGATGTTTCATTTTAAATTTTTGATGTCCCCATTTAGTCAAAAAGTTTAAAATATTGTATTTAAAAAGGGTTCACTATTAAAAGTTGATAAAAGTGCAATACTGAAAATGAATTTGTTCATGCATTATATCTAAGAAACTCATAATATGGATTCTAAAATTATAAGGATTATATAAAGTTTAAAATTTAGATAATACTATTCATAACCTCTTTTGAATGGCTTTTTTTTGTAAGTCATGGTGTGATTGAACTCGGTGTTGCGTGTAGTGCATGTTATTGAATTATTTTGAAGAAATAACACACTATGAAATCTTGGGGTGTTACACAAGGCCTTGGAAAAACCTTATTTGTAGTCTTGGCACGAGGCCTTGGTTATGTGGTTATGATAGTCTGGCATTATGCATTCCAATATTATGAAAGTGGATATTGATATTGCATATGATTATTCGATTAGTAGAATATCCATGTGAACAAGTAAATGGTATTATTTCATTTTACTTTTTCCATACTATGTTGAAGTTCAAGTTTAAAAGGCTTTTGTTTTAGTTATACATAGCCTTAAATGTTTATTCTTATTTATGAAAGTTTCCGGTATATTGTTATCCTTACTGGGCATTTGAGATCACCCCTTTTCTATGTTTTATTTTTCCCAGGATGTGAAGAAGTAAGTTATGAATGACCTGCAGGGATATTATGAGGGGATAATAGTGTGGACTGTGGAGACATTATGTTGTTGTAGTAGTTTTTCAATTTATGATGTTATGTAAAACTTATGAATATATCGAGTGTTTCCAAGGATACTAAACCAATCGGTCTTTCGAGATTTGATCTTTCTTGTGATCATGCCAATGTTATGTAATAATGCACCGACTCTAGGTAACTAGGGTCGGGGCGTTACAGTTGTTATCAGAGGAAGTTTAGTACAAACCTTGGAAGCTAGATTTAGATAAAATCTGATTAGAGCACGTAGACCTAAGATGAACTTTGAGGATTAGTGTAGAAGAACTTCCTAGAATTTTGGTATTGTAGATATTTTGTAATTTTTCTGAGCAATACATCCCTGTCTGGATACGACCAGCTAGAGGCGGCTCTGGCACAGATGTACCTAGGGGTAAAACCCGAAAACACCTCTTTGAGCTAGACTCGAACGGGAACTGGTGCACGACAACGGGCCTTGCTGCACTCTTGGTTACGACACTCCCGGGGGATATGCTTAGGATAATTCTCATTTTCTTTACAAACCATTATGAAGGGTTTATGAGTATATACATCCTCAAAGGAGACATTTTTATGATTATGGATTATATCCATAAATAGTTCAATTTATGTTAAGTGTTTTATAAGTATGGGATTATGTATTTTGATTCATAAACTGATCTAGTGTATGCCATTGTTTAGAAATGGCGCCCAGTAGAAGGAATGAGAACTCCAGAAATGCACATGATCCAAAGAGAAGGAAGGATCATATCTATCATGGTCTTAAGCTAGAATTTATAAGAGAAATAGTCTCCCATGTATTATCATCATATGGAGAAATAATATCATGTGTTGATAAGATAAGTAAAGAGTTTACTGAGTCCTATGGCTTTGAAGGGAAGAAAGAGAAGAAAAGGATGGAAGAGAGAAAGATGGATAAAGGGAAGAGGGAAAAGAAGAATTTTCCCATATGTGGTAACTGTGGAAAGAAACACCCTGGAATTTTCCTGAAAGGAATGGGAGTTTGTTATAAGTGTGGAGGAAAAGGGAACAAAGTACGTGACTGCAAGGGTAAGAAAATGGTTTTAAATGTACAATGCTTCATTTTCAAGGAGTTTGGACACTACGCGAACCTATGTCCCAGTCATCAGACTATGCCGCAAATGATGTTATTGGATAATAATCAAGTTATGATACTACCACAGATGAAGAGGAATGATTAGAGTTCTTATGTCGATTATGTCAATTGAGTGTTGTATCAACAATGTACTTGTTGTAATAATTATGGAGTATATGAGGATTGTACTGCAGTACTATTTCATTAAGGACTTGAGATTGTGTGGAACAAAGAAAAGTGACTCAATAGCAGGATAAATTTTTGGAAAATATATGGTTGAGAGAATGATAAATCATAATATAGTTCTGATACTGAGGTAGTGATTTTGAAATAATATGTGATTGTTTTGGATAAATTATATTGGATATTCTTGACTACCTTGGAACTGATTAATGATTTGTATATTCCATCATTGTTGGGGTTTAAAACATTTTTGGATTAATGAAGTATATCCAGCATTCTATATGGAATAAGGGAGCATGAATGTAATCAATAAGGAATATGGTAATACATGATGAAGGTATTCATATGCTATTACGGGGTAAAAATGATCTATATTATGTTTACCTTCCTTATAAATGTTGGACTGTGAGTTTGGATAGAAGTATTTTGTATAGTTCTTGTTTGGATTATTTTGGATTTCCATAAAAGGACAACCCGGAGGTCGGGCGGCAACCCGTCGCGTCCGGCAAGGCTGCGAGACTTGAACCCCCAACCGAAGGGCGACAAGGGTGTATCACCTACCACTGGCCCACGAGATGTCCTGGATTAAATAATGTAGTTTTTATTAAAAGATCTTCTAGATGAATTATAAATTGGTTTATTTTGGAACCCTATACGAATAGTGTAAATAGAATTTTTTTACATTCTATTATCTTTTAGAGTGAAAGATGAGTTTGTGCTAGAAATTTATTAATGGATAAAACTCTAATTATAAATTAAGTATATCTCCTTATGATCTTAGCCAATCTCATAAAACAATTCCTCAATATTAAGAAAAGCAACTTAGAACAAAAATGTTTTCCTAGATGGTACCTTAAATCATCACTAATTTATGGCTTTGGGATTGTTGGCCTTTTCATAGCCATGTTCTCTACCACTCTCCATCAGATAATTGATGGTTAGATTTTTCTTCCATATCCATATTTTCCTACATGGAACCCCAGTATGTGTTATTTTCGGTAATCTTCATACTTTCGACTCTTTATTTTAAATAGAGGCCTCATTAATTCATTTTTCGATGTGGGATTTCAACTAAGATATTTTGAAACGTCAAAAATGTGTTATCCTAATACCCTATGTTTTGTTGAACTGATGGTGTTTCAAATCATCATAGATTGATGAATTTAAGGACCTCAATTTTATACTTGTTTGTGATTGATGACCTCAATCAGTACCTATAAATATTTACGTTTTTCCTCCAATTATATGTCTCTAATTTCCACCAATGTTATCCTAATCGAGATCATAATTTGGTGGTGACCCTTTCATTTCTCATTTCCTCATATTAAGAACAAATTTTAGTAACCCAATTTCTGATGTGGGTTTTCCCACAAATATATTTTCTATTTTCAACCTTTTATTTTCAAAGAACAATTTCAAATTGCGAGGGCGCAATTTATTGAAGGAGGGGAGAATGTAAAACCCCAAGATTTCATAGTGTGTTATTTCTTCAAAATAATTCAATAACTTGCACTACAAGAAACATCGAGTTCAATCACACCATGACTTACAAAAAAAATCCATTCAAAAGAGGTTATGAATAGTATTATCTAAATTTTAAACTTTATATAATCCTTATAATTTTAGAATCCATATTATGAGTTTCTTAGATATAATGCAAGAAAAAATTCATTTTCAGTATTGCACTTTTATCAACTTTTAATAGTGAACCCTTTTTAAATACAATATTTTAAACTTTTGACTAAATGGGGACATCAAAAATTTAAAATGAAACATCCCAAGCTTCCACGGTACGCTTTCTTTGAATAATACAGTAGCGTGTGTTGTACGCAACCTTGAGTTTTAACACACACCACAACCAATAAAACTAGCCGTTATGAATAGTAATTCCTACTTTTCAAAATTATATATATTTTATATTTTAAAATGGACTTTATTTATGGATTCAGAATATCGAATTTAGCCTAAGGTGAAATTTTGGTACTTTTCGGATAACTTTCATATTTTGATGAATAGTGAAAATTACTAAATTTTAATTAAAAACAACTTTTTTAATCAAAATAATTAATAGTGATAACTTATGAACATGAGTGGTTTTAAAGTATATTTAAAATATATTTTTACCATTTAAAATAATTTTGGTCATTGGACATAATTTTACAATTAAACCGAACATAAACAAGTGTCAATCTTTTGATAGTTATTATCTCTTAAAAACACGCTTTTTGTTTTGACAGAGGTAATTAATTTTAAATTAATTTCTGCCTCTTCTGAGTTTTGAATTTAGAAAAATGGATTCCATATTTGGAATCAGGATGTCCAAATTGTTTAAATAGGTAACTTTTATATTTAGACATTTTGAATAATTACTGTGGTAAATATTTTATTTACCATGGTTAAGGGTAAATCTGGTAAATAAGGGTTACAAAATAATATTATAATAATACTAAATTACCCTAAAACGTGTCCTAGCCTTATTGGTTGATACATGTTCGACCATAGTCATCTTTGGGTCGATTTGGGGACCCCATGGTGCCACTTGTAGGTGATAGGGACACTTTATTTTAATTAAGTTAAAATGAATACAAAAATGACACAATCATATATCTTTTAGAAAAACAATTATTACATAGGGTTATATATGTTGGATTTTAGATTATAAATTTTCATTAGAAATATAAAAGTATTTCATACATAATGATAATTTATTTATAATTTTTAGACATTAAATTATTTATTTTATGTATGACACAATTATGATGCAGTAATTACTAAAATAGTGAAAAATTAAATTAATTGATATTATAAATACCCAAATAAATATAATATGAAACTATTAATGAATTAAAATATTTTTCTAGGATAATATGATATATTAGGATTTATTTAATTTACTTTGTTATAAGTAATCAATCTTTTATGAGTTTTAAAAAAATCAACTATTGAATAGTGTCAAAATTGACATAAAAGAGTTCTTAAAACAAATTTTATATTATTAATTGATATTAAATTCCTAAAAATCTATGGTTCGGCCAAGAAACTTATATCATGATAGGTTCATCATTAATGGAACACTTGGGGGTCTCTTGGATATATATAGTAAGTTTATTGACCATATTATATAAAAATACAAAGAGACATTGTAAAAGTGAAACTAATTAACTTAGAGTTAATACTTCAAGATAAGGTTAATATTAGTACCCAAACCTGTCTAAATTATATTGGATGAGTTGTTTTCGACACATACCCACCTTAACCTTTTAATAGTCAACTTTGGAGCCATTTTAAACTGAATATGAATTTATTATAAACAAATATCTCTAGCTTTTCCAAAGGTGCCCCTCACCCCTCTTATAAAAGGGCACTCCTCCTTCTAATTTCTTCACACCTTCAAAGCCTTTTGGTTCGGCCAAAATCTGCCCAAATACTCTCCCAACTTCCCTCACTACAACCTAGAGGCCTTAGTTTGATCAGAAAGCCAACCTAAGGAGACCTTTTGATCAAATCAAAAGGAAGAACCCGAAGAAGAGGTAATGATTTCACCACCCTTTTCCAAGTTCATTTCTTCTTCCACTTCTTCTTCCTTTGTTGTTACCATTCTAAAATAATAACTCCAGTATAATATATATACTGTGATGTTATTATAAATATGGTACAACCATATTCAGTATTCTATCCACCCTTTGAATAACATGTCACCATACGTGCGTACGTATGGATTACCGTCTCCACGTCGTGGTGTAATTGTTATTCAATATATTATTATTTGGATGGGTATAATAATGATATGTAACTCATGTAAATAATAAATATAACATGTTAATGATTCTTTATATTTGATATACCATCCATTTATATATTATTTTAATATCAAAATAATGATATTGTCGCTCGTGCGTACGTACGGACTACCGTCTCCACGAACGCGATGAGATTCATTCTCCATCGTATCCATTCAAGTATAATTATCATTTGATGATTTAAAAAATGATGTTTAAGGACTTGATATCATTCTGGATATGAATAATATACATCCTATCCTTTACAAACATGTCTTACGTAACAAAACATATAAAAGAAAACAAGTAAGTTAACACCCGAAACAACGATAATACTAAGATATTATTATCAAATCAATATTAAAAGATCATATATGATATCATATTAATGTATATGATTCTTGTATAATTTAACAACAATTATTTCACCATTATATAGGAGGTTAACCTACCCCAACCAAGGAAAAGTACAAGGTAAGGGTTATTTCACAATCTCTTCATTATCCGAGGTTGTTTATACGTAATAATCTACTGTGATCTCTTTATCATCCACATCCATGTTTCTTCAAAATGTATTTCAAAACATTTTTATTATTTACAAGAATATGGGTTAAAGTCATTTATACCCTTGTTTGACTTTTTATAAGAGGAATCTTTCCGTTGTTTTCAAAACAAGGTCCTTTTTAACCTTTTCGACAGAATTAAGGTAAGAATGTTTTTTTAACTTATACGGCGAGTTCGGTTATTTTCTGCCGTTATAAAATCTTCAAAGATTTCCTTACAATCTTATAAGAATATTTTCAATAAAATGTTTTATTTTATATGTCTCTTAAATGCTTTCAAAAATAGAAAAATATATTTCTCCAAAAAGTGTTTTGATTTCATCTATGTCAACATCCTTTGTTGGATTTTACGCTTATTTGAAGTTGATTTATTATGATAAAAAACATCTATATTGTATTGAAGGTTTTGTGATATGTTTGACTGTGGATGTGCTATTTTTATACCATTCATAGTTTATGGTGAAATTATTGACATTTCGTATGCTAGTTTTAATACGAATGTTTATGTTATGTTTAAACCATTTCATATGGGAATGCATTGGACTTAATATGTGACGGGTGGAGCCCGCTATAGCTCCTCGATGCATCGGTAGGTCTCATGAGACAAACTAGTGTCTTGGCACAAGGCCTTGGAAAAATATTATTTGTAGTCTTGGCACGAGGCCTTGGCTATGTGGTTATGATAGTCTGGCATTATGCATTCCAACATTATGAAAGTGGTTATTGATATTGCATATGATTATTCGATTAGTAGAATATCCATGTGAACAAGTAAATTGAATTATTTCATTTTACTTTTTCCATACTATGTTGAAGTTCAAGTTTAAAAGGCTTTTGTTTTAGTTATACATAGACTTAAAGGTTTATTCTTATTTATGAAAGTTTCCTGTATATTGTTATCCTTACTGGGCATTTGAGCTCACCCCTTTTCTATGTTTTATTTTTCCCAGGATGTGAAGAAGTAAGTTATGAATGACCTGTAGGGATATTATGAGGGGATAATAGTGTGGACTGTTGAGACATTATGTTGTTGTAGTAGTTTTTCAATTTATGATGTAATGTGAAACTTATGAATATATCTAGTGTTTCCAAGGATACTAAACCAATCGGTCTTTCGAGATTTGATCTTTCTTGTGATCATGCCAATGTTATGTAATAATGCACCGACTCTGGGTAACTAGGGTCGGGGCGTTACATTCACTACTTTACAATTATTGTTATAGGCAGTCTTGGTAGGTTCATCCTAAGTGTTTCTAGTAGTTTCAAAAATATCATATTTACTTTCAATATCATTCTAGATTTCAAATCACATACTTTCTAGATGTATTTTAATTTTAAGCTTCCACTAAGCATAGTTAGTTCCATTAAACAAAGGTGGTATGTTGTTAGCAGCTCTTTCTAATCTATTTTCCAGGATAAATTTTGTAAAAAAATTTCAAAGAGATAAAAATTTAGAAATAACAGAAATTTAAAGATCTTTGAAACACAACTATAATCATAGTTGACACGATTTAAAAACAAACATTAACTTTAAATCATTTGATACAAAATTTTGGTTGGAGTAGATGACTCAAGAGGGGGGGGGGGGAATTGAGTCTCTATAAAAAAATTTGTTAAAAAGGGTTCTTTAAAAAATAATATCCCCCTATAAAAATAAACACAAATTTATTTTGTATTAAATTTATAAAAGACTTGATGGATCAATTTGGTTCTCAGAAGATTGATTAGCTCTCAGTTGTACCAATCCTAATATTAGTAAAACTTTTGAAACAAACCTCCTAATTCAAAATAGATGTAAACACTTTCTAACCTAAATATCAACGTCTAGTTTATCTTAATACAGGAAATACTTAACACATAAGAAATATAAGATAAACAACATAGTGGATAAAACAAGAGGTTCAGTCTCAATCTGAGACCTAGTCCTCTCCACTTGATGATCAACTTCCACCAAGTTATTTATATAAATAAACTTTTGATACCCACCCTGGATCGGGGTCTCATAATAGCACACTTGGCTGTCCAGGTCACACTAGACCTCTACCATAGCTATTCGTGGGAAAAATAAATAAACAGATCACATGGGACCTCTTCTGTAGTTCTACGTAGGATACAAGTGTAAGAAGGGATTGAGAGTTAGGATATTTTAATATCCTCCAATTATGCTTAGGAGATAGTGTGTGTAACAAATATACACACTTCTCAATAGTAATGATAAAACACAACAGATCTATGACAGAGAATAGTGTTAACAATTCTCTATGTGTTATGCAGTAATGCTCTAGAATCAATAGATGTTGAGAAAATGATATTTGAGTCATCTTATGAAAGTTGAATTCAGAATAGAGTATCATAGATTCTGTAATCTAGCTTCCAGATGTAAAAAGGTTCAGCTCATCAGTGTCTCGATTTACAGTGAGCTTCAGCAAATATTTCTTGTTTTAAACTTCTTGTAATCTCAGGGGTTTTGTTCCTCTCTTTGAGTATTC
The DNA here is from genome assembly GCA_963277665.1 of Viscum album. Lineage (NCBI taxonomy): Eukaryota > Viridiplantae > Streptophyta > Magnoliopsida > Santalales > Viscaceae > Viscum > Viscum album. The sequence continues at coordinate 1,400,661,851 of OY728156.1, read as the reverse complement.
GAACAATTTGTTTTTTAGCATTTTCTTCGAGCTATATGTGTCTCTGTGTATCTCTGTGTGTTTTTCTCAATTCTACATATTTTTGTTGAGCTCGGATTGAAGTCCTTTTATACTTCAAGATCCACTAGGTATGAAGCTCTCTGCACATTCATGTACCTAGTACTATTTATGGATAGTCCTACAGACAACATTAAATAATTTCAGAAACATCTATTTGTCTAAATATGACTGTTAAAAAGAAATTTTAATTAATAAAATCAAATCAGTTATTTATGACAATCGGTGAGTCATCTTCGGTCTGTTGTCTTCAGTTTGGTAACATCGATCTGTCTACTTTGGTGTGTCGACTTCGGTCTATCAATATTTGGTTTGTCAATCTTCAGTGTGTCATTTTTGGTATGTTGAACTTTGGTTTGTCAATCTTCGGTGTGTTGACTTTAGTGTGTCGTTTTTGGTCTTCCAAACATTTGTTTGTCTATCTTCTGTGTGTCGACTTTGGTGTATCATTTTCGGTCTATCAAACATCGGTTCTTCAATCTTCAATGTGTCGACTTCGGTGTGTCGTTTTCAGTCTTTCAACCTTTGGTTTGTCAATTTTCGGTGTGTCGACTTAGGTGTGTCATTTTTGGTCTGTCAAACTTCGGTCTTTTAATCTTCGGTGTGTCAAACTTCGGTGTGTCGACTTCGGTCTGTTGAACTTTGGGGTGTCGACTTTGGTTTGTCGACTTCATTGTATCAGGGAGTCGAAAAGTTTACGAAGTGTATGTCTTACAAAAATCATTACAAGAATAATTTTTATCCAAAAGTACATGTATAAATACACTTGTAACCATACTTATTTATGAATATAGGTTATAGAGTTATTTATGTATATTTTTCTATATGAAATAATTGATTCAGTTAGATATATTTAAAATGGCATGAACGATTAGAACCTGTATATTGAATTTATTTGTGATTATAAAAACTACAAAATCATAGAGGTTCCAACTGCTAGAAACCATAAAATAAATCACAAAAACAAAAATATCATCCTTCTTCCTGATACTACTATTTAACATATCCCTATCTATGAGTTATGAAATTAGGGATTCCACATCTTAAATCTCTTTATCAACGGTATAATGAATTGTTACTCCAAACCATTAAAAAGATATCCTCCCCCATCACCGTTTTTCCACCTTCCATTTCTCTATATCCTAAGAATCATCACATAGCCCAGCTATTACAGGTCCTCCTTATATAGGAACCCACATGGTTATTTTTAGGGATTCCATTTTAAGTGTAGATGATTTTTGTATCTCTTTTATTATTTCCACTACATATATGGAAGATGTTAAAAAATTTCCAGATTTTTTTCTTCCATATTTATCTTATGACAATTCAAATTTATTAAAAAGATAATTTTTTGAGATCATTATAATCTAAAATATTCCCCACTATGTTCTCTTCATTTATAGTGGTGTATAATTTTGGATTATGTATTATGGTTTTTCTATTTTAAGGTTTTACATGTTTAAAAAATTTTTGTAAAATTTTAATATATTTTTGGTAAATTTTGAGTGTTTAACATTTTTAGGCTCCCTCACGGGGAAGTAAATATATTTATTCTTCTACAAATTACACCTTTATGATTATTCTAACATTGTGTATCAGAGAATATATTTATGATTTCGATTAATTGTGGTGATAATGTATAGTTTCATGATTTTATTGAATGTCCTAAACTATCATATATGGTGAATTAATATAAATTTTTTATATTTCTTTGGTTTATTTATCTGTTGGTATTTCCTACCCTAAATTTTGATGGATATTCAAAATAAGATTGCAAGTTTCATAAAAAATGGTCATTATTTTTATTCATCTATGTGTTTAATACGACATGATGAATCACATTATCAATATATCTTATGCTGAAATTCTACACCCCAAATGGTAAATAATAAATTATTTTTTCTCGTTGAGGTCAGGAATTTGAGGAATAAAAAATATAAAACTATTTTTGATTATTTAAGTGAATTTTAATTTCATTTTAATAAGTTATATAACATAGGTAATAATTTTTAGGATGATTTTTTCATGATTTGGTTACATAACACTTTTCCAAATATATAAGTGAATTTAAATGTTACTCTAACTATTTTTTCTTATAATTTTCGTGTTGATTTTAATTTTTTTAGGTCTTATATTTTAGATTTTAAAGTCGATAGATGTCTGATGAAAAGTGGGATAATCTAGTAAAGGAATCTGGGATAGAGAAACTAATTTAAAATAAAGGGGAAATGAAAATAAATGATGAAGCCTAAGGATTTTTAGTATCATCATTTTGGTAAGAATGGTTATCCTAATAAATATTATAGTTTCTAAAAAGTGATAATAGAATGATGTAAAATCAATAGAAGATAAATTATAGTCATTATAATGTTTCCACTACTTCTACATGGGTTAATATCATTATAGTATATGATTCTTTTAATAACACTTTTAATGATTATTGTTCGGTTATTGATAGTTAAACCAGATTTCAATTGATTTCATGGAAATAATTCCTTACATCTAACAACCCATATAGTTTTCGGATTTTGAATATGGCCACTAATGGTTATATTGATGGTTTATTAATGATAACTCTTTATTTAGAGAGCAACAGTTGATGTAAAACAATTTTGAAAAATGTTTGACATTCCCCATGCTTTAACTTCAATCTCATTTCTATTAGTGTTCTTAAATATTGTAGTTTTTTTAGTAACATCAAAAATATAAATTGGATGGTTTTAAAGGGTTACACGATTGTTTCTCAAGGAAAGAAGTAGTTAGGCTTGTTTATGGAAAGATGATTTATTTTTTCTGATACTTATAGTATTTTAGAGTCAAATATAAATATCTAATTATGGAATATGATATTAAGTTATATCATTGAGAAGGGATTTGGAATTCAGTGTAAGAGAAATTTTCTTATAGGTTTTAATTGGGTATAATTGGATATATTCAATCATTTTTAGGATAGAAAATAAAACATGTTAAGTTTTAAGAGTCACCCAACACCAATAATTTCATAGGTACTCAAGTTAGTACATTCTAATGTTTTCAGATGTATAAAATCTAGATTTTTTATGGTTGGATTTATTTTTTGAATATTATTAATAACTATTAAAAAATATTTTAGTTTATATTTTGAATTTTAAAAGTCAGGCACATATTAATTTTATGTTATTTATGGTTTCGGTTGGGAGGGAAATAGGTAAAAAATGAAAAGTTTTCATATTTATTGTGGATGTGATTATTTTAGTCCATTTCATGATAATTATTGATTATATGTAATTAAATAATATAACATTCCTTATAAGAAAACTCTAATAAATGGTGTATCTGAGAATTTGAAGAATAATTTCATAGAAAGGGTTTGATGTTTAATTTTTGAACAAATGTTTCCAAGATATATTTAGGGAGAGGTTTTACTTATATCTATATATATTAACAATTTATAAATGAGAATTTGTTTAAAAGAACATGATACTGATATGTTTTGGTAAGAAAAATATATTAAGGAAGATAACTTGTATATTTTTCATTTTAAAAAATTTAATATCCCATAAATTTATTTTAAAATAATAATAATCTCAATAATTTTCTCAACATGCAACACTGAACTCAAAGAAAATTATAATATAATATAAATATCTCTATTATATAAAACTCCCCAAATTTTTATGAATTATTTTTTCTGAATAAATTAATTTTTTAATGGATTGTGTTATAAAGAACACCATGTTAATCATGTTCTATATGCAACACTTGCTTACCCTATATTACATGCAACACTGAGTTTTAACAAAACCATTCTATATTTATTATATATATATTTATATGTGACCGTTATAACCTAACCAATAAAACTAGTGATATTAATAATAATATATAATTTTAAATATTATGAATAATGGTTTTATATAATTTAAATAAATTTGTAATAAAATAAATAATTTTCAATAAAGGATTTATTTGTTTTGAAATTGTTATTTTCTTAAAAAACTATTTTTATGTACTTTTGTGAACTGTAATAAAATTAATTATTTGACACTTCTAAAAAACGAATTTCATAAAATAAATATAATTTTTAATTAATAATTGAAAAATTATATTTGTGGGAATGTTTATGGTTTTTATGAAATGTTTCATTTTAAGATAAATACTAAAAAATGTTGAATTTTAACTGAAAAATTATTTTTTATTTAATTAATTTATAAAATTTAATTTTAATTTAATTTTTTTAAATTATAATTAGTTCTATTATAAATCCATTAAACCAATTTAGGTCATTGTAATCAATTTTCATATTGAAATTGGATATAAAATCTTTTTAAACTTTTGATCATTTTTTCTTTAAAAACATGCTTTCTCATGAGATCTGCATGATTGATTTTAGATTAATATTTTCCAATTATTTGAATGAAATTTATAAAAATATATTCCATATTTTTAATAAGTTTAATTTATAATTTCTAATAATCCCAACATATTTCTTTACCAAAAATAAATAGTGAATTTAGTAAAAATGAATCACTGTGGTTAAGGTAAAAATTGGTTTACCGGGGGTTAAACTAAAAAGATAAGGGTAAACATTTCACATTCACTTCTCTAAAAACAATTTTCTAGAAATTTCTAGACCCTTAAACCTATAAATTTCTATAATGGTCTATTCTTGACCATTTTTACATTTGGAAAATGGGGGAGCAATCAATTCTTTTCAAAAAATATCAATTCTGTCATCTAGCCCCCCCCCCCCCCTCTCCTCCCTTATTCACACCCTCACGCCTCCTTGTTTTAGCAAATAACATCCCAAATAAATTCCCAAATAACTTCCCAATTTACCTACAAAAATATTAGATCCATTATTTCGGGAATAAATCCATCTTGGTAATGATTTTAGTGCAGACCTAAGGAGGATAACCGAAGAAGTGGTAACATTCATCAACGAGCATTTTTGTTTTAATTCTTACTCAAATAACTTCAATTGTTTTTATTCCATGATTATCTAATTACATAATCTTCTTAAATATATTTATATATTTTTATGTTAATTTAATTACCTAAAAAATCTACACTTCGGTCAAATGGGTCATGAAATCATTATTTCTGTGTATGGTGGACTACCGCCTCACGAACTGATGTCATTTGTTTTTTCTATTACCACCTCTCAAGGATTGTAAAAATGATGAGTTTATTGTTTATATTTGATATATATGATATTTATTATGTTATCATGATTCTATAATAATTATTTTATACCTAACTTTATACTCTCTATTTTTTTTGGAATACAATAAAATCATTCGTACGTACGGTGGACTACCTCTTCGTAAAGTGATATGATTCATTCACGCTTTACATGGAGTTTATAAAGTATGGGTTAAATATAAAATTCCTAAATATATGAAATAAAATTTACTCTATAATTATTATATATATCATTTAATTTTATTTCTTTTAACCCAATAATAAAATGAGAAAATAACGTTCATTAGTATGCATGACCTACTGTCTCCATGAATGGTAACTTTCATTTCCTATCACTAATTTTATGGAAAATAATTAATAAATATATAAATAATCTATTATATTGGTATAATTTTTATCATTATGTATATTATGAAACCATAATCAAGGTAAGGGTGCCAAAAAATACTACAAATAAAAACATATAAAAAAACAGAGAGAGTATTACCCGAATCATTAAATTAATATCAAATTGTTTATAAACAAGTAATAAAAGTTCAATAGAGAATCATTTGTTTTATGATATATATGAAAATGTTTCTTCAATATATATACAATAAACTTATATTTATTATAAGAGATTTTTGACCAAGTATGATAGAATCCAAGACATAAGGTAAGGGACTCCAGCCTCACTTTAATTTTTTGTGAGACAAATTACACATCCACCACATGTTTCATTTATGAGGTGCATATAATTCTTGAGAATTTATTTTATGATGATTATAATTATAATTATTTTTATTTACATATCCATTTTATTATCTCTCTTTCATGGGGTTTTGGGTTCAACAAATCGGTAATTGATTTTTTTTCTCATTTTTTATTCATTGTAACATATATAATGTTTTGCAATTATTTTCATTCATAAGGTTTATATAAAACCCATTTGATATGTATTTTCATGAATTTATTCATAATTATTTTATTTTAAGTTCTATTTAGTTTATTTCATCTTGGGGCTTATTATTTAATGTTACCAATATTGTAAAGATTTCAAGTTACAATCTCATCATTTGTCATGATTTTTTGTGGTTATGTTTCTGATGATAAAATAATATGATCCATCTGATAATAATTCCCATGATTTTCATTATCTTATTATTTTCATGATATATTCATGTTATGGTACAATTTTTCCACTCGTTGTTAGTTAAAAAAATTAAGAAAAAGTTTTAAATAAAATATGACTTTTATTTTCCTCTTCGATCAAATATTCATTTTCTTCCGAAACCATGTTATCTAAAAATGTTTTATTACTCACTTATGATTTTTAAAAAATAATGTTTTACCCATTTTTTTCATCATATAATTTTTTGAACGGAATCTTTAAGTTCATTTCGAAACACTGCCCATTTAGATTTAATTTTTTTTGAAACAAATCATTTTTGTAACATGCAAGAAATGCACAATATTTTTCGCGGTCTTGGTCACTCAATGTTTGAAATATCCCCTAACACATTTTCAATGTTATTTTCAAGAAAATTTGTTCCTTCAAATTTGGGAAATTTTTATATTTTAAATAAATTATTTCAAAAGGAAATTATTATAAAAATATATTATATTTTTAAAAAATATTTTCAAAGTGGAATGTATGTTTTCCTCAAGAAATGTTTTAAATGATTGATGAAAACAATTTTACATCTAATATTTCATCTGTTGAAGTTACCTATTCTTTACATGTGATATAATATAAGGACACCGTTCTTATTCATTCTCTAATTTTTTTAAAAAAATATGTTTTTTATGATACCCATTTCCTTTCATGAGTTATACCATGATAAAATGATTATAGTTTCTATATATTTTCATGGGTTATTCTATGATTAAATGATTATGTAACTTTTTAATTTTCCAAAGGTTATCATATGATGATTTTTCTTCAAACCAATCCATTTCATGGGTTATGATATGTTGAATGTTTATGATCTTCTGGGACACATAAATATTCATTCCATTTTATGATAGATGGGACCAATATATCATTCGAATGCATTGGGTAAGGATTTATATATCATGAGATAGAAAAGAATGGAATGATAAGTAAACCTAGTTTGGTAAAACATGGATGGAATATGGAGTGAACCGGTTTTAGTAATACAAGGATGGAACGGGGAGTGAACATGCTTTATTAGAGGAAATTGTTCTCTATGATGGTCATAAAATTGAGCCTCAACTATAAAGAAAATTATTTTCTATGATTACTCGTATACCACAAATTTTGTCTTGTACCAATTTTATTGTTTCATGGATCATGTTATTTGATTCCATTCTGATTCATGTATTATGAACTTCTACTATATATTCCATTAATAGAGACTATGATCTTTGGTATGCTGGGTATGGTTCTCAAATGTTATTCTCATGTTCTCATACACTTATGTTCATGTTATTCTTATGTATCTCCCTTTTTTTATCATTACTGAGCATATGAACTCACCCTTTTAATATTTTTTCTTTTCCCCAAGGTATGAAGATATGTATTATGTATGAAATTTATATAAAGGGTGCTAGTTGTGAATAAATTAGTGGGAGATTATATATCTCACTTACGGACCAATGTATATGATTCCATGTTTCCAAAGGCAATAAACTATTATTGTCCATAGGAGTGTGTTTGTGTGATATAATGAATATTCTAAAAAAATAATGTAATAACTAGGTATGTTAATCATTTGTAGTTATAGTTGGTATCAAAATATAGGTTCCGTTATCCTTTGAAAACAATAATAAAAATGTTAATTCTATGGATGTGTCATAGTATAGGAAAATTTCATATTATTTTGTTCAACGATAGAGAGAGTGTCTTCTAAAAAAAATTATATCCCTATCTGGATACTACATGTGGACGTGGCCCTGTAATATATGTACCTCATTGTAACAAAACTAATAACACCATATTGAGCTAGAATCAAACGTGAACAAATTCATGACAATGAGGCTTACTAAACACCAGTTTTGACACTCCCAGGGGATATGTATTGAAAATCCAAAGAATATCTACAAACCATCATGATGAATTTATATATATGATGACTATGAATGACATGATATAAACCTAATGTGTCATATATTAAATAATTTTTCATTAATTATAAATTCAATAAGTGATATTTTATAAGATTATGTGGTTCCCCGCTATGTATATTGTTTCTTACTCTATGTTTTTTGGTTTCAGTCAGTTTCTAGAACCTAAAGTAAACATGTTAAGGAGGAGTTCGATAGAAATTGAAATGATTTACTTCTTGAGAATCCAAATATTACGGGAGATGAAATGAAAAATCTCTTTTCTATGCTCACACAACATTCTCAATCTATGAATCACATTGCACTTCCAAATTAACAAAGGAGTGAACCGAATTATGTTGAGTCCTTCATGAGGCAACATCCACCTTATTCTAGTGGGTATTCTAGTCCACAAGTTTCGTATAAAGGGATCCATAGCACTAAAAGTATATCTTTAAAAAATAGTGAACAGAACATAAAAAATTAATTTTGATAGTCAACCTTTTGGAAGGTGAAGCAGATCAATAGTGTAATATTATCAATAATTTGAGGAAATAGGGTGAAATTGAATCAATATATTAGGATGATTTCAAGAAAATATTTTTCAATAATTAATTTCCTAATATTATATATATTATGATAGATAAATAGTTTCTTGATCTATGGGAAAAGGAGGATGAATCTGTTGGTATCTATTAAGAAATTTTTACAAGACTTTCGAGGTATGCTTCAGTTATTATCATCCAACATAAAAGTATGTTTGATCAATAATATAGTGGATTAACACCAATTCATTAAAGGGAGTAATCCATAAGAGGCTTCAGTACCAATGAATAGATTCTTCTATGTGCTATCGAGGTGTAAATAGAGGTTATAGTTACCTATCAATATCATGGTTTTTATAAGAAAAGGAAGATTAAGTTCAAATGAAAATCTAAAAACCATAGAAATAAGAAGATAATATTTTCATTATTCTCAATGTGTGGGAATAATACTAGAGGAAATGGCCTTAGGGGTATTTATTATTGTTTTATGTTTGGAAGGGAAGGTTATTGGGAAATTGATTCCTAAAGGGATAGGAAGAAGATATCTAAAGATGTGAATAGAGGGAAAGTTTCATATAATGAACCCCCTGCAATTCAATGGTTTAATAGTATGGAGAATGGGAATTATTCTAACCTGTTACCAAACCTAATGGTTAATAATGATGATCAATTTCAGAAACTTTTTAATCCAAGTGACAAGGGGAAATCTCATCCAATCAATATTTCTAACAACAGGTGTGATAATGAATTAGTGAAAGGTACAATTATCATCCAATCTAGAATTTCTAATTTCATATTGGAATCAATGTCTACCCATTATTTTTTATCTAAGGATTTTATAAGGGTATCAATATGTCACTCAAAAAATTATATGTGGAATTAGTTGTAAAAAAACCCCAATGGTATGATGATTTTATCTCAAGTGTACGATTCCTCTCTGTATGATTTTGGCGGTAATGAGCTTCCTATAAATACTATCATTATTATGCTAGTATAATTTGATGTAATACTATTCATTTATTGGATTAATCTACATAAATACTTAATTAATTATCAAGGAATAAAAGCCAAATTTGATATATCAAACCTACCTATGACAATATATCAATGTGATGATCTGTATGAACTTCTTATGGAGATTATATCCATTGTTTAGTACTAAATTCCCATTCATAAGTGGTTTTTATCTAAAATGGTTGGGAAAAAACTCAACATAAATGATATACCTATTTTTTTAGAATTTTTGGATTTATTTATGAATGAGTTATGGATCCTTCCACCAAAACAAGAAGTTTAGTTCTCAATATAACTCATACCTGGTGCCACACCAATTTCAAAGACTCCATATAAAAGGTATAAGGACTAATCCTTATAATGTTACTTAATCTATAATTTTACATAAGACCACGAATTATTAAATTTTGAGGATATTTTTGGGTTTAGAGTTTTAAAGAATTATGATACCTTACATACATAACATACCACATTCATACACGAGGATACTACTAAAAATAATATCCATTTTTTTTCCAAATATAAAACATTAAATATTAAAATATGATTTCTATGACAACCCTCTATATCATTCATCATGACTCCCTACTTTCTCTTAACCATCCTTATAACATGTGGAAAACATTTCAAAAACATGGGATGAGTATAGAACTCAGTAAGGTATATAAAGAAAGAAATTGTTAGTCAAGTGATAACATAAAACCCATTAAAACCCAAAATCATAAAAACATATATGAATAAAAACACCATGCAGTTTCATTGAGAAATATTTACCATATCACTCTTACATTCACCATTACACATGGAATAACCTCTTGGTCAACTTCTATCTCCAAAGTACCCAATGCATTGTAGAGCTATAATGGGGCTCACCCATCATATCTTGAGCTATAATGGGCCCAATGAAACATATATTGAGATATAATGGCCTCAAACCAACATAAATAATTTCCAAGGAACCAATAATTGGAATAAAGTATCTTGATATTATTTGAAACCACTCATTCCATATATATATAAAACAATCCTTTTAAAATTTATTAAAAATAGGTTTAAAAGGAATTTAAAAGGAAAGTATCTTAAAATATAATTTGAGTGAGAATTATTAGAATAGAGTGGATATGTGTATACACTATAAAAACAAATAGTGAAACATAATATAAACAAATATTCATCACAACAATAATCTTAATACCACATAATGAATGAAGAAGAAGGTTAACCCATTGAATAGAAATTTGGTTAAGAATTCCCTTACCTTGGGTTTGTCTTACTTCAAACTCAATTAAACCTCCTATATAATGGTTAAAGGAGTGTTATTAATATATTACTGAAATATATTCATATTTATAATAACTTATATGATCATTTAATTACATCATCTCACCCTTTAATTGTTATTGTTTTGTTCCTTGTATTGTTTTGGGTGCGTTCTTTACATGATTTCCATGATTGGTTCATTATGGTTACTCTTTTCGATTGGAATTGAAACATAAAAATTGGAAAGTAGTGGTATATAAATATTTCCAGAACTTTAAATTATACCATTTATCATTTTGAATTCTGGAATGAGAATGATTCATAAGTTAAAACAATATTGATATTTGTTTAGGTCATTTAGTGGTCCTTTGATAATAACGACCTCATTTTGTTTTATAAATTAAATCCATGATTAAAAAAGAATTAAAGAACCATGGATGAGATATAATACATATATTATAACCTAGATCAACCATAAAAATTGTTTCATGACCATACTTGAAGGAATTAAAGTTAATTGAAATCACATCGTCCATGAGGTTGGTAATTCGACACATTAGAGACAATATTTTTATTCCTTGAATAAGTGGGAGAGGAGAAGAATAATGATGATGAATTTAAATGAAAATGAGAAAATGAAGAATATACGTTATTTCTAGAGATTCCATGCCTCTTGGATAATAATATGCGAAGATACTATAAAAGAAAAATAATGTAAAAGAAAACACATCAAAATGATAGGAGATTCTTACCCCTTGATCTCTTATCCTTGAGATCCTCCTTAAGGCCTTTGGTTTTGGCCTTTTGATGAGACCAGAAGATCTAGGAAGTGGGTAAGATCCTTGGGAGGCATATTGGGAAGAACTTGGGTAAGGATCATGGCTTGAGAGGTGTGGGAGGAAGAGAGGAATGGGGGTGGTATTTTTTGTGGAGGAGAGGAGGTATTTTTCATTATTTTAATCATTAATATAATATTTTTGCTTAAGAATATGAATAATATTAATTAATGTGATCCCAAATAGAAATATTGGAATTTTAGTTCTAAAAAAGTGGTCTTACATCACATATGATGTCATAAATATTGTATTTAATTGATAATTTTAATATAGAGTATTTTACTATATTTCATTATTCATAAAAAAATCAATAATTTCAAAAAAAATCCAAAAAAATCACCCATACCATTTTTTGATGTGTATAATTAAAAAATGAACTCAAAGTTTTTTAAATAATATTCTCAATATTATTAATTTAATTTTTAAACAAAATCATACATTATTCAAAAATTAACAACTATAATTCTATAACTACTTTTATATAACATTGAAAAATCAACCAAGATGTCATTATCATAAACCCTTAATAAAATAAAATATTAATACTATTTACTATTCATTAGGGTCATATTACTATTCATAAGGGTATGTTACTATTCACTCAAAAAACAAGTTGGTTCTATCAGACTCCAAATAACATACTGAACACAATTATAGATGTTCATTTTTTGAAATTCAAAACACGAGGTAGAAAAATTATTTTTAAAGGCTAGTTATAAATATCTACTTAAAAAAAGGTTCATGCATTTCATTTATTTATTTTCAAACCCTAGGGTGTTACATTAAATCTACCATCTAGAAATTGTGTCCTTGCAATTTTATTTAATCATTAAAAAAATGAGGGTACCTTTACCTCTTAGCATTCTCAAATTCCCATGTTTCATCTTCAACCATGTGGTTTATCCACAAAACCATTACCTGGTGGATTACCTAATTCCGCAATACTTGTTCCCTTCGATCAAGAATCTAAACCGGTTTCTCTTCATAAGAAAAATTCTCTTCCAGCTGAACTGCTACTGGGCTAAAGACATGAAATGAATTTGGAAAATACTTCCTAAACATCAAAACATGAAAAACATTATATACATAAGATAAAATTGGAGGAAAAGCTACTTAGTATGCAACTGGTCCAACTTTCTTTAGGATTTCAAAAGGACCGATGAATCACAGACTTAGATTTAATTTCTTACCAAAATGAAACACACTTTTCCAAGGATATATTTTAAAGAAAATATAGTCACCCACCTCAAAAGAGAAGTCTTTCATTCTGTTATTTGCATTATGTTTCTACCTACTCTAAGCTGTCCTCGTGTGCTACTAGATCATCTTTAATTTCTCATCCACTTCCTATACTAATTCTGATATCATCAACTTTCTTTCCCTAAATTCATCCCAAAAAGATAGAGTTTGACACCACTACCCATACAATGCCTCAAAAGGTGCCATCTTTATACTTGAATGAAAACTGTAATTATAAAAAAACTCAACTAAAGAAAGATGTTGACCCAAACTTTCCTAGTAGTCCATTGAAAGAGCTCGAAGCATATCCTTCAAATTTTGAATCATTTGTTCTGACTGCCCATCAGATTGAGGATGAAAAGTTGTACTAAAATGTTATTCTGTGCCCAATGACTTCTGAAGGATCTTCCAAAAATTAGAAGTGAACTTGAGATCCCTATTAGATACAATAGAAAGAGGAAACCCATGTAACCTAACAATCTATTTGAGGTACAGTCGAGAAATATTATCCAACAAAATTTTATCTCAAATAGAAAGAATTTTTTTAGATTTTTTCAGATGATCAACAATCACCCATATCTCATTGTTACCTCAATAATTAATAGGTAGTCCCACCATGATGTCCATGGGTATATTCTCACATTTCCACTCTGGCGCTGGAAAAAGGCTTAAGCATCCCTGTCGGTAACTACCACTCTACATTAAACCTATTGACATGTCAAAAAATTTACAGTAAATTATGCAATATCCCTTTTAATTCCATCACACCAGTAATACTCTTGAATGTCTTTGTACATCATAGTACTTCCAAGATAAACTAAAAATAGAGAACTATAGGTTTTGCACGACAAATCCTTCTTTAACTGGGAATCACAAGGCCCATGCAACCCTTTTCCAAATCATAAAGCACAATCTTTACCAAGGTTAAATTCTGGAAACATACCCATTTTAAACAATTATACCATTGTTCTGTAGCTCATGGTCTTCCTTCTATGCTTTCTTAATTTTATCTTATAACGATGACTGTACTAAAAACTAAAACAAAAGATATTTATTCCCTACACTGAAAACATATGACAAAAAATTCATCAAATCATTAATCAATGGATCATATTCCAAACATGACATGGATAATGATACATGATGTTTTTGAATCAAGGAATCTTCCTCAATATCTTCTTTTCTTTGATGCTAATTGATTGTGCAATCATAATCCCTTATCAGTTGAATACATCTTCTCTGACTCGTTCTAAATTCTTTCTAAGTGAATATATACTTCAAAATTTTATGGTTAGTAAATATTTGACATTTGGATCCGTATAAATGATGCCTCCAAATTCTCAAAGAAAAAACCTCTTCCGCCAATTTCAAATCATTTGTGGGATGATCTATCTCATGAGGTTTTAGTTTTCTTGAAGAATAAGAAATTACTGGATCATTATGCATCATAACACAACCATGTCCCTTCAATGAAGAATCACTATAGATGACAAACTCACCATTTCAAGAAGACAAGGCCAAAACTAGAGCATTAACCTATTGCTTCTTCAGTTCCTGAAAAGATACATCACATTCTTCTGTCAAAACAAATTTAACCCCTTCTCATGTTAACATAGTTAGTGGGATAAATAACTGTGAAAATTGTTAACAATATTTCTGTAATAACATGCTAATTCAAGAAAACTACAAATATCTATATCATTTTTAGTTGTTCCCCATTCATCAACCACTTTTTTTGCAGGATCAACTATTATTCTATCCTTATTTACAATTTTCCTACGAAAATAAATCTTTTGCAACCAAAAATCAAACATACTGAATTTTCCATACAGTTTATTTTCTGTTAATGTTTGAAAAATAAACCTTAGATGTTTTTCATGCTTCTCTTTACATATATGATATACCAGAATTTCATTAATAAACATAACCAAAAACATATCCAAGAACTCATGAAATATTCTATTCCTAAGATCCATGAATACAGCAGGTGCATTAGTTAACCCAAAAGGCATAACTAAAAAATCATAATGACCATATCTAGTATGAAATACAGTCTTCGTAATGTCTTCATCCTTTACATTAAACTAGTGGTACCCCGAACTCATGTCATCTTTTAAATAATACTACACTCTCTAGAGAAGATCAAAAAAATCATCAATATGAGGCAAATGATACTTTTTTTTAACATTAATGATTATCAAGGCTCTATAATCAATGAAAAGTCTCATTTAACCATCTTTTTTCTTAACATACATGACAGGATCACCCTATGGTGAATTGATAGGTCATATGAAGCCTTGATCTAAAAATTCATGTAACCACATTTTTAATTCTCGAAGATCCATTTGGGACATTTGATAAGGATGTTTCTAAATTGTCTTAGAATCAAGAACTAAGTCAATAGGAAACTTAATCTATCAATTAGGAATAATACTAGGAAAATCATTTGGAAAAACATCTGAGTTTTCATTTAGCACTGGTACATCATTAATTTGAATAGTTCCCCAATATTCAAAAATATGAGAAAGATAACTTTCATTTCCATCCATTACCAGTTTCATAGATTCTTGATATGTTATTAATGGTGTGGGTTCATTATTTTAAACAAACCCAAATTATTTCTAAAAAAACTTCTTTTTTTTCTACAATATATCTTAGCATGATAAAAAGAAATCCATTCCATACCCAGAATAACATCAAACAGTACTAGAGGAAAAAAGTGGTTTGTAGGTAAACTACTTCCAAAAAAAAGGATAGATAAATTCATATAATTTTTCTCCACAATATATCCTCCATGTGTTTTTACCATGAGATCTAGTTTCATTTCATGTGGTTGAATTCCCAATATTTCTGAAAATCTCTCCGAAATTAAGGATTGTGTAGACCCTGAATCAAACAACCCATTTGGAAAATCTGTAAAAACAAGAAATGTACATGATACCTTCTCATTTTATTGCAAAACATCTTCTAAAGTAGTTGAAAATGATTTTACCAAGCCATTATGCTTCGAATATTGTTGATTCCCTGCTTGAGTAACTTAATTCAGACAAACATTAGAAAAATGGCCCAATTATTTATAGTTAAAATGTCTTACCATCAGCTTCTCATTAATTTTTAGAGAATTTTCATTGAACTCACGATACATGTATCCAAACATTCCACATCAGTATCATTTCCCAAAATTTACAAGACATTCACTAGTATCCCTTTTACCACACTTTTCACAAGAAGGGAAATTCATTTTCTTACCTCCATACATCTTACACGAGTTCTTCCCCATTTATTTCCCACCTGACCACTTCTTATTCTTATCATCATGAGGTATATATGTGTCAAAAAAATCCATATCAACATTTTTAGCACAAAAAACAAGCTTCTCATAGCTTTTAAACTCTTTTGAATCCAAATATCTTCGCAAAAATAGTTTCAACCCATAGTAAAATCCATTACATTTACGTTCTAAATCCTGAGTAAAATCTGGTACATACCTAGAAAATCTTGAAAAATTGGATTCATATGTTGTGATATAATCATCATATTTCTCATTCAGTTCCATGAATTGTTTCTCCATTCTGAGTTGAATAGTTTTAGGAATTTATTTTTCAAGAAAATGACTTAAAATCATCCCATTCTAGACAGTCAAGATCATCTCCGTATCTCATATTCTTAACTAGAGACCACCATTGATCGGATTCACCTTCCAAATGATAAATAGATAATATTAACTTTTTAAGTTCTAAACATCCCATGACATCAAATATCTTTTCAAGTCCCTTAATCCATCCTTTAGCTCATATTGGGTCAGGAAGATCCATTGAAAGTTGGAGGGTTGTCTCATAAAATGTTCCACTATTGTCATGTTCTATTGTGGTACCTATGGTCGTACCTTTCATGGATTCCACCCCCATTTATTTCCTACATTAGCTGAGCTATTACTATCAAAAACTATTCGGTTCCAATTCCCACCATTTCAGGCTACAGATTAAGACATAAATCAGCCTCTTGGTGCCTTTCTACTTCAACTTCCCTATTTATTCTGTGGAAAACCATTTTTTTACAAACATATCTTAGGTTAAGTGACATACTAATCCTTAAATTCTATAACATTTCAAATTACCATAGAGTAAAAATCATTTATGATATTCTTTTAATATCATCCAAACCCCTAAAGTTATCTAAACCATCCTCTGATACCAACTATAAGGACCTGGCCTTATAAACTTACTTAATCATGGATTTTACGTAAGACCATACATTATTACACCTCGAGGATCTTTTCAGGTTTAGAGTTTTAGAGAATTAGGATACCTTACATACATAACATACCACATTCATACAAGAGGATACTACTAAAAACAGTCTCCAATTTTTTCAAAATTTAAAACATTAAAGCTTAAAACATGATTTTTTTAACAAAACTCTATATAATTCATCATGAATCCCTTCTTTCTATTATCCATACTTATATCTTATGAATTTTTTTAAAAAACTTGGTATTATTCTAAAACTAAGTAAGGGATATAGAGAAAGAAATCTCTTGTCAAGTGATAACATAAAAAACATTAAAACCCACAATCATAAAAAAATTATGCATAGAAACACCTTGTAGTTTCCTTGGTACATATTTACCATATCACTCTTTCTTTCACCCTTACACATGGAATAATCTCTTGGTCAACTTCTATCTCCAAAGTACCCAATTCATTGGAGAGCTATAATGGGGCTCACCCATTGTATATTGAGATATAATGGGCTCCACCCAGCATATCTTGAGCTATAATGGTCTCAACCCAAAATAAATAGTGTCCAAGGAACATATAATATTAAAAAAAGTATCTTTAAATCATGAGAAACCACTCATTCTATATACACATATAAAGAGCATTGCTTTTGAAATTTATTAAAGAGGGTTTTAAAAGGACTTTAAAATGAATGTCTCTTAAAATATAATTCGAGTGAGAATTAATATAATATAATGGTTTTTTGTATACAATATAAATATACATAGTGAAACATAATATAACCAAATATTCATCACACCAAAAATCATAATACCACACTATGAATAAAGAAGAATGTTGACCCAAAGAATGGAAATTGGGTTACAAATTCCCTTACCTCGAGTTTGTCTTACATAAAACTCATTTAAACCTTCTGTATAATGGTTAAAAGAGTATTATTAATATCTTATAAAAACATATTAATCTTTATAATACATTATATGATCATTTCATTACATCAACATTCCCTTTAATTTTTTGTATTTTTTTCCTTTCATTTTGTTGGGTGTGTTCTTTAGATGATTTCCATGATCAGTTCATTATGGATATTCTTATCGATTGGAAGAGAAACTTCAGAATTGGAAAGGAGTGGTATTCAGTTATTTCTAGAACCATAAATTATACCATTTATCATTTTGAATTCTGAAATTAAGACGATTCATAAGTTAATATATTATAGATATTTGTTTAGTTCATTTAGTGGTTCTTTGATAAAAACAACATAATTTTGTTTTATAAATTAAAACTAGATATACACAAGAATTTTGGAACCATGTAAGAGACATAATACATATAATATAACCTAGTTCACACATAATTTTTTTTTCATGACCATACTTTAAAGAATTAAAGAGAATTGAAATCACATCATCCATGATGTCGGTAATTCGACACATCACAGACAATGTTTTTATTCCTTGAATAAGCGGGAGAGGAGAAGAAGAATGATGATGAATTTTCCATGAACATGTGAAAATCCAGAATATACAATATTTATGGATATTTCATTCCTCTTTTATAATAGGAGGGAAAGAGACTTCAAAATAAAATAAAATAAAGGAAAATACATGAAAATGAAAGGAGATTATTACCCCTTGACCTCTTTTCATTGAGATCCTCTTTAAGGCCTTTGGTTTTGGCCTATTGATGAGACCATTAGCTCTAGGATGTGGGTAAGAGCCTTGGGAGGCATATTTGGTAGAACTTAGGTACGGATCATGGCTTAAGAGGTGTGGGTGGAAGAGGGTAATGAGGGTGGTATGTATAGTGGAAGAGAGCAGGTATTTTTTTATTATTTTAATCTTTATTATAATATTTTCCTCAAGACATTGAATAATATTTATTCATGTGACCCAAAATAGTAATAATGTAATGGGAGTTCGAACCAAGTTGTCTTACATCACTTATGATGTCATAAATAATTTATTTAACTAATAATTTGAATATACAGTATTTTGTCATATTTCACTATTCATAAAAAATTCATGAATTTAAAAAAATCCCAAAAATTCGCCCCTAACATTTTTTATGCGTAGAATTAAAAAATGAACTCCTTTTTTTGAAACTAAATTTCTAAATTTTATTAATTTAATTTTTAAATAAAATGATACTTTATTAGAAAGTTAACAACTTTAATTCTATAACTGCTTTTATATCACATTGAAAAATTAACCAAGATGTCATTATCTTAAGGACATAAGAAAATAAAATATTAATACAATTTACTAATCATTAGGGTCATATTACTATTCATATTACAATTCATAAGGATATGTTAATATTCACCAAAAAAACAAGTTGGTTCTATCAGACTTTAAATAACTTATTGAACACAATTTTAGATGACCGTTTTTCGAAATTCAAAACATAGAAGAAGAAAAATTATGTTTAAAGGATATTTATAAATATCTACTTAAAAAAATTTTCATTCATTTAATTTTTTTAAAACCATTTGGTGTTATCAAAGGTACCAATTGATTTATATAAAGTAAAGAAGAAACTCTAGTAGAACCATGATAAAGGATTCATTCATTCAAGTATGTCACCTTAGGGTGCACGTATTATTTTTATTAAACAAAAAGTATGTATTTATGAAACACTAAATTTATTATCAAGATATTAAAAATATCACAATTAAGAAAAAATATCTTATTCCCTATATAGATGAATTTCTTGATCAACAATATGGAGATCAATAATCTTACAAGATTGACCTTCATTCTAGATATCATCAATTGAGTGTCAATAAGTTGGATATATCCAAGACAACATTCCATACATGGTATGGGAACTATGAATATATAGTTATACCATTTGATCTTACTAATTCTCCTGTTATATTCATGGATTTAAGGAAGAGTGTCCTTAGAGATTACCTTGATTGGTTTGTGTGAATATTTATATATTATATTATTATCAATTCAAAGAGTAAGGAAAATAATGAAGATTACATGAGAATTGTAATAAAAACCCTAATAAAGGAGAAAATATATAGAAAATATACAAAGTGTAATTTTTAGTTGAAAAATGATTTATTTTTGGGTCACATATTCTCAAGAGTGGGAATAAAAATAGATCCATCAAAGACCGAGGCTACTGAATGTTGGCCCATACCAACCAAGGGTATTGAGATCCATAATATTGTTGGTTTAGTTGGATATTATTAATGGTTTGTTGTGAATTTCTCAGGACAATATATTCCTCTGAAAAATTTAACTTGGAAGGGATCTACGTTTCTATGGACATCGAAATATAATGAAAATTTCAAGGAACTGAAGAGAATATTAGTTAGCACGCCTATGTTTACATTACCTTATAGTGGATAAGGGTTTATAACTTATAGTGATAAAACCAATGAGGGGTTGGTATGTGTTATTATGAATAATGACATGGTTATTGATTATAAGTCATGCCAATTAAAAGTTCATGTGAAAAATTACGCAAATCATTATTTTCAGTTGGCTATGGTAAAATTTTCATTAAAGATATGGTGGAATTATTTAAATGGGAAAAAATGTGATATATATACTGATAAAAATAAATTAAAGTATATATTCACTCAAAATGAGTTGAATATGTGGAAAATAAGACAATAAAATATGATTAATTATTATGAATTCTCAATATATTACCACCCTAGGAAAGAAAACAATGTGGTATATGCTTTGAGTCGAAAGGATCATGCTAGCTTACCCATGATGAGAATCACAAAATATCCAAAAATTATGGATCTGGAAGTCCTAAATAAAGTGAATAATTTTATCTTTCTCAATGAAATGTTTAACCATTTATCAACGTGGATATTAAGGTGGTACATAAGGTAGATGTAGAGCTGAAAAAAGGTTTAAAAGTTTCCGGATTTTAACCTTGATCATGATATAATAATAATTTTCAAGTAACATGTTTGATTTCCTACCATAATAGAATCAAAAAACGATTTATTAGATGAATCTCATAAATCAACATTCTTTATTCCTCCTGAATGTATGATGATGTTTAATGATTTGAAAGAATACTTTTAGTGGGATGACATGAAGAGAGATATCATAGTGTTTGTACCTCAGTGCTTTATATGTCACCAAGTTAAGGATAAAAGATAAAATTATAAGGGTATTTTTCATCCATTACCAATAGAAAAATGGAAATGGGAGAACTTCACTATGTATTATTTCAATAAAATATCCAAAACATCTGAAGGGAATAATTTTACATGTATTGTATTCAATCTCCTAACTAAGTAAGCACACTTCATCACTATCAGAGAAGACATATCTGTAGATAAACATTACATGATATACATTAAAGAACTAGTAAGATTTAATGGATTACCACATTCTAATTTATTTTATTGGGATCTAAAGATTACCTCAACGTTCTGGGGAATTCTCGAACACAGTCATGATGTAGAATTGAGTTTTATCAATACGTATCACCCTTAAATAGATGGTGAGTATGAAAGAAAAATTAAAACCATAAAGGACATGTTGAGATATTAATATTTTGATTTCGAAGGTGATTGATATGAACACCTTCCTCTTGTTGAGTTTTCTTATAGAACTATGATTTAATCAATAATTCTGATGAATCCTTATAAAGAAATCTAAGGAAAGAAATGTAGAGATCTAAAGTGCTGGAATGAAGTTGGATAGAGAAATATATTATGACCCAAGATAGCTGAAGAAATGGTAGAGAAGGTTAAATACATAAAAAATATATCATGACATTTCAGTGTTTTCAAAAAAGTTATACTGACAATCACCGGTGTGATCTTGAATTTGAAGTTGATGATAAGGTGTTTCAAATAATTTCATTAAAAAAATAAGGAAATGAGATTCAGGAAGTAAGGGAAACTAAGACCTAGTTTGATCGAACCCTTTGAAATTATTTATCATATCAGTAGGGTAACCTATTTCTTGGAACATCCAATGAACCTCTATGAACACCATGGCATATTCCATATATCTCTCTTAAGGAAGTACATACCTAACCCATCATAAGTATTGAACACAGAGGTCATACCATTGGAGCAAGTTTTTTCTTATGAGGAACAACAGGTGGAGATTCTGATCATATATAGAATGTTATTTGAATAAATAAAACTCACCCAATCAATTTTTGATGGAAAGACCACCATATTGAGGAATCTACATGGTATATTGAGGATATGATGAGGCATAAATATCCTTATTTTTTGTGTCAGAGTGTTGAATTTCGAAGTAGAAATTCATTTTAATGGGTTTATAATGCAACATGCCAAGTTTAAATAATTATTATTATTTTGAATAAATTAAATTCATTTTATATATTATTTTATATTGAAACCCATTTTAAGTTTGTTCTATACTCAAATATTTCTTATCTTGCATTACATGAAACACTATGTTTTAACCAAAACATGATATATTACTAATATATTTCTTTATAAATAACAATTATAAAGTAGCTGTCAAACATAGTGATATGAATATTAATAACTAATTTTTAATTATTTTGTATTTTTCTGTGTAAATAAAACATATTTATAAAATAATAAATCATTTTTATTAAAGTCATTATATGTTTTGAAAATGTTATTTTTTTTAAAAACATCATCTTATGACTTTTTGCGAACTATAATAAAAATTTATTTTTTTAAACATTTTGAAATTAAATTTGATAAAATAAAATTAATCTTTGAATTAATAATTCAAAATAATCTTTAGGAAACTTCTTTATATTTTTCTAAAAAGATTCATTTTTTGATGAATCGTAAAAAATTATTGAATTTTAATTGCAAACTGTATTTTAGTTTAATTTATTTATAGAGTTTAATTATATGTTAAATTGGTTTTAAATTATAATTAATTCAATTAAAAATCCATTAAACGAATTTATGTCATTGGAATAAATTTCATACTTAATTTGGATATAAGAACTTTGTAAACTTTTGAGCATTTACACATTTAAAATCCCCATTCTTGTCTTGTCTGCAAGATTAATTTTAAATTAAAATTTTCCACATATCTGAATGAAAATTTAAAAAATGGAATAAAATTATGGAATTAAAATAAATTATATTTTTTAATAAATCCAACATAATTTTTCACCCAAATTAATAGCGACTATAGTAAAAATTATTTACCGAATTTAAGAGAAAAATGAGTTTTCTAGAGGGTTAAACTATTAAAGAAAGGTAAAATATCGTATTCACTTCTATAAAAAATATTGTCTATAAATATTTTGACCATTAAACCTATAAGATTCTCAAATGGTATATATTTTTTCCTTTTTTCATATGAAAATATGGGAGCATGCAATTATTTTCAAAATATACCAAGTGTTTCTTCTCCCCCAATTATAAAAGGACACCACTCTCCTCCCTTCTTCAGACCATTAGACATCTTGTTTTCATCCATTCCTAGACAAAATAACTTCCCAAATTACCTCCCCTAATTTTGGATTCCTTATTTTTTAAATAAATCCATATTAGGAAGGATTTTAGGGAAATCCTAAGGATGATACCCAAATAAGAGGTAACATTCATAAATGACCATGTTTGTTTTATTTCTTCATAAACCCACTTTAATTTTTTTATATCATTATTAATAATAAACATAGTATCTTATATATACTGTGATGTTTTTATGTTATGGTAATTACCTACACATTTCTACACCTCTATCAAATTAGTTATGAAATCATCATTCATGTGTACGATGAACTATTTCCTAATAAACCGAAGTTGTTTTTTCCATTACCACCTCTCAAGGATAATCATAATGATGTATTTATTTTTATGTATTATATATATTATATTTATGATTTTATTATTATTATATAATTATTATATCACATATACCTTCATACTACCGATTTTGTTGGAATATAATAATGTCATTCATGTGTATAGCAGACTACCACCTCATAAAGTGATGTGATTTGTTCACGCATTATATAGAATATATTAAGGGATGGTTTAATAAATATTTTTGATATATATGAAAAATAATTACTCTATATTGGTAATATATATAATTTAATTTTCACTCCTTTAACCTAATAAGAAAATGAAAAAAAAACAACGTTCATGCATACATACGACTTACTATCTCCATGAACGGTGTATTTCATTTCCAATCAATAAATTTCATGGATTACTATAAATACATAACAAAAAACATGAAAAAAAATATGATATTGATATACTGAATATATATGATATTTTTATGGTGTTTATAATTATGGTGATTTTATAATAATAATAAAATAAATAGGACCAAAAATATAACAAATCAAAACATATATGAAAACAAAGCGGTTATTACCCAAAACATAAATTAAAAATGATATTTTAATAAATGAGTAATTAAAGGTCATAATAAAATAATATATGGTATGATATATACTAATATTGATCTTTAGTAGATTTATAATAAGATTATATTTATTATATAGGAGTTTTGATTGAATACAATGGAAGTCAGGACATAAGGTAAGGGATTTTCACCTCACTTTTATTTTAGGTGGGACAAATGCCATCTCCACCACACGTTACTTTTATGTGGTGTATATACTTAAAAAAATTATTTTTTAATAAATATACTTGTAATTATTGGTAATTTAAATATCCCTTTTAGTATCTCTGTTTCAGGGGGTTTACTGTTCACAAGTTACCAAATTGGTTAATGATTTTTGTTCAGTTTATCTTCTTTGTGACGTATGTTATGTTATGAACCAATATTCATTCCAAATATGTATATAAATATCCTTTGATAGTTAATATCATGAATTTATTCATACTCATGATATTTATAGTTACATTTTATGTTATTCCTTTATGGGGATTATGATTCAATGTTACCAAAGTGGTAAAGATTTAATATTACAATCTCTTCATTTATCGATATTGTTTATGACTATGTTTCTCATGATAAAATATTATGATCCATGTAACAGGAATTTTCATGAATTTTCTTTTCAAATGGTTATTCACAATATCTTCATGTAATTGAACCATTTTCCACTAATTCATACATAAAATAATTAAGAAATTTTTTTTAAGAAAATATAACTTTATTTCTATATTCAATCAAAAATTTGTATTCTTCCAATTTTTTTTTCTTCTAAAAATAGATATCAAAATTTTTTATTACTCACTTATGATTTTTTTAAAATAAATTTTGTCCCATTTTTTTCTTTTTACAGTTTTTTTGAAAGTAATCTTCATGTCTTATTCTAACTAGTTCATGTTTTCCTTTTACCGAAAATGTGAAAAAAAATTGTTTTTAACATTTACAGCATTCACAATATTTTCTAGAGTAATGACCATAAATTATTTCAATATTCAATAAAATTATAAAATTTATTTTCAATGAAAATTTTGTCCTTAATATCTGGGAAATTTATATATTTTAATTAAATGAATTAAAAGGAAATGATTTTGAAAATGTTTTATGTTTTTAAAAATTCTTTTCAATGTGGAAAGTATATTTTCCACATGAAATTTTTCAAATGATTGATCAAAATAATTTTATATATAGTATTTAATATTTTGATATTACTTATGCCTTATTGTGGAAAGGATCCGAGGATATCATTATTATTCTTTATCTGAATGGTTTATATTTAGGATGACAGGTTGTTTAAGAAACCAGTTTCCCTTCCATAGGTTATAGCATGATGAAATGATTATGAAACCAACTTATTTTCAAAGTTAATTATATAATAAAATGATTATGTACCCTATATATTTTCTATAGGTTATGATAGGATTAAAATTTTAAGATACCCATTTCATTTCATGTGTTATGATTTGATGAATTTTTACGATATTATAGAACACATAAATATGGTTTTAATTATGTGATGGTTGGAACCTATATCTCACTCCAATTCATTGAGTAAGGAATTATATATCATGATATAGAAAGGTTTAGAATGGTAAGTGAACCTGATTCAGTAAAATGGTGCTAGAATGAGGAGTGGGCCCGATTCTGTAAGACAAGGTTGGAATGGGGAGTGTGCCCAATTCAGTAAAAGAATTTTTCTGCTTTTTTTGGTCTTGAGATTAATCCTTGACTCATATGGAAATGATTTTATATGTTTGTTTTTATGAAAAAAAATCAATGTCTTGTTCCAATCTAATGCTCTCATATCTCATGTTATTTTATTCCCATATAATTAATGTTCTACGAACAACAAATATTTATGTCATGACTTGAGATTGTGATATTTGATAGGTATGGTATGGTTCTAATATGTTATTCTCATGTTATCATACCTTAATTTTCATTTAATTCTTCGTATCTCCCTTGTTTACCCATACTGAGAATCTAAGCTCACCCTTTTTTATGTTCAATTTCCCTAGGTTATAGAGATATGTTTTTTGTATCACATATATAAGAATGGTTCTTATTAAATAATTAGTTTGAGATGATGTTTCTCACTTAAAGATTAGTTTTTATGTTTCCAATTTTCCAAAGGAACTAAACTATTATGGTTAATAGGCATGTGTTTGTGTAATGTAATGAATATTCATAAAAAATGAAGTAATATTTATGTATGTTAAACCTGATTCATTTTATTATAACATTACTCATGAAATTTGATTAATTACATGAGATTAATTTGGAATAATCAATATGGAAAGGTAAATAAATGAAACTAATGCAATTTGATTAATAACATGAGAATAATTTGAAAGGAATAAATTATGATCAAATAATTCCATATAAATATTCACATGATCTAGAAACATAACCATGGATATTCTAAATAATTGAATAATCATAGGGAATACCAACAAATAAATTCATAAGGATGTAATTTATAATGATTGAAATATAAAACATATCTATAATTCATTGTTCCTTGACATATAATTCCATTAATCCCGCAGGCCAAGAAATATATATAAATGGGTAAGTCATCCTCCAAAACCAACCAAATTAGTCACATGAGACATAGATATGCATCAAGGGGGTATACCAGGCATTTCCCATCATTTACTTAGTCTAATGCATTCTTAATATGAAATTAATGAATCAAATCCAGATAAATATCTGTATTGAAAAACTAACATACAACATTTAAATAATTACCCTGATAAATAATTTAATCATAAACCATTGAGAGAAAAATGGTGAGTGGTAATTAAATTGTACATCCCCAATCAAGTTGACCATCAACCATCCAGAGATGTAATAAAGATGGTATCAATACAATATATTATCAGTAGATCTTAATTAGAAAAAGTGTTTATATCATTTATGGATAGAAATACAATGAAAATATCCTTAAATTTATTTTGATTAAAATAACAATTCCATTTTAAAAATTAAATTTTAATACAAAAAAAATCGAAAAAATTAAAAATACATTTAATTTAAAATAACCCTGTAAAAATTTTAAAACGAGAATTAAAAATTTTATTGACCATGATGGTGGAAAATTATATTCTTGTTGTACACATTAAAACAAATATTCTTTTCTAATTTTAGGTAAAATATAAATGGGAATTATTTTTAAAATTATATGAATATTCCCTTCAAAGAATTTGTTAAAAAATAAAAATGCATCAAAATTTCTTTAATAAATTATTTTCAAAATCTTAAAAAAAAAATTTGAATGATTTTTAGGAAACATGGGTTATCATGAAAATGGATTTCCGACTTAAGAGAGAAATTAAGTATGATTTTATTATAAATAGTTTTTAAATCATTTTAAGAATAAATGAATGAAAAATGGTATTATTACATGAAAAGTTCATGAATAACCAGTGGCGAAGCGAATATATTTACTTTAAGATATACATATCAGATAACACTCCTGCAGGAGACGTAAACAGAAATAATCTTAAATAATGATGAGAAAGTGAAATAACCTCTTACCACTTTGGTATATTCTAGATCATAATCCCCATAAAAGAAATGGCATTAAATGAAATGTTAAATACCATGAGGATACATATATTAATGATATAAAAAATCAAAGGGGAAGTATATACACCAGAAAAGTAAATAAGTGGTGAATATGATACATGTCTCATTGAAGTAAAATTGATATGAGAAAACACTTACCATGATTTAGATTTGTAATACACATTATTTATCTTCTAAAATAATAAAATTATGTTAATTAATTAATTATTAAAAATATTTTTCATGTTTATTATCAATTTTATTTAAATTATTACCATTTAATATAATATTACATAATAAATTATGTTTACATCAGATGTTTCGATGATATTTTGATTATGTGTTGAAAATGATTTTGTTAGGTTGAATATGGTCAAATTGGTCATTATTTAAACACTTAAAGATTAATAATCTTAACATAATTATCATATTAATAAATCAATTTTACTTTTAAAACTAATTTGAAAATATGGTTATGAAAAAAGAACGTTATCATTTTTCAGGGTAGGTAAGAAAATGATATATTATCATTTATGAATGATAATTTGGTCATGAATATATTGACTATTTCATTTATATAACATAAATTCATTAAAATAATCTTTATTACCTTCCATTTAAAGTATTATTGAAAATTTAATCACATCTCTTCATGAGGAGTGGTCCACAGTACACATGGGCGATGTTATCGTATCCCCTATAGAATGGAATATAAAATGGAGTATATATTATAAAATGAATCCAAAGGTATAATTATGATATAAATATAATATATATATATATATAATTTAAATCCCTCACCATACCAAACTGTAAGAGGTGTTGATGGAAAATGTTTCACATTAGTTCACGTGGGGGTAGTCTGCCATACACACGAGCGGTGCTATTATTTCACATTTGAAGGATGAGGTGAAGGATATAGGTCATGAACATAAAATAATAAAAAAATAATTATATGTTAGATACTAGTTTTATTTTATAATAATAACTGAAAAATATTTTAACGAGGTGAAATAAGATATATAAAAAAATGTGTTGTTATGAATTTTACCACTTCTCAGACCACCTCTTTATGGGTTATACATCAAGTATTCATAAAATAGATTTATTACCAAACAAAGGCTAATATTATTTGGTGATTTAATCTAATAATTGATTTGTATTGTTATTTTCTAAATCAAAATGTCTTGATGTTGTGAATAATAGTGGAGCGGGGTTATATTTTATTAGTGAGGTGAGTGGCACAATTAAAAATTTTGGGAAGAAAAATGTGTACCCATATTTTTTACTTGAAAAAAAGTTAGAAAAATGGATTATTATTGATAATTAAACATTATAATGGGGAAATATTTTAATAAATATATTTTATTCTTATTTTTAGTTCATTTTAACACTTATGTTTTTTTAACCCCATGAAATATTAGTTTTTACCTTATCTATGGTAAATAATATTTTTAGTTTAACTATTTATTACAGTAAGAAATTAAGATATATTATCAGATAATAAAAATTATTCCGATTCAAAATATTAAATCTATTTTTCCAATTTTTTTTGATATAATAATCAAATTTTAATTTAAAATTAATCTTGTAGATGTAAACAGAAATATGGTTTCCAAAATTTTTTTTTAAAAGTTTGCAAAGTGTTTATATAAAAATTTAACATGAAAATGATTCCAATGACAAAATTTTTATTAATATATATATAATTAAACTAATTTTAATTTAAAAAAAAATTAATTAATGTTTATAAATGATTTAAATAAAAATTTTGTTTTCAATTAAAACTTTTTATTTTCGCGATTCATAATAAATGAATATTTTCAGAAAGATATAAAAAATTCACCCTAAGATAACCTTGAAATTTTCATTTCAAAATTTAATTGCATTTTTTTAAATAAATTTTCTAAATTTAGGAAAAAATAATTATAAATTATGTGTGAAAAAAATGGCTAAAGCACCTTTTAGAATAATAAACTTCTCCAGAAAACATTTCTTTTTATTTCAATGGTTCAAATTCAATCTACAAAAAATAGATATCCATATTATATATTTTATACATTTCAAAACCATATAATTTTTATAATTTATTTATTTCTATTAATAATCTCTAATTTTACAACTATGTAATAATAGAAATGTTTAAATAATAATATATTATCTGAGTATTGTGTTTCATTCAAACTGGGTTTTTCATGCATTGCAAGCTATAGAATAGATTTAATTTATTTAAAAATAAATATATTATAAATTATTAGGATGCTATATTCATTTATAATATTGGTTTTGTGTGTCATATACATTATCAAATACAATGTTCCTATTTTAAAATATTAGGGTGTTACATTTTACCCCCTTAATTAAATTATATCCACACTATCTAGTCTCAATTTCAGTAATAAAGGGGTTGGAATTTAAAAATTACATTGTTGGAAACCCAAATCATAAAATGGTAAATAAAGAAATACTATTGATTAAATAGAAATTGATGTATGAAGGTAATCTAGAAGAACACATACTCGGTTTTTCAATATGTGAATATAGATGGGTAGTGATTATTTAGTGATCGATGAAAAGAATAATGCCCAAAAAGTAAAGGAGAGTGACAGAGATCATGGATCACAAGAATTTGAATAATCTTTTGAAAATCAACAACCACAAAAAAATAAACCATGTAAGTCTTAAAAAGTTCCTTGATATAATCAAAAATGATGGTTATCAGATAAAATTTTATTTCAACATCTTTTTTATTAAATTGATATATTTACAAGAGAATATATATTTACATGATTTAATTCCATTTCATAAGAACAATCTCATCCTTTGGTTGCGACTTGATAATTTCCACATCATCTCTTACTATAAGAAATAAAGATGAATTTTTTATACCTGAAGCCGTTAAAAATCATAAGGGCCATAATAGAATGATAAGTCATACCATTGATCTCTAGTTAACATTATAAAAAATTATTATAAAAGGTTATCCAGTATTCATAAATATTCATATGGTGAAGTAATATATTAATCTATAAAACCACATAAAAAGTTCAGTAAAAACCATATCATAAATGCTAAACCTAATGACCCTTCCAAAATATTTATATTCAAAGATTTAAAAATATGGTCACTAAATTTCAAAAATGAAATTATCATTAATCATCCAAACAACATGAAGTAACTCTTAATCATCATATACCAAACATTTCAATACCTTGGTCATGTATTTTCTCGAGACATGCAAATAACCTAAATTACCATAAAAAACTATTGAAATCATTCATTCTTTTTTATTCTTTAAATTAAACATAGATTATTGGATATATTAATTTAATGAAAAAAATATGTTAACTCCATCAATGATAGCATGAACCACTTATCAACAAATCATTAATCAGTTCTAAGGTTATTTGTACTATCTAATGTACTTTATCAATATCAAACATATCTTTATCCTAAAATCATTATCTCAACTTCAAAAACATATTAAGGGTAATATTTCCATTGATCATGAGTTTTCCAAGAAGTTTAAATTGCCACTGAATCATTTTTCTTGGTCATTGGTACCATAAAACACAAGATTTAAAATCCTTAATGAAAAAAGTACTTATTAAAATCATTATACATTTCATAAGTCCTCTAATCAGAATATTATCAATAAAATACTGAAATGAAATAATTATTGAATTGAAACACAAGAACATTAATAATTCCACTTCATTAGTGGTAATAAAATAAGATTTACCATGATACAAAAGCTAATTTTGGGGTATATTCAGCTGATAATTAGGGAATCCATTTTCATAGTTCCCCATATCCTTACAGTTGAGGCATTGAACATTGGAAACCTTTTCTATTCCAATTAAATCATGATCATGGTGTCCTTTCTCTCTACATTTATATCAAACTCCCATTCCCTTTAATCATGTACTAAGAGTTTTATTTGCACAATTATCACATGTGGGAAAATTCCATCTTTCCCTTTGTCCCTTTATCCATATTTTTATCTTATATCCTCTTCATATCATGATTCCATTCAAAGCCTTAATACTTAGATAAATCCTTATATGTCTTGTTAACACATGATACTATGTCCGCATATTATGAAACGTTTTAGGAGACTCATTCTCTTTGAAATATTAGCTAAGTTCCATAAGAAAAATGATCGTTCTTACTCTTTAGATTATATGCATTTATCTGTTTCCCATTCCTTCTACATGGATCCATTTTTATAGGATGGAATTCAATAGATTAGATCATATCATTATGAAACATAATGTATAATCCCAAAACTAGTGAAATAATTAACATAAATTGAAAAATTCATATATAGCTAATATCATAATCATAAACATAGTTTATTTGGGGATATATTTCTTTAAAATAAATCATAATAGTTGGTAATGAAAATATTAATTATCCTAAGAATATATCCAGAGAGTGTAAAACTAGGTGTTTATTCAATACCATTTTTATGCACCAGGTGACGATCATGTCAAGGATAATACCCCCATTTTAATGTTATTATCTATAAGAACATCTGTGATAGAACCATTTCTATATATAGTATTAAGAAAGGAATGTATTTTCTTAAAAAACCATATATTATCTTGCTAAAACTTTATGATGTTATTCTATACATATCTTATACATCTATCATAGGGTTATGCTTTATAATCTATGTTTTCCTCAGTATAGTTCCTAAGGAATTTATGAAACTTCCTCGGGTACCAACTGTATCACCCTGGCCCTAGTAGCCTTGATCCAATGGTTACATTATTACATTAGAATACGATTCAAGAAATCACCCCCAAAGGACTGAATACTTAAATAATATTATTAAACTAGATACATATATGAAATTCACATTATTTTTTTAAAAAAAATTATTTTATTTGAGTATCCCATTATTACCCTTATCATATCCCTACACATCAACCAAAAAACACTTCCATGTATCATATAGAAAATAAAACATAATAAATTAGTGAGCTGAGATGTAGAAAATCAGTAAGAATATCAAGTAAGTCATGAATAAATAAGGCATAATCTATATAGAAATGTAAATAACTGAAATAACTACCATTAAATCAATAACATGAGCATAATATGGTAGAAATAAATGGTGGTCAAATAATTTCCAATAAATAATCACATGATCGTGAAACTTAAAGAAGAATATTCCAGCTAATCGAATAATCAAAACGAATATAAATAAAATAATTCAGAATGATGGAATTTATAATGCTGGACATATTAAAAATAAATTGAAGGCATTATTTCAAGATATCGAACATCATTTAGGCCTTGTGCCAAGACATTTATATAAATTGGTAATACCTCAGCCAAAACCCTACTTAGTTAGTCTTATGAGACCCACATATGAATCAATAGTCTATTGCAGGCCTCACCCATTAATTAATAATTATAATTCATTCCTAATATGAATTAAGTGAATCATAATCAAGATAAAAATTCATATTGAAAAAAATGAAATGTCAATACATAACCCACTCTATAAGAATAATCATAAACCATCCAGAGTAAAATGGAGGATGGTAAATAAATTGTACGTCACCAATAAAACGAATCAAAAACCATCAACATAAGAAGTAAGGATGGTATCAATACACATATCCTTAGTGGATATTATGTAAAATATAGATTTTATGATGTTAATTAATATAAATACAATCAAAAGATCATTTAAATCATTTTTGAGGAAAATTAACAATACCATTTGAAAATAACCTTTTAAAAAAAGTTCACAAAATTTTTTTAAAAAATCATTTAAAATAAAACTTTAAAACCTTTGAAATAATAATTAAAACATTTTTTAGTCATGTCGGTAGAAAATTACATTCATGCATTACATTTTAAAATAAATATTCTTCCCACATTTTTAGTCAAAGACAAACCAGTATTGTTTTTAAAATGGCAGGAAGATTCATTTCAAAAAATATTTGAATAGATAAAATCGGTAAAAATGTATTTAATAAATATTTTTAGAAAGGATAAAAAAATGTGAATTTTTTTTATAAAACATGTGTTTTTATGACTAAGGAATTTCGACTGAAGGGAGAAATTAATTCATATTTTCTTAAAAAGACCCCAATGATTTCAAGTATCAAAGAGTGTAAATATTGTAATATTACATGTAAAAGTTCATGAATAACCATAATTTAGGAAAAAATATTTATTTTGAGATATAAATATCATATAATTCCCTCTAATGTAGGAATAAACAAAAACAATCCTGAATAATGATGGGATTGGGAAATAAACTCTTAGCACTTTGCTAAATTCTGAATTATGTGGCCCATAAAAGAAATGAAATCAAATGAATCATTAAATACCATGATGATAAATAGATTTGTGATATGAAATTTAAAATTGGATGTATATACACTAAAAATGTATATAAGTTGTGAATAAAGCACATGTATCATGGAAGTAAAAGTGAGACGAGAAAACCCTTACCTCGAGTCCAAATCATCATGTATGTTTTTCATATTCCTGAATAATAAAATTATGATAATTATTTAATTTCATAATAAACATTATAAATTTTATTTTATATTTATTTCACTTATTAAACTTTTATATAATATTACTTAATCAATAATGTTTACCTCATATGTTTTAATGGTATTTGAATTATGGGTCAAAAAAGACTTTGGAAGGTGGTCTATGGTAAAATATGTCACTATTAAAACATTTCCAGAATAATTATAATCACATAAATATTAAATTAATAGATCAATTATACTTTTAAAACTATTCTTGGAATATGTTTATGAAAAATTAACTATGTTACAATCATAGAGGCGATAGGATATATGTTTGTGTGACTAACGTTTCCATTTTTCAATGATCATTATAAAAAAAAGTTAAGTAATATTTTATCATAAAATAATGATAATATTATAATATAAAACATATTTTTTTTGTTAAATTTACATATATATATCATCTGTGTTTTGTGGTGAATAAAATATATTCAAATCTCTTCACAAAGTTTGTAGTCCACACATACATGAACAAAAATATCATATTTCAGTGTAAGAAAGAAAATGATATATTATCCATTAATATTGATAAATATTTTAGGAATATAATAATTAAATCATTTATATCACATATATTTATTAACATTATCCTCATTACCTTCCATGTAAGGTGTTATTGATAAAAGATTCACATTGCTTCGCGAGCCGGTAGTTTTCCGCACACACGAGCGATGTTATCGTATCCTATACAGAAATGATAGTAAGAAGGTATATGTGATATAAGGACACCATATATATTTATTTAATAAATAATATGTATATAAATATAATTTAGTTCTATCATCATACCCTAACGTGAGAGGTGTTGATGTAAAGTGAGTCACAACAGTTCGTGGAACGGTAGTCCACTGAACACATGAATGATATGTTCATTTCACCTTTAAGGGAAGAAGAGATGGATATATGTAATTTTATTAAAATAATATCATCAAAATATATTTACGGAACTTATTTATATAATCATAAATTAATAATATTTTGTTTAGTTGAATGAATAAATTAAAAAAATCATTGTTAAGAATTTTTCCTCTTCCCATGTCACCTCGGTAGGATTATACCTTAAGTATTCCTTTAATGGATTTATGAAAAATAAAAGGCATCTAAGATTAATGGGTGGAAAGATAGAATTTATTTTCATAGTTTTTATGATAAAAATAGATTCATGGAGTGGATTATAAAGGAGAGTGATTTTCCTTCTATAAGTGAGGTGAGTCACACACTTGTAATTTTAGAAAAGAAAAAGGTTTACCCACGAATTTGACATGAAAAAAAAGGTAAACCATTGAGTATTACCAATAATTATACATGATAAGGTCTGAATATATCAATATAATATATTTTAGGCAATGTTTTAGGTCATTTTAACTCTTATCCTTTTAGTTTAAGCTCTAGTAAATCAGTTTATAAATTAACTGCGATAAATAAGTTTTTCTATTTTTGGAATTTGTTATGTTATAAAATTAAGATGAACTTATTAGATAATATAAATTATTCCAACTACAAATATGGAATCCATTTTTCAAAACTCCATTCATATAAGAGAAATAAATTAATTTAAAATTAATCCCACAGCATGATGAGAAAGTTGGTTTTAAAAGAAAAATGCTCAAAAGTTTTCAATTTTTTTATATAAACATTCAATATAAAAATGATTCCAATGAAATAAATTGTATTTATATATATATATATATATAATTGACCTAATTTTATTATAAAAACAATTTAAAATATAATTTAACTTTATAGATAATTTTAAAAAAGATTTCATTCAATTAAAATTCTATATTCTTCAATATTTGTCAAAAAATGAAACATTTCACAAAAAGAAAAAAAATCCCCCCTAAGATAATTTTGATATTATGATTTCATAAATTTATTTTTTGTCAATGAAAATTTCTAATATTATTAAAAATTTATTATAAATTAAGTCCACAAACCATGAGTAAACTTCCTTTTAGAAAAATAATGATTTTTTGAAAAGATTTATTTTTATTTTAAATGTTTAAAATTATATATCTAATAAATAGATATCCATTTTATTTATTTTATAAATGTGTAAACAACATAATTTTATATAATTTAGTTATTAATATTCATTCATTCAAATTTAATAGCTATTTTATAATAATCACATTTACAGAATAATATTCTAATAGAGTATCACATTTCATTCTAGCACGATGTTGCATGATTTGCTAGATATCAATGAGATGAATTTATTTAAAAATAATTATGTTGTAAATTAATAAAATTTTATATTATAATATAATCTTTGTGTTGCATGTCACATATGCTATCGAACATTATGTTCCTATTTTAGAAATTCAGGGTGTTAGTTTATTTTATTTTTCTTTATTAAAATGCTTAAATTTTATTCCACTATAGTTATATCTACAAATTACTCATTTTACTTTCATTTTCATCAGTCTATGTACTCAAAAATCTATGTGAATGTTTTTAAGGAAAACATACATTGTTTTTCTTTTCCTTTAAGAATATTTTTATTCCATGTTTATGTTTCCTTTAAAATGTTTTCAAGAAAGTTTTTACTATTATATAATGATTGATTAAAGTAATTTTACCAAAGTTTTAATTTCTATATTTTATTCAAACATATATTCTTGTAGTTTTATTAAAAAATCACTTATTACCAATGTTGGGTACACAATCATTTTTAACGTACTCTGGATGAATGACTATTCCCACCATCATAATTAAAATTTTATTTAAATATGCATTCAAATGTTTCCATGGGTCATTCTAATGAAAATGAATTATCTAATATTTTTTAATTAAAAAAAGTCATTTTTAAATGAAAAAATTATTTTCATCAATAAATATTTTATTGATATTTTAAATTTATTTTATTTCATGTCAACAAACATTGATGAATCATATGATTTACTAGGGATATAATATAATGATATCTTCTACCATATTTCTCTATTGGGATTGTGATCATTTTTACTGGGGAATGTATTGAAATTAATTATACTAGTTATTCCAATATAGATAGTTAATAATTATTTAGGTATGTTTATTCTATTGAATTTAATATTCATATTATGAATGAATTGAAATTATTAATTTAAAGGTGTCTCATTAAATTATAGAGCCCTTCTATATATTGGTAGTTCTAATGAGATAATACAGGTTTTGTATTTTTCACATTCCTTACCCATTTACATATGATATCTTGGAATGAGGCCATAACATTAGGTTCAAGATGTCCAAAATTATGCATTTCTTAATTATGAAATTATTTATTGATTTCCATGAGATTAATCAAATAGTTAATGTATCCATGGATAAGATTCAAGGTTATTTGATTATTTATATTCAATTATTTTATCATCATTTATTCCTTCCATATTAAACATTATTTATTTTATTATTTCTTCTACTGTATACATTACCTTAATAATGATTTGAGATCACCCTTTTATTTTTATTTATTTCTATATGATACATGAAAGTTCACTATGAATGATATTTTTAGATAATCTAAAGGGATTAATAGAATTCTAAAATAAAATATCTTATTTTTTTTATTGAAATGTAATTTGATACTCAAGAAATTATCTATTTTTCCAAGACAACTAAACTATTCGATCTATGGGGATGAAATCTCTTGTATCAAGTTCCAATGTAATAAAGTAACCATAATATCTAGGATAATAGGGTATATGTTATAATAGTTTGTATTCAAGGAATTTTACGAGGACCATTGAGAAGTAGATTTAGGAAAACATATATTATAAATCACATCCCTATGATATATTACATTGATAAATATAAGTATTGGATAATATGAGGATGTTTTTATAACTATTATGTAGTTTTCCTACAAAATAAATTTAAATTTGGAAATTATTAAGTTAGTGTGGGTGTGGTTTTTATTTTTCTAGGGGAAAACTCATAAAGGGTTGGATTTGGTATTAATTCAATCATTATTATTACACGACGAGTGGGAATAATATTTCATATTCAGAACGACACTCCTACAGAATATGATTAAATTGATTTATATAGTCATTACAAACAACTATGATATATTTGAAAGTATTTTTCCAATTTGAAGATATTTTCAATGATACTAAACTTTTGATTCTAAGATAATCTATGCATAAATTAACAATTTATGTTATGTATTTCATTAGATTGGTAATTATACACTATGACTCATAATGTTATAATCTAATGTAGTATATGAAAAATGGATCCTAATGGATGAAATTGAATACTTTTTAAAAACTATAATCTACAAAGTTATTTACCTACTAAGAAATCCTATATGGGTAGATTTAGAGCTAAGAATATTATTATAATGTCATGTAAGGTTATAACTCATAATCATGGCTATATAGAGAATCCAATTTCTTACCCACGTGATACCATGATGATATACTACTTCATAAAATAGAAAAATACATCCTTCATTGGAACTAAGAATCTATTAGTTTATGAAAAAAATATTGATTCTCTTAAAAAGATATTTAAATCTTTCGGATATAATAAATGGGAAATGGTTAGTCTATAATTGTTTTATTTAAATATAGATGCTAATAAATGGTGGATATTGATTCAAAATAATATAGAGTATTAGAAAATAAAGGTTATTTAATGAGATAATTTTAAGGATATATTCATAAAAAAATACATTATTCATGATAAATTATTTGATTTGAAAATTAATTTTATAAAATTGGGAAAAAACGAGGAGTAAGGTGTTTCTATGTATCAATTATACTTTATAAGATTAACAAGGCATATTATGGACTACATGTCTAATATAATCTATAGAGTAATATTATTATCTATTTAGGGGGGTCAAATGCATGATTTATAAGGTTGTTAAACTATAAAACCTTTTTAACATATAATAGTATTGTATCAGATTCACTCAATATAGAGAAATAATTCTGGAAGTCAAATATTTTCAAAGGTAAAAACAGAAAAATAGAAAAACTAATCACTATATAAAGGGGGTGTGTGAAAAACTAAAAAAGGGAAGAGTTGAATTTACAAAATGTAATAATTATTGAAAGAAACACCCTAGTACTCTCAGGATGAAAGTGAGATTTTTCTTTAATTCTAGAAAGAATGACCGTGAGGTGCATGAGTGTATGGGCAAGAAATAAGCTGTAAATATCTATTATTTGAACTTTTAGAAGATAATGCACTATTAAAAC
Organism: Viscum album; assembly: GCA_963277665.1. Classification (NCBI taxonomy): domain Eukaryota; kingdom Viridiplantae; phylum Streptophyta; class Magnoliopsida; order Santalales; family Viscaceae; genus Viscum; species Viscum album. The sequence goes on along the minus strand of OY728156.1, from coordinate 1,400,621,735 downwards.
AAATTCACTAAGAGTAAAAGGTATTTACCATAGAATAGTAAAAGTTATCAAGACCAAACTTATTCAATTTCTACATTTTAATTTCAAATCAATTAATTTTTTGTAATAGGTAATTTGATCAAAAAATCAACATTAGAAAATTATTCATTTGACTTCAGATACACAATGTAATTTATATTTGATAAGAATATTTAATCATACCCTAGCACTTTTAGGGAGTGTTTTCAAATCATAACACCTTGTAGGAACCTAGATGTAATGGAAATATAACATGTGGTCTCTAAAAAGATTCAAAGATATTTTCTTACTACAAACATGGTTGTTATACAAATGTTTGACTTGGACACAATCCTATTTTTTGGGGGATTAATTAGTTTTGATAATATAAGAATAAAAATATAAAGCATTAAATAATCTATTTTGAACTAGTGTTATGATTATTTAATTGTTAAATTAGTGCATCATTTATTTGGGTGTTATTATTGATTATTTTTAAATTGATGAATTATTTCATCAAAAGAAAGTTTATTCATACTAAGTATTATCTTAAATATTTCTAATAATTTTTTTATATAGTTAAATAATGTGGGTTTATTTTAGGAATATTATGATATATTAAATGTCTTTTTTGCTTTAATCGTGAGAAATTCCACTTAGTCATTAATGGTTTGAATTAGATGTGGAAACTGATTTAAATATTAAAAAAATTATGAGGAAGTTAAAATAAATCTTGTATATATATTTTATCATGAAATCAATAATTATGGTAAAGTGATCCCTTAATTCTTTCAAAAAGGACCCTGAAATAAAAAAATTTACCCTTTAACCTTTATTTATGAGGAATTGATTATATTCTTTATCACTTAATAAATTAATGTTTTGTGGTCATTAACTTTTCATTATCATATTCTATATCACAATCCATTATTACTTGGATGATATTATTTCTCTTAGATATACATATTTTCACTTTCCACAATTTTTATCTATATATGGGATCTAGATAACGTGTAGCTTTATGTAACCTTTATAATTCCCACATACCCCTTTCAAAGGACATTTTATTATCCCTTTGTATGATGTGGGTTTTAAAAAAAGAATTATCAATTATTGAACCCATGTTTATCTGGATAAAAATTGAAATCACTGAATTGATTTAAGGGTATGGAATAATTCAATACCCCAAAATATAGTTTAAAATAATAATAAGATGGATAACTTTCTCAACATGCAACACCAAACTTTAAGAAACTTTTAATACAATATAAATGTGACCTTTGAAAAAAAGTTGTCAAATTAGTGGTATAAATAGGAATATAAATATTATTAATAATATTTATAAAGGATTTGTATAATTGAAATGTATTTATTAATTCATTAAAAATACATACATAATTTTCAATAAATGTATTTTATTCAACAAAAATATGTTTTGTTTAAAAATGTTTTTTATTGTATTTTTTGTGCAAACATTATAAATAATTTCAATAGATTTTATAATAATTATATGATGAAATTAATTTAATTTTTTAATTCAGCATCTCAAAATTATCTTTTGATGAATTTTTGATATTTTTAAAAAATAAATGATTTTTGGGTGAATAGTGAAAAATAAATTTTTTTAAAAAAATTTACTTTTATGATATTATAATGAAATAAGAATAAATTTAAAGATAAAAGTTATTTTTTTTGGAAAATATAAAAAATTATGAAGTAGTATAATTCATATAAAAATTTGATGGTAAACTTTTTAATATATTTTAACATGTTAGAGATATAAGTGATGTTTTTGTCTAAATAATTCATTTTCACTATTTTCTATTAATCATTTATATAAAAGGATTATTTATATTTTGGTTTTATTTAAGATATAAAAGACCAATTTTATTTAACACATTACATTTACTTACATTGTAATTAATAGTATACTTTATTATTCTATTAAATATTTTTTATGTTCAAAACAATCATTTTTATAAAAATGGTTTTTTTTGAATTTTGCACACATGTTTTATAATTAATTCCATCCAATTAAAAAATATAATCTTTTAAAATAGATTCAATTTTTGGAATCATCATAATTAATTTTATTCAACAAGTTTAACTTATTTTTTGGTCATATTGATTAGTAAAAGTATTAAAAAAATGTTACTACTATTAAGGTTAAAACAGGTTTACCAGCGAATAAACTAAGATATAAGGGTGAAAATTCCACATATAATTTTCAAAATCATATTTCATGGTTATATTTCGACATTATATCATATAATATTTGAATATAATTAATTTTGGATCCATTTTAGTTTAGTAATACATCAATATATTTTAATCTTTTGAAAAATTCCTAGCATGTTCTCTTCTTACATAATAAAAGGAAACCACATATCATCCAATCCTCACACTTAACAAGGCTAATAAACTAGAAAATACTTAACCAAATCTATTCTGAACATCCCTACCAATGATATACAGGTTATTTTTATCCAAATACGAACCATAGATGGCTTAATGTGTTTGGACAATGATTTTGTATATAGAAGATATATAACTATTAACCATGTGTTTTCATTTTTTTCTTCTTATAAATAATTAAATTATATTATAAAAAATATGATATTATAAAATTAGTATCTAATATATACTTATAAATTATTATTTTAATGACACCACTTTTATTCATTCCCCTCTCTATCAAATGGTAAATAAAAGAATCATCCGCATATATATGCAAACGATCACCTCACGAATTGATGTATTTTTTTTATCATCACCAAAAATTTTGGATTTTATTTTTATGGATAAAATTTTTATATAAGAAATTTAACAAAATTTTATAATTTCTTAATATAATATATCACTTAACTTCTTACCCTTCCATGCATTAAAAATGATAACATCCCTCATGTGTACATGTTGACAGTAACCTATACAAAACGATGTGATACAGTTTTCATATATGACATCAAATAATGATTATAAATATGTATATAATTAATATATATGATATTTATACATTAATTACATTATATATATTATTTAAAATTTATAAATATGCAATAAGAAAAAATTCCAAACTGAAACATATATGAAAAATAAAAAATTAACATTATGAAATAATGATTTTAATCCTGAATTATTAATAAAAGAGTGTTGAAATGATATAATTGGGTTATATAAGTTATTATAAATATTTATATGGTCATTTTATAGAATTATATTAAATTTAAATTTATTATACAACACATTAAAATCTTTTAAGAAACAAATCAGACCTGAGGTAAGGGTTAATTTCACAATCTCATGATTTTTTATGTGTGCTTATGCTTAAGTTTACATTGGGGGAATTATGTGATATTTATTTATTAAACCACATAAAAATTTTTCTATTATGATTATTACTATAAATTAAATTTGTTATTTTTATTTTCCTCTATCTAAGTACTCAAATGTCTGAATGAATGTTTATAATGAAATATGAATTTTTTTCTAATTCGGTTGTGAATATTTTTTTCCAAGTACATAAATTATTTTTAAAAAATTACAATTTTTTTCTATTATAAAAATATTTATAATACTCGTGTTTACAAATGTTTTACATTTTATAGAAATTTTAAAATTTCCTTTTTTAATTTTTTTTCAAACAAGATAATTTTTTTTGAAGGTGGGAACACAATCATTTTTTAACGTATAACACACAAACTAATTTTTTTCCACCATAAATAATCCTTTCTATGAAGATTAATTTACAATTATAAATTCTTATTTCCAAAGAAAATAATTTTTATAATATTTCAGAAAATTTTCGATTTTAAATAAGTAATTTTCAAATAGAATTGATATTTTACTCAACAAAAATTCTATTGATATTTTAAGATAATTGTAACCTATGTCAAAAAACCTTGATGGATGTTATTATTTACAAGGAATAGGCTCAAAATATACCATTCATCATATTTCTATAGATAGATTATTATCATTTTGACTAGGGAATGTATTGAAATTCTATATGTTTGTTCTTCCAATATATATTGTTATTGATTATTATGGAATGTTGACTAAGTTGTATTATTTATTCATATGGTAAATACAGTGGATGTCACACCCCGACCTATTCAGTTATTTTATTTTATTATTTCTATGGCCATAAACAAATTATTTTGGGGTTCGAGTTGAGTCCGAGACAAGTTTTTCGACTTTTTCCAAAAAGTGCACGTTTTTGAGTTGACATAATTTGGTGAATAGGTAGAGCACATTTTGGAAACCACACATGGATTTACCCAGGCGTCGACATGATCCACCACTCTTTAGAAAATTAAAATGGTTAAATTTTGTGATTTATTGTTTTATTTGATTTTTTTATTGATGATAATAATTTAATTATTATTATTATAGTGGAATGAATATTTTTATCATTCTAACTTTTTTAGTTATGATTATTACTATTATTATCATTATTATTAAAAAGTTTCATTAATATTATCATAACCATTAAAATGATATTATTATTATTATTAATGAAATAAAATAAAAATGAAACAAAGTGTGGCGAATGCATTCAAATAAGACGGAATAACTACAATAATAATATTATTATTGTTGATAATGATGGTATTATATTTAATCTTGTTCTTATTTTTGAATTTCTGAAATTAAAATCATTATTATATTATTAATATAATGAAAGTTATAAATTTTTATTACTATTAAGAAGTTTAATTATTATTATTTTTATTATGATTATCATTTTTATGATTATTATTATTATAGGGTTTTTTATTTATTTTATTTTTATTTTTATATTTTTTTCATAAACTTACCCATGCCCCCCCCCCCTATTACCCTATTTCCCGTAGTACTTTAGTGCCCCTGGTTCTCTCCTTCTCCCTCCCCACATCGGCCACCACCACCCTCTCGTATCCCCTCTCTACCAACAGACGCTCTCCTATCCTGATGTCCAGCCGCCTTGCACTGGTTACCTGCACCACCCTTGTCCTACCTCCCTCAGGCCACCTCCGCCTCCTACCCACACCTTACTACATGCCCAGCCTCCTCCTGCTTTAACCCACATCACCTTCCCCGACGTTTTCTCCTCCTCTGAAGTAGTTGCTTATTGCCTCCTCCTTCGACCGCCGACCATCCTCTTATCGGCCTCACACTCCTCTGACCATCGCATCGTTGGCTGCATGCCCTGACCGACCGCCCTCCCTGCACCATCCTCTCACTGGCACCCCTTCCCTGCACCGGTCTTCCGGATTCATGCCCCCTGACCGGATCTTCTCCCAGCCGACCACACACCTACATCCTTCATCCAGAAGCCACCGGTGCACCTCCCTTTTCTTGCGAGGAGTCCCCCATATGTGTTCCCTTCCATTCACTAGCTGGTCAATAGTGTTGCAACACCCCGACAACGTCCCACTTCATTGAACCAGCTACAGAATTCTCCCTCTTTCACCCACTAGCCGTATTGGTCATGTGAACCTCCGACCAGACCCCTTTCTGGCCACTGCACGTATCTCTAGCCTAGCGTGCCTCTGACATGGTAGTGTGTCACCCAACGAACCTTCTTTCCAACCGTGTAGTCCCTACACAGTCCCTACACCCCCTTGATGCACTTTCCCACAGCCTCTGTGTGCCACCTTGCCAAGTCGCCGGCATCATCCCCCTTCACTACTTTGTTCATCCCTCGTCAGGGCATCACACACTCTTTTCCATCCAGTGTCAGTCCCTTCTGGTGCATGCTTCCCCTTTCTGATGATTGCGCGACCCCAATGGTTGAGAAAATCTCCGCATCAATATGAGGTTTGTGATATCCTTGCTTGAGTATTAGATAATTACTTTAGTGTGTTTTGTGTTTAATTAATATGGTGTGAATTTAGTTTTTTTTTCATTTTTTGAGTTTGTTTAATTAGATGGTGTGAGTTGTGTTTTGAAAACATGTCGAGGTGGTTCTTTTGTGCTATTTGTTTGTATGGATGTTTTTTATTCCATGTTTAGGTGATTTTAGTTTTTGTGCGGTTGTTTCAGCATGTCAGTGAGAAAAACCCACGATACTTTGATCATCGTCTTGTGAATTCTTGTGCGCCTTTACGACTGGTGTCACATAATCATGTACGAACTACTAATCGAGGTAGGCCCCCCACTACACTCGCAATTAAATTTAGGATTTATTAATTGCTTAAAATTGTATTGATTATTGATAAATGAGAAATAATATTAGATAATTATTTTGGGAATAAATTTTTTATGTAAATGAAGTTGTTAATGTTATGCAGACACTTGAATTATTTTCTTGATGAATTGAAGAACAATAGTGAAAGAATGTATGTTTGGCCTTTGAATATAATTCACAGATATTAATGTATAGTACTGGTTTGAGGGTAAATGTCTTCGTCTGATGTGTGAGAAAAGGTTTTGGTTTCTCTTGAGAAATGATGTATTTATTTAAAGTTTTTTGAGGCCCGTTTGGCACTTTAATAAAATAAATTACTTTGAACACTCTCTTTGGAGTGACTTGGGGGTGACCATTCTATGCACGTCAATTTTTTGGTTTGTTTTGTGTGATATTTGTGCATTGTAATTGGTTTTTTGTTTGATATTGTTGACTCACCCCCTTTTTATTGCACGTGTTGACATGGAAACTTAGAATTGTAAGTGAATCTTCTGAGAATGATTTCTACAAGAGTTTACAATATGCACTGGCTAGTGGCCCTTAGTACGGACATTACTCTACTGGGGGATTGGACCCCTTGATTAGGCTAGGTAGGGAAACGCCGAGCATTAGGTAATTATGACATCATTGAGTAGGGAATACCTTCAGGACGACTCACATGTATAGTACGTTCTAGATTGTTCATGAGCTCCTAGGTTCGACCCATGTTTTCTTTAGTACTTGTTTATATGTGGTAGATGTTTGAGGGACCTAGTTCAGTTGATGGTTCCCATTTTCTACTTTTCCCATTTCCCTAATTGTGTGTTGTGTGTTGGGTGTTGTTTTCCTCTCTAATAATAACTAAATTTTTTTTAAAAAAATTAAATTGTTTGCTAAAATGTTTTAAAATGTAATTCACATTTTCCCTTCAATCATTAAACTTGTTTTTAAATTAAAAAGGGTAATGGATTGTTAATTTTTTTGTAAATGTAAGTGTGTGTGGAAACCCATATTTTATATAATTTAGTTCAAACCAGGAATTAGTAAATTTTTTATTTAAAGGTAGTGCTTTAGGAATAGTTTTTTGGGAATACCTACTGAGTTTTAATGCCCACACCTATAGTGTTTTCTTGTTTTTAGCATTTATCATATACGTTTCATCTCCGGTTTGGATCACCTTGGGTGACGTTTAGTTTGGGTGTTGGAAGGTGAATCTCATGGTCACTTGGAGTTTTTTTCGTGTTCAGGTTAGTATGTTTTATTGGTCGTTCTTTCTTTTACGTGTCATTTATTTTCTTTGCATTGTTCTATTTTATTTCAGATGCTTAGTTCATTTTTATTGGGAAAAATCATTCACTTTGCTATTCTCTGTTGATTCTCTAGTGCTTTTCACAATCCCAGGTGGATCGGGAATGCCTCTCGAGCCTTGCTGCGGATCAGCTTGGGTGACCGGTTCAGGGTCGACCCCGGTTGGTTTGTGAAAAAATGGTATCAAGTCCAAGTCGACTATAGATTGAACCTTGTTTTTTAGATCACCCATTTTTATTAGGGGTTGTCATGGTATAAGGGGTAAGATTTTCAAGACTCAAGGCATATGGACGGGGAGGACGTCATGAACCCTTTCTCGTTCTGAACTCTGGGTTACCATGGGATGTCCGGGCGTGTTGGGGTCCTTTGATTATTGTGAATTGTTTTATATTGGTAAATGAAAAGGGAGTTAGGAATGTATCCCCATGGTCTCATAGGTCCTAGAAAGCCATGTGGAGTCCGGTTTATTTCCCTATATTTCTCTCTATGACGGTGGCATGACTAGCGTATGGCTACCAACCATATGTCTAAGTCACCCATTGGCACTAGTTTTCCCTAGTGAATTGTTTGGATTGTTTTTAATTCTAAAACTGCTTTTAATGTTTTATTTTTGGAAAATTTGAAATGTTTAATTTGAAATGGAAATGGAAATTTTTTAATTAAGTTCTTTATTTCCTTGTTCCTTAGTGTTCACCCTCATCGTGGTTTGATGAATGCCCAAGGTGCAGCTTCGGGAGGTGTGACCTTAGAAATCCTCCAGTTGATCAACCTATAGACCGTGTTTTGGAATTCCGGAAGTTTAACCCTCCTCTATTTTATGGTTAGGAAGATCCTCTTGAGGCAGAGGAGTGGTTGCAGAAGATTGAGAGGAACTTCAGTTTTATTGGGTTTCTTGAGTCGTTGATGGAGACGTTGGCTACCTTTATAGTTGAAGGTCCAACATGGAAATGGTAGAATTCCTTGCCTCAAAGCAAGCCTCGAGAAGATCTCATGTGAGAGTTCATCAAGTATTCTTTTAACCAAAAATACTCTTCTGAGTTGAAAAGGCAGAGGAAGAGAATGGAGTTGTGTTTCGTTCAGTAGGTCATTGAATCAGTACTAGAATTATATCGACGCTTCGTAGAACTAGTTCAGTATGACCAATGGTTTGTTGCAAATGATCCTAGGAAGGCTCGCCAATTTGAGTTTGGACTCTGACCCGAACTGTAGTCGAATGTGGAAGAGCTCAACCTAACCACCTTCTCAGATGTTGTAGGGAGATATTTTCTAGATGAAGCTGAGTTAGAAGGAGGAAATAAGGTGGTGAATCCTCCCCTAGACTTGGGAAGCAGTGAAAAGGATGATGATATAAATAAAGAGAAGAGACCTAATGTTTGTGGCTTTAATAGACGAATCAAGAGGCTTTCGGACCTTCAATAATATTCTTCATAGTACAATGTCATGATCTTTCACCAGTTTGGTAAGTAGAGTCACAAGAGGCAGACGTGCCCAAGTTCTCTAAGATCCTTCCCCACCTATGGAATTTTGGGTCACTTGCAGTGATTTTGATGAGGTGTTTCCAAGAAGTGCCTTGAAGCCAGACCTGGATCGTCGACCGACACCTCAGCCTACCAGCAGGATCAGGGCGATGTTTGGAGATCAGTTTGAGGTTTTCTCTTTGTAGCGTTTCTTGGATGTAGTATTCATCACCTGTAGAATTTTGTGGTGTTTCGTTTCCGTCAGTTGTAATAATTGTTTGGTCGGACCTCGTTGAATCCTCGATTTCATTGGAAGTGTGTTTGGTGAAATTTCAGTTCGTGTGCTATGTTTTTGAATTTCTGAAACTTGACAGTGAGGCAGAAGATTCTTCAATCATCGGTGCTCCAAACATATGTACCAAAGTGAACTTGGCATGTAGTAAGGTGAACCCCAATGTGGGAAAAGAGACTTGGTTTAATCTTTATCTTAATGTGGCATGGTTTGTGTTCTTCTGAGGGTGATACATTGTTGATATGGAGATGATGATAGTTTTGATGCTATATCAGTTTGACCCTACTCGTCTCCCCCCTCGTGGTGGGGGGTTTAGGGTCTGTGTGGAATGTTTTCAAGTTTGATAAATCTCATCAGTTCTTATGATGGGTAGACCCATAGTGGGTATCACATAGTTACACCTGAAGTAATTTAGTGTTTGGCTAATCATTATGGTCAGGAGTCCATTCAGGTCTCCCCATGTCATTATCATAGTTTCTTTTCATGTATCATTTGGTGGCAAGTGGTCTCAGGTGGAATCACCTAATCCAAAGTTCGTCCACTTGAGTAAATGTTGGGATTGAAGTACACCCAACTGTTCGGTTGGACTGAGATTATGGGAATAAATATTTGAAGAGTTTTTGCATCATTCCTGGGTTGAAATGATTGGTTTGGGTTCTACTTGAGGATGGTTAAGGTGATCATGTTTTATGGACGTGTTGTGTGTTAAGGGTTTTCGGTGTCTATTTGGATCAATTAACTAGAGGTGTTTAAACTTTTGGAGGTGGGTGACACTTAAGGAGATTCATCTTTGGGTCTAGGTCATGTTGTGTCTTTCCAGGGGTGGAAATCTTTATGGTGGGTAGAATTGTCACACGCTGACTTATTCATTAATTTTATTTTATTATTTATTTGGCTTTAAATAAATTATGTTTGGGTTTGTGCTGAGTCCTAGAAGATTGTTTTTGAGTTTTTGAAAATAGTGTGCATTATTTAGTTGACGTCATATAGTACATGAGTGGAGCACATTTTGCAAACCCTGTGCAACTTCACCCATGAATCGGCACGATCCTCATGTCTTTGGAAAATTAAAATTGGTAAATTTTGTGATTTATTGTGTTATTTAAAAATTTTATTGATGATAATAAATTTATTATTATTAGTATAGTGAAATGAATATATTTACCTTTTTATATTATAGTTATCATTATTACAATTATTATCATTATTATTAAAAAGATTCATTAATATTATCATAACCATTAAAATGTTATTAATAATATTATTATTAATAATGAAATAAAATAAAAATGAAATGAAGTGTGGAAAATGCATTAATATAAGACAGAATAACTCTAATAATAATATTATTATTGTTTTGACTAATGATATTACATTTAATCTTGTTCTTGTTTTTGAATTTTAGAAATTAAAATTATTATTGTATTATTATTCTTGTAAATGTTATCAATTATTATTACCATTAAGAAGTATAATTATTATTATTGTTATTATGATTGTCACTATTTTTATTATAGTTCTTTTATTTATCTTATTTTTATTTTTATCTTTTTTTTCCTAACCCTACTGGTGGACCCCCTGATGTTACCCTAATTCACACAGCACTATAGCACCACCAGTTCTCTCCTCCCCCCCCCCACACTGGTCACCGCCACCCTCTCACATCCTCTCTCTACCAGCATTCACTATACTCTCCCACCATCCAGGTGCCTTGCACCAGACACCCGCACAACCCTCGGCCTGCCTCCCTCGGTCCACCTTTACCTCCTAGCCACACTCTCCAACGCACCTGGCCCCCTCATAATCGAACCTGCACCACCTTCCTGGGCACTTTCTCCTCCTACACAACAACTGACCGTCACCTCCTCCTCCAGCCATCGACCTTCCTCACGCCAGCCTCACACTCCTCCGACCATCCCACCGTTGGCCATGCGCCCTGGCCAACTGCCCTCCCTACATCGACCACTCGTTAGTTCCCCTACCCCGCACTGGTCTTCTGACCACACACCCCCTTACTGGATCTTCTGTCGACCGGCCGCACACCTGCCTCCTCCAACCAGAAGCCACCAACGCACCTCCCTTTGCTTGAGACAAAGACCCTAGACATGTTCCCCTTCCCCTCTCCAGCCGAGCAGCAGCGGCACAGTGCCCCACCGACGTTCCCCTTCACTGCACTGGCTGTAATCTTCTGCTTCCGGCACCCACCAGCTGTATTAGCCATGCACGCCGCTATCTAGATTCCTTTTTGGCTACCATATTCATCTTCATCTAGACGCGCCTTTGAATCAGTAGTGAATCACCCCATGGACCTGTCGTCTAAACATACAGTCCCTGCATGACCCCTTTGTCATTCCCCGATCATTGCACAATGCCCCAAGACCCCTATGATACACTTTTAGGCAACAAACGAATGCCCCCTTACCTAGTAGTCGACATCATCCCCCATTTTTTGATCTCTCCAGCACCCTCCGATGCATCACACACTCTTTTTCGACCAGCGTCAGTCCCTGATGGTGCGTGCCACCCCTTTTCGATGGTCATGAGACCCTGCTTGTCAAGCACGTCTCTGTGTCGAGGTGAGGTTTATGTTGTCCTTTCTTGAGTATTAGATAATTACATTTATGAGTGTTGTGTTTAAATAAGTTGGTGTGAATTTAGTTTTTTAAAATATTTGAGTTTGTTTAATTTGATGGTGCGATTTTTGTTTTAAAAACAAGTTGAGGTGGTTATCTTGCAATCTTTGTTCGTTTGGATTGTATTTAGTTGCTCTTTATGTGTTAATAGTTGTTGTGCGGTTGTTGCAGAGTGTCAGGGCGGAAACCCATGATATTACGTTCATCAGCTTGTGTGTTCTTGTGCACCTTTGTGAGGCATGTCACATCGTCATGCTTGATCTGCAAATTGAGGTGGGTACCCCACTTCAATTTCCTTTAAATTTAGAATTCATTAATTTCTTGATACTTCATTTATTTTCAATAAATGAGAAATAATATTAGATAATTATTTTTGGAATAAATATTTGATGTAAATGAAGAAGTTTATTTTATACATGGCAGTTGAATAATTTTCTTAATGAATTGAAATGCAATAGCGAAAGAATGCATGGGTGGCCTTTGAACCCAACTCACAGATTTTCTTGTTTAGTTTTGGTTTGAGGGTTAATGTTTCAATTTGACACGTGAGTGAATGTTTTGGTTTCTCTTGAGAAATGATGTAATTATTTAAAGATGGTTGAGGCCTATTTGGAACTTTAATAAAATAATTTTTTTTAATACTCTCTTTGGAGGGACTCTGGAGTGACCATGTTGTGCATGAAAATTTTTGGGGTTGTTGTGTGTGATGTTTGTGCATTCAAATTGGTTGCTTATTTGACATTGTTGGCTCACCCCATTTTTATTACACATATTTACATGGGAACCTAGCATTGTAAATGAATCTTATGAGAACAATTATTGCACTAGTTTAGAATACGCACTAGCTAGTGTCTCTTAGTATGGACTTTTCTCTACTAGGGGATTAGGCCCCTCAGTTAGGCCAGGTAGGGAAACATCGAGTGTTAGGGTGTTATGGTGTCATTGAGAAGGAAGGCCTTCCAGATTTGTCACATGTATAATACATTTTGGATTGTTCATGAGCTCCTAGGTTTGACCCTTGTTTTCTTTAGTGCTTTTTTGTATGTTGCGAACAATTGAGGGACCTAGTTTTGTTTTTGGTCCCCATTTTCTACTTTCACATTTCCCTTATTTCATGTTGTGTGTTGTGTGTGGTTTTCTTCTCGACTAACAACTATTTTTTTTTGTTTTTAAATTGTTTGAAAAAATGTTTTAAAATGTAAGGAACCTTTTCCCTTCAAAAATTAATGTTCTTTTTAAATCCAAAAGGGGAATTTACTATTAGTTGTTTTGGAAATGTAATTGTGTTTGGATACCCATATTTTATAATATTTAGTTCAGACTTTGAAATAGTAAATTCTCTATTTAAAGGTAGTGCTTTGGTAATAGTTTGTTGGGCACGCCTACTGAGTTTTAATACTCATTCCTATATTGATTTATTGTTTTTAGTTTCTCTTGCAGGTTCCAACTCGGGTTTGGATTTCCTTGGGAAACATTTGGTTTGGGTGTTGGAGAGTTACTCTCTCGGTCACGTGGAGTTTTGGACTTGGCCAGGTTAGTATGTGTTGTTGGTCGTTATTTCTTTTCCATGTCTTTTATTTACTTTATGTTATTCTATTTTATTTCTGATACTTAGTTCATTTTTTTGGGTGAAATCATTCCCCTGTTGTTCTCTATTCATGACTTAGAGATTGTCACTAGCCCGGGAGGATCGAGAACGCCTCTCGGGACTTGCCGCATATCGGCTTGAGTGACCGGTTCAGGGTCGACTAGGGTTCATTTGTGATAGTGGAAAGAATAATTGATGAGTGGGGCCCAAAATTACATATCCTCTCTATGTATGGGTAGGTATCATGACCAAAAATAATCTTGGTATTTGGTATATTTATCACACATTTATCTATGATTTCTTGGAATGAGGACTTAACAATAACTTATAGATGTCTAAAATTATTCCTTCCATCATTATGAAATTAGTTATTAATGTCTATGTGATTAATTGAATAACTATGATATCCATAAAAAAATTCAATCTTATGTAGATATTTATATTTAATTTTTAGTTATACTTTAATTGTGCCTTATTATTCATGCCTTATTTATTCTATAACAGCTCCCGTTATAGGCATTCCTTTTGTGAGTATCTGAGCACACCATTTTATTTTTCACACTTTCCCCAAGATTCTAATAAGTTTACTATGATTTATATGAATGAATATTCTATAGGGAATAATAGTATTCTTAATTAAAATAATATGTTTTATTTTTTATTTTCACATGTAATGTGATATTCAAGCATGTATTTAGTTTTCAAGGACTATTAAAATATTTGATCCCTTGGAATGTGGTATCTTATATCTAGTTCCAATATAATAAATTAAACACAAACTCTGGGATACTAGGGTTGAGTTTTTTTATAGAACCATTTTTTATGTTCAAAGGGATTATCGATATAAATTGGATGTTAATACATGAGCGTGAATTTTTATTGGTTTTGGGTATGATGAGTTTGGGTACATATTTTATAACCCTACATTAAGGAAACCTAACAATAATAATGATGCATTGTATATGGAGGATCAAAATATTATAGTTGTTAATATGGGGAAAATATAATTCCCAAAACTATAATGGTTTTTTTAGTCTTGGGAAAGTTAATGATTCACAGTTACCTCACTATATAGATTATGATAATCATTTTGATGTTCAAGTTCATATTCAGGGTGATAAAGAGAGATTTGGTGTATTTTTAAACCTATTGTTTATGATGATCATATTTAAGGGGTTAATAAATAACCATAGTCCTATTTTGGTAATAATATCAACATCATACCACATATATATGGCATTCACCTGATGAGTATATACTCATCGCTGAAGATGAAGAACTAAAATCCTCTATATATGAAATGTAAAGTGATCTGATGGATAAATGGATTGATTCAATTGATTATGATATTATATCATTACATGGGGAAAAAAATTTTTCCGGTGAGGGTACCTAATGTTGAGAGAGATGTAAAAAATTAATGGATTTATTAGATAAAAAAAAGAGCCCAATTTTGTTCCATGATATAAGGTAAGGTTATTTTTTATAATATTTTAATAAGATAAAGTTAATTATTTTCAAGACATTTTTTCACTGGTTGTAAAAATTTCATCTATTATTATCATTCTGGGATTGTATACTTGTTTGAATATATATACTGAGGGTATATATATATGATGAAAACTTTCCTCAATGGTGGTTTATAGGATATGATTTATTTAGAGTAGGTAGAGTGTTTTTTGAGGAAGTTAAAGAGGATTATATCTAGAGATTAAACCATAATTAATATTATCTAAAGAAGGATTCAAGGAAATGGGATAAGAAGTTAGAGTTTTTCATTAACCATTAGTGTTTAATGAATACCTATTTTAATCATTATTTTCATTTAGAAATTTTATGATAATGATTTTAGTATATTTCTTCTTTAGACTGATGATATGATTATTATTTTCCATAATGATTTCATAATTTATTTATTGAATAAGGAGAATTTTTATTAATTTTTTATGAATGTCTCATTACCTACATGATATATTTTTATCATAATGATCTCATTTGATATTAATCTTGAGAAATTATAGCTATCATAGGAAATATACATTGAGAAGGTGATATAAATATTTTCTATACACATTACCAATGTGGTTTTTACTCCAATATCTTAACATTTTTATTTTATTATGTACCAGTCACCTTACAATAATAATGAGATAGAAGGGATGCGTCGTGTACCTTATTTATCTATTATACGTTTTCTGATGTATGTAATGGTTTCTTCTAGACCAGATATATCTCTAGTATTTGACATGGTTAGCCGTTATTTATCAAATATAGGTTGATAACATCCAATATAATTGAAGTATATTTTTTGATATATTTATGGTACTTATTTTCGGTGATTGTGTTTTTGAAAATGGAGACCAAGGAATTGTGTCATTATAGATTCAGTTACCAAAGGAAATATAAATTCAACAAGGTCAACTTCTATTTATTTGAAAACTTTTATAGAGTGATCTATATTTTTTTTATACATTATTAGAGAAATTTGGTGTGTTTTATACCATTGGGCTTTATTTTATTATAGTTATTGAGGAATGAGAAGAATTTATATAGATCACATTTTTAATCATGACATGTTTTTTTATCCTATCATAGTATGCTACATGTTTGGAAAACAAATACAACTTTTAATAGTACATCAAAAAATACCAATGAATGATATCAATAAATACATATTTTTAAAGATTCTATATAGTTATAGATTGATATTTTCCACAAAAATTATATTTAGATATACATGATGACCAAAATTCTATCAAAAGTAAATATTAATTCTCATTGAATGATTCCAAGGTTTTTTATAATCTTCTATTGAGTCGAACAAGTAGTTTATTAAAGATAATATTCATCTTAGTATTCCACAAGATTATTTTTAGGGATTCTATTTTAAATTTAAAATATTTATCTCTCTCACATATATTTTATAAAATTGTGTTCTTTATAAAAGAACATGGTATATGTTTTTATGTTTATTAAATGAACTATTATTGGGATAAACCTTTAAAAAAATTATAATAAAGTTTCAAATGAAAAGTGAAATTATATTTCTTATAGTCATTGTTACGTATATAATTTTTGAATTATCTTAGTAGTTTGAAAAACCTAATTATTATTATAGTTATATACAAAACCATATATTCAGATTAATTATGTGATATCTTATGATATTCTTTATTTTTATATATCTTTTACTCTATATCTATATACTGGTGTTTTTGATTTATTAGAAATATATATTTTTTAGATACTAATATTGTTTAAGAATATATACTTTGTACCATTAAATTTGAGTTGATTATTTAATGGACTAGGCTGTGTGGTTTTTCCATTCTAGGATTTTCAGTGTAGAAATATTATTTTTGAAAAAAATAAATCTCTGCACACATTTTTTTGTTCATTGATAAAGTTCAATTTATTTATCAATATCACTCAATTTGAAAAATAATTTGTTTCATTGTACACATCGTGTTCCTAATATTATCTAATATTATAACCCTAAAAAAACTAGTTTAGGGAAATCCATGTTTTCTTTTATGCTTTTTCACCGTCCTATGAATCTTGTAATTTTAGATAAACACTACCACCTCCAGCTTCATCACCATTAGCAACCCCCCCCCCCCCCCACACACTTGAACTAGACCTTTAACTACACTATAACTCCCAATTTTCTTATCAATGTATATTCACCATTAAATCATTATCAACCTTCAGTTGATCTCTCTTCAAATCTACAATAACCTATGACACCTTAATATTCACCGAAGCAAGACACCGTAGTCCAGTTTCACTACATCTTCTGGGATCCAATAGAGTAGACTAAATATTCTTATCTATCCTTCTTCAATATTAATTAAAACCTAGTCAATCTAGAACTTTCTCATATTCCGACACAAGACTGAATCCTAAAATCCAAAATAAAATAGATGTTATTTTAAATTATTTTTTTGGTATGATGCAAACATTATCTACCAAATGGGTCACAAATGTGTAAAATAATTTCATGGTTTCTCTATGGTGTCTAAAAATATGAAATTACGTCATTATTTTAGTGGTCTTTTTTTAAAAGTAAATTTTTGAATCATTTCACACTTTTAATATTTCTATATAATGAAATGATTTCACACTTTATGTTTGGATGATAACTCAAAAGCTATAATATATTTCATGTACTTGGTTGGGATTCTTATAAACCCCCCCCCATCATTTATTCACACTTATTACTTTTTTAATGAGGTCATACTTACTTTTTGGTTCTCTCCTTTAGTGATTTCAATCACTTAGGCTTCCACTATTGCGGGTTTTTTCTAGTTTTTAAATTTTTATAAAATATATTTTTATATAATGAAAAATTAATTGATTGGTTTTATAAAATATGTATATAATAAAAATTTTAGTTTAAATTTCTGAAAGATTTAAAATTTCAAATATAAATATTATAAATAATATTTTATTATTATAAATGATATTATAATTATAGGTTAATATATTTTTAATGATGTATTAATTATAATAATTAAAATAAAACAATGGTAGGGATGGTTGTAATGATAACATAAAAAATATAATTCTTTAAATTAATTGTTTCTTTAGATATTTTTGGTGTGTGATCTCTAGTTAGTAGGGCATAAATTTAAAAAACTATCACATTAATCTGGAGGATTTTCCCATATTAGGTTTAGTGATATGTCTTGTACTAACTCTTCTATATGCACAAAAAAATACATCCAGATGTTATTAATTAATGTTATAATTTTTTTTAGTAAATGTAAAAAATGATTCAAATAATAATATATTTTATTAATAAGAAATAATTTATAGATAAATTGAAATTAGTGTTTTCAAATTGTTTAATGAGTGATTTTATTGAAAATATATAGAAGATAATATTAGAACTTATGTTGAAGATAAAATATATATATACTACAATTTTAGAGTAATTTATACAAAACAAGGATTTATTTACATTAGAAAAAAATGAGTTGTAATTTTGAATGATTATACAACATTATAAACTTATAAGAGAAAAATTCATAGATGGATAAACCTTACAGTTAATCAACTAATATAGTCCATTATTTGTTGACATACTTAATATAATGATAGGTGGTGAATATAAAGTATCCCATTATTGATGGCCATGACTATAATAAATTATTTTCACAATTTATGAATCGATATAGAGTATATATTATGGTGGTTTATCTCCCTATATTTATTACTGAAGAAGCCAAGTCTCAAGTATCTTTTCCAAATTATGAGGTTTGAGTTGAAGTTGGTACATTTCAACCACATGATACCATGTCATATCATCTAGCTGTGTATAATCCTATAGAGGGTGGATATTTTAGAGAAATATAAATACATTATATAGACATGATGGTGGAGAACATCATGGATAATCAAGAATCATATAATAAGAAAAAAAATGAGGATGAGGATATAGAACAATATGAAGATGTCGAAGAACATTTTAAACTAACCTCATCTTAGTTTCACTAAATATTTAAGAATCCTTCATTATTATCATTTTAGTCTATGGAAGGCATGTAATTCTTAATATAATTTTATTTTAATATCATTACACAAAAAAAAATTCATGTAATTATTGGTGTAACACATCAGGTAATAGAAGATAATGTTTTGTACATTGGTAGAAAAAATGAATGAAAATACGCAATTTGGAATGTTCTGAAATAGAATCACAATGATCAATATTAATGTTTCTATATATAAGAATCAATGAGATATCCAAACATAATTTTGAGTGACTATACCAATTCAAATATAAATATTGTTGTAAGATACACATTATAAAACATTTAGTTTTTGGTTGATTTCTAAATTTACTCAACACATATTTGTGAACCTAATCATATCACTAGGTAATAAAACCCTGAAAGTTGAATTAATTTCTATTATTATCATTTAAATAATACGAGAATATCAATATATTCTAGTGTGTCGTATGTAGGAGAAAATATAGTAGATTTTTGGAACAGTGATATCTAATAGGATGGCATAAGTAGTGTGAAAGAAAACTGTTATGATTCTTTTTGGAAATTGGGATAACCCATTTGGGGTTTTCCAAAACATAAAGAGATATTATGTTATAAAAAATAGGTTGTTTAACAGTTACATACTATGGATGATTTTAGTAAAAAACCCAGTTTGACCTATTAATATTGATGATCAATATGCTTTTTTAGGAACTATCAAATTGTATGACTGCATTTGGGTCTTTAAAAAAATTCATCAATATATATGAAAAATTTTATATGAAAATTATACTAATAAAATGGTCATTTTCACAATAAATAATGTAAATTTCTTCCTTGTACTATTGATATCCACTATCACTAAGAAGGATAATTTCATATATTAGAGTTGGTTTCTCCCTTTACATTGAAAATAAATGACAAAACTCTCAGGAATATTTTATATTTCATATTTGTATTAATAGATCTAGGAAGAAATAATGTCTCAGTGTATTAAATAGAAACTTATTCATGGTTAACATTGATATTGTATTAGACATAATTTAATCAATATGAAAAATAGGTTCAATGATGAGTCTATGAAAAAGGAAATCATTATGCTCAGTGCATATATGTTTATTTGAATTTTTTTTCATATTATTCATATAATTTTATGTCCACTTATATAATTAAATTAAATTTTATCATATGAAAAATAATGGAAGAAGATAGATAATCATTTCAATAGAATCCACTAAGTAAATAAAGAGGTATATGAACGCATGATGCATATTCCAAAAGACAAAAGATTGATAGAATATTATGACTTAATTAGATAATTACACATGATGACTACCATTATATACCTCACTAATGGAGTCTTAATGTGATTTAATAAATTTATAGTTATATTTTTAATGAAATAATCTTTCTATCACTCCATGATGTACTTTTTTGAAAGATAAAATGTTATTGAAGAGTTTGTTCGGAGAGGGATGTGATATGAGAACTATTTATATTATGACAGAGATAAGATTTTACATGAGGATATATCTATTATTGTATTCTAATTTGATCATAAATGAGGAATATAAAAGGTTGCTTAATTTCATGATTATTGGATGGTAGTAGTGTCTATGTTTTTTTCTTCTGTAGCATTACTATGATTACTTCTAAGCATTATGATATTCTGGCCCACATGGTATTATAGTATGTCTATATGTACACATATCTTGGGGGTATTTTGAGGTTAAAATATATAATATTAGGAATATTAGAAACTACTATATATCTACATGGATACCTATAAGGTAATATTAGAACCTCATTTTGTCCTTTGATGCACCTATTCTTCTATGGAACATGAATAGGTTTCAACCACATGGGAAAATAGAGTAAACCAAAATTTATTGTAATATAAAGTATTCCTTTGAATAGGGACATATATTGTCACACCCCGACCTCATATACTCTTTTATTATATCATTTTATTAGTCTTGGGACTTTTGTTCGAGGTTCAGGTTTGAGTCTCGGTTGATTTTTTTTTTGTTTTTTGGAGTTTTCTGGTGCTTTTCCAAGTGGAACATGGTAACCACACGGTTAGTAGAAACCCTGCGGCCTGAACATGCAATAGGTATGGGTTTAAAGAGAACGAACCATGAGTCTAGTTCATGTCTGTGAAGTAGTTCCTAGGTAACCATGCACCAGTCCTTCCGTGGGCAGAGATCTCATCACGATTACCGCACTGTTGGAAAAACTATGCGGCCAAACCATATAGTTGTTCCAGATCATTAAAATCCTAAAATATATTTTGTACCTATATCCTCCCTTTAACCCTAAATCTCACCCCTCTCATTGCCTTCATTTATTTCACACCAAGGGGTCCCAATAACCCTTTATCCCTTGGTTATCCACCCTCAATGGTTCAATCTTCAAGCATCTAAGATAAGTTTCTTTGGGTTTTGGTCAATTTTATTCATTTTTATTCCCTCCTTGCTCGATTTATTGGTTATCCTTTGGTAGACACTCTCTTGGATGAACCCTAAATATTAGGGTTGTTCTTAATTCATTTCCGCTTGTGTTCTAAGGTGTGTTAATGGTTTATGGGTCTTAGATCTCCCTTCTATGAGATTTTCACTACTTTAAAACTCCACTGAGGTAGGTGTTTCCATGTTCTCCTTTATTATGAAATTTTCTATGATTCTTGTAATTTTAAATAAATTCGTAAACATGATTTTCACCTCTACGTAACCCTTTTTAACTTATTATACCATTATTCATTGTTTCAATTTGTTAAAAATATATTTTCAAGGATATTTTTGTGGAATTTATATTTGTATGGCTTCAATGGTGTTTTTTTTGTAATTCTATTTTTTTAATGCGGAATTAGGTTATTTTATGAAATTTTTAGCCCATATGATGTTGTGGTGGTATTTTTTGTTTGTGAGTTTGTTTTAGTGTGTATAATTTGGTAAAAATATTTCTTGGAAAATGTGTTGAAATGTCTTGGAAAAGGTTTTTATGGTTGTAAGGGGATGGATCTGTTATTTTAATAATGTGATTGGTTTGATTTGGATTCAATGAAAGTTATGATTTTGAGGAAAATGTTTTCAATTGTTTTCATGGATGTTAGGTGTGTCGTCGTATGTTGATACATTCATGGGTACACTTTGTGCACACATGGATGTGCCCTCAAATGAATATGGAATATTAAATTGGAATTTTCTTGAATCCTTTTTTTCTTAAATGGTTCTTGTTTTATAAATGTTGTTAGTCTCTTCGTGTGGGTTTTTTTAAAATGGATTTAAATTAAATCTTAGAGAATATTCCGATTTGGATTTTTTTGTATGTTTTGGTGAATGTGTGGCCTAAGGGGTCGTTTGATATGTTTTACTAGTTTTAGGTTTTTTAAAAAAATGGGGATTTTTAAATGTTCTTGGTAAATGGATTTGGGGTTTGTTGAAATAAAGGTCGTTTTGGAACTTCCAACTCAAAGATGATGTTTGTGTTAAATTTTATAATGGAGTATGTTTTGGAAAATTGGTGTTCTTGGTTGGGAACCTAAGGTGTTTTATGAAATGGTTTGAATCTTTATATGGTACGATGGCCTAGTTGGAACCTTGTGTGATGTGAAATGTATAAGTATATATATGGTCCACCATTATTGGAAGGATTTTCCTTCATAGGATATCGTGTATTGGTTTCTGTGTTTCGAGTAGGAAAGTACAGTACTAATAGGTAGGATAAGCCAATCATGCATTGGCCTCCTACATACACAATATTATTATTACCACAATGTGTTCCTAGGAGTATTTTAGATGACTGAGTGGTGGTAGCTTAGTAGCCCGGATTATACAGGTTGGTACCCTCCTACCATTGCAGACATGATGGAGTTTTTTCCCATAGGTGAGGCTAGGGTAGAGCATACGTTTGGTTATTGACTTAGGGGCTTCACCATATGCTTGTAGGTAGTTCCGAACAGACTATGTTCAGTGGTCTTCTAGGGATGATTAGTATTTACTATGGTTATTATTTATAATGCGTCTACTTTCTGTTGTACTAGTTTTAAGCCAGCACTATTTATTTATTTCTTTCACCACAACAAATTTCTTCTTTATTACAGATTCATATTATAAAATGGAAACTAAATTCGGAAATAATGTGTGGCATATTTTGGATTTTAAAATTGGGAAAACAGTTTTGTTTGGTAAAATGTGAAAAAAAATATTTTTATAATTTTATTTAAAACTAGTTTTTGTTGACTATTTTCAGATAAGAAACACTTGGATCAAGTGGTTTATATTTTTCTTTCCTACTTATAATTTCAGTGTTCATTACTTCTTTATCTTTTTAGTTATAGGTTTCTTTTTTTCTTAGGTTCTCTTGGTTTAATTTCTCATTGTTGGGGTAAACCTGGTCTAGTGGTTGGTTGTGACCAAGATGTCATATGGTGATCACATGGAAGCAGTTTAGTTTTTCTTGCTTTTATTTTTCAGTATATTTAGTTTTATCTTGTAATTGAATCAGTTTTTTATTTATTTGAGATTAAGTTAGCATTTATTTGTTGCATTTTTAGTTTTTTCTATGGATTTATGTGGTTCAGGTTGTTTATTTTGGGCAAAAATCATTCCTAGTTGTATTTCTTGATGCCAAGAACAAGTTTCCAAGCCATGGGGATTGGGAACACCCTTAGGGATTTTCTCGGGTCGAATCGGGTGACCGGTTCAGGGTCAACCAGGGTTGTTTCATGATAAAATGGTATCAGATGAGGTTTTTGTTATTTGGGTGTCTGGTATTTGGAGATTAGGATTTTTGGGACTCTAGAGGTAGTTACAGGATGTTAATCATGAATCCATTCCCTTTCAAATACTTGAGTTGCCAAGGTTAGTCTATGTTTTGAGTGTTTTTCCTTTTTTGGATCAAGGAATAACAACGGAGGCAGGCCGGTGTCATGTTGTGATACCCAATGGAGTAGTGACCCATGTGGAGTCCATGTGAACGATTCAAGTCCCTCTTAGTGTTATGACTTACATGGGGCATGGATCCCTACCATGTCACCAAGTTAGGCATAATCACTAGTTCCTTACTCTGCTAGTTTAGTGAAATTCATGATTTGTCTTTGTTTTGGTTGGTGTAAGTCTTCTTTTGAAATTGAAAGTGGTTCTAAAATGGAAATTCTTTCTTTCAAATGGTTTGGAATGGTAAAATGAGTTTTAATGGAAAATGTTTGGAGTGGAAATCTGGTGAAACCTTGGGTTTTTATGAAGAAAATAATGATATGACACTTGGTATTCCTTATAGAGGATCACATGTGTGTGGGTGTATATGGAAAATGTTTGGGGGAACATGTTTGTGGAAGATGTGGATAGAAATGGATGGACTCACATGTGATGATTCATAAGATCCCATGGGCGAGCTTTTGAAAAAAAAAGGGTTTGAAATTTGGTTTTCCCTTTAGGAGTGAATTTTTGACATGTGAAAAGTGGATTTTTTATTTGAAAAATTGCCTTGGGGTAATGTAGTTTAAAAATTAAATGAAAAAAGCGATTTAAAAAAAATAGGATTTTAGTAGAGTTAGTTGTTTTTTGGTTTCTAGGGTAGTTGTCTTAGCTCGGGTTGTTATTTTCAATTGTGTTTTGTCTTGATGCCATTTTAGGTTTTGTGTTCCTCATGTTGTTTCGGATATGCCACCTAAAAAGGTCCATAATGTTTCCAATGATTCATGATCAATTTCCAATTTTTTTTAGATTTCACCAGTTCATTGAGGTGATAATGTACTATAAGAGGAAGTGGAGTGGTTTGGAGGAGGCATAGCATGTCTTTGGGTTGTTGGGAACTCCTAAGGTTGTAGAGGTTTTTGTCGTTTCAGATTTGTTGTAGGTCCAGTTTTGGACCAGTGGAGGTTGGATGTCCCATCATTGTTAGAATTTGGGGTGACATGGGAAATGTCTATGGCCACATTCTTCCAAGGGCTTATACCTGAGGAGGTTATGTTAAGGAAGTTGGTGGAGTTTCAGGATGTTTGGTAGGGCCCGTGGTCAGTAAAATTGTATACTGACCACTTTAAAGGGATGGTTTCTCTTTTTGTTCAGAGTTCTCACCCATAAATTATGGGAAAGGTTCTTCATTACAGTGAAACCATTTTCGATAGGTGGGTGGATGGGGCATTTTTAGTGGGGTCAGTTATTAGGGTGTAGTCAATGTTTTTTGGCTTTTTGAGGGTTCCCCATCTGGATAAGAGAACATGTTGGAGGAACCTGCATATAAGATGTTATACTTGTTGGTTTTAACATCTAGTTCATCAAAACACTTTCTAGTGTACCATCAGTTTGGCCAGTTTAGACATTCCAAGACATCTTGTTGTGTCCCTCTGAAGTCTTTTCATCATTGTGGCCATTTTGGTCACTATGGGATGTTTTTTGTAGGAATCTTCATTCAAAAAAAGAGTTTTATTTGGGGTATGCTAGTGGCTGACTGTGATGCAGGAGATCATTTAGCCATCAGAGCCCCAACCACAGGTCTTGGGGTGAACCACACACACATTCAATAGATTTTGTGGATGTTTGAAACCTTGGTCTATATTATGTTTCCAACTTTGGGGTATAAATATCAGCAATTTCCTTGTTTAGTATTAATGTCGTTGTAATTCCATCATTTTTTTCTATGGTGTGATGAAATAGGTTAATCATAATCCAAGAGGTTGTGTCTGTTCTATGTGTGGAATCTCCAAATAAATCATTTTCCTTGTTTGGTCTATGAGTTAATGGGTTTGTTTTGGTTTTGGTTTTATCTGTTCTTGTTTGGAGATGTTTGGGTGTTGTGAGAAAGGTGGATGATGTTTCTAGTCCGCTGCTTAGTTTAGGTTTCTTTTCATGGGCTCAATGGTGTTGTTGTTCGCCCTTGTGCGGAAGGCTATTAGTTCTTCTTGGTGATTTCCCTTTTTCTTGCATTTTTCTATAATGGGTTGCCTTTTAATAGGACTCTTGTTTAAATCCAAGTGGTGGATTTTTTCTTTTATATTTATGTAATTTGGTTGAGTTACATCTAGGAGTTCCCTAGTTTCCAGTTATGGTGAGGGTGTTGGGTGGTTACTGTGAAGTGGTTGGGTTGGATTCCCAGGATCCCGATATTTTGGGTCTTTTATATCAGGGGTTTTTAGTTGATTCTTGGTAGATTATTTTAATTTTTGGGAGAGGTTCCGTTAGTTTGTGTTGGGAGTTCATGTGTCCCCCCCACCCTGGGGTGGTGCGTTTGGGTTCTGAGGTTTCCACGCTAGTTGAATTATTATGGTGGGGAGAAACATCTTGGGTTCTAATATAAAGCTTAGTCTATGGTTACTTATTTATCGTTCAGGTGTGACTTGTGGAGAGAAATGTCATCCCAAAATTTATGATCTTCCTCAGTTTTGATCGGACATGAACTTAGTTTTGATCAGTTTTCGGCTTGGCGATTTCTATGGGAAGAATGAGTCTGTGGTGGGGATAATTATCACACCCTTCCCTCAGATACTCTTTTTCTTTATCCTTTTATTAGTATTTGGTATTTTTTTCTAGGTTTGGGTTTGCATCCCGGTCAAAAGTTTGGGTTTGTAGTGTTTTTTTGGGTTTTTTTCAAGTGGATCACGATTACCACAAGGTTAGTAGAAACCATGCGGCCCGATCATACAGCAGGTATGGGTTCAGAAAGAACCAAGTTCATGGCCAGTGCATGGCCCTAATGTAAGTCCCAATGATGCATATTCTATTCTTTATGTGGGAAAAGAGCTCCGTACAGTTACCACACATTTTGGCAAGCCGTGCAGCAAAATCGTGCAGTCATTTCAGGTCATTAAAATCCAAAAATATATTTTTCCCTCTCTCCTCCCTTAAACACTAAATCAAAACCCCCTCCTCCCCTTTTTTTCTCATCAAAGGGTCCCAAAAACCCTTCTCCCTTTTATATCCTTCATCCATGGTTCAATATCCAATCTTCAAAGGTATGTTTCTTAGGGTTTTGGTCCATTTTCTTCTATTTTCTACCCTCCCTCATTTTTTTAGTTCTCCTTTGTTAATAACTCTCTTGGACAATCCCTAAATATTAGGATTTCTTATAATTCATTCTTGTTTTGGGTTTAATGTGAGTTAATGGTTTATGGGGCTTAGATCTCCCTTCACTAAGAGTATTGTTGCTTTTTCACTCAACTGAGGTAGGTGTTTTCATGTTCTACTTTCTTAAGGCATTTCGTTTGATGCATGGAATTTTAAATAAATTTATAAACATGATGCATACCTCTATGGAACCCTTATTTAAAGTTTTATAGAATTTTGGAATTTGTTTTATTTGTTAAAAAATTATTTCAATGATATTTGTGTGGAATGTCTTGTTTTATGGCACCTACGGTGTTTGTTTGAAATTACATTGTTCTTTTAAACTGGAATTGTGGTTTTTTACAAATTTTTTAGCCCTTATTATATTGTGACGGTATTTTTTTGTTATTATTTTTGGGTGTGTATGATTCGATAATAATATATCTTGGAAAATGTGTTAAAATATTTTGTAAATAGTTTTATAGATTTAAGGGGATGGTTGTGTTATTTTAAAAATGTTAGTAGTTGGATTTGGTTTCGAGTCAAGTAGTGATTTTTCAGAAATGGTTTTGAAGTGTCTTCTTGGATGTTAGGTGTGTCATTTGATATTGTAACATCCATGAGTGCACTGGGTGCACACATGGTTATGGCCTCAAATGAATATGGTACCTTTAATTGGTATTTTCTCGAAACCTTGGTTTCCGATAAGGTTATTGTTTTTTAAATGTGGTTAGTCTCTTCTTGTGGATTTTTTTAAAATGGTTTGAAAAAAAATCTTAGATAATATTTATATTTGGATTTTGGTGTATGTTTTGGTGAATGTTTGTCTTAAGGGGTTGTTTTCCATGTTTAGTAGTTGCATGTTTTTTCTAAAAATGGGGATTTGGAAGTTTTATTGGTAAATGGATTTAGGGTGTGTCGAGCTAAAGCCCCATTTGGAACATCCCACTCAAAGGTGATGTATGTGTTTACTTTTATAAAGGATTGTGTTTTGGAAAATTGGTGTGTCTGGTTAGCAGCCTAAGGTGTTTTATGATAAGTTTTGAATGTTTATATTGAATGGAAACCCAATTGGCACCTTTTGTGATGTAAAATGTAAATGTATATATATGTGTAACCTTTATAGGATGGATTTACCTACATGGGATATCATGTATTGGTGTCCATGTTTGGGGTATGAAAGTTCGGTTGGGGTAGGTAAGATGAGTCATGCGTTCATTGGTCTCCTACTTATACATTATTATTATTAAAAAAGGGGTTCCGATGTGTCTTTTAGATGATCAAGTAGCGGTAGCATACTAGCCCTAATTAGACAGGTCGGTACCCTATGGGAGTAGTAGAAAATCTGTTGAACTCTTTGTGGAATGGTTATTTTAATAATCACAAATCTTAGTTTTATTTATTTCCTTTTAATATCTTGTTCAACTTGTTCTAAATATGTTTAAATCATATCTACAACTGTTTATCTATGATCAATCTATGGTTATGGTTGACCTGGAAGTATTCTGGATTGAATAGACATTTTTTAAGAATTCCATATCTTGACTCACCAATAGTCATTTTCCAGAGTCACCGATGATGAACAATCGCACTGATAATGAACGTTCGCATTGATAATGAATGGTCTCACCAATGATGAATGGTCGCACCGATAATGAATGGTCGCACCAATGATGAACGGTCATACCATTAACTATCAAAGGTCAAAAGTTACACCGATGCTAATCTACAGATACTGAGATACCGATGCTAAGCTACCGATGCTGAGCTAACGATGCTGAGATACTAATGCTAAGCTACCGATGATAATCTACCGATGCTAATCTACTGATGCTAAGCTACCAATGCTAAGCTACCGATGATGAGATACTGATGCTAAGCTACCAATTTTGATCTACCGATGCTAAGATACAGATGCTAATCTATCGATGATAAGCTACCGATGCTAAGACACCGATGCTAAGATACCGATGCTGATGCAACCAAAACTAACGCAGATTCAAAATGTCTCACCAATCTCATGAATCACCGATAGTCATGAAAACTGTTTGAATCTCTATAAATTTGTATTCAATTCTAACAGTCATAATTGATGTTTTTAATGAAATTAATGATATTTGATGTTAGTTTTTGGAATGTCAGGAGACTGTACCTCGTATCTATGGAAAGTTAATCATTCCCATTTCCGGAGCTCGTGGAATAAAAAGGAAGATCGAGCTGCAGTAAAAAAAAGAAGACATATGGATGGATGCGTGAAAAGGAAAAAAGAGATAATTCTTCCATGAATATACATGATAGACTGAAGAACACACAACGAAGTGGAAGAAGGGGCATTTTCAAGATCTAAAGAAAACTCTTATGCAAGTAATCCTACACTACAAAAGAACATACAAAGAACACTGGAAATCAGAGAACTCACTTTCCTGTGAAGGACATCAAGTTGAATCACGATACTCTTTTTATAATAGAAAAACCACATAAGTACTCAGAAGCATCTCTGCTAAATCCAACGAGTCCAGAACTACACTACCAATCACTAGAGCATTCTAAACTCTGATACATTCTTCCTTTAGTGAATCTATCTTTACATTTTGAGCAGTGTGTGTACCCTGTTTATTTCACACACACACACTGTCTCCTAAGCTAAACTGGAAGATTCTTAAATCCTCACTCGAACTTTATAACTCTTTGTCTCCCACTTTGTAAATTAGTAGAGGTCGAGTAAGACCTGAACAGCCTGTGTGCTGCTGTTTGATTTTCCCACAAAGAACTGTGGTAGAGGTCCCTGTGTGGCCTGGACAGTTGTTCACTGTTGTTATCCCCGATCCAGGGTGTGGATCAATTTATTTAAATTATTGAGAGGACTAAGTCTCGGCTTGAGACTGAACCTCTTGGTTAACTCTGCTGTGAATTTTATTTTAATTTTTTAAGTATTACATATATATTTTACATATTCTACTACTATTACTTTGAAATACAAAACTCTTTTAAAGCTACTTTGATAGTTAAATTAGCAAGTGTTTATAGTTTTTGTAAAACAGTAAGTTAGTTTCAAAAGTCAATTAAATATTCAAATTAAGTTAACTGAGACCTAATCAATATTTTAGAAACTAATTGAACCTTTACACTCTATATAGATTCACTACAGTTTAACTTTGTTTTTAAGTTGAGGGATTTGAAGAGAAATATTTTTAACGGAAATTTTAATTGGAACTCAATTCACCCCCCCACTTGAGTATCCACTCCGACCAACATTTTGTATCAAAGGGTGTTATTTTTGTTTAAGGAGATTTGAAATACTATGTCTTTCAACTGTGATTTTAGTTGCATCTTTAAAGATCTTAAATTTCTGTTAGTTCTAAATTTTATCTCTTTAAAACTATTTTCTAAAATATATTTATGGATAATAGACTAGAGGGTGATGCTACTAACAAGACACCTTTATTTAATGGTACGAACTATGCCCAGTGGAAATTAAAAATGAAAATTCATTTAGAGAGCATGAGTTTTGATATTTGTACTGCTATAGAGTCTCAATATAAAATTACAGAAACTGAAAGAACAACTTCGGATGAACCTACTAAGACTGCTTACAATAATAATTGTAATGCCATGAATCCTCTGTACTGTGCTCTAGGGGATGAGGAATTTAACAGAATATCTAATTGCAAAATTGCTTATGAAATATGGGATACTTTAGGTGTTTCTCATGAAGGAACAACTAATGTTAAATAAATGTGATTGAATACTTATACTATTAAATATTATAATTTTAAAATGAAAACTGATGAACCCATTTCTGATATGTATCTCAGGTTCAATGAGATAGTCAATACAATGAATTCACTTGGTAAAGTTGTTCCAGCAAAAGAACAAATCATGAGGATACTGAGATGCCTTCCAGAACGATGGAGAGGGACATCTGTTTCAATCAGAGAATCATGTGACATTGGAGATCTGCCTGTCAAAGAACTTATTGGAAAACTAATGATGTATGAGGAAGAACACAAGGTAAATAAAGAAGAAGATGATGAACCAAAAAGGAAATCGGTGGCTTTCTAGACTACTGCTTCCAAGAGCAAGGACAATTAAAAATCTCAAATACAAACTAATAGTCAAAAAAGTGAAAGTTCAAATTCTAATAGTGATGCTGAAATGTCTCAGATAGCCAGAAGGTTTAAGAAATTTTATAGGAAGATGAAATTTTTCAGAAAATCAAATTATAAAGGAATGTATGATAATAAGGGACATTGGAAGAAGGACTGGAAAAAGCCAGATATAAGTGATGAAGTTGTTTTATACGAGTGAAAAAGAAAAGGACACATTAAAGTAGACTGCCCAAAGCTAAAATTCAAGAAGAAATATGATTATAAGGACAGTAAGTACAAGAAAGCTATGAAGGCTACCTGGAGTGCTTCTAAAGACAGCACAAGTGAATCTGAAATGTCTAATTCTGAGAAGAATCATGCCAACATGTGTTTCATGACCAACACATCCAAGGTAACCTTAGATACTCCTATTTTAAATTCTTATTATTCTGGAGATGATGCAGAATCTGATTCTGATTATGAAAACATGACTTGTAAGGAATTATTTGAATACTGTAATATGCTGGACGAGACATGGAATGAACATAAGGATAAATACAAATCAATGAAGAAACAGTATGCTCTCACTAAAACTGTTAAAACCTAACTTACTATTTAAAAAGAGAAAAATGATCAACTGTTAAAGGAAAACACTGAACTGAAAATGTCAAATGAGTAACTTAGAAGAGAATTAGAGAAGTTTACAAATGGAAGGGATACACTAACTCAAATTATAGGAATGAAATTAGCTCTCAAATACACTACTGGAATAGGATACAAACCTGGACAGAGACAGATTACTAAGAATAGATTTATTCCTAAATCTGGACAGAATACTAGTAATTATAGTTCTGGACATTTATATGATTCAAATAGTAATTCAAATAGTTATAGATCAAATAATGTTTATATTTCACAATATTTTGATTCTGTAATTTGTATGAAACCCATAAGACAAATGTGGGTACCAAAAGCATTGATTGCTAACCTGTCTAGACCCAAGAAGATCTGGGTACAAAAATCATTTCCTATCTAAATCTATTTTGTAGGAAACCTCTTTGAAGAGTTCTCACAAGAAGGTATGGTACATGGACAGTGGATGTTCAAGACACATGTCTAGAGATTACTCATGCATTAAAAGTCTAATCAAGATTGATGGAGGCCATGTAACCTTTTGTGATAATTATAAAGGAAAAAATCATCGGCCTAGGTCAAATTGGTAACACTGAATCAGTTC
The DNA here is from genome assembly GCA_963277665.1 of Viscum album. Lineage (NCBI taxonomy): Eukaryota > Viridiplantae > Streptophyta > Magnoliopsida > Santalales > Viscaceae > Viscum > Viscum album. The sequence continues at coordinate 1,400,589,444 of OY728156.1, read as the reverse complement.
TAATTTCTAAAGATTTATTTGTTGGCGGATTGAAATATAATCTGTTAAGTATTTCTCAATTGTGTGATGATGGTTTTAATGTCAAATTTGAAAATGATTTTAGTAATGTTTTTAATTCTAAAAAGGTTTTAGTCTTTTCTGCCTTAAGAAATGAAAATGTTTATGCAGTTGATTTAAATTATTTAGATAAGCAAAATGTTACTTGCCTAAATGATTTTCATAAAGAGTTTTGGCTTTGGAACCGAAGATTAGGACACTGAAACATCCATTAACTTATAAAACTAACTAGGAATAACTTGGTTAGAGACCTACCTAAACTTGAATTCCCAATTGACAATGTTTGTAATCCCTATCAAAAGGGAAAGCAACATAAAGTTGTTAAGAAAAGTATTGTTTTCAACAATGCGTATTAATGTTATTTAAAGGGGGAGATTATTTAAAATAATACTCTGTCTCTTTATGATAATTTTGATTCTCACAAATACCCTTAGTTATTTTCAAATTATTTCACTTAGTATTTTGCAAGAGATTATTAATTTATTTTACTCTTGAAATAACGAGAATTTATTAATTAGAGCGGAATCTGTTTTAGCGTGTTCTGGAAACACTGTTCACATCTTACGTAGATGAATATAGCGCGGAATCTATTTTAGCACGTTCTAGAATCACTGTTCATGCCCTACGTGGATAAACGTAGCGTAAGGATGAAAAGCGTGTATACTTTTTGAAGTACGAGAAAAGTATGGTTAAACAAACCATACGTTTTTCAGCAAAGTATGGAAGGAGAACCTTACGTTTGGAAGGAACCTTACGTTTTGTTATCAGCAAAGTATGGAAGGTGAACCATACGTAAATTCTAAGTGATACGTTTGTTTCTCAAAAGTATGGTTCATTAACCTTACTTTTGTAAACAACCATACGTTCTTGGAAAAGTATGGATCAAGTAAAAGTGTGGATCAAGTAAAAGTATGGATCTTTTACCATATGTTTGAATGATGAAGAAAAAGTACATTTTTGATCAACCCTACGTTTGTGATAAACCCTACGTTTGTTATCAACCCTACGTTTGAAGACTATGTTATTAACCCTACCTTTGGAAGGCACGTCATCAACCTTACGTTTGGCGTCAGAATTTTTGGCAGACGGTTTTTATGTACAACGATCAGTAAGCTGATTTCTAGGCGTATTTCAAGCCGGATTTAAAGTCGTTTTTAAATTATGACTTTGACTGATTCAAAGATGTTTTATTAATGGATTTAAGATCCAATTAAAAGGATCTTTTTATGCCGAGTCTTAAGGGATGTTACGACTTCTCTGTAAATTCAAAATTTTGAATATTGCGAATCAGAGGCGACTTTTATGGATCTAAACGTGCAGGAGATATGCATTATTATTTATGATCTCTCTAAAATGAAAAATAAAATGGATGATGAGGTGATCGACATTTTATTATTAAAAAGGTGGAAAACAGAGATTATAACTATTCACGATTGATCTACTGATTCAACAGGAGCGTAAAAACTCTGTTTGTTCAAGAAGAAGGAACTCGATAGAAGATTCACCTGTTCTACATCGAATATCTACTGTGGATATACTACTGCTAAGGTTGTGAACTATATCTCTATATCTACTAAAACTGGATCAACTCAGAACTGCTTCATCTTGAAGATCAATATTTCTAGAGTCTTTGATCTATCTGTTGTCAATTGCATTCTGTTGAAATTGTAAAGATCAACTGGAAATTTCTTTCTAAATTTTTTTATTCTTGAATAAACAGCTTCCCGTTCTAAGCTATGTAGGTTTGTGTTTGAACCAGAATGCTTTGCTTTGCTTTGAATTGTAAAGGTGTCAACTGCCTGTACTCAGTTGTGAATCAGTCTGTGGAAAAGAGGACCAGATAGTGGAAATCACCAAGCTCGTGGAGTAGAGCGTTGGTGGAGTGGACTAGGGGATTTCTGTTCCCCGAACCACTATACAACTTCATGTTCTTGTTTTTACTTTTTCCGCTACATGATCAAATCCGATAAAGTATAAAGGACAGAACTCGTTCAAGAAAAAAGATATTGGAAAAATTTCAAAAGACACAATTCACCCCCCTCTTTTGTATAATCTATAGATTCAGATCCATCAATTGGTATCAGAGGAGGAGCTTCTGACAGAGCCTTATAAAGCTAGAATCCTTTAAGGATTATTAAACAGAGCATTATGACTGATATAAGAGAAGGGATGTCGATGGTTAGAGCACCATACATTAATGGAGACAACTATGGTTGCTGTAAATCGCGTATGATAATATATCTGAAAAACCTCAGATATAGAGTCTATTCAAATATTCTGACTCCTTATGAAATTCCTGAAAATCCTGAGGCATGGAGTGCTGCTATAGAGGCAGAGTACGATATGAACTCGAAGGCTATTAATACAATTATCTGCGGTCTAGGACCAGATGAATTTAAAAGAGTATCTCAGTGCCCGACATCATATGAGATGTTGCAAACAATAGCTGTGGCATATGAAGGAATAGATAATGTAAGGAAAATGAGATATGAAACTGCAAAACTGAAATTTGATACTTTCAAAATGATTGAAGGTGGGATCATTACCCAAATGAATGGGATATTGACAAAAATTGTCAATAACATAACTGCTCTAGGAGAACCTATTAAGCAGGATGATCAAGCATTAAAAGTACTGAGAGTACTTCCTACTAGATGGAATGGTATCTCTGCTGGAATCAGACAATCAACACCTGTCGAAGATCTAACTATGAGAGAGCTGATTGATACATTGATGATGTATGAAGCTGAAATGCAAGATGAAGCTAATGAACATAAAGTGATTATCAGAAGAGATGATACTGCCTTGAGGGTAACTTCACTACAAAAGAATAGAAAGATGAAGAGCAAAGATGTCAAAGCCAAATCAGAAATCTCTGGCTCATCCAAATCAGATGAAGAACTGGCTCAACTAGCCAGAAAATTTAGAAAATTCTACAGCACGAAAAGAGGCTTCAAAAAATCTTTTAAGGGAGATAATAAGGATGTGATATGTTATGAATGAAAAAATATGGGACATATCAGACCAGATTTCCCACAACTGAAGGATACAAAGAAAACAAAATTCTTTAAAAGAAATGACTTTGAGCAGAAAGACAAGAAAGCTATAAAAGACACTTGGAGTGTATCTGAATACTATAGTATCTCTTCTGAATCAAGCTCAGATAAAGAAGAAGTCAATCTAAAAGAAAACATGTGTTTCATGGCAGAAATTGATGAGGTACACTCATATTACTCCTCTGAATCACATTCTTAATCAAGTTACGCAAATAAAAAACTAGCAGCCTACTACAATATGCTTGAAGAATGATATGACTCACTATTTAAAAAACATAAGTCACTAAAAAATATACATAAAGTAGTTTCATATGAAAGAGATACAATGCTGAAAAAACATAAATAATTAACTGATAAATACAATTCGATTAACAATAACTACATTAATTTTGAATCATGAATAAAAACACTGCAGGGTGAAGTAGAATCTTACAAACAGACTGCATTGGTTTTTACAAAAGGAGAGAATTTATTAAATGAAATTCTTGGAAAAAATATCATTAAAAAGGAGAGATTTGGAATTGGCAGTAAAGGAGAAAAACCGAAGCTATATAAAAATTATTTTGTTCCTAGCTTTAAAAAGCTTAATTGTAATTTTTGTGGGGCAAAGGGGCATGTAGCTAAAATATGTTTCCTAAGAAAACCTCAAATTTGGGGTATTAAGAAAGACGATATTTCAAAAGACTTATATGATTCAGCTAATTTTAAAAGAACAAAGAAAATCCGGATAACCAGATCATTTCTAGCTAACACTCCTGGACCCAATAAAATATGGGTACCAAAGAATTTTTTTTGAATGTCTTTGCAGGTAGCAGGTCACCAGAGAAGAAAAGATATATGGTACATGGACAGTGGCTGCTCAAGACATATGAGTGGAAACTCATTGAATTTTTCTTCACTCACTCAAAAGGAAGTAGATTTTGTCACATTTGGTGATAATGCCAAAGGAAAAATCATTGGCATTGGAACAGTTGGAGATCCAAAAATAGTCTCAATCAAAAAAGTACTTTATGTACAAGGACTAAAACACAATATGTTAAGTATCTCTCAACTTTATGATGATGGATATACTATTGATTTTACTAACAATTGTTGTACTATTTTTAAAGATAAACTGTTTAAATTTAAAGCACCAAGAACTGAAAATGTCTATACTTTGGATTTAAATTCCTTGTGTAAACAACAAGTAAACTGCTTAACTGCTAAAGTAAGTGAATCCTGGATCTGGCATAGAAGACTTGGTCATTGAAATGTATTTGTTTTAAATAAGTTATCTAAGAAACATTTAGTTTCTGATTTACCTTATCTCAAATTTGACAGTGATAGATTTTGTGATGCATGTCAACTTGGCAAGCAACACAAATAATCCTTCAAATCTGTTAATAAGGTTGCTACATCTAAACCTCTAGAATGTATTCATATGGATTTTTTTGGACCTTCAAGAGTAGAAATCTTAGCTGGTAAATCATATGTATATGTTTTAGTTGATGACTATTCAAGATTTACATGGATTTTCTTTTTGAAATTTAAAAATGAAGCTTTTACTTTATTTGAAAGTTTATGCAAATCTTTTCAAAATGAAAAAGGGTTCAATATAATCTCATTAAGAAGTGATCGTGGTGGAGAATTTAAGAATCTGGAATTTAATTCCCTTTTCTCAAATATGGGTATTAAACACACCTTTTCTGCACCCAGAACACCTCAACAAAATGGGATTGTAGAAAGAAGAAATAGAACAATTCAAGAAATGGATAGAAAAATGTTAAATTAATATAGCCTACCTATATATTTCCGGGAAAAAGCTGTGAATATATCTTGTTATATAATTAATAGAGTTCTAATTAAACTTATTTTGAAAAAGACACCCTATGAACTATGGAATAACAGAAAACCTAAAGTAAATTACTTTAATGTTTTTGGATGAAAGGTTTATATCTTAAACACCAAGGATAATCTTGGTAAGTTCGATCCAAAATCTGATGAAGGTATTTTCATAGGATATTATGCTACCTCCAAAGCTTATAGAGTTTATAATATGATGTCAAGGATTGTTAAAGAATCAGTTCATGTGAAATTTAATGAATCTGATCCTTTTGAGAAAAGGACAGAACAAATGGATGAACTTGACTCTAATGATAACATGAGACTTGAGAATTTAAAGAATGGTTTTGAAAATGATATAAAATAAATTCAGTCCAGTTCAGAGGAACATGATACTGAAGAACCTTTAAATATTTTACCTAGACAGTATAGAACCCTAAAGAATCATCCTTTAGAAACTGTAATAGGTAACTTAGAAACTGGTGTTCAAACTAGAAGAAACATAGGAAACCTAGTGGAATTCTCTGCCTTCTTATCTCAACAAGAACCCAAGACTATAGAAGAATCTTTAGATGATGAAAGCTGGGTAATAGCAATGCAAGATGAATTAAAATAGTTTAAAATAAATGAAGTTTGGGTTTTAGTGGAAAGACCTAAGAATTATCCTGTAATAGGAACCAAATGGTTTTTTAGAAATAAAAAGGATGACCAAGGCACAATAACTATAAATAAAGCAAGGTTAGTAGCTAAAGGATGTAATCAAGAAGAGGGAATAGACTATGATGAGACTTTTGTACCTATAGCTAGGTTAGAAGCCATTAGAATCCTTTTAGCCTATGCATCTTATTTTAATTTTAAATTATTTCAAATGGATGTCAAATTTTCCTTTTTAAATGGATATTTAATGGAGGAAGTTTATGTTGAGCAACCTCCTGGTTTTGAAAACTCTCAAAAACCTGATTTTGTTTTTTAACTTACTAAAAACTTTTATGGCCTTAAACAAGAACCTATAGTATGGTATGAAAGATTAAGTTCTTTTCCTTTGAAAAATAATTTTACTATTGGTATGGCAGATCCAACACTATTTAAGAAAATTGTGGAAAATAATGTTTTATTGGTTCAAATTTATGTTGATGATGTAATCTTTGGATCAACTAATAAAACTCTTTGTCATGAATTTTCAAAATTAATGCAATAAGAATTTTAAATGAGTATGATGGGAGAATTAAATTTCTTTTTGGGTCTTCAAATATTTCAAAAAGATTTTGGAAATGTTTTAAATCAAAGCAAATACATTACTGATTTACTTAAGAAATTTGGACTTGTGAATAGTAAGACATTTACAATACCTATGTGTACTAATATAAAACTTCATTTGGATGAAACTGGGAAATCAGTTGACAACAAGCTATATAGAGGTTTGATTGGTAGATTGTTATATCATACTACTAGCAGACCAGATATAATGTATTCAGTATGTCTTTGTGCTAGATTTCAATCAAATCCTAAAGAATCCCATCTAACTACTGTTAAAAGAATTTTTAGATATTTAAAAGGAACTGTTTTTCAATCTCTTCTTTATCCTAAAACTTCTGATTTTAATTTGATTTCATATTCAGATGTTGACTTTGGAAGTTGTAGATTAGATAGAAAAACTACATCAGGTACATGCCACTTTTTAGGAAAATCCTTACTATCATGGTCTAGTAAGAAAAAACATTCAGTTGCCCTATCAACAGCTAAGGCAGAATATGTTTCTGCTGGAATTTGCTGTGCACAAGTGTTGTGGATGAAAAACACTCTTATGGACTTTGGATTGAATTTTAATAATACACCTATTTTATGTGATAATAAGAGTGCAATTAATATTTCAAAAAATCCTATTAGTCATTCTAGAACTAAGCACATTGATATAAGGCATCACTTTTTAAGAGATCATGTTATTAAAAAGGATATATTTTTAGAATTTATAAGTACTGAAATTCAATTAGCAGATATTTTTTCTAAACCTCTTCTCACTGCAATGTTTGATTTTATTAAGGGGGAGCTAGGTTTATTTAATTTTAAATAAATTTCTTTTTTATTTTTGTTTTTGAAAATTTTATTTTGTTTATTGAATACTGTTTAAGTATTTATTTCTTTCATCATATGAAAAATTTATTTATTTTTTAAATATATGTAATGATGAGTGATTACACGGGAATCAAGGCTGTCAGAGTCTTTTCGACTTCTAAACCTTTTCACTTCTATCGAAACCCTTTCGAAATACAAAAATCGCAATTCCTCTTCTGAAACCCTAACTTTTGAACTTCTGAAACCCTAACCTTCAAACCTACAGAGACTCTCGCAGCAATGGTAAGGACTAAAAGAGCCAGTGAGGCCGAGCCGAGCAGTGCCAAGAGACAACGCACCAAGGGAAGAAAAATCTTACAAGGAAAGGTAATCGATCTCGATTGGTTATTTCAGACAAATCTTTTGTTGAAGAAAGCGTTGTCATTCTAGAATCTTGAACAGATGTTCAACAGTGAAAATACGGAATTTCTATATGAATTTGAACTTAGATACTTCTACAAATCTGTACAGTTTAGTCTAGGAGATACCGAAGACAATATATTGGCTAAAATAGAGGATAGGAAATTCTCAATTTCTTTAGTAGATATTAGTCAGGTTCTCAATTGTCCTCATGAGGGAGTTTTTCATTTTCACTTAAATAATATAGGAGATTCTGTGCATATATCTGAAGACATTATGTCTTTTTCTTTTTTGTACCAAGACAATAAAGAAAATGTTTGTTAAGGATTTGGAGCCTGATCAGAAGAGTTTGATAAAATTTATTCAGACCGAAATAGCTCCATGGATAGTAGAAATGGAGAAGATTTTATACCCTGATATGTATATAATGTTTCTCTTGCTAAGTGATATTAGGTTAAACTTTCCAAGATACATGATAAGGTATCTCAGTTATTGCTGTCAAAGCGAGGCCATGATGAATTTCTATCCCTTTGGTAGATTTATTTCCAAGATGTTGTTTAAGAAAGACATGGTGAGATTAGTGGAAGCTAGAGTTAACTATCATCACAGTAATACATTTAATGCTAGAACTTTGAGGAAAGTTGGATATTTCTGGAGTACAATTAAAGGAAAGATGTTTCCAGTAGAAGCTGAGGAAGACTCAGAGTGTTCTCATGCTCAAACTGCTAAGTCCAAGGATGGACAAGCTAAATACAGAGTCAGCAATGTAGCGAGAAGGAATCACTTTGAAGTGACAGATGTTGAGGAAGACAGAAGCCAAGAGGGACTTCATTCAAGAAGAAGAAGACCAGTAAATGAGGAAGTTACTTCCCCTGTTTTGGAAACTCCACCAGAACCTTTAATTTCTCATTCTTTTGTGAGAGAAGCTGTTGCTGATAAAACCATGAAAGATGTTACTGAGAGAACGGCTCCGGTAGAGAAATTAGAAGCTCAAGAAGAAGCTCAAAGGGACAAGCAGGAACAGATTGTTGATGATGTTGAAGTTGCACTTCAACAGGAACAAGAGATGGAGGCAGTGCCTGGTGAAGAAGTGTCCAGACCTCAGGAAACTTCTGAAAATATTATTCTTGAAAATCCAATAGAAGGCATAGATAATGATGTTTGTGATGATGTTTGTGATGAGCTTGTTTCTGAATCTCAAACAGAGGTACTTCAAGAGGATTTTTCTGTGGAGGAGTTTGAAAACTCGAAGGAAAAATCTGTGGACCAACCTTCTCAGGACAAAGAAAAGGAGAAATCTGATGCTCAATCATTGCCTTTGATATTGCTGCATCAACCTAGGAATGTGAATCAAGCACAGGGTGCATTTGATTCAAGGAAATAAGAAGTTGAAGAACTGTAAAGAAAAGTATCTCAGTTGGAATCTGAGAATGCTTCTCTTAGAAATGCTTTAGACTTAGAACATTTGAAGTTTCAAAAGATGAAGGAGTGTACAGTTTCAAGGCAAGAAGTTGAAATGTTTAAAGAGGATATGCTGACTGCTATTACTCAATTAAAATCTGAAATGGTTATGAAGTCAGATTTATCAGATTTGAAGTTGATTATGGAGAATCAATTTGCATCAGTTTCAAATAATGCAGTTAGTGGTTCAGGTACGTCATCAGACTTAATCAGAAGGTTTCAGGCTATCAGAGCTACAATGAACAACATGAATGATAGGATTCAAGATCTTCAATGTAACAGGGCTCCTCTGTCAGTGTTGCTGGACAATCAGAAATTCTTAGTGGATCAACTGACATCTAGTGAGCCATCAATAAGAATTCTGTTAAACCAATTCTCAAAGAAGCTATCAGTATTTGTTGAAAAAGAGGAAAGGATGCATGAGTTTTTCAGAGTCAATTTAATTGAGGATATTCATATGACTCAAGAGAACAGAGAGCTCATTGTCAAGCTTGGAGATGCGATGATGAAGAGACATTGGGAGCAGTTTACAGAAATCAAGTTTGCAATTCAGAGGAGATAGACCCTGTTTCCTATCTTACCCAAACCTTGATTCCAGTGTATATCATTGTCATGTATATACTATTGTTTTTGAATAAAAAAAATTTCATTATTTATTTGTCTCTTTCCTTATTTGTTTTACTAATTTTATTTTTAATATGCCAGTACTCCAGAGTTAATTATTGATAAACAGTTCGTAAAAGCATTTACTAACAGTTTAGTGCAATATTAAACGTGTTAAAATCCATGATTTTTTATTCTTTTTGATATCACAAAAAGGGTGAGAATTTTGGATAAACACAACATCAATATTTAGGGGGAGTTCATTTTATTGAGGGAGAAAATTATATGGGACATTTGGATTTATAATTATCTTTTTGGTGGAAAGATTTTATTTAAAACTTTATAACGAATTTTGAAAGTAATTTTTGTTTTGTTTAAATACTTTTAATTACTTTATGGGTTTTGTTTTATGGGTTTTGTGATCATCAAAAAGGGGGAGATTGTTGAGCAAAGTATTGTTTTCAACAATGCGTATTAATGTTATTTAAAGGGGGAGATTATTGAAAATAATATTCTGTCTCTTTATGATAATTTTGATGCTCACAAATACCCTTAGTTATTTTCTAATGATTTCACTTAGAATTTTTCAGGAGATTATTAATTTATTTTACTCTTGAAATAACGAGAATTTATTACTTAGCACGAAATCTGTTTTAGCATGTTCTGGAAACACTGTTCACATCTTACATAGATGAATATAGCGCAGAATTTGTTTTAGCGCATTCTAGAATCACTGTTCATACCCTGCGTGGATAAACGTAGCGTAAGGATGAAAAGCGTGTATACTTTTTGAAATACGAGAAAAGTATGGTTAAACAAACCATACGTTTTTCAGAAAAGTATGGAAGGATAACATTACATTTGGAAGGAACCTTACGTTTTGTTATCAGAAAAGTATGGAAGGTGAACCGTACGTAAATTCTAAGTGATACGTTTGTTCCTCAAAATTATGGTTCATTAACCTTAATTTTGTAAACAACCATACGTTCTTGGAAAAGTATGGATCAAGTAAAAGTATGGATCAAGTAAAAGTATGGATCTTTTACCATACATTTGAATGATGAAAAAAGTACGTTTGTGATCAACCCTACGTTTTTGATCAACCCTACGTTTGTTATCAACCCTATGTTTGAAGACTATGTTATTAACCCTATGTTTGGAAGCCACTTCATCAACCTTACATTTGGCGTCAGAATTTTCGGCAGACAGTTTGTATGTACAATGATCACTAAGCTTATTTCTGGGTGGATTTAAAGTTGGATTTAAAGTCGTTTTTAAATTACGACTTTGAATGATTCAAATCCATTTTATTAATTTATTTCAGATCGAATTAAAAGGATCTTTTTATGCCGAGTGTTAAGGGATGTTACGACTTCTCTGTAAATTCAATTTTTTGAATATTTTGAATCTGAAGGAGACTTTTATGGATCTAAACTTGTAGGAGATATGCATTATTATTTATGCTCTCTCTAAAATGCAAAATAAAATGGATGATGAGGTGATTGATCTTTTATTATTAAAAAGGTGGAAAACAGAGATTGAAACTATTCAAGATTGATCTAATGATTCAACAGGAGCTTAAAAGCTCTGTTTGTTCAAGAAGAAGGAACTCGATAGAAGATTCAGCTGTTCTACATCGAATATCTACTGTGGATCTACTACTGCTAAAGTTGTGAACTATATCTCTATATCTACTACAACTGGATCAACTCAGAACTGCTTCATCTTAAAGATCAATATTTCTAGAGTCTTTGATCCATCTGCTGTCAATTGCATTCTGTTGCAATTGTGAAGATCAACTGTAAATTTCTTTCTGAAATTTTTTATTCTTGAATAACTAGCTTCTCGTTCTAAGATGTGTAGGTTCGTGTTTGAACCAGAAGGATTTGTTTTGCCTTGAATTGTAAAGGTGTCAACTGCCTGTACTCAGTTGTGAATCGGTCTGTGGAAAAGTGGTCCAGATAGTGAAAATCACCAAGCTTGTGGAGTAGAGCGTTGGTGGAGTGGACTAGGGGCTTTCTGTTCCCCGAACCACGATACATCTTCGTGTTCTTGTTTTTACTTTTTCCGCTGCATGATCAAATCCGATAAATTATAAAGGAAAGAAATCATTCAAGAAAATATCTATTGGAAAAATTGCAAAAGACACAATTCACCGCCCTCTTGTGTATAATCTGTAGATTCAGATCCAACAAAAGTTTCTTTTAAATCAAAGAAAGAAGTTTCTACTTATAAACCTCTCGAGTTGGTTCCCATGGACTTGTTTGGACCATCAAGAGTTTCTAGTTTAAAGGGGAAGAACTATGTCTATGTTCTAGTAGATGACTTTTCTAGATATACTTGGGTATACTTCTTAGCTCACAAAAGTAAATCTTGTTCTTACTTTGTTAAATACTCCAAATCTGTAGAAAATCTTATTGGACTTAAGATTAAATCCCTGAGAAGTGATCATGGCCATGAGTTTGAAAATTAAGACTTTGAATCTTATTGCTCACACAATGGCTATATTCATAACTTTTCTGATCCTACAACACCTCAGTAGAATAGTGTAGTAGAAAGAAGAAATAGAACCCTTCAAGAAATTGCAAGGACTATGCTTAATGAGTATGACCTGCCTATTTACTTTTGGGCTGAAGTTGTCAATATAGCTTGTTATATCAGTAATAGAGTCTTAATTAGATCAGTTCCTAAGAATACCCAATATGAGTTGTGGAATAATAGAAAACCTAAAGTTAGTTACTTTAGAGTCTTTGGCTGCAAAGTTTTTATTCTTAATACAAAGGATAATTTCGACAAGTTTGCTTCTGAAAGTGATGAAGTAATTTTTCTTGGTTATTCTTTAACTAGAAAATCCTATAGTGTCTTTAATAAGAGAACCAAATGTGTGGAAGAATACGTCCACATCATGTTTGATGAATCTGATCCACATGAGCCTAAAACCTCTCTTGAAAATCTTGAAGAAGATTTATCTGTTTTGACCTTAATGAAAAATCTAATGAACCTGCTATAAAGACAACCAATTTTGGACTTATTCCAAAATCTGCTTCTAATGAACCCGAACCTAGAGAAGAGCCCGAAATTTCTAGTCCTACATTTACTAGATCAACAAGGATTATAAGGAATCATCTTTTGGATGCTGTTGTTGGTAATATTGATAGAGGTACACAGACTAGAGCTTCTTTAAGAAATCAGGTTGAACATCAAGCTTTTCTGTCATAGCTAGAACCTAAAAATGTCAATGATTCTATCAATGATGAATTTTGGGTAATGGCTATGCAAGAAGAGTTAAATCAATTTGAATGAAACAATGTCCGGGAATTAGTTGACAGACCTAAGGACACGTTAACAACATGCACAAAATGGGTGTTTAGAAACAAAGTTGATGAGTCTTGAAACATAGTTAGAAACAAAGATAGGCTAGTTGCACAAGGATATAGTAAATAAGTAGGTATAGAATATGAGGAAACCTTTTCACCTGTAGCTAGATTATAAGCCATTAGGATCTTACTTCCATATGATGCTCATCTGAATTTCAAGTTATATCAAATGGAAGTCAAAAGTGCTTTTCTAAATGGTTTTATTGTTGAAGATTTTTTTTGAACAACAACCTGGATTTATTAATCCTCATTTTCCAAATCACGTTTTTAAACTTTTTAAAGCTTTATATGGTTTGAAACAGGCTCCAAGAGCTTGGTATGATAGACTTGGCAATTTTCTTATTTCAAAAAGTTTTACTAAAGGGATTGCTGATCCAACTCTTTTTATTAAAAGAATTTCTAAAGATGATTTAATAGTACAAGTCTATGTTGATGATTTTATTTTTGGATCTTCTAAACTTTCTTTATGTACTGAATATTTAAAGAGTATGCAAAATGAATTTGAAATGAGATTAATGGGAGAACTTAAATATTTTCTTGGATTTCATGTTTTTCAAAATGAAAATGGTATTATTTTGAATCAAAGTAAATACACAAAAGATCTTCTAAAACGTTTTGGTTTAGATAGCATTAAGGAAAGTGATACTCTTATGAGTACAGTCTTTAAATTGGATGCAGATGAAACTGGGAAACCAGTGGATCAAACCAATTATAGAGGTATGATTGGAAGCTTACTTTACCTTACTGCTAGTCGACCAGATATTATGTTTAGTGTGTGTATGTGTGTAAGATTTCAAGCTAACCCAAAAGAATCTCATTTACTTGCTGTTAAACTAATTTTTAAGTTTCTTAAACACACTGTAAACATAGGTTTGTTTTATCCAAAAAGACAATCTTTTGAGCTAATCAGTTATTTAGATTCTGACTTTGCTGGTTGCAAGTTAGATAGGAAGAGCACATCTAGAACATGTCATTTATTGGGAAAATCCTTAGTATCGTGGTGTAGTAAGAAATAAAACTCTGTTGCATTATCTACTGCTGAAGCAGAATACATTGCTGCTGGAAGTTGTTGTGCACAAATTTTGTGGATGAAACACACTCTTTTGGACTATGGATATTTTTTTAAGCATATTTCAATTAACGGTGATAACACTAGTGCAATTAACATTTCAAAGAACCATGTGTCTCACTCTAGAACCAAACACATTGATGTCAGACATCACTTTTTGAGAGATCTCCACCAAAAAGGTGATATTACTCTTGAGTTTATAGGAAATGAATATCAATTAGCCGATATTTTCACCAAGCCCCTAAATTGTGAAAGGTTAAAATCGATCAGACAAGAGTTGGGTATGATCGATCTGTCAAACTGATCTGTCAAACCGATCTGTCAAACTGATCTGTCAAACCGATCTGTCAAGCGGATCTGTCGAACCAATCTGTCAAACCGATCTGTCAAATCGATCTGTCAAACCAATCTGTCAAACCGATCTTTGAAACCGATCTGTCATTACGGTTAGTGCTACCGATTGGGTTGTTCTTTTTTTCAAAATTATTTTTGTCTGTTTAAAACGACGCTGTTTTACTTAATCGATATTTTATTATTTATAACCCTAAATGATTCAAATAATGACACGCGTCTATTCTATTCTCTAAAGACTATTGACCTTCCACTTCCCACTGAACTCTCTCCTCTATTCTCTATCACCCGATCCTTTTAAATATTTCTGAGCCCTTCGATTGTCTCAAAACCTAAAAATGGCCAAGCAAAAGAGACAGAGAAAGGAATATGAAGGAACTTCACCTTTCAAGTGTGCTCGAGGTGAGTCGAGCAGTATGACGCAGAGGTCTGTGAACCCGGAGCTAGAAAAATTAGAAGTTATAGCTGAAAAGGAAATTTGTTCTGAATTGGTTTTCTCTAGCAAGTCCGTTCTCTTGAAAGTTTTGGAAAATCATGGCTGGAAGGAGTGGTTCCGTAATAATGATAGAGTCTTTTACCCGAATCTAGTGCACGAGTTTTATTTGAACCTGGATATAGATTTGGACAGAGTAGAGGCTGCGAGATTATCTTCTATAGTAAAAGGGAAAAAGATTATGTTTTCATCAAAACAATGGGCTGAATGTCCAAGAGTACCTCACAATGGAAGACACGAGGACTATTCTGGTAATATTCCTCCCAAAGCTGATTACTTTTCTTATGATCTGGCCCTGGAGTTTTTGACTGGGAAGTCTGAATCGTGAAGGATAATTTCTGATGAGTTGGATGGTGAGAACTGAATCCTATTCAAATTTATTCAACATCAAGTATGTCCAAGAAAAGGTTATTTTGCTGCAGTAAAGTATCAAGATGTTTTTCTTCTCTTTCTTTTTCTGAATGGTGAAAAGATTAATTTATGTAGATATTTTTCCGAGCATATTGTTGAGATGATAAAACCTTCAAAGAAAGCTACCACTCTGATTTATTCTAAATAGATTTCTTCCATGCTGAAATTATTAGGATGTGTGGATGATGGAGATGAGTGTATCTCATCAGTTAGCTTTTGTTTCAACAAAGTTATTTGTAAGAGAATGAATATAAATTGGAACCCATGGAAGAAAGCTTGGATTGCTGATGAAGAAAATTTATATGATTCCTTAAATCCTATTGATCATCCAAGGAGACCAAGGGATGTAAGAGATCCTATCTTAAAACCTGGTGAGGAAATGATCTATGCGGATGAAGAAGTGGAAGGGGTTGCTCCTAAAGAAACTAGTGAATCCAGTAAGAAAGGAACAGAAGAAGAAGAAGAAGCTGATGAGAATATAAATGTTGAAGAACTGGCTGAATCATCTCCTGATGAAAGGAGTGATCCTGATACTGTTAGCCCAAAGAGAAGAAGGATGGAATTTGGTTCAGCAAGTCCTCCTCTCAATTTGCCATAAATTGAACCGCTTTTAGATGATGATGAAGAAGGAGAGACTACTAAATCAACATCTGAGGAGTATGAATCCAGAAGTACAGACAATTCTAGTGAGAGATTAGTTAATGATGATGATGATGATGAAGGTGGTGATGGTGATTAGGGTGATGCTGATGGTGGTGGTGGTAGTGGTGACATTGAAATTAATGGTGATGATGCTGATGATTATGATGCTGATGCTCGGCCCATTGAAGGTCAGAATGTGATTCTAGATGATCCTCAACCCCAACCTATTGAGCAAGAAAATGTCCCTGAGGCCAAGAGGACAGAACAGTTGGAGAGTGATGAGGATGGAGAAGTCCATCCTGAAAATTATGGATGAGATCAGTTTGTGAAACCTTTATAACCTTCATGAAAAGAGGCATGGGAAGAGCATCCAGGTATTTCTGTTCTAGGATTGGACTACCCAGAGGAAGAGGAAGATGTAGAAGTGGATCTTGCAGGCATAAGTGATTTTGTTTAGGCTCAGCTTGTTGCCGAGTTTTTGCAAAGAACAGAGGATAGACCTGATCCTTCAATATCCCAAAGTAGACCTGATATGGAAGTTTCTAAGTCAGATTTTGATAATTTCAAGGTTGAATTGATTCAAGCTTTTAGGGAGAATGTGAAAAGTGAGTTATCTCATTTTCCTTCTCTTACTCCTTTGAAATTATCTGATGCTGCTATGGATGATTTGGTTCAAAGAGTGGCAAGCCTTATCGAACCAGAACTGTGCAATTACAGTGAATCGATTGGCAGGCATATTACCTCTTTGAATCTAACACTTACGGAGTTAGGCAAAAATCTTGTTTCTATGTCAGGTGAGTTTATAACAACCATCTCTGGTATGATGGAAGTTTTAAGAAATCTGATAGAACTTTTGAAGAAAGCAGATTTGAGGAAGTTAAAAGCTGAGATTATTCAGGTTATTTCTCAGGATGGAAATGCCAAGGTGACCAAGATCACTGGTTGAGAATTAGATACCTTAAAATATGTTGTTAGAGAAGAGCTGGAATCTCTTGAGAAGATTTTGGATTTATATTCTTTCAAGAGAATGAAAGAGCATAGTGGTCATGTGCATAAAATGGTATGTTTGTATTCGGATGATGCTACAAAAGCTCAAAAGGAGATTAAGGAGAAATTAGATCATTATTTCTCTAATATCTACACAAATCATGAGTTTAATCATCATTTTAATGTTTTGGATGATAATTTGAGACTCCCTTCAGTGACTCAAGCTTTTAAAGACCAAGTTCAGCAGTTAAAAGATTTTACACCCACTTTAGAAAATTTCATGCAAAATAAGGATGATTTTAAAAAATCCATGAAGTACGGTGGAGAAGTCATTCAGGACTTCATCAACTTGATAAAACCCTACCTTCGTGTGTAAGAAAAATCAATTGTTTTTCCTACAGTTGAGACTCTCCAATCATCAGATGTTTCTCCCGGCCAGATGTCTGTTTCTCAAGCTCTTTCCAGTATTAGACATGTCTTTCAACAACAACCTTCAGAATGACCTTCTTCGCAACAAGTGACCTTGGAACCCACAGTTCGTCTAGGTCGGGTTGTCCTACCTTCTTTCTCCATAAGTCCAGTTTCACCTTCTACCCAACAACCTTATGGACCTTCAATTTCTCCTATTGCTAATGGGAAAGCTCCCTTTCACCCAGAGAAATAGCTGTTACTGTCAATTTTTTTTGATATGGTGTTTGTTTTCCAGAACTATTCCCTCTTGTTTGTAATATGAGTAATCTTTGTTGGTATGGAATATTCATTCTTATCATTCGTTATCTCTTCTTTTTGATAATCTCAAAGAGGGAGAGAAATCACGGAGAGAAAACAGGTGAATCATGTATGCATATGCGAACTCTGGATGCATCATCTCTGGATGCATCATGTCTGTATGGGTGACCTGAATGCCCATGCTGGCTATTTATCAGATGCATGTATACACAGGGGGAGAAATGTTGAAAGAGGAGAATGCCTCAGTTATATAAATGTTCTGGTTGCTATTCTAACCATGTTTTATCTTTTGGCATATATTATTTTTTATAGGGGGAGCATAATGAATGACATACTGTATTCTCTCTTCATTTATGCCATTGATTTGTGACTATCAAAAAGGGGGAGATTGTTGAACTCTCTGTGGAATGGGTATTTTAATAATCCCAAATATTATTTTTATTTATTGTCTTTTAATCTCTTGTCCAAATTGTTCTAAATATGTTTAAATCATATCTACAATTGTTTATCTATGATCAATGTATGGTTATGGTTAACCTGTATGTATTCTATATTGAACAGACATTTTGTAAGAATTACATGTCCTGACTCACGGATAGTCATTTTCCCGAGTCACCGATGATGAACGGTCACACCGATAATGAATTGTCACACCGATGATGAATGGTCGCACCGATGATGAACGGTCGCACCGATAATGAACGGTCGCACCAATGATGAACGGTCACACCATTAACTATCAAAGGTCCAAAGTGACATCGATGCTAATCTACCGATACTGAGATACCGATGCTAAGCTACCGATGCTGAGATACAAATACTAAGCTACTAATGTTAATCTACTTCTGTTAATCTACCGATGCTAAGAAACTGATGCTAAGCTACTGATGCTGAGATACCAATGCTAAGCAACTAATGTTAATCTACCGATGCTAAGCTACCGATGATAATCTATTGATTATAAGCTACTGATGCTAAGACACCAATGCTAAGACACCGATTCTAAGATACCGATGCTGATGCAACCGAAACTGACGCAAATTCAAAATGTCTCACCGATCTCATGACTCACTGATAGTCATGAAAATTGTTTGAATCTCTATAAATTCGTATTTAATTCTAACGGTCATAATTGATGTTTTTAATGAAATTAATGATATTTAATGTTAGTTGTTGGCATGTCAGGAGACTGTACCTCGTATATATAGAAAGGTAACCATTCCCATTGCCGTAGCTCGTGGAATAAAAAGGAATATCGAGTTGCAGTAAAAAAAGAAGACATATGGATGGATGCGTGAAAAGGCAAAAAGAGAGAATTATTCCATGAATATACATGAGAGACTGAAGAACACACAACGAAGTGGAAGAAAGGGAATTTTCATGATCTAAAGAAAACTCTTATGCATGTAATCCAGCACTACCGAAGAACATACGAAGAACACTGGAAATCGGAGAACTCACTTGCCTGTGAAGGACATCATGCTGAATCACGATACTCTGTTTTTAACAGCAAAACCACAGAAGGACTCAGAAGAATCTCTGCTAAATCCAACGAGTCCAGAGCTGCACTACCAATCACTAGAGCTTTCTAAACTCTGATACATTCTTCTTTCAGTGAATCTATCTTTACATTTTGAGCAGTGTGTGTACCCTATTTATTTCACACACACACACTATCTCCTAAGCAAAACTGGAGGATTCTTAAATCCTCACTCAAACTTCATAACTCTTTGTTTCGCATTGTGTAAAGTGGTAGAGGTTGAGTAAGACTTGAACATCCTGTGTGCTATTGTTTTCTTTTCCCACAATGAACTGTGGTAGAGGTCCCTGTGTGGCCTTGACAGTTGTTCACTGTTGTTAACCCCGATCTAGGGTGTGGATCAATTTATTTAAATTATATATAGGACTAAGTCTCGGCTTGAGACTGAACCTCTTGGTTAACTCTTCTATGCATTTTATTTTATGTCTATAAGTATTACATATATATTTTACATATTCCGCTACTATTACTTTGAAATACAAAACTATTTTAAATCTAATTTGACAATTAAATTAGCAAGTGTGTATAATTATTGTAAACCAGTAAGTTAGTTTCAAAATTTAATTTAATCTTCAAATTAAGTTAACTAAGACCTAATCAATCTTTGAGAAACTAATTTAACCTTTAAACTATGTATAGATTCACTACAGTTTAACTTTATTTTTAAATTGAGGGATTTTAAGAGAAATATTTTTAACAGAAAATTTAATTGGAACTCAATTCACCCCCTCTTGAGTATCCACTCCGACCAACAAAATCTATAGGGTTGTTCCACTTGTCAGGATAGGATAGAGCAGCTAGTGGTTTATTGACTTTAGGGCTTCACCATATGCCGATAGTTTTTTTTCAAACTGTTTATGTCCTAGGGTCTTATAGGAATGTTTATGGTTTCCCATGGTTATTATTTATATTTATAGTTTACTTTCTATTGTACTAGTTTCTAGCCTTCACTATTTATTTGTTTCTTTAAGTAGAACCCTAGTTTTCCTTATTATCTATTTTTTTCAAAATGGAAATAGAATTTGGAAATAATGTGTGGCATATGTTGGATTTTAAGATGGTGAAAATGGTGTTGTTTTGTAAAATGTGGAAACCATATTTATTTAACTATATTTAAAACTAGTATTTTCGGACTGTTTTGGGAAAGCAAAGAATTGGATCTCATTATTTATCTTTGGATTTACTACTGAGAATATTGATGTTCATGCCTAATTTATCTTTTTAGTTGTAGGTTCCTTTTTGCTCAAGTTCTCTTGGTTTAGTTTCTCATTGTTGGAGTAAAGCTGGTCTTGTGGTCAGTGGTGACTAATAAGTAACTTGGAGATTGCGCAGTAGTGGTTTATTTTTAGTTTTAATTATATTTAGTTGTATCTTGTAATGGAATCAATTGTTTTTTTATTTCTGATTTAGTTATTTTTTTGTTTCATTTTATGGTTTTTCTATTGATTTATCTGGTATGGGTTGTTTATTTCGGGCTTAAATTGCTCCCACCTTTATGTATTGATGTCTGGCCCTAGTTGATAGCTCGTGGGAATCTAGAATGCCCTACGGTCCTTGTCAGAGGCCGACTCGGGAGACCAGTTTAGGTTTGACCCAAGTTTGTTCATGACATATATGGATATGTTGTTGATGTATTCAGATTATTTAAACCAACATGTGATTCCGCACCAATAAAGGGAAATGTTTGATAACTACACAGGGTTAATATGTTGTTTTAACTAGTCTTTATATGGATGTATTTATAGAAATTTTTTTAGATTTTATTATAAATGAAAATTTCATTATTATTATTATTCAATTATCTATAATAAAATTTATGGTAGTATAATAATTTAATTTATAAATTAGATAATTATAAAATCATAATTTTTGTATTATTTAAATGTCTTAGATATATTTATGAAAAAAATAATACATATAGATGGAGAGTATTATATTATCTAACCAAGATTTCTTACCGTTATATGAATTACTTGAGGTTCATCCTATTTTATACCTCCTTTTCCAGAGATACCAATTTTTTTTATCATGGTGCACTTCAAACCATTATAAAACCTTACCCCCAACTTGATAGATTTTATAATTCATTGATTTTTCCTTTAAATCCACTGATCATCATGTCATTTATGCACTATTTGACATATGTTGACTAGAGACTCTAACATTTCATTTTATAGAGGGGGTGATAACAACCACACACAAGAGGATCTAGTATTCATGTTGTGTCCTCCTATCCATGGACATGTAATTATTGGTGTGACATTTGTAGACTAGTGTTCCACTATAGAAACACAACCCCAATAAGCCTATAGATAGTTTATATAACCATTAAATTAGCTTTATTTCAATTAAATACATCCCAAAGGTCCAATCAGTTTAGTAGTCCTGGTAAACTAGGCTCATACACGAGTCTTTTATTACAAATGAATACACTAATTACAACATGTTTTTTTTCAAGGAAAACATTATTCCATATAGTGTATCTTGGCATATATTTCCTAGTACTATTCTTGTATTCCATGGGATGGAAACAAAATAATGGTGATCTAAAATACTTAGTAAGGTTATGTAAAATGAAAGAAATAATGAATTAATGAGAATTAATCAACATGGAAAGGTAAATAATTTATAACACATTACATTCATATAACTGGATAACAAATTATAAGTATGTGAAGGTAATTAATTGAAACACATGCCATTTAACTGATAATTTGATAATAAAATGAATCCATAGTTAATTTTGAACTTATAATCTCAAGGATAATAATAATAATTACTGAATTCTCAAAAGTGGTAATGCTTAATTATTGGATTCCATGCTTCCTAGGTACATGGTACCATAACCATCAAGATATTTCACCAGAAAGTTTAAAATATAATCTATAAAACCATATTATTTTTCCAATTTTTTTTCTCATGAGTATACTGATGCATTGAGGGGCTTACTTTAAATTGTCCCCAAACCAAGTTATACTAATCCAGAACATTCTTCATATATCAAATAATAAATTTAATAATTATTTTATATCAAAGTGCCCCATAGAACGTTTAAATATATTTATACCATTAATACATTGATATTAATGATATGATATATCAATGGGTTGTATACATAGACCACACACAATAAATAATAGGTGAATAAGAGTTATTTCTCACAGAAGTAAAAGTGAGATGAGAAAATCCATACCACTTTGTAATAATTTATTTTAAATGACATAATTTTAAAAAATAAATTATTTTATTTGAAAATAACCATGTAAACATATAAATTATGTGTCAAAACATTATGGTGTAATGATGGTGTAAAATTCCATTCATTCTGTGTAAGTTAAAAATCATTCCTTTTACTTTTGTAAGAAAAATCATGAAGTATGTTGTTTTGAAAAATGACAATAAGATTCAATTTAAATCATTATTTAGATAGTTAAAAGGGGGTAAATATGAATATAAAAAATATTTATGGAATTATGAAAAAAAAATTAAAACATTTATAGAATACACTAACATGGAAGAAAAATATTTCCATGTGGAGACTTAAACAAGAACAATCCCAAATAATGATGAGATTGTGAAATAAGTACTTATCAATTTATAATCAGTAGAATCATATTACCATGAAATAATGAAAATTATATGGATATTAAAATAGCATAATATTTAGAATAATTCTCATAAAATGAATTCCTATGAAGTATTTACACCACACAAAAGGAATAAGTAGTGTATAAGTCTTGTGTCCCACATAATTAAAAGTGAGACAATGTTCCCATACCACTTGTCTTGACACTCATTATACTCATTAAAACCTAATGTATAATAAATATAGGTTTATTATAAATATATAATATACCTATATTCATTTATTTAATAGAATATATGATTTAATTGTCACTTTATATTACCTGTTTATTAAAACATTCATGTTAAAGTTATATTTTTGGTAACAACCGCTTTGTTTTTCTCTTGTACTTTGTTTTGTTTTATTTTTTATTCTATTATTTATATATTTATTTCATCATATCCATTATGAAAAACATAAAATTAATATCATATATATTCCGTATATATTTATTTATAAAAATCTATAAAATACATAAATATAAAATGAAATACACCATTCATGGATATAGTAGGTCATACATATGCATGAATATTGCTTCCATTTTATTATATTATTGAAAGAAAGAAAGTAATTAATATAATTATAGTAGTATTATTATGTCATGTATTTCATATAAGTTCACTAAAACCATCCTGAATACATTCCATGTAAAGTGTGAACGAATCACATCGTTTTGAGGAGGTGATAGTCTACACATCCACAAATGATGTTATCTTATATATATAATGGAAAACATGAAGTTATGTGTTATATAATAATTAAATAAGAATAAATAAATCATAAATATAATATGTATCATATAAAAACATAAATTCCATTATTATTTCCAACAATGAATGGTATAAATGGACGTAAAAATGAGATCGGTTCATGATCCAGTAGTCTACCGTATACAGGAATGATAATTGTGTATCCCATTTGATGGAAGTGCTTGTGAGGTTAGGTAGAACCATAAATATAAAAACATATCAGTATATTTAGTATTGTTATGTTATTATATAATCATTAAATAAAAATAATTGAAGGGGTTTAAGGAAGAAATTAAAAAACATTCATGGAGGAACGTTAACTCTTCTTTGGTTATCTCCTTTTGATTTGCACAAAATGACTTATTTGGTTGGATTTATGTCAAATGTAAGGACTATAGGAAGACTAAATCAAATTTTGGAGGATAAATGGTCAGATTTTGGTTGATATAGAAGGCTGAATGTTTTTTGAGGAAGTGAGGGAGGAGGTTCCCATTTATAATTAAGGTGAGGGGTAATTTTGGAAACTCTCATAATATTAAATTAATATAAATTAATTTCCAATTAAAAATGGATCCAAATTGAGTTATTTTAATGATAATATGAGGATGATTACAAATAATCTCAATAAATAATGTTGATATTTGTTTATGTCACATTGTTACCCTTATCTTTGGGCAACAACCCTTAGTTAAAACCTTCAACTCTTACCGTAACAACTTGGATTTTTTAGTCCTCAATGTTTAATATAGTTACTATAAGATAAAAAATGAACCATAAATGAGTTATGTATGAAATTTTAAACCATATACACATAATTATTATGAATTCTATATTTTTACGAATTTTAAATCATTTAATAAAATATTATATATTTCAAATTAAAATTACTGGAAATTTTAAAAATATTAATTTCCTAACATTTTATTAAATAACAATACACAATATAAATTGAAAAAAACACCTTAATACATCACTAATAAATATAGGTCATCTTTAAAATTCATATATGAAATTAATCATATAAAATTATATTTAGTTTATTATTTTTAATAATATTTATTTGATATGTCCATCAATTAATCAATTACTGCATCATCATTGTGAAAGATTTTAATTTAATTTGTATTCCCTAAAAATTAGAAATAAACATTTATGATGAATATAAAAATATTATATTTCAATCTACTATGTATAGTATAACATACCTTCTAAATAACCATATATAAAGAATGTAATACATATTAAAAAGATTACTATGAAATACTTGAATTTCCTTAGAATAAAATACTAAAAAATGATTGAGGTCATCCAAGTGTCTACAAGATGCCATAAAATCTTCCAAAGGATGATTTTGGTCGAAAATAACTCATATAATAAAATTAGTACATGTGTAATGGTAATTTTATAATTCTTATAATATTATTTTTACCTTTAATTACCAAATTTACCCGTAACTGTGGTAATTAAAAACATACTAAAGTTACTATTCATATTGTCCAAAAATAAAAGGAAACTATTTATATAATTTTAACCCACTGATTCCAAATTACAAATACATTATTTATAATTAAAAAACACAATGTTTCTGTAATTAATTTAAAATTAATCATGTTGATGAGAAAATGAGTTTTTAAAGTGAAATATTTTAAACGATTAAAATGTTTTTATAATCAAATTCAATGAAAAATTGATTTCAATGACCTAAATTATATTAACTAATAAAAAATATATATATATATACTTTAAAACCAATTAAAAATTTAATTTTAAACAATAAATTATTTAGAAAAAAAATGTTGTTCTAAATTAAAATGCATTATTTTAAACTATTCATCAAAACATAAACCTTCATAGAAAACTACCAAAAAATGAAAAACATTGAATTTTGATATTTCTATTTCAAAGGAGAATTTGTTTTTTCAAATAGAATTTATAATAGTGTAAAAAAAATTTAAAATAAGTGTGCAATCAAAAGGAGGTAAAACTACTTTTATAAATATATAGGTTTTTATGTATAATATTCGGTTTTTCTTATCATATGTATAGAAAAAACATAAGATGAATTTTAAATAATAGATTGAATATTATATATATACTTTATTAATATAATCCAATAATCTTGATCTTTTTGTTTCATGGTATAAAACACAATTTTCCATAATTAAATATTTTTTTCCAGAAAAACACTTCCTTTTATTTTAAAAAGGGATTTATTTTCATCTCTAATTAATGTTTCACAAAATAATTAATTGAATATAATTTTTAAAACATATTTTAATATGTAGGTTAATACTATTCATTCCTTATATTCTAATGGCAAAGTTATAACTATAACATTTAAATAATAATATTTACATATTAATTTATGATTGGGGTTACATAAAACGTAAGCTTATGAAAAAAGTAACATTAAAAAGGGATATTATAACGACCCATACTTTACATACATGGTTATTAATTTATAATTGAAGAATAATTATTTAAAAATATAAAGAAACCATGATAGGACCGTATAGGTATAGTGTCTTTAGAAACTAGGAAACATAAACAACTGGTTTATAAATCATCTACATTGTCTCTCGTTTATTTCATCATATCTATAGTCCCTTTTGGAATATCCTACTTAATACCCTTCTTTTTGACTTGGGGAAAAGAAAACATGCAAAAGGGTGAACTCAAATTCTCAGTAAGGGTAAACAAAATAAATATCAATCAAATCACATTCATAAGAACATAACATTTTGAAAATCTTAACCTGAAAAAGATATCATAATATCATAACATGGGATAAATCATAGTAGTGAGATGTAATCCCAATAATCATAGCTTAAAACATTAAACTTTGTGTCATACAGACATAATCATAGAAAATCATTTTATATAAATCAAGGCTCATTTCCAATACCATCATAGCGGACAAATTCCATTACTGAACTGAGTTCACTCCCCGTTCCAGTCCTGTATAACTGAACCGGATTAACTTTCCGTTCCAGCCATGTCTATATCATGAGATAAAAATCTTTACCCAATTCATTAGAGGGAGATATAGGTCTCACCCATATCATAATGAAACCATTCTTATGTGTGCCACAAAATCATAAATCCTAGCATAACCCATGTAATAGAAATGAGATTCTTTAACATCATATCATCATAACATAATACATATAAGATAAAAGAACATCATAAAATTAATTCCATCATAACATAATCAAATAAATGTAAAAATAGTGATATAAATATAACCCTATATTATCTTAGATGGACAATAATTTTGATAAAACACTTGAACTCCATTCTTAAGGAAAATATCCTTTCTACTTGAAAAACATTTTAGCTTTCTTAACATGTCATAAAATTTTAAAATAAAATAAGTTGATTAAAAATAAAATTGAAAACTTGTAAAAGAACCTTCATGGAAATAATGTTCTATGAAATCATAAAAATACATTCATGATGTATAAGTTAAAAATAATATTATTCGCATACTTTGGCTGAAAAAGTCAAAAAGTACCTCGTACTAAAAACAAAAAAAGATTATTTTCATATCTTTTACTCACCAAAGGGTAAAATTGGATTTATACCATTTTAGGGGATATAAATAATATTATATATTTATGAAAAATGGATGTGGAAGATAAATATTCCCAAATAAATTCTGAAGTATAAATAATCTCAGATAAAAAATGAGATTTTGATATTTTCCCTTACCTTAGGTCCGATTTTCTTCGTACGTATCTGAACCTCCTGTATAATGATTTAAATAATTTCATTTACTTATTAAAAAATCATATTAATTGTTATGATATCATATATGGTCATGTTATTATCTTCTTAGTAGTAATATTTCATTGCTACTTGTTATTCGGGTGTTCATTGCTTTATGTTCTTATGCACGTTTTATCGAATAAATTATTATTCATCATTTTAGGTTATAGAAAACTCATTTAAAGAATGGTATTAGTGTAATATATATCATATTTATTCATTCAATTCATTTATATAATAATTATTCAATGAAGATCTTGTAGAACGAGTCACATCACATCGTGGAGATAGTAGGTCGTACGTACGCACGAGCGATGATATCATTCCCATGATTATGTAATTGAATTGAACTGCATGTATACTATTTCAGAATCAATATCACTTTACAATAATCATATATAGTTATTATTTACACCATTATACCCATCCATGTATGTTGGTGGTGGAAAATAGATTACACCACGGCGTGAAAACAGTATTTCGTACGTACGCACGCGTGGTGATTTCGTTTTTCATAGGATGGATAGAAGGTGAAATAGGTTTGTTTCATATTTATATTAACATATCAGTATATGAGTTATACTGATGTTATTACTTCATAATTAAACAACTAAACAAGTGGAAGTGGAATAAGAAATAAATTTGAAAGAATCGGTAACAGATATTACCTTTTCTTCGACACACCTCTTTGAAACCATCTTTTTAGGGCACTAATTTTGGTCTTTGAAGAAGACCAGGACCTCTAGAATATTACTAGGGGAGTTTAGAAGATTAATGGCCAGGTTTTGGCCATGAATGAAGGCTAAAAGTTGTGTAAATGGTACAGGGAGGAGGTGTCCTTTTATAAGAAAGGAGAGGGGCACCTTTGGAAAGTGTGAAAATATTATTTTATTATAAAGTTATCTTCGGTTTCAAAAGGTCCAAAAATAATTAAATAAGAAGATAAGATGAATAAAAATAGAAATAAAATCATCCAATCATAATTGGACATGTCTTGGATAGTATTTTATTCATTATAATCATATTTATTTAAATCATTTATTAATGAGGTAAATACTGCATCATTATTGTGTCATAAATAATTTAATTTATTTGATGTCTAAAAATTATTAAAAAACACCACCATGTAGGAAATATTTTTTGATTTCCAATGAATATTTATAGTATAAAAGATAATTTATATAACCCCTTATAAAAATTAAAAACTAAAATATTTTTGTTAATGTCAATTTTGACATTACATTAAATTAATTAATCCAAATTGTCATTATGACTAACAAGTGGTGCAATGGGGTCCAGAAACAGACCCAAGGATGTCCATGGTTTTCCACTACTCATCCAATAAGTTTAAGACAATTTTTAAATTAATTTTGAATTATTATAATATTCTTTTAACCTTGATTTTACCTTATTTACCTTTAACCACTGTAAATAAAAGTCAAAAGTTACTATTCACCAAAAAATTATTTTCATCTTATTGAACCAAATTTTACTTATTGATAACAACCATATATTTTGGATTTTTTAAATTCAATTCACAGAATTTTTAAAATTTCATTTAAATGAAAGAGCAAGTTTATTAACTACCACTGAGTGGTTTCACAATTCATCAAAAATTGAAGTTTTTAAAAAAAATACCAAAAATTCAGCCTAAGCGATATTTGATATTCCGAATTCAAAAATTATGTCTATTTTTTCCAAATTCAAAACATATAAGTGGAATTAATTAATTTTAAAATTAATTCACGTTATCAAACAAATAGCATGTTTTTAAGAAACAATAACTATCAAAAGCTCGACACTTGTTTATGTCCAAATTCAAAGTGAAATTAATTATAATGAACAACATTGGATTAAATGGTAAAAATATATTATAATTACACTTTAAACCCAATTAAAAATATAATCTAACCATTTAAATTAATGTGATGAAAATAGTTTTTTTAATTAAAATATAGCGTGTTTTTACTATTCATTAAAATATGAAAGTTATCAGAATAATATGAAAATTTTATCCAAATTAAATTTTTATATCCTGACTCCAAGGAAGAATTTTATTTTGTCAAATTTAACTTATAAAAATGTCAAAAACTATATTTAAAGTGGGTGCGCCATCAAAAGGCGGCAAAACTGCATTTTTTTAAAAATACTTATTTTACCGGAAAAATTTATTTAGTTCTCATACCATGTTCTAAAAAATATGTAAGATGAATAATAATGTTATAAAATTCAAAACGTTTTTAATACTATTCATAATGGGTAGCCCATAATAATATTATAATAATATATCGTTGTTTAGTGAAACCCGGTATTGTGTACTACACATGCTATCGAGGAAGGTCACGATTGCGTGTAACGCAAGCCAAACTAGTGTTATGTTTAGTGAAAGATTCTTTTGATGTTGTGTATAACATAAGACATAAAAAAAAATATATATATAATTCTCATAAAATATTAGGGTGTTACATTCTACCCCCCTTAAAATGAATTTCACCCTCAAAATTCGTCACTTCGTAACAAACAGATGAGGATACATATCCCTCATCATACCCTCAAGCTCCCATGTAGTGTCTTCTAATTGGCAGTTCCTCCATAAAACTTTCACCAAGAGAATGGTCTTGTTCCATAGAACATTTTTACTATGATCCAGAATCTCTATCGTCTGTTCTTCATAGGAAAGATCTTGCTCCAGCGGTACAACTTCTGAACTTAGTACATGTGAAGGATCGGGTATGTACATTCTTAGGAGAGATACGTGGAACACATCTTGAAAATAAGAGAGATTCGGTGGAAGCCCCAGTCGGTAATCTACCTTCCCAACATGATATAGTATTTCGAAATGACCGATATACCTAGGGCTCAACTTTCCCATCTTTCCAAATCTCATTACTCTCTTCCAAGGAGATATTCATAAGAACACTTTATCACCCACTTCAAACTCTTGGTCTTTTCATCAGTTGTAGGCATAACTTTTTTTTCGAATATGAGCTTCTCTTATTTGTTGTTGAATAGATCTGACCTTTTCAGCCATCTCATCAACAAGATCAGGTCCTAATAGCTTTCTTTCCCCAACTTCATCCTAGAAAGTTGGAGTCCTGCATTTCTTTCCATAGAGAGCTTCATAAGGATCCATCTGAATACTAGAGTGAATAATATTATTATATGAAAATTCCACCAAAGGTATGTCTTGATCCCAACCACCTTTGAAATCCATAGAGCAAGCTCTTAACATATCTTCTAGAGTTTGAATTTCTCTCTCAGACTGACCATCCGTCTGAGGATGATAAGAAGTACTGAAACTCAAATATGTATCTAATGTATGCTGAAGACTTCGCCAGAACATCGAGGTAAACTTCGGATCCCAATCAGATATAATGGAATGTGGTACTCCATGAAATCTTACCACTTCCTTCACATATATCCTGGAAAGCTGATCCAAAGAGAAATATTCTCTAATAGCAATGACGTGTGCCAACTTCGTAAGACAATCAATTATAACCTAGATAGCATTATTGCCGTTGGATTTTTTAGGATGTCCAGTGACAAAGTCCATAGTGATGTTTATCCATTTCCATTCTGGTATGGGTAATGGTTGTAACGTCCCCTTAGACTTCTCTCTCTCATCTTTAACATGCTGAAAAACCAAGCATCGAGAGACATATTCAACAACATCTATTTTTATGCCATCCCACCAGAAGTAATCTTTTAGTTCCCTATACATCTTCATGCTTCCAGGATGAATAGAGAATGAAGAACTATGAGCCTCATCCAGTAGCTCCTTCTTTAATTCTGGTATGGGAGGAACAAAAACCCGATTCCTAAACCTTATTATCCCATCACAATCAAGGTTGAATTCAGGAACATTTCTCACCTTCTTTTGTAACTCTACATCTTTTTTTGTGCCTCTTTAATCTTCACATGTATATATGGTTGAAAATTTATTTGAGAAAGATAATATTTTTCCCCTTCCATTATAATTCCAAGATCCATCCTTTTTAAATCTATAAATATTGGATCTTTTGTGATCCTCATCATGGATAAGCTGGCGTGGTCTTGTCGACTTAATGCGTCTGCCACCTTGTTTTCTTTCACAGTGTGGTAATGAATTGAGCAGTCGTAATCCTTAATCAGCTCTAACCATCTACTTTGGCGCATATTCAGCTCCTTTTGTGTGAAAATATACTTTAAAATTTTATGATCAGTATAAATATCACACCTTTCACCATAAAGATAATGCCTCTAAATCATTAAGGCAAAGATTACCATGACTAACTCCAAATCATGAGTTGGGTAATTTTGCTCATGGATTTTCAACTGTCGTGAAGCATAAGCTATCACCATATTGTTTTGCATGAGAACACACCCCAATCCATTCTTGGATGTATCACTGTAGATCACAAACCTTTCTCCACTACAAGGAAGTGTGAGCACAGGTGCACTGGATAACCTTCTTTTCAACTCCTTGAAATTCTCTTCACACTCCTCCGTCCACACGAACATAACTCCTTTTCAAGTCAATATGGTGACTGGATTAGAGAATCCTAAAAAATCTTTCACAAAACGTCGATAATATCCATCCAAACCAAGAAAACTTTGGATCTCAATTACTGTTGTTGGTCTCGACCATCTTTCAATAACCTCTTTTTTTGCTGGATCCACAGATATCCCCTCTTTTGAGATTATGTGACCCAAAAATGAAACTTTTTGAAGCCAAAATTCACACTTGGTAAATTTGGAATAAAGATTCTCCTTTATTAGGGTCTTAATACAATTATCAAGTGATCTTCATGTTTTTTCATTCTCTTTGAATAGACAAGAATATCATCTATAAAGACTACCACAAACTGATCAAGATGGTCTCTAAAGACTCTATTCATTAAATCCATGAAGATAGAAGGGGAATTAGTAAGACCAAATGGAATAACTATAAAATCATAGTGTCCATACCATGTATGAAAAGCCTTATTTGTTATATCCTCCTTTTTGACCTTTAATTGATGATACCCTGAATGAAGATCAATCTTGGAAAAGTATTGAGCTCTGTGTAGTTGGTCAAATAAGTCATCAATGCATGGGAGAGTTTATTTTTTCTTGATAGTGATCTTGTTATGTTCTAGAAAATCAATGTAGAGTCTCATTTATCCATCTTTCTTCTTAACAAATAGAATAGGTTATCCCCAAGGTGATGCACTAGGGCGTATGAATCCCTTATCAAGATTCTCTTGGAGTTGCTTCTTCAATTCCAACAAATCAATTGGGATCATTCTATAAGGTGTCTTTGAAATGGGCATATCACCTTGTATGATTTCTATTGAAAACTCAACTTCACGATTTGTTTGAAGACCAGGAAATTCCTCTAGAAAGACATCATCAAACTCTCGTACAATGGGAATATTCTTAATCGTGAGTTTCTCTCCAACCTTTTGAGATAAATAACCTTAATTTATTGGAATCAAGACCCATAAGATGGAAATAATTTCCACTGGAAGGTTATATTCATCCTTGCATCGATAGATGATAGTAGATTGACCAGGAACATAAAATGTGATTTCCCTTCTTTGGAAATTGATATGATCTACATATAAAGAAAGTCAATCCATGCCAAGAATCACATCCAATTCCACTGTAGGAAGGATCAGAGGATTTGCAGGAAGCACTTTCCCACAAACTTCAATTGGATAAGAATTATAAACTTTTGATGAGAAAGTTCCACCATTAGGAGTTGCCACAGCTAACTCAACATCTAATTGTTGAGGTAGTACAACAATACCCGTAGAAAATTCTTCAGAAATAAAAGAGTGGCTGGATCCAGAATCAAATTAAACATTTTCTACATTAGAGTGGATGGTAAGTGTACCTTTCACCACTTCGTTATCATACTCCACATCACTGATTGAAATTGAATGTGACTTTACTTTGCCTTTGGCCTTCATAGTTTTTTGACGTCGATCATCATCAACAACCCTTGGATTAGGGAATTGATTGGAATAATTCACCACTTCCTTTCACTTGAAACATTGAAGTGTAGGAGGTGTATTTTGTGTATCCCTTTCTTTGTTGGCATCATTAGACATATTTTTCCCATTATTTCGACATTGAACTGCCCGATGACCTTCTTTTCTACACTTAAAACATTTACTTGTCCCTTTAAGATAATTCACTCCATGTTTCCTTCCACACATTGATCATAAGGAAAAACTCATCTTCTTTTCACTGTGGTCTTTAGATTTCCCTTTAAATTCCATTTTCCTCTTCTTATCAAACCCATATGACTGATGGCTTACTCCAATCTCTATCTCAACCTTGAGAGAACAGCGAACAATTTCTCATAGCTATTGAAGTCCCTTATGGCTAATACCCTTTTAATACTTGGTTTTAATCCACTAAAGAATTGATCGATCTTACTCTCAGGTTGGATAATAATTCCGGAAGCGTACCTTGAAAGTCTTGTAAAATTTGATTTGTAGGTACCAACAGATTCATCATCCTTTTTCTTCAGTTCAAGAAACTCCTTCTCTATCTTTGTTCCAAGAATACAAGGGAAGTACTTATTTAAAAATATGTTCTTCAACTCATCCCATTCCATGGACTCAATTTCATCCCTTTGCCTCGTATTATTAATAAGATTCCACCATTGATCAGCTTCACCTTCCAAAAGATATACTACTAAGATGACTTTATCATGTTCAGAACATTGTAGGACTAAAAATATCATTTCAGTGGTACTAATCCATTGTTCAACCACTAATGGATTAGAAGACCCACTGAATGAAGGTGGACTCTGCCTCATGAAGGATTCAACAGAATACTGCACCTTCCATTGCTCGTTTGGAAGTCCTTCATGATTCATAGCTTGAGAAAGTTGTGTGAGCATGGCTACAAGATTTTTCATTCCATCTCCCATAACGTTTGGTTGCTCAGGGGGACAATCATTGCATTTCCCGTCACATTCAGCATTAACACGGTTCCTTTGAGTTCCAGCCATTGACTAAAACAATGAATCATAGTGTGAGAAACACTAATCATAATAGGAAAACCGCATAATCAGGAATAAAATTTCACACTTAAGTCTTATCATAGGTTTTTCAGGGACATTTCTAAAACACTAATATTGTGTTCTGTGTTTAGACATATACTTAGAGTTCTTATTAAGGCTTTCACATCCTATCTTTAAAAGTTTGACTATACCTTTCCTCTAATACAAACTATAATGACCCATACTTTACATACATGGTTATTACTTCAGAATTTAAGCATGCTTATTACAACATATAACAAAACCATGATAGGACCATATAGGTATAGTTTCTTTGGAAACTAAGAAACATAAACAAATGGTTCATAAATCATTTACATTGTCTCCCGTTTATTTCATCATATGTAGAGTCCCTTTTGGCATATCCTACTAAATACCCTTCTTCCTGACCTGGGGAAATGAAAACATACAAAAGGGTGAGCTCAAATTCTCAGTAAGGGTATGCAAAAGAAATATCAATCATATCATATTAATAAGAACATAACATTTTAAAAATCTTAACCTACAAAAGAGATCATAATATCATAACATGGGATAAATCATAGTAGTGAGATGTAATCCCAATAATCATACCATAAAACATGAAACTTTGTGGAATAAACACATAATCATTGAAAATCATTTCATATTAGTCAAGTCTCGTTCCGAAGACCATCATATTAGACAAAGTCCAATACTGAACTGAGTTCACTCCTCGTTCTAGTCCTGTATCACTGAACCAGATTAACTTGCCATTCTAGCCATGTCTATCTCATGAGAAAAAAATCTTTCACCAATGCATTGGAGGGAGATATAGGTCCAACCCATCTCATAATGAAACCATTCTTATGTGTTCCACAAATTCATAAATCATAGCATAACCCATGTAATAACAATGGGATTCTTAAACATCATGCCCTCATAACATAATCCATATAAGATAAAATAACATCATAAAATTAATTCCATCATAACATAATAAAATCCATGTAAAAATAGGGATAGAAATAGAACCCTATATTATCTTAGATGGAAAATAATTTTGATAAAACACTTGAACTCCATTCTTGAGGAAAATATACATTATAGTTCAAAAACATTTTACCTTTCTTAACATTTCATACAATTTTAAAATAAAAGAAGTTTATTAAAAATAATCCTGAAAACTTGTAAATGAAGCTTCATGGAAATAATGTTCTATGAAATCATAAAAATCCATTCATACCGTATAAGTTAAAAAAATATTATTCTCATACTTTGGCTGGAAAAGTCAAAAAGTACCTCGTACTAAAAACGATAAAAGATTCCTTTCATATATTTTACTCACCAAAGGGTAAAATTGGAGTTAAAAAATTGTACAGGGATAAAAATAATATTAAATATTGAGGAAACATGGATGTGGATGATAAATATGCCCCAGTAAATTCTGAAGTATAAACAATCTCGGATAAAAATGAGATTGTGAGATTTTCCCTTACCTTAGGTCCGATTTGATTCATACGTATCCGAACCTCCTGTATAATGATTTAAATAATGTCATTGACTTATTAAAGAATCATATTCATTGTTATGATATCATATATGGTCATGTTCTTATCTTCTAATTATTAATATTTCATTGCTACTTGTTATTCGGGTGTTCATTGCTTTATGTTCTTATGCATGTTTTGTCAAATAAATTCTTATTCTTATTTTTAAGGTATAGATACCTCATTTACGGAATGGTATTAGTGTAATATATATCATATTTATTCATTCAATTCATTTATATAATCATTATTCAATGAAGATCATGTAGAACGAGTCGCATCACATCAGGGAGACGGTAGGTCGTACGTACGCACGAGTGATGATATCGTTCCCATGATCATGGAATTGTATTGAAGTGTATGTATGCTATTTCAGAATCAATATCACTTTAAAATAATCATATATAGTTATTCTTTACACCATTATACCCATCCAAGTATGGTTGTGGTGGAAAACAGACTACACCGCGGCATGGAGACGGTATTCCGTACATACGCATGCGCGGTGATTTCGTGTTTTGTAGGATGGATAGAAGGTGAAATAGGGTTGTTTAATATTTATAATAACATATAAGTATATGAGTGATACTGATGTTATTACTTCATAATGAAACAACTAAATAAGAGTAAGTAGAAGAAGAAATAAATTTGAAGGAATCAGTAACAGATATTACCTCTTCTTTGTCACGCCTCTTTGAAACATCCTCCTTGGGCACTAATGTTGGTGTTTGAAGAAAACCAGGACCACTAGAATATTACTAGGGGAGTTTATAAGAGTAATGGGTATGTTTTGGACGAGCTTGAAGGCTCAAAGTTGTGTAAAGAGGAGAGGGAGGAGGTGCCCTTCTATAAGTGATGAGAGGGGCACCTTTGGAAAGTGTGAAAATATTATTTTATTATAAACTTATCTTCGGTTTCAAAATGTCCAAAAATAATTAAAGATGAAGATAATATTACTCGTGGTGGAAATAAAATCATCCAATCATAATTGTACATGTTTTGGATAATATTTTAATCATTATAATCTTATTTATTTAAATCATTTATTAATGAGGTAAATACTGCATCCTTATTGTGTCATAAATAATTTAATTTATTTGATGTATAAAAATTATAAAAAAACCACCATTTAGGAAATTTTTTTATATTTACAATGAATATTTATATTTTAAAAGATAATTTATATAACCCCTTATAAAAATTAATTACTAAAAGATTTTGTTAATGTCAATTTTGTCTTTGCATTAAATTAATTAATCCAAATTGTCATTATCACTACCAAGTGGCTCAATGGGATACCAAAATCAACCCAAGGATGACCATGGTCGTCCACTACTCATCCAATAAGGTTAGTAAAATTTTTAAGGTAATTTTGAATTATTATAATATTCTTTTAACCATGAATTGCCCTATTTACCTTTAACCGCTGTAAATAAAAGTCAAAAGTTACTATTCACCAAAAATTATTTTTATCTTATTAAACCACATTTTACTTCTTGATAACAACCATGTATGTTTTATTTCTGAAATTCAATTCACAGAAGTTGTAAAATTCCATTTAAATGAAAGAGTCAGTTTTTTAACTACCACTAAGTGGTTTCACTATTCATCAAAAATTGATGTTTTTCAGAAAAATACCACAAATTCAGCCTAAGCTATATTTGATATTCCGAATTCAAAAATGATGTCTATTTTTAAAAATTAAAAACATAGAAGTGACATTAATTAATTTTAAAATTAATTCCCGTTATCAAAACAAATAGTGTGTTTTTAAGAAACAAAAACTATCAAAAGATCGACACTTGTTTATGTCCAAATTCAGAGTGAAATTAATTCCAATGACCAACATTGGATTAAATGGTAAAACATATTCTAATTAAACTTTAAAACTAATTAAAAAGATAATATAACAATATAAATTATTGCGATGCAAAAAGTTGTTTTTAATTAAAATATAGTGTGTTTTTACTATTCATTAAAATATAAAAGTTATCAGAATAATATGAAAAATGTATCAAAATTAAATTATTATATCTTGATTCCATGGAAGAATTTTATTTTGTCAAATTGAACTTATAAACATGTCAAAAACTAAATTTAAAGTGGGTTCTCCATTAAAAGGCGACAAAAATGAATTTTCTGAAAAATACTTATTTTACGTGAAACTTTTATTTAGTTATCATACCATTTTCTAGAAAATCTGTAAGATGAATAAGAATTTTATAAAATTAAAAATGTAGTTAATACTATTCATAATGGCTAGTCTGTAATAATATTATAACAATATATCGTTGTTTAGTGAAACCTCATATTGCGTACTACACACGCTATCGAGGAAGGTCGTGATTGCGTGTAACGCAAGCCAAGATAGTGTTGTGTGTAGTTAAAGATTACATTGATGTTTCATATAACATAAGACATAAAAAAATACTTCTCATAAAATATTACGGTGTCACAGATATACCATAAAATCTTGGGGTGTTAAATTCTCTCCATCCATAAATAAATTTTTACCTCACAAATTGAATCTTGGGATAAAAAACAAGTGGTTCGCATTTTCAAAATATCTTTGTTGAAAACCAAATCAGAAAAATGATTAATGAAATTCCCACTTTAAAATAATGAAAGGTATGTATGAAGGTCTCTAGATATAACCCATAGCATGTTTCTATATAGGAAAAAATGGATATGGAATATAAAAAACAATCGATTTCTAATGGGGAGTTACAGAGAACATGGTCATGAAGAAATTTAACAATCACAAAATCATAAATCTATAATGGGTAAAGGGCCATTGATATCTTAGTGAGAAAAGTTAAGAGATAATGTTTTTTGTTTCAAAATACTTTTCCTATGTTAAGTAATTCTTTTAGATCCTAAACTAAGATCATAAGGAAACATAGTTAATTGAAAAGTAATGTTTCATACTTTAATTAATTTCTACCACAAACTCATATTTTTCTCTGAAGAAAGAGTATTTAAGAAGAATTTTTCATGCCTAAAGAATTAAAATCTACTTCTATGGATCAAATAGTCCACAAAAGAATAAATATATATTTCTACTATCTTGTTACATTAACCAAAACCAAAATGATCTGGATAATATAAGATAATTCCCCAAAAAGTGTAAACTTTTATATGTTTATAAACAAATTAAATATTATAAATTAAATAGTATTACACAAAGTTCAACATATATCATTCAACAAATAACTGTCTTTCTTTAGAAATATTCTACAGTAAGATTGAAACCCAAAAATTATAAGTAATTTATCATATAATCTTCCATATAATAATAATCAGTATTAATGTCTTATACAATTTTTTTTCCTAATCAGATAATCTCTCAGATATGCAAACTATTTCCATAA
Source organism: Viscum album (assembly GCA_963277665.1). Lineage (NCBI taxonomy): Eukaryota > Viridiplantae > Streptophyta > Magnoliopsida > Santalales > Viscaceae > Viscum > Viscum album. The sequence goes on along the minus strand of OY728156.1, from coordinate 1,400,550,315 downwards.
ATTGAGTGAATCACCATAAGTCAACCAGAAAATCACATTTGACTCCAAAAGGTAATTCAACCTTTCTTCCTCATAATATTATATTTAACTTAATCATATAAGATTCCAAAAATAGAAAACATCATCATAAATAAAATTAATCACTTAATCACAAAATCAATTTGAATAAAAAAATTCCCTTGAAATGAAAATAACCTTTATCTATTTGATAGTTTTATTTAAAAATTCATATTAACTAGGAATTCTTGTAAGCTAGTGGTAGGCAATTCACCCTTATTTCCCTTCACTTGTGTTTTCAAATTCCATGACCTTTCCAAAGATGATGGACTATCACCCAACATACATGGTTTCCTTTTTCTAAAAACATATTAACATAAATTTTAAAATAAATACAATATAAATCCTTGAAATATGTTTATATAATAAATATCCTTTTAAATAAGGTTTTCAATAAAAACGTAATATATAAATAATTCATCCATTTATTTCCACATAGGTCCTTGGTCAAGATTTTATCCTATAGAAGAGGGCATTGACTCTGGTATTTTCAGGGTTCTAAAAATTTAAGGCACTGAACTAAAAATGGATTCTTAGGATGGGTTTTATTTCCTTCCATCATAATCTTAATTTTTCCTTGAAAATTATTTTATTTATGTCCATCATTCCCACACATAAATTATTTCTCCATTTTATTGAGATGCTTTCATGGGTTTCTCCTTCCATATTTCTTGTATGATTGAAATAGAGCCTTATTTTCTCTATGGTATCCACCAATAAAGATCTTATAAAACTCAATCATTCTCTCCTTTGTTGAGTTCTGAAGTTGGTTAATGTATATGTTGTTAATAATATTTAATGAAAATAGATTAATTATGAATATAATACCATTCACTCCTATTAAAAACCAATTTGGTTTCTCATTTCCACCACCTTGTCCATTATGTTGAATGTTAACATGACTCCTTCAGGTCCCACCCATTGACTAAAACCAAAAAACCCAGTGTGAGTAACGATAATCATAGTAACAGAATTGTATAATCATTTATATAATATCATTACACGTTATTTTAAAACTAAAATACCCTAGGTTATTCATTTTCATCATATATTTAAATCCATGATAATGGTTTGTAAATAAAATGTGAATTATCCTAATCATATAACATAGGAGTGCCAAACCAGGTGTGCATTAATGCCTATTTTCTTGTATAAGGTGACACTCAAGTCATGACTGATACAACTTCTTATAGTTTTTACTTCTAGATACATCTGTTCCAGAACCAAATAAACATATAGTATCAATACATGGATGTATTTGAAGGAATATCACATAATCTCTATCCAACTGAAACATTAATATGCTCTTCTATACTTATCCTCAAATTATACCGTAGGTCCATTTTCTCAAATCTATGTTCTTAAAAATCTAGTTCTCATGATTGACAATAAACATCATTTGACACTAAATGTTGTGCCCTGACCCCAATAAGAAAGGATCCAATGTCTAATTACATTACATTGGCATTATTAAAAGTAAATGAAGACTGATGGACTGATTTGTTTAGTATTCTTGGTAAAGCAGATACATACATGAGCCTTGTATTATAAATTAATATACTAATTACAACATAAATTTTTTCATTCAAGGATAACTTATATTACATCTAGCCTATCCCATAATATCTTTACTGTTACACTTCTTAGATTCCTTGGGAAGGAAAATAAATAAGAGTGATCTCAAATGTTCATCAGGTGTAAGTAAAAAAAGAAATCAATAATAAATTAATGATAATAAATCAACATGGAAAGGTAAATACCTAAGAGAACATGTCATTCATATAACTGGATATGGAATATTCAGTATGCAAAGTTAATTGACTCAAACACATTACATTTAATCAATAAGATGATAATGAAATGCATCCATATATAATTTCAAAGTAATAACATCATGGATAATAATAATAATTACTGAATTCATAATAGAGTAAAGGTATAATTATTGGACGACATGTTTCCTCGGTACGTGGTACCAATGAAATCAAGGTCTTTAATAAGATGGTTAAACATATCGGGTAGAAAAACATCTGATTTGGCCAACTAATTCATCTCACGAGACTACTGATGCATCTAGGGGCTTACTTTAAATTGTCTCTAACCCCCTCCATACCAATCTAAAGCATTCTTTATAAATCAAATAACCGATTTATAAAATTATTTTATATAAAAGTTTCCCACACAACTTTGAAACATTAGAATACCATAACGACATTGATATTTATTATATGATACACCAAAGGGTAGTATACATATATACACACAATAAATATGTGGTCAATAAGGCTTATTTCTTACAGAATTTAATGTTAATTGAGAAAATACTTACCGAATTGATATAATTTATTTAAAAGGGTGAAAATTTATAATAGAAATTATTTTATTTGAAAATAACCTAGAAAAAATTTAAAAGAATATTCAAAAAATCAAGGCATTATTATGGTGTAAAATTATGTTTATATTTTATAAATAAAAAAACATTTCTTTTTTACTTTTGTAAGAAAAGTCATAAAGTACCTTGCTTTGTAAAATGACAGGAATATTCCTTTTAATGATTTTTTTAGAAAGTAAAAAAGTGTAAAAATGACTTTAAAAAATAATATAATAATAGTAAAAACATTTTTAAAAACATTTTTTAATACACTAACATGGAAGAGAAATATTCTCTTGTGGATATTTAAACAAAAACAATCCTGAATAATAATGAGATTGTGAAATAAATAATCATAACATTATAATCAGTAGAATGATATTCCCATGAAAGAAATAAAATTTTATGGATACGAAAGTACTATAATATTCAAATTAATTATCATAAAATAAATTCGTGGGTGGTATTTACACCACACAAAAGAAACAGGTAGTTTATAAGTAATGTGTCCCACATAAATAAAAGTGAGATAATGATCCCTTACAACTTGTCTTGAAGCTTTTCGTACTCATTAAAACCTACTGCATAATAAATATTGGTTTATTGTAAATAATTCATAGAACCATATCAATTTCTATAATACCATATAAGATTTACTTATGACTTTATATTACCCATTTATTAACAATTTCATGACAAAGTTATGTTTTGGAAATAACGGATTTTTTCGCATGTGTTTTCATTTATCATATTTTAAATAATATTAATTATATAATGATTTTATAGTCTCAAAAATTATAACAATAGAATAAATATAATATATATTCTATATATATGTATTTATAATAATCTATAAAATATATAAATAAAAAATGAAATACACCATTCGTGGAGATGGTAGGCCGTACGTACGCATGGACAATATTTCCATTTTCTTATCAAATTTGAAGAAAGAAATTAATTTATATAACTGTAGTAAAATTATTATTCCATATATATAATATAAATTCAAAAGACCCGTCCTAAATACATTCCATCTATAGTTTGAATGAATCACATCATTTTCAGGAAGAGGTAGTCCACACATCCACAAATGAAGTTATCATATTTATACAAAATGGAAAGCATGAATTTACGTGTCATATAATAATTAAATAAGAATAAATAAATCATAAATATATTATATATAATATAAAAACATAAATTAAATCATTATTCTAAAACATGAAATGTAAAAATGGAAGAACGAACGACAACGGTCTATGAGCCGATAGTCGTCCGTACACACGAGCAATGAATGCATTTTGAATTTGATGGAAGTGTATTTGAGTGTAGGTTTATCCATGAATATAAAAATATATCAGTGTATTTAGCATAATTATGTCATTATATAAACATGAAATAATAATATTATAATTTTTTAAGGAATAAATAAAACAAAAATGGTCATTGATGAACGTTTTCTCTTCTCTGAGTATCTCCTTTTAATTTTCACAAAAGGACTTCTTTGGTTGGATTTAGGCCCAAAATTATTTATTTTAGGATGAATAAAGAGAATTTTTTAGAATAAATATTATGGTTTTTTTGATCTATAAGGCTCAAAGTTCTATTATATAGTGAGGGTGGAGGTTCCCTTTTAGAATTGAGTTGTGGGGTACTTTTCGAAACTCTAAAAATATTAAATTAATATAAATTAATTTTCCATTAAAAAGGATCCAAAGACATTTATTTAGAATTAAAAATGTATATGGGTATTATTAATCTCAAAAAAGTAATTTTTAGACATGTTTAGGTCAAATTATTAACATTATCTTTTGGCTTTAACCCTTTGTTAAACTCATTAACTCTAATAGTGACAACATGGATTTTTACTTATTAAGGGTTAATATAGTTACTATAAGATACCAAACGAACAATAAATCAGTCATGGATGAAATTTTAAAATTTATATAAATTATTTGGACAAATATTCAATTTTTTTATGAATTTAATATCATTTAATAAAATAAAAATATCATTTATGTCAATTTTGACACTATTCATTTCTGGACTTTTTTAAAGTATCAATACATAATATAACTTCAAAAAACCCATTAAAAAATAACTAATATGTATATATATAATCAATAAAATTAATTTATCACATTAATAATTTAAAATTATATTTATTTTAATATTTTTAAAAACATTTGTTTGATATGTCCTTTAATTAAACAATTATGGAATTATCACTGTAAAAGCCTTTAATTTAATTATTTCTTCTATAAAAATTTAAAATAAATTCTCATAATTAATATAAATGTTTTATCTTTGCAATGAATTTTTATAATTTAATATATCTTCTAAATAACCATATATAAAATATTTTAATACTTATTAAAAACATGAGTATTATATATTTGACTTTTCATAGAATAAAATACTAAAAAAGCATAAAGACATAAATGTTACTACAAAAGGCCACAAAATTTGACCAAAAATGATTTTTGTAGAAGATATATCATAAAATAAAATTAAGACAAGTTTTAGGATTGTTTTATAATTATTATAATATTATTTTTACCCATAATTAACAGATTTACAATTTACCATGGTAATTGAAAAAATACTAAAGTTTCTAATCATATACTCCAAATATAAAAGGAAACTATTTAATTAATTTGAAATAACTAATTCAAAATATGGAATAAAATTTTAAAATTCCAAAACATAGAATCTGCTGTAATAAATTTTCAATTAATCCTATTTAAGGAAAGAGAAAATTTGTTTTTAGAGTAAAAACATTCAAAATATTGTTATGTTTTTATATCCAAATTCAATGATAAATTGATTTCAATGAACTATTTTAGATTAAATAATAAAAAAATTATCTAGTTATAACTTAAAACCAATTAAAAATATAATTAAACACTACAAATTATTTATACAAAAAAGTTTTTTTCAATTAAAATGCACTATTTGTCACTATTCATCAAAAAATGAAACATCACGGAAAAATATCAAAACATAAACTAAAGTAAATTTTGATATATTTATTTAAAATAAGTATTTTATCTTTTCAAAAATAATGTATAAAATTTTCAAAAACTATATTTAAAATAGGTTCACCATCCAAAGACTAAAAAAGTTCTTTTATAAAAATATAGGTTTTTATGTGTAATATTGGGTTAATTATCATCTTATATATAGAAAAAAACATAAGATAAATTTTAAACATTAGATGAAATATATTATATATATATCATTAATAGAACACAATAAGGGTGATTTTGTTATTTCTTATTATAAAACACACTTGTGCATAGTTAAACAGTTTTCCCCAAAAAAACATATCCTTTTATTTTAAAAAGGGATTTTTCCATTTATAATTAATTGTTCACCAAAGAATTATTTATATATATTGTGTGCACCATATTTTCATAATTAAATTAATAATTTTCATTCCTACCATTCTAAAATCTATGTTATAATGGTAAAAGTTAAATAAAAACATTAGTTGTTCGTTTAAGCTCGGTGTTGCGTGCAACATAAGATTTCAAAAATAGTAACATTAAAAATGGACATAAGATAAAATATTTGGCTGTTAAAGCCCCTACCCATAATTTTATAGGAATTTATATTGTTAAAGAACCTTGTATATTCATGGTTCATAGATTGTATATGGGTTGGCTATATGGGAACAACATAATTATTCTTGGTGAAACTGATGAGTAGATGATTTTCAAATACACTTGTGTATAAATTATGTGACTCCTTGGACGCATATTGTTTTTCAACTACTCCACCATATTAATAAAATTAAATTACTTACCACCACTAGATGTCCTAAATAGAATAACTCCATATTGATGTTGATCAAGTGTATTACTATGTCTTTACTTATACATTTATAATACATGTGGAGTTGAGAATTAGTATGTTGCGGGTTGTGTTTTTATACAAAAGTTGTGGTAATATGAAATGTTTTTCCCATTTCTCTCAGGGTTATTCCAGAACATCCTAATTATAAATTTAAGGACCCCCCTAATGGATACTAGTTCAGTTATAATATTTATTCTAATAACTTTTCAAATATATTTATATCACTAATACACCAAATATATATTTCCTTGATTATCAGGTTGAGTTCAGATCAACATCATTTACACATTAAAAAGAAAAATGCGTATAGTTTCTAAAAATTCTTTGATTGTGTGCAATGATGTGATATAATTTATGTTAATTTATTATATGGTTTTATAAATAATTGTTTTTTAATATATTATGAAATCTTTTATAAATTTTTCCTTATTTTCATTTCAGGTTGCATAGATCCCATAACATGGACTTTCCATGGTTTTCCCATACTATATAATTATCACTAGTGGTAATGAAATAATGGTTCCACTCATCCAAATTGAGATCATTGAGGGGAACAAACCATATTTAGTAATGTGACTATTTGGATTTTTGTAGTATATTCCTACATCATCATGACCTGTAGTTTCTCTATAAATTATCGAGATCATAGGGAAACTGATGGTTAATTGACTGTTTTATTATGCTTGTTAAATTGAGTTCCTAGAAATGAATTAATGGTATAATATCATCCCTCAGTATGACCCTACTACATGATTTCACTTTCCAGATTAAGGTGACTATGCGCATCGACACAGAAAGAAGAATATTATATACCACACATGTCATGGTTCATGCCTCTATGACCTATTATGATTTATATATTTCTTCATCTATTTATTTTTTTCTTTTCTAACAACATGAATCATACTCAATTTTTATTTTTAGGAGTTAGAAAATATTATACATAATTGTGATATTTCAGGGGAGTATGTTTTTAATAGAGAGATATTTTATATATATATATAATGGTTGTTAGAATTCCTCTCCATTCTATATATAAAAGTGTATAAAATGAAGAGCTAAAAATATATCATGTTCAAAATGATTATGAAGTTACTCCTACAAGGGATGATAAAAGTTCCAATAATATTGATGATGATTCAACACCACCACAACCACTTTCATGATTACAATAATGAGGGTAGGTATAGTGACAGAGACACTGATAGGGATAGTGTAACATGAGAAAATCTCTTACACTGTTGGATCTTTTGCACATACTATGGATATACTATCATCTTACCAGAAATACCATTCTATGTATATAGCTTCTTCTTCTTGGTAACAGCCTAAAAATGAAATTATTAATTCGTGAGAGGATTTGACCAATTTATTTTATCAAAGTATCCACATTACATGATATATGCTTTAATAGGGCACATGACTGATTTTTTTCCCTATTCATCATTATCTAGATGGGATCCTACCAAGAACCTATTTATTCTCATATATGGTTGTACATATTCTGTTGGGGAGTCTTTTATGTAATACTATGAGGATCCATCGTCGTTACAATCTTACAATGAGTTAGTAATAACAAAACTATATCATGGTTCTTATGTGACATAGATATATTTACCACCAATCAAGAAAAAGCCTGTGCATAAAGAGGATCCACCACCTATAGATGACTTTATTGAAATCCTTGTACATTTGAAAGGATTAGGTCCTAATATTCATATACTGGGATATAGAAATTACAGGAAATGATGATAAATTATTTTATTGTATAATAATTTAAATGTAAATAAACTCATTAATAATTTATTAATGGTTTTCTTAAATTCTTCATTACTCATTTATAAATAATTTAAAAAATTAATTTAATAAATATAATAATAAATAATTCATAATTTTAAAAAATTAAACTATCTTGTTCAATATTAAATAATCATATTTTGTTTTTTGGACATCCTTAGTTATTTTTTGTATTATCAAAACATTCTATGATAGTTTATGTGTGTCGATTACAACGAAAATGGTCCATTTGTTTTCTTTGGTGGTCATTGTTGATGAGTTTTAATCACTTGGAAATTTTTTTATATACACCGATATTATATCGATAACAGAAGTATGGTTTTCATATTTTATTATCACATTAATGTTGGGGTCACTATGTAGGGAAATTTTTCCTTTATTATATTATTTTAATGGAGAAATAGAATTATTATTAATTTAATATTATTATTATAGTTCAATATTTAATTTTGTAGTTAAATTTATTTATTTTTTCTTAAATTTCTTATTGTTCATATGAATTTTCAAATTTTTTTTAATTTAAAATTAAGAAATATATGTGATACCTAATAAGATAACATAGTCAACCAATTATAACACGAATATATGACTTGAATTTTTGAAAAAAAAATAATTTTTATTTTAACCACATTAATCATGTGATTAATTTAATATGTTAATTTATTTATTACATTGGAAAATTTTAATTTAAATAAATTGGGACACATAGTAATAATTTTAATAAAATATTTACATTTAGAATTGATAATAGTTAAGAGAAATAATAATGTAATCATAGAAAAAAATTATGGAATGTGCATTAATTTATATTTGGAAGTTTATATACCATTAAAATAAAACTACTTTATTTTATTCTTTATCGTAATTTGTATTTTTATTGAATTGGTTTTTTTAATATTTTGTTGTATTTTTTAAAATAAAAAAAATTATATTCTTAGAATTAGTTATCTAAATACTGTTGAAAAGAACTATCTTTAGGGATTTAAAATGTTGAGTGGATCATTGAACCACTTTAGGATTTGATAAATAAAGGAGTTTATTTTTTATTTTAATTAAATTTATTAATACTTCTAATTGTGAATTTATTAAATAATTCATAATAATGATTATATCATAAAATTTCTTTACTTAAATTAACTTTTTATTTTATTTTATGATTGATAATAAAATATTATACAAAATTTATATTGAGGTCCTAGGATAAACACATTATTTGGTACCATAAAATGTCATTTAAACTGGGTTTTTATTATTACCATGTAGCCAATTCATATATCCAATTCTCCCACTTAGCCAATAATTTTTTTTAAATATCTGTCGTAGCCAAACCATGTAGCTTTATTTCTTGATTCGGTAACCTTATGTATTTGGTGCATGAATTGAGAAATAGAACATAAAATTAGGCAATTCTAGTAAAATTGGAAAGATAAGGAAGTTATCTAAATTAAATCAGAATATAAAAAATTTTCAATCAATCTACATAATGTCTTAAATTAGAGAATAAATCGGTGAATTGTTTCACTATAAAATCTATTTTTTTCAGAATGGTTTTTCTATAGTATGTTCATGAGAATATGAGTTATAAAAGTTCAATTAAGGTGAATCATAATTCTATTAAAAAAATGAAATTTTATAAATGTAATTCAAAAGGAAAAAATGTAGATTATGTCATTTATATCTCCTTATTTAGTTATGAAATTAGAGAAGTCTAGATTTTTAAAATTTTAAAAAATTTGCTATGTGAATTCATTTACATAAATTTGGATATGTCATTTCACTTATGTTTATTTAACTACATCAATTCATCTATGTGAATTCAATTACATGAATCAGATACGTGTATTCTCTTATGTGAATCAGTTTAGTGAATTTAGAAAATTTAATCCACTTATATGGAGAAAAATTACTATGTGAAAAATATATATTTAAATTTTCTTATGTAGTTGAGAAATTTTCTACAGGATTTTATAAAAAATAGAAATATTATCTATTTTTCATAATACTTTATATTTTCATTTTCTACAGGTTTATTATGAATATAATTACTATTTTATTTATTCCAAAATTAATTATTAATTATATAAAACCCATGAGAACATGATTTAAATAGTTTTATGATTAATTAAATTGGATCCTCTTATGATAAAGAATGTATGGATATTCATGTTGAGATTTTTGAAATTGCTATATTCAAATTCAAACTAGCTAAAATATGAAGATTCTATCTTGAATATTATCAATGGGAGTTCGTAGAATATTAATGTTTATTATTTACTATTATATTTAATGATCTTATTAGATCCACTATATAGGATGATAATTTTTTATAGAATATCAAGGAGGACTCACATAAATTATTTTCATGTAAAATATCAAATAAAACTATGATTTAGATCATTTAAGTGACATGAATAAAAATTATCCATGAAAAATAATGAATTAATAGACTTGAAATTTGAAATATGTTGTTCATAATGAAACACTATATATATAGATGAAAAAATCAGAGAGAAATGAGAAATTTGCAGATATTCACAATCTATATATGTGAGACACAGTTTGTACATCAACTATTTCTATCAACTAAAATAAGACTATTCGATATTTTGTTATATGATATCTTATTATTTCTTTGACAATTAGAATTTTAAGATTTTATCTCGTTATGTGGTTTTAATTCTTTCTATTCTTTTTGTATGTGTATTAGTGTAAATGGTTAGACTATACATTAAAACATTGGATTTTGGGATATGACTCCAAACAAAATATAGGAATTGGGTTGCGCCTCTATATGGGGTAAAATAAAGGTTATTTGATTTGTTCCTCTAGGTGGGAAATGGAATGTATATTTGGGTTTAATCCTATAGGTTTCAATAATTCTTTGTAATTAGGTTGTGACTCTAGGTGTGTAAAATTCATTTTAATATTCCATTATAGTGGTTATAGTGGGTGTAATATCTGTTAGTTCATGAGAGGGATTAAATGTGGACTAGGAACATTTAAATCTAAACCACTATAAAAGTAACTATTTCCATATCCTTTTATTTTTATGATGAAATAATTTAATCACTATGATATAATAAAACCAATATTTAAATAAATTTTAAGCAGCACAATTCACCCCTCTTGGTTGTTATTCATTTTCCCATTGGGACCAATAATTGGTATCATATCTTGACCCCAAGATCAATATATATATATATCAATGTGTGTGTTTGTGTCTGTATATGTATTTGTATATGTAAATAATTTTTCTAATCATTTACTAAATTAACTATCAAGGTAGAAATATCTTATTTGAGATGGAAATAAATAGATCAAATGATGGATGGATACCTCAATAATCACCTCATATTAATGGAACTAGTTATGGATATAAGAAATACTTAATGTAAGATTTCATAATGAAACTTTCGTACAACCATTGTAAAGTCATAGAAAATATGTACAAGACATTAGAAGTTGAACTAGAATTAGTAGTTGGTAATGATGTGGAAAATTGTGTGTTGAACTGCAATGTGAAGAAAATTTTATTTTATGAAATATATTGAAATGTTTATAGTAATGTATATTTATGTAAGAAATCTATTTCCCTTTAGAAAATTCAAAATGTTACACATATTGGCTAAGATAAACTTATTAGTGACAAACTAGGCATGTTATGTAATGAATATCAATAGTTTAAAATTGGTTAATATGATAACATTAATCAAATTTTTCATTTATTTGAAAGTATTGTAAATGTTATGAGTTTTTTAGGAAAAACTATATAAAATCATGTTCTTGTTAAATGAGTACCTAGACCACTTTCTAAGAAGTGGGACACTAAAAAGGTTACTATAAATGTATGTAATAACATAAAAAATACATTGTTGATGAGTTTTTTGGATCAATATTACAATATGAGTTGGTGCATAGAAATCGTGTTAAAGAAGATAATTCAAAGAATAATGTAATTGATTTTAAATCAAATTTATCAACATTTTCTTCTTATTTTGAGTAATAGAGTAGTGATGTTAATTATATTTCTTTTTTTAAAAGGGTAGATATAGAATAATTAATGTTTAATCAATGGGATCTTTGAATGGTTATCCAAATTATGACTCCAAGAAGAATAATAAAGGCAATTTAATTTCTAATTATGATTAGTTGGTAATTTTAAAGAGTATTGGGAAATGGGGAACATCAGTTCTAATTTCCCAAGAATAAATAAAGATAAAATAAGTGGAATAAATACATTAATGAAAATAAGGTAATTGTATCCAAATGGAGTTTCACATAAGAATCACGTTTTTCCAAATAATATGGTTCAGAAAAAGGTGTGGAATATTTGTGGTTAATAGATTTATTGAATCAGGTAAGTTACTATACTTATTATTTATCCTCTAAATCTGATTCTAAAAATATACTACTAAGGAATTTTTTAAAGAAATTGAAATACTTGAACATAAAGTTGAAAAATATATTGTTTTTATAATACAATTAAGAGTAAAAATTAGGTTTTTCTTAAAGAGAATAGAAATATGATGAAATCCTTCAATTATGGTAAAATTCCATACATTAAGATGTAGGAATAACCTAATAAAAATTTCAAAATAATCCTTCTATATAAGACAAATTGAAAAGATTATTTTTATTTGTTTTTTAAATGTCAATATTTTGAAATAAGGAATTTTCATAATGTTATTAAAGAGAATAAATATATCAAAAATGATGTTAAATTTTTATACTCAAGTATATCTATTTTTTATCAAGGTAGAGAATACATTATTAAAATGATACATTTAACGAAGATAAAAAGTCATTTGGTCTTGTTTATCATAATATTGTACCTAAAATGTATAACAATTTCATTGTTAAGAGCACTAATTGAATTAATTCTACCAATTCATGTTTTAGATTTCATTTAAAATGGTATTATTAAATTAAGTGTTCCTTGAGATTTCCACAATCTCTTAGACACATTAAAGATTTCATTTCTAATTTTTTATCTACCAGATTTCCTATAAATAAGGGTTTAAAGTCTGTTTGGATTCTCATGAATTCATATGCTTATCTAATTGGACCCAAATTTCCATGGGTACTAAATATTTATTTAAGATATTTTATAGGGATTTTTCAATAGAAGCATCAATATTTTTTGTTACATGAGTAGTAGATCCTCAAGACATATGACTTCTGATATATAAAACATTCTTTCATTAAAAAAATGTGATATAGGTAATGTTACATTGGTAATAATTCTAATGAACATTTAAAAATACTGATTCCTTAGGACTGATAACTCAGGTATCCTCCCTAACTAAAATTATTCCTCGAAACTTATCTCATTAGCTTCCTGATGCTTGGATCCATGTTGTGGATACATTCTATAAATTTTTTAGTGGATTTGAGGTCTGAATTTCGAGCTCTAGTGCTGTTTGAAGGCTTACTACTTACTGTTTCAACTACTGGTTTTAAGATGATTTTTCCTTGGGGTTGATGGTACTAGATTTATCATGGATCACTATGGAAGTCACATCCACTGTTACACTACTCTAGCTTCTAGGTCCATTTTTCCTTTCAAGGACAGTCGGGTGAGATGGTTTCCAAATAGTTTTTTTGGGATGTGTTTGGGTGAATAGTTGGGAGTTCCAGGAGTCAGTGAATACATTTTAATTTTCTATGTGACTATTTTTAATTTCTTAATTTTCAATTTAAATCATAAAGGGTTGTATGTAGATTCATTTTGAATATTTTATTTTCACTGGTTCTGTTTTGTGGTTCTCATTTCGGTTGGGTCCTATTTATTGAGACATTTCAATTCTGAGGTTCACACTCAACTAAAAATTTATTCATTCATAAAATGAAAAAATGGATTTGGAATTATGTATTATCATTTTTAAATAATTATATTTTGATGGACTAAACATAATTTAATAATAATTTAACAAATATATAATGATGGGTTGTTTGTTATGTTTAAAAATGATAAATGCATTGTATTTATTGATAAATCTATTTTGTTTTATTGAAATATAAAAGATAACATTTATTCAATTAATATGATTGAATTAACTAGATAAAATTTAAAATGGTTAAATCATGTAAAATCATGTACAATCTACTTGGTTTATCAATTTTTTTAATTGGTTCAAAATGATAAAGGACACTTAATTAAATAATTAGAATGGATCATGTTTATGAATTATAGAATCTAGAATATTTATAGATTTGTCCATAAAATGTGTATTTTTCAAATTTTTCATCACCTAGAACCCCAAAAAATGGGGTAGTTAAAATGAAACATAAAATATTCATCAAATGTAACGACCATGTTAAATGAGTTTATCTACCTAAATATTTTTGGGATAATGTTTTGAATAAATTTTTTTATGTTACCAATTGAATTATTTTAAAGACATTGTTGAAATAGATACATTATGATATTTTTATGGGAATAAAACAAAAAATAATCTATTTTAGAGTCTTTGGATATATTGTTTTTTTTCTTAATAATAAGTATTATTTATATTTTTTTATTGAAAAAATATGTTGAAGATATATTCTTAGTGTTTTAAAATAATAGTATGTCACATAGAGAATAAAATAAAATAAATATGGTTGTCAAATAATCAATTCATATTATGTTTGATAAAAAGTATTTTAATAAAAGAGATGATATTATTCATCAACTTTCAGATGATTTTATAGATTTTAACTTTGGAATAGGAGAAACCTAAAGATAATGATGTACACATTAAGGGGGAGAATATTCTTATAAATATTACCCTAATCATGAATGATCTTAGAAGACTCATTAATGTCATCTCATAGATAATGTGATTGGTAATGTTGAATCAAACATTCAAAAAACAAAATATATTAATAATATTTGTACTTATTTTTCTTTCTTTTCTGGGTTTTAACTAATATTTTTGATGAATATTTAGATGGTTATAATTTGAACTTTTCTATCTAAGATGAATTAAATTATTTCTCTAGAAATAATATATGGACTTTTTATGCTCCACCAAATGATTCTCATATTTTTATAAAAAAATAGCTCTTTATAAAAAACATGTGGAATTAGGAAATATAGTTAAACATAAATTTGGACTAGTAGATCAAGGATTTTATCAAGATTAATTTTATTTATAATTATTTTATACCTGATTCTAAATAAAAAATATAGATATTGGTAGATTATACTTCCTTTCATGTAACAAAATTATTTCAAATGGATGTCAAAACCAATTTTATAATGGGTTATTTTTCTAAATAAGTATATATTAGAAAACCACCTAATTTTGAAAAGTAAAATCATCCTGGCCATGTTTTATATTATATAAGGCTTTATATGGTTTGAAACAAGATTATTGTTCATTATATGAAATTTGAACAAGTTTTATCATAAAAAAAATATAATTGAATAGTTAACCATACATTTTTTATTAAGAAAATTTTAGAGGTATTTTTATCGTTTAAATTTATATTGGTGATATTATTTTTTAATCATAAAGTGAAAATATTTGTAATGAATTTTAATAATTGATTAAATATGAATTTTATATGTGTATTATGGGGGAATTAAATTTCTTCCTTTGTTTTTGAAATACTTTATAGAAATTATTGAATTTTTATAAATCAATAAAATTACTCTAAATATATAGTTTTTATATTTGGATTAGAATATTATAATAGTAAAAATACTTGCATGACTCCTAATTGTAAATTATATTTATATAAAACTAAAATATCTATTGATGTTAAAACTTATAAAGGCATGATGGGAGGTTTATTATATCTAACAACATCAAGGGAAGAATTAATGTTTTCAATTAACATGTGTGTTAGATTTTATAGTAACTCTAAGGAAACTCACATTAAATTGGTTAAAACTATTATTAGATATATTAAAGGATCTTTGAATCTTTGATTATTTTATCTTTCTAATTTTTTTATTTCAAAAACTATTCTGATTCTGATTTTTTTTTGTAAGATTGATAGAAAGATTAATTAAGGTTTGTGTATTTAATTGGTAAATATATGGTATCTTAGTCTTCAAAGAAGCAATTTTATTTTCACATTAAACTACTGAATCTAAATATATTGGTGATGTATACTTTTTTAATCAATATTCATGGATAAATAAATCACTTTATAATTTTGGTTTTGATTTTTATAATATTAAGATATTTTTTGACAATAATTATACCATTTGTTTCCTAAAAAATCCCTTACAACACTCTAGGATAAGAATATTTATATTAATTTTCATTTCTATGGAGATCATGTTCAAAAAGGAGATATAAATCTAGAATTTATTTATATATAATATAAAATTGATGATAAAATAATGAGGCCAATATACATTAATAAGTTTGATTAAATAATGTTTGAGCTTGGTATGATGAATATTCAAATATAAATTTTAATTAAATGGATTTAGGGAGATTTTTTGTGTTTATTTATTTAAATTTTGATATTTACATGAAATATGTGAAAGCTATAATCTATTTTATATATTATTATTTTTTAATCAAAATAATTTTTTTTATTATATTACTATTTTAAGACTCCTCATAAATACTATATGATGTTATCTAACTATCTATACTTTCAGTTTACATAAAATATTATTTTATGAAGGGTTTATCAATATTTTTCATGAACAAATTGTAAAATTATGCTAACCATATAGTGGCTTAGTGACATATGTTTTGAAATATAGAAGGCTTTATAATTGTTAATCTAATATGTTTTCAAATATGTATGTTTATGAATGGTTTATACAATATTTAAAATCACATATAAGTGAAAAAAATTATATTGATACTTTCTATTTTTATACTTTCAAAAAGGAGGATATGTTTTAAAATTAAACATGGATTTATAATCATAAAAAGGGTGAAAATTTGTGTGGCTCCTTGAACCACATAATGATTTGATAATTAAAAATATTTATTTTATTTAACTCTATTAAAATATTTATTACATTGAATTGTGTATCAATATATTATTCTTGATGTTCATCATATCATAAATTTTCTTTGCCTAAAGTATCTTTTTATTACATGATTTTTTTGATTATAACATGTTCTACATGTTTTATATTGAGTTTCTATGAATAATACCTCATTTAGGACCTTCAAATATAATTTCTAAGGTTTTTTATTAACAAAAATAAAATTCACATAGCCAATTCTTCCATGTAACTAATTCATGTAGCCAAATATCCCATCTATCCATAAAACATAGCCAAATTTCTAGATTCAGTTTCATTTTATATTTTAGTCATAAAGTAGGATAAAAAACACCAAATTTAGTGATTCTTGTTCATTTTTAAACATAGTTAAATTATATAAATTTCATTGAATACATAAAATTATAAATTAATCTTTATCATGTTCAAAATTATGTTATAATCAGTATATATTTTCATTCTAAGTTTTTTAGTTTTATTAGAACTATTTCAATATTGTATTTTGATGATAACTTGAGGTATATAAGTCAAATTAAATTGATTATTGATTATTTATAAATAAAACTAAATTTTATAAATATTGTTTAACTGGACCCAAATAATATTATGTCATTTAAAATGCCATATTTAAGATTGAAAATTGATAAGTCAAGTTATTTACAACTTTCTTGAATCAATTATGTGAATTCACATACGTGAAGTCTTCTAGGTGAAATATCTTACATGAATTGATATGCATAAATTCAATTATGTGATTTGGATATGGGTACTCACTTAGGAAAATCACTTAAATGAATTTAGCTACATTGATTTACTTATGTGGATATAAATTACTACATGAAAATCACATATGTGAATTTTCTTATGTGGTTTTTCATGTTTCTACAGGCCTTTATATGAACATGGAATATTCTAATTTTTTATAAATATTCCATATTTACATTTTATACTAGTTTATAATGAATATAATTAGTTTTCTATTTGTTCTAAAATTACTTATTAATTATTTAGAGTCCATGTGAACATGTTTTAAATTATTTTTTGATAAATTAAATGGGATCCTCATGTGTAATGTCTTTGACTCGGAAGACACTAAACAAGTGCTCCAAGACAAGTGTCCACATGACCTTAAGAGTGCATCCTTATATGCTAGAGTTTTCCAACAAACAGTAAGGGTCTAATGAGCATCATGGAGAGACTATACCCTTTTTACCTATGTAATACTCAATGGATTACAATGAAATTGAAGAAAAAATATAGAATTTCCAATAAACAAGAATAAAACCCCATTTTCCAAATAGGGTACAAGTCCACAACCAATCAAAAAATATGCCATGTCATGGTAACTATTCAAAAAGTGTAGGAAACTCAAAATAAATAAAAATAGTAAAACACACAAGATGGCCCTACCTCTATGTCTAGAACCTCATCAATTCACATCCTAAGCCCTACTCAACATCCAAGAATAAGGCCCTTGCCACTATACTGACCTACAACCATGAAATCTTCTCGAGTACCCAACGATGCATGGGCAGGGTGTGAGTACAACTCAGTAGACCACCACAAATGGAATCGAAAAATTATCCATGCTAACAGAAAGTGCATGCAAGTAACAATTAAATGAAAATAAAATAAAAGAACACTTAGGTTACATTAGTTAAAAATATTTACTTTAACAAATTTTATGATTATTACCATTTGGATATTTTATTTCATCTCCATTACTTAATCAATATTCATCACATGTTCCATGGGTTAGGCGTTTACATAATCAACATAAGGGTCTATGGAAAACTATCACTCCGTGTAAAGAAATAACTCATGTCCCTATCTTACTAGGGATAAACCCATTCCAACAAACACATTCTCCTCACCTCAAAGCTTTAGTTCAGGTGGAATGGAACCATTAGAAGAATAGATTCTCTATCCCCTCACCTAACCCATGCATTTTGGGGTGGAGTTCATAGCCTTAGTCTAACTCAACCCATGGGTGTCGAACCTCAATTAAATACCCCACACTACCAAGCCATGTCCACAATCTTATTATCCAATCACCACACACATTCCATATTGTAATGACCCAAATCCAGAGCTACATAACTGGTGCCCCATACCTGGTTCGCCACATAACCTCAAGCGCCTTTCCTCAAATGCCAGAGGCTACTGACTAGCAGGGAGGGCCTTGGTGAGTCAGTGGGGAAACTATGCCCTCATTTGGTAAAGTATTCATTGGAAGAATAAAGATAATAAATAGAGGAAGCAGTAAAAAGCATACAACAATCAAACTAAAAGTAGAAGCAATGTCTGATATAATAATGATGTAGAATGGTACATGTATCAATGGAATGCATTAAACAAAACAATGTGCTGAAATACAACTGAAACCCACGTACTAAATGTAAACAGCAACTCCAGCAGCATCGCAAGCCAAAGCCTGATTCCATGCTCTCCAGCTCCAACCAGCAATCAAGTACTCGAGGTAGAACGACCACAATCCCTACCTACACCTACAACCATATCATCTGTTTGGGCCGAAAGGCAGGACCCAAACAAGGTGTGAGACTAATCCCAGTAGGCAACCACCACAAGATTTTTGCCCTACTGTCAGTGAGTAATATATCAAAAATAAAGGAAAATAAGTACAGTAATGAACTAAGATAATACTAGTAATTAATCCTACCAATTACCATTCACATTCATTTTATTAAACAACCAGATAAAACTAGTAAAGCTTTCCATTACAATGTAAGCAAGTAACACAGCAGGTATCTAAAAAGACTACCTAACCACAAGCAGTAAAAAACCCAAGCTTGTTATTTGGCTTGGTGGGAACATCACAACCAACCATCAGAATTCACACTGACTCTCTGGGTGAATTAATATAGCAAACCCCTATAGTCCAGTAATCAAACAAGGCACAGACACTCTGGGAATATCTCACATCAATTCCCCTATGGTCTTGCAACGATAGCTACAGACTCTCTGAGGAAGCACTTATGTCTAATTCCTCCTATGGACTCGATGCGTTGGAAAACTAAGAACACTCTTGGGAAGCACAAAGTCTTATTCCCATAGGTCTTGCGTATGAACTAAAACCAACAGACTCTCTAGGGAAGCATTTAATCGTCTATTCCCTCCTTGATCTCCCGCACCAGGTTCTCACACCCCTGAGCAGTCCAATCATGCGTAATCGACTGTTAGAAGCCATAAGTAAGTTAAAAAACTACTTGGCTAATATCTACCATACAAAAAAAGCTTTTAAATAGCAGGAAACACATGCAATCAGGGATAACAAGTAAACTAACAATTGCAATAGGATTTGCCTCACAGGAAAACGGTGCCAAATGGCGATAAACAGCCAAAAAGGGGGAGAAAACACCCTTGGGGTGATCCTCAAACATGCAACCAAGCATATACTAGAAACAATTAATCATAAGCTAACAAGCAGTCTAAGAAAAATATACAATAGGATCAAAATCCTAAACCCGGAATACCCGATACATGGGTATCTGGCACTTTCGCAACCAAAACTCAAAGAACTTCAATGTAGGGAAACAAACCGCCTACCTCAATCCTCGAAGATCAATATACTTGAACCTTGGCCTGTGAATCGACCTAGAATAGAGTAGATCTGCAAAAATTTCTAAACCATTCAACCTCAGATAACTCATATGAGAGGAAGAATCATGAAATGAGGCCAAATAAGAACCAAGAACTCACCGCTGTGATTCTTTTACAACCAACAGAGTTTGATTCGGACAACCGGTGATGAATCGGTGTCTAGGAGAAGAATAAGCCTCCTTGGACGTTCTGGATGGGATTAGGCGGAGAAGAAGGTGTTAATGAGCATTAGGCGCGACCCCAATCCGATTAATGAAATAAAATAAAATACCCAGCGTGTACTTTTAAAGTACACAGCTTGTTGTGGGTTTTTTAGTACTCTGCCGAAAATGGCCTCCACGCCACCCCTATACACCATGTGTTTGGACCGTTCATGTCCAACACACGACTTCAAGTGGTAGAGGAGTACACAACATTTCTTCATAAAGTACACGGCATGTACTCTAAAAATTTCCAGATTCTTCATTTTTCCTTAAAAAGCCCATAAAAGAGATCTGTACCTGAAACCGAAGCTCTGGGTTCTTACAAACTTCCCCCCTTAAAGAAATTTTTCCCCAAATTTCTGTAACAAGGCATAGATGAAGAAACCTCAAAAAACTCTGGACACTCTGATCGCATGTCATCCTCCCTCTCCTAAGTCTCGTCTTATATACGGATGTGATGCCATAACACCCGTACCATAGGAACAAACCGACCATGGAGTACCATTGCACTACGATCAACAATCCTTATAAGATTCTCCTCAAAAGATGTATCCTTCTCTAGCTCAACCTATGTGGGTTGAAAAATATGAGACGGGTATGAGAAATACCGTCGAAGCTGAGAAACATGAAAGACGTCGTGCATTGCCTGGTACCTCTGAGGTAACTGCAACCTGTAAGCAACCATCCCGACTTTCTCTAGAACCTCAAATGGCCCCATGTATCTCATTGAAATCTTCCCCTACCTCCTAATCCTCTTATGTCCCAACCTCGGGTTAACACGCAGGAAAACCTAATCTCCAACCTTGAACTCCAAAGGTCGTCTCCACTGATCAGCATAAGACTTCTGCTGAGACTGTGTTGTAGCCATCCTCTTCCGAATCAACTCTATCTACTCTGAGGTCTCCTGAACAAGACGAGGTCCTAGAAAATCTGCCTCTCCTGCCTCTAGCCAGCATAAAGGTGATCGACATGGCCTACCATACATAGCCTCACAAGGTTCCATCTGGATAGTCGACTAAAAAATGTTGTTGTAGGTGAACTCCACCAGAGGGATATGCTTCTCCAAAGTACTGCCAAAGTCTAGAATGCATGCTCGGAGCATATCCTCAAGCACCTGGATTGAATGTTCCTACTGGACATTAGTCTGGGGATGGTATGTTGTACTCAAAAGTACCTGTGTACCCAAAGCCCTCTATAGCCCCTGCTAGAAGTGAGAAGTAAAATGTGCATCCATATCTGAAACAATGGAGTGTGGAACTCCATGAAGGCATACAATCTCTCGGATGTAAAACTGTCCTAGATAATCAACACTGATGGTCTCCTTGATTGGAAATAAGTGTGAAACCTTTGTGAGCCTTTCCACTACAACCCAAACCGCATCATTTCCTCGAGAAGATATCGGTAAACCTGTCACGAAGTCCATTGCGACATCATTCCATTTCCACTCATGAATGGGAACTGCTGTAAAAGCCATGTTGGTCGCTGATGCTCTTCTTTCACCTACTGACAGGCGGAACACCGTATAACAAAACCAACCAAATACTTCTTCATACCTGTCCATTAATACTGATGGTGCAAGTCTCGGTACATCTTGGTGACACTAGGATTAAATGCCCAAGCTGAAGCATAAAACTCCTGCATCAGATCCTCACGTATGTCCGCTGAAACCAATACGTGGCCATGGAAATGTAGCATCTCATCATCGCCCACTGTCCTCCCCGAAGTAGTGTCTTCATCTGACACACCCTCCCGTAGGACTAGGCCTTCTAGGTCTGATAGCTGGCTCATTCAAACTCGATCTAAAAGAGTAGATGTAATAGCTACAGAAGAAAGAATTGTATGTCCCTGTCTATCACGCACCTCCAGATGCATCTCAGAGAATAGAGCCATTAGCTTCCACTCACTGCTGGCCTCCTGAGTTGCCTACAACTAAGTCCTCCTGCTCAGTGCGTCTGCTACAGCATTGCCTTTCCCAGGCGTATAAGCAAGCTCAATGTCGAAAGACTGTAGGTACTCGACCCACCTCCATTTTCTCAGATTCAAGTATCGTTGTGTGAATATATACTTTAGGATCTTGTGGTTAGTATATACCAAAAAATGCTCTCCCATGAGATAGTGCCTCCAACAACGCGAAGCATGAACAACAACAGCCAACTCCAGGTCGTGCATAGGATAGTTCTTCTCATGTGGCCTCACCTGCAGAGATTCGTACGCAACAACACGATCTTCCTACATTAGCACTACTCCAAGACCGATGCCAGATGCATCACAGAAAACTATATAACTATTTTCTGGATATGGAAGAACTAGAATCGGTGCTGAGGTCAATCTCCCCTTCAGCTCCTGGAAGGATAAGTTGCAAGAATCTGAACAAACATACTTCACACCCTTATTAGTCAAGCCCTTCAATGGCGCTTCTAAGCATGAGAAGTCCTGTATAAACCCCCTGTAGTAACCAGCCATTCCCAATAAACACTGTACCTTGAAGACATTCTTCGGCTGCTCCTAGGTAACTGCTACTCTCACCTTCTCTGGGTCTAGTGATACTCTTGCCTCTGAGATGACATGGCCCAGGAAGTAAATCTCGTCCATCCAGGAGTGGCACTTTGAGAGATTAACATATAACTGATGCTCTCTCAGTGTACACAATACGATCTCAAGATGGGTAGCATGGTCGTGTCGAGTGTGAGAGTACACCAAGATATCGTCCATGAAGACAACGACGAAAGAATCCAAGTAAGGATGAAAAACTCTGTTCATCAGCGCCATGAAAACAGCTGGCGCATTCGTCAGACCGAATGGCATAACCAGATACTCGTACAGACCATACCTACTTTGGAAAGCTATGAGAGGTATATCATATTGTCCGACCTGTAACTGATGATAGCCGAATCTCAAGTCGATCTTCAAGAATACTCTGGCTCCTTGAAGCTAATCAAAAAGATCATCAATCCTTGGCAACGGATGTAGGTTCTTGACCGTCAACTGGTTCAACTTTTGATAGTCCACAAAAAGCCGTAAGGTACCATCTTCCTTCTTCGCAAACAACACAGGCGAACCCCAAGGGGAAGTACTGGGTCGGATAAAACCCTTCACCTGCAACTCCTTCAACTGCTTCTTGAGTTCTTGGAACTCAGGCGTAGCCATCCTATAATGAGGTATAGATATCGGTGCTACTCCTGGAACAAGCTCAATAGAGAAGTATACAAGGCAACCCTGAAATGTCTCCTAGAAGGACATCCGAAAAATGGTCAACTATCGGAGGGAAATCCATCTGAGAGGTCCCCTGATCATCCAGATACAAACTAGAGATCTGGTCTGTAACACTACCCAACCCATGATGCTCTGCTCTAGCTCTGCTTGCCTGGACATCCCATTCGCCCTTGTGAAGAAAAGATCTTCCCTCAGGTGACGTAAAACTCACCCTTCTGTGATAAAAATCGACAAATGCCTAAAAAAGAACTAGCCAGTCTATTCCAAGAATGACATCATAACCCGTCATCTCAAGGACATAAAGATCCCACAATAAGTGACACCAACCAACCTCATGGGGCCACTCCCTACACGGACACACACTAGTAGTTCTATGTCTCAATAGAGTGTATAGTGCCAAAGTATCCTCAGAAGTAAAGACAATAAGTTTAAGGCTCTCCATAGTGTGAACAGAAATAAAGCTATGAGAAGCTCTGGTATCAAAAAGTCCAGAAGATAAAACTGAGGCTACTAAGATCGTACCTCGAACTATGGAAGGTCCAGGATCCTGCTCCTGATGGATCTACTCTACCGCAAACGTATGGCCAGTACCACAGCCCTATGTAGCAGCCTGATATCCCTGAGCTGATCCTCCCTGAGCCTGACCACCACGTCCATGGCCTCTACCCTAGCCTGAACGACCTGAAGGACTCCATCCCCCAATCTAGTGTAAAACTGGTAATCCTGCTCCTAGATGAGGAGTAGAAACCGATCCTCCTTCACTAGCTGCTGGAAGAAGAACCCTACAAAAATGCTGCAGATGACCCATCTTTCCATAGGCTCGACACTCCACTGGATCTCTCGGGCACTAAGGCTTCTTATTCTCACTCTTTACACACTGATATCACATCACCTAGTTGCCATAAGGACGATCTCGTCTTCCAGATGAAATACCTCGCTTCCTCGAGTCACCTCAAGTAGACTCTCGGTGGCGCTTCCTACTGTCATTACAAAATTAATCAGTCTTGGATGATGAACCGCCCTGGTCAAAAGCTCCAGTATCCCTCAAATTTCATTCGTTGATTGGTGCCTGGTTGACAATCAAAGTAACAAAAGTCAACTGGAAGACGTTCACCTGCGATCTGATCTCTGGTTTGAGGTCTTCCTCAAACTTCCTTGCCAAAAACAACTTGTCATTTCCCAGAATGGGAGTGAAACACTATAACTCAGTGAAGTAGGAGGAATAATACATAACTGAAAGAGTACCCTATTGTAGGTTCATGAACTCCCTGGCCTTGTCAGCCCTCAGCGTCGCCAGATAGAAGTAGTCGTAGAACGTACGCTGGAACTTGTCCCAAGCCATAGTCCGCTGGCGCCCTGCCTGCGAGACTACATCCCACCATCTCTTGGGTGAATCTCGCAGCATGTAAGTCATGAGATTCACCCTTATGTCTGAGGGTATCTATAGATGCTTGAAGATGGAAAGAATGGTTTCTAGCCGTGACTCTGCAACCTGAGGTCCACCATCCCCTGTGAAGGTGAAAATATGCTTCTGTTGGAAGACTCGCGTCAACTCTTCCATAGACGGGGAAGGATGCTGAGCTCCCTAGAAGGTTTGCATGAACCTCATGAAACCCTCTCTGAATTGAACATCGGCACCAGTGTCTAGAATCACTATGACTGCCATGTCTGGAACGATCGGTGGAACTACAGGTAGTCCCTGGTCTACTAAATCAGGCGTACGTTCACTTCCTGGTTCCTGACGTGCAACGTGAAGACATATTGGTGCCATAGCTCTGAGAAAACATAAGCACACTCAGATTTAGGATTAACAAGGACAGAAAACACCAGAGTACAAAACGAAAAAATGATAGAGAAACACTAAATGTTTCCAAAAAATGACTACACTACGTGTATTTAAACTACACGGCGTGTTTGTTAAATCCATATACATGGGCATGTAACTCTTCCCCACTGGTCGTGTAATATCCCAGACTACACAGCGTGTTGTCCCCAAAAACGGCATGTACATGAACTCTACTCCCCTGCCCAAGCCTCTCTACACGGCTAACCTACACGGTCCCCCAAATCCTAAACTACATGGTGTGTTCAATAAGTCACGGCGTGTACTAGACAGGTTTCGGCGGCCCGTGTAGCAGTTACACGGCCGGCTACACGGTTGACTCCTACACGGCGTGTTCCGAACAAACACGGCGTGTATGAGGATAGATCACACTGAACCGTGTTGTTCATGACACGGCCGGGTACATAGGAGAAAACTACACAGTGTGTTCGTAAAAAACACGGTGTGTACTACCCGAGTTTCCCCGGCCTGTGTTGTTAGTGACACAGCTGGGTACACGGTTGACTACCACATGACATGTACTTAAGGTACACGACATGTCCCCGAAGACTCCCCGACACCCCGTGTTTTTGTTCACACAATTAGTAACATGTTTTAAAAACTACACGGCATGTATTTATAAAGTACACGCCATGTATTATAGGTTTTTCTAGGAAGTATCTAAGAAACTGCACTGAATGCCAGAAACACTAAAAAAACAACATTTATGTGCCAAATTCTGATCTGTGGGGGCCTATACTCCCCGCGAATCAAAGCTTGGCATTATAACCATTCATACAACAAGTAAACAGCATAACAATCCAATGATCCGCCAAAATCCGATCCTTGAGGGCCCATAACACCTCTAAGACCAGAGCTTGGCATCCAAGCTAAATAGGCTGTAAAAATAAACAATACTCTATCAGCACAACAAGTATGTCTATCACAGCAACTATCACAACAACATATATAATTTATCACGGTATCTATCACAACAGCATGAAATTCTAATGCACCCTAGATGGCATGGTAAAATGCATGACATGTGATTTCTTATCTAGTGCCTATATGATGCATGAGATGGAACACCCTCATCTCATCGGGAGGCAAAAAAATAGAACCACAATCATATAAACTGTAACAACACAAAACATGTGCATCACCCAACGGTGAAATATAATAAACTAAAACACTTTCAAAAACTGAAAATTGAAATTATGGGGTAATATAGCTTTTCCCTGTACACGGGTTAATTACTCCCAGGCAAAGTTAAGTACTAACTACCCATTTATTCACATCCCTGTCTATTATCAAAAAACTTTAAGCCAATAGAAAAGAAGAAACCTTCCTCTGATACCACTTTGTAACGACCCGAATCCGGAGCCACATAATTGGTGCCACGTACCCGGTTTTCCACATAATCTCAAGTGCGTTTCCCCAAACGCCATAGGCTGCCGACTAGCAGCGAGGGCCATGGTGTGTCAGTGGGGAAACTATGCCCTCATTTGGTATAGTATACAGCGGAAGAATAAAGATAATCAATAGCGGAAGCAGTAAATAGCATACAACAATCGAACTAAAATTAGAAGCAATGTCTGATATAATAATGATGTCGAATGGTACATGTATCAATGGAAAGCTGTAAAAAAAACAACGTGTTGAAATAAAACTGAAACCCAAGTACTAAATGTAAACATCAACTCCAGCAGCGTCGTGAGCCAAAGCCCAGTCCCATGCTCTCTAGCTTCAACTAGCAATCAAGCACCTGAGGTAGAAGGACCACAATCCCTACCTACACCTACAACCATATAATCTGTTTGGGCTGAAAGGCAGGACACAAACAGGGTGTGAGACTAATCCTAATAGGAAACCACAAAAAGATTTGTGCCCTACTGTCAGTGAGTAATATAGAAAAAATAAAGGAAAATAAGTACAGTGATGAACTAAGAGAATACTAGTAATTAATCCTACCAATTACCATTTACATTCATTTAATTAAACAACCAGAGAAAACTAGTAAAGGTTTCCATTACAAGGTAAGCAAGTAACACAACCGGTATCTAAAAAGACTACCTAACCACAAGCAGTACAAAACCCAAGATTGTTCTTTACCTTGGTGGAATCGTCACAACCAACCATCAAAATTCACACTGATTCTCTAGGTGGATTGATCTAGTAGACCCCTATAGTCCAGTAATCAAACAAGGCACAAACGCTCTGGGAAGCTCTCATGTAAATTCCCCTATGGTACTACAACGATAGCTATATACTCTCTGAGGAAGCACTTACGTCTAATTCCTCCTGTATTCTAGATGCGTGGGTAAACTAAGAACACTATTGGGAATCACAAATTCCTATTCCCGTAGGTCCTGCATAAGAACTAAAACCAACAAACCCTCTAGGGAAGCACTTAATCGTCTATTCCCTCTTTGATCTCCCGCACCAGGTTCTCACAGCCCTGAGCAATACAGTCGTGTGTAATCAACTATTAGAATCCCTAAGTAAGTTAAACAACAAATTGGATATTAGCTACCATACATCAAAATAATTTAAACATCATGAAACACTTGCAATCAGTGATAACAAGTAAACTAAAAATTGCAATAGGGTTTGCCTCATAGGAAAACGGTGCCAAATGGCGATAAACAGCCAAACAGGGGGAGAAAACACCCATGAGGTGATCCTCAAACATGCAACCAAGCATATATTAGCAACAATTAATCATAAGCTAACAAGAAGTCTTGGGAAAATAAACAATAGGATCAAAATCCTAAACCCGGAATACCCGATACATGGGTATCTCGCACTTTCGCAACCAAAACTCAAAGAACTTCAACATAGGGCAAAAAACCACCTACCTAGATTCTCTAAGATCGATATACTTGAACCTTGGATCGTGAATCGGCCTAGAACATAGTAGATCTACAAAAATATCTAAAAATTTCAACCTCAGATAACTCATACGAGAGGAAGAATTAGGAAACCAGGCCAAAGAAGAACCAAGAACTCACCGCTGCGATTCTTCTACAACCGACAAAGTTCGATTTGGACAACCAGTGACGGATTAGTGGATCGGAGAAGAATCGGCCTCCTTGGACGTTCTGGACAGAATTTGGCAGAGAAGAAGGCGTTAATGAGCATTAGGCACGACGCTGGTCCGATTAATGAAAAAAATACGCAGCGTGTACTTTTAAAGTACACGGCGTGTAGTGGGTTTTTCCATACTCTGCCAAAAACGGCCTCCACGTCACCCCTACACACCGTGTGTGTGGCCCGG
Organism: Viscum album; assembly: GCA_963277665.1. Classification (NCBI taxonomy): domain Eukaryota; kingdom Viridiplantae; phylum Streptophyta; class Magnoliopsida; order Santalales; family Viscaceae; genus Viscum; species Viscum album. Next base: position 1,400,521,128 of record OY728156.1, on the reverse strand, counting down.
ACATGGAGAACACATGGCTTCGAGCAGCAGAGGAGTACACGGTCTGTACTCTGAAAATTTTCAGATTCTTCATTTTTCCTTAAAAAGACCATAAAAGAGATCTGTACCTGAAACTGAAGCTCCGAATTCTTACGCATATCACAACCCATATAAAAAAACATAACAATCGCAATCCATAACAATCAACATGGGATTTAATGTTATGTCATAACCCATTAAAACTTCTTCCATTTATGTTACATAAACCATTTAGCCCACTTCCTCTCTATATGTGTAACTCACTAAGAATATAAAATAATTCCCATACATTATCCCATTTAGCATGATCTTTAATTCCAATATGTTAATCCATTTAACCCACTCCACATTTTAAATGCAATGACCCTCTTGAGCGTTATCAAAGTTTAGACACTTTTATCAAAATTTCTATTTTAACTCAAATTAACACATCAACATGTTTTTCATGGCTTTAGCATATCACAACTCAATTTCCTTCTTAACATTACTGTTTATAATGACTGGAATCATTGGTGCATCCCATGGGTGGTGCTAAATCGCTATAGTCAAGCTCAATTCATCCCATAGGGGTTGTGATTTATTTAAAACCCCATTTAAAAAAACATTTTTTTCCAAATCATTCCAATTATATTAAATTCACAATAATATGGAATCAAACGCACACCCATGCAAGAAAAAATATACATAAAGACTATGGGATATAACATGTACACCACCTACTTTGAATCTGATGATAAAAACACTCATAATCATGGACATAGATTCAGATTCATGAACCCCAAGAAGGATCAACCTAGAATATTGAAGAGAAAGAGGTTTTTATATCTTCGAAAGAATATAAACCAAGATACAAGCTCTAATACATAGAAGATAGACAAGAGATGGATTAGACTCACCCAGATCTTCAATTTGAAACAAATGGTGATCCAAATGACCAAGAATAGATGGATAACCACCCTTGGGAGGCTTGGGTGGATTTGGTTTGTCCTTATTGTTGAGAGATGAATAAATGAGGGAGAAATCAAGTGGAGATCTAAAAATTCTAAGATAGAAAAATGTTTATTTTTTGAACTTTTAATGGGGGACAAGGTTTTTCATATCGTGCGCAAGACACTACCTAAGGGATGTGAGGTCGCATAGTTACCTTGGGTTCTCTGAATGGTTTAAAAACCTTGCACCAAACATGTGTAATACCACTATCCAAGGTTTCATGGTTTTCTTGGGAAGGTTGTATGGTTTACTTAAATGTGAGCCACCCGTACACCTTGCACATGTTGACCTAATATTACTTTCATGAACCAAACCCCCAAAACACCACCAAGGCCCCTCATACAACCGGTAAAAATTTAATTAGTGAATTATATGATGTTTAAATAGAAATCAAAATAATTAATTACCTCCAATAAAACCTGGATCTTACAACCTCCCCACCTTATAACAGATCATTCTCGAGCCACTCTTCTCGAACATCAATGAACTACAATGGTAAAAAGATTGATCCATTGAGAACATGAATCTAACTCCATTTACAAATGTTTCTTTTGGACCATTACCAAGATTTAATATACCTTTCATGAAGTTACATCCTCCCCACACTAAACCTTCTCATAGTGATCCACAAAATGGACCTAATGCTCCTTAAGGACACATCATTCTTAAACCACAAATTAACCACTAGAATTCCATAAAGAAGTATAGGCTACACTTCTAAAGTTGGAACTTTGGGAAACATTATATACAACATCATACCATAGTGGAAGGTACAATAGGCACCCCATTGGTCTAATCCTATTTGTAACTCATGACCCAAATCACTTGGCACCATTTTGCTTTGTTTTCATAACTCTAATAGTGACTAAAAATTAGCAACACCTCAAGGAAACAAAAAACCCTTCCAACCACATTTTTTAAATATGATGATCCGAAAATTGAGGCATGATAGTTCATTACCATATTATAATGTTCAAAATGAAACCAAAAAACTTAAATCACTCAAGCGGACAAACCCAAGCTAACACACTCTATCTTGAACAACTTTCTCAAATAATAATCACTCAAGTCTTTCCAAGCCAAAACATTGATCTCAACATCAACCAACCACATTACTATTGTTTTTCTCTCCTAAAAAACACTTTGAATCACCCCAAACATATTCTTCCAAATGGAACCCCCACTATAAAAAAGTACCACCATCACCACAACATAAATTCACAATATACCTAATGCATTACCAACTCACTGAACCTGAACATCCATAATGACTTCACCCTGCATTGGAATAAAACTTTTCCATTTAAATCATCTAAGAATAAATTAATACACCAATCAATTGAGGAATAAGAAAAACTTTACCCCACTCAAGTAAAAATTCTTTTCCGAAGGGCAGTTGCCGCTACATGCATCAAATCAAAGGTAGGTCACACTTACCAAACGCCTTCCTTTTAACGCATCATGTCAGACCAACCAGATAGGTTTTTGCACAAAAAATCACCTTATACTACTGATGTACTAATCTATACACTCATATAGAGAACCTCAGTTTTCATACATTACAATTACATCACTTTAGTGTAATACTTAATACATTATACAAAAAACACCTAAAGACCATACTAGTTTAGTATGTTCGCAAACATGGATATGTAAACTCCATTACATGATTGATCTAAATCATCACCCACTAGGTTCGTCATGAATAAAACCCCTCTTAGAAATATCACACAAAAGATATATATTCATAACATGTGGAAGTTAACATTAAAAGGGGTGATCTTAGATCCTCGGTTTGGGTAAATTAGGAGACATGTAAGAATAATCAGGAGCATAATGGTATGAGAACAGGATCATGAAAATATAAGATCATACCATACATATCAAATATCATAAACATGAATCATTCCATAAACCTTGGATGTTCATAAGATATAAATTTAAAGGAAATAAAGAACATAAGACATGAAAGCAAAACATAGGAATAAAACATGGAATTGTGGTAGACACAAAAACAAATACAATGATATATATAGTAGTAAAGGCATTGATTCCAAGACTATCATAGTGGAAAAATTCCATTACCGAACTAGGTTAACACCCCATTCCATACCATTATTACTAAACTGAGTTTACTCCTTGCTCCATCCCTGTAATACTAAATCGTGTTCATTTCTCATTCTAGTCCTATAATACTAAATCAAGTTCATTTCTAATTCCCAACATGTAATACTAAAACATGTTCATTTCTGATTCCATCCACTTCTATGTCATGAGATATAATTCATTACCCAATGCATTGGAGAGGGATATAGGTCCTGCCCATCTCATTATGAAACCATACAAACATTTTCCACAAAATCATAATCAATATTATCATAAACCATGAAATTAAATGCATATTAGAAACATGTAATCATATCATAACCTATGTAAAAATATACATGTTTCATAATAATTTAATCATAAGAATAACCCATGAAAAGAAGCGGGTTTCAAAAGCATATAATGTGTGAAAGAGAAACGGGTGTCATAAGCATCATTCCATCAAAACATAAACCATTTAATAAATGATGTGAATGTATCCTTTGGATTATTTACTAGAAGGTCATGAGTAACATCAACAGATTTCATCTTAGAAAGAAAATAACGTGGAAGTATTTTTTGAAAATATTTCTTGAGGAAAATATCCATTAGTCTTCAAAAAGTTATCATTAAAACATAAAACCTATTGAAAATAATTTCCTTTGAAAATACATTAAAAACATAGAAATAAGGCTTTAAAACATTTAAAAAACCTTTTTCCCTAAAAAATTATAAAATAATCTTTAATTTTTATTGAAACCCACCTTCATTGAAAATATATAAATTTATATTGAAACAGTTTGAGAACCATTTTCCTTGAAAACATATAAAAGGATCTTCAAAACCTCTAGAAAACTATTTCATTCAAATTAAATTTAAAAAAAAATCTAAAAAATCAACCTTTAACCATGAAAATAATGCATAAAAGGATTTATGGTAGATGAATCAATGCATGTCGTATGAGGCAAAAAGAACATCCCTTTTACACGGTAAAATGGTTAGCAAAATGACTCATTCGGAAAGCACCAAGAATAATACCTAGAAAAAATTTGTATAATAAAAAGTGGGTACAAATTTCTTTTAATGATCATAGGATATTAGTATCATATTATTGGAAGCCCTTTTTAGAAAACATGGTTTTGAAGGAACACATATTTTTGACCCAAGAGAGGGTAAAGTCGGGCTTTCTAAAACACACATTTTTAACTATATTGTGAACCAAAGAGTGGAAAAAATGGTATCAATATATGAATATATCATGATTAAATAGAAAATAATAAAATTGAGAGGTGTTCTTGAGATATTGATCATAATATTTCCTCAAAGGAATCATAATGAATGAAAATCTAAAAAAGAAATGAGATTGTTTCAATAAACACTTACCACTTGGTAACACTGAACTATATTTCTCATTTAAGAAAATGAAATTACATAAATCCTAAAATATATTGAAAATATGTAGATTCATGATATTACATTTCAATGTTATTATATACACCTCATGGAAAAATATAGGTGTAAAACATGGCATGTGTCTCAAAGAAGGTAAATTGAGACAAAACTATCGTACTGATTTGGTATCTTTTTAAACATAAAACCCATGAAAGGAAGATAATATAATTGGTATATAATTACCCATAAAATTGAGAATAAAAATAATATAAAATATATATGGGAATCATATACAGAACACAACTGGAGAGAGTGGTGAACATGGCATATATCTCGTGGAAATAAAAGGTAGCCTGAAATCCCTTTACCTTATGTCTTGACTATCGCCGTACTCATTCAAAAAACCTATATAATAAATATAAATTTATTAGTCATGTTTTAAAGAATAATATTATAATATCTAATACCATATATGGTTTTATTGTCACCTTAAATTACCCACTTGTTAACAATCCTATGTTAAGGTTTCATGTCAGGTAATATCCACTTTGTTCTTCACATGTGTCTTAATTTATTATATATTTGGTCCTTATACTTATATCAATATTTAAAAAATATAAACCATGATATAAATATCATGTATATTCATTATAAATTTATTATAATAATCAATAGAATATATTATAATGAAATGTAATACACCATTCCTGGAGATAGTATGTCGTAAGTATGTATGAACGATGTTTCCATTTTCATTATCATATTGAAAAAAAGTTAAATAAAATGTGCTCATATATATATATATAATTATTAAATTAGAATTATTATATCATATAATTTCACTAAAAATGTCCCTAATACATTCCATGTAGTTCTTGAACCAATCACATTGCTTTGAGGGGGAGGTAGTCCAGACTTCCTCAAATGAAATTATTATATTTACACCAAATGGAATGTATAAAGACATTTTTTGTAAAAGGATTAATGAAGATTAAAGAGATAATAAATATAATATATACCATATATAAACATATATTCCATTATAATTTCCACCACGAGAGGTGATAAATGGAAAATTAAGAATCATCGTTTCGTGAGGGAGCAGTTCGCCGTATGCATAACTAGAATGTTCTTTACCTATTAGATGGAAGTGTGTGTAAGTGTAGTTAAAAAAAATTGAATAAAAAATAATAGTATATTAATTGTTCTGTTTTGTTTATACATGAATAGAATAAGGTGTGTGTGTGGGTGGAGATAGAAAATAAAAGAAAGGAGCTTGAGAGAAGTTGTCACCTCTTAATCGGGTAACTCTTTTCTATTTGTACCCAAAGGATTCCTTGGATAGATTTGTGCCAAAGGGTATGATTATAAAAGGAAGGGAAGAATTTTGGTATGTGTATTGGTCAGATAATCACCTAACCTAAGTGTCTTGAGTGCTTTGAGGAGTTGGGGTAAGAGGAGGCCTTTTATAGTAGAGGAGTGACCCTATGGTAATATTTTTGGAAAAAGGAAACTGTACCAACATGTTTTTTATTAAAAGTGGATCAATAATGTCCCAAAGTCATGAAAAAGTAGGATAGAGTCTATATATATCCAACCAATGTATTTTGGTCTTGTTTATAGGTCGTTTTGTGTCTCAAATTTAAGGTTTAGTACATTGTTAACCTAATTTTTCTCTTAATCATTTTACTTAGTTTTAATAAATTTCATTATTCATTTTGGTAAAAAACTAAATTTACCTTATTAGAAATTAGAAATTATCATTATTAAAGATATTTAATCCATTTTTCCAAATTATAATCACATAATATTAAGAAATTTATTTAAAAATAATCCTGTTGATTGGACGACACTGTGGGTTTTTAAAGTAAAAACATCAAAAAGTTTGCTAGGTTTTTATATAAAAATTTAAAGTGGAATTGATTAAAATGACCTAAATTTGATTAATTTAAAATTTTATTATCTTATTAATCTTTAAAACCAATTTAAAACATAATTTATCACTATAAATAAATTATATCAAAAAGTATTTTTGAATTAACTTACAATATTTTTAACCATTCATTAAAAAAGTAATCCTTATAGAAAAATAGAAAAAATTTATCCTAACCTAATTTTTATTTTTTTTATTTCAAATATGTAGTTTATTTTTACATATTAAATCTATAAAAGTTCCAAAAAATGTATTTAAAATGGTTTCACCATTAAATTTTGGTAAAACTACGTTTATAAAAATATAGGTTCTTAAATATAAAATTGGGTTTTCTTGTAACGCCTCGACGCCAGTTACCCATAGTCTGTGAATTATTACATAACATTGACATGATCACAAGAGATCATATCCCGAAATACTGATAAATTTAGTAGCCTAGGATGTACTAGATAAATACATAAATTTTACATTACAATATGTAATGAAAAATTAACATTGTGTCTTCTTTGAACACACTCATATCCCTTAGCCAATTCCTGCAGGCCAGTCAAAATATGAATCTTCGCATCCTGGGAAAAATAAAACATAAGAAAGGGGTGAGCTCAGATTCTCAGTAAGGATACAAATATAATGGAAACTATCATAAATAAGCATAAACATTTAAGGCAATGTATAAGACTAAAACACAAGCCTTTAAAACCAAAACATTATCATAAAATGGAATAGAAAAACCAAATAATTCCATTTACTTATTCACATGGATATTCCACTAGTCAAATAATCACATGTAATATCAATTGATAATTTTATAATTATGGAATGCATAATTCCGGACATCATAAACACATATTCAAGGCCTCGTGCCAAGACTAAAAATAATAATTTTGTCAAGGACTTGTGGAAAGACACTAGTTTTTCTCATGAGACCTACCGATGAATACATGGTCTATAGCGGGCCCCGCCCATCACTTAATACATCCAATGCATTTCTCACATGAAAGGGTTGAAACATAAAATAAACATTCGTAATAAAAATAACATATTAAATGTTAATACTTTAACCATAAACCATGAGTGGTATAAAAATATCACATCCACAAACAAACATATCACAAAAACTTCAATAAAATATGGAATATTGTATCATAGTAAATCAACTTCAAAATCGCATAAATTCCAACAAAGGATGTTGATATAGATAAAATAAATCTAAAAACCATTTGAGTGAAATATATCTTTATACATTGAAATTATTTAAAATTAATGAAAAAATTTATTTTGAAAATATTATTATAAGATTTTAAGAGATTATTTTTAAGGTGTTATAATAGCGAAAAATAGCCGCACGCACCGTATAAGTTAAATAAAATTCTTTCCATAATTTTGTCGAAAAGGTCATAAAGGACCTTATTTGGAAAACGAAAGAAAGATTCCTTTCAAAAAAATTATAAAAAGTCAAAAAAGGGTATAATTGACAATAACCCATAGTATAAGAAATATTAAAAATATTTTGAAATACATTTTTAAGAAACACATATGTGGATGATAAAGAAGTCCCAGTAGATAGTTACGTATAAACAACCTCGGATAATAAAGAGATTGTAAAATTAACGCTTACCTTGTACTTTTTCCTTAGTCAAGGGTTCGTTAACCTTCTGTATAATGGTTAAATAAGTGATATTAAATTATACAGGAACCACATATATAAATATGATATCAGATATGATCCTTTAATCTTTCTTGTCAACAATATTTCAGTAGTATCATTGTTTCGGGTGTTAATCGATTCAGTTTCCTTTATATGTTTTTTTATGTAAGTCATGTTTGTTATGGAAAATATGTTTTTTATTAATATCCAAAATTATATTATGTTCATAAAAATTATTTTTAATCATCAAATGAGAATTATTCTTGAATGGTTACGATGGAGAATGAAATCTCAATGCGTCGTGGAGACGGTAAGCTGTACGTATGCACAAGCGACAATATCATTCTATTAATGGTGAACTAGTATGTAATTGGATGATATATTATATATATAGATTCATTAAAATGTTATATTTATTACTTACATCAATTATACTCATTATTATACCCATCCAAATAATGATGTATTGAATACCTAACTACACCACGACGTGGAGACGGTAAGCCATATGTATGCACATATGGTGACCTTTTCATTCATAGGATGGATAGAATAATAAATATGGTTGTACAATATTTATAATAAAATATTATTTTGTAAATGTTACTAGAGTTATTATTTTGGTATGGAAACAACAAGGAATGAGGAAGTGGAAGAAGAGAAGAACATTGAAAGAGGTGATGAAATAATTACCTCTTCTTCAGGTGTTTTCTTTTGGATTTGAACAAAAGGGATCCCTAGGATGAATTTATGATTAAAGTAAGACCTCTAGGTATAAGTGAGGGAAGCTGGGAGGATATTTTTTTGGGTTTTGGCCAAGACAAATGGATTTGGTGGTGTGAATTTGAGAGAAAGGACGTACCCTTTATAAGATAGGTGAGGGGCATTTTAGCAAGAGCTTGAATTAATTTATAATAAAATAAGTTTCGGTTTATAATAGATCAAAATGGATTTCTTTCGAGGATAAGGTGGGTATGAATAGAAATATTCTCAACAAATAGGTTTTAGACAAGTTTAGGTTACCATATTAACCTTATTTTTAGACATAACCCATAGTTAAATAGTTTAACTTTTACGATGTCTTCTAGTATTTTTATAGTACATGGTAAATATAGTTACCATAAAATGAAAATAGAACCTCAAGTAGTTCATTAATGATATATATAAATTTATAAAAATCTATTTACAGAATATTATATTTTTAGGAAAATTATATCATTTAATAAAATAATATTTCTTAAAAAAAACTCATTTTTGTGTATTTTTACACTATTTAGTATTTGGTTTTTGTGAAAGTCATCACAACTTGATTATAGATAAAAATTGATTAAATCAACCTTAACATGTCATATTAACCTAGAAAATTAGTGTATGGCAAAAATAGTATCATTTTACTTTTATTTTAATATTTATAATATCAATTATTTTAATATTTCATTAATAAGGTAATTATTGCATCATCATTGTGTCATAAATAAATTTAATTATTTAATGTCTAAAAATTATAAATAAAATAAAATTATGTAGGAAAAATTTATATATTTATAATGAATATTTATAGTCAAATATATCTTTTGTATAACTCTATATGAAAATGGTTTATTTATTAAATTTTGAATTTAACACTTTTAACTCTTCTTTAAATAAAATATAAAAAATTTAGTAATCTAATCCAAGTGGATCAAAAAGGATCATATTATATGTCCAAAGGTTTCTTTTTCTAGAATAAAACTTATCCAATAGAATTAGGACATTTTTAGTGTAATTATAATATTTTTTTACCATTAATTACCGTATTTAATTTTAATTGTGATAAATAAAATTTGAATGTTACTATTAAACAAAAATTATATTCATCCTATTGAACCAAATTTTAGTTACTAATGAAAACTGTGTATGTAGGATTTTTGAAATTCAATTCAATGAAGCGGTAAAATTTCATTTTATGAAAATTTACAAATGTGCCTAGAATGTGGGTAAAAGAGGTTAAAAAAGTTAAATTAAATTATATATATCTAATATTATTATAAAATGACTCCAATTAATTAAATTTGAATAATATAGGTATTATGTATCTATTTTGACTTTAAAATAAATTTAAATTAAAATTAATAACTATTTAAATTAAAATTTTGTTTTAAACAATATTGGAGTGTTTTTCACTATTCATCGAAAATTGAATGTTTTCAAAAAAATTCCAGAAATTCACCCTAATCTAATTATTATATTCTAAATCCAAAAAAGATGTCTATTTTGAAAAATACAATTTATAAAATTTTAAAAAGTGGGTATTACTATTCATAAGTTCTTTTTAAATGGCTTGTTTGATTGGTTGTGGTGTGTTAGAACTCAGAGATATGTACAACGTATGCTATTGTATTATTCAAACAGAAGAATACCATGGATGATTTGGGTGTTATATTATCTCCTCCTTCAAATAGTTTCTTCCTCTAAATTTCTAGAATATTACTGCATAACAAGATTCTGGTGTTTTTTCCTCATAAGTTCCTCAGGTTTCCACATTGCCTCTTCCATTTTATGGTTTCTCTATAGAACCATCACCAGACAAGTCGTCTAGTTTCTCAACACATGTTCTCTAATATCAAGAATCATGATAGTCTCTTCACAATAAGACATATCATGTTTTAGTTCTATTTCTTCGTAGGTGAGTACATACGTTGGGTCAGACATTTATTTTCTCAATAGTCATATGTGGAACACATCATGAACTTTGGAGAGACTAGGCAGCATTTATAAATAGTAAGCTACAACTCCAATTCGTTCTAGAATATTGAATGTTCTGATGTACCTGGGACATAATTTACCCTTCTTACTGAATCTTATAACAAACTTTCATGAAGATAAATTCAATAAAACATGATCACCAACTTGAAATTCAAAATCCTTTCTTCGGTTGTTGACATATATCCTTTTCATACATTGAGATGCTTTGATGCGAGTTTGGATAATCTTTACCTTTTCCATTGTTTCCTAAACAAGTTCTGGGCATACATGTTGTCTTTCACCAACATCATCCCAAAAAGTTGGTGTGTGACATCTCTTTCTATATAACTCTTCCTATGGTGCCATCTGAATACTTGAATGAAAGCTATTGTTATAAGAATATTCTACCAGAGGTAAATACTAATCTCACAAACCTTGAAAGTCATGTGATAAAGATCTCAAAATTTCTTCTAAGGTTTCAATTGACCATTTTTATTATCCATTAGTTTGACGGTGGTAGGCAGTGCTCAACCGAAGTTCAGTATCTAGGGCTTTATAATGACATTTCTATAATATTAATGTAAATGGGGATCGTGATTAGAAATAATAGATAGGGGTACACTATTAATTCTTGCAACTACATTCATATATAATCTTTCTAAAAGTTCAAGTGGTAAATCTTATCTTATAGCAAGAAAATGTGCTGACTTGGTAAGACGATCAACAATGACCCATATTGCATCATTCCTTCTAGGATTATTTGGTAGACCCATGACAATGTTTATCATAATATCATCCCATTTCCACTGTTGTATGGGAAGAGGTTGCGTGACCCCTCTAGGATGTTGTCTTCCAGTCTCCACCTATTGACAAACCATACATCTTAACACATAATCAGCAATATCCCTCTTTATGTTGTCCCACAACTAATTTCCCATCAAATATCTATACACTTTAGTGCTACTATGGTGTATAGAGAAATTGAATCTATAAGATTCATCCAACAATTCTCTTTTTAGATCAGGTTTATCGGGAACCTAATACCTCCACCCAAATTTCAAAATTCTATCTTTATATAAGAAGTCAATCAATATCCAATCATTCAGAGGTTAAATTTTAATTTGAAACTCCTCCTTATCAGTCTAATATTTTGTTATCCTCTCTAGTTAAGATGGTTTGGAAACCATTTGAAAAAGAATCGATGTTTCAAATTCCATGATTATTCCCATATCCATCTTTACTAGATCCATGTATATGGGATCCCTTTCAACTCTCATCTTGTTCAAAACTCCATGATCCTTTTTTCTCAATGAATCTGCCACCTTATTTTTCTTCTCAGGTGGTATTGTATAGTGAAATCATAATCCTTGAGTAGTACAATCCATCACTTTTGCCTCATGTTTAGTTCTTTATATGATAAAATATACTTCAAACTCTTATGATTAGTATATATCTCACATTTTTCACCATAGAGATAGTGTCTCCATATATTTAGAGTAAAGATTACAGGTGCTAACTTAATATAATTAGTGTGATAGTTTTTTTAAAGAATTTTTAGCTATCGTGATTAATAGCCAATAACTCTATCATTCTGCATAAGGAAACAACCAAGTCATTTCATTGATGCATAAGTATAAATAAAAATCCATCATTCCTTGATGATAGAGTCAAGATAGAAGCATTGACTAATCTTCTCTTAAATTATTCAAAACATTCTTCACACTCTTTTTTCCAAAAAAAAATTAAACCCCTTTATGTGTGATCTTGGTTAATGGGTTAGCTAATCGAGAAACATTCTAGAAAAAACACCAATAGTAACCTGATAAACCAATAAAAATGTGTACCTCAGTTATACTCATAAATATTGGACATTCTTGGATTTCCCTTATATTTGAAGGATAAATATAGATTCCATCCTTAGAGACACCATGTCCAAAAAAATAAATCTCCTAAAGTGAGAATTCATAGTTTCTAAATTCCGATATAATTCATTTCATCTAAGAGTCTTTAGAATAGTGTGAAAGTGATTTTCATGATCTTCATAGATTTTGGACTACACCAATATATAATCAAGAAATACCACTACAAATCCCTAAAGATATTCCTTGGAAACAATATTCATTTGTTCCATGAAAATAGAGGGTACATTAGTCGGTCTAGAAGGAATTAATTTAAACTCATAATGCCTATACCTGGTTCGAAATTATATATTTGGAATGTCTTCCTTCTTCATGCACAACTGATGATATCCTAATCAAAGTTCAATCTCTGAAAAATATTGAGCTATATGAACTTGATCAAATAAAGCATCAAAGAGAGGTAGCAGATACTTGTTATTTATTGTTGTAGAATTTATCTCCTTACAGTCAATGCACAACCTTATAGATCCACCATTCTTCTTAACAAAAAGAACACGGGCTCCCCATAAAGAAGAACTAGGGAGAATATACCATTTATTACTAAATTCATCTAGTTTTTTCTTCAATTCTACTAATTCAACAATGTCTTTTCTATAAGGGGTCTTCGATATGGGACATGAACCAAAAATTAAGTCAATGGAAAACTCAATTTCCCTATTCTAGAGGATGTTCAGGTAAATCCTTTAGAAACACATCAACAGATTATTGAACAATAGCTATATTTTCTTTCTGTACATTCATTTACTCTCCCATAGTTATTTCACTCCCTTCCTCCCTGATAATTGAATTTAGTAGATCTACGGTCGGTGGATCAAGATAAAAGTCAGATGGTGATGTTTTTTCGCTAAAGATAAGGTAGTCCTTATCATCATCAAAAATTGTAACATCCTTATTCTTACAATAAATTTTCGTATTATGGAATGAAATCCAATCCATAACAAGGATTATATCAAATTAAATCATGGTTATGATAATAATATCAGTAGATAAAGCACGTCTATATGTCATAATTGTAACTGATTGACAAAACATTGTTTCAATAATACTTTCCCTAGTATTTTTGACTGAAAACTTCCATAATAAGTCAAATTAGAAATATATAATATTTTTGGAAAACTGGGAAGATATGAAAGAATTCGATGATCTAGAATAAAATAAAGCGTTGTCTAATTTTTAGGAAATAATTAAAGTACCTTATACTATGTCATTCTAAGTTTCAACATTAGCAGTTTTGATCACATATGATTGGCCTTGCACCCTTGTCCTTTTCTAAGGTATGTTTCCATGATGCTTATGAAATTCATTTTCATAATGCCCCATTTCTTTACAATTTTAGCATTCAACATTGACAAACTCTTTCTTTTCCTTACAATCACAAGCTTGGTGGCCTATTATCCAAACCTATAACAAACTCCGTTACCATTTAGGAATGTACCAGGATGTATCTTCCCAAAATTAATTTTGGATAGAAATTCAAAATTTCCCTTTTTCCCATTATTTCCTTTTACTAAGTGTTCAGAAGATCTCTTATTCTCTTGATTTAATTTAAAGTCATAAGACTTAGAGAGTTCCTTCTCTATCTTGATAACACATGAGACTATATCTTCTTATGGTGAGAAGGATTTTGAAACTAATTCATGATCGAGAAATGGTTTTAACCCACCAAATAATCAATCAATCTTAATTCTTGGGTTATGTTTATAATCTACAGCATGCATTGTTGTCATTGTAATGTTGGCCTAATACTTTGTGACATTCTCATCCTCTTTTTCCCTCAGACTAAGAAATTTCCTTTCCATATCCGCTCGATGTTCAATAAGAAAGTATTTTTCTAAGAAAACCTCTCTATTATATATTTGATACTTCTTCATCTTCTTTTGTGTTTTGAATTAATGTCCACCATTGATCTATATCTCCTGTGAGGCGATAAACTGCCACGAAATCTTTTTCCCTTTCACTACTCCCCAAATCATGAAATATTTTTTATAAGGAACTAATCTATTTCTCAGCTATAAATGGATTTGTAGTCTCATTGATTGCTGGTGGTTGTTTCCTCGTGAAGCAGTCTAACATCGATCCTCCAAGTTGTGGATCAAGGTGATTCATACGGTTAAGGTTTTTATTCATAACCTGAGTGAGTTATTCCAGTATGGTTATAATCTGGTCAGCACCAGTTGAATCACCAGATCCACTATAATTATCTTATGTATGAGAGAAATTCCTACAGGGATTACATGCGTTGATATAGTTTCCCTTCCTTCAACTATGCGCCATTTCTAAAAAATGGAATACAGTAGGTTACTTTATAAATTTCAATACATAATTCCAAAATTGTAAAATACCTAACATAAATTGAACAGTTTGGGCATATAATCCTAATCATAAAAATGATTTCTTTGGGGATGTATTTACTCATAAATCTATCAGAATGGTTTTGTAAAGAAAATGTGAGTTATCCTAAACAAATCTACTGGGAGTGTCAAACCAAGTGTGCAGTAAGGCCTGTTGTTATCTTCGGTACATCTATGCAAGAACTACATCCACTTGTAGTATCAAGATATGGATTATTTTCTTCAAAAACCCATAAAATGTCTACATTACCAAAATTCTTAGATGTTCTTTTATACTAATCTCCAATGTATATCTTAGGATAATGTTCTCTAATCAAGGTTTTTCTAAATCTAGTTTCCTTGGTTTATACTAATCTTCCTCTAATACCAACTATAACACCCTGATACAAGTTACACAAAGTCTGTGCATTATTACATAACATTGGAATGATCATAATAGTTCGTTTCCCGAAATACCGATCTGTTTAGTCACCTTGTAAGTACTTGATACATACATATGTTATACATTACATTATGAAATGAAAAATTAATATTGTGTATCATTTGAACACACTCATATACCTTATCCTATTCTTGTAGGTCAGCCATAATATACATCTTTGTATCCTATGAAAAATAAAACATAAAAAAGTGGTGAGCTCAGATGCTTAGTAAGGATTACAATATGGAGGAAACTATCATAAATAAGAATAAACATTTAAGTTAATGTATAAGAATAAAACAAAAGCCTTTTAAACTTAAAATTCAGAATAATATGGAAAAGATAAATCAATTAATTCCATTAACTTATTTACATAGATATTATACTATTCAAATAATCACATGTAATATCAATAGCTAATTTCATAATGATTGAATGCATAATGCCAGACATCATAACCACATAGTCAAGGCCTCATTTCAAGATTAAAAATAAAGATTTTTTCAATGCATTGTTCCAAGACACTAGTTTGTCTCGTGGGACCAGCCGATGCATTGAGGGGCTATAGTAATCCTAGCTCCTCACATACTACCTCCAATGCATTACTCATATGAAAAGGTTGAAATGTAATATAAACAATTGTATTAAAACTAACATAAGAAATGTTAATACTTTATCCATAAACCATGAATGGTATAAAAATAGAACACCCACAGTCAAACATATCACAAAACCTTCAATACAATATGGAACATTGTATCATAATAAATCAACTTCAAACAAGCGTAAAATCTAACAAAATATGTTGACATAGATAAGATCAATCCAAAAATTATTTGAGTGAAATATATATTTATAAATTGAATTTATTTAAAAGTAAAGAAGAAATTTATTTTGAAAATACTATCATAAGATTATACGGGAAACTTATAAGGTATTATAATGGCATAAAATAGTCTCACCTATTGTATAAGTTAAAAAAACATTATTTTCTTAATTTATTCAAAAAGGTCTTGAATGGCCTTATTTGGAAAATGAAAAAATGATTCCTTTCAAAACATTTTATAAAAAGTCAAAAAAGGGTATAATTGAATTTAACCCATAGTCTAGGAAATAGAAAAGAAATTGAATTACATTTTTAAGAATCAAAGATATGGATGATAAATAAGTCCCAATAGATAGTTACATATAAAAATAAGGGATAATAAAGAGATTGTAAAATTAACACTTACATTGTACTTTTCATTAGTAGAGGGTACATTAACATCTTGTATAATGGTTAATTAATTTTTATTAATTTATAAAATAACCACATACTTAAATATGATATCATATATGATCCTTTAATATTTCTTGTCTATAATATTTCAATATTATCATTGTTTCAAGTGTTAATTGATTAATTTTCCTTTATTTATTTATTTACGCATGTCTTGTTTGTTATGGATAGGATGTATTTTATTCAAATATAAAATTAAATTAAGTTCATAAACAACATTTTTAATCACCAAATGAAAATTATTTTTGAATGGTTACAATGGAGAATGAAATCACATCGCATCGTGGAGATAATAAGCCCTATGTACGCACAAGCGACAATATAATTCTATTGATGGTCAAATAGAATGTAATTGGATGGAATATTATATATAAAGAAAAATTTACATGTTATATTTGTTACTTACATAAATTATATTCATTATTATACCCATCCAAATAATGAAGTGTTGAATAACAAACTACACCATGACGTGGAGACGGTAAGCCGTACATACGCACGTATGGTGACTTTGTCATTCATAGGATTGATAGAATAATGAATAAGGTTGTACCATATTTATAATAACATCTCAGTATATATAATTTACTAAATTTATTATTTTTCTATGGAAACACAAAATAAAGAGGAAGTGGAAGAAGAAAAGAAATTTGAAAGAGGTGATGAAATAATTACCTCTTCTTCGGGTTCTTCCTTCTTATTTGAACAAAAGGGATCCATAGGGTCGATTTAATATCAAAGTAAGGAATACAGGGTGAAGTGATGGTATTTGGGAGGATATTTGAGAAGGTTTTGTCCTATACAAATGGCTTTGGAGGTGTGAATTTGAGAAAAGGGATGTACCCTTTTATAAGAGAGGCAAGGGGCACATTAGGAAGAGCCTGAAATATTAATTTATTATAAAATAATTTTCTGTTTCTAATAGATCAAAATAAATTTTTTTAGAGTCTAAGGTGGGGATGGGTCGAAATATTTTCAACCAATTCGTTTTAGATAACTTTAGGTTACCATATTAATCTTATCATTTAGACTTAACCCTTAGTTAAATAGTTTAACTTTTACAATGTCTTGTTGTATTTTTAAACAACATGGTTAATATAGTTACCATAAAATGCCAATAGAACCTCAAGTGGTTCATTAATTACATATCTAACATTATTTAATTCCTTTGGCTGAATCTTATTTTTTTAGGAATTTTATATCATTTAATAAAATAATATTTGTTTTAAAAAACTCATTTTTGTCGGTTTTGACTCGATTTAGTATTTGGTTTTTGTGATAGTCATCAAAACTTGATTATATAGAAGAAAATAAATTTAATAAACTCTAAAAATTAATATTCATCTATAAAATTCATTAATAGAATAAATAGTTTCAATTTAAATTTATATTAATATTTATAATATCAATTATTTTAATCTTTCATTAATAAGGTAATTACTGCATTATTATTATGTCATAAATAAATTTACTTATTTAATGTCAGAAATTTATAAATAAAATACCATGATGTAGGAAATATATTTATCATTCTATGTAATATTGATAGTTGAATTTATATTTTGTATAACCCTATATTAAAAATGGTTTAGTTACTAAATTTGGAATTTAACACTTTTAACACTTCTTTAAATAAATATAATAAATGTCTTAATCGAATTCAGGTGGAAAAAAAGGATAATATTTTTGTCCTAAGGTGGATTGTGGTAAAGAAACCCATCTAATATAGTTATTATATGTTTTAAGGTAATCATAATATCATTTTCACCTTTACTTACCCTACTAACTTTTAACCGTGGTAAATAAAATTCAAAAGTTACTATCCACAAAAAAAAATTTCATCCTATTGAACAAAATTTTACTTACTAATGACAACCATGTCTGTCAAATATTTGAAATTCAATTCACAGAAGTAGTAAAATTACATTTTATAAAAAATTTCAAATGTGCCTTGAAGGTGGGTAAAAGACGTCAAAAAGTTCAATTAAATTTTATATATCTAATGTTATTATAAAATGAATCCAATTAATTAAATTGTACTAATATAAGTATTATGTATCTATTTTGACATTAAAATATATTTAAATTTTAAAAACTAATTACTTACAAAAAAAAGTTAGGTTTTAAACAATAACGCGTTGTTTTTTCACTATTGATGAAAAATTGAAAGTTTTCAGAAAAATGCCAGAAAAATCACCCTAAGCTAATTTTGATATTCAGAATCTAAAAAATAAGTCCATTTTGAAAAATAAAATTTATAAAATTTCAAAGAGTGGGCATTACTATTCCTAAATACTTTTTAAACTACTAGTTTGATTGGTCGTGGGGTGGTAGAACTTGAAGATGCATACATTGCAGGCTATTGCATTATTCAATGAGAAGCGTATTGTGGAAGCTTGGGGTGTTACATTGTTTTGATCTTATAACTATAAAATATATTGGATGATTATCAAAAATATTTTTTTTAAAATATAAAATATAAATTTAATTAATAACTTTCACTATTCATAATTAATTCAACTTATTAATCTAAATTGACTTTTTCACATAAAAATAGAATTTTATAAAATATGTCCTTTTATATCCATTTGGTTTCTATAATTTTTTCTTATTGTTAGGTAAATAGTGAATTGAACTATAAATATTCATAATTTAGTTAATTTTATAATATTTAATTTAATGGTCATATTATGTCCTATTAAAGAATAATATTTTAATAATGATTTTTTTCTGTAACACTCAGTCCTGCGTATTATGTAAGACATCAAGGAAAATATGTCTTGTGTGTAATGTAAGCTATCATCGGTGTTCCATGTAGAGAGAGCTAAAATTTATGTATCATGTAGTGCATGATTAACTTACTGTTGCATATAATATAATCTACTTAGTTATTTAATATAAAATAAACAATTTTTAGTGTGGTGTAAAATGAAAAATATCAAAATGATTAAATTAATTTGAAAATGATAATTCCCAAAATATTGGGTTGTTACATTCTACCCCCCTTAAAATGAATTCCACCCTAAAAATTTGTATGGGTTATCAAAGGTTTAATATTATAAAGTTCTTATTATAGAAACCCACATCGTAAAACCAAATCCTAAAACTTCCTTTAAAAATAGCATTTTATGAAAAAAAAATAGTTACCTAAGGTAGCATAAAACTAGGGTTCCACATAGGATAACATAAGTGGAAAGTGAAAACACAGAATTGGATGAAAATATTAAAAATTCTTTGGGATTGATTAAGGTAATCTATAAAAAACAAGTTAATGATCAATGAAGAGTTGGGGGACTTAATGTCATAAGTCTATGATGATTTAAAAAGCCACCATTTCAAGAAAAATCAATGTATTAGGACAACATATTTTTTTAATCATTATCTTATCTTTGAGTAATTTATTTATTGAATAATAATGTAAGGAAATATATTTACATGTTACTTTTATGTAAAAAAATACTATTTTTTTTGTTCTTTTATCTATTTCTAATTCATCCATTTATTCAATAAATGGTTGTCTAGAATTTAACTTTTATATATGAATAACTAAAAAACTGTTTTTAGTTCTTATGGCTCGTAAAAGAGTGAAAAGTATAATTATTTGTCTTTAACAGTATTTAATAATAAATATGGTTAATACATTAATCTATAACCATAAAACATAATACTACTATTTCCTCATAAATAATTATTCATCAAAAATAATTATATATTATCTAGGACATCGTTTAGGCCAATGGTGGGCATGAAACCTTTATAATCCTTCAGTAACGGGTTTAAGATCCATGGCCTTACCGAATGTGATTGGTGTGCACCTGATATATATTATTTCATTTTCTAAAACCACACTAATATAATTTCTTAAATAAATATGTTCGACATCCTTAAAATAAGGTTAATCACTAAATAGCCTTTTAATGAAGGTTTTCAATACAATCTTAGTACATAAATATATCCTTCAATGTTTAAATTAATCATTTCATGAAGAGATAACCTTATTACCCTTCAGAATGTTGATAATACAAAAATTTAGAAATAAAGTCAAGAAATCAATATAACATTGATCCCATTTATATTAGAAAGTTTATCTTGGTTGTCACAATACAAAAATCTGAATACCCTCATCATATTTTCTCTTAAATCACGTTAATAACCTGAATTACTATAAATACTTTTGGAAAACATGCATGCATTCTTATTCCATATATTACTGGATATATTCCATAAATCCAAGAAGTTGTAAAATTCATTCATGATATCATTAACTAATTTTCAACAAGTCTTTAATTAGTCCCAAGGTAATTAGTACCATCCAATTTACTTATATCAAACATATCTTTATCCAAAAAAAATATTGTAACATATGGAACAAATATAGGGTTATTTTTTTCTTAATCATGTTCTTTTCATGGAAATAACCATTCAATTAAATAACTTTTCTATTACATTGGGTTCATCCATTGTATTATTATAAATCATTAGTGAAAAAAACATAAACTGGACAATCATTTTTTATTTCACTATTTATATAACATAATTTCTGAATCCCAAATACATAAAAACATCAATTATTCAATTTCATACATAATCCATAAGAACGATACACCATCCTATTACTTAATACCTCTTTCCTTTCACATTTCATCTATAATCTTATCATCTTTAGAAATATAACCATTACTTACACCACCCTGCCGATTCTCTTCCGAAGATTTCCTCTTTGGACATTGAGTTGCACAATGAAAATTTATTCCACACTTAAAACACTTAACCTTCAATGATGTCTTATGGAAGAAAATAATCTCATCCATTTAATTAACAGAACTTTTAATTTTTCACTTTTAGTCACATGCTTTATGTCCTTCTTTTCCAAAGTCCAAAAATCATCTTCTTCCTCTGATGAATTTCCATAATACATTTTTAATATTCTTAAATGAAACTATTAAAGGCTATGTGTGAATCATAAAAAATTCGACCAATTAAAACATGGAATTCCCACCTTGATAGAAACTATAGGAACTTCCCCACCCCAGTGAAAAAAAACATTATGAAAAGCCTATACCTTTGCATGAATGCATGGATAGCTATCTCGTGTCGGGTTACATGGGATTGGTACCAACGACAAAAGACATACACTCTCAATAATCCAAATACTGATGACCAAACCCTAGTGAATTATTCCTTCTCTAACTCCACATCTATAGATATTCCATGTACAATGTCTGAGATCATTGACTGACCATAATAAAAAACCATGACCACCACCACCCCATACAATACTTTCAAAATTTCAAACATTAAAAATATCGAGGAAGTTCAGACAAATCGCCATCAACACCTTCCCCAAGAACTAAACATTTAATCACACAAAATCAAAACTAGATACTAGGAATAAAATTCTATTAAAAAGAAAAAAAAGAAACACGAACCAGCTCCATTAGTAGGACCAGCACCATCTAAGAACCGCGTCACCAAGAAACTCTAGATAAAGCTGTAGATGAACCTACTTCCAACCCCTCCACCCATGGAGCATCTCCTACGACTCCCCCAAAACCCACAAAACATAAAAATAGAAACCCTAGTAGATGATCCAGAAGCATCAAGGAAAAAATGACGAGTTGACACTACTCAAGGGTATAAGATCTTCCATGAAAACCATACTCCATCACTAAAGAAGTAAATTTGGTTAATCTAAAGTATAAATGCCTCTCGGGACTTGGATTTGCAGTGAATGAGAACTATAGGACACCAAATCCTAGGGATTGGAGCCTAGAGGACAAAGGGTGACTGAAGGGGGAGAGATGGGTCCATCCACTGGAAACCACATAGTCATGAAAAGAATTACTTATAATACGTCTAAATTGTGACACCATCCTTCATATATGATGTTCTAGGTTTATCCTATTTTATTCATATCCAACTTATAAGTAAATCCTTCATGATTGATTTTGAATAGTTTGTGAATTCCCAAAGCATATCCCCCACTAGTTTCAAACTAAGTGTGCATCATGGCCAATTTTTGTGTACCATATTTCCTAGAGTCAGACCCAAAACATCTTGTCCGAGTTGTTACCCCTTGTTAAATATATTCCAGATCCATATCCAATTATAGTATCTGTATAGGTTTTTATGTCTAAGAAACCACTCATTCCATCTTTTCCAAAATTCTAGGACATTTTCCTATACTTTTCATTATCCTTAGACATATACCTAAACATGTTCATAGGGATTTCACTAAGGTTTTCACATCCTAGATTTCTATGGTTAATTAAAAAATTTCTATGACACCTACAATAGAGACCCTTTCTTTTTATATAATAAAATTACATCACTTTTTTAGAATAGTTAATATTTTATACCAAAAAATACCAAAAGACTATATTAGTTTATTGTATTTGGAAACATTTAATCATAAAAAATGATACATGAGTGAGCTAAATTATCTCCCAATAAGTTCTCTAGGAATAACAACCCTCGTAGACATATCATACAAGAAATATATCTTCATATCTTGGGTATGGAAACACAAAAAGGGGTGATCTAAGAAGCTCAGTAAGGGTAAAAAAGTTATATATATATATATGCATAATCACGAAAAGAAGGGTATGAGAACATGACCATGAAAATAAAATATCATACCCTACACACAAAATATCATAAACATTAATCAATGAATAAATCTTGGTATTTTTTAAGGCATGAATCATATGGAAATAAAGAACATAAGCCATGAAATCATAACATAGGATTAAAATGTGTAATTTTGTCAGACACATTAGCATATATAATGATTTCTATAGTAGTCTAGGCATTGCTGCTCAGGCCATCTTAATGGACAATGTCCTTTAATAAACCAGGTTCAAACCCTGTTTCTGCCCTATATTTCTGAACTGAGTTCACTCCTTGTTTTGGACCTATAATACAAAACTGATATCATTTCTCATTCCACCCTTTTAATATAGAACTAAGATCAGTTCTCATTCTAACCATGTAATACTAAACCATGTCCATTTCTCATTCTAGACATGTATATCTCATTATATATAAATAATTACCCAATGAATTAGAGGGAGATACATGTACCACAAATCTCATAATGACATCATACACATGTTCCATAGAATCATAAACAATCATATCATAACCCTTGAAATGAAATCGGTATCATAAACAAGTAATAATATCTTAACCTATAGAAAAATTTACATGTTTCATAATCATTTCATCATAATCATAACATGTTAAATGAAGTGGGTTTCAAAATTATATAACCCATGAAAGATAAATAAATTTCAGAAGAATAATTCCATAAAAACAAAAACTATTCAAGAAATAATAGGAATGTAACCTTTATATTATTTCCTATAAGGTAATGAGTAACATCAACATATGTAATCTTGTAAGGAAAATAAATTATAAGGAGTTTTGAAAACTTTTCTTGAGGAAAATATCCTTCCTTATTTGAAAACACTATTTAAAACCTAAAACATTTTAAAAACTATTTCCTTTAAAAATAATTTGAAAACTAATAAAGAATAATTTAAAACATTTTGAAAAAGTTTTCCTTGAAATATTGTAAGATAAGTCTCAAAATATTTTGAAACCCACTTTCCTTAAAAGCTTATAAAATAAGGTTGAAAATGTTTTGAAAACAATTCTATTTTAAAACTAATAAAAGGATATTGAAAATGTTTTGAAATCAATTTCTTTTAAAATATCAATAAAAAAATTCTTAAAATTTATCCTTTAAACATGAAATTAAACCATAAAAGTATTGAAGGTAGATAAATCCATACATTTCATAAGAGGTAAAAAGAACATTCCTTTTGCACGGTAAAATGGAAAGAAAAATGACTCATTTGGAAAGAGAAAAGAAGATTCCTAAGAAAAAACTTGTAAAAGAAAAAAGTGTAAAAATTTATTTTAATTATCATAGAATATTAGTAGAATATTCTTCGAAACCATTTTTAGAAAACATGGTTTTTAAAGAACACGGATTTCTGACCGAAGAGAGGGGAAAGTTGAGCTTTCTTAAAAATGGTTTATTAACTGTTTTATATACCAAAGAGTGGATAAATGGTTCCAATATATGAATATATCATGAATAACCATAGTATAAGAAAATTAATGACTGTTATTAAGATATGTATTATAATATTTCATTAAGGGGAACATAATCATAGACAATCTCCAAAAGTGATGAGATTGTTTTAGTAAACTATTACCACTTGGTAACTTTGAACCATATTCATCATTTATGAAAATAAAATAAAATTAAGCATAAAATATCATTAAAATAAAGAGATTAAAAATATAACATTTAAATGTTATTATATACACCTCATGGAAAAATATGTGGGTATAACATGACATGTGTCTCCAAGAAAGTAAATTAAGAAAGAACTATCTTACGGATTTGGTATCTTTTCAAACATAATCTGTATGAAAGGAAGATAATATAATGGGTATGTAATTACCCATTAAATTAAGAATATAAATCATATAATACATTCATTTTTATTACATACACCACACAAAATGAAATAATAGTGAACATGGAATGTATCTCATGGAAATAAAAAGTGAGATGAATTCCCCTTACTATATGTCTTGACTCTCATCGTACACATTCAAACCACCTATATAATAAATATAAATTTATTAATAAATATTTTGAAAAACCATAATATTATATATAATACCATATATGGTTTCATTATGACCTTATATTGCCCTCTTGTTAACTATCCTATGTTAAGGTTTCACTTCTGGTAATACCCACTTTGTTTTTCAGATGAGTCTTAATTAGTTATATATTTGGTCCTTATACATATATCATGATTCCCAATATGTACACCATGATATAAATATGATTTATAATCAATAAATGTTTATTATAAAAATTTATATATCATATAAGTATGTAATTGAATAAACCATTCATAGATATAGTAATTTGTATGTACACATGAACGGTGTTTTAGTTTTTATTGTCGTGTTTTAAGAAAGAAATTAAATGACATATGTGTATATATAATGTACATATATAATTATTAAACTAGAATTATTATATAATATATATAATATAATTTCACTAAACGCATCCTTAATACATTCCACGTAGTGTGTGAACGAATCGCATCGATTTAAGGGGCGGTAGTCCACAATTTGTCAAACGATGTTATCGTATCTACACTAAATAGAAAATATAAACTTATGTGTTTTAAAAGGATAAAAAATATAAAATAAATAATAAATATGATATATAACATATATAAATATATTTTTCCATCATAATGTCTACCATGAGAAGCTGTAAAAGAAAAATGAACAATCATAATTTAATGAGGCGGTAGTTCGCCTTACACGACAACAGTATGTCAATTACCCAATAGATTGAGGTGTTTGTAATTGTTGGGAGAACCATTAGAGTAAATAAATCCTTGTATGTTGATTATACCAGTGTTATTATAAATTCATGAAATAAAGGTAGTGCATGTGGTGGATAAATATGATAAAATAAATAAGGTTGAGAGAAGTCATTACCTCTTAATCAGGTAACACCTTTTATATTGTGCCAGAAGGCTTCTTTGGATTTTATTCTACACAAGTGGAGTATTCTAGTAATAAGGAAGGGATGTTTGGAAGTGTATTGGGAAGAAATTTTCTAAACCTAGGTGGCTTGATAAGTGATAGTAAGTGGGAGGAGAGGAGGCCTTTTATAATGGAGGAGGAGTGGTACTCTTGTAATATTTTGGAAAAGGGAAACCACAACAATGTTTTTATTGAATATTGATAAATAATAATAAAAAGTATAAAAAAGTTTAGATAGGGTAGAAATATTTCCATCTAATGGATTTTAGACAATTTTATATGTTGTTTTGGGTCAAAATATTATGTTTTAGTACTTTTTTAACTTAGTTTATCATTTAATTAATGTAGTTAATTTTAATCATTTTTACTAAAAAATTTGGGAAAAATCTAAATTAAACTTATTATAAATTATAAATTATGATGGTTTCAAATATTAAATATATTTTTTTAATTATAATCACATAAGTGGCATAAATTAATTTAAAAATAATCCCATTGTTGGAATGACATTTTGGGTTTTAAAGTAAAAACGTCAATTTTTTTCCAATTTTTTATACCCAATTTAAAAATAAAATTGATTTCAATGAAATAAATTGGTTTAATTTATAAAATTATTATCTAATTAAACTATAAAAGTAATTTTTAATATAATTTGTCTTTATAAATTAATTATATGAAAAACTAGTATTGAAATAAAATTCTGTGTTTTTAACTAATAATTAAAAATGAAACATTACAGAAAAATACCAAACAAATTGTCCTTAACAAATTTTTATGATTATCATTAAAATATTAAGTTTAATTTGACATATTTAATCTATAAAAGATCCAAAACTTGGATTTAAAATGGGTTTTCTATTAAAAGAAAGTAAAACAACCTTTATAAAAATATAGATTTTAAACATAAAAATGGGGTTGTTCTTAACATATATCTATCAAATATATTTTATGATTTAAAAAAATTAATATATACCATTTAAATTAAATTAATATAATTCAATCATAGTAATAAATTTAACTTATTAATTTAAATAAACTTTTTCACATACAAATAGACTTTTATAAAATCTGTCCATTTATATAAATTTGGTTTATATATTATTTTATAACTATTATGTAACCAATGAATTAAACTATATATATTCATAAGTTATTTAATATTATAATATTCAATTTAATTGCCTTGTTTTATCCTATTAAACAAAAATATTTTAATAATGAACTATTTTTTGGTAACTCTCGAACTTGCATGTTACGAAAGTCATCGAGGAAAGTCAGTCTTTCATGTAACATAAGATAACCTTGATGTTCCATGTAGAGAAAAACAAAATTTAAGTTGCATGTTGTGAATGATTAATTTGTTGTTGAGTATAACACAATCCAGACATATTTATTTGATATAAAATCTACTATTTTCAGTGTTGCATGAATTAAAAAATATCAAAAAGATTAAATTAATTTGAAAAAAATAATCTACAAAATCTCGGGGTGTTACACTCAACCATGGAGCTTCCTCGCTAATGGAAAACTACCATTACTAAAAAACCCACTTGGTATATTTCCCAACATCTGATAACTCTACCGTTAAGGTATCCACTAACTTTGAAAACATCATTGTGGTCCATTACGCCTATTAATATCCCACATATAAAAACCCTCTCCATCTCTATATTGACTAAATATGATTAGGATATTTCTCAAAACCCATATATATTATACAAAATTACAATTGTCATTCCAAAACTTCCACAAATGGCAGTTTATAACTGACCTCTTGTTTACTCGGGGTGTCCATGGCCGACTCACCCCGGAACATCGAGTATCCCTATTGGCATGGAAATAAATCACATGGCCTAGGTGACTTGACATATCTAGAAGCTCCAATGTCATTCGAAGACACCTACCTGAGTTTGTGACCAATTTTTTATGATGTCCTAGAACCCATCCTCCCTTTCTATAAATTGTTTTCATATCTCATCACACCCTTCAATGACTTTAGCACCGATATCCTGAATTTCATATAGAATCACCCTAAGATTGAAGAAAATGTTGGATCATTCAATAAGAACATCCAAGGTAAACATGGCCTCTCTAAGAAACCCATTATGCACCTCACGTGTTTCTCATTGTAATTCTAATTTCACCACGTCTTCTTCATGCTCTTCTCTACACATCCAGAACTGTTGTATCACTCCCCAACATAGGAGTGTTGTCACTGTCATTTTCCCCAAGGAAATAAAACCAAAATTGTTCAGGTTTGGATCATAATATGATCCTCCAAAACATGGACCTGGCCACTTAGATATTCACATATCCTCAAACACAACCATCATTTGATACCCATTCTCATTTGCTGTGAATGAAACCCACAGTGTTTGTTAACACCCGGTCTATCCTAGGGACCTCAACCATAAACTATTTATGGGGTACATTCCACTATCTAGCTCAAAATATACTTCTCCATGAGCACAATCCTCAAAATTTCTAGCATCTAACCCAAACACATTCATCACTCTTGTCATGAAGCCTGATCTTTCTTAGTGTACCCAGGATGATGTCAGGATGTTGAGCATAATCGTCACTGGCTAAAAGTATGCTATGAAGTTGTCCAAAAAAACTACCTCAAATCATCCAACCCTGATACCACCTTCCAATATAGTACACCATGAACTTACCAGAGTTTTAGGATTCTCTACCCATTCATGTCTCATCAGCACTTAACCACCATCGCTTAAGGTGTGATTTCCAACCAAGACTCGCCATCGCTCCACAACCATCCTCCATACAGCCGTGAACAATAATTTATTTGGAACTATTGTCACTAAATAAATAATTTCATTCCAATGTGACCCTAGAAGTCACCAACTGAAACACAACAGTCCACCTCACCAATCAAAACTTACAATCTCTCATACATCCATGCCTCTATGTTGTTTCATAGAGAATGACAAGAACTTCTCTCAAGCCACCAGATTTACTATTTCAAGTGAACTCATCCCTCACCAATGTGTTACCACATATGTACCTCATCAGGAACCCCGAAGTATTTCACTTTCCTAACCATTACTTATACTCTACTGCCCCATCATCCTCATGGAATTTTGAATATCTCACACAATGACCAAACCATTCGTATGATCAATCCCAACCACGTGATCATCCCCCACCTTTAGTGTCACCTTTATAACAAAAGCATCCATCCGAACATAATACAACCCTATATCATCAACCCAAAACCATAATCGAGTCCCCACTAATCATAGTATAAACATATGGTTCACACATACAAATGATAAAATCCATCAAAACTGACCTTACAACCAACTACAGGCACTCAGGTTTCTTACTGAAAGAACCAGGTCACAACCATAAAATTTACCAAAACATGATACTACTCATTATGAATTTAATATTCCTCTTAATAAACTCACAAGATTCCAATTCTAAGACCCCTATGACACTAGGATAACCTCCCATGAGGTGACCCTTGATTTTTCCCAAGATTGTCTCCTCTTTTCACAACTTGAGTCGCACCATCCCAAAACCATTGACCTTCCTACTTGGCCTTCTAGTCCAATATGAACCTTCTCAAATACAAACATTTATCCATTCCCCACACAGAAAAGTGTGTTGAAAAAATGGTCAAATACCCTCATGGGTCACCTTGGGTAATGAACGATACCAACTTCCCAACTATGGTTATGGGAAATAGGTCACTATGACCTCTATCTTGGCCATATACATAAAACCTTCATTAAGTAACCCCTCATGGGTGGCTCTCTTGACCCATTTTCAAAACACTAAATCCAATGCACTATATTAAAATTAATTCTAGGATTCACACCAATTATACTTATATTCACAGACATCAACACAACAAGCCAAAACACCTCACTCTAGGGTCCAAAACACAACTCGTAGGGTTTGAATCCACACGGGTAACTACACCAACAAAAAAACACCAATCACTAACAATTCCATAGCCAAGACTATATTTTTTATGTCAAAAACTCAACCCAAGAAATTATAACCCACCATGATTACCACTGTCACGTTTTTATGCTACATCTCAAAACCATCAAGGTCACAGTCCTATTGAAAGCATAACATGAAACAACACTTTTTCTACATATCGAGACTCATCAAGGTCTCCTGAAATATAATCAAGGTCTCATCCTAGGGAAATCTGATTACCCAAACCACACATAAAATTTCTATATAAGCATCATTAAGAATAATCAATACCATTCCTCATTGAAAATTCAGAAACTAAACATATTTTGTAATTAACTTCACCATTTTTGAAAACCCAAAGGTTTAAACCTTAAGACATTCCATCTACCCAACATTTCAGGAATCCGTACTTACTCAAATTCAAAATTTAAAACATTTCCATCAACAAACATCTCAGAGAATCCCAATCGGTGAAGACTAGAATGGAAAATAGAATACCTACCATACTCAACCCACTCTATAACCATTATTCCAACAAACGTTATCACATCTCTAATACCACCATAAAACATTCCCATAATCGGTCATAGTCATAATTGGGTATGCCAACTATCATTGATACAAATCTTTCTGCAGGAACCCTCTATTGAATCGTTTCTCACTTTTAAAACACAAAATCATTCCCCTCATTGCACCTTTACCATTTTACAACTTGTAACAAACCTTATTCTAACTCATTCATAGCCATAAAAATTCATAATTTATTAACCATTTTACAATCATGATGGAAACCATTATATCTTATACACACTTCAATATTTATGACTTATAACCATCCTAAATTTTAACCTGTTTATAGAATTTCCTTAAACACACTATTCTTTAACAATTCATTTACATTCTTTCCCTTTAGCCATTTGCATCACCCATATCAGACATCATTTTCCTTAAATTTTTCATGAAGGTAAAATCCATCCTACCTTCCATGTCCCACACACCCATATCTTATTCCTACCATAATGAATGCCACATATATCCCGAGTTTCCTATAATGATGCATGAATGTGTAATCTCATATCATTCCATCCATGAGAAAAATATCATAACTTATCACATCACACAACATGTGTATCACCCAATAGTAAAATATTATTCAACCATAACAACACAAACCAAGAACAACAATCCCACCATTAGGGACTTAGGTTTTCACCCATACATGGGTTAGCTACTCCTATGTATGAGCTCTTTACCAAGAACCAACACATACTAATATCCCATATACTATCCTAAATAATAATACCAAAGAAAATAACCCCATATGATACAACATTTTATAATCCCAGACTTGTAATCCAATAAAGTGGTTCTCTGAGCCGAGTCACCACATGACCTCAAGAACGCATCCTCATACGCTAAAGGTTGCCAACTAGCAGTGAGGGTCTAATAAGCCATGTGGGGATACTATACCCTCTTTAATAAACTAATCCATATAATATTACAATGAAATAGTGTAAAAAAATGTAATAACCAAAAAAATTCATAACAAACCATCTCTCAAATAGGGAACAAGTTAAAAAAATTCTATGTCATGCTAACTACGACAAAGTGTAAGAAACACCAAAATAATGAAAAACAAAAAAAATCCCTAATACGACCCCTTCTCAATGTACATAACCTCATATATTCACATCCTAATCCTTACTCAACTCCCAAACATGAAGCTCTTTAACCTTTCTAAACCTGCAACCATGAAATCTGCTTCAGTTCCCAACGACGCCTGAGTAGGGTGTCAGTAAATCTCAACAGGCCACCACCAACGGTTTCTAAAAATTATCTAGTCTAATAGATAGTTCATTAAAGTAACAATTAAATTAAAATTAAACAAAGTAATAATTGGGTTCCATTAGTTAAAAATCATTACTTTAACCGTTTTTATCATTAGTACCATTTCTGTCATTTTTTACAAATTCCTTAATCAGATTTCATCTTGTGTTCCATGGGTTAGGCATTGATGTCATCAACAGAATGGTATAAGTTCATCAATCACTCTATATAAGGTAATAATTCAAGTAATTATCTTACTTGGGACAAACATATTACAAAAAACACATTCTCTTCAACTTGAAGACTCGGTATGAGTGGAATGCAACCATTAGGGGAATAAATCTTTTTCTCGCTTCCCTAACCCATGCATTTTTCAGTGATGTTTAGAGCCTATGTACGACTTGAGCCATGGGTATATAACCTCAAGTTAAAACCCCAAACTACCAATCCATGTTCACATGAATATTTATCTAATCACCACACACATACCATATAAATACCAATACTCTAAAAAATACACATAATAATCATAATCTATAACAATCAACATGGGAGTTAATATTATTCTTTAACCCATTAACAAATTTTCCATTTTTGTTACATAGCCCATTTATCCCATTTCATCTACTTATGCCTAAATAACTAAGAATATTAAATAATTTCCATATATTATCCCTTTTAGAATACTCTTTAATTCCTATATGTTAACCCATTTAACCCACTCCTCATTTGATATGCAATGACCCACTTATGCATTCTGTATAGAATTTATAAGCTATTTTCCATGTTCCCATTAATAAAATTAGTCCATTTTGATTATTTAACAATCTCTATACATTATATAATAAATAATTTTTTAAAATCACAAGACTTGACCCATTTATCATTCATATTCCTTAGACAATAAACTAACTACACTTTTTTATTTCATGGCCCATTTAACCCATTAGAATTTATCCAAATGATCCCTTATACCATAATCCAAGTCTAGAAACATTTATCAACATTACTATTTAAACTAAAATTAACTCATAAACATGTTCATCATGGATATATGATATGAAAACTCAATTTTGGGCTTAAGATTACTATTTCAAATGACTATGATCATTGGCACACCCCATGGGTGGCCTTAAATTGGGATCGTCAACCTCAATTAATCCCATTGGGATCTTGAGGGGTTTAAATATACTTTTGAACAACCATTTTTAACAAATCATATGAAATATATTAAACTAAAAACAAGTGGGAATCAAACTCACACTCCTGCAAGCACAAATACACATGAACACTATGGGATTGACTTATAGACCCCCTACTCTGAATCTGATGATGAACACACTCTTAATCATGGCTAGAGATCTAGATTCAAGAAACCCTTGAAAATACAAGCTACAATCCACCTATGAAATAGGTTTTTAGAGATTTGGAAGAAGATAACCTATGATACAAGCCCTAATTCATAAAACAGAGATAATAGAGTGATTAAACTCACCCGGATCTTCGATTAGAAAGCAAAAACACTCTAAATGACCACGAATAATGGGATAATTATACTTGGGATTCTTGGGTCGATTCGGTTCATCACTAGGGTTGAGAGAGGAAAAAATGAGGGAGAAACCAAGGGGAGATATAAAAATCATGAGATGGAACAAATGTAATGTTCTGACTTTTAATGGGGTGCAAGTTTACCTGCACAATTTTCCAAACCATGGTAAAACCATGCTCAAGACACTACCTAAGAGAAGTGATGTTACATGGTTACCTGGGGAGCTCCACATTGTTTGAAAAATGTGCACCAAGCATGTGTAAATCCACTATCCAAGGTTTCCATGTTTTCTTTGGAAGGCCACACAATTTACTTAACAATTCGCTAACTGTGCACATTGCACATTTTGATCGGGTTTTCCTTCCTTTCATGCCCCAAACCCCGAAAACACCCTCTATGCCCCTCATGTTTATATAATGGGTTTTCTAGACCCTACAATGTTGTTCATTTGATAACCATATCATGTATATGGTTAGATATACATCATTTATTCTTACTATCATAGTGTATATGATTCTACACCTACTATTTAATAGTATTGTCCTTGGATAAATTGTCATATCAAAAAGGTAATAAAATATATTGTGATATAATGAGAACCTCATGATACTCTGAAATTAATCTTAGACAAATGTCATATGGTCAAGATACATTATATTGACTGGACACAGTTGATGTCTGACAATCAGGTACTGGGGGATCATAAGCATTGAGTCATCTTCGTAGGAAGTTAAAACTTGGTGATATCTATTAGTGAGATCATGAGGACAAACCCTTCATTATGAACAAAACATGTTTTAAGTGTTATTGGTTGTTCCTATCAATGGATATTTTTATTGGTCTCATAATTGCAGATTATTACCAATGCATTCCATTTGATCACACACATTAATGCAAGAAATAAACCATGATAATAAAATCGCAGTGAGGTAGCTGGTGTTGGGTGCATCATTGGTGGTATGAAAATGGATGAATGATCAAGAAATGATTTTGTTTCCTCTAATTTAAGGATGTAATATATCTCAGTCTTAGTTGATCATGATGGTATTACCTTCATTAGTCTTTGGACAAAGCTGTAGAATGATAAATCTATCCGGTTAGATTAATAAATAATAAAGGAAGAAAATGGACATGATAAAATTTTGTGTCCTTCTTTATGAGATATCAAATTAAAAAGAGATTATATTACATAGTACTTATTTGTAGGTTGGTTTTCATTTCTATAAAAATCCTTATCTCTTTAGGGGCCTTGATGGGTTGCTAGACTCTGTTATTGGTTTGTGTATTTCATTCACTAATATGAAGATAACGGCCTAGAGGGTAACACACAATATTTTATTCAAGATTCTTCCATATTCGGTTGAATATGTATAATGAAAATGGTTGGTCCCACCATGGGGTCTGAGTATTGTCCCAGGTATCGATCCCCAATGAAATAAATAAATTCATTATTAAAAAAGTAATGAATAATTATGTTTAATTTGTTTAAAGTGTTTTAAAAGTTAAGTAAATAAGAGGAAATATTAATCGAAGGAATATTATTTTAATATTTCAGATTTATTTAATATTAAGAGAGAATGGAAAGTTGAGTTAAATGGCTTGGGATTATCACATAATATATTTTATATACATTACAAGTATGTGATAAATAAATAAATATTATTCACATAATTTAGTTTGTTATAATTATTTATTTAATGGATGTTAAATTAATGGGGTTAGGGAACCCTACCCAGAGTCTATAAATTTCTCTATAAATATAGAGAGAGGCTCTCACACAAAATTCCATTCATTAATTCTTGACTGAGACCACTCAGAATTTGATGATCAGCACCTCCACAAATTTTTGATGCACATGTAGACGATCTAGAGGGATCCTACTATGGATCCTTCAAGAAACATTTTCTAGAGACAAGTGGTAGTCAATAATAGATTAATATCTGACTAGATGTGTTTTTTATTTTTATATTACGTACTCTTTTAATTTATGAAAGATTATCATATGGCACCAGGTCTTAGATAGTTGGAAATGAAAAGTTATATTAACTAGAAAATGATTTTTTTAAAATATCCATCCCACTGGCTTCCTCTTCTGGCCATGGAACTTTCACCTCATAAACCCTGTGAACATTTAATTAACAAATTCTAATGGATTTCATCCAAATTTTAAATAGGTAATTACCTCCATGAAAAAAGGGATCTTACATCATGGGATTAATCATGTATGAATACTCAATCTAAATTTTTTAAAAATAAGATATTTAAATTCAACCCAACTGAAATATAATGAGTATTCCTTCAATATTATAAGGGAGTTTTTCTAAGATATCAATTTTATTTATTTACCATTATATTAAATGTATATTTATTTACACTATTCAAGATGATATTTGTTTTATATAATTTCAAGTAGGACTCACATGAATATTATTACACACAAATAAGAATGGGAAACATTGCCATATTTCATTGATTCTATATGTGAAACTCTTTATTTAGGGAAAATAATGATACAACATTCTTCAAATTTAATAGATGTTATACCTAAATAAACTCTCTATATATAGAGTTGATATAACCAGTGAAAAACAAGGAGGACGAGGGTATTCTTGAACTATATAAGTGTTCCATAGTTTGGTGATCTACTACCTCTATGAAATGAATTAAAATTAATTAATAATTTTCTACTAGATATCTCGTTGTTTCCTCAACAAATAGAATTATAATATTTCATTGGATTTTTTAGTTTTACTTCTTCATATTATTTTTCTTTGTGCATAATTCTAAATTGTAATATTACACATTAAAAGCTAGGAATTTGGGTTTTGACTCACACAAAACATTCAGGCGGTCAGTTGTGCCTCTAGGTGATAAACGTCATGCTTTTTGGGTAGTGCATCAAAGTGGAAAAAAGTAATGCTATTCAGGTTGAGCCTCTAGGTTGTAAAAAGTTATATAAATTTGGGTTTAAGCCTCTAGGGGGAAAATGATTTTTAATTTGGCTATAAATCCAGGTGTTCAAAAGTCATAGTAAGATTTGATTATAGGTGTTATAGTATGTTCCAATTAATTAAGTTTGTGAGAGGGGTGAAGAGTGGAATATTATCATTTATATCCAAACAACTAAAAAAACTATATCCATCTTTTATTTTTTTTCCTCAACATTAACTTAATAAATATGATATAATAACTTCCACCTCTAAATTAATTTTAAAGATTCCATTTCACACTACTCTAAGATTTCATCCATTTTATTATTAGGAATATAATATAATATTATTTCATG
The DNA here is from genome assembly GCA_963277665.1 of Viscum album. NCBI lineage: Eukaryota > Viridiplantae > Streptophyta > Magnoliopsida > Santalales > Viscaceae > Viscum > Viscum album. The sequence continues at coordinate 1,400,484,158 of OY728156.1, read as the reverse complement.
AGTATTAACCTATATTTATACTACAATATAATTATATAATACTAGAAAGATTGTAAATTTACTACATAGTGAAAATGAATATCAAAATTTTGTTTTTTTTACAAGGGAACAAACTATGATATAAAATTACAGTATTTTTTACTAAAAATTTCATTATGAATTTATTATCTTTATGCTGAACACTATTAATTTGGTATAATTACTAAATAAGATACCATTTTATCCAGTACAACATGTGATTCTATGAAAAGGAAAACCTCAATCTAATAGATCTTTTGATAATAATATGAATCCACATTAATAGAGAATTTAAAATCACATTCTAAATCTTTATAGTGAAAATTTCATTACCTCTTTTGAAAATAATCTCAAGGATCAAATATAAAGGACTACTATGAAACATGATATGAGACCTAATTTACATACACTCAAATCGGTTATTAAAAATCTAATGATCAAGAGTTCTTCCAAGAATATACAAAATTACATTTATTGAGTAGTGAATATCCATATATATATATGGAGTGATTTTTCAATGTCCATGATAAATTGAAATATAATGGTGTAAATGATGAGGTTTAATCCTGATTTTTTTCCACTCACATCATAATGAAAATCCAAGGATTGTAATGAGATTTTGGATCGAGGGACTGTCTTTTTGGAGGAAGTGGTGAGAAGAAAATTCATATATCATTATTACATGACAACACAATCACTTAAGATTAATAGAAACCTATATTATTTCTATTACAATAAGAATTAATCTATGGGAGAATAGTAGTAATGATTGAAGTCCATGTTAAAGAAAATATCTTTATCTAGGAATAATGTTAGTGAACTAGTTACATTATTTTTAACAATGAAAATCGATGAGGAAAAAAATCCATCCTTTATTATAGATGCCGAAAATTCATTCATGGATATGGATTTTCAAGATATATAATCACTGAATTAAAAGAAATATGAAAACAATTTCTAATGGTCGAAAGTCATTATTAATATAATATTAATACAACATCAAATACAATTTATACATTTGTTGTTTCATAATTTTAATCATTGAATAAGAGGATATATTAATTTTTATTATGTTTATGTCAACATATGCATATAGCTTATATTGAAAATTTTACACACTTTCGAGTTCCTCATTATTATTCTATGTGTCCATGAAATAAGTTAGTGGAAAATATGTATCAATATAGTTTTATCTAATCTAATTGAGGCTATTATGAAATAAATTATATCCCGAATCATGAAAATAGTCAATTTTACAATTTAAAGGAACTTGGTTGTGGTCAATCAATTGATGTGAATAAGGGAATTTCTAGATTCCCAAAATAACCATCCTTTATACCTATAGAATAATTAAAATATGAGGGATCTTAAAATTCATATAAACTTCCCATATATAAGTATTAATATTATAAAGATTAATGAAAACATTAAAATTTTCTATAACTTCAACATAACTCACACCTAATTTGTATGCAATTTCAACATACTTGATATCATTTACATAATAAAAATTTCATACTCAACTGAAGAGAACACAAAAATTATAATTATTTATTTATAATAAAAAATTAATTTCAGTTTTTAGCTTTACATTTATAATAAAAATAATTATGAAATATACCATTTTAGACAAGGGTTAACTTAAGATAAGAGGCAATAGTTATCACATTACACAGTAGTACATAGTTACTAGAGTGAAACATACCAACTGGTCAAGGAAAATATGTGACATATTTTCCTAATAAAGAAGATTATACTTCAAGGGAGGTGGATATTAGAGTTGAAGAAAAATAAATGTAAGCTAAAATGAAACTTATAAACCTTTAAAAGATAAAAAAGAAAATTAAAATGAAACAGTCAATGAAACAATGAAATATCACACACCACCCCTCTATTTCTGCAATGATTAATGAAAATAAAGACGGATTCTAAAATTATAACATGTATATAGATGACCAATAATTTATAGATTAATTTTTTATTTACCTAATCCATTACCCAAATAATTCATTATGCTAAATTAATTTATGTGATTCTATCTAAAGAAAAAATACTAGATGAAGTTGGGATTATTTAAATTCAGGGATAATGTTCAATAGTTATCCCCAATTCTATAACTCCTAAACTAAGAGACTTTGGTAATTTCATAATACCATATAATATAATTGGTCGTTAGATTCAGAGAGTGATATGTGACACCATAGAAAATGTTAACCTCATTCCATCAATATATATTGAAGAACATAGGATTAGAAAATTAAATCCAACTTCGGTCACCATGAAAATCGTCGACTCGTCAGTGGAATATCCTTTAGATGTTTTGTATGAAAATCTTGTAAAATATCAAAAAATTTACTTCTCAGTAAAAATCATTGTACTTAATAAAAAAGGTGACAAAGATATTCCACTAATTCTTCAGATAAACTTATAAGTTACATACTTTTTTTAATATGTTTTTAAGAGGGGAAACTAAATTTTATAGTCAAGGATGAAACCCTAAAATTAGACTTCCAAGATTATATGGAAAACGTTCAATTGGTCACAATAATTTCTAGGATATTTTTGAAAACATCGATGAGTTATGGAAGGATGTTATGAATTTATAGGAAATAGAAAAGGAATATTAGGATTTATCTAAACCAATTAAATCTGTATAATTCATCTAAAAAATCATGGACCCACTATATCAATAAGAGATTATATTATTAAGTCTATCATAAGAAACACATTGGCACATTACCTTAAACCTAAGCCTATGGGACTTATAATCTTTGAGCCTAAGGGCCTTGTAAGGGTTCCCCCTCATCCCTTGAAAGGGGGGTTATCAAAATCAATAAAGAATGAAGGCCTTTGAGCTGTTCGGTCCTTAAACCTATTCCACCAAAAAAAAGTATACAATTATTTGGGAATTTAAAACACATATAAAATCATCGTAATTGTTGATTATTCAAGTGGATATAAAATTAAATTCTTCAAAGTATTATCACAGAGGAATGGAATGATAGTATGTAAAATAGATTATCTAAGAGGTATAAGGCCCGTTATCTATACAAATAGAATCCACATGGAAGAAAATTCTAAAACATAAGGGAATCTAAAATGAATATTAACTCCTCTTATGATGGAATTCATCCTGAAATAATTATTTAACCTTTTAAATTCTTTCCTGATATTTTATATCTTTGATATTCAATGGGTCCTCAAAATTCTAGTTTCATATTAAAATGGTAGAACAATAGAGGTAAAAAATGATAAAGTGTCAACTCTACAAATTGAATTATTGAAAAAATAAAGTGTCACTACCCATTTCCCATTATTGATCATATTCATAATGGTTTAGTGAAAAAGACTGATATTACTTTTTAGATAGGTATTTTGGTTAAAATAAAATAGTGATGGAACCAGAAGATAAATAAAAGACCATGTTCAAAATTTTATATAGAAAATTATATTTTTAAACATTTATATTTAAAATATGAAAATCCCCAAACATGTTTTAACCATGCATGATGGAAATATTATATAGAATTTAATATTTCTTGAAAATATCCATGAATGATTTCTCTATTTATGGTATCACCATTGATGAATTTTTATAAAAATTGGATAATGTTTTGGAAATATATGAAGAAAATAATTTTGTTCTAAATAATTTTAAAAAAAATCATGGTATATACTAGGTTAGTATTATTCCATTTAATTTCAAATAATGTCATTGACGTTTATCGATCCAAAATTAAAATAATTTATGATCTAACTATTTCAATGATTTTTCATTCTATTTTAGAGTTTCTTATGCATGCGGGATTTTTACAGTGATTTATTACATTTTTTCTATTATTTAATTTTCCAAAACCACCCTACTAAGAAAAAATGATACATTTCAATTTGGAGTTGAATGTAAAAAATCATTCTTATTATTAAAGAAACACTTAGTAGAATCATTGACAATAATTCCAACGGTCTAAGAATAATCATTTGAATTAATTTGTGATGTATGATATTTTCTATTAGATCTATATTGGGATAAATAAAATAAAATTTCATTAAAATGATTTATTATGTGAGATAAACATTGGATGATTCCCAAAAAAATAAAATAAAATTGAAAAATAATTTCTAATATCTCTTTTCACATTTTATAAATTTTAGTGAAAACTAATATACTCAAGGTTCAATATTTATATTGATCAAAATATCCTAAGGTATTTAAGAAAAATGATACCAAGACAATAATTATTCTTTATATCTCACTCCATAATGAATCTAACCTTAAAATAAAGGATACAAATGGTAAAAAAATCAATGATGCTCATTTAGCATACTAAGAAATGGGAAAAGGTGATATTGATATGGAATTAATTAATGAAACATTTCTTGGTGGACATATTTATATAATAGAGGCTATCAAACCCTAGTGTGATGATATAATAATTTATACATCATCATGTTTGGTACATTTTTATTTGTCATAGGAGTATAGTAGAATGATTGTGAATGAAATATGTTATTATTATTGGGATGATTCGAAACTTGTTTATGATATTAAAATTGAAATTAATAGACGAGAAATCACTGAATAAATATTTGATAGTGTTTTGAATCATATTAATTATATAAATGATTTATATATCATTTAAAACATCATGGAATCAGTAAATTGTTTCATTGTTTTTTTATTTCCCCACCTTAAATTATGATATTATATGTTTTATCATATAATTTGATAAATTATAATGAACTAGTGGTATTATTAGGAAACCAAAGATTCCAAAACCCCATTATGTGAATTTATTTTTTAATGTATAATAGATCAAATTCATGGTTCCTTTCTGAAATTACATAGAAAATTAGGAAATGTATTTTGTGTTGAATATATGTCAAAGTTTTTAATAGTTTGAGATTTTAGATAAAATACTACTTGAGTTATAAATAAATTTATGAAATATAATATATTTACCTAATATATAAATGTAATATTTATCACTAGTTATGGTGATACACACTTAAATAATACTATGTTTTAGAAGATAATGAGATGATTTTTATACCCCCATTATATTAGTACACCATATCATCCATAGAAAAATGGTCAGGCCAAAATAATAAGTTTTTAATTAAATGGAATTTCAATGAATACAATAAATATCTATCATAATTATTGGGACATAAAACATGATAAACCACTTTGAGGTTACACGATTTCACATTAAAAAATTATTGAAATTTCCCTAAATAATTTAAATTTTGATGAAAATTTCACCTACAAGTATTACTACATCATAAATATTTTTATATATGAAAAATATAAATATAAATTTTAAAATTTTCTATGAAAATTTGTTTTTATAAAGGAATATTAATAATGAGATCTATATTGAATCATGTTTCAATTATATGTACATTAAATATAAATTTTATGTTTTTTATGATAGAAGAATATAAAAAATTCCACTAGGTGATAAATAATATATCATTATTTATTGGATTAATGATATGATTGGAAAACATAAATTATAGTTCTAATATTCATACATAGTAAAAACTATATATTCCCATGGTGCTATCAGAATTTTGGGTAAAAACATATCTATTCAGAGTAAATAGAAAATTCCTAAAAACACTTGATAAATATGATATATTTCAATGAATAAGTAAATTTAAAATGAAATTTTTTTCTATGAATATGTTAAACATAGTATTGAATGGGAGGAGAACCAGTTTCTTTTGAATTAAAATATCTTTTTACTAAGTATAATGTTATGGGTTTAGTTGATGAAGATAACCTAATCAAATAGATTAGAAATAATTATCCATATTTCTTATGAGATGTCTCTAAATAATCATTAAAAATTATTAAAAATTACTTATGAGTGGTTTCTTGTTGAAAAATTATTGAAGATAAACATAAAAGAAAATATTTTGGACTTTTAGGATACTACCAAAAGAAAATAAAATTAATCATATAACACTAATACATTATAATAAATATATTGAATTTCCCGCCATTCGTCTAGATAAATATGTTAAACATAGTTCTTAACGGGAGGAAACTAATCATTAGTTGTTGTAACGTCCTATGATTTTATTATGTGTTACCATTTAGTTAAATCCGCGTTTTTAATAGCTTTTAATAAAAAAACACTAACTATAAAAAACCAATATATTTTTTATTTTAATAAGATATTATAATGAATGATAAACATCAAAAGATTATGATAGTTTAATATGAAACACCATAAAGATAACTAAACTTATAGTGAATTCACAAGTAAATAAAAAGATCATTAACTTAAAATCCTTATCCTCATGGTTTTTAATATGATCATACCTCATATTATAACTATGGAATGAAGAAAACACATTAAAAAATATAGTATTTATTTTGAGAAATATATAAATGAATAGGCTGACGAAATTTTCATGGATCACGTTTCACTATATGTAGGAATGTAATATAATTTTTATATTTATAACAGTTATATATATGTATGTAGGACATATCACCATCATATATATAGTTTATATATATATAGCCACTAAATATTTGTTCATTGGATACAATTATATATAATAGTAAAATTGAAGTTTTGTAACATTAATTAATAAATTAAAAACAATATTATTCACATATAATAAATTTTTATGGAAATAAATGGAAATATAATAATATTTCATTATAAAAATATTCATTTTAATTAATTTTAAATTATTTTTAATTAATGATTTGTTGTTTTCCATGAAATAATTTTATAAAAATATATTTATAAATCTGATATTTTAGAGGATAAATAATTAGATCTAATTAAATTTATAAGCAATATTTTTTAATGAATTATTTTTCAATAATTTGTGTATTCTTTTTTATTAAATTGATCACTATTTATGAATGATTTTAATTAATTATATTATTTTTTTATAGAGTTATTTTAATTAAAATTTATCTAATGAATATTATTTGGTATAAAAAACAATACATCTATTTTTAGTATTAAAAAAATATTTTTATAAAAATAGTTTTTATGCATTATAAATTTACTATTTGGAAATATTTTTTTTCACTTTAATAATTTCAATCAAACAAAATGGAATTATTACTGGTAATAAATGTATATAAATTCGGTAATATGGTCAATTTCATTTCAAGGCATAAAAATAAGATACCAACGTAAAAGTTGGTCACCATGTTAATGATGAAAATAATGTAAACGGGTTTAAATAAGTCATGAAAACCTTAAATATTACAAGAATATACTATTAAATTGATTTTTGATAGAATTTTAGATATACCATAATCTTTTATCTGTTATTTGTTCACTTCTGACAACATTCCTTTTTAAAATGATAACCTTATACATTAAGTAATAGGTATTTGTAATCCCTCATTTACACACCTCAACTGACACCTTTATTTAACATTTGTATTATATATCTATCCCAATTACACACTTCACAAGACATTATCATATTTTTTAAAATATGATTATAATAATTGGTCAAAAATACCATTCTTCCAAGAGGATATCTAAGGGAAGATTCAAATTTTCTACATAAGTAATATATTATCCATAATCATTCTTTAGTATCATCTTCATCCAACTATTATTGAATCTGATTTATGACCTTGATAACATCTTTTTTTAATTATTAATATTCTCTAAATGTGATGTTATTTCTATAGAATAATATTTACTTACTCATTCAATTATTATTATATGATCAGGTCTTGGTTATTTTTTCCACCTACATGAATGATGTTATTATGTTTAAATCATTAAGGAATAAGGAAACAAAAATACTAGTAATAATATTTATTAATGATTAATTTAAAATAATTTATAATATTAGTATTTTAATGTATATATTTTTATTTATTAGTAAAATTAATTCATTTTATTGAATTTAATTGCAAAAAAAAACAAAATAATTTTAAGCAAACCATAACAATAATTTTCAGTAAATGACCATCATGCTATAAAAAATTTCAAATGTAGTTACTAAATTTTCATAAACATACAAGTTGTTTTGAAGCCAGGATCATGGATAAATGATTGAAACTATTAAACAAATGAATGTGTAGAGAAACAAAAAAATCACTGAAATAATAACACTAACTATAATGAATTACTATATGTGTGATAAGGTCGTATAAAAAATGGTATTGAATTTTATAAAAATTAATGTAGTTGTTATAAATATTAATAATAAATATAAATATGTTATATAGGGTGTTAGAAGGTGTTTGATCAAGAGGAAGTCTTTTGTAATAGTTTATTTTCCAATCATACTTTGAAATCGATGTTATTTTTGTTAAATTAACATTAGTTGAAATTTTTTGTTATTTAAACCCTCAAAAAAGTTTAGGTTATTCATATGGATTTATTTTTTTGGTTTACATATCTTAATACAATTTCATCTTTATTTTTTAACAATTCAACCAAATGGGTACTTTTAAAAGGAGAAGGTTTTCTCTCTTATTTTTGGTTGGGAATATTTATAATCCATATTCATTTTTTAAAACGTTTATATATATATTTATATGATATAATAATTATATTTAATATTTTAATTGAATTTATTTACCAAATAAAAAGTGGAATCTCTTATTAATATTTTTTATATAGGTAATTTTATATTTACTCAAAATTTAATTTGAAACAGTGTGAAAGGAATCTCTTTTTAACATATTCCACATGAATTAATTTTCACATAGTCTTCTTTTTTTAATCATTCTTCCTATATAATATTTCATTGTTTTCAAAAGTAGTTTCAATTCCAATTTTTTTGTAAATTATTTTATTTTGAAATATAAGTTATAAAAAATGATGTATATTTACTATTATATTACAATAATATATTCTAATTCTATTATGAAAGTGTTTTCATATATATTAATATATTTTAATGTTCTTATTATTCGCATGGGATCTGAACAAATGACACCATCTACCTTATTACTCTAGATAGATTACGATATTCTATTGTGCATGTTTTTATTAAAACCATTTCTTTCCCATTCGATAATTAATCTAATATGTAATTATAAAAGATATCATGTTCATGAAGAACACATATGTCTGGTTTTCATTTTTTTGATGGCTGATAATAGAACTATATATCTCTTAGATGCATTGTGTAAAGATTTATTTCTCATGAGATTACATGTTATGGACTGAGTAGTGAATCTGGTCCACTATAGGACTCCACCCACTATATTTATGGTAATGGGTTGTAAACCCAATCCATTATGGGACACTTACCACTATATCATAATGGTACTTATAGTGATCCTAGACATAGTTAATGATTTTCATTTCTTTTTTATATTCTAAATTATTATTCTTAATTTATTTGATCATGGATCATGATTATTCACTCATGATTCAACACTCCTACTATTCATTTATTATGTTATACCAAAAGCATTATGCCTTGATTATTTTTTATGATCTATATTTTTTTCTCTAATTTTATGTCCATGTGACTTAATTATTTTCTCACACCAATATTCTACCTTATATATCATACTATCTTCTATTGTTAACTATTATTATTATCCTTATGGAACATCTGAGCTCAGTATTTTTTATTTTTATATTCATTATGGTATGAAAAATATTTTTTGTATACAATATATCTATATGGTAATCATGTGTGATGAATATATGTGGGATATATTTAATAAATATTCTACAATAATTTTATTTTTTATCATGTATTTTAAAAGACTAAACATTTTATTTCTGGGGTGTATTTTATTGTGAGATTTAATGAATATTCAAGTAAAATGATGAAAATGTATGTATGTTATAGTTAGGATATATTAGTTTATTTAAAAATTCAATTTATCTATATTTTAGGAATAATTTATGAATAATAAGTTTATGGAACTTAAAACAAACTATATTAAACAAAAAGTGGTTTAGGATGAAAAAAAATTATAATAGGCTGAATTGAATGATTTATAATTTAAGAAATATTTGAATTTATTGTCCATATCATATGAATGGATACTATGATTATTTCATGATACTCACACTAACATTTTTTTATTTTATCCAATTATTAGAATTAATAAAAATCAAGGTTACAATATTTTTAATAGACAATGTAATGATCATCTTAGTGAGAAATAAAATAGTGGTGGGTTGGAATGAAAACTCTTATAGATATTCTCATCAATATCTATCAAGATATGAATAATAACATGAATCTTTAGAAAACCCACATTCAACCCAAATAATGATCAACATTATTTTCAGTCACTCATATAGAAACATATACTCTCCTTAAATGGGTCTTGTATTCCACTAATTTTTAATAAATGCGTCAATACAATAAAATTTATATTTTACATTATCCAATGAGTATAAAATGAAATGTTTGTTTTATCTACATATTATTTGGAAGGTGAATCTAATAAATAGAGGAATATAATTAATATTATAAAGAAGTGGGATGAAAAAAATTCTATTTAATGGAATTGATTTTAAAAGGTATTTTAAATAAACATTTTTATAAACTCTTTATAGTAAAATGTTGAGAGGATTCTTGGAGGTGAATAAAAAAGGATAAATCAATTAATACATATGAATAACACCTAAAAATACATTCAAGGAAGCTTATGGGATTATTATTGACCCTAAAATCATAATTAATAATTTCATTAGTGTCACAAAACAAAGTCTCTAAATATAAATTACAATTTAGGACTTTGGTAGATATGAATAAATTTTTCGATGTTCTCTCAATGTGAAATTAAAATTTTCAAACTCCCAATATAATCCCATTTTAAAGGATAATAATTGTAAAATAGAGTTTCAATGAAACTATCAAACTAAAAAATTGGGAAAGAAGATTCAACTTAATGATTTCTAAAAATGTTGGAAGATGAATAGTGAAAATTTATTCAATGGTACAAGTAAGTGCTTAAATTATATAAGATATAATCATATTTATCATAAATGATGAAGGGATATTAATATGATAATTAATGAAGATAATTGAAATAAATATCAGTGTTATTCACCACCCACTCTTTAATTATTCAGTTGTAATAAGTAGAACATTATTCCCACCTGTACACTAATACATAGGTTAATGGTGGCAATAAAAATCAACAACATTGAAATACAATGGAGATTGTAAAAGCCTATACAATCAAAACATCTAAATTTGGTCATGAAAATGAATTTTTGAAACATGTACTCATCTTCAAATCATGAAATTTAAATGTATTTTCTGATTTTGGTTCTACCAACTCCATCATACTGTGAATGTTTTCTATGATAATTAAATCACCATCCCAGCTGCTATATGTTGAATTATTTGTGAAAAAATCAACTGTGTGATGATTATTTATCAAGAATACAACTCTTTTTTGATTGATGTTTTTTGGGAATTTTTATCATACTAACCTTATTATTCTTCCCTAACTAAAATTTTAGGTGATTTTTATCATTTATTAGATCTATCTATAAAGATCCCATATCAATTTCTTGGATAACAGGCTCACATTTCATAATACTTATCAACATATTAACATTTATCAATGTATGGATAACTATGAACTCCCCTTTTATGTTACATCCCATATATGGGTACTATTACCGTGAAATTAGGTATATATTTCTCAAATGGTGGGCTAAAACTCAATAATAAAGACTTTTATATTATTAAGAAAATTTTTGATGTATTATTCAATCATTCTCAAGGATTTACCCAAGTTTGTGATGTTAATTTTTCTATATATGTCATACCTAATGTTTTTTCAATTTGAGAGACTAATTATAATGTATACCTAATTTAGTTAAAGGAATTGAAGAATAAAATTCATTTTAATCTAAATAATGGGTTTATATGTCTATGTGCTTCACCATAGTGTGAAAAAAATATTTCTGTTAAGAATAAATATAAATCAATGCATCTCTTTATTGATTATAATAAACCTAAAAAACATGATCAAGAACATGTTACCCCTACCCTATAATCGTGACATGAATAATAAACTATTAGCTGGTAAATACTTCTAAAAGGTTGATATTAAATATCGATATCAACAATTAAGGGTTAAATGGGCTAATAAATATAAAATATCATTCCGTAAGTGATTTTTTACTATTAATTGATAAGGATTCCATTTAGAAAGATAAATACCCCCAATACCATCATGGATATAATAAATGGTGTATTTATTCATCACATTTATATTTTTTGATGATATTATCATATATTTTATGAGTAAGGAAGAGTATGGATACCATTTAGATATTGTGTTGATGGCCTTGAGAAAAATGAATATTTACGACTAATTTTGAAACTTTGAATTTGTGAGAAAAAAATATTTTTCATGGGTTATGTAATAATAATTTAGGTTATATAGTATGATCATTCAAAGATATGGGTAATTAAATAATGACCCCAGAATAACAAATGTAATCAATATTCATCGTTTTCTTTGATTTTATTGGTACTATAAATGCTTTGTGTAAAATTTCTAACCATTTTCAAAAACACTAGCCAAGTTATCTTTGAAAGTATATAGGTTCCTTTATAAATATGAATGTGAATAAAATTTAAAGTATCTTAAGAGAAATTTTAAAATCAGACCTGTGATCATATTACCCTATAGTGTACAAGAGTATTTGATAAATAGTGATACATCAATGTAGGGATTGAGATGTTTTCTCATAAAAAATTATATGGTAATAACATATTCCTAACATTAATCAAGGGTCCATGAGAAAAATTACAAAATTCAATAATTAAGTCACTAGTGGTAATATTTTCATTAAAGTTATATGGGAATAATAACCACAATTAAAATTTTGATATATAGTTATAAAATGATCTTAAAGTATATATTCACCTAGAAAGAGTTGAACATATTTCATAAGTTAATGTTTTAGTTTATCAACAACTATTATTGCTCAATACATTACCATCATGGGATGGAAATCAAGGTGATTTATGAAATACATTTTAATTATCATTCTACATTATCTGTGATGATTATTGAATGAGGCCTAATACTCATAAATTTATAATTGATAGATCTTAAAAAAAATGAGGGGCGGGGAGGAATACTAACCTTCCAAAATGATTTTTCAATAATCCATTCATCTGATGATCAAGATGGTATAGAAAGAATATATGAAGATACAGAATAAATTAATAAATATTATATAATTATACTATGAGAATTATGGAATTATAATATTTTATAAATGAATTTGTGTTCCATAGATACCATAATTGAAGAAGGATGTATTGGACAATACATATAGATCCTCGTTCTCTATCTCTTATGGAAGAACAAATATGTACATAGATATTAAGAATCATTCCTGGTGGGAGAACATAGAGATGAAGACTCTAGAATATATCTCTCAATTCTTTTTTCCCTGAATATTAAGGTAGAAAGGCAAAAGTTTAAAGAGATGATACAACCATTACCCATACTTGTATAAAAATGGGAGAACATCACTATTGATTTCATTATAAGTCTTCCCAAGATATCAAATTTCCATAATAACATTTTCTATATTATCTATGAACTTACTAAGTCATTGTATTTATTTTTCTATTAATGAATATTTATCCCATGATTAATTTCCTAGGATATGCATAATGGAATTAGAAAGTATTCAACAATCATTGAATACAAAATTGGTCTTTTTTAATACTTATTATCCTCATATGGATGGTCAATGTAGATAGACTATTAAAATTATATAATATATATTATGTTTATATTTTATCAATTTTATTGGATTTTTTGATCATCACATTTCCATGGTAGAGTTATCATATAAAAACTATTTCCCTTTTAGTAATGAGATTGCCCCATATGAGGTTCTATATGGTAATAGGTACAAAACTTCAATGTGATTTGATGATGGTGGAGAGATTATGCTATTGTGATATGATATTTTCATAGAAATTATAGGAAAAATTTAAACAATTAATTGAAACATTAAAACTTTTCAAAGTCTAAAGATCAACATCACTATCAACCGATGGTTAGATTTTGATTTTGATTTTAGAGACATGTTTTTTCACTGAATATCACTGTTGAAGTGATTTATGAGATTTTGAAATAAGTGAAGTTTTCTTGTAGTTATATTGTCAGTTTAAAAATCATTAATCATTTAGTAATGGTATATTATCATCTTTAACTTCCAAAAAACCTCTCTCATGTGAATGATGTGTTTCATATATCCCCTTTCAGAAAGTACATACATAACTCATCACATATAGTAAACTCAGAGGTTGTGAAAATGGATCCCGATATATCTTTTTGGTAAGAAGTAATAGAAATATTTGATAGTTGAGATAAACTATAATGAAATAATACAACTCAACTAGTTAATTTTTTTAGGATGAATCAAATGTTTGAGGAAGAAACATGAGAAACAAAAGAGATAATAAAGTAGAGGTACCCCAATTTTTTCCATAGTGTAATGAAATTTTTATGGAGAAATGATTTTTTAGGTAAAGAAAATAACACCCTAAGATTTAAATATATATATTAACCTTTAAATAAATATATTATTTTTTATAGATTTTAATGCATCGAACCAACTTGAGTTAAAAAAGAAACTCACCCAACAGTTCCCAACACATGGTGAGTTGAAAAAAAATCCAAAAAATTATCATGTATAACTGGAATGAGGTAAAGATAATGCATTATAATGTCTAAGAAAGAGTACAAATCACTGAGACATACAATGTCAAGAAGAAAGGGGTAAATCTGAAAGTAAAATAAGTAAAGATAGGGATAAAACACTATGTGTCCATTCATCACCACCTGACCATCACACTATCAAGGTGACATCACTCAAGAGAGGATAAAAAACTACATGATTCCATTACCATTACACATGTCTTGAAAACCCACATCTACAAATTCCTAATGCTAAAAGTAGGGTATGAGCATAAAACCCAGAAGGATTTCACCAAAGAATATATAAAAAGTCTAATTCCGTGAAAATGGTACCTCTCACTTCAAAATAAATCTATTTTTAAAAAATAATTTTTAAAAGATAAATAATTTTGGAAAACATATTTTGGTTATTCATAAAATCCTTTCATATTCACATAAACAAGTAATGGGACATGTTCTGGAAAGAATGCATGAATGTATATGAAATAAAAACATTGGATACATCATAGGAAAAACAATTGAGGAACCAACTTTGAAATATAACAATACATGTAAAACCAAGAATAAATGACAAAGCATAATATTGGGATATGGCCTTATTAAATATGTTCTATGACATAAAAAATAAAACACTAAGATAAAAATTAATTGAATCCAGCTCATATCGAGTCATGTCACATTCATCCGATATCAAAACCTTTAGTTACATTACCCACACTAAAGTGAAAAGTCCAATTCTTGATGGAATAAATGTTCCTAAAGTCCCATGATTTTCAAAACCAATAGAAAATTATTTCTCTTGATTTATAAAATATTTTCATAGTGAATAATTGCCACCCCCATGCTTCAAAACCCATTTAATAACCCCAATCACCTTTAAAGAATTTCAATGATCACATAGTGGAAAAAACTAGTATTAAAGAAAAACTATTTTAAAAAAAGAATATATTTAAACAAAGTCACTTTGATATCAAATTATTCATTTAAGATAAAAAAACTAAAGAAATTAACAATAATTTCATGTAATTCATGAGTTTGAACCTTTTTAATGGGACACAAACCTCATGAACGTAGGTGAAATAATCACCTTCAAAAATAGAGATAAAAATGACTAGATCAGGTCCTCAATGGCCTAGATCCATACAAAAAACATCAATCTTGGGTCAAACCCATTAGATCTGGTATCCACCTATTATTATGGTTCTAATGAGACTGGAGTAGAAGAGATCTAGAGAGGATCTAGGATGATGAGAGGAATGTCGATAAAAATGGAGCGTATCATGAAGACATACATCCAGAATAAAATAAATTTATCAAAAAACCAAGGGGAAACCAATCTAGAAAGTCGTGGGAGGTTTAGTTCAATCCTAATAAAGATTAAGGGGTGATTAGATAGAAAAACAATCAAGTGAATAGGTAGAATTTTAACTTTTTAGAGGTTTAGATCATGATGCATGGTTGAGAAACACATTTAGAAATACAATGCTCTAATCATTCATAGCCTCTGTCCATTGAAAAAGGTTGAACTGACTCTTGGAGAAGGGCCAAAATATTTGGGAAAACCGTGCTCAAACTATGTGAAACCCTATAAAACGACCATGACACCTACATGGTCCCCCTAAAAAGCCACACAGTTTGACTAACCTTATTGAAAATGTGTAAATTTCCTCAAGGCCACATAGTTCCACATTTCACGGTCAGTGATAGACATGCACACTAACCATGTACATGGATCATTTCCTACAAATATCTGAGTCTTCAACTTATTACTCATGTAAACCACTAGAAGGACCATAATGACAAACTAATATCAAACTAAAGAATACATGCAACCTAGAGGGAATCTCAATTCTTCCCACCATACGAGTAATCTATCCGTATAAAGTGATCAAGATCTTAGACTCACAATAAGAGAAGGACACTACTGTCACATAAAAAATCTCACTCCAATGTCTCGTGGATATGCCATCCAAAATACCATAGTACATGGACCAAGGGAATTGTTTTACCATTAAGAATTTTATCTTAGTGATTCATAATCCAAAATTATTTCTCAATGAAAGTGGTTTTCGGTTAAATAAAAATGTATTACCATTCGTTCATAGAAGAATGGTCTAGGTGATAACTTCTCAGCTAGGAAACAAGAAACACATCATGAGTCAATGTAAAATGATACATAATGTCCAATAAATATTCCACCATTCCAATTCATTCAATGATCTCAATGGTAGGACACTACAACTCACCCAAGGTATCCAAACCATTTAATATTTCATTAAAATATTGAAAATTAGTGTATGACACATTGTAGATCTGGGACCTCTCTTCAATTGATGATCTAGCCTTCACCATGGATAAGAACACCTTCCAGCTAGCTTTTTTCGCTTCTAATATTACCTCAGTAAATAAACACATCAGATAGAACTCTTACACTAATCCTATAAAGGATTAATTTAGTAATTTCCTTCTCAATGAATCAACAATCACACTCCCTTTCCCATTAGTATATGTGATATCAAAATAAAAATACTTTAAATGCTCAACTAACCATACATGTTTAATGTTTGGATCCCTCTGAGTAAAAATATAACTCATACTCTTGTGATCATAAGTTACAGTGAACCACTCCCTAAAGATATAATAATTCCATGTTTTGAGTGAATTCATGACTACTACTAACTCAAGATCATGGGTATGTTACTTTTTATCAAGAGGGTGTCATTGGAGAGAGCCATAGGCTACCACATATTTCCCATGTATTAAAATACACCCCAAACCCATACGTGAAGAATTATAGAAAACCTTATAACATAAAACTATTTTTGAAATAATTAGAGATTACCAAAAACAACCTCACCTTCAGTTAATCAAAAGATTATTTAAATTTTTCATCCCATTAAAACATAAAACCCTTATGAGTAAATGCTATCATTGGAGATTCGATCGGAGAGAATACCTAAACAAACATCCTATAATAATTTCCAAATCCAAGAACCTACAAATCTCAAACACATTTATGGGATTCTACCAGGACATCGCTACAAGTATATTCTCAGGATCTATTGATATTCTTATCTTATATATAAAAATCCCAAGAAGCTTCACTTCATAGATAAAAAACATACACTTATAAATCTTATTATAAAAGTGATGTTATTTCATGGTTCTAAGGATTATATCCAAATGATCCCCATGATCTTACTATCCCTTGGTGTAAAAGAAAAATATAATACATGAACATGACTATCAAAGAGTCTAATAATTGGCCAATGATCTAGTTCATTAATTCTATTAATACCATTGGAGGATTATTTAGACTAAATAGAATAACTAGAAACTCAAAATTCCCATACCAACTCCTAAATGTTATCTTAGGTATATTCTCTTATCAGACACTCTATTAGTGGAACCCTGGCCAAAGTTAAATCTTATAAAACCATTGATACCCTCTATGTTGATAAAAAAGAACATCAATACTTGGAAAGGGATTCATGTTCTTAATGGTCACATAATGTAAATTTGGATAATCACTAAGAATTCTGAGGCTACAAACTCTATTATTATTAAATAGGATAGGAAAATCACAAGGTGACATGCTATGTTGAAAAAATACCTTGGCCTCATAGTCTTCCAGATGAACCTTAAGTTCCTCTAACATAGTATGATCTATGATAATAATATTGTATAAAAATAGAAATATTACCAGAAATTAGTTCAATAGTGAACTCAGCCAATATTTATAGTAGTAACCCATAAAATTCATTAAGAAATACTTAGGGGTACACATATCCACTAAAGGAAGTGGGATTCCTAGCTAAGAGTTAAATAAATCAAGGATCCTCTCTAAAAATTGATATAAGATCATTCAAAAAAAGAAATAATTGTTCCTTCTCTCATAGATCTAGAATCCTACTCACCCAGAAAGACATGAGAGATCCCATAGAGAGATAAAAATTGAACTTTAGGATGATAATTATCTATCTAGGCCTTAATAATGATTATCTAATCCATTCCAATTATCAGGTTGAATATATCAAGACCAAGAACAATGAAATACAGTTCCACCTCAATGTCAACTATCATCAACTAAGACACGGGACATTTAAAACCTTATTCAAACATATTTTTCAATGTCATGGAAGGATATAACAAGAATGTAAGAAACACTAAACACAATACCAATACATTAATTAACATTGATGATATGAAGTAATTAGTAGAACATGTATCAAGTAAATCTAGTGTATTAGAGGATGAAATAAACATTATACCTATAATTGTAGTCATCCCAACATCAGATTCCTTTGGTGCATACTCTTCTACATAAATACATCTAGTATCATCTCCTCCCCAATATTTCTTTTCCATATAAACATCTCCTTTTTCCTGAGGTTAAGATCTACTGTCCTTGTAAGAATATGATTGGACCTTCAAACCCTTGTATAGGGCCTATCCAACCTTACCGCATTAGGACGCCCTTTCACAAAAAAAACCTAAGATATGTAAAATTTATAGGACAATGAAATGTTCCGGTACTTCCATACTATTAGTCTTGGTATGACAGGGCCTACCACAACTAAATCTAAACCTAAACGCATCTTTCCAACCATGTATTCCTCAACCATAGCATCTTTTTCCACCACCTCAATAAATTTCCAAATACATAAGAGAATTATCA
Organism: Viscum album; assembly: GCA_963277665.1. Taxonomy (NCBI): domain Eukaryota; kingdom Viridiplantae; phylum Streptophyta; class Magnoliopsida; order Santalales; family Viscaceae; genus Viscum; species Viscum album. The sequence goes on along the minus strand of OY728156.1, from coordinate 1,400,464,797 downwards.
TCAATTGAATATCACCCTCAATCCCATCTCAAAACTCCAAGAATTATGGTAGTAATTAATAAAAAGATCAGGTGCTAGGTGTACCAACTCATCAAAATGAGTGGAATACACAAAAATGAAATGTTTCCCTTGCTCTAAGGTCAAAAATTATTTGTTATTTTATACTCATGATGTCTCATGATATAAATATAGGTTGAAGATACTATTTAATAAAGTCTATCTATAATTATCATGAAACGTAGATGGAATAATAGAATCACACCATTTTCTTCTTTTCCCCTCAAGAATTCACATGAAAAAAACACCATAGATTTCTTTATTTTCTCAGAAAATTAAAGATAAACTCAATTCATTCAATATAATATTATCATTACAGGGTTAAATTTTTACCATAAAATGTGGGTAGATTATACATGGTGAATTATACGAAATGATCCACTTTTCATCCATAGTTTCCAACCCCTACTTAACCCTGATTTTGAATAGTTTGGATTATATATTTCACCTAATAAGGGTAAGCTCAATGGTAAAAAATGTGTTTTCATGCTTGTTTTTTTGTTTTAACATTAGTTTTAACTGACATTATTTCCATATATATTAAACGTGGTAATTTCTAAATCATTTTTTTATAAACTGGCTTCAAAAAGTATAATTTTTAACTTTGGACATTGTTTTTTAGAAAAATTATATTGAAATTCTTATTCCCTAATGATTTTAACATTGGTTTTTGATGAAAAAAGTATGTTTTAACATTAGTTTTTTTAAAAATAAAAATAAAATATTAAAAAAACACTTATTAAATAATTTTTTTGTAAAAATAAACATTATTAAAATGGAAACTCTAAATACTATATAATAGTTTATTTCTTACCCAATGATTTGACCGATCATGAAGCTAAAAAAACTCACACATCAATAGTCAGGGTCATCTGAAGTTGGACTTCTCAAAGTTTCAATATAAAGTACTCACTTCAAAGAAATCATGAGAAACATAAACTTGAAATTAATGACAGTAAATGAAAAAATAAAAAATAAACTAAAATATTTGACCTAATTTCGATGCTTTTGGTGGTTTCCTTATTATTTATATGTTATTTTTCATTGTTTATGTTCTTTTTAGAAGAGAACTCATGTTGAAATGAGAATTATTTTTGATATTGATTTTTTCAATTTGTTTAGAGAATCTTAGGAAGAAGGTTTATCATTAGTACCCAATTGAAAGAAGTATTTGTCTTTATAATTAAAAATATCAAGAAATTTAATGATGAAGGAAAAAAATAATAATTAAATTAAAGGATAATAATAAATACCCTAATTAAATCATCAATTAAAGAAGCAATTAAAATTTAGATTGGAGAGGTAAAAAATTTTGAATGAAAAATAATTGGGATGTATATATTATAAATGAAAATATGTGTAGTGGTGATGTATTAAAATTTAGGTGGTATTCTAAAATTGAAATACACTTTCTGAAAAAAAAATTGAATTCCCAAACTCACAGGTTCGAAATTTTACATTTAACATGGATAAATTATATAAACAAACTTATAACCCTTATCATATGAGGGTAATAACATCATTTCTTTTATAAAATTAATGTTAAAATATCTAATCGTTATTTTTCATTTCAATTTTACTAAAAAGACAGACATACAATTTTATAGAAATACTTTAGACATCTCTTTTTACTAATAACTAACATCAAAAGTAAAAAAGTACATTTAACATCTATTTTTAGAAAAAATCAAATGTAAAATGTAGAAAATATGAATACTGGTACATAGTTGGATTCATAGTTTTTGATTCTATTAGAAGTGGAGCCCAAATGGAATTATGGATCAAAAGATATGGTCGTCTAATGTTTGAATTATCTAAGGAATATCTCAAAGAAGTAAAACTTATGAGGTCCATTACTTTTGAGCCATAAATTTTTTTATCTCCACGACTATTCAAATAAAACCCTGATAAATAACTACAAACTTTTATACATTTTTTGGGTCAATGTTTTGAAAAAAAATTATAACAAAAGTCGTATTTTAATGTTGCTTCCTAAAAAACTAGTGTTAAAACTATTCAATGAGGAATTTTAATGTTGTTTTTTGAGGAATTGATGTTAAATGTGAGATTTTAACATCATTACTAATTAACTTATATTAAAATTAATCTATGAGTACCTAAAATATCAGTCATAAAGAACCTATGTTAAAACACTAAAATTTAATAGCCTTTTTTTACCAATGACTATATGATTTTCCTGAAAATTGTTCTGAAAAAATCGTCTCTTGGATTCAAAAGAGAACTTCTAGGATGCATTTTCCAAGGATCATAAGACAATAACCAATGAGCTTGATACCAAATTACCAAATCGTAATACCTACTTTAGGAATCCATATAAATTCTTTTCAAATAAAATTAATTTAAAAAAATCTTGGATTCTACGAATGAAAGAAAAAAACATAAAAATGAATTGGTATATTTTGATAAACTCTAAATCCATATCAATAAAATAACTTTAAACAACAAGTCTTAAGAATGGAAAAATTCCCGATCACCCATGGAAACTTGAGCTTAGTCATGAAAGTGAGTTGGTTAGGTACCCTCCCACATGTAATACCTGAATCTCGAGGGTCTTAAATCCTATAAACCAAATACCTTTAACCAAACCTAGGATGTTTCATGACAATTTCTCCTAGGTAACTCCGATGATAATTTTTTTTAATGAACCATCCTGGTTCCACTTGTAAAGTAACCCAATAGGGCTTACCACAAGGTGTGTGAAACAAAACATCCCCAAAAAAGACTCATGTATAACTAGAATGATTGAAATTCAATAGAGGATAAAGAGGAATAAATAGTTCTCATCCATGTGACATATAATATCATGACGTATGGAATAATCCTAAAATTAAAATAAGGCAAGGAACAGGCTGAAAATACATGTGACTATCCATCACCCCCATACCATCTCACTATGATGGCAATTACATAGATGATAAGTAGGGTAACTACATGATTACCTTCCTTAAACAATGTCCTGGAAACAAATATTTAAAAATTCCCAAAGGGAAAATTAGGGTTTTGAAAATATATCCAAATATTATTTCACCAAATAATCGAAACAATGTATAATACCATCAAAATATTCTATAGATTAAAAAACCATATTATAAAGAATTATAACGAAGTAAATCATTTTCAAAAACATCATTCAGATTTTCATTAAATACTTTGACATTCACATAAACATGGAATATGAAAAATATTTGTAAGAAATAATTAATGTATAATAAATACCAAACATGGATACACCATAATATAATAAAGTGAGAAACTAACAATGAAATATACCATTATCTGTAAAACCAAGAATAAATAACAAAGAACAAGTTTGGGTTATTTCCAACGGTGATATATGGACGAACATTAAAATAAAACACTAATACATGAATTATGTTAATCCCACCAATATCTATTCTTATCAAAGTTTTTCAATATCAAAACCCCTTTTTTCATTACACATACTGAAGTGAAAAGTCCATTTTTTTAACTCACTCACTTTTCCCAATATTATATGCTTTTCATAACCATTTGAAAACCCATGAAAAAAATTTATGAAACATTTTCACATAGAATAATTAACACCCCATTATTAAAAACTCATTTTACAACCAAATTCACTATTAAGAAATTTTATCAAACATAATGTCCAAAAAAATTTGTTAAAGAAATCCCCCTTAAAAACATGATCCATTTTACAAATAAATACACTATAATATCATATCTGTAATTTTTAATAAACAAAAGTAATTCAAAATAACATCAAGTAATTAATGTTTCAGAACAATTGTATAGAGACACTTACCTGAATAATTGAGGTAAATTACCTTCCTTCAAAACTATAGATAAGGAATGAGTAAATTAGGTCCTCATAGGCCTAAATCCATAATAAATATCATCAATCCTTTATCAAACCTGTTAGATCTATAATCAAATACCCATTAGAGATCCAAAAATACAAGGGGAGAAGAGATCTAGTGAGGATCAATGAATAAGAAAGGAAACTTGATCAAAAACTAAACATTTCATAAATAGATATATGAATAATGACTTAATTCTATCATGAAATTGGTGGTAGAATTCTATTGATCACTAGGGAGGATTAGTTTGAGCCTAATGGAGATTCTGAGTGATTATACTTTAAAAAGGTCATGGTAAAAAGGGTAAATTACAACTTTTTAGAGGTTCATATTGGGGTGAATGGTTAGATAGTATGATTAGAAAAACCATGCACTATCCATGTGTGGCCTCTATTCTTTAAAAAATATGGTGCATGGTCTTTTGGTGATGAGATTTATGGATTGGGAAACCCATGCTAAAACCATGTGATGCCCCTATAAAACCACTATGACTCCCACTTAGTTTCCTTATAAAAGCCACATAGTTTGAATAATCATACTCAAACCATGAAAGTAACCTATGTACCTCCTAGTCCCATACCACATGATTTATATACAATTTGAAATAACCATGTACTCTAACCGTTTTCTAGTTTTTTCCCTACTAAAAAATCATGTTTTTAAATTTTTTCTTCTAGAATCCTCTAGAACAAGATCATGGATAATCTATGCTCAAAATAAAGTATACATGTGAGTTAGAGGTTATCACATGTAATACAAGAAACAATGAACTAAAACGAACCATGGTATATTTTATTATACTAAAATATTACAATTTAATGTAAATATTTAAAAATATTATAATGTAACCTGAAACCCCATTTCGAAAACTAAAGGAGGAATAAAATTAAATTCAAATAAAAAGAACATGTATATGAAATATTTATCCTTATGGCTTGAAATAGAGATTATAACTATGATTATTATGATGTAAAGAAGGAAAAACATTGGAAATACTTTGTAAATTTTGAGAATGAAGTAAATGAATAGTTCTAATGAAGTTTAATTGATCATGTATGAGTATATATATGAATGTAATATGACCATTATATGTATATATATATATATGATTTATATATATATACCCATTTTACATTTGGTCGTTGAACCTATAACCATCTGATATATAAATCCATTAGATATATGGTGTAAGAACCCGGTTCTTGTTTTAGAGGTATGGGCTTCTTCTTTTCCTTTTCCTTATGTATTTTTGAGAAATTATGGAAAATGGGGAAAAATACTGAATTTTGGAACCACACGCCGTGTACCTTTTCCACACGTCGTGTACTTTTGGCCGTGTTGGGATGAGTACACGGGGCGTGTAGCCATGTTGGCGACGAAGGGTGTAGGGACCGACTACACGCCGTGTAGTGGTACCTTACACGACGTGTAGTCAGTCGGCTGACTTAAACAGTAATATGGTGGCGTTGCCGCCAGATGGGCGACAGTACACACCGTGTACTCGAGAGTACATGTCGTGTACTCATGTCGACGGATGAACAGTGTGGCGGTGCCGCCAAATGAACAGTTAAATGAAGGGAGTACATGCCGTGTACTTAGATGTACACATCGTGTACTTTGTTTTTTAGGCTTAAAACAGGCAGTATCCTCCACATTTGGCAGAGGAGGCACTTCAGCCATTTTGGAGCCAAAGAAGGAGGCCGGATCATTGAAGATCCACCGGGCATTCATCTGGAATCTGATTCATCTTCGGACAATCTCGTTGGAACTGCACGGGTAAGCCCTCTCTTCTCCTAGTACCATTCTTGCCAATTCTTCTCCTAACATAAGTTATTTACATTTGATTGGGTTTTTTTCTTCGTTAGATCTACGTTGTTCTTGGGCATTTCTGGAGTCGGTGTTCGGATAAAACACTCGTTGGTATAGAAGGTAGGTGGTTTTGTGTTTAGTTTTCCAACTGCTGTGTGTTTTGTGCATTTTTGTGCCACGAACCCATGTTGGGGTGTCGTGTGGCCGAGTCTGTTTCTATATTTAATACCTAGAATTGATTAGGTATTTAATTGTGATAATAAAATGCTGGTTGGGATTGTTGCTTGGATCTGGAACCACCCCCGGGGTGTGTTTCTCTGTTTAGCCGTTTGTCCAGGATACCCGAGGGTATGCCTTCAAAGTAGTAATTGTAGATTTTCCTTGAGAGGAATTGCTTGTTACTGCTTGTTTACCTGTTGGGTATGGCCCAGTTACCTGTTTAGCTTGAGGGAGTTTTTGTATTTAGCCTGAGGGTGTTGTTGTGATTAGCCTGAGGGCGCTGCACTATTTAGCCAGAGGGTTGTAGTTATTTCCGCCTGAGGGCAACCTTTAGTGCCTGAGGGCTTGACTTCTGTGCCTGAAGGAGACACTTCCTACGCATGAGGGAAATTTCTTTTACGCCTGAGGGCTGTACCTGCGGGTTGGATTCTACTTACCTGAGGGTAAGGTTTTGTTTGTCTGAGGACGTGGATTGTTTACTAGAATGCACTTTGGTGGTTTCTAATATTTAAATGGATTAAATGGAGAATTAAATGGAAATATAACTGGTAATTAGTTATTTTGAGTGCTGCTTACTTTATTTCATTTTACTACTACACAATGTTGTTGCATGCTTACACACAGTTGGGCACAGGCCTTTGGTGGGTGCCTACTGAGATATATTTATCACATCCTGTTTGGGTCACGCTTTTCAGCCCAAACAGATTACGTTGCTGCAGGTGTAGATAGGGGCAATAGTCCCTATACAGGTACTTGACTGTTGCTGAGGAGTAGGAGGGCATGGGACCGAGCCTAGGCTCGGGATGCCACTGCCAATTGTTTTGCTTGTTTTGTTGTACTCTGTTTTCTGCTGAACTGTATTGATGTATAACATGTTCTGGCTGTTTTCATAGAACTTGAAACATGTAGCATCATCACTTATATACTGTTGGTTATACCCACTACTGTAGTTATTTCAGTTGTGTATGTTTACTGCTTCCGCAGTTTGTTGTATGTTTATTTGGTATTCCGCTGCGCTACACTTTGACAGAATAGGGCATAGTTTCCCCACTATCAGACCTGGGCCCTCGCTGCTAGTCGGCAGCCTTTGGCCTTTTGAGAAATGCGCTTGAGGTCACGTGGTGAACCGGGCTCGGGGCACCCGTTGCGTGGCACCCGGGTCCGGGACGTTACAAAGTGGTATCAGAGGGGTTTCTTTTCTTGACTTAATTTTTGGAGCCGTAGTCAGGGATAGGACAGAATGGTAGTTGGTAATAAGTTGTTCCCGGGCATAGCTGACCCGTGTATAGGGAGAATCCAGTCTACATCGTATTTTGCATTATTTTGATTTTGCAATTTTACGGTTGATATGTTTTCATCGTTGGGTGACACACTTGGATTGTGCTGTTTATATTTTATATGTGGGTTCTATTTAGTTGAAACCCGATGATATTAGGGCATGCCATCTCATGCATCATATAGGCACATGCTATAAATCACATGCCATGCATAGTTTCCATGCCATGTAGGTGAATTAGAATTTTCATGTTGTTGTGATAGTTGATGTGCTAAGAAAGCATGCTGTTGTGATAGCTGCTTGATAAATACTTGCCTGTTTGGTTGAGCTTGTTTATAGGATGGATGCCAAACTTTGGTTTTTGGGGAGTATGGCCCCCCATTGACCGGAATTTGGTGGATCATTGACTGTTATTGGTTATAAAACAAATAAGATGTCAAACTTTGATTCGTGGGGGTGTATGGGCCGCCACAGGTCGGAATTTGACACTTAGGTGTTGTTTTTCAGTATTTTATGGGTTCCGGGGAAGTTTCTGAGGCATACTGTCTGGAAAACCCAGAATACACCCCACGTAGGACCTCATACATGTCGTGTGTGTTCTTCTATTTGGGAAGAAAAATGAACTTTTGAGTACATGCCATGTACCCCGAGTACACGCCGTGTATTCTCTTCCCGTGTCACAAACCGTGTGGGCGGTGACACAGGTTAGGGAAGGGCTTGGGTAAAACACATCGTGTAGTTTTTATGCACGCCGTGTAGTATGGCCCGGAGTCCGGCCGTGTAACTAACAACACGGGTTGGTGAACTCCTTGACATAACACGCCATGTCAGTTATAGACACGCCCTGTAGTGTGACCTGGGGACTCGGCCATGTAGCTAACAACACGGGCTGGTGCCACCTCTCCCTGAACAAAACGTGTACCAATGGGACATGTCGTGTAGTCTTGTCCGAGGACAGACCGTGTGGATTTAGCCGTGTGGCTGGGAAACGGGGTGTTGTACACGCCGTGTAAGAGTGTAACACACCGTGTGAAGTAAAGTCGAGTAGTTGGTCGTGTCACAGACGACACACGCAGTTGGAAAATAACACAGTACACGCCGTGTAGATATTATACACGCCGTGTAGTTTTGTCGAACGGAAGCGGTGTGGCTTAGCCATGTAGAAGGACACGATCAGGGGAAGGGAAGTCAAGTACACGTCGTGTAGTCATTTTACATGCCGTGTAGTCTTTTTTTTTCAATTTTGAAATGCCTTCATCTTCTTGTTCTTTTGTCGTTCCTTCATTTCAGTCTTAATAATCTTGAATCTGAGGCGTGCTTTTGACCTTGTAGAGTCATGCCGCCTAGACGACCGCGAGTTGTTCTCCAGGAGAGTGGAGACGATTATACTCTGAAGATGGTGGGCCATGGGCTACCAGTTGATCCACCAGCAGATCCAGATGTGGCACCAGCTATTATACCGGACACAGGTGCGGAGGCGCAGTTCCATGAAGGTTTATTGCGGTTCATGCAGACCTTTCAGGGAGCACCGCAGGCTGCCACATCTATGGCCGAGCTGACGCGTATCTTTCAGCAGCAGCATCCGCCTACGTTTTCAGGGGATGGAGGACCACAGGCTGCAGATTCTTGGCTAGGATTGATGCAGACTATTTTCGACATCTGGAGACGCCTCCAGGGTAGAGGGTCAAGCTTGCGAATTACATGTTGCGTGATTCTGCCAAGAGGTGGTGGGATGTTACCACCCAGTCAGAGCATCACAAGGACATGGAGTGGGAAGATTTTCAGGCGGTCTTCTATGACTTCTTCTTTCCCGAGACGTTGAGGGAAGATAGAGCTCGAGAGTTCATGAATCTGCAGCAGGGCGCTATGTCGGTGATGGACTATTCTGATCGTTTTATGGAGCTTCAGCGTTTTGCACCCATGCTGGTGGGTGATGAGCTGTTGAGAGCTAAACGTTTTGAGGATGGTCTTTGGTATGACATCTGAGCACTGGTAAATGTTTTCTGGTTGCCTACTATACACGCAATTGTGAATCGGGCGCTGATTACATAGAGGAACCTGCGAGAATCAAGTGCTTTGGGACTGGGCGGTTCAGCACGAGTTACTGGTACTATTTCTGCTGGCAAGAGGAAGACACAAATTGACTTCTCTCAGGGCGGTAGTACTAGCCAGGAAGCTTCTTCAGGTGGACCGGTCAGGTGCTACCAGTGTGGCAGAGAGGGTCACAAGAGACCGCAGTGTCCACGAGACCCAGTGGAGTGTCAAGCTTGCGGCAAGATGGGCCATCTGCAGTGCTTTTGCAGGGTGTTTATACCAGTGGCTAGTGAGAGGGGTTCTGTGCAGACTCCGCATGCGGGAGCAAGACCAGTGGCTTATTACCAGTCAGGGAACTGGAATGTGCCAGGGCGTGCACACAGAGATGGTGGTTGTGGCCGTGGTAGCCAGACACCAGGATCGCAAAGGCGGTAGGGCGGTACAGCTCAGGGTAGCCAGGCTGTGTCGCAGGGCCGCGGCACTGGGCAGGCATATGCAGTGTAATAGACCCAGCAGGGGCAGGATCATGGACCTTCTACAATCAGAGGTACTATTCTAGTAGCTTTTGTCTTCTCTTCAGTACTTTTTGATACAGGTGCTATGCATAGTTTCATATCTGTACCCATTGTGGAGAGCCTTAGGCTCGGTGTTTCTACTTCTTCTGATATCTTGACGCTAGACACTCCGTTGGGGACTGGGGTGTTTGGTGTGTGTCAGTGCAAGGAGTGCCCCCTTGAGGTTAGTGGTTGTCACTTCCTTTGGGACCTCTATGTCCTGGATATGACAAGCTATGACATCATTATCGGTATGGACTGGTTGGTTCCCTTTCAAGCCTTCGTAGACTTCTACTATCGCAGGGTGTGTTTCACGTCACCAGAGGGTGGGGAGTTTCTATACAAGGTCGAGTGGGATGTTCAGGAGAGTCGAGTTGGACCAGAGCATCGTGGGCGAGGTGGAGTCACAGCCCAGATTGCGAGTTTATATCTGGATGACCAGGGGACTTTTCAGATGGATTTCCCTCCAGTTGTTGATCGTTTCAGGGATTCCTTCCCAGATGACTTTTCAGGTCTACCTCGGGTGCGCGAGGTGGATTTCTCTATCGAGCTAGTGCCAGGAGCAGTACCGGTGTCCATTCCTCCTTATAGGATGGCCACACTTGAGTTGCAGGATCTCAAGAGGCAGTTAGAGGAGTTACAAGAAAAGGGCTTTATTCGACCCAGTACTTCTCCTTGGGGTTCTCCGGTCCTTTTTACGAAAAAGGCGGATGGTACCCTCATACTTTGCATGGATTATAGGAAGCCGAAATAGTTGATGGTTAAGAACCGATATCCCTTGCCGAAGATTGATGATCTGTTTGATCAGCTTCATGGAGCACGAGTGTTCTCGAAGATTGAATTGAGATTCGGATATCATCAGTTGCGTGTGAGACCATCTGATATACCTCTCACAGCTTTCAGGAGTAGGTATGGTCTATATGAGTATACGGTTATGCCGTTCGGACTCACGAACGCACCAGCAGTTTTCATGGCTCCGATGAATCGTGTGTTCCATCCATACCTTGATTATTTTGTGGTAGTATTCGTGGACGACATCTTGTTGTACTCTCACACTCGACACGACCATGACACTCATCTTGAGATCGTATTGAGAACACTGAGAGAGCATCATCTATATGCTAAGCTCTCGAAGTGCCACTTTTGGATGGACTAGATTCACTTCCTGGGTCATATCATCTCAGAGGCAGGAGTTGCAGTAGACCCAGAGAAGGTGAGAGCAGTAGTTTCCTGGGATCATCCTAAGAATGTGTTTGAGATACAGAGTTTCATAGGGCTGGATGGTTACTATAGACACTTCATACAGGACTTCTCCCACTTAGCAGCACCATTGACAAGTCTGACTAAGAAGGGTGTAAAGTTCGTTTGTTCAGAAGCTTGCGAGACAGCTTTTCAGGACCTGAAGGGAACGCTGACATCAGCACCGATCCTGATACTCCCTGAGCAGGGGAAGAGCTATACAGTTTACTGTGATGCATCAAGGATTGGGCTGGGAGCAGTTTTGATGTAGGGAGACCGAGTTGTTGCGTACAGGTCTCGGCAGTTGAGGCCACATGAGAGGAATTACCCGACGCATGATCTCGAGTTGGTTGCGGTTGTGCATGCGTTGCGCTGTTGGAGACATTACCTATTGGGAGAGCATTTTGTGGTTTTCACCGACCACAAAAGCCTCAAGTATATCTTTACTCAGCGTGACCTGAATCTGAGGCAGAGAGGGTGGGTTGAGTACCTACAGTCCTTCGATTTTGAGCTTGCCTATACACCTGGTAAAGGTAATGCAGTAGCTGATGCACTGAGCAGGAAGACTCGGATACAGGCAGTGCAAGAGGCCAGTGGTGAGTGGGAGCTCATGGCTTTGTTCTATAAGATGCATCAAGAGGTTCATGACAGTCAGGGGCAGACTTATCTTTCCTCGTTATCTGTGACTTATACCCTCCTGGATAGAGTGAGGATGAGGCAGCTATCGAATTCAGAAGGCCTAGTTCTACGGGAGTCGGTGGCAAGTGAGGACCCTCCTCCCGGTTGGACGATAGACGATGATGATGTTTTTCATTTCCATGGACATGTATGGGTTCCAGGGGATATACGTGAGGAGCTGATGCAGGAGTTTCATGATTCAGCTTAGGCAATTCATCCCGGGGTTACCAAGATGTATTGTGACTTGAGGCGTCAGTACTGGTGGTCGAGTATGAAGAGAGAGATAGCTGGTTTTGTTACGAGATGTTCCACCTATCAGTAGGTGAAGTCAGAGCATCAGAGAGCAGCTGGACTGTTACAGTAGTTACCCATTCTAGAGTGTAAATGGGATGATGTTGTGAGGGATTTCGTGACAGGTTTGTCGAGGTCACCTCGAGGCAATGATGCCATCTGGGTTGTCGTGGACAGACTCACTAAGGTAGCTCACTTCTTGCCGATCAAGGAGACCTTTGGTGTGGATGAGCTCGGAAGTCTGTATATCCGAGAGATCGTACGTCTTCAGGGGGTCCCTCGTTCTATAATTTCAGATAGGGACGCCCGCTTTACGTCTCATTTCTGGCAGAGTTTTCAGAGGGCACTGGGTACACAGGTGCTTTTGAGCACAGCATACCACCCTCAGATAGATGGCCAGTCAGAGCGGACAATACAGGTGCTAGAGGACATGTTGTGCGCATGCATCCTAGACTTTGGGGGCTCGTGGGAGAAGCATATACCCTTAATTGAGTTTTCCTATAACAATAGTTTTCAGGCAACTATTGAGATGGAACCATACGAGGATTTATATGGTAGGTCATTCTGATCACCTTTGTGCTGGTTAGAGGCAGGTGAGGAAGCTTTACTGGGACCATAGATCATATAGGAGACATCTGAGCAGGTCCAGTTGATTCAAAAGCGGATGACTATTGCGCAGTCTCATCAGAAGTCTTATGCTGGTCGCTGCAGACGACCTTTGGAGTTCATGGCCGGGGATCAGGTTTTCTTGCGTGTTTCGCCGAGGCTGGGACACAAATGGATTAGGAGACATGGTAAGCTTTTACCGAGGTATGTGGGGCCATTCGAGATTCTGGAGAGAGCCGGGATTGTTGCCTATCGGTTGTAGTTACCGCAGTGGTACTGATCCATGCACGACGTCTTCCACGTGTCTCAGTTGCGTCGCTACCATTCAGACCTGTCTCACACCTTTCAGCCATAGGAGGTTGAGCTTAAGCATGATGCGTCCTTTGAGGAGCATCTGATCTGTATCGTTGACAGGAGCACGAAGGCTCTCAGAGGCTGGTCAGTTCCTCTCGTATGGGTGCTATGGCAGCATGGCTGAGTGCAGTACAAGACCTGGGAGCTGGAGGTCGACGTACGTGCTCAGTGGCCAGAGATGTTCTGAGCTTTCTCTTCGCCACCCTTGTAAGGGAAATTCGTGGTCGAATTTCTATAAGGGGGAAGTTTGAAATAACCCGGTTCTTGTTTTATAGGTACAAGATTCTTCTTTTCCTTTTCCTTAAGTATTTTTGAGAAAATATTGAAAATGGGGAAAAATCCTGAATTTTGGAACTACACGCCATGTACCTTGTCCACACGCTATGTACTCTTGGCCGTGTTGGGATTAGTACATGGGGCGTGTATCCATGCCAGTGACGAAGGGTGTAGGAACCGACTACACGCCGTGTAGTGGTACCTTACACACCGTGTAGTCAGTCGGGAGTCTTAAACAGTAAGGCGGTGGCATCGCCGCCAGCTGGGCAACAGTACACGCTGTGTACTCAAGAGTACATGTCGTGTACTCATGTCAACAAATGAACAGTGTGGTGGTGCCGCCAAATGAACAGTTAAATGAAGGGAGTACATGTCGTGTACTTGGAAGTACACGCCGTGTACTTGGAAGTACACGCCCTGTAATTTGTTTTTTCGGCTTAAAACAGGCAGTAGCCTCCTCATTTGGGAGAGGAGACACTTGAGCCATTTTGGAGCCAAAGGAGGAGGCCGGATCTTTGAAGATCCACTGGGAGTTCGTCTGGAATCCGATTCGGCTTCAGACGATCTCGTTGGAACCGCACGGGTAAGCCCTATCCTCTCCTGGTACCGTTCTTTCCAATTCTTCTCCTAAAGTAGGTAATTTACATTTGATTGGGTTTTTTTCTTCGTCAGATCTACACCGTTCTTCGGAGTTTCTGGAGTCGGCCTTCGGGTATAATGCTCGTTGGCGTATAAGGTAGGTGGCATTGTGTTTAGTTTTCCAACTGCTGTGTGTTTTATGCATTTTTGTGCCACAGATCCATATTGGGGTGTCGTGTGGCTGAGGCCATTGCTATATTTAATACCTAGAATTGATTAGGTATTTAATTGTGATAATAAAATGCTGGTTGGGATCGTTTCTTAGATCCAGAACCACCCCCGGGGTGTGTTTCTCTGTTTAGCCGTTTGGCCAGGATACCCGAGGGTATGCCTTCAAAGTATTAATTGTAGAATTTTCTTGAGAGGAATTGCTTGTTACTACTTGTTTACCTGTTGGGCATGGCCCGGTTACCTATTTAGACTGAGGGAGATTTTGTATTAAGCCTGAGGGCATTGTTGTGATTAGCCTGAGGGCGCTGCAATATTTAGCCTGAGGGCTGTAGTTATTTCTGCCTAAGGGAAACCTTTCGTGCCTGAGAGCTTGACTTCTATGCCTGAGGGCGAAACTTCCTACGCCTGAGGGAAATTTCTGTTATGCTTGAGGTCTATACCCGCGGGTTGGATTCTACTTACCTGAGGGTAAGGTTTTTTTTGTCTGAGGACGTGGACTGTTTACTAGAAATGCACTGTGGTGGTTTCTAATATTTAAATGGATTAAATGGAGAATGAAATGGCAATATAACTAGTAATTAGTTACTTTTGAGTACTGCTTACTTTATTGCATTTTACTACTGCACACTATTGTTGCATGCTTACATGCAGTTGGGCACGGGCCTTTGGTGGGTGTCTACTGAGATATATTTCTCACACCATGTTTGGGTCACGCTTTTCGGCCCAAATAGATTACGTTGCTGCAGGTATAGATAGGGTCAAGAGTCCCTATATAGTTACTTGACTGTTGCTGAGGAGTAGGAGGGCATGGGACCGAGCCTAGGCTCGGGATGCCGCTGCCAGCAGTTTTTCTTGTTTTTCTGTACTCTGTTTTCTACTGTACTATAGTGATGTATAACATGTTCTGGCTGTTTTCTTAGAACTTGAAACATGTAGCATCATCACTTATATACTATTGGTTATACCCACTATTGTAGTTATTTCAGTTGTGTATGTTTTCTTCTTCCCCTGTTTGTTGTATGTTTATTTGGTATTCCGCTGCACTACACTTTGAAAAATGAGGGCATAGTTTCCCCACTATCAGACTTGGGCCCTCGCTGCTAGTCGGCAGCCTCTGGCGTTTGGGTAAATGCGCTTGAGGTCACGTGGCGAACCAAGATCGGGGCACCCATTGTGTGGCACCCGGGTCCGGGACGTTACATATGTTTGATGTATATTCATGCATCCAATTGAAAAATTGAATTTCCGTAAATCATGGAAACAGATTAAAAATAATAATTCACAGATAATAAAATATAATTGAATGAAATAAAAAAGATAATTATTTTTGTTACAAAATTATGTATTTTTTTATATATTATTTTTGGAGACTGATTTTATGTTCCCATGAAAGGAATTTAATAACGATGCATTGATAAAATTGTCTGGTTTTATGATAAATAATGGGATTTGATTAAATTCCAAAGGGATAATTTATAAAGAATCATTTTTCATTTTTTGGGGTTTTTTTGTATAAATATCTATATTAATCACTATTAAGGAATTAATTTATTGATGTATATTGTATTTATATATAATAAAATAAATTACCATTCATCTAATTATTATTTTATATGAGAAAAAATTTAATCATTTTTGGTATTAAAAATATATTTTTCCAAAAAATATTTTTATACATTATACATTTATTGTTTTAAAATTAATATTTTCCTTTTTTAGAACTTGAATCTAATTAAATGATTTTAATATTTATAATAGAAATATCAAAATTATTTTATAATTCCATTTTAATTTTTAGGCATAAAAATAAATACTAAGGTAAGAGTTAGTCACCATGGTAAATGATAAAATAATTTAAATGGTTTAAATAATGGGTAATGAAATAGAATATAAAAAATTATTATTAAATAAAAGGAAGAGTGATTTATTGAACTCCCATCACCACTTATATATAAATTTTTAACTAGTGTCCACTTTCCTCTTTAAAAAGATAACCTTAAACATTATTTAATGGGTATTTTTGAACGATGTCACTCAAGACCGCCTATAAAAGGACCCCTCTTATACCAACCACATCCCACACCTTTACATGTAATTTACATTTTATTTATAATAAAATTTCTTCCCCCACAATTCCATTATACATTTTGGGTCATATATGCACAATAATAAGTTGTAAATCTCTCATTTCCAAGAGGATCTCTAAGAGGATATTCAAATAATAAAAACAAGTTTTATATAGTCCATAATCATTATTCTTTATCTTCCACATCCACTTCTTCTAGAAACATGTTTATTAATTTTATAACATGTTTTTTTAAACATTAATATTCTATAAAAATTATAATTTTTCTATCCTATAACAATTTTTAACTCATTCAATTATTATAACATTTTCTTGATTTGGTCGGTTTTACCACTTACATGAATAGTGTTATAAAATTTACCTCATGAATGACTAAGGAAACCTAAATAATTTTAATATGATGTAATAATGGTAAATTTAGGATTTTTTCATACTTATCATGTGGTAATATATATAAGTATATTAATTAATAAAGTAAACACTTTTTAACTATATCAATATTCAGAAAAATATAATATTAAAACTTTCCATATAAATTATCACCATAAGTTCCATGAAATGAACTTGAGACACTATAACTATATCAAACACAGAGAATAAATGTTCACAAACATTTTAGAGGTTATGAACCTTGGTGAGTTTTAAATGTACATCATATAAACTTGGAAGTAGAAGAAAACCCATATTTATGTGATCTATCCTTGACAGAATTACCATGTATAATTTATATTCAGAATAGAATGTGCATAAATAAAGTGATAGATCCATGTATAATTATTTGTACTACATTTTATAAAGTTTATAAATGCATCAAAATAAATCTTCTTAATCTGAGTGTTTACACCATACAAAGGATCATAGAGTGTTTCTTATGGATTCCAAAGCGCAAAATGGGTTCTTGTTCCATCACATTGTGATAAAAACTATTCTAAGAGGGAGATATAATTAAGGGGATTTCCAAAAATTGTTCATATACAAAAAATGGATCTCATCCCTTTATAAATCCATCCTTTACACGTTTTATTTAATTAAATTCATCTTACATATTCAACATATTGATATACATTTATTATACAAACATGTCCACCACAAGATGTGTCATACAATTAATCTCTATACCAATATAATCCCTCTTTACAAAACATCAACTAAATACTATTCATGAAACATGACAATCTAGAATAGATAAACTTATAATTTCTTGATTCTCTGAAATAGAGTAATTGGTTCAACCAATACATCACATGAAATCCATCTTATGGATGATCACATCACATATTTATCATCCATCTATAAAGAAACATATAATTTGACTTAGCTAATCATGGATATATATTTATTTATTCTAATTAAATCAATGGTTTCATTACTTGTAATACTAGTGGATAAATCCCATCTTGGATATTCTACAACTGACAACCTGATAATCAACATACCCAGCCACCCCCTAATTAGAAATGTTTTTTTAATTATGATAGAAATGTATCACTGAAAAATGTTTCTCATTATAAGTATTTATCAAACCTTTGGAAATGTAGATTGATAATAAGAAAACACCCCTAAGTTTATTTTCTGATTGAATGAAATTTAATAGAATATAATTTAAGGGGTCAATCAAAGTAATATATATATATATATATATTACCTCATGAATCTATTTTTTTGATTCATTATAGAAACTACTGACTCGTTTGACAGATTTTTCTTCGTTGATTTGGGTATAAAATATCAAACAATAGTTTTTCTTATTGACAACATGCATATGATGATTCAGTTCAGTTCAGAGGAGGATCTGGTTTTGGCTTGGTCCAGTGCACCCCGTGTCTTCGAATAATTCTAATTCTCCTTTCTCAGAAGGTCCTATGATTTTAATATGAAGTGAGATTAATACATGATGATGATATGAGAATAATTCTCTTAAATTCCTCTTCCATTTCAAAATCCAAATATCATTCTAATTCTGGGAATCTAGGGAGTTGTATTTATGTTCTGATTGTAGAAATCATGAGGTATGTCACCCAATTTCTTCAAGAATCTATTTCAAAGTTGATGTTTCATGTTTTCCAATTTCGTGTCTGTGCATATAAGTTCAAGAGGAATATTGATATAAGAAACCATACTATTTTCAGTAGTGGTTCGATTATTAGTCTTTGTGGAATCATCTTGGTCATCCACTGTTAGCGTGTAGGCACGAGGCCTTAAACCATGTCCAGTTGATGATTGAGGAGGGGGAATGTTTTCAAGTTATGGTCCAAAAAAATCCAAAATATTCTACCTCTAGAGAGAAAGATTTCTAGTGAGGTGTGAGTGAAGCATCAAAAGTGATTCATGTCCAGAAGGAGGTTTGTCCGATTGCGATTGATCCAAAAGTTACAGATGTGTTTAAAAGGTTTAAACATGACCTGGTTGGTTTAAGAATGTAGTCTACATCCAGATCAGGGGGTTATAAGGACTGGATACCTCTGGTCATCCTACCTTAGAAAAGGTAGACTAATATTTTGAGACCTTGAGATCTAGTAGTGGAATGATAAAAAAGGATAAACTGTATAGGGCAAGGATAGTGTGCTCCATCTCCAAATTTTTTCATGAAGTGGTTATCCAGCCTATAATTGGAAGTTTTGCAAAGGATTACCCTATTCTGGGTTTGCAGGTCATAGGGAGTCCGAAGACTATTGATAAATGGTTAGGTATAGAGAAGATCAGGCCACAAATTTATCTGGGAAACCATTTTTAAGGGTTAGCTATTGAAGGGTTGGATTAGGATCAATAAGACCCAATTCGGGATAAGGGTTATAATGATGGTCAATGCATCCTATGGGATGAAAAAAGGGATGGGTTATCTAGTATTTTCTTATATGACAATATGGATGGTCACCATGAAAGAGGGATAAACAATCTCAGGTGGAAGATGGAGAAAAAATAAAAAAAGGGTTTAGGTAGCTATATTATTCTTAAAAAAAATAGAAACCTAAAGGACTGCTCAAACATACCTAAACTAACGGATACATGGCCTACACTAAAATTGAGTCTTATGGAGATATAATTAAAACCACATGATAAGAAGAATGATTTGAAGGTGAATGTGATAGTCCAGTGTGGAATGTAATTTACTAACAACGTCAAACAAGAGTTTGCAGGTGTGATGGGAGACCCATGTAAGATTCATGAATCCTTAGTGGTGGTGCATAAGAACACCACTAAATGAGTTGTTCTCATTAAGGGTGCACCTAACAATCAGTAGTGGGAGGCATAGAAGGAGGTTCCAAAGAGTGTAATCCTTTGAGATTTTATTGTCCACTCTGAAGAAAAAATGATGGAGGAATATATTTTGATTAATTCCTCACAAGAGGATATAGATAAGATGAATGAGAAATTTATAATTGTGGAAACTAATAATGAGTAGATGGAGTGCATCAATAAGCAAGACCTTATTCTGGTAAGAGGATAAGAAAATTAAAAATTGAGGAGTACATTTAAATGTGGAAAAAGATGGGTTATTGGTACGAAGACCATATCAGTGATGCCCTATCTAGATAGGTAAACATTATTCACTGGAAATTATTAAAGGATAATGGGTCTAATATGAAAAAATTATATTTTAATGGTTTATCCATTTTGTATGGTTTTATGGTTTGTATTTTCTACTTTCATGGGTTCTCATTTTTCCTGTTAAATAGTTTTCAGAATAAAAAGGCTATTTTTCCTGATAATTTAACTTATGAGACCATATTATTGAAGGATATCTTTATTCCTTTAGTTATAGTATTTATGTTCATCTTGAGTAATACGTCCATTATTGTCACAGAAGAGCTCAATTGGACCATGAATTCTATAAAACAACTCATGGGAAGAGATTAACTTTATGATCTAAACATAATCCATTACAACATTTGCTGTAGCAATGTATTGTACCTATAATAACCGGAACTGTTATAAATAAAATTACCCCTTTTGATTTATTTAAATTTATTATTATGTATTATGGTTATAGAAGATAAATGAACTTATTTGGCCTTATTTTATACTATTTAAAACACCAATAATAATCATTTCCATTGATAATATAGTCATTGAGTATTGATCACATGGTTAGTATAAAAATAGGATTTTAACAAATCCAATTTAAATAGAAAAAGGAAGTGATATCCTTAATTAGTAGTATCATACCCAATAAAACCCATTTATTAGAGCTTATGAGGGAGATAACATCCATGGGATTTCCCCTTAACTAATCCAAAGATGATATCTGACAACTTAATAATGATAAAAACTATTTACAAAAGAATTTCAAGATCATTGAGTTCACGAACCAAACCATGTATGCTGAACCACCCCATGAAAGTATCATCATCACACACCTTACTTTTAGGGTATTTACTAGTGTATTAAAGGGATATGTATCATAACCCTAGAAATATGAGTGTGTATATTATTTTGTATATAATAATTGATATATTTCAGACAATTATTGTTACTTGAAAAATTACTTTTATTTTCATAAAATAAAACATAAATAGTATTTTTGGGAAATATTCAAATTCAATTAAAGAATTCACCCTATAAAATTAATGGATTTTGGAAAAAAATAATATATTAGTAAAATAGTATTATTGCAAAAGTTTTATTAAATATAAATGATCATATATTATTTATGGATACAAATCTAATTTTTATAAGGGTTCAAAAACTATTATTGTCAAAAAACCCCATTATTTATTAATAAATATCAATTTTATTTTAAATGAGAAAATTCACATATTTATAAATTTTTTTAGATAAAATTAAAATTAATTTAGGAATCATAATTTCAAAATTAACCAATTGTGAGTTTTTCATTATTTCTGGATACGGTTGAATTTTCGGGTGAAAATTAAATACCATATAAATATATTTAGTGTATTATGACATCATAATGACCCAAAAGTGAAGTAATAAATACAATAAAGGGTATAAAAAACCTAATATATATTTTCTATTTTATATAATGTGATTTTATTTTTATTTTATTAATTTTATAGAGCCTTTGTGAATCCCTCAAAACCATTAATATATTTTAAGGTTTTAAGATCAATTATTTATGGGTATGACTCACTTCCACATAATCACATGTATTATTTTAAACTTTTAGGCCACTTTGCTTAAAAAATACTAAAAGACACTCCCATATGGTAAATCCCATGAAAAAAACCATCGAAAGGTTTGGGGTTTTGGTTATTTTAATATATAGGGCCCAAAACCTATGTTTAAGAAATAATAAAGAATTGTCCTCTGTTTTTATATATAATCCTACCCAATATACCATTTTTATTCCCTCAAAATCCTTGTAGAACATCATTAATCT
This sequence comes from Viscum album, assembly GCA_963277665.1. Taxonomy (NCBI): domain Eukaryota; kingdom Viridiplantae; phylum Streptophyta; class Magnoliopsida; order Santalales; family Viscaceae; genus Viscum; species Viscum album. Next base: position 1,400,443,307 of record OY728156.1, on the reverse strand, counting down.
ACCCTCACCTCTCTAGAGACCTCACAATATCCCCCTATTCTCTCAATAATCTCCTCCCAATCATTTGGGGCCACACCCTCAACTAAGAGATCCTCACCTTCCATTATCTATTCAAGTTTATTTATTATATTATGCCTTATATTTCCAGTCCTTATATTTGGATATGAATTTACATATCCCTGTTACTACCTATTTTATTTAAATATTTTTATATAACCATTTCCCTCTGATCAAATCATTTTATAAATCTCTACGTGACGTCGTTATGCTGCTGAAATTGCACCATGATTTTCTATGTCAAAACAATTGTGCAGTCAATACCATACACATTTACTATCAAAGTAGTTCAACTTTATACACATATAAATATTTTAATTGGGACTTAAATGAATGTATTATACCCTCTACTACTTGTAATAAAATGTGAGGATAAATGATTCCATTCTTTAGGATATATGTGGCACACTTAATCGTGAGAATGAAATAAATGTGATAGGTGCACTTGGAATTATATAGAGCTCTAATAAATTGGATAATGTTTAGTCTCATGATATTTTTTCTTGGGAAAGAGAGTGAAATTTATTCATTTATGGGACCTTTTTCATCCTGATTTCTTTGTAGTTATCCTTTACCTATGATTATGATGTAGTGTTTGAAGTTGTTTCCACATTTCCCATATTATGATTATAATGTTATACCAAGCCTTATTATTTATGTTTTTGAAAATCACACCATTTATTCCCCATTGATATGACTATTTTCTAACATGTATCACTTTATTCCATGTTTATTCCCTTAATGGGATTATATCTCACCCCTTTCTTATGTCTGTCCTCATGTTTTCCGTGCTATTTTAAAATCCATGGAATTTTAGAACCATGTTAAAGATGTTTTCAATAATTTTAGTGTATCCCATGTTCAAGATGTTATGGTGTGTACCTAACTACCAAAAATACTAGACTTCTATATCTTTTGGGTCGTATTACGTGTACTTTTTGGTAATAAATCTTGTATTAATGTGAAATAAATAAAAACATTTTTATAGTTGGTATCATAGGAGTAGTTTAGTAATTTTTTGGATAATGATTTTAAAACTATTGATAAAGTCTTACAGATAATACTAAGTATAAGAAAACATCCTTAAATTTTGGAAAGTTTATACTAATTGGTTTATCAAGAAAATACATCCATTTCTGGATATTAGAAGTGTTCGTGGTTCGAGAACATATGTACCTAGGGATAACAACTCAGACAAGGTGTTTCAGGCCTGATTCGGAATAACCTGATACACAACAACGGTCCTTATAGTGCACCTCATTTGGCACTCTAAAGTGATATTATTTGGTAAATTCATGATCTCATTACGGACCATTATTAGAGGGGGAATTCCCAGAATTATATATCTTAAAAACAGATCATGGATAACATAAATTGTAGCCTATAAATTCATAATTTAAGAAATAAATGTATTTTATAAGTTGTCCCTTTAATGTCATTATATTCCCCTTTGTGTGTTTAATATTTTAAAAATAATCAACCCTAATTTACCCTTTATTCTATACAATGGATGGAAATAGGTGGAACCGGGTAATGAATCAATGCGATGTGTAATGTGATGACTACCCCATTGAAATGCCCCACCCAATGGGAGAACGAATCATATGAATTATGATGATACTCTCTCATCTAAATCAAGTTCTGAACAGAAACAAATATAATTATGAATGCCCAAATCCCCCTAATAAATAACAAGGTAAAATTTATAGCTTTATTCAATAAATATCTCTAACCTTCAATGGATTATCAGATCCCAAAATCGTAGAAAAATAGATCAACTCAATTGAGAATATCTTATCCATCCTTAAATGTTATAAATAAGAGATGGTTTCACTGGCTATTTATCATATGGAAGGAGAAGATGATCAATGGTGTACATTGATCAAGAATGAAAAAGTATGAGGAAGAGATCAAAGTGATGGAGTTGAAGGAATTCTGAAAAAATTGATAAATATTTTCATCTCAATTTCCATCTTAAAATGGAAAGGGATTTCCTTTCCCTCAAGAAAAAATATTACTAATCTATTGGGGTTTATAAGGAAAACATCACAAGATATGCATTATAAACCTTAGTCTTTTTAATTTCCCTTGAATTCATGGTTTTCCATTTCTTTGGGGGGCAAACTCATAGTCTATGAAAAGCCCTGGAAATCCATGACATTGATAGATATGAAGAAATTATCTGATGTTCCCTCAAATTTAGAATGGATTTCGGATAATATCAAGGGTATCATGGTGATAAGAATCAGGAATTGGATTTTAATTAGAGTGGTCTGGGGAATAAATCTAATGGTCCTATGAAATTATAGCATCCCACTTGTCAATGATTCCAAAAAATCACCTCGTAAATTTCCTAAGGGGAATGAGGAAATGATTTAGGTGTGAGAAGGAAGGATACCTAGCTAACAATTACTGAGAGAAGAAACCCACTAATGTGACAGAGGAAATGAATTCCCTAGTTATTCTTCAATGTATTGTTCATTGCGTCAACTACAAGGAACCATGGCTCTTTGAAAACCAATGCACTAAGCCAAGGTGTTTTAGAGACAACCAACAACCTCCAAGGTAGAAAGGATGGAATTTTTCCTTCACATCCATTAAGGTAGATCTCAACAATGAATTGGTTATAGGTATGATAGTTATCCCTTCAAGGATAGTGAACATAATTTTTAATTTTATTTTTTCACATTCATTTATATAATTAATGTTTCGTATAAATATTAAAACACCACCACAAAGCATAGAAGTAAATTTATCAGTGAAAATGGAAAATAGGGAAATTATTTCATCCTAAGTATATAACTCCTCCCCAATCACAATTTATGTGATTAACTTCACAACAAAAATTTTCATTCTCCCTTTAGTGTAGTTTGACACAATTCTAGGCATGGATTTGATTCTCCTATATATAACCAATTTTAATATCCTTAATAAGAGAGTTACTCTCTATGTTGGGAATCATCCTTCGATTCTATATAAGCACAAGGAGGATGATGAATCTTCTTTAGAACCAATATTACAAGAATGTATGTCATATACCTAAGATAAAGTGTATCAATAAAAAATGATAGAGTTTAAGGAAAAAATAATCCGTTAGAACATGCCTATTGTAAGGGAATATACTGATATGTTTCCTGAGAAATTTCATTATGTTAATCATATCTGAGAGGTTAAATTTTCAATCGAGCTTATACCTAGGTTGTTACCATTATCCAAGACTCTCTATAGAGTGGATGTTGTGGAAATTGAGGAGTTTATGAAACATATATAATAGAATCTAGATAAAGGGTTATTATGCCCAAGTGCTTCACCACAGGGTATATTTTTATTCTTAATCAATAAGGATGGGTAAACGTGCCATTACATTAATTAGCACAATATCAACAAGAACAAAATAAAGAATAAGTATCCTTTAGCTCACATTGATGACTTATTTGATCAGCTACATATAGAATAATAATTCTCCAAGATAGATCGTCGGTCGTGATATTACCATGTTTGGGTGAAGGAGGATATCCCCAATACTTCTTTTTCATGCGAGTTATGGGCACTGTGAGTATTTATAGATGATATTCTAATATACTCCAAAACAAAGGAGGGGCATGAGGGGCATCTGATAACTGTACTAAAGAACGTGAAAAAGGATAAGATTTATGCCAAGTACAACAAGTGTGAGTTCTGGTTGAAGTAAGTATCATTCTTGGGGCATATCAACACATGAAATTGGATATCTATGAACTCTTAAAAGACATAAGTGATTGAAGGTTGGTTGAGGATAACATATGTGATAGATATCCATAGTTTCCTTGTATTAACTGGGGTACTATTGTCGATTTTTGAGAAACTTCTCATCATTTAATGACCCTTTAACCAAGATAACTCTGAAGGGAGTCATGTTTTATTGGAATTATGAATGTGAATAGAGCATCAAGTAGTTAAAAATGAGGATTATCGCTGACTATATTATCACACTAACCATAAGTGGATAAATTTTCAAAGTATTGAAAGATTATTCAAAGAAGGGATTGGTTTGTGTGTTAATAAATAATGAAAAAGTCCAAGACAATTCATCAATGAGGTTTAATGTTCACAAATAGAACTATCCAATTCTAGATCTGAGGTTAGATGTAGTGATTTTTTATTTGAAAATATGGAAAAATTATCTCTTCAGGGAGTAGTTTAACATATATAAGAATCCTTAAATCCTCAAATTTATATTCACATAAAAGAACTGAATATGTACTAACAAAGATGGTTAGAGATGATCACAGACTATGAATTCTCAGTCCACTTTTATCATGTTAAAGTGAATAATTTAGAGTATGATCTATGTAGAAAGGATCCAATAACTTTATCATTGATAATAATTGATATGGATCTTATTTTCTTATACTTGATGGGAACAGACATTGGAATCATAATGGATGGAACATCATCAATCCTTTCAAAAATTATTTCTCAACCATATATTTTGGAAAAGATAAAGTATGATCAGATAAATAATGTAGGAATTTAGAAGAAAATTGAAAATATAAGAAAAAGAAAATACTAATTGTTCATTGTTAATGAATAAATATTTGTGAGTTTTTGGTCAAGACTATGTGTACCATAAAATCATATGTTAAAGAAAAAGATGTTGGATGATGCAAAAAAGCTCAACCTTATCCATCAACCATAGAAGCACAAATAAATATTTATATATTTGAGAAAACTATTGGTCGGACAATATGGAGAAGGAGATCGCATAATATATATCAAGATGTATAGTATGTCAACAATTGATGTATAAAAATAAAACTTCTATAGGGATTATGAAACCACTACCCATACCAATATGGAAATAAGAAAACATCACCATGAACTTTGCCATCAGGCATCCAAATACATCCAAAGGAAATAATGATATATTGGTTATTATGGATTGTCTTACAAAGACAACTCGCTTTATTGAAATTCAAGAAAACTTCCCACTCATCCAACTTGCAAAGATATACATCAAATAGATAGTGATTCTACATAGATTACCACTATTGATTGTATCGGATCTAGACCCTAGATTTACCACCAAGTTATGGGAAATTCTCCAACATGATCTAAACATAGAGCTAAAATTCAACAAGTATTATCACCCCAAACGTTTGGCCAATATAAGAAAAATATCTAGAGACATGAGGACATGTTGATATAATTACCAATTTACTTTAAAGGAATATTGGATGAACATATTCCAATGGTAGAGTTCTCATACAACAATTGTTTCCACTCATGCATCCAAATAACTACGTATGAATTTATTTATGGGAAGAGTTGTAGAACACTTACATGTTTGGATGAAGTTGGGTAATGAAAAATACTAGGCCATGAAATGGTTGATGAAATGGTCGAAAAGGTTAGGATCATTTAGTATCACATCAAGGTAGCTAAGAGTTGATTGAAGTTCTATGATGACAATTGTCGATGAGAATAGAGTTTGATTTTGGAGACATTGTATTCCTACACATATCTCCATGGATGAAATTGATGAGATTTGAAAGTAAGGGAAAGTTTAGTATTAGATATATCATCCCCTTTGATATCCTTGATCGCACGAGAGCAGTGTTCTAACGACATGCACTCCCACTAAACCTATCTTAAGTACATGACATATTCATTATATCCCTCTTGACAGAGTACCAAACCCCTCAAATGTACTAAATATATAGTTAGTACTATTTTATAATAGATTTTCACCAGTAAAGATCTTAGATCATAGAGAAAAATTTCTACGAAATAATATAATACACCTTGTCAAAGTGCTCTGTAGAAACCAAAAGGTTGAAGAAGCGATGTGGGGACCAGAGGAGGTGATGAAAAAGAGTTACACTCATATTTTCTAGTGTAGGAAATGATAAACTCAAGGGTGAAATTTTTGAAGGGGGTGAGATTGTAATAACCAGAACTGTTATAAATAAAAATCCCCATTTTGATTTATTTAAATGTATTATTATGTATTATGGTTCTAGAAAACACATGCACTTATTTGGTCTTATTAAATCCTATTTAAAATGGTATTAATAATCATTGCAATTGATAATATAACTATTGAATAGTGATAACATTTTTAGTATAAATATAGGGTTTTAACAAATCCAACTAACACAGACAAAGGAAGTGATGGCCTCAACCAGTTCGATCATACCCAACGAAGCCCATTTGTCATAAATTCTAAGGGAGATAACATCACTAATAATTTATATTCTCTAAGACTAAGATGAGATAAAAATAATTAAGCATGATGAAAACTGTTTATGGGACGAGTTCAAGATCATCAAGATCATAGTTCAAACCATGTACGCCGAACTACCCAATGAAATTATCATTATTGTGCACCTTAATCTTAGGGAGTTTTCTGGTGTATTAATTGGATATTTATCATGACCATAGTGATACAAGTATACACATTATATTTTATAGAATAGTGGATATAAATTCATTCTATTATTGTTACATTATAAATTATTTTTATTTTGATATAATAAAACGAGAATAGTATTTCTGGGGAATACTCAAATTCAATTAAGGAATTTATATTGAGGAATTAATGTATATTTGAAATAAATATTATTTTAATAAAATATTATATTTAAATAATTTTAATTAAATGTAAATGGTCATTTAATTCTTATGAAGTCAAGTGTAATTTGTATAAGAGTTCATAAACTATTATTGTCGAAAAAACCCCAACATTTTTTAATAAATGTCGATTTTACTTTAAAAGTGAAAATTCGTATATTTATAAAATTATTCTGGTAAAATTAATTTTTTTGTACTTAGAATATCTAAATTATACAATGGTGAATTTTTCATAATTTTCTAAGACATTATAATTTTCGGGTAAAAATTAAATACTATATAAATAGATTTAGCATATTATGACATCATAATTACCAAAATCCCCTCCTTTAGAATACGGTAACATTTTTATCTTTATATATCTTAGTGCTTTCGTCTTTTGACCAAAGCATCATATTTAAAAAACTATAGTATAAATAGATTTTGCATATTCTGATGTCATAATGACCTAAATATGATATAATAAATACTATTAAGGTTTCCCAGGATAAAATATATGTTTTACAATTAAAATAATTCGATTTAATTTTTATTTTAAAAATTTTATAATTTTTTTGGGAATCCTCTAAAACCATTAATATATTTTAGGATTTTAAAATCATTTATTTAAGAGTATGAATCACTTCCACATAACCAAGGGTATTATTTTATTAATTTAAGACCTTTAACTTATAAAATAATTAATAACAACACAAATTTTATTGAAAACATGGGAATAAACCAAGGGAATGTTTTTGGTTTTGGTTACTTTTTTACATAGAGTCCAAAAACTAACATTAAGATATAACATAGAATTATCATCTATTTTCCTATATAAACCCACCCAAGCTCCCATTTATCTTCACTCAAGATAATTTTATCACATACATACTATTTCCTCCCCTCTATATAGTCTTCCAAATGTTCCCCAATCTCTTAACAATCTCCTCCCAAATATTTGGAGTCACAAACTCATGTAAGGGATCCTCACCTTCTCTTCTTTATTCAAGTTTTTATATTATCTTATGCCTTCTATTTACAATTACTAATGTTTTTATATGTCCTTAAATATCCCAATTAATACCTATTTGATTTAAAAATTATTACATACCCCTATCTTCACAACAAATCATTTTATTTGTTTTTATGTGATGTTGTTATGCTGCTGAAATTTCACCGCTATTTTCCATGCCAAAATAATTTTGTAGTGAATACCATACCCATTTCCTACAAATGGTGTTCACTTTATACATTTATACATATTTTACCTAGTACTTACTTATATTTATTTGACTACCCATTTTCTTGGAATTAAATTTTATGATAAATGATTCCATGTTTTGTGATCTATTTGGAAAACTTAAGAAAGAGAATGAAATAAATGAGATGGGTGTACAGAGAATTATATAGTGCTCCAATGCATTGGGTAATGTTTATTATCATGAGACATAATGTTGGTATAGTTAGTAAACATTATTCTTTTATGGGACTTTTTACATCATGATGTCTTGGTTGTTAACCATGACCTTTTTTATGAAGCATTTTTTCAAGTTGTTGCCCCATTTTCTATGTTATGATTATTATGATACATCATGTATTATAATTCATGTTTATTATTATCACATATTGTTTCCCCATTTATATGTCTATTTTATAACATGTATCAACTTATGTTAGGTTTTTCCAATTTTGGGATTTATATCTCACCCATTTCCTGTGTATTTCCCTAGGTTATCCTGTAATGTTTTAATAGCCATAGAATTTTTGAAGCAGGTTAAGGAAGTTTTCAATACTTTTGTTTTATCCCATGTTCAAGATGTAATTCTATGTACCTAATTCCAAAATATTGTAGAATTATTAATCTTCTAGGTTATATTATGTTCTATTTTATGTAATAAATCAAGTATTAATGTGAAATAAAGAGAAGGATTGTTATACTGCCTCAATTATCGAGTCCATTGTAGTATATTGTTGGAAATTTTCATCATGAAAACTACACCTTTTAGGAAAAACATGATACCATGTGGTTATTTAATATCGTCTCTACAAGATTGAAATATCAAATATATGTAACCTTTTTTACAGATCTCATCTTCTCCTATAAATAATGAGAACATATTTATAGTCATTATCAAGTACTTAATAATGTTCTTTAATTAAATAGACTCTCACTATGATTGGATTTGTATTTAATTGTTATTATAATATCATTGGAGACAACCACTTGAGTATAAAATAATTTTTACACGATCGATCTTGTAACTGATGGATAGAGAGTTTTATCCATCATTTCTAGCTCTTTTTAAGGATCCTTAATATTCATAAGATTCATGCCATAAAAAACTAAAAAAACAATCCTTCATGGATTTATCCCTAATAAAATTATAACCAAGGTATATTTTTTAACATATTCAATGAATCTTAATTTAATTATCCCAATTTATTTTTATAAATAGTATGTAGGTTGTTTTACACATGTATTTCATGAAGAAGAATTTTCCAAAACATATCTTCACAAATTGAAGTGTTGGGATGTCATTTTTGATGATGAGTATTTCATCAAAGAACAATATCATAGACAAAAAAACATATCGATTAACCCACTAATATTTAAGAGGATAATATGTGATCATGGTGAAATTAAAGTCTTTAATTGTATCATATAATAAGATATTGCAACATCAAGAAGATTATATTAGTCTATAATTTGACTGTTTCATAATGCATACCATAGTAGTCGGATTTGGAAATTCAAAACATTTAGGTTTCATAAAATATATATATCATTTACTTAATTTCCATTAACTAGTTTTGATATCAATTTTACATATTTCACAACCAATGTATGTTTTGTCGTGAGAAATACTTGTATGGTCATAATAATTGAAATAAGTGAAAAGGTTTCTTCAAAGTAAATACCATCAATTTTTGTTAATTATTTTCCACTATGCATGGTTTATGGGTTGATACTATATTTTTCATGTCAGTTTTCTTGTGAAAATCTCACTTTCACCCTAGGGGTCTAACCATTTTAGGTGTGAGGTGAACCAAAAATAATATAAATAAATATTTCATCATTTTAAGTAAATATTCAAGACATTTCACAATAATAAATGCTTGAATATTGTAAAGGATTAACATAATTGAAAACTATATACATAATAAAATTATTTTATAAATTATCATTAACATATACCACATTTTTCATCTCTAATTGTACCCTTCTTATAAATTTCTTCTTCAAAACCTTTTTCATAATCTGGGGAAAATAACTCTAAAAAAGGGTGAGCTCAGACTATTAGTAATAGAAAACATGGGATATAATAGTTAAAGAACATATTTAAGATTAACATTAGAATAATTGTATGAGAATATGATATTATCATTTGAAAACCATATACAACAATTCATAGATCATAATAATGGAATAAGGATTTGGTAGTCAAAAGGAAACGAATCATTGAAGAATCAAAGATCGTAGGCCATGAGATCATCTCTATAATCAACCAACATGGGCCATCAAGACAAGTTACCAAAGAAAGTCTACCACTTTGTGAGAAGGAAAAAAACAACAACTAATTTCTCTTGTAAAAAAATAGATAAAATAACGAAGTAAAATATATAAGTGAAATATATAACCGTGATACATACAATTTCAGGACTAAGGGGTTGAACCAAAAAGTAAAATATGAGAAGCTGGTGATATGCATAATGTGTCCATCCATCACCACTAAACCATCCCAATATGAAGGTGATGAAACCTAAAAGAATATGGAGAACCACATGATACACTTCCCTTTTCTATGTCAAATAAAACCACATGTATAGCCACCCAAAGGGAAAAGTAGTGTATGAGGACAATTTCCAGTAGTATTTCACTAAAGAATCTATACAAATTATAATATCATGAAAATGTTAGATCTATATTTAAAGAAAATCTTTTATAAATTAGTTTCAAAAGAAAAACATTTTGATAGTCATATATTTGTATTCATAAAAAAATTTCATATCCTCATAAAACAAAGAATATGTCAACTAAATGAAAGAAAGTAGGTGAGTATATAAAAAAACATCCATGGATATACCATAAGATAATAAAGTGAGCAACTAACAATGAAATATGCCATCATTTGTAAAACCAAGACTAAATGAAAAAGAAAACAATTTGGGATCTATAATATTGGAATTAATATTAAGATATAAAAAGAAAACTAATAAATTCATCACGTGAATCCAATTGATATCAATCCCTTTAAAGAATTATTAGTATCAAAACACTAATGGTATAAAATGAATTAAGAGTGACAACTCTTTTTTTATTAACACAAGGATCCCAATGTTCTATATTATCAAAAAATAATTTGAAAAAAATGATCACAATATATATAACATTTTTCATATAAAATAATTATTAATTTTATTCTATAAAATATCTTTTTTAATAAAAAACACCTACATGGAATTTCAAATTATGAAGAAATCCATTTTTAATGAAAAACCATATTAAAATTAATTTATCATAAAGAAATACCACCATGATATAAAATCCATCATTTACATTAAACAAATGAAAGGGATTATATAAGAGCATAAAAAATTCATGAATTAGAACATCTGTATAGAGACACATACCTCAAGAATAGAGAGGATCCACTGTGAATTGATCTCCCAAGGTTGGGGTAGATTTCGATCTAAAAGGAGCTTCAAAGTACCCTGAAAATATATCATATACAGCTAATGTTCAAGAGTTAAATATGGATTCAAATCTAGTCTAGATATTCTATTTGAATTTATTGGAAATCTATAAAATAAAATACCATGATATAGCCTCCTCAACCATGGATTAGAAGGTATGTTATATTCTTATAATTTGATGCAATGTGAGGAACAATTTATAAATACCTTCCATTAAAAACTATGTCTCAGAACCAGGGTCAAGGCCCTATATTCTAGTAGAGGAGACTGCAACGTAACCAAGACCACAAATCCATAAGGGTGTTGAATTTGTAAGATCTGTCCAATTTACATTGAAGGATCATATTCTGTAGCCGAACATATAAAACATTAGTTCCCAAATGGCCTATTACATAGACGTCGTCCATGGAATAGTCGTGACAAAAATTTAGTGGAACAATAATTACACCTCTAGATCATTAAAACCACTATCTGATGGTCCTCATTGCAGCCAACATCTACATGATGTAGTTACTCCCATAAATAGTGAATTACCTTGTATAATTCTATAATAACTCTACATCACCCCCCAAATACCCAATAACTCTAACAACAACTCATAAAAATTTAATAGTAGAGCGTACAAAAAACCAAATGGGGTCATAATTCTCCCCACCATAGAGAGTTTAAATTTTCATATTGTTATCAGGATTCTTAACCTATAAAAAGAGATGTCTAGTGCTACCTCCATAATGATTCAAGGTCCAACATATCATGAATATATCATCCAAATTGACATAGTACATGGACTATGGTAATTGTTTCACCACATAGTATCATTTTCTGATGATCTATAATATTAACTGGTTTTCCATAACGAAGGTGTCAGGATCAAGATCAAAACATTCCAATTTGATCACATGGGAAGGGTATGGTTGATACCATATCATCTCAGACACATTAAATATGTCATTAGTTTATGTTAAGTGACATAAAAATTATAACCAATATGCCACCTTTCCAATTTTTTCAATGATATCAAAGGGGCCAACAAATCTTGGTGCCAGCTTTCCCTGCTTACCTGATTAAGGGTGTCCAAATCGAGGTAAAACATGTATAAAGTCTAGATCACCAATGTTAAACTACAAAGGATGAAAATGATGGTCCATATAAGAATTTAGATGACTCTATACTATGATCAAGGTCTTCCCAATCATCTGCACCTTTTTCTTCATTTCCTGAATAAGGCTCTGTCCAACCAAAGATTGCTCTCCCAACTCTAGACAACACAAGGGAGATAACATTGATTCCTATAAAATGATTCAAATAGAATAATATTATTCAAATATAAATAACAATTTTTATAAGAAACTTTTACAAGAATATTTGAATTTTCATATAACCAGCAAAATCAAGAACACATTCTCAAGTAATACCCTCAAGAATCTAAATATCTATCCCTATTTTCCCATATGTATTCGGATGATAATATATGCTTAATTTCAACTCAGATCTCATCAACATTAAAAAAATAGTTACAACACATGGATGTGAACCATACGACAATTTTAGATATATTTATTGAAGGAATATCATGAAACCATACAACCTCTCAGACATACAGGTGTTTTCACTTCTTCACATTCATCATCTCTTTGATATAGAGGGAATGAGCTGATTTCATAATCTGCTCAATGATCCACCAAATTAAATCCTTCCCAATATGATTCGAGGGTAAACCAGTGATGATTAACATGTAAATATCTTCCCCCTTCTACACTGTAATGGGTAAAGATTTCAATATACCAATTGGTCTCTGGTATTCCACATTATTCTTCTAACATGTAAGGAACCATGACAATAAATTTTCAAAAGTCTGACTCATCCACATTCACCCTAAAAACATCCCAGATCATGATACATATTGACTACTTGAGGTTGAGTAGACTAACAAGTCCAATTTCCACTTTCCATTATGTACCACCTTAGAGAAATAGAAATAACTAACCTACTCTAGAAACACAAATTACCATTGGGAGGCTTATACCACTCACCTAGGATCTCCCCACTATTTAGGATTTAACTCAAGCACTAAAAATCACTCATAAAATTATGATTCATACTTTGAAAAATCTAATAAAACCTTCTCACCAGCATCTTCAATGAAGAATATCATATTAATGAACAAATAGATTTGATACCACTCCTCTAACAATTCCTCTAAGTCTTGGGTTAGTAATTTCTTACTCAATGCATTAATGACCACATTACATTTTCTAAGAGTATATGAAATATCGAAACCAATATTACAAAGATACTCAAACTGATGTCTCAATTTTAAGTTCAAATCCTTCGAAATAAAAATATATTTTTGGATTTTTTATAAAAATAATAGTAACCCCCCCCCCCCAATAGATATTGATTCCACATTTTGAGTGCATAAATTACCACTTCCAACTCAAGATCATGGGTTGGGTAGATCTTCTCATAAGTCCATAACTGGAATGATCCATAGGTCAGTACCTACTTCTCCTATATCAAGATCCACCCCAAAATCGTACTAAAATCATCACAGAAAACATCATAACCTGAACTAAGCTCTCAAAGAATCAAAATTGGGGTTGAATACAACCTCACCTTCAGTCCCTTAAAAGATATCTATCTCTTTTCATACCATTAAAACATAACATCCTTGTAGGTTTAAGCTTTCATTAGAGATACAATTATAGAGAAGTCCTTAAGAAGCTGGAAATAATAACTATTAAACCCCAACAATAATTAGATCTCAAACACATTCCTAGGATTCTTCCAAGAAATTACTGTCCATATCATTTCAGGATCTCCATAGACCCCTCTGTCAAATATAACATGCCTCATAAATATCACTTCTTGGATCCAAAAAATCACACCTATAAATATTACTATACGAGAAATATTTCTTCAAGATTCTAAAGATAATATCCAATTGATCACAATTCTCCTCCTCTGACATAGAGTACAAAAACAATTTATCCACAAATGTGTCTATAAATGAGTCCAAGAACAGATGAAATATTTCATTCAATAATACCATGAATACAACATGAGAATTAGTGAGACTAAATGGTAAAACTAGGAACTCAAATACCCATATGATCACTAAAACACAGTCTTAGGTACATCCTCTTCTGGGAACATCAATTAGTTGTTCCACAACCATAGTTCATTCTTTCAAAACAAACAATACCCTATGAGTTGATCAAAGAGATCATAAATCATTGGCAATGAATACTTATTCTTAATAGTAACTGATATAACTTTTGACAATACATGCATATAATGAGGTTGTCATGTACTTTCATGGAAAAGTGAAAAGGATTATCTCAAGGGGTAATTCTATGGAGAATAAATCCATTAAACTCAATATATAAAAGTTGGAACTTATGTTCTCAGTAGGTGGCATGTGATAAGATAGAATAGAAATGGGAATCATACTAGAAAGATGGTAAATAGTGAAATTGACCTATCTATGTGGTGGAAACCTAGAAAAATAATATGGAAACGCATCAGGGAATACACTCACCACTATAGGAAGTGGGATTCTCAAGAGAGAGCCAAAAATATCCCAGAACATCTCCAACAATTGGCATGAAATTATTCCAGCATAAAGAATAACAGGCACCACCTTCCAAGATCTAGAATCCCACATACCATAAAAAACATTTGATACACCATCAAGAAATAAAAAATGAACTCAATGATGATAATAGTCTATTTGTACCTTAATATAGATCATTAATCCATTCCAATAATATGGTCAAAGATATCAAGATCAAGTACCAATAAATTCCACACCACTTCAATTACATATATTATCACCCAATACAAATATATTTGAAAACATATTTTAACCTCTTTCATAAAGGCATGAAAGGTTACATAAATAATGACAAATTTTATGAATTAAATCCCAAAACATAAACTAAATTTGATGATATAAAAATATTAGTATCAATTTTACAACATAAATCTAGTACTATAGAGCATAAAATAAACATTGTACCTCTAAGAGTATTCCTCCTGGCGTCAAATTCCTCCAGTGAATACTATCCTAAAAAAATACTTCTAATATAATATTCTTCCTGAGATTTATTATATGCATGAAGTTCTCCCTTGTCCTAAGGATGAGACCCACTACTATTTTAAGCATCTAAATGAACCTATGAACCCTTGGTGAGAGTGGATATAGCCTTACTACATTTGGGAAATCCTTCCATAAAAACTATTGATATGAAGAGATTAACAACAATGATGAAAAATTATGGTTTATTCCCTAAAGTTAGGATTGTTATGACTAGGCCTTCCACACTGATAGAAACAACCAATTGTTTTCTAGATGAAGCCCTTGAAACTGGTCCTAACAAAAATTGTATATCTTTTCATTTACATTTCTAGAAAGAATACACACCTTGGATAATATATATTATAAATAAATCTCCTTCTAAACCCATTTTCCTATCTATATCTACCTCATTCATTACAACCTTTTCAACTACATCCACAACTCATGAAAGGAATAAGAGAATCAACATAAATATGATAATATCCATAAAACACATCTCAATACATTGATCCTTAAGTTAATTATTCATTATAATCTCAGGTGTTAGGTGATCTAAATCAATGAAATGGCTAGAATAATCCAGAACTGTAGGGTTCCCTTTCTATATGGTTAAAAATTCCCAGGTCTTCTCTACAAGCAACATTTTAGGAAAAACTATTTATTAAAGATTGTATAGAAAGAATTTTTTGTAAGACCCTTATGAAACTTAACTTGCATGATAGATTCCCATCATATCCTCCTTGGACTTTCAATAATTTAATTAGAAAATCCACCAAAAAGTCATTCTTAGTTCTTAGATAATGGAAAATTATTTCAATATTCTCAAGACACTCTTCATATTCCTTGAGTCCTTTATCACCACAGAATATGGGTGGATTATTCATATTAAATTTTGAGCTATGATCCACCACACATCCCTGGTGTTTAATACCCACCTAACCAAGAGTATTAATAGTATATATTACAAATTCCATTAAAGAAGGGTCGACTGGAAGATTTTACTATGTAACTTGTCGCACAACTTCCTAAATTGGATTCAAAATAACTCTTTTAAGAGTCACTATCTAATTAACACATGACAACAAATAACCATATTAAGAAAAAATTCCAAAATTTTAAAACTGACCTTAAAAGTCCTTATCAATTCATTCAAAAATAAATAATAAAAAAGAAATTATTGAAAATTTGAATGATAAAAAACACAGTGAAAATAAATAAGTCCATATGAATAAACCCAAAATCTAGTATATCTAAATAACCTCAATCAAAAAATAACAAGCTTGGAAATAATCCTTAATCACCCCTGGAAACTTTATTTCAATCACAGAGGTGATTTATCAAGGTACCATGCCTCACTTATTAAATAAATTATGATTTCCCTAACCCTGGTCTACAAAATGCATCGAACCCAACCCATGTAGTTCCAAAACAATTAATACTAAGTAAACACCTATGATACAATTTTGGAATGAACCAACATGGTCTAAATAGACAAGTCTCCCAACAAGGTCTTACACTTGGTGAGGTAAAAATAATAATAAAAATATTGGAGAATATTATTAAATGGTTTTAATAATTTAGTTCACTACTTTAGGTATTAGTACTATGGATTTTAACTTAAATGGTTTTAATTTCATCCAATATGTGATTGATAGTAAAGGTCGTGTATTTAATACTAGGGTGGATATTTTTAACCGTTCTAACCTAGGTATAGAAGTTATGCATGAATGAAATTCTCATAACATTATTCTAGACTTGAATTATGTTGAAATTTCATCCACAAATTGATAATACATTGTTTGTATTATTTCCTTTCCAATGTAGCTTAGGTGGAGGGTGAGGAAGGCCTCTTCTGAGGAGGTCAATCCATCTATGAGATACCACTCTGGAAGTGCTAGAATTCTTACCCTGTATCAGGATCTATGGGTTGATGCATAGTCTCAGGTATATAGTTTCTACGGGAATAGCCCCCCCCTAAAGGTAATGGAGATGAAAAATGGTTTCCTTAGGCCAAACAGATTGCCCCTTGAGTACAAAGGAAAAATGGATCTTGACTGAATATAACTAAAAAAAGATAAAATCATATATTAATACTGATAAGAAAAATATACAACCATGATACATATAATTTTAAGTACAAGGGGATAAACCAAAAATAAATATAAGGAAATCCAAGGATAAGATCTGTATGACCATCCATCACCACCAAACCATCCCACTATGAAGGTAATGGAAACCAATATAAGACAAAGAACTACATGAAACCCTTATCTTTACCTATTTCCAAAAAACCATAACTACATACATCCAAAGGAAAAAGTAGTGTGTGATAACCATTCCCTGTAATATTTCACTAAATAATCTATTAAATTTCTAATACTATGAAAATGTTTTCACTTTTTTTAAAAATAAACTATTATATAAATAATTTTTGAAAAATAAATACTTTGTGAAATAACATATGGTTTCTATAAAAACATTCCATGACATTATGATCTAGGAACATATCATGTATATGAAGGAAATTATATGAGAATAAAGAATTCTATACATGGATATAATATAGTATAAACATGTGATAAACTAACCATGATATACACCATCATGTGTAAAACCAAGAATAAATGAAAAATAACACCTTTTTAGTTCTAGAATATAGTAATACAAACTCGTACATTAGAAGAGCACTAAGTTAAGAATCATGTGAATCCACCTAATATCAATTCATTTCACAATATATCAATAACAAATTACTATTTATATAACATTCACTAAGAGTCACAAGTCCATTTCCCAATGTACCCAGGGTTCTTAAAGTTCAATTTTTACAAAAAACCATTAAAAAATATTTATACTATTAGTTAAAAAATTCACAATAATTACCACTTACACACTAGAAAATCCATTTTGTAATCAAAACCACCTTTAAGAAATTTCAAAAGTGTGAAACAAAATATTTTCAAATAAAAGCCCCTTTAATACAAAAAATTCATAATCCAATAACACCATGATATAAAATCCTTCATTTAAATAAAACAAAACCAATGTAATTTTATAAGAACATAAATTAGAACATTTTTATAGAGACACCTACCTCAAAAATATAGATAATCCACAAAGAATTTATCTCCCAATGATGGGGTTTATTTTGATCAAAAATATAATTCAATTCCCCTTGAAAAATTTCTTTTATGGATATGTTTTGAGAGAGAAATATGGAATAAATGATATAATAGAGGAGATCCAAGTATTTATAGGTATTCTATAAAATAGAATACCACGGGGCAACCTCCTAGAGTATAATGCATATGTTTTGGTAGAAGTACATACTATAATGAAATGTTAGGAGCCACACTGTAATCACTTTTCCTAGATAATTACAAGATGAATAACTTAAGAGGGGGTGAATTGAGTACCTATATTTTTTTCCATTATTTAACCACCCTATTCAAGGAATGAGAGTTTAAAATTTTCCTTAAGAAAATATATATAGTAAAAATATGAAAGCACAATGCAACGTGTTTGAACAAGATATTTAGTGTTTTGGGGAATATAAATCCCCTATTCAACTCCACCAACACTCAATGCTATGAGTTTTTTTTATTGTTTTTAAAACAACCCTTTTACAGGGGGCTCACAGCTGAGTACATGAATTTGTCACTTACTAAAAAGGTATGAGATATTTCAACTAGGATCTCCCTCAACAAGGATTATATATATCTTTAACACACTCACTTACATCAATTATCAATGAAAAAAGGTATAAAGGGGTCTTTGGAGATACTATGAAACACACAGTTTTCAGTAGTAACTAAAAAATATGAAGATGCATCTTGAGAAGATGATAGCCTTCAAGATACAGCTCTGGGTTATCTTCAGATGAAAAAGATAAACTTGTAATCTCTATTCTCAAGAAATGGTATAAAGTCTTATATATTAAGATTAGGTGTTGTTAAGCTTTTTCGAGTATGAACACATGTTTCCATTTTCCACATTGTGATCCCACTTTATATTACTCATACTCTACTATTTATATCTCTTGTTTTGATTTTGAAAAGGAGCATAATATATAATCACAATGGTAAAATTAATAATACATTGAGAAAAGGGAGAGAGTTGATAAGATAATAATATAATGATATGAATTCATTATTTAAAAATATTCAATATACATATGTAGAAGATATTTCAGAGACCTTCTTCTTATTTGGATCTGTGTATTTATGGAAACACGACATAGAAAATCCTTAAATAGAAAAACATTCTGATAGACTGAAATGCAGGAAATAAGATATTCTAATAATTATGATAGGTAATCATGATTATATTTAATTTTCAAGTTGTAATTGATTTATATGTTGAATTAAATAAAATTAATATGATAATTACTATCTCTATTATTTAGCATTTAAAAGAAATTGATATTCATGTTGGGTAAAATAATTTTCTATGGAAGATAAAAAGGTATGACATGTAATACTTAAGAGAAAAAATATTTTGATACTTCATAAGAAAATAATTTATGAAATTACTTAAATTCCTTTCATTACATTAATCTATTCTTTATTCATAAGATAAATTGTTGTAAATATTACATAAGAAAAACATTATAATAATATAAATACATGTTTTGTGAAATAATCTTTGATTATCATAAGATAATCATTTACTTCATAAGATAATATTTCACCATGAAGGCTTTATATTATGATTAAAAATAAGATAATGTTTTATTTCTGTAAGACAAAGATAATTTTTCCATAAAATGAATGCTTCACATGTCATTAGATAAATACATAGAGAATAAATCACATGATAAGTTCTTTTTATTAGTATAATCTGAGACACTTAAGAAAAAACTAATTAGAATAATCACAAAGATTTTTTTAATCCTCAAAACAAATAAATTGAGATATATAGGAACAACATAAGTTATTTCAACAATATCTCCCTTTTTTATGATCACAAAAACTCAAGAAATTGAAACAAAATCAGAAAGGGATCTTTAAAATGATATGTATTTAGTATTTAATTGATATAAATTTTTATACCACTTCTCCCCCTTTTTGTGATATCAAAATGAATTTGAGTAAATAAATACAATCAATGGGGCATGCGAAGAAGTGTAAATAGTGAATAATTCTAAAATTGAACTACATTTGGAATAAATTTTTATTAATAAAACTAAATAAGGAAAATAAAAACCTAAATAAAATTTTTAAAAGATATAGAAATCATTAAAATGTTTAAAAATAAAGGTTCATGTAATATCAATGTGAAATGGTTCAAACGTTTGTTAAAAGAGAACCAATTTTTCTCACATGATAAATTTTTTTTATTAAACTTCAATTGTGAATCAATTTTTTTGAGGTGGTTAATTGAAAGATAATTTTTTTCCAGTGAGTAAGGTGTGTAGAGGTATTGGAGCACTAGTAGTTTACCCAATAACATCACCCAATATCATTAATAATGATCTATGTATAGTATGATCATTTTAAGAAACATTTATCATGGAAAATTTAATGTTGAGGGGAGCTTACTGTTACCATTCCAGATCAAACATATCTATATGGGTAAAGTATATTTTATAGGTTGGTTAATTTAAAGGTAAGGATAATTATTTAGTAAACCTGAGGTTTCCCCTTTGATAGAATTAAGTGGGATAAAAAATATCCTTTTAACACTAACTGGTAGTGGAATGATGATCACTAATTTGAGGTCCTGGAATAAAAATTCAGGAATTTAAAATAGTTTGCCTACGCAATCATTGATCCTTTTTACCATGTCAATTTTTTTATATATTCAAAAAGAGTTGTGAATCCATTCCATAGTCCCTGATATAAATTTCTAACAAAATTCTACATGTATCCCATCTTGGTGAAACATGATATTGGAATCTTCATCACGTCAAACTGGTTTCCTATGATACCAATTATACAAGAATTTTTTTCTCTTATAGACACTATTCTTCCTAAATGTTCTACAAAATAATCAAATTCTACTTCTTTTCATATTTGGAAGAATATGGCTTCAAACTATTGACCATAATTTCATGTAAGTATTCATCCTTCTTCTCAAGAACATCAAATTTTATCCGATAACAAGAGAAGTATATTTTGTAAACCAGTTATGATAAATCTTACATAATTCTTCACTTAGACTGAATTTCCTGGAATTTATAGAGTCTTTTGATTAAACAGGGAACCAATTTCAATAATTGAACTATCAATCGACTCAGAAGCTTATTTATGACAGACTAGTAACCTTATAACATCATCTATCATGGTTTTCTAAAAATCCAGAAATATCTCCCATGAGATAATGTCACACTGTAGAGAATCAAGAGCTATAGTCATCATATCTATAGATTGAGATAATTCCACCAACTTCAAATGTAAATCAGAATTATTCATAGTTCTTATAGTGGATTCTCCTAATAACTTTTAAATCATATTATGAACTAATGATTTTACTTATTTAATGTCATCCTTCATTGAAATTTGATCCTGAAGAGACCATGTTTCTTTATTGGACTCAATCACTTGAGAATTCGTTAATTCCATTTTAGAAAATAATTTCAAGTAGCTCTCTAGAGCTATCTCATCATTAACCTTATCAGTATGATGAGATTTTGAGTATATGTTCTCTATATGACTAGAAGAGGGTCTATCAAGTTTAACTTTCATTCATCGATCTTTATTGAATTTCATATTTTCTTCAACGTGAATTTCAACTTCATTTTATCAAAATTATTCTAATTATGTTATATTTCTTGTTCAGATGAGTAAATGATTTGATTTTTCATATGGAGGCACTAGAATAATTGGTTTAGCACTTGGGGATATTGGAATTGTTTTCCCTCGATCAACAGATACTAACGGAGTAACTATAGAGGTTAACTATTCTTTGAATGATGGGATTAGAGGAAGACTTGTTATATGAATAACCTATGATATATATTGAGAAAAAAATCTAAACTCTTCTATATCTATTAGTGAGAGTTGCATCATCTATGACATATGTCTGGTCAACTGGTATTTCCAATGAAATTCCAACATCATTGGAAAATCTCATTTGGTATGTCTCCCCCTAAATCAATGTATGGTCTATTTTAATGGTGTATTCATGACTTACTAAAAAAATTGTTTTTATAGAAACTCCAATACAAACTAATTTTCATAAATATGGTTTCACTTAATGTTTTTGAAACCAAACAATGAGCTATTGTGTTTTCATCGAGGCAAGATCCAACATTATAAAAAACCAAAGTTAATATCCTTCTATAAGGATATAAACTAACTTACCTATTTTTAACATTATTCATATATCTCATGATATATAACACTATATTTACAATAATTATGATCATGAATAGTTATAATAAATAAATATCTTGAAACAAAACATTCTCAAACTCACTGTTGTGTTGAGAGATAGTAGATTGGATGAACTTCACAAGAACGTTTTTTAGGTTCCACTTCTGTGGTGGGTTTCTTTTAAAAAACTGCAAATCCAAACAGAGACATCATGATTTTAGGAGGACTAACTTGGTCTATCTTAACAAACCCAATACTAAATTGTGTATGACCTTCATTATGATATTTGATAACCTTAACCATTTGTAATGATGTTATAAAAATGTATTTTTTGATAACAGTTGCAGTGAAAAGATATTCTTTATCACAAAAATAAAAAAGTAATGTGTCATAAAACTGACAAACCTCATTTTAAAAAATTAACTCATTTTATCTTTCACTAATGACATACTCCTAAACATGTTGATTTATAACCTTCTTGAGTAACATATTTGTTTCATCTAGCCAGGAAAAGTCTATTTCTCATCCACCTAGAACATTATTCATCGTTTTTCAATGATTTTTCATGATCATAGAAGTTCTATCAGTTCACTTCATTTTCTCCCTTCTTATAGAAATCCAGAGGATTTAAATTTTAAGATTACCAAGGTTCAAATAACATAAGGATATAGTTCCAAGTGTTTTTTAAAAAAATTCATGTGTATAGTTGATATATTTCTTTTCTTTGTGTTTTTTTCTTTTTGTTAATCAACGGTTCACATGATGATGTGTAGGGTGATCATTAAAAAATATAGGTCATGTATCCTATTGATATGAATGGTTATTTAATATGATATTGATATATATATATATATGGAATAAAAATTATGATTAAAAATATTTCGGTAATTTTATAAACATGATATTCTATAATAAAAAATAAATAACATAACATTTATGTAAAATGAGATAAACCTTGTTCAGACATAATAAAATAAAATCTATCACCATATAGTGGTTTATTAATTATATCTTCAAATTGATTTTTGTAAAAAAAAATCTAAAGATATGTCATTCTTTCTTTGGTGATATATTAAGAAATGATGGATTAATTGAATGTATTTTTTTATTAAATGGTTTATGAAATTATTTGAAATATTTGCAGCACTTGTGTTATCCCACTTGATTAGAACAATGTTAAAATTAAATTCAAAATCCATTTGGTTATGTTTCATGCATATCACTTGTGCACAAAAACTTTCTGTTGCAAAATATTCATCTTCGATAGTTGAAAATTCTATATATTGCTGTTTCTTTCACCACCAAGATACTTTTGATTTACCAACGAAGTGATTGGTTCCTAATTTTATTTTTCTATTTAATATACATCTTGAAATATTAGTATCTGAATATGAATTTAAATTAATATTATATGTTTAAAAAATTAGAAAAAGTTAGTGTTCCTTTTAAATATTTTTAAATATTTTTAAATTATTTTCGCAGCATTTAATTGATATTACTTTGGATTGGACTGAAATATTTCACCAAGACATACTGAAAACATAATTTCTGGCCTACTTGAAGTAAGATATAACAAACATCCAAGGATTCCTCTATAAAAAGTGTTGTCAACTAGCTTTCCAGTTTCATCCAAATCAAGATTAATTTTGAGGATCACATGAGGTCAATCAGACTTACTATTTTCAACTATTAACTTCTTATATAAATCTAGTGTGTATTTCAATTTATTTAAAAAATTTCCAAAATATGTTTGGAAAATTTAAAATCCTATAAAATATTTTTACTCACCAATCAATCTCATTTCAATTAAAATTTTCATATGTTTTGATAAATAATTGAACATTATTTGATTTTTTGATCTAAAAATAACATCATCTACATATATTTGTACCACAGAAATATCTTAGGATGAAGTTTTCATGAATAATGTTGGGTCTTACACTCTTAATATAAAATCCTTTAATAAAATAAAAGATCTTAATCTCTTATACCATGACCTTGGAGCTGGTTTAAGTCCATATTGATCTTTGTTTTGGATCCTCAAAAATAATATGTTGTTCTATATAAAATCCTTAAATTAAAAAATATTTAGAAAAGAATATGTAACATTAATCTGTTAAAATTTTGAATTTATATATGATGAATATGTTAGAACGATTATAATAGCTTCTAACCTTGCTACAGGAGTAAAGGATTCTTCATAATCTATTTATTCTAATTGAATATATCCTTTGGCAACTAATCCAGCTTTATTTTTAGTTATTACACCACAGTCGTCTTGTTTGTTTCTAAAAACACATTTTGTTCCATTTATAAGATAATATGATTTCCTTTTAACTAATTCCCACATATTATTTCTTATAAACATATTTAACTCTTCTTATATAGCTAAAAAGAAACATTTATCTAATAAAGTCTCTTAAATAGATATAGTTTCTAATTGGGATATAAAGGAAGTGAATTCAACTATATTTTCTATATTTATTCTATCTCTTACTCCTTCAATTATGTTTTATAAAACTATTTCTAGAGTATGATCTTTATGATTTATGGGTATTCTAGGAACCATAATTTTTGGTTCATTAATGTCAACCCTTACTAGTTTTTCTTTCTATAATCAAGTTCCCAATCATCGAAAATATTTTTTTAAAGAGGGTTTTAGGTCTCATATCTTTTAGATAATCAACATGTTCATTAGTTTGAATCATTTTGTGATCAATGGGGTCACCTGCATCAACATTTACATGAGGTGATTTGTCAATAATCCTTGACCCATTATTTAAAACTCTATAATCTATGGATGTAGTAGAGCAACCTAGGAAGATACCTTCATCAACTTTTGGATATAACCTTCCAAGATTAAGCTTCGTGTTCAAGATGTAAACCTTGTATCCAAATTCTATAAAGTATCCTACATTATGTTTTCCACTATTTTAGAACTCAAAGGGTGTTTTCATTAAAATATATCCTATTATAACTTTTTTAATGACATAACATGTTGTATCAACAGCCCCGACCCAGAAATAAGTTTCCTTGTTATACTCACATAACATGGTTCTAGAAATTTCTTGAAAATTCCCATTCCTTATTTCAACAACACCATTCTGTTGAGGTGTCCCGAGGGTAAATAATTTATGATTAATTCCTTTCGTCGATTAGTAAGAATTAAACTCATGATTATAAAATTCACTTATATGATCACTTCTCAGATTCTCAAAGTTATCATCATTTTCATTTTTCACAACTTTACAGAAATCAACAAAAATATATCATGCTTAACTTTTATTATAAAAAGATAAACCCATGTAAATCTCTAAATATCATCAAATAACACATAAATAATTAATTTTCCTATAATTCATGCAGTTCTAGTAGGTTAGAACAAATATATATAGATAATCCCAATAGGTATAGATATAAAAACCTCTTTAATTGGATTAAAAATTAATGTGTGTTTCTTTCCCATTTGGAATGCATCACATTTCTTATTCTTGTCAAATTTAATAATAAAATTGTCAGAAATAAAATGCCTTCTGCTCAAAAAATTATTGAATGAACATTTTAATTTCCATTCCTTCTATGAGAAATCCATGACTCGTCAACTTTAGCATTCAAACAATTTAAATTTTTCTACACAAATAATTTAGATATAGTGTGTAAAAATTATCTATTCTAGGTTATTTAATCATTATAAATTTATATTTGAATACTAAACATTAATTATTATAAATATCAACATAATAAACATTATCACAATGTTCAAATACACCTATCAGGTTGTGCTTCAAGATTTCAATGTAAATAATTTTGTTGATAATAAGAGTTTGAGGATTTCCAACAGATCCAATACTAGATATTTTTACTTTTTCATTGTCACCAAATGGGACATAGGCTCCCTCAATTTTTTGTAGTGAGTGGAAGTTTTAGAAATCCCCAATCCTATGCCTTGAAAGACCATTGTCCATAAAACATTTTTCATTACTATCCACATGATTTTATCCCTATAATGGGAAATCAAAAAACAAAATATTTTTTTATCCAAACTCTTTTGGGTTCAAAGATGTTATATATAAGAGACCCATTCATCTAGATTTGTTTTTTCATTAAAAAAAACAAAACGTTTTAAAAAGTTTTTTTGAAAGAAATGAATTTTTGATTCCACAAAATTGGTTATTTTTCAAATCAAAAATATTAGCACAGTTTCCTACTTATTCAAAATTAAAATAGGTAAATTTCAAAATAATTTTATTCATATAACTATGGAAAAAATAGTTTTTATATATATCAGGATATTCACCTTGACCTACTATTCCAAACAAGGCTTTATTAATTTTTTTTAGCACATATTTTTTTTAAGTAATATTCTCTTTTATTAAAGACACTTGTAGCATACTTGAAGTTTTGAACCTTTTTCTATAGGTTCTCAATTGTCTTAAAATGTTCGAAACATAACGTTGTAGGTTTTTATAATTCATTCATTAATTAGGAAAACCATTTTTTATGTCCTCTTTATTAAAAAATATATTATACGAATTTATTAGGGCCTTATTTTTCTTTTTTAAACATTAATACTTTGTTTTCATCATGGTATAACACTAATTTAATTATCCATAGGATAAGCTTTCATTTTTTGATTCATTATCATGCCTAGAATAATAATATTAATGTACATAATCTGAGTTTTACATAGAGCATATGTTGTAATTTGGATATAGAGCTTCAACTTCTGACTGTGAAGATGTGAGATAACTAGAATCTTTAGAATAAAACTATATGAATTTCATATATTTCATAGATTTATTCTTATAATAGGACTCTTGAATTATTATTTTTCTTTTTTTCATCCTTAATCTATTGAAAATTACGCTTCATTTGTCCAATATTTTTTCACTCATAGAACCTTAACTCTTTCATATTTTCACCATTTTTCTTGTACTTGTTGAACGGAATTATAAAACCACTTCCCTTCTGTAGATTATTTTGAATTATAAAGTATTATGAGAAACTCGTTATTTGATCCAGATTTGATTGATGAGTATTCTTATTCATATGTTTCAAATATTTTTGTGGTTTTTATTTTCCGGTAATCTTTAGAAGTAGATAATTTTAAAGAAGCATTTTATTTATTGATCATCTATTTTTCACCAACTATAGCTTCCATTTCATCTTCATACATCATTATGGTTTCGATGAGATCTTTTTTCTTGAAATTATTAAATTCTATTTATTTTCTAATAGCAAATGAGATTCCAATCCAATTGTTTTGTAATACTAGGATAAATTTCAATACATGTTCAGGCTCAGTGAAAAGTGTTCCAAGAGAAACAATCTTTTTCACACTCTCTGGGATTCTTCCATTCATTTGGGTAATTCTCTTTCCTTTAGGCATTTGTAATGGGTCGAACATAATCTTATCTATATCATATCTGTGGGATTTCATATTTTAAGTATATTTAAATGAAACAACTACAGTGGTACACATTTCATGTGTTGTTTGAAATTGTGAAATTATATTGAACTCATTTGGTCATAACCTATATATTATAGCATTCATATATTTGGATTTCATATCATAATATTATTCAGTAGTATAATCCCATGTATTAAGTTTTTTCTTAGGAATTATATAGGGTTTAATTGCTTTGACATAAACTTTCAAGCCTTGATTTTTCATATAGATGATCATGTATGCTTTCCAAAAACCAGAATTTTCACCATTTATGTATAGATCTCTAAACTTTAACATACATTATAATTTTTCTTCCATAGTATCCATTTAAGAGACAGATAATTGGATTTCAACTTTTGATAGTTATGAACTATGGATTCATGAGCTCTTATTACAAAAAAATGACTAAAAGGTGCGATTTTTTTAGAGGTGGTTTGAACAACCACTATATGGTTCTTTGAAGGTTTCAAAAATCCACTGCTAAAGTTAGAATTATCATCAAACTCACAATGGTTATGTATATTTAGAGGTAATTTCTGGGACCCATTATAGAATTTTTGTTGAGTAGTGGTTTACCCTCCCAAAAAATTTCATGGGGATAGTAGTATTATAACCCAATGCTATATCCACGGTATTTTTTGGGAGGGGAAACCACCACTAAAAGATCAACATTATATACCAGCAATTTAAACCACTTCTAGACAATAATTTGGTATATATAGTGGAATTTAAACCACCACTATATACCCATTTTTTAAATATAGCTACATAATTTACATCCCTATAATATCCAAAAAAAATAGATATATATGAAAATATACAAAACAAAAAAAATTGAACAGAAATAATAACATAATCATAAAATTATTAAAGGCCACAAACCATGCCACTATGGAATCCCTAGTTTTGTGGCACAATACCTTGTAGAAAATAAAATTTCATCTAAGCATCACACAAACCCTTCTCCAATGCTCACTGTAGAATCGAAACCATCATTGGATCCTCCTTCCAAAATAAAAAACATCTCCTTGAGATGATTCAATTCTCAAATTCCCAAAAATAATCTCTATTCATAAAATGATCTAGGATTGAGATTGGGGTTTATACTTTAAATTTCACTTATCTATGCTATTTCGAGTCTATACATAGACTAGAAAATTGATATCCAATCTATGTTCATAACCTAGGCACTAGTATAAAACATAATAGATATGTATAATAAAAAAAGTGTGTATTTCTGGTGTGTCCTAAATAGGCCCAATAGGATTTCACTATAGAGTATATGAAATTCTATTTATTAAAAATTTAATTAAATCTATTTTTAACATCATTTAAAAAAATAAGTTACATGAAATTAAATTTAAAAATAAAAAAATTATCATACATTTTCCTTTTTCAAATCCCCAAGGTAAAATCGTTTTTTATAACAAAATCATTATTTATCTTGAAACCAAATATTATAATTCTATGTGAATAAACCAATTAATACATTGAAACCATTAACTAAAAAACACATGTTTATCAACCAAGGTGTGGATCCACCACATTATAAAATTACTATGTAATGAATTTAAAAGGTCGACATCCAAATTTATGAAAAATGAAATCAAGCCAATTTTTGTCTTTAAGAAAACTCAAAAATTAAATTTTCAAAAAAAATTAAATATAAAACAATCCATAAATAAAATAATGTAAATAAAAAATGGAACAATCATGTCAATAAATACTAATACAAATAAACAAAAATAAATAAGTAGTTCTACAAATATATGAGGAGTACAAGGTGATACAAACACGATGAGAAATGGTAATCCCAAAGATAAAATCCTTAAAATGAATAGGAATTATTTGAAACTCATTAAGAAAATATCTTCACGAAAACACATACCTCAATAAATAAAAAACCACTCACCCTCAATGGTGGAGGAACAACCTCTCATGGAAATGAAATCTACAAGACTTATTCAACAAATACCTTAAAATAAGATCCTCTCATACCCTTAATTTGACCATAATTGAAATTAGGGTTTATATGGGAATAAAAAATCAACAAGAAGGGGATATAGGAAGGATAAAGAATAGGAAATAGTCATATAAACTTTCAAATATAATATAGATCTAAGAAGAAATGTCTCGGGAAGCTTGGAGGAAGAATGAAAAATATATGTTGATCTCTCTAAGAGATGAATGAAGGGGTGATTTGTGAGAGGTAATCCAACTGAGATAAAAATTAGAAAGGGTATACAAGGAAATTCATAACATATAATTTTATGAAAATCGAATGGTTTTTCCTTATAGTATACCAAACCATGCACAAACTGTATAGCCTTTAGAATAATAATGCTTCACCCCTCACACAATTTACTCACAAAGTTCTCAAAACCATGTGAACCCCATGGTAGAACAACCCATGTATAATAATCACTCACACAGTTCACCATAATTGAATGGTTTTAAAAACTATTCCCAATAATCCATGAACTAATAAATTGAACTAAAATCCTCATGTGCATGTATTGTACACAATTACTACTTCAACTGATATGGTCATGCATGAACTATATACCACAAGGAAGGCTCATATGTAATATTCATCTAAATTTATTTCCCAAACATATGGTTTTACACAAAATTACACATAGCCCTATGTAAAGTTTTTATTAGAAAAATTCATCTAAAAAAACAAGAAAAATTACAAAATTCATAAAAAATTAAAATACCAATAATTATATAATATTCAATATTGGAGTTTCATGGGGGCTTCATGATTCATCATTTACAAAATTTTCCTGGAAAAAAATCCGAAGTTAAACTTTAGAATAAAACATAGAAACTTAACAAAGCATATATATATTTTCATGAAATGTAAGGGAAATACTTATATCTCTACCAGAAACCACAACATGGTTTTTGAATCACTATATTAGTGTTATCCTATCATAATTCTAGTTACACATCATATATGAATCAATAGTGAACACTAATCACTGCTCTATGAACTTTGATTGACACCTTCATTGTCGTTGTCTCTACTCCCTACCACCGACACCTGCATGACAGCTGTGTTAAAAATTTAAAACTATTTATATTTGAATTTAATAAAAAAACTAGTATGATTTTGTGTACTAAATTACTTTGAAGCTGTGTGATTTACCTACTCACTAACATTCGGCAAGGAAATATCATCGATGATAGCTCTATTTATCTTCTGATATAATTCAATCCACAATTTCTACTAAGAAATGACCTTTTCATATTTCATTTTAATAATTACCCCATGTTCATGAATTTTTCATAGCATTACAAAAAATTCCCTTTGAGAATTTCAATTTTGTTCTTAACTAAAACTTGGGGTAGATGCTTCTAAAATCCTTTGTGGTCTACAAAAGACCTTTGATCATGATGGTCCCAAACCCAGCCCACACACGTGACTAGGATGATACATCCCAAGGCCTTAACCAATGATATCATCCTGGGAGGTTGAGAGAAAATGTGTGGGATTAAAATCCCATAGTTCTTTTATTTTTACCTATAAATAAAATATCATTTATATTTGAAGAAATGCATATTAACAAAGTGACAATAGAAAATAAGCTATTAGAATGAAAAAGGAATTCATAACCCAACTTCTTCAGTGATCTCATTAAAAAAACACCCATAATATTGTGTATTAACATCCAACCAAAGTTATTTTTTAGGATACATGGTGCCCAAAATTCATTGAATTCATTCAAAAAATAAAAATTAGCACTTTAACATATGAAACAGGTAATGTTATTTCATAAATATTTAAACTAATGAAATTATAATAAGAGTGAATCTGTTTTGGGAAAAACTCATTGACCAAACAATGTCGAGGATGATTTTTTAACTTGAGTTGATGTATTTTTTCTTGAAACATCCAGAAATAAATAATATGTAATTTAATAGTAATGATTTTAATGTTATCTCTTTTTCATATTCTTTTATATATGAAAAATGATATTAATATAATAATTTGTAATTCAATACCATGTCCTTTTCATGATGATAGATATCAATAAAAACCATCCATTACTATTTAGATACCCCTTTGGGTACCTTATCGTACAACTGCTGAGTGGTAAATGAAGAATTGTGGAATTCATTCCATAATCTCCATTTAAAATCCTTCCATTTCTTATCCAAATTTTTCAATATCCACTTTCTTGAGATAACATCTGCAATGGAAAATGGGAATAACATCTACACAAATAGATTAATTTTTAAATTATTAGAAGTTAATAACATAATTATGTTCAATTAAACCTTAATATATTAAAATTACCTTTATCTAGAATCAAATACTTTATTTTTACAAGATTTCAATACATAACACCGATCATTATGTGTAATGGGAAGTGTAACTGGATCCGCCACCAGCGAGCCTACAATCTGGCCAAACAATATTGAGACATCATCCATGGAGATTATATTATTTTCAAATTGGATAACTATCTTCATTCTATTCAAATTAAAAACATTGGAACAATTTATATTTCTCTTTATATTAACATTTGTTGTATATTTTATGATAAAAAGTTAGTATTATAAAAAAAATTGCAATAACATTATTCACATAAACTTTTTTACCTATAACATTTACCATCCAATATTCATTTAAAAAGGAGTGATGACTTGTTCCCTAATTGATAAACCTACTAAATATGGAGGAAATTTCTAAAATATTGATGGAAAATAGAAGGAGGGTGTTCTAGATGCTAACATAATGGAGGGTGTGAGAGACATTGAAGGGGGGATGATTAAGGGTGTCTTAGATGCTGCTGGGAGGGAGATTTATAGATCATCATCTTTCAGTGTGGTCAAGGGAATGTCAAATGGGATAAGTGAAATGATTCCTCATTGGAATTATTTTATTTTAATCAAATAAAATTACCTTCAAAACTTATATTTCAAAAAAATCATGTAGAAAAAAAAATGAGTAAAATATGCACAGTACTAAAAAATAAAATATACATAGCTATGAGAATGAATAACTTTATGTATAACATAAGTGGTTGATAAATTAACGGATGATTGAAGATATAATCATTTTTCCTTTATTAATATTGTTATATATCTATAAAATTACTTCAACTACTTCAAGAACCCTTTCGTGACTAATATATTCAATATCATGATGTTAAAACAAGTCTTTTCTTATTGTTTATGGTTTTCAATGTCAGATGAAAAATCTTCCACATCATCACCCATATCATATGAGTCTCTTTAGTTTATGTGAAAAACAAAACTCTACCACTAATCCATGAAATATTCCATATAATATACCATATTTTCTTACGATGAGAAGATATACGGATCATGTAATCAATGATCACCAACATCCATCATATAATAAGAAGTTTACAAAAGTAAATTGCAAGGAATCTCTTTTAATACCCCCAGTAATATCAACTAAAATTTATTTGAATAAAATAACATAATAATGCATGTGGTTGATTAATTCAATAATATCAATTAGTTTTCTATATTATACCAATTCAGTAACAATAAATATACCACTATTCTATGTTTTCAAACCCTCTTCCTGGTCAAATGTGATAAATTTAAATCCAATAACACTGTAAACATCAAATTTTATATCCCTTTTTAGAGGAAATCAATCTAGAAACTTCATTTCATCTAAAAATCGGCTTGATTAACAATATCCATGATCTATAAAAAGTAATTTAAATTATTATATTTACAAAATATATGTCAACCTAATATTAATATTGATTAAAATATTTATGAACTTACACATTGTGTAAACCATTTTATAATATCTTTATTAACATATTTTGTTATATCCTTATCATTTCACGTTCATCCTCTCATAAATCTCTTTATTTGTTTCCTAAACTCTTCAATAACTGTATCTAGAATTTCACTATTCATCATCACATATTTATGTGCATGTAATAATTCCATTTTTTTCAATGTTACATTTTAGATCCTCCCAACTGATCAGCTAATAGTAGGAAATAATATTTATTTCCTATGTAGTTGAGATTGAGTCGATATGTTCTCAACAAAACCAAATCAATCAAATATTATATCAATATCATCCAAGTATATATGAACAAAAGGTAAGAAACTCCTCTATTAAATAGCCTTCATAAATAGATCCTTCATGTTGAGATTTTTTTTCATGTATTATTTCAAATGGCTAGGATATCTATGAAATAAATTAGATAAAACTTAATTATTTATTTAATGATGTGCCAAATTATTTTTACATAAGATGAAAAACATATAAATAAATTACCTTTCAATTGGATACATCCATTGATAATGTATGGGTCTTTCTAATTTAGTTTTCTTGAAAAAAATTCATAGTTAAATGAATCATAATAGTAAGAAATTGATGTAGGAATGATCATCTCCATTTCATAATGTGTCAAT
Organism: Viscum album; assembly: GCA_963277665.1. Classification (NCBI taxonomy): domain Eukaryota; kingdom Viridiplantae; phylum Streptophyta; class Magnoliopsida; order Santalales; family Viscaceae; genus Viscum; species Viscum album. The sequence goes on along the minus strand of OY728156.1, from coordinate 1,400,408,695 downwards.
AAAATCCTCTCTAGAAGGTTTCCAAGCTCATATGGTTATAGAGTTTTCTCAAATAGTTTCTTTAATAATGTGAAAATTGGGAGTATAATTGCAGTATCTTTTTCAGGTAATAATGTACAAAATTACTATGGTAGTATCTATTGTAAAAATATATGAATCGTGACTTTCCAATCCATGTAAATTATCATTATTTTAGTAAAAACACTATTCTATGTTACATGAATACCCATTATAAATTATTTAAAATTATAATTAATGTATCATTATAAATATTTTTCATTAAAATAAATTTGGATCATACATTCCATTCCCATATGGCCAGTGATCATGCTTTATGTTCATTTTCTTTAATTCCTTTCAATCATTGAGATGGTCCTTTGATATTCCATTCTCATTAAGTAATGTGAATATCAAATTTTCACAAACAATCTTCTCAATATGCATAACATCTATATTATTCCACAACAAATTAAATTCTCAATATGGATGTTTGAATAATATACATTTTTATTCCATTTTTACATTCTAATTTCACTTAATGATTCACTTATAACTCATTTACCACTATCATTCAAATGATATAGTCTCCCAAATTATTTTTGAACATAATCATGTAGCTCCAATATTTTAGAACATGTAAACTACTTTAAAGGTGGTCTACAATCAATAGAACCATTGAATTTTGACTTATTCAACAAAAATCTATGAGATACATCAAGAACTTTTCAATGACATAGGAAGAACAATTTTTTATGGTAATGTATTCATTCAGCCTCAAAATAAAATCTAAAAAAAGAATGAGGAAAACCCATATAAGTGTTTCAATGAGATAAGTTCACATGTACAATGAAGTCATTAATAATCCACATTAGATAAGTGTAAATTTTAAACATTTTTCTATAAGATGAATCAAATGTCTCAACACTGTTTCTCCAAAAATCCTATAATTATTTAATTAAATCCTAAAAGTATGCATCAATATCATTTCCATTCATTTTTTATCCAATAAATAATCAATGAAATGTCAAAATAAATTTATTTTATATAAATTCAAAGATGTATATTATAAGGGTTCAAAATAACTAACTGAATTCTATAACCAGTGCTCAAAGTCCCGAATGGGTTGAATCCATAGACAACCAACCCATAATCACAAATTCCAAGGATCAGATGAAAACTATAGATATAATGAATCAAAAGTATTCCATGAATTTTAGTCTCTTGGATGTCTCATTAACCCATCATTATTAATATCTATATAATTCCACTTCATGTGATTGGTGTTTTTTAATGACATGAATAATCGTTACAATTGAGGCTTTTAAGGGAAGAAACACAAAACCCTTAATGATGTGTTCTTTTTATTCTTCTTCATAGTAGTTTGTCAATTTAGTCATCCAACATCACTGATTTACTTCCATCTAGAATATATATTTTTATTCAATCATATCTGCATGAATCCTCTCCCTAATAAACCATACAATCATTGGTACAAATATGTGTTTTTGTATAATTCAGACTGAGCTTCTTAACAACTTTTGTCCTATCATAAAAAGACTTAGGGATATTCATTTCAAGAAATTAATCACAAAACAATTACAATATCATGGAAATAACCTTATTTTTAATTCCTCATAGGCATTTTATATGATACAACTTTATTAGAAAGTAATGTTTTGAATATTTCAAACATCCACTATACCACTCTTGATTTACATCATCAACAAATTCATGAAATGAATTTTTTTTCTTAGTTAATTTCTCTCTTTCATTAGTCTCTAGAGAATAACGAAAATAATATAGTGATATGTTACAATCTTGATCTGGTTGTCCTATATCCCCCAAAACATAACTTATCATGTTACTATTTGTATCACCCACAACTGGTGGTTTTCATACATTTTGATATTGAAGTTTATTTCTTGTAATGCTGATAGAATTATTTATAAGGTTTCTCATTTCATTATCCATTTCATATGATGTTGGGAAATCATTTTATTTGATGACATCAATGATCAATCTTTTTATAATGTTTGTTTCTCCAGTTCCAAATCCATCACAAATATTGAGCATGAAATTTCTTCAATATAAAATGTTTATAAACTTCATGTCTCTTCAACCATCTTCTAAATTTACATTTAGGACATCAAAATATTATCATCTCATCAACAGAATGATTATAAATTGAAAAATATAAAAACTCTTCTAGAACCTTAACATACGTAGGTTTGTTCTTCGGTAATGTGATCCAACTTTTATCCATATATATATATATAAATGTCCCTACACAATATTAAAAAATATTGACACAAAATATTATTACTAAGTAGAAAACGTGATAAATGGAAGTGAAAAAACATAACACAATAAGATATATAAAGATCAATTAAGTACTAAAAAATAAAAAGTAAAAAATATCTCAATCATGGATGGTATTATGTAAAATATAATCAAGAGAAAAATTATACAATCATTAAGAAAACAATACTTAAAAAGTTATTAGAAAATAATTTATCAAGACAAAAATTGAAAACCAATTTATAAATCTAGCAATTTCTATAAAATCAATTATTAAGGTAAGACACCAGTTTTTAAAGGAAGTCAACTAGTGTCAAGAACCAATTTTTCAATACCATGTTTTCACAATTTTAAAACATTTCAATCCACCATGATAATTCTGGTCACAAAAACCATTTATAAAATATTAATGTTCAACTACCTCCAATTCCTAAAATAGGCCTCTAAACTACCACAAACACATTTTAAAGAAAAAAAAGATGCCAAACAACCCTTTAAATTGTTAATTACCATTTTGAAAAGCCATCATGAATTTTAATAGGGACATGGCATGTGACCTAGTTCTATGCTAAGTCGTTAAACCATTTGAAACCATTTAATAACCAAAATAAAAACTAATTCATGTTCTTAGGTTAATTCTATGTATAAGGTATGCAATAACTAAAAATAATGGAATAATATGAGAAATATAAACAATTCCTAAGGCCTGATATAACTATTCACAACCTATCCCAGAGGGGCTCATGCCATGACTACCCCAAGACCTCCTTCATTAAGCCAGGGGCTGGTGACTAGAATTGAGTAGGCATATCACACAAATGTGAGGCATTAGCATAAGTACCTTTATGGATGAATGTACACATCTCCAAGAAAAAATGATGAAATGTAAAAACATTAAGTAATGCATACAGACCACTAGGATCCCACAACAGAATATGAAATGGAGTATAGTAAATCAAACAGTGCCATAATAAAATCCCACCAAAAGAATCTATAAAAAAGACAAAAAAAAAACATGGCAATGTGTTTCCACATCATCCTAGCCTAGGAAAGTGAATGCACAAGTTCTTGAAAGTCATCCACCAAAAAGCCCACCTGATCCAACCTACGGGAAATAGTACTGGGACTGCTATCTGAAGTTGTAGGATCACACCTCATATGTTTGGATTCACTAATAACTACTCGGTCCGGGTCCACCTAGGACTCTTTCAAAGGGTCGATATTCTACACAAGATATGATGTGGGAAAATATCGTGTAGGGGTGATTAAAACAATACTCAATAAGAAACCCAAAAATCACAAAGAAAATACCATGAAGGAATGTACCACCAATGAAATACTATGAAGGAAATTACCACAAAGAAAATACCATGAAATAAATTACGAGAAAGGAAATACCATGATGTAAATAGAATGACGGGAAGTACCATAAAAATACCATGAAGGAAATGCATAGTCATCTCTACACAGATGTATTCCTACCACACATGTAGAAAGAACATATATATATACCCATTCCAAGACTCATAGTCTAGAGGTAAGCCATAACCAATTACCAGCCATATGATTCTACTTGAATCATGATCCTTCTAGGAGAACCCACTCCTTGAATAATGATATCATCGAAGAAATTCACAAAGAGGTCTAGCTTATTTGGGCCCTCCCCAAATGAGATCATATGGGTCAGGGAAGATTTATGATAGTGTATAGAAAGGATCACACCCAGATAAATTCGGTGATACCACAGATCACAGCCATATATATTGGGGTATACCACATACCCAATCTAGATCAATTTACAACGTACACGATCATACCCAGACACCCTAGGGTATACCATGGATCATGACCAAATACAATGTGGGATACCACCTATCCTACCGATGTGGCCATCTCGGTAGAGGATCACCACCATACTCTCGAAGGTTATGAGATTCCATAGAATCTACTAGGGGTGATAGAGTATTTTACTCAAGACCTAAGGAAGGATTCCTGACTCTATCTAGGACTTGAACTCTGGAGGGGATTACAATCTGTTGATGTGGACATAATACTGTAATAAACACTTGTGTAAAGGACCGAGCAAAATTCTCTAAACCTCTAATATTTCAAGATAAAAACTCACCACATCATCTCAAAAGGACCTTCTTAACGTTAGGGTCCCAAAACTACAGACGACTCATCAAACTAACATACCATGTGAATGCTGTGGCATTTTAAAGTTTCAAAAGGGGCCACTTGGCCTATGGAATGACTCATGATCGGTCAACTCACTATTGTGGATGACCATGGAAGTTGGATTCCCCTTGATATTTGCAGTCGACAATGGAGGTTGACTGCCCAATGATGTTTTGGTTGACTACCCCAACTATTATGGCTACATGATAGTTGGAGCAACCATGGATCATGGTCGAACGATGTGGTCGGTTGTGGCCCAACTCCAGCCTAATCGTCCTAGATCTGACCAGGACTGTTGAGCCTGGGCACGACCCACTCTTCCTATCCCATATCATCTCTTCTTGGGCCCGCCTCTCCCACCATGATCTACTCAGTTCAATCTTGGCCTGCTCCCTTGGTCTGACCTGCTCTGCTGCAGCCTGGCCTACTAGATCCAACGTCGCACTGCCTATGTGTCCCAAGCCCCACAACATTTTGTGGCCACTGCACGTAACCACATACCGTAGTCCACACCCATTTCCCCTACCGACTCCAACACTGCTGCCTATTTCATTCTTCCTCTATTGACTTCTTTAATGGCTGCCTCAACGTCCTCTGGGACCATCCCCCTGGACACGTGCCTCCACTTTCCTGAACTAACCTCAGCCTCTATCTACATCATCACGAACCACTGTTCTGGCCAAAATGTGTCGATACATCTCTATCACACCTTTTTTTTGTCGTTCCATCCTCATATCCATGGTTTATGATTCCTGATATATGGTTTTCAATGCAAATGGGGGAGATGAATAACGCACAAAATATTCAATAAATTAGGGAAGATTAGAACAAGAACTCCCATGTTACAAACCTTGACCTTTTTTAGGTTGGCCTCAGTCCTCTCTTGTTTTATTGAATAATGAAGACAAAATCAAGGGAACTCCCAAAAATAATCCCACAAATATAATCCATCTAGAAACAATTGAACTGCGAGATAATCTATTTATGGATTGGTACTCATTCATCATAAAATTTGTGAATAGGGGAAAACCCAAAAGATCATTCCTACCTCGAGTTGGATAAATCTTTGATGAAGAGAAAAGTTGCATCTTCATCATTCATTGATCCTTGATCCATAAAATCTGAGGTTGAGTCAATTGATCGATCTATCGTTGTTCACTGACATTTTCTCCATATTTTTTTCTCTGTACCACATAGGAATTCTAGATTTATGATGATAAACATGAATTATTAAAAAATCATAATAAAAAGTAATTATCTGTGTCAATAAATTATCTTTTTATTTATATTATTTAATGATGATTAGGTCCTTTATAGGATTTTCCATAGAATACATGGGCCAACCAAAGTTAGGACACCCCTATGGTGAATCCACTACTTCAAGTTGAATGGTGTCCTCAGATTTATGATCTTGGAACCTATTTACATGTTATTCAATTATTTTTAGAAACTTTTACATGTGTGCTATTAAAAATTTAATATTTTTTAAAAAATTGTTACTGGAACACCTGGCCTCTGAATCACATTACATCTTGAACACTAATATTGAAATCATTCCATACAATTTAAAAAAATAATACATGAAAAACATGAGACATTACATTCTCCCCACCTTGGGGATTTACGTCCCTAAAAACCAAAACAAAGGATATCCAAAATAATGAGGGTATTGAGCACAAATATGAGAATCCCACTCCCATGTGCTCTCATAGAGGTTCACAAGTTTTCACCAGACATTCACCTGAGGAATAAACCACCCCTAAAGGTTCTTATCCTACCAATCCTCAATATCCATCAGGTACTCAGCAAAAGACACACCATCCTCGATGTCCAGCTCTCCCTATAAGATCACGTGCAATGGGTCATGGATATACCTCCTCAGCTGCAACACGTGGAAGAAATTTTGTACCAACTCTAACATTGGTGGTTGAGTCAATAGGTATTCCACATTTTTAACTCTACGTAATATTATGACAGGGACAATGAACATCAAAGATAGATTAACTCCCTAGCCAAATCTCCGTAATACACATCAAAGTGAGACCTAAAAGAACATGTTGTCACCCTCTTAAAACTCCAAAGGCCTTCATGGCTTTTCAGCATAATAATTTCATTATCTTTGTGTAGTCTTCATCTACTCCTAGATGAGTTGTACCTTCTCTATGGTGGCTCATACCAACTTTAGCCCCATGAGTGATGACTACCCTTGGTCGGTCCAGTAATGTTGTAGTGAAAAGGGTCTCCCATAAAAGGCATTGAATGGATTCATTTAAATTTTGGAGTGACAACTATTGTGGTATTAAAAATCAATCAACGGAAGGTGATTCACCCAACTTCAACTAAAATCTAACATGCACACCCACAACTTGTCTTCCAAAACCTGAATGGTCGAATCAGTCTAGCCTTATGTCTGGGGGTAAATGCTATGTGCAAGCATAATTGAGTCCCAAAAGCCTCATATGATAACTTCCATATCTAGGATGCAAAGATATCATCATGATCATAAATGATTGTCGATGGTACTCGATGGAGTCGAACTATCTTTTGCACGTAGAGGAATCCCATGCTCTCTACTGAATACTGATCTCATATTTCTATGAAGTGCAATGACTTGCGGAGCCGGTTAATGATCTCCTAGATAGAATTGTTTCCCCTAAACATATGTGGTAATATTGTCATGAATTACATCAATTTCCCATCCCACTTCCATTAAGACACCTCAATTGGTTGTGCTAAACCCATTGGAACCTGGTTCTTAGCCTTCACTTGATAACAAGTTAGACATCGAGAGATGAACTCTGCAACTCACTTTTTCTTCTTTATCCACCAAAACTAATGTTGGAGGTCCTAGTACATCTTTTCCACACCTAGATGCACCTCAAACGAGGATGTATGAAACTACCTCAAAACATCCTCCCATAGCATCACTAGTACCATGGTGCGCCCTCGTAAAATAATGATGTGGTCCCCATATTTCAAATATCCATCAAGATAATTCCCTACAGACAATTGATCACGTAGAGTCTCATAGTCAGTATCCCTAAAATGTGCCTCTGAAACCTTCTGTAAGAGTGGAGGGGTGACAACCATCGACTGGAGGTATGTTTCTCTATCTCCATCCATAAAGGATAACTATAATGATGACAACTTCTTTAAAACCTCTCTCAACAAATGCAAGCCATGTCTCCTACTGTGAGAATTTTCCACCACATTCCACTTCCCAAAAGTATAGAAAATCTCAAATTCATAGTCTTGGATAAAATATATCATTGCCTTTGTCTCAAGTTCAGATCCTTCTAATAGAAGATATAATTGATACTCTTGTAATCAGAGTAGAAAATAAACTTATCACTCATCATGTAGTGTCTACACATATTTAATGTGAATACTACTACAACTATCTTAAGATCACGGGTTACGTAGTTCTTCTCATGTAAACTAAACTGATGCGATCAATAGGTAATCATTGTTTTCCCCTGTGTTAGGAAAAAACCAAGATCAGTCCCTAATGAATTGCATAACACCATGTACTCGACACCCTCCTCTAAAAATATCAAAATGAGAGTGCTCGTAAACCTCTATCTCAACTCCTAAAATCACTATTGTAACTTCTCTATCCATAAGAAATGATTCTCCTTTTGTGTCAAATATTTCAAGGGTGACACCACTCTGAAGAAGTCAGGTACAAACCTCTGATATTACTCGACCAAACCATGGAAACTTTTCACCTCGGTAACACTTTTGGGTGGCTCTAAAGAAAGAACAACCTCAACCCTCAGTGGATTTACAACAACTTCAACTTCTAAGATGACATGTCTGAGAAAATGGGCCTCTCGAATATAGAAATTAAACTCTGAGATCTTCCTGTAATTATAGTGCTCTCAGAGTGTGTCCAAGACCATTCTCAAGTGTCTCGTTTGCTCCTCCTTATACGTTGAGTACACTAGGATTTCATCAAGGAAGACCACCATGAAATAGTCTATATAAGGATGAAATATCCTATTCATGAGTCCCATAAACACTACTGTGGAGTTATTCATGCCAAAAAGAATAACCATGTAATCATAGAGACCATAATGACATTTTAAATTCATCTTTGGTATATCCTCATCCCATACTTGCAACTAGTAATTTTTTGATATGAGGTTGGTCTTTGAGAAGCACTATTCCCCTTTTATCTGATCCAAGAGGTTTTTAAACCTCGATAAAGGATAATTTTCTCCATAATAACCTGGTTTAGGTGCTATAAGTCAAAAAATAACCTCAATCTCCCATATGATTTCTTGGAAAACAAAACTGGGGTTGCCCAGGGTGAAACACTAGGACTCAAAAAACCATTCCTTTGAAAGTCCTCCAAACATGCCCTCTAATCACGAAGCTCTGTGGAACCATCCAAAAAGAATGTTTAGATATCGGTGTCCTATCAGGATATATATCAGTGTATAATTTTACCTCTCTATAAAGAGGTAAACCATGAATATCCTCAAAAAATATTTCATTATACTCCTCCACCACTATAAGAAACTGTAGAATCATGTCATCCACCGCACTGAGGGTGAGGCTAGCCAACTGATGAGTAATAAATTGTACCTCCTATGTGTGAGTCCATCCTATAATTCATGTGTTTACTTTTAACCAAAAAATAAAAACATGGTTCCAAAACTTTGGACAGACCACACTTTGTGCCTAAAATAATCAATCTTTGCAGGAACTGTGGATAACCTGGTCATACCAAGAATGACGCCATAACACCACAACATTACTACCAAGATATCCCAACAAGAACTATTTCCTCCAAGATTCGGCTCACATTATCGACACTAGTGTGTGATCATCTAATATTATCCCATAGGAGTTTCTAAGAGAAAGGATTGAGTCAACGGTTCAACATGAATCTTCGAGTCCCAAATGAGGTTCATGGAATGAAAGAAATGACTATCACCGATTTCTTTCAAAATTTTATCTAAGGTGGAAAAGACATAGATCATACCTTGAATAACCCATGGATCACATACATAATAATCCTTCATCACCTATAACTGGACTCGTCCCTATCCAAAAGCTCTATGAGCTTGACATGGACTACCTAGGGGTGGTGGTGGTAATGGGTCGAACCTCCGACCACCTCCTATTACCATGCCTCCTCCTCTTCAATTTATACCACCCTACATACCACCCACCTCTTCTATCTATCTCTTCCTTTGTGGTCATTCAATCTTCCCCTGATTAGCTATATGACTGGTCAGGCAATCTCATTCCATATGTCCTTGACCACCACATGTCTAACACTATCTGTCTCTATGATGACTTGAGATTCCTTAGGAGCCCTACACTACTGACCCTACATCATGGGATTGTCCCCTGAATCACCCAACCCACTTTGTTCCCTGTGACTACCGTCAGCTTCCAGCTACCATGTTCTCAGCTACCTGATGCCCAGTACTAGCTCCCACTACCGGTGTTCACTTTAGAAAACTCTCCACTAGCAGGGCTCACTCATGTACCCCAGAATTAGTATGAATGTTAAGGGATACCACTGATACCCCAATGACCTGTTATAATCCCTACTCAAATATCTTGGTCCTAAAGAACTATTCTCGTATCATATCTATAGAGTAGTGTGAATTATAAATAAGCCTCATTGAATACTCTTCCAGAGTCATACTACCCTACTACAAATGCAGAAGCTCTTGTATGAAAACTGCTCGCAAAGTTGCCAGATTGAACTACTCTATAAAGAGACACTCAATGTATGTCTAGGAGAGAGTTGTATCATTATGAGATTATGTCACAAAGCACCACTATCACCTCGCAAAGCTCTGAAGAAGGCTCACAGTGAGGACTTTAATATGGTTAGCAGGCATCCTCATAAGGAAGAGAACTTGGGTGACTGCCTTTAGCCAATCCTCCTCCAACTTGGGGTCTACATCACCCCAAAACCTAAGAGGTTGATACCTATAGAACCCATTAAACTTACTTATCCTACTGAAACGCACGTCCGATTGTCGCCTATCGACCGGTCAAAGTTCCGGTGCTCTGCTAATCAGTATAGCAGCACTCTGGTCGAATCCTCGGCGATGATACTTTGAAATAGTCGTTTGTTTTAGTTAATTGTATTCTGATTGGGGGGGGGGTTGTTTTCAGAGCTTATGAAATAATTTATGGATGATGTTTGATTCAATAAATTGATAAATATTGTGGTGAGTTCATTATTAGGGAGTTAAGCTTGTGATATCCTTGAGCTTTGCTTTATGTTGCATTTAAATTAACACCCACTTCACAAGTTGACATCGATTAAAATTCCTAAGTGTTAAAGCTTTAATCCAATCCTTAACTTAATTAGGATTTTAATCTCAATCAGTACATGTTTATGGTAGTGTATTTTTAGTTATAATAATCCATGGAAACTACATGCTAAACAAAATATTTCATTAATCCATGACATATTAAGTCCAACATACATAATGTTAAATTAATGAATACTCATCGAGAAAATACTCTCAATCAATTAACATCACTAAATTATAACTCACCCCAATGAGATATTTACTCAGCCATTTGGTTGTTTAATATTCTGGTTATAATAATTATGATGATAAATTAAGAATAGAATAAAAAGAAAGGGATTAGAAAAGAGTGGTACGTCGACACACACACACACGATGATGATAATTAAAAACGGATTTTCGAATGAATGGGGAAGAAAAAAAAGGGAAAGGGATTCAACTGAATTTAAACTATTTTAAGAACATAAATATTAAACTACAGAAGGTGGATGATAATAAGAGATATTGAAGAAGTAACTTGCATTAAAACATAATTAAAAAGGAAGAGTCTTACAAAATTACAAAAATGAAGAACATGAAATTAAGTGAAAACAAAGAGAGGAGGAAGGGTCTCTCAAGTGAAAACATGAGTATGGAAGATCCTCCCAATCCTCTAGAAAGTCTTTGGTCGTGCCAATATGTTCTGATCTCTTCTGAAATGCCAACCCCTCTCAAGGAGATAAGGGGAGAGTATTTATAGCCCAAGGAGTGGACTGTTTGCATTCCCAATCTGTCTCTCCACTTGAATCGTCAATTTGCCTATTCAGACACCCGAATATTCAAATATCTCCTGCTTCAAAGTAGTAGAAAATAATTTTGGCCGACTACTATCAAAATTTGGAGTCATTTGGAATTAAGGATCAAAAGTTATGGCCAGTTTATTAAATAGAGTTAAACTGTCCATTTCAATCCAGTCTTTTGGAGGTCTATAATGTGAAAGGGTTTTTGAATATGATGGTGCCTTTAAATCTGAATGGTTTCTTCCACAAAGTAGGCCACCTATATCTCCCACTTAACACTGAAAAATATAATCTCTATTTGATGTTTACATCATGAGATATGTCATGCATACTATACTGATTTTAATTCTCGGACAGAATGGTGGGCTGGACTTCAAAGCTTCATTTGGGCCACTTGTACTTGGATTTGGGACTTGAAATTTTTATCCAAGATTAAATGTAGTGTCCCCCGAATTATTGTGGTGAGTTAATGTTTTTGGACCTCTGGATTGAGCCCAGTAAATCAATCTTCAAGGTTGGTCCAGTTTGTTCACAGATTCTTTGGGATTGTTTGAGAGGACCATATGACCCTTCAAATGGCAGAATTGGCTCATTTCACCTTCTAATTAAATGTTTTATATTGAAAGGAGAATCCTAAAAAACAAGAACCACACAATTTGGATCAGTATAGTGATAGTTATTATTAAAACATTAAACTGAATCAATTGGACTACTTCTAAAAATGCTCAAAAATTATACTTAATATTAAAACATGAATATTTCACACAAATTATGAAAATTTCATATAAAATCAGTAAAGAGAGTATATAATAAGTCATGAAAATATTAATAAAATCAACTCCCCCACACTTATATTTGTTCATGTCCTCATGTGCAACAAATATAAAAACATGACAAAATCATTTTTACTCACCAACAGATATTAAAATTTTGTTTTCTCCAATCAGGGGAGGTTTAGAATATTTCACTCATCCATTTTGAATTCTACCACAAGTTGTTATAGAAACAGTGTTCCAAAACTAATTCATTTTTTCATGCTCAAATTTAGAAATGGTAAATGTGGACACTCAAAACTCACACCTCTCAAGATGATAAAATTCATTTGTGGAGGTTCACTCTTTCACCAACCAAAAGTGAAAATCTTAGAGTTTGAAAAGAGCTCCCAGCTTACAATCCCTATCCAAAGTGAACAAGAATCAAGAGGTCTTTTTAAGGGGTTTTTCTGTGGCTATGGGACGGTAGAAATATAATGTCCAATAGAGCGAAGGAGAGGGTTAAAATACCAACATAGAAAAAGAAATGCACATTTTTTTGAAATAAAACATGGAAGGAAATGAAAACACATATTTACAAGGAATGATTGTGTGAAGAAAGACACAATAGAGGAATAAAATATGAAGGTAATGAGATGTTGGAATATTTACAAGACACAAAACTTCTCCCAATGATATAAGAATATAATGCAAGTGTTCTTTTTTTTCTTTGTTTTTTCGAAAGTTGACTTTGAAACAGATCTCACACTCATATCCCAACCCATGTTTGATCTCCTCACGACACTAATTGTAATAGTTATAACAAGATCAAAGGTTGAGGAAGAGTGATTTTTGACCTACCCAAGACACAACCCATTTTTTCATTTTTTTTTGATTTTTTTTTTGAATTTTGATTTTTTTTTTATTTTTTTTGAACACTTTTCAAAATCATTTGTACAATAAATTCCCAAATCCCACTGAATGATAACCTCCCCCCCCACACTAAAATGGATTCTTGCCCTCAAGAATATGATAACACACCAGAAATTAAGGAAATGATACCCAAAAATGAAATCCATTCCCCCCCCCACACTTAAATTTCAAAAACATATGCAATGAAAATCCATGTTGATATTGGGTGGGATAAGGTATTGGGAATGTAATGTGGCTATCAAAGAAAAGGTTTTCATAGGCTCAAAGGGGCTTTCAAAAGGAGGATTAATGTAAGGGAAATGGGAGGCTATTTGGCTATTTGGATTTTCATGTGGTTCAGAAAATGCCTCTATCATATTAATACACACTAAGGTAGGAAATTCAGCTTGAAGGTCCACAAACTCAAGACTCACAAATGGGGGTGAAAACACACATTTTGAAAAGATAGCCATAGGTGGCCTTTTCATGAAAGAAAATGTTTGTTCTCATGGTTGGGGAAAATAATTTTCCAATTCAAAAATTGATCATTCAGAATGTGTTGGTTTTGACACAAAATTATTCATCCAAATTCATAATGAAAATACAAAATTTTTAGATGAAAACATGTCTGTTAACTCCCCAAAATGGTTGTATAAAATTTCAAAACTCGATGGTGAGTAAGCATGACTTATAATTTTTTTGTATTTTTTAAGTGATTTTTTTGGTTTTTTTTTGGTTTTTTAGGTTTTTATTTTTGTAAATATACACCCACAAAAAAGAGAAAGTGAAAAATAAAGGTTTTGATAAAGAAAATGGTTAAAAAAATGAAAGAGAGAGGAAGAAGAAGAAAGAGGTCGAGAGAGGAAAAGATAGAGAGAGTTAAAGGGAAAGAGGTGCCCCCTGGTTTGGATTTGGCGGGTTGCCTCTCCATCTAGTGGTAGGTTAGATAGAGATGTTGGGGAGCCAGTGGAAGTTGATGTTGTTCCAGGATTGCATGTCCTCTCATGGTGATGCTTTAACCGATGTCCATTAACCGTGAAAGTCCTTTTGGAAGAGGGGTCTTGGACTTGCACTGCATTAAATGGGTAAACGTTAGTAATAACAATAAAACCTTACCAACGAGAATTAAGCTTACCTGGATGAAGACGAAATCGATAATTGAAGAGCATTACCTTTTCACCTTCATGAAATACCTTTCTCAGGATGTGTCTGTCATGGAGTACCTTAGCCTTCTCTTTGTACAGATTGGAATTCTCATAGGATTCAGGTCGAAGCTCCTCCAGTTCTGCCAATTGCAACAATCTTTCTTCACTAGATTTTTCACAATCAAAATTACAGGTTTTCACAGCCCAAAAAGACTTATGTTGGATTTTAACTGGTAAGTGACATGCTTTACCAAAAACTAACCTAAAAGGAGACATCCCAATGGGTGTTTTATAGGTAGTTCGATAAGCCCAATGGGCTTCACCAAGTCTCTCAGGCCAATCTTTTCTGGTGGTTTTTAAAATTCTCTCAAGTACCCTTTTCACTTCTCCATTAGAGAGTTCAGCCATGACATTTGTTTGGGGGTGATATGCAGTTGAAGTTTTATGTATAACCCCATTATTTTTCAGAAGAGCTTCCATGGTTCTATTACAAAAATGGGTTCCTAAGTCACTGATCAAGGAACGTGGTGTGCCAAATCTTTGGAAGATGTGGGTCTTTAGGAACTCACTAACAGTATGAGCATCATCCTTCCTAGTGGGTTTGGCCTCAACCCACCTTGAAACATAATCGACTGCAAGAAGAATGTATGAGAATCCATTGGAAGGGGGAAATGGTCCCATGAAATCGATACCCCAAACATCGAAGATCTCACAGAAATTTAAAGGCTTTCGGGACATTTCATTTCTCTTTGAAATTGTGCCAAACTTTTGGCAAATGGGACAAGATTGACAAAACTCATGTGAGTCCTTGAAGAGTGAAGGCAAGAAGAATCTAGATTCTAGGACCTTTCGGGAGGTCCTTTGTGGTCCAAAGTGTCCACCTACGGGAAGTGAGTGACAGAATTCTAATATGGAATAATATTCATCTTCATAAACACATCTACTAATTACCATGTCTGTCCCAGTTTTGTTTTTAGTTGATTGTATTTTGATTAGGGGGTTTGTTTGCAGAGCTTAATTGAAATGACTAATTGATTATGATTGATTTAACAAATTGATAATAATTGGGGTGAGTTCATTATTAGGGAGTTAAGCTTGTGATATCCTTGAGTTTTGCTTTATATTTCATTTAAATTAACACCCACTTCACAAGTTGACGTCGATTAGAATTCCTACATGTTAAAGCTTTAATCCAAGCCTTATTTCAACCTGATCCTGAAATGCTCGACATGTTTAGACGTATTGAAGTCAACATTCCCCTCTTAGATTCCATAAAACAAATTCCTAAGTATTTCAAGTTTCTTAAGGAATTGTGCACCCACAAGAGGTAACTCAGGACCTTTGAAAATGTTTCCACCCAAAATTGTATTCCCTATAAAGTTCAAAGATCCAGGGACCTTTACAGTTCCATGCCAAATTGGAAGTTCCAACTTTGATGATGCACTCATAGACCTAGGAGCCTCAATTAATGTCATGCCCAAATCCATCTTCTACAACCTTGGTTTAGGACCCTTGCACCCAACGGGTGTTGTCATTCAGTTAGCCAATCGCCACACACACACGAACGATGATGATAATTAAAAATGGATTTTCAATTGAATGAGGAAGCAAAAGAAGGGAAGGGGATTCAACTGAATTTAAACTATTTTAAGAACATAAATATTAAACTACAGAAGGTGGATTAGAATAAGAGATATTGAAGAAGTAACTTGCATTAAAACAAAATTACAAAGAAAGAGAATTACAAGATTACAAAAATGAAGAACACGAAAGTAAGTGAAAACAAAGAGAGGAGGAAAGGTCTCTCAAGTGAAAACATGAGTATGGAAGATCCTCCCAAGCCTTTGGCCAGGACTTGGTCGTGCCAATATGTTCTCTTATCTTCTGAAATGCCAAATCCCAAATTATTACAGGTCTTGTGCGACAGCTAGATGTGGCCACCAAATCCCCAACCTCGTCTTCTCGGTTGAGCTGGGAGTTGGGAATAATTTGATTGTTGTTGCTGGCTCAGGTGAGATGCAAGTTGACCTATTTGAGTTTCAATGTTTTTAAGTCTAGAACGAGTGAAGGAGGCAAGATCTTCCACTGCACTTTCCCATGGTTTCTTGGAAGAAGAGGCTTGTCCCAGATTGGGATTGCCTTGATTTTGGTTCTTGGGAAATCGATTGTATTGGTTTTGGAATTGGGAAGGCTCACTAGGATAATGGAATCCAGGAGGAGGATTGTTCCTTTGAGGTTGAGGAACAAAAGGATAAGGTTCATGGAAGTTACCACCACCTTGACCATATTGGAATTGGTTTGGGTTTTGATCAGGGAATTCAGGGGTATGAGAGACGGGATTACCATACCTCAATCCTTGGTTAAAGTTAGAGGAGAAGGGATCAGAGTGAGGTTGGTTGAAGTTTCTGACAAACTGACCTGATAGTTGAGGATTGGTGTTCCGCTGAGCATATACTGCATTGAGCTCCATTGGTCCAGATGAATCTGATTGATCCTATTGAAGTTGTGGACATGTGTCAGTTGGATGAGATGAAGAGTTGCAGATTCCACAGTTGTTGATTGGTCCAGGAAACATTGATCGCGGAGAGGACGAGGTTGGGGATTCGGTGGCCATAGCTAGCTGTCGCATAAGACCTGGAAGTTCAATCATCCACTCGGTCATTTTGTTCGGCTCAATTGATTAATTATCCTGGCCTTGTTTGACTTGAGCATGTTCTTGAGTATGGAATTGTTGTGTGTTTGCAGCCATGTTACATATGAGATCTCTCGCAGCTGCTGGAGTTTTGTCAACAAGAGCACCTCCACCTACGGCATCAATGAGGGTTCTCTCCATAGCCAATAACCCCTCATATATGTATTGGATCAA
Source organism: Viscum album (assembly GCA_963277665.1). NCBI lineage: Eukaryota > Viridiplantae > Streptophyta > Magnoliopsida > Santalales > Viscaceae > Viscum > Viscum album. The sequence goes on along the minus strand of OY728156.1, from coordinate 1,400,391,478 downwards.
GAGTTGGTCAGGGATTTGATGGTGTGGGAAGGTTTCCACAAGCTTTTTTAACCTCTCGCAGTACTTATGGAGTGATTCATTTGGGAGTTGACGGATACCATTTATTTCCTTTCAGATGGAAGCGGTATGAGAATCAGGAAAGAATTTCTCTAGAAAGAGATGCTTCATGTCATTCCATGTAGTTATGGAACTAGGAGGGAGGTAGTAGAGCCATGACTTGGCAGAGTCATCTATGGAGAAAGGGAACGCTCAGAGTTTGATTTGTTCTTCAGAAACCCCTTGAGGCTTCATGGTAGAGCACACCACCTGGAACTCTTTGAGATATAGATGTGGATCCTCACCGGATAGCCCTTGGAAATGAGGTAGAAGATGAATCAAACCCGATTGGAGTTCGAAGTCAGCCTTTATGTTTGGATATTTAATACCAAGAGGTTGGTAATTCATATCAAGGGCAACAAGTTCTTTCAATGTTTGTTCCCTAGGATTGGCTATATCGAATTCAATCGGTAGGGTAATGATTGGTTCTTGGGTGATTTGGTTATCCCTAATGGTCCTCCTAAGTCGACGAAGAGTTATATCAATTTCAGGGTCAAACAAATCCAAGGGATTGTTTGGGAGGCTACGGGGTAGTCAGAGAGATTTAGAAAGGATGAGTAAGGCGGGTTTTTCTTTGTGTTTTGTTTCAATTTTTTTTTAAAATTTTGTTTTTTTTAGTTTTTTTTACAATAACCATAAACTAATGACTACATAAAGCACCATACCCGGAAATGGCGCCATTTGAAATGCACGGCCAATTGTCGCCTATCAACTGGTCAAAGTTCCAGTGCTCTGCTAATGTGTATAGCAGCACTCGGGTCGAATCCTCGGCGATGATACTTTGAAATAATCGTTTGTTTTTAGTTAATTGTATTCTGATTGGGGGGGAGGGTTGTTTGAAGAGCTTATGAAATAATTTATGGATGATGTTTGATTCAACAAATTGATAAAGATTGGGGTGAGTTCATTATTAGGGAGTTAAGCTTGTGATATCCTTGAGCTTTGCTTTATGTTGCATTTAAATTAACACCCACTTCACAAGTTGACATCGATTAGAATTCCTAAGTGTTAAAGCTTTAATCGAAGCCTTAACTTAATTAGGATTTTAATTTCAATCAGTACATGTTTATGGTAGTGTATTTTTAGTTCCAATAATCCATGTAAACCACATGCTAAACAAAATATGTCATTAATCCATGACAAATTAAGTCCAACATACACAATGTTAAATTAACAAATACTCATCGAGAAAATACTCTCAATCACTTAACATCCCTAAATTATAACTCACCCCAATGAGATATTTACTCAGCCTTTTGGTTGTTTAATATTCTGGTTATAATAATTATGATGATAAATTAATAATAGAAGAAAAAGAATGGGATTAGAAAAGAGTGGTACGTCGACACACACACACGCATGATGATGATAATTAAAAACGGAATTTCGATTGAATGAGGAAGCAAAAAAAGGGAAGGGGATTCAACTGAATTTAAACTATTTTAAGAACATAAATATTAAACTACAGAAGGTGGATGAGAATAAGAGATATTGAAGAAGTAACTTGCATTAAAAAAGAATTACAAAGGAAGAGACTTACAAAATTACAAAAATGAAGAACACGAAATTAAGTGAAAACAATGATAGGAGGAAAGGTCTCTCAAGTGAAAACATGAGTATGGAATATCCTCCCAAGCCTTTGGAAAGGCCTTGGTCATGCCAATATGTTCTTCTATCTTCTGAAATGCCAACCCCTCTCAAGGAGAGAAGGGGAGAGTATTTATAGCCCAAGGAGTGGACTGTTTGCATTCCCAATCATTCCCTCCTCTTGCATCGCCACTTTGGATATCCAGACAGCCGAATATTCAAATATCTCCTTCTTCAAAGTTTTACACAATAATGTTGTCCGACTACTCTCAAAATTTGGAGTCATTTGGACTTACGGATCAAAGGTTATGGCAAGCTTATTAAACAAAGTTAAACTGTGCATTTCAATCCAGTCGTTTTGAAGTCCATAATGTGAAAGAGTTTTTGAATATGAAGATGCCTTCAAATCAAAATAGTTTCTTCAACAAATTTGAACACCTATATCTCCGCTTTCACACTGAAAAATATCATCTCGATATGATGCTTACATCATGAGATATGTCATGCATACTATACTGATTTTAATTCTCGGACAGAATGGTGGGCTAGACTTAAAAGCTTTATTTGGGCCCCTTGTACTTGGATTTGCGCCTTGAAATTTTTATCCAAGATGACATGTAGTGTCCCCCGAATTATGGTGAAGAGTTAATGTTTTTGGACTTCTGTATTGACCCCAGTAAATCAATCTTCAAGGCTGGTCCAGTTTGTTCACAGATTCTTTGGTCTTGTTTGTGAGGACCATATGACCCTTCAAATGGCAGAATTGGCTCATGTCACATTCTAATGAAATGTTTTATATTGAATGGAGAATCCTAAAAAACAAGAACCACGCAATTTGGATCAGTATAGTGACAGTTATTATTAAAACATTAAACCGACTCAATTGGACTACTTTTAAAAATGCTCAAAAATTATACTTAATATTAAAACATTAATATTTCACACAAATTATGCACATTTCATATATAAATCAGTAAAGAGAGTATATAATAAGTCATTAAAATATTAATAACATCACCTAAATGTATCCCCACCTATTAGTTCTAGTAGTAGATGCTACTCGATAGGTGGTGGTACAAAAGGAAAAGCGCTCTGAGGTGCTATCTCTAGTATAAGCCCCTATACTGATGCCTCGTCACTATGTGAATTAACCTCATGATCACGTAGTGTAATCATTTTTGGATATCTATGTAGAGGCATACTAAAATAAATCAATATGTACCATATCCAAAATAGTATATTTGGAGATCCAACTCAAGATGAACATGTAAAACCCAACCATTCCTATATGATTCATGTAATATTTTTTTTCCAAAATCAGTTTTTTCATGTACTAATTTGAAAAAATGGTTCTTAGAGTCCTGGTGTGTGGATATGTCAGCCACTGCACCGGCACTGAATTCTCTATCCTTAAATCCAAACTTGAAAAAATTAACACTGTTTCCCCAAACCAACCTCATAGACTCCCAGTCCTAAATTATAACCGACTCCTATGGTACCACATTGTCTTGACCCGTCCCAAAGGGGCTTGTGTCGTGACTACCCCAAGACAACCTCTAATAGTTCAGGGGAAGGTGACTAGAACCATGTTGGAATATCCCTAAAATGGTAGGTATTATCCTAGGTACCTATATGCATGCGAACACACATCCCAAATACAAAAGTGCTGAAATGTGAAAACACTAAGTAAAAAATGCATGCAACCCACTAAGATCCCACAACAGAGTAAGAAATAGTGTACATTAAATTAAACATGTCTTGAATACAATCCCACAAAAAAGATTTTGTAAACAAGACAAAAAAACATGGTAATGTGTGGCCCACATCAACCCAGTCTATAAAAGTGGATGCACATGTACCTAAAACTAATCCGCAAAAAACCCACCTGATACAACCTAAGGGAAATGGTAATAGGAATGATATGTGAAGCGGTTGGAGAATACCATGTCTCTCTGGCCACTCTAAGCACCACCTGGTCATGGTACACCTAGGAATTTTTAGAACGGATGATCATCTACACAAGAAATGACACATGCGGGGAAATATGGTGTATGGGTGAGTAAATCAACACTAAGTTGGAAACCCCAAAACAATAAATGAAATACCATGAAGGAAAGGACCACCAAGAAAATACCATGAAGGAAAGTACCACAAAGAAAATTCCATGAAGGAAATACCATGAAGGAAAGTATCACAATGGAAATACCATGAAACAATGTATCCAAAATAAAATACCATAAAATAAATTAATAGTGATCTCCACACAAGTGTATGTATACCACATATGTAGCAAGGACATTTAGATATACTAATTCTAAGACTCACAATCTAGAGGTGAGCCCCAAAAAATTATCATCCACTGGATTTCACTCGAAGCATGCTAATTTTGGGTGAACTCACTCTTTGACCCATTATATCATCAGAGACACACATGAATAGGTATATCTCAATTAGGACCTTCCCAAATGAGAATGTATTTTTCAAGGAATATTTATGATACCACGGAGAGGGGATCTCACCCAAATATGTTGTGGGATACCACGGATCACGTCCACATATAATGGGGTATACCACGTACCCAATCTAGATTAATTCGCAACATTCGGGATCGTACCTAGACACCCTAGGGGATAACATGAATCATGACCAGATACTCTGGGGAATACCACATACCCTAATGATGTGTACCTCTATGTGGAGGATCAGTTACATGAACAGTAAGGTTACATCATTCCATAGACTCCATTAATGGTGATAGAGGATCACACTCCAGTCCTAGGGATGGATGTCTGACTCAATTTGGGACACAACCTCTAGAGGGGATTATTGTACAATTATGTAGACATAATACCGTATCAAACCCTTGAGGAAAGGAAAAAATTAAACTCTATCAACCTATACTATTCTAACAAAAAAAACTCACCATTATATATCAAGAGTATCATCTCAACATTATGGGTCCCAACACCATAGACGACTCGTCAAATGGACGTACCGTTTGAAAATTATGGAGTTTTGAAGTGTTAAACGGGGGTCACTGGGCCTGTGGACTAACCTACATGGTTGACTGTGGTGGTTGATCACCCCCTACTATCATGGTCAACTGTGGAGGTCGACCGATGCTAGCTTCCATGGCCACGTGGCAGTGGGAGCTACCATGACTCATAGTCGACCTGGCATGTCTCCAGCCCGATCACCCTGAGTCCAACCCGAATTAGACCCAGCCTGCTGCGCATGGGATGCACCCTCTCTTCTTGTCCTAGACCATCTCTACTTGCTCCCTCCTAGACAAACCTGGTCTACTTTGATCTAGCCTAGCATGCTCTCTTTGTTCGGCTTTGTCAGGCCTAGCCTGCTCTACTCTAGCCCCACTTACAGGACCTTTGTGTCATGCCACCTCTATGTACCAATCCCTGGCGCATCCCACATCCACGACATAGGGTGCCTGCCATGGTCTGCACCCTCTATCCTTGTTGGATCCCACAAGGCCAACTAACACATTCCACCTCTTCTGACCGCCTCGTCATATGCCTCACCGGCTACCTCACTATCCACCTAGACCGGCCCCCTGGACAAGCACTACTAGTCGCCTGGAAAGACTGGATCTGCCACCCTAGCCGCTATATCCTTCACAATCGTTCACCACCATCTAGGCCAAAATCCACCATTGCGTCACCATCTCACCTTTTTTTCGTCATGCCAAACTCAGATATTATGTTTCAGACCGTTCACATAGGGTTTTAAAATCAGAGGGAAGAGATGAAGAACACATGAAGAATGAAAAAAACCAGGGAAGAAAAGCACAAGAATTTCCATGGATTTAACCACATCCTTTGTTCATGTTGGCCTCAATATACTCTTGTTCGAATGAATAATGAAGAATAAAATCAAGGAAACTCCCAAAAATAATCCTGCAAATATAATCCATCCCTGAACGATCGAATCACAGGCTATTCTGTTTGGGGATTAGTCTATGATCATTGTAGAATTTAAGAATGGGGAAAACAACTCAAAATATCATGCACTACCTTGAGTTAGATAAATTTTTGGTGAAGAGAGAATCTCGGTCATCATCATTCGTCGATCCTTGATCCGTCGAATACGAGGTTGCGTCGATTGATCAATCTATCATCGTTCTAAAACATTTACTCAAGAGGTTCTTCTCCACATCTCAGAAGAATTCCAGGGTCATGGTGATAACATTGAATTCCCGACAAAGCCTTAATAAAAATAAATTTTCTTCGTCAAAAAATATTTTTTTTTAAATTATTTAATTATAATTACATCCGTTTCAAGATTTTTGTCATAAGATCCACCCCGACCAAAGTTTTGTTGCGCTTGGGGTAAACAACTTCTCTGAGATCAATGGTTTCCCTAGATTTCTAATCCAGGTACCTGTTTAAATGTTATTTCATTTTTTTAGGGAATCTGTGTGTGTGTTCTATTAGATGTTTAATATTTCTCAAACAATTGTTTTGGGCACACCAGGCCTCGGAATCACACGCCGCCTTAGCGCCTGGTCGTGAAATCTTTCCATATAGTTTCTAAAAATAATACATGGAAAATTAGAGATGTTAGATAACTAACCAATGAGGCATATTATTTATAATATAAACATTGAATATGGAATTTAATAACCAAAATCCATGTCATACTAATAGTAATCCATGATAAGTACAAGAGGTGAAATAGGGTACAAATGATATAAATAAAGGAAGATCCCATGAAAATAACAGGGAAATGAAATAGAAGGAAACTATGAATGATATATACAAAATATAGAAATAACACGTGTTAATTTGATAAAGACATAGAGAGAGAGTAAATTAAAATAAAAAAGGATAGTTAGGGATTCTGCATATATTAAGTCCAAGATCACTTTGGAGACTCGCATATACTTTTAAAAAGATAAATTACTAATATAAATTATTGATTCAATAATTATATTTATGTTTATTTGATTAATTTTCTTTCCAATATTATTATATTATATTTTTTATTTGATTCATATGGTTTTTTCTAGTGGTTTGATGTTATTTAATCCATAATTCCAAAAAAATGTTTTTTAAAAATAAAAATCATAAATTTTCGTTATATAATGGATTCATGATATATATATGAATTGTAATTTTGGTTTTATATCATTTCATAAGTTCAATTATTTAATAATTTTATAGATACTCTATTGTATTAAAAATTCATAATGTGTTTATAGATATGTTTTCTTTAAATGGTCAAAATGGAAATGATTTTTCATTTTTAATGTCATTATTATCAAATAAAATTTGACATTGAAGAATAATATATATGAAATTAGTGTATAATGAATTTTATATTTATTTATTAAATAAATTATAAAATATCTATGGAAGGTGGAATATAAATTAGTCCATAGTTTTTTCACTTTGATAGTATAAACCTAAAATGGGTGAACATTATGTTTAAGAGGGATGAAAAAAATTAACAAGGAATATTTATATTTCAGAACTTTATTAGAAAATAATAATACATTTTATTTAACATAATTGAAGGATAACTCATTCTATACAAGGATTAAGAGTAAAATGAAAAAAGGAAATGCTTGAAATTTTATAACCATACCTAGTTTATTAACATGCCTCCTTTGGAATGAGACATACTCATTTGGAGGAGGGATTTTTGGTTTCACCATGGACTTCCAAACATGGATTTGATTATTTTGAGATAAAACATATATAATCATTATATAATTAAGATGGTTTCTTATTGAGAATAAGTTAGAAAAGGAAGGTAGTATTTATAAAATAATATGATTGGTTTTTATGAATAAAATATTAATTAAATAATTATTTCCACTAAAGTATATCATTAAAATTAATTCTTATGCCCAACATCAAACTATTTTTAATAGTTACTAAAAATGACCCCTACACAATTTTTTAAAGATTATTTGAAAAATAAAATAAATTTTGAGAAAAAATTAATTCAAAAAAGTCAATTCAAATATTATAATTAAACATTTATTAAATAATCTAAACCATGTTATAATAAAAATTTATAAGTATATTTACATTATATTTCATGGATAGATTAATTAATTTATGGTATTTTGAATGTTTATTTTTTTTATTCACTGTACGAAAAATTAATTTCTTACTAAATGAGTTTCCCTAATAGAATTTTTACAATTCAAATAGAAATTTTAATATTTTAATAGGCACTCTGATATTTTAGTAGCCGTATTTGAAATAGTCATATAATATTTTCACATCATATAAATACATTTTACTTCAACTATTCATCCTATAATCATTTTTTCCTCGTTTATTGATTAACTCTGTCTAGATATGGGAGGAAGAAGGGGAAACCTACCAATTTAATTATATACTATCACATTGAGGCCTCAAGAAGAAGATATATTTATCCCAAAATCTAATCTCAACCAACTATCAAGGGATTGGAATTAGGTCAACACAATTGACACATGAAGAGAACAAATCCAGGAAGAAAACCCAACCCTAACATTAGATTCACCTAATTAAATCCTCCATAGCCACTATCTTTGAATAAATCCAAGTGATTTGAAGATTTTATCATCCATGGATTAAGAGAGAAAGAAAATTAATTTAAAGCTAGATTTTCATAACCTATGGTTTATGGGGTTACCCAGTATAGTTTTAACCTAATGACCACATGGTGGGTATATCTCATGGGAGAAGATGCCACATGTAGTAAGGGTGAGGGATAGGGCTTGGGGGATTAGTGGAAACCGTAAATCTAGTGAGGCTGAGAGGGATGGGGGATCTATAGAAACTAGAGAACTACTAAGGGAGAGGGATAGGGAAAGGGTGTCTTAAGGTAAACTACAAAATTTATACAGTTTGGGCTTGGGGGGGGTCAGGGGAAACCAAAGCACTAGCAAGGGCTTGGGTTGAGGGGCATAGGGGAAACTGCAATGCTGGTGAGAGGGAAAACAACTAGAACGTCATTGATGGGGTAAGTCTATGATGTTAATGGTTAGGGGTATGGGGTGCTCATTGTAGAGTGAGGGGGTGGGGTCTCGAGAGAAAGGCGGCACAAAAGAATGTTTTTTTTAAGAAATACATAAAATTATGTGGGTTATTTTTAAAAACTGACACTAAACTATGAATTCGTGGTAGTTTATTATACCAATTTTGTCCCAGATGATGAATAGATGAATAACTAAATAGGGGGGGTGTATTGAGATCCTAAATTATTCTTCGTTATTAAACTACCAACATCAAGGAATTGGATTTGAAATATTTCCTTATAAATATATGTAGTAGAAATATGAAATCACAAGGGAAAGTGTTTGAACCCATAGATTTATAGTTTTTGGGAAACATAAATCCCCTAGTCCACTCCACCAATAATCAATTCCAGGATTTTTGTGATTTTTACAAAATCAAACCTTTTATCGGGGGATCCCAAATGAATATATGCATTTGTCCCTTATTAAAAAGGTATGATATATTTCATCCTAGAACTCTCTTAATAAGGATTATATAAATCCTTAACACACTCTCTTATACTTAAGAACAAGGAAAAATGGATAAAAGTGTCTTTAGAGAAACTTTGAAACACACTGTTTTAAGAATAAAATGACAGTAGATGAAGATACATCCTAATAAGATTATAATCTCCAAGATATATCTTTGTGTGGTCTTTAGATGAATAAGATAAACTAATAATAGTTATTCTCAATAAATAATCTAAATTTCCATATATACAGAGTAGGTTTTCTTACAGTTTTTTGAGTAAGAACACAGGTTTGAGTTTTCTTCATTCTGTTCCCACTTTTTGTAGCCACTACTCCACTATTTATATCTATTATTTTGATTTTGAACAAGAGTATAAAAGATAATCACAACGGTCAACATGATAATACATTAATAAAAAGAGAGAGAGTTGATATGATAGGATTTTAATGATATGTGGTAATTCTTTCAGAATATAGAATATACATAAGCAACAACAAAGTTAGATACATTTTTCTTCTTTGGATCATTGTATTTATTGAAACATAACATAGAATTTTACTTCAATTGAAAAAATATTTATAATAGACTAAAAATCATGAAAAAAATTAACTTAATAAATATTATAGGTAATCAGGACAATATTTATGTGTCATCTAGTACATTCATTATCATATAAATTAAAAATAATTCTTAAGATAAAGTGTATCTCCAATATTCAGTGCGTATTAAGATACTGTGTTTCATGTTCTGTAAAACAATTTTTAGGTTGAGATAAACTATGAGGATATGTAATACTTGACTAAAAACTTATTTTAATACATCATAAGATAATAATTTGTAAATGTGCTTAAATTTTTATCCTTACTTTAACCTGTTCATGATTCATAAGATAAATGTTTATTAATACTATGTAAGATAAATATTCAATGCAAGACAAATACAAGTTATTGTGAAATCATTTTTGATTATCGTAAGATATTATTTTATAACATAAGATAAAATTTCACTATAGATCATTCAAATTTTTTGTAGGTAGAAAATAATATTTTCTTTTTGTAAGATAAAGATAACATTTTCATAAAACGAATTCTTCACATTTTGTAAGATAAATACTTACATAATAAATCATAAGATAAGTTCTTTTGATAAATATAATCTGAGACACATATGAAAAACTTATTAGAATAATATTAGGTATTTTTTCAATCATCAAAACCCATAAAATAAGATATTTTGGAACAATATATATTAGTTCAATATAACCCTTTTGTCAAAATCTTGTCTAAGAACCACGTGACGAACCTATTTTCTAGGATTTTATACTATGGGAAAGACAAGTCCACCATGCCATAAGGCTGTTAAATTATTTCAAGCCTCCCAAATTCCACTTAAGGATCCTACACCATAGCCGAACACACCATGTCATGATGTCCAAATGACATATTCCACAAACTTTCTACATGACCCTATCATATTGAAATTACCAGTGGTACCAAAATATCACCTCCAGATCTCCAAATTGTAGCCATATATTTCAGATTACAACTAGGATCTCTATAGTGTAGTTACTCAAATCCATACAATAGTCCCCCATATAATTCAAGGAGAACTTCTCATCACCTATAAAATCCCCATTACATGACTTATAACTAATAAGAATTTAAAATAATATCATACTGAAACCCAAAGGTATTTAAAATATAATAATCATAAGAATATGACATAGAGATTTCCATAAAAAGATTTCCATATTCATAATCCTATAAATATTTTTTAAAATATATCTACCAAGACATTTATCACTCATTGGGATAGGGATAAACACACTTATACCCTATTTGGGCTTAGGATAACCTCCCATATGCCCTCTTATAGGCCTGATATATCCTCAGATATACCATCCTTCATGAAAGGTATAACCTCCAATGTACCCTTTTCACCCATAAAAATTATAAATTACCCAATGTATTGGAGGGATATAAAGGGAAAACTCATCACATAATCATAATCCATTCATATTTATACAACAAGATCATGGAAGCATTTATCATTTCAATATTTTTCAACCTTGAAAAAGGAAAATAGGTTTCATGAATATTTAATAATCATAATCAATAACTATCTAAAGAATGAATAAATATAATTAAATTAGATCATATAATCACTAAATCATAAGAAACTTCAAAGGATGTTGTTACAGAAGGAAATTAAATTAAAAATTAGAGGAACATTTATTGAGGAAAAACCCATTCCCATTTTGAAATAAAATATTTAAAATTTAAAAATTTATAGAATATCATCCATCATACATCAAATTTTTATTTAAAATAATGACTAGGAAACAAGAACATAGAGACAAAATATAGATACAAGTGCCACACCAAAAAACAAAAAGAAATGTATGCGCTCACAGGACCTAGGGAGGCCTAAAGTAATGTAGAGCCAGAGCATCATCTCAGATTAAGTTAACCCACTAAAGATTCAAGAAGTATATCGATGGGAGGCAAGTGACGTTGGAGCTCGACTCCACCATATAATCAAGGTGATCTATAACTTTGTTTCCCTCACACCAAGTATGCATCACACTAACATTATTAAGAAGGGTTCAGAATTTCCCAACCATGTAGGATATTGACCGAGAAAAATATAATGGAAGATTTAAAGTTAATAGTTTTCAATACTTTGAGAAAATTAAATCATGCCTTAAAATTTTAAACAAAAACTATATTCACACCTTTGGTAAAAGGTATCTCATTTAGAAAACAAAAATTTGATTCCATTAAATAAATTTTATATAAATTAAAAAATGGTTAGAAATTAAATCAATCAATGATATTATAATGTTAAAAACATTCATGAAGTAATTGTAATGATAATATAGTCAATTAAGAAATATATTTCTCCTTGAATAGAATAACAAAGTCGATTTTACTTCAAAAGAAATTTCCATGCCTTTAGGTTCATAAAGAAAGGAAATGATTTTGAAACTTTTAATTTCTAGAAACAACCATTGGAGGGGAAAGTAGATTTTATTAGTGAAAGATATATCATATAATTTCATCATTTAAAAATTTATGCATAAACAATATTAGTAAAAATTGAGATTGTAATATAAAACCCATACTGCTTTTGTAACCTTGGTATCATAACCCCCATGAAATAAGAAACTTCAAATAAAATGTTAAATCCCATAAATATAAATATTTTCATGACATAACATTTAAAATTGGTATTATATATACAAAATTAGGGAAACAAGTGTGGAATATAGAAGATTTTTCACAAAAACAAAAGAGAGAACATAATCTATTTCCTCCGGACCCACTTGATTTGTAATTTCTTTGAACGTACCTTCAAATAAACATAAATTTAGTATTATTATTATATAAAATAATAATATTCATAATTATAATTCCATACATGTTTTACTTATAACATCATATCACTCATTCATTAAAAATCTTTCATTATCAAAATTATTTATGTGTTAACTAATTTCTTTTTCATGTATAGTTCAATTAGAGAGTTACAGTCCATTCAATTTTATCATGTTTTCATAATATCCAAAATCATAATAATTTCAAAAGTATAAAATTTTATCATTAAATATACATTTATATGCATTCATATAATTTAGTGATAAAAAATAAATTACAAAACTTCATAGAGATTGTTGTTTTCACGTACACATGAGTGTTGTTTAAAAATTTTTATGGATAAATAAGAGAAATAAAAATAATAATTCAAGTATAAATAATTTTTATCATGTTATAAATATAATATAAATTTATTAAATATATCCTTTTTATCATAAATGTAAATAAATATTAATAATAATCACATCACTTCATAGAGGTGGTAGTCCACACATACGCACAAGAGACGTTACCTTTTTCAAATGGATGGGAAGGAAAGAAGGTAAATAAGATATTATAATTACATAATAATAATTATATTTTAAATATCACATTTAAACATAAAATTAATTATAATTACCAACCATGAAATTTTGGGATGAAAAATGAATTATATCTCAACTTGGAAGCAATAGTTTATATGTAGACCTGAGCGTCACATTCATTTCCCATTAGATGGAAAAGAGGTGTAAAATAGTTATACCATAATAATATTAACATATAGTTATCTGTATGATACTAGATTCATTAAATTATGATTCATACAACATATTTTTAGTTGGTATAAAATGAAATAAACTTTTAAGGAGTCGGGTAAGACAATTATGTATTCTTTGAGAGACCACATTTTCTTACACCAGAATCCTTTTTGGCATATAATTAGTGTAAGAAAATAATCTCAATTAAAAATTGAAGGAATAAATAATTTTTTTTTCTAGTTCACGTTATGAGGCTCAAATAGTTTTAATAATGGAGTAGATGTGATTCCCTTAAATAAGAAAGTATAGGAAAATATATGGAGTTTTATAATAGATTTAAATTATTTAAAGTCATTTTTCAAGTTAATGTGGAATAAAATGCACAATAATTAAAATTTTAGATCATATTAGATCGAAATATATTCAACCACTAATATTTACATGATCTTATGTGTCGTTTTTACCCTTATCTATTATTTTATCCCCCAGGTAAACTTGTCTAAACCCTAACTGTGGTAATTTTTTTTACTCTTTTAATTATTAATTATGTTCAAAAATGAAAGTGAACCTGTATCAGATTTTTAAATTTTGATACAAAGTGTGGAATCCATTTTTCCCAATTATGTTTTTATAATTTTCAACAATTAATTTTATAATAATTAAACAAAACACAATGGAGAAATAAATTTTTTGAAAATTTTATTTTAACCATAAAACTAAATTTAGTTCCATTCCATACCTAACAAAAACTATTATATGAATTGTAAAATATTTTATTGAATATTTATTTTATTAATTTTAATAAATTTATTAATAAATATTTATTTATTTAATTTATTAATATAAAAACATGTTGTGCATATAAAAATAGTTTTATGGAAAAAGAAATCTTTTTAAATTCAAATGATTTTATATTGATTCCTAACATTTGTATAAGTAATGCATGAATTATTATACATATATTAATAACAAATTTATTCAAAATAATTTTTCTATAGTAATAAAAAAAATTACAAAAATTAATAATATTAAGAAAAATACATTTCTTTAGAAAATAAGACACTTAATCCTGAAATTCTATATTAAAATTTAATGATTATTTCATTAGAACTAAACAATAATTTTTAATAAAATAAATAATTTCTAGATAAATTTTATGATTTCATAAATTTTATTCATACCATCTAATCTAATGAATGGCTTTTAAAGGTGCATATATCATGGTTCATTTAGACTCAAGGTTGCATGTAATTATTGCTACAAAATATTTCAAATTTATTTCAAAGGAATTCATATTAATCCTTGGGGTGATACAATGTACTACTATAAAATTAAATTTTTTCTCTTTATTTTTCCACCATAATGAAAAAAATTGGATACTTATACATCATCACATCATTAGGGTTGCAATAAGGTTCCTCAAATTTATGATTCCTCCAAATAACATTAACCATATGGGTAGTCTTGTTACAAAGAACTTCATTTATGTTATCCAAAATTTATACCGGTGGATCATCATATGAAATATTTTTCTCTAACGGTATAAAATATTATTTCAATACATGTGATGTATTAGTTATTTACTTCCTCAAAAGAGATATAAGTAACACATGGTGAACTTGAGAGAGGTTCTATGGAATCATCAAGCGATAGGCCACCATCCCTAATAAATCAAAAATATAAAAGGGGCCAGTATACCAATGGATAAACAATCCCTTGTTTCTGAATCACATAAGCTTATTACATGTAGAAATTATTAGGAATACATTTTCATAAAAATTGAATTCAATATATCTCCAACCATTTTTTGCATAACACTTTTTTTAGATCTCAACTACCTTGATGTGCTACTGAATGGTTGTGATCCTCTCTTCAATTTATTTATCTATCTCAATTTCCAATATCTTTTGTTCTTAAAAATTATCCCAACATGTTATATTTGGTCACATGATTCCATATAAGGATTTGTAAGGAATATTATCATTTCTTGAGTAAAATATATTGTTATAATAAAATTTTACAAGTGGAAGGTGTAAAATCCAACCACCATTGAAATTGATAGAATAAGATTATAAAATAACCTCAGGTTTTGAATGGTTCCCTCATATTGACCATCTTTTTTAGGATGATATGAAGTACCAAAAAACTCCATATCCATAATTTTTTAATGAGTTCTCTAGAAAATTGAAGTAAACTTCATATCTCAATCAGAAACAATGTAATATGGTACCCCATGAAACCTAACAATTTCATTAATTTATATCTGGGAAAATTGATCAAGGGATAAATATTCTCTGATTTTAATGAAATTTGCATCCTTTATAAGCAAATAGAGTATAACCCTAACATAATTAAGGCATTTATATGTTTTTATGAGTTCAATGATGATACCCATGGTGATGTATTCTCCATTACATTATGGTATTGGTAATTGTTTAAACATTACCTTAGAATTTGGTATCCCTTCTTCAATTTCATGTTGTACTTGACATGATTATCTATACTCTAAAATATCCCTTTTTATATTATAGATCTTGAAATACTCTTTCATTTTTCTATATGTCATTGAACTTCTACGATGAATAGAGAATGATGAATTATGAGCTTCATCCAATATCTCCTTCTAAAAATTTGGTATTGATTGGACACATACTCTATTCATGAACATTATCTTAAACATTACTCACATTTTATTATAGTTCCACATCTTCCTTTTATGCCTCTTTAATCCTCAGATGGATGGATGGTTTAATATTAATATGAGAAATATAGGATCATTCTCCCTTTATTATTATTTTAATGTCTATCATGTTAAAATAAATATATATTGAATATATTTCATTCCTCATCATGGACAAACTAACATGGTATTTCTAACCCAGAGCATTAATCACCTTATTTACTTTCTTAGGGTGGTAGTTTATTGAGCGGTCATAATCTATATTAAATTAAAACAATATCCTTTGTCACATATTCTACTCTTTTTTGTTAATATATATATAAATATTTTGTGATATAAATTTATATATGAAACCCTTCACCGTTAAGATAATACCTCTATATTTTCAATGAAAAATTTACTACTGCCAACTATAAATCGTTATTTTGGTAATTTTTCTTATTATTTTTCAGTTAGCAAGAGGAATAAAATATTATATTGTCATTATCCCTGAGGATTTATCTCATTCCCTTATTTGATACGTCATTATATATTACAAACCCTTCCTAACTATTGGGTAGTTTAAGCATAGGTTCACTAACCAACCATATTTTCATCTCCTTGATAATTTTCTCACATTCATTTATCAATAGGAATTTATCTCCCATATTATTCCACTTGGTCATTGGATTATATTTCTACAATAATTATCTCACAAAGAATCAATAGTATCCAACTAAATAAAACTAGATATCTTAGTCAATGGGTTTGGTCTGGGCCATTTTTTAATAAATTACTTTTATGAATGATCCACATATATAACATATCTTGAGATTATATGAGATTTAAATTAATAATTATATACCTAAAATTAACCCTTTATAAATTAATAATGAAAATTATCCTTCCTTAATGTATTCAATACAATCCTCAAATGATCTTTATTTACTTCCTTGCTCTTAGAATATATTAGATTATTATCTATAACGACTATAAAAAAATTAGATGTAATATATAAATATTATATTCATTAAAAATATAAACATAGTAGGTCAATTGGAAATTCAAAGTGGAATCACTATAAATTAATAGTGACCATACATTATATATAAGTATTTCTTTGTTATATACTACTTTTTGACCCTGAATTAATGATATCTATAATGAAGGTCAATCTTGGAAAAGTATTGATCTCATCATAGTTGATTAGACAAAGAATCAATGTGGGTAAAATGAAAATTATTCTTGATCATTATTTTGTTATTTTCTCAATATTCATTTCCAATTCCAATTAATCCATATTTCTGCTTAAAAAATGAATAGGTACCCACTATAGTGACTCACTTGGATGAATGAATTCAATATTCAGAATCTCTAGAATTTTCTTCATAAATTCATTTATATAATCAGATACATTCTATAAGGATGTTTTGAAATAGGTTTACCACCAGGTATGAGATGTTTTGAAAAAATCAACTCCATGATTCAGAGGAAGACTAAGAAAATCATCAATAAAGTCATCAAAAAAATATTTTAATAGGGAAATTTTTATGATGACATTCTACCCTAAAATATGAGATATATTCTCATTATTAAAAGGATTAAATTCCCATAAAATGGAATTATTTTCTATTAAATAATCATATTAATCTTTATAATGAAAACAGATCACATATTCATTAAGAATATGGAATGGAAATTATCTTCATGGAAATAAATATGGGATCTATATAGAGAGATAAAATCCACGGATAAAATAACATCACATTCAATTAGAGTGAAAATAAAATTATTTTCAGGAAGAATATTCCAACAAACATAAATCAGAGAATAATCCTTGAGGAGTGATGTAATCATCGTACAATTAAGATTTTACACTGATAATTCAAAATCTTATCATTAAGGATGAGAATTAAAATTCATATAGATGTTCTATGGTATAAAGTAATTCATATAAATAATCTCAAATAGCATACATAAATCTTTTAGTGTACATATAACCACATCAACTTTATCATTCTATATTTAATCCCTTTCTAATACAAACATGGTCAGTGTGAACATCAAGTATCATTAATCTGAGTGATAAATCAAAAAATAATAAAATGAATCATGGGATGTGTAAATCATGAAAGACTCATTTAAATCTATGAAACCTTAGGTTTAACATAGGACATCCATGATCATCATCTATTTAAGAATTTTATAATTGTTTATAAATAAATTATAAATTTACCTAAGAATATCCCCATGACTGTATATCTAGTTGTGTAGTCTTAGGCTCGCTCATTGTAAACTAGAGAAGATTGTGTTAATACAAAATATTCTCCTTTTTGATTAATTACCCCTAGTTTCATCTTTTCCTCAATCACATCCACCATATAGTATCAATAAAAAATGATTATTTTCTAAAAAAACCACACTTCTTTTTTACCATAACTTAGGATATTCTCATATACTTAGGGTTATCCGAAGGGTTTTCACTAAATATTTCTAATCTGAATCTCCAAAAATAACTGAACCATTCTATGATACCAAATAAGAAAATTCAAGCATAGAATATAGAAATATTGTATAATCTTAGATGAATATTCAACACATTTTATAATAATACAGAATTGAGGACCATAAAATATTAGCTTCTTTAGAGACTAGATACATAGTCACCTAATTTCATAAAATATTTTCAACATGTACCTAATGTTTCTTTATCCATAGTACCCTTATTATTTATTTCTTACTCAATAAATTTTTTTAAAACCCATTTATGAGAAATATAATAAAGGGTGATATAATATTATTAGTGAAGATATATATGGGAGTTATTGATTAATGATAATATGTAAGAATAACATGAGAATTATTGTATGAGAATATGATCTAAATATTTTAAAAAAATTCCAAACAATTTATAGATAATAATCATTGAATAAGACTTTAGAAGTTCATAAGACATGAATCATAACGGAATAAATGTTTGTAGTCCATGAGATATTATCATAAAAATAAAAACATGGAGTATATGTTGGAATACAAATTAATACATAATCGTAATCGTATAAATTATTTCTAAATGGTATATACCAAGAAATTCATCACATTTTTTTCTAATGATATTCACATATGTACGGTCTTTGGGCTTGGGATAACCTTTTATGAACCCTCTTTTTGGCTAGGTATTACCTCTTGTGTACCCTCTTTCAGGAATGGGATAACCAATCATGCACCCTTTGATCACATATTCACTAAAATGTATAATACATTCATATGTATGCCTCAAGATCATGAAAAACAATTATCATTTTATCAAGCCAGAACCTATGGAAAAGGAAACGAGCTTCATCAAGATTTCATCATTATAATCAATAACCATAAAGGAAATGAATAATGCTAGTTACATTAGATAATATCCTTAGTAAGTGTAATAAATATCAAATAATGTTTTTATATATGAAAATTATTTTAAAAGAACACTGGAACCTGTCATGAGAAAAATACCCCTTCAGTTTTTAAGTCACTTATTTAAAATATAAAAATTTAAAAACTATTAGGAAAAAGAATTTTTTATTAAGAATCCCATGAACGTGTAGAGTAACAATAAAAGTTAATAGTATTTTAGGATGGTGGGAAAATACCATCCTAAGATAAATGTTAAAAAAATTATTTCACTCACAACTTTGTTAAAAAGTACATCATTTGGAAAATATAAAGAAGATTCTTTTTTTATATTTTTATAGAAAGTAAAACAGGGTCAAAAAATAATTTAATTAATATTTTTATAATAGTAAAAACATTATTGAAGTAATTTTAAATATAATATAGAAAATAAAGAAAATTTTGTCTGATTGAACTTAAATAAAAATTCCTCTTTCCTTAAAATATTCTTTCCTAATTTTGAGTATATAGAGAGAAGAAAATGAACGGAAAACATTTAATGTATAAAAATAATGAAAATAGAAGATATATATAATTTTTTTGAGTGATATATAATCTAATTTCATTATTGAATTTTTTTAATAATAAAAATCATGGTAAAAAGTTACATTTTAACATAAAACCCTTAAGACATTGGTAGATTTTGAATAATAACACCCATTAAATAAATAAAATCAAAGGAAACTTTAAATACCAATAATATTAATTGATACATGGTATAACATATAAATGGAAATTATATAATCCATATAAAATAAATAAGTCGAGAATTTGGAATATGTATCATAGAAACTATGAAAGATGATAATCCAATACCTAGGGTCCAAATTGATTCACAAGTGATTTTAACATACAATACAATAAATTTAAAATTATCATACTTTTATACCAAAACCATATTCATATTTACAATATCATACATAGTTTTATTATTGAGACACTTTATACCTACACTCCAAACACTGAAGCTAAAAATACAATAATTATATTCTCATTTTATTACTAAGTGAGATAAACCAAGATAAAAATACATAAAATACAAAAAAAATAAACATTACATCACAAAATAATCAAAAAACTCCGAAAACATTGATAGGTTTAGTGTCTTTTGAGATTAAATACAAAAAAAATATATTAGTGTATAACTTTTGTTAACCTTAATTCACAATCTCAACATTCTAGACTTTCTTTTAAACATCAATCAATCTAAGAACATCCTCAAAACTATGGGAATAGAAACATAAGAAAGGGGTAAGATCAAATTCCCAATAAAGAAATTATTTCAATGAATCATTGTTGTTATATATTAATCATGTGGTAAAACATGTATTATGAGAGAAAAATATAATTAAAATGTTATAGGAGTATAAGACAACCATAAGGTGATCAAAGAGGCATAAAAATCAATCATAACTTTGAATCATATAAAAATAATCTTAAATTGTTAAATTTATTTAGAATTTATAATAAAAATGATACTAATATAAGAATATAAAAGTAACCACACATAGTAGTGTTGAGTCAATAAGGTTTTCCTTATGAATTTTTCCATTCCTTCTTTTTTTGAAAATCGCAAACACCTTATACTTAAGCAAATCTATATTTTACTTATATAAGGAAAATTTCCTTCCCAAAGGAAATTTACCCCTACCTTGTTTTCATTGTTCATATCAATTTTTTTAAGTATATAAATAAGATTCATATCTAAAACCTTGGAATCATATAAATACTTAGATATGAAGCATTCTGTTTTAGGATCTGAATTCGGTATACGAACTCTAATGAAGTTCAATTCCAAAATTTGCATACGAACTCTACTGAAGTTCCACTCCAAATTCTGGATACGAACTCTAATGAAGTTCCACTCCGAATTCTTCATACAAACTCTCATGAAGGTCCAATCCGAATTCTGGATACAAATCCTCATAATGTTCCAATCCAAATTTTGATTATGAACTTCTCTAAGTCATGACTCCGAGTTCTCTGAATTAAGATTCTGAACTCTGATCAGGTCTGACTCTGAATTCTCAGGAACATAGACTCTGAACTTCTATGAGTTTGACTCCGAACATCTACTAGTTCAACTTCAAACTTCTACTATTTCAACTCTGAACTTCTACTAGTTCTACTCCGAACATCTACTAGTTCGACTCCGAACTTCTACTAGTTCGACTTCGAACTTCTATGAGTTCGACTCCGAACTCTTTCATTTTAGGTTATGAATCTTTGGGAAATCAGACTCCGAAATTTCATTAAAATTCAGACTCTGTATTTCTATAGAATTCAGGTTCTGAATTCCCATAAAACAGAATCTGAATATCTCTTTATTATAGACTTCAAATTTCTTTTTGTTTAGACTCCGAACATTTATTTTATTACATTCCAAAATTAAGTTTTAGTTATGCATACACTTTTTTATTACAAAACGATGGTGTGCTTTCATTTATTGAATAACCATTGTTTGAGTGACACATGTACAGGTCCCTCCGAAATTCAAGGAAGAATATGACTGTTGGAGGAGGGAGCCAACCGTTGGAGCTTCACCTATAAATAGGATCTCATTTTAAAAGAGTCTACAACTTTGGCAAGAAAACTTTGACATAACCTTGACATCTATGCTTACATGCTATTGAAGTAAGTTATAGAGAGAGAGAGGCTCTTATAAACTCCAAAGATTCATGCAGATAGTTTGAATAGCTCATTCAATCTTTTCCTTGTGCAGACTTGATTTGTGTCACTCCGATTGTTGTTGTGTACAATCGAGGGCTTCCAGGTATAGGAAGACATAGGTTCCAACACCTTGAAGTAGAGGGATTCCTTTCTGAGGAAGACAGAGGTGCCGACTACCTAATGATTGAGGGCTTGCGGGGATAGCAAGGCAGAATCTAATCTTTGTATCGAGGGCTAACCTTGGTGTTGGTAAGACAGACTTTCTTGAAATTATAAATCAAGGGACCTTTATCCAAGGTTGTTGGATACCCTTCTCTTTGGGTTAAAAGAGTTATTACATGTTACTTGTTTTTATTACAAGTTTTTTCCGCTGCATTTTGTATTGTTGAGGAAAGTATACTTTCTTATACTTCCTCATTATTTTACTCTGATATAGTCAGATTCTATATTCTTTAAGGTAGAATCTTAATCATTGAAACTTTTGTTAAGTTTTATTTTCAGAATTAATTTTCCGGAATCAAGAAAGTCTTTAGAACTTATAGAGGTCTTATGAATTATCTTGTTTAACTTTGTTAAACATAACCTTCCTAAAAATTTCCTTAAGGAATTTTTAAAAGGTACAATTCACCCGCCCTCTTGTATCTGAGAATCTCATTCTTATTTAGATCCTATGTTTGGTATTATAGATTATATCATACTGAGTCACATACCATCCTAACAATTGGTATCAGTGCATTTGGTTCAATCTGAATTAATCTCACAATTAGATTTAGAAGATAATTCTCAGAATTACATTTTCTGGATTCATATTTTTTCCAGAATCATAGTTCTGATTCATTTTTTTCTTAGAGATACAATTTTTCTTGCTTAGAATATTTTCTATTATTTAAAAACATACACTTCTAACAAGTTTGTGTGCCAAAGTTTTTCTCAAGGATGGTAGGTTTAAATTTTGGTTATATTGTAAATTTAAATCCTACTAGACCACCAATCATTGATAGTAACCATTACAAATATTTGAGAGATCGTATGAAGACATTCATTATCAATATTGGTGTAGATAACTTTTTCATGCTTACTGGAGGACATAAAATTAATGACAAGGAATTAAATGCTTTTACTAATCAAGAAAAGCATGAATACCAACTCAACTATAAGGTACGCAATACATTACTTTGTTCAATGACTAGGAACATATATAGCCAAATTTATTCTTGTAAAATAGCTAATTGTATATGGAAGAAACTTGAAGTTATGAATTTTGGTACATCTAAAGTGATTGAGACTATAAGAGCCATGAAAAGATATGAATATCATGGTTTTAGTTTTCCTTGTGGTGAGCCCATATGAAAGGTGCAACATAGATTCATGACTATCGTGGATAGATTACAATCAGTGGGTGAAAATGATTAGATGATGAATCTCTTGTTGACAAGATCATAGATATCATTCCAAATGAGTGGTAATCTAAAAGGACTAAAATTGATTAGAATAGAAAGGTTACTCAGATTACCCTCGATGAGTTGTTTGGAACTCTTCTTTAACATGAGACTATAATAAAGGGAGGTGCTGAAAACATAAAGAAGAAGAATGGGAATAGTAGTGTTTCTTTTACTACAACTTCAAATCATATGAAAGCTAAGTCTCGTAAAAGAGTTAATAGATCCAAATCTAAGAAGGTTATCATTCGATATGAATCTAGTGAAAGTGAAGTCTCAGAAAATGAGTTAGCTAATCTTGCTCGAAGGATGAACAAGATAGTTGGACAGAGAAATTTCCAATCCAAGTATAAGAAGAAGGAAAGGAAAGATAAGAAAACTTAGAGGTCATAGGCTATGAATTCAATAGATCTGGACACATAAGACCTGATTGCCCTATGCTCAAGAGAAAAGAAAAGAAATAGATACATTCTGAAAGGAACAGAAAAAAAATATTACAAGTCCAAAGCTAAGAATGTTCTGAAATCTAATGACACCTGGAGTGCCAGTGGTGGTGACTCTTTATATGAATCTTATGATTATGAATCTTATGGACAGAATAATCTTGGTCTTATAACCAAGATACCTATTTATAATCATTGCTTAATGGCTAAGGTACACAATTTTGAATCCATGACCAACGTTTCTTTGAATTCTAATGATAGTAAATATTATAAATCTTCTGATGACGAATCTTTTTCTGATTAGGAAAATACTTTTCCTACCTATGAAGAAGTTTCTAGGTTTTCTGAACTTTTTGCGATTGAGAACTCAAAACTCATGAAAAAGTTTGAATAGGAAAATTCTTGGAATAATATTCTTACCAGGGAAATATCAGATATTTCTAAATATCTTTATAAGAAAAATTCTGATTTTGAAATTATTTTAAAAAATCTTGAATAAGTAAGTTCTGAGAAGAATAAACTTTCAAAAGATCTAGAAAACGTAATTTCTAAGAAAGTTATTTTCAAGCATAGCTATAGTTCTAATGTTTTTGAATATAAGAACTTAGTTATCAAACTCAAATCCAAAATATTTTCTTTGAGGAAGTGTTTGTCAAACGTTACCCTAGGTAAAGAAATTTTTGATAGAATGTATCCACAAATCTGACCTCGAAGGAATACTTTTGGTTTTGGTTACACTAGTTCTAAACCAATTTTTAGTAATAACTACTCTGTTCCTCAAAGTGCCCCATTTTGTACTAAATGTCAGTGTGGTGGGCACTGGGAAAAAAAATTTATTCCTTAAAAAAACCCAATCTTTAGGATTTTATAAGGCTTATTTTCCTATGAAGATGTGGGTACCCAAAATTTTGCTTTCTGAAATTTTCGGATCCAAGCAAGTCTGGATTCTGAAAACGTAACTTTTTCTTATTTTCTGGAAAATAAGGAAAGTACCAAAAACAATAAATGGTACATGGATAGTGGATGTTCTCAGAACATGACTGGTAACAAAGACTATTTTGAAAAGATTATCAAAATAAAAAGAGATATAATTCATTAATTTATCGGAACACAAGATCAACTTGCTGACATTTTCACAAAATCTTTACCCTCCAATAGATTTGACTACCTTAAACAGAAGTTAGGAATGATTGTTGTGAGGTAATATTCCTTTATTAACTTCTTGTTCAATCATTATCTGTACAGTAATAAACTACTTTTCATAGGGGGAGTGCATTTGTTTGTTAGTCTTTCAAAAAATTTCGTAATGTGTCTTTCAAAAAATTTCGTAATGAGTCTTTCAAAAAAAATTCTTAATGAGTCTTTCAAAAAAAATTCATAATGAGTCTTCCAAATTTTTTTTCTTAATGAGAATTTTTGGAAAGGAAATTTTCGTAATGGAAATTTTCGTACTGGAAATTTTCGTAATGAAACTTTTTGTAAAGGAAGTTTTCATACTGAGAATTTTCGTAATGAAAATTTTCATAATGAGAATTTTCGTGAGGAGAATTTTCGTAATGAGAATTTTCGTAAGGAGAATTTTCATAATGGGAACTTTCGTACTCATAATTTTTGTAGTAAGCTTTTTGTAGTGAGTTTTTCTTAGTCAATTTTTTTTTAAGAATAATATAACCTATTACGAATAAACTTCCTAGCTAATCTGAAATTTATGATTTCCTTACTTATGTTTTCGTAGTAACTTTTACTTTCTGGTAATTTCCTTTGTTTTAAAATTTTTTCGGATTTGTTTCCTCTTAAATCTGGATGTTTTTAAAACCTCAAAAGATCGGATTCAAGATTTCTCTGTGGGAATGTTTTCAAACATTAGATCAGATCAGAGATTTTTTCAACCGTTGGATTGTTTTTGGAAGTTGAAAGGTCGCCACTATTTACTATATAAAGGGGACCCCCTGATGGATGTCCCACATCGATTTCAAGCTTTCATGTGTTGATGTTATGCCTTAGTTCTTAAAGCCCGTTATGAATCTCTCAAAATTCCTTGAATCCGAATGTCTGTAGAAGCCACATCCCAAGATATGTCTACTATAAATCCAATCTCAAGTTGGTTAGTCTACAGAGAAAGGTTGGTTAATCAAAACTTTTTTAGTAAGTATGATTCTATTATTGCTAAGAATATCAAGCTAAATGGGTGGGAAGGTTTTTTCATATCAAAGTTAAAGGATCAGGATGTTGTTTATATGGATTTGCTTATAGAGTTTTATGAGTTTGTTTCCTTCTATGAAGAAGATGGCGGAGAAAAGTTTTCTTTTAAGAGTTTTGGGAAGACCTACAAGCTTTCTTACATCAAGGATGCAAGCTTGGCGGGCTTATAATACGATGGTGAAGCCAAATTTTGTTCACATAAGATACCGGATGTGCAAGGAAGTTTCAGAAATGTAAAAGCAATAGAATGCCTTGGACTCAAAGATGATAAAATATTAAAGATTGTACACCTCTCCACCAACAACCAGATTCTGCAGTTGTGGGTTCATGGGTTTTTTGTTCTGAGAATAGGTGACAAGGATAACCTAAAGAAAAGTGATATTTACATCTTGGATTTCTTGGTAAATCTATGAAATATCAATCTGATGAGGCACATTCTTATTACTGTTCAGAACATCGAGAATGTCTCTTTGAAATCTTAAATTATTATAGATCCTAATATTATCTCCAAGATTATTATTTGGTGTCTTGATTCTTTCAAAATTGATTGCACCTCCAAGAAAATAAGTTTTAAGGTCATGCTAATTAGTGATGACACCTTAAAGAGGATGAAAGTCGGTTTTTCAAAATAGTCTGGTGAGTTTTATGATCTTCTAGAGGAGGAGGTAGAATCCATTCCGAAAAATATGGAGAAAGCTGAGCCAGTGAAGAAGGTTGGTAAGAAGAGGAAATTGAAACAAGTGGTGGCTGAAGACAAGACCCCTAAAGCTAAGGAAACCCAATCTGCACCTCCCAAACTGAAGAAACAGAAAGCATATCCAGATGAGGTGGCTGCTAAATAGAGGGAAGATAAGGAGAAAATGAAAGAAGGGGAACCTCAATTTGGATTGGACCCTGCTGAAGCTAAATCCTTAAGAGAGAAGACTGTTGAATACCTTGAGAAGGAATAAAAGGAGAAGAAGATGAAGAAGAAGAAGTCTTGAGATGAATTTGAACAATCCCTTTTGAGAGACACAAAAGTATCTTCTGAGAAGATTCATGTGCCGGAAACTTTTGTTGTCCAGCCATTACCAGAGACCCCTGGAAAGAACTACTTCACTCTGAAAAAACCTAAAGAGAAAGAAGTTGTAGAAAGAGAAGAAGAACAGGATGAAGTAGAAGAAGAAGAATAAGTTGAAGAGGAAATTGGGGATCTAGATGATTTGATTAAACCAGCTGAGGATTATCAAGAGAATGAAAATCCATTATAAAAACTACCACTCCGAACATCTGAGGCCGAGTCCTCAAAGTTTTTCACTCCGGGAAAGGGAGATGAGAAAGATGGTAAGAAATATGGTGACAAGGAGGAAGAGAAGTCGAATGAATTATCTAAGGAATAAAGCTATGAAAAGAACTTTCTTGAAGAAGGAGCAGAGAAAGAAAAACCATATGAAGACAAAATTGTTCAACTATCTGAAAGTGAGGTAGAATCTCTTGATGAAAAACCCATTCCAAAAGCTGATAAGGGTAAGAAAGTACTTATAAAAACCCCAATAAAAGATATCATAAGGAAGAAGCATGTTGGTGGCTCTTCTAAAAGAAATGTGGTGGAAATTGAAGAAGAACAATCCTCGAGCAATGTGTCTGATTCTGAATCATCAGCACTGGGTCATGATTTTTTTGTTGAGTCTTTGAAGAAATTAGTGGATACAATTCCGATCTTTCCCACCATAGACTCCAGATTCCAGATGCTTCAACACAGTTTAAATCAAAAATTAGAATTCATATCCATTGTGATGGATAAGTATGTTAAGATTGATACGGAGCATATAAATTTTCTTATCAATTATGAAGTCCACAAAAAGTCATGTCACAAAATGACTCTATGGTAAAAAAAATTGAGGCTGAAATAGAACAGCATTATTAATTTCAGAATGATGTAAAATAATATTTTGACACTGAGGATTCCAAGATGAAGAATCTTTAGGATAAGCTGAACCTTGAGCAAAATTCTCAGAATCAACAAGTGAAGGATCTGAATGGGAAGCATAACTCGGTTGCTCAAATATGAAAAGGTGAAAGAGATCTCCAGATTGAGATCGAAGAAAAGCTTGTGAAGTAGGATGAAATTCTTAAGGCATAGTCTGAGGCTCTGAAGGCTCAAGATGAAAGGATTAAATCCTTAGAAAATCAAGCTAAGGAGGATCAGAAAGACTTGAAGAAGCAGAAAACCCTATTGAAGAAGTTAATCCCCAATGAAAAGGAAGACAAATAGACTAATCTGATTTTTTGTTGTAATGTCTTTCCTTGTAAAACTTATTTCAATGATAATGAAATCTTGGGTTGTTTGTATCTTGTGTTATTATGTACTAATGTTTTAGGTACCTTATTTCTTTTCCATTTCATTAAAATCTTTTTTGAAAATCATAAAGGGGATAAGGAAAAAGAACTACTCAATAGGGGGAGAAGGAAAAAATCTAAAAGAGAGAAGAAATATTTCTAAGTTAAGAACTATCCTTAAGTAATGGGGAGTTTCTCATTATGAAGTTTTTCATTCCTATGATAATGAAAACTCCATTCTAGAAATCCAAAATACAATACTTAGAGTTTCAAAGCCTAAGGGGGAGTTAGTCATAACCATAATCTATGAAAAAATGGATATAAGCTTTAATTTTAAAGTCTAGAAATTTGTTTTCCCTTATATTCATCCTCGAAAAGTTGTTTGTGCTTTCCAAAAAGAGGTAGATTTTTGAGTCAATAAAGTTTTCCTTATGACTTTTTCTATTCCTTTTTGTTTTGAAAATCACAAACACCTTATACTTAAGCAAATATATATTTTACTTATATAAGGAAAATTTCCTTCCCAAAAGAAATTTACCCTTACCTTGTTTTCATTGTTCATATCAATATTTTTCTAATGTATAAAAATTAGATTCATATCTAAAGCCTCGGAATCATATAAATACTTAGATATGAAGCATTCTGTTTTAGGATCCGAATTCTGGATACGAACTCTAATGAAGTTCAACTCCAAATTCTGGATATGAACTCTAATGAATTTCTTCTCCGAATTATGGATATGAACTCTAATGAAGTTCCACTCCGAATTATGGATACGAACTCTCTTGAAGTTCCACTTCGATTTCTGGATATGAACCCTCATAAATTTCCACTCGACATTCTAATTATGAACATCTCTTTGTTCTGACTCAGAGTTCTCTAAATTCAGACTCCAAACTCTGATGAGGTCTGACTGCAAATTCTCATGAACTTAGACTCTGAAATTCTATGAGTTCGACTCTGAACTTCTACTAGTTCGACCCTAAACTTCTACTAGTTCGACTATAAACTTTTACTAGTTAGACTCTGAAATTATACTAGTTCAACTCCGAACTTCTATGAGTTTTAATCTGAACTCTTTAAGTTCAGGTTCTAAATCTTTGTGAAATTAGACTCTAAATTTTCTTGAAATTTAGACTCTGGATTTCTAGAGAATTCTGGTTCCGAATTCCCATTAAACAGAATCCGAATATCTCTTTATTATAGACTCTGAATTCCTTTTTGGTTAGACTCTGAACTTTTATTTTCTTACATTCCGAACTTCAGTTTTAGTTATGATTACACTTGTTTATTACAAAATGATGTTGTGCTTTCAGTTATTGACTAACCATTGTTTGAGTGACACGTATACAGGTCCCTCCGAAATTCAAGGAAGAATATGACCATTGGAGGAGGGAGTCGACCGTTGGAGCTTCACCTATAAATAAAATCTCATTTGAAAAGAAGTTAAAACTTTGACGAGGCAACTTTGACACAACCTTGACATTTGTACTAACATGTTGTTGAAGTGATTTCTAGAGAGAGAGGCTCTCATAAACTCTCAAGCTTCGTGCAGAAAGTTTGAATGGCTCGTTCAAACTTTTCTTTGTGCAGACTTGCTTTGTGTGACTCAAATTGTTGGTGTGTACAATCGAGGGATTCCAGGGATAGGAAGATAGATGTTTTAACACCTTGAAGTTGAGGGCTTCCTTGCTGAGAAAGATAGAGGTGCAGACTACCTGATAGTTGAGGGTTTGCGGGGATAGCAAGACAGACTCCGATCTTCGTATCGAGGGCTTACCCTGGTGTGGGTAAGACAGACTTTCTTGAAAGTATAAATCAAGGGACCTTTATCCAGGATTGTTGGATACCCTTCTCTTTGGGTTAAAATAGTTATTACTTGATACTTGTTTTTATTACAAGTTATTTCTTCTGCATTTTGTATTGTTGAGGAAAGTATACATTCTTATACTTCCTCATTTTTGTACTCTGATATAGTAAGATTCTATATGCTTTAAGGTAGAATATTAATCTTTGTAACTTTTGTTATGTTTCATTTTCGGAATTACTTTTCCGGAATCTAGAAATTCTTTATAACTTAGAGAGGTCTTGAGAATTATCGTGTTTAACTTTGTTAAACATAACCTTCCTAAAAATTCCCTTAAGGAATTTTTAAAAGGTACAATTCACCCCCCCCCCCTCCTATATCTGAGAAGATCATTCTTATTTCGATCCTATGTTTGGTATTATATAATATATCATACTCAGTAACATACCATCCTAAAAAGTATAGTAGGAAATGAAACCTAATTCCCATATCATAGTCGTATTGGGATAACATCCCATGAACCCTATTTAGGCTTGGCATATTAATTGTGGTCCAATTTAGGCTTGTGGAAAAATCATGTATCACTTTAAGAATGGGCTAAAACTTTTTCAATTCATTAGGATTAGGAAAAAACCTATAAAACTTCAGTCTTTCTTAACAAATTTTGTCACACTTTAGGCAACAGTTACAATCCATGTACCTCGTTAGGATTGGGCTTCAAGTCATGTACCTTCTTGAGATCATGATATATATACAACATTATCCATTTAATTTGAGGAATATATAGGACCCCACACATCAATAATTCATATATATCTTAACCAATTCAAAAAATAATTAATTATTTCATAAATAACCCATTGAATGAAAAATTTATTTTAAAAAATTTCTAAATGTTATCACCAAAATTGACATTAAGGAAAAAATGATTATTGCCCAAAATTTAATAACTATAAAAGAGTATTTATAAAAAAAATTATAGGTTTAATCATGAAAAATAATGTCAAAGGAAATTAATACATTTACTATAAAGATTACTATGGTATAAAAACCATAAAAAGAGTTTCTAGAAATTTATCTTAATATTTCCATAAAAGACTATTTTTCAAATCACATTAAAATGTCATTTTTGAAAATGTGGATTGAAGAATTTGACAAAAAATTTCATTAAAAGAAATCATCAATAAAATTTACTTGAAAATATATAAAGGTTATAAAAATTAATTTTTATTGGAAGATAAAACATTTGATTATTAAAGCGTGGAAAAATCTATGTAATAGTTTAAAATACCTTTGTTTAAAACCTACATCATAATAAGAGTAATAAAATATTATTTTAAAATATGGTAATGAAAAAAAAACTTTCACATGAGTTAATACATAATAGGGTTTTAAAATATGATATGCGAACATTTCCATCATGTTTAAATATGGATATTGAAGAAAAATCCTTACATAAGGTAGATGATAATTATTCAATGATTCTTATAATTTTATGAAAATGAAATTTATTAATGGAATTTGTTTTGTATTAAAACTAATATTATTCAGTGAGATACATGATATAATATCATATAAATTTTTAAAAGTAATTAAATTGGTAAGTTAAAATAAATATGTTCAAGATAAAACATTATAACTCAATGAAATATGTTTTATCTACAAATCCCATATGGACAACAATGTTCGCGTAGTAAGAATATTTTGAAAATTTTGTTATGTGATAATAATATAAATCCACATAAGGGAATGATAAAACACCACATAAAATGATCATATCATATTATATAATAAATATATAGGAAGAAATTTCAATAAGAAAAATTATAGCTTAATGAATTTGAATTTAATTAATAAAAATTATTATAACATGGGGAGCATTTAATTGAACACCTATTGAAAGTGAGATCTTTAAATTGAACATAAATTTCCATGAATAAATTGAATATCCTAAAATAATATCTTATTTTGGAATTATATACACCCAATAAATTAAATTAGGTGAGTAATACAAAATATGTTTTAGAGAGATGTATTTGATATGAAAACCCATAACAAATATATTTACTTCTATGAATGAACTTTAACCTTCTCAAAACTTTGATTGTATCCTATGTGAAGATGGTTAAACCTTTTATGGATGATATTTTAGGACCAAAAAACATATTTAAGGTTTATTGGAGTGTTGTTAAGTGGTTTGGGAAGATTTTGTGTAGAATTAAGTGGGTTTTGGTGTGAGTGAAAGT
The DNA here is from genome assembly GCA_963277665.1 of Viscum album. Lineage (NCBI taxonomy): Eukaryota > Viridiplantae > Streptophyta > Magnoliopsida > Santalales > Viscaceae > Viscum > Viscum album. The sequence continues at coordinate 1,400,358,980 of OY728156.1, read as the reverse complement.
GAGGAGAGGAGAGCCCTTTTTAATAAGCGAAAAAGGAGGGAATTTTTTTTAAATAGCCATAAATTTTCAATAATTGGAAGTCACTCTCAAATAATGTTTCTTAAAAATTTATAAATAACAGATAATAGAACTTATATGGTCAAGAAAAACCTAAACCACCCATTTATAAAACATGTTTTAAATATAGTATCAACTCTTTACCAAAATAATTTCCCCTTTTATCATGTTAGATTTTATTATAGTAATAGGTTTTTACAAAAATGACCTTATCATTTTTTCCTAAAAAAGAAAAATAGTCCCTATTATATGATATTTTCCAACTAACTCATCATTTTAAATCTCATTTATTTTATTCCATTCATAAAATTGTTAAAAATTGATTCTAAACAGATAATTGTGTATTGTAGTAAAAAAAATTAATGAAAAGGTAACCTATGTTTTAAAATATCAAATATAGGTTTTTAAATTGAAAATAATATTTTAAAAAATATAATGCTACTTATAAAACATATATTTTTTCAAATAATTGGTTTAATGAATTTAAATTAAATTTTTATATACTAATAATTTCAAAAAATTCAAGGTATTAGTAAAGGAAATATTTTTCAATATTTACATAAAAATAATTTATTTTAGAAACAAATGAAAAAATTCATCTTTATATTATATTATTATGATAAATCATAAAATTAAATTCATTTTATCAATTTAAATTTTTAAAATTTAATAATTTAATATTTATATTTTAAAAACTCAAAAATACAGTAGAAAACTATTCTTATAGAAAAATAACTTTATACATTTTTTATCCTTCATTATTATTTACCAAAAATTACTAATTAATTTATTGGTAATATATTATACATACTATAAATATATTTTATTATTGCCTAATCATAATATAAATAGTTTCTAGAAATATTACATAGATATAAAGAAATTATTAATTTATATGTAAAATGATTTTTCCTAGTTATTTTAGTTATAATACTTAAATATAATTAGTGTTAAAAGTTTCCTTTATTATTATACACATTATTATTAATGTGTTTATTCTTATTCTTATGTGTTAATTAAATGACCAGGGTTTAAGGTTTATATTTAATATCTAATAAAATATCAAAGATTCATTTTAGTTTAGTTTATTGTGTATATAAATCTATTAAACATATTGTTTATTTATGGAAAACATATTATAAAATATTAGGATGTAACATTCACCCTTTAAATTAATTTAATCATTGTAATTTGTTTTAATAATCACATACTTATGAAAAATAGATAAGGGTATCCATAAGGTAGACATGACATGAGATATAATTTTTTAATTATGTATCATTTTTAACAACTTAGGAAAGAATAAGAAACTATCCTATAAGTATAAAATTAGGGCTATGTATTCCTTATGATTAATTTAACTATAGATCCCATAATCATCCTTATTGTGTTATGTGATTATAAGTTTATTTTGTACATGGAATGTTATTTCCCCATTTTGAAAACATAGTTGGAAAACCCATTTTCAAAATCTCATCAAATTTATATAAATAATTAATAATAAAATTTCCACTTAGTATAAAAAACATTATAACTTGAATTTTTATTCTGTATCAATTCATATTGATTTAATTGTCTACTTTAGTTTGGGTGATTCTATAGGATTTTTCTTGTTTTTTTTCTTATGTGGTTATAGATGTTTGTTCTCACCATTAAAACTTTGTTTGGTGTAATTTTTAGAATAATTCCCATACTCTTTATAATTTAAGCCTCAGATTGAGTGTTTTTCATTAATCAATGACATTTCATAATCCATTTAATTTGTTAGTCTCCTCAAATATCTTCAATATTCATGTATGTGTTGACATTTTTTTCTAAAATTGAAGAACTTTCATGTTCCTTGGCCACATCCCCCTACATTTCATCCCATATTTTCTATATATTAAAGGATGAATCTTCTTTACTATATGGTTTTTATCATATGAATTCCTAAGGAAACTAACTTTTCATTTCTTATCTCCATAATTATGTGAAAAATGATATTCTCCAATTTCTATTTCCACCTAAACTACACATTTAACAATATCTCCATATCTATAAAATTATCATATAAGTAATTCATTTTGAATAATTTGTTTTAGGACACCAAATAGTTGTTCAATATTCCACTTGGGGTCAGTAATAAAACTAGGGGAGTACCTTGGGAGTCTCACGATGCATGCTTTATATGTACTCACTGATTCATATTCTATTTTTTTGACTTTAGGAATAATCAATTTATCTTCATGTAAAGAGTTCATGGTAGATATTTGTTTAATATTTCCATTTTTAGTTCCTCCCATTAAATTTAGTCAAATTATACTACCCTTGTCATATTATTAAATTGAGTCCACCATTGGTTATCCTCACCTTATAGTGGATAAAAATATTTAACAACATTATTATGTTATATTAATTAGAGAACAGAAAATAAATTTTCCATCGCATCAATCCATTTATCAACAATAAATGGATTAGAGTCACTAGTGATGGATAGTTGATGCCATCACATGAAATAATAAATATTAATTTTCTAATTCCTTTGTGAGTTTTTGAGCTCAATATTGTTTTTGTTGTTTCTCATAAACTGGGATAATATTTTCAGAACGGTTTTATGTAAAATCCCACCACCCCGAGCCATTGAACGATTCTTGGATTAGTGTTATATATGGACCTCAGGAAAAACCTCCCCATATTCAAGAGTCGATCAACTAGAAACAATGTCCTAATATGTTACCTTGGGGATACTATAAACTCATGTTATAGTAGAAATATTAGTAGAGTAAATAAATAAACATATATAACATCTAGATGAACATCACAAACAAGAAAATGAATGGATTAATAAAATAAATACAACAACACATGAAATATATATATATATATTAAAAATGGTTCCCCAACCAAAATGGCCATGTTATTTTTTGATTAAAATAAAAGATAGAAAAGTATGAAGAGTGGGAATTGTTTTCCATATCTTTCATAATATAATTCCAAATCAACTAGAGGAGTATCTGACCAAGTGAGATCCATACCAACTCATATGTTATCAATCCCATCTTCCACCCTATTCGCCTTATAGAAAAATTTTATAAAAATAATGTTTTTGAACATGAAAAAATACATGCATTAAATCCACTATGTTGTGAGTCTCCAAAAAAGGTAAAAAGTAACATTTTTTATAGCCTTTACAATACTGATTGAGTCACTTTCTAAAAATATATTTTCTAGCCCTTTTTTTTATCAAAATAAATAACATTAATTACCCCTTGAATATCCACTTAATGTTAATAATCCACTCTAAAAGATCCATAAAAACATTCCATATTCATTTCATTATGATCACAATAGACCACACCATACCCAAACGATCCTAGATTCCATTTAGATGCCCTATATGAATTAATATTAATCTAATTAAAAAAAGATATTTCCAAAAAAAACTTCTAACTATACCACTATCTTCTTATAATTCCCCAAAATGATCAATTTTATTAAAACCAAGAAATCGTGAATACTTTTTTAATTATAATTATTCTTCATATCATTTTAATCATTGATTACAACCAGGACCTCTAACATATACTATAAATGGCAGAATGTGGTAGCATCATGGAGCATGGAATTGTGACCAAGCTAAGGAGTCAGTAGAAATTTGTCTACATCCACCTAGAATAGTACATGTTGATGGGAAAAGAGCTTGATGCATGTGCATTAATGAAAAAATGATAACAGACTATTGAAATTCAGTCCATGAATAGAGAAGATTTCACATATTTCATTCCATATAACCGATGTAGTCGCATAGATAAATAGAGTTGTTATGATCCTTCTCTGTGTTGATTAAACCAATAACACATGGCTAAAAATGAAATACTGAAAGACTGTAATCAATTGTTAGTGGGAAGTATCTTATGAGCTACGCTCAAAATGAGAATAATAATATAGGTTATGGTAAAAATAAAGATTAAGTTTTTTATCTAGTTAAAATCATTAATAGAGTCTATGTAAACATGATGATAATATAATTTACTACTAAAAATAAAAATATTTTCCAGTTTTCAAACCAAAAAAAATCAAGGAACAAGGAAAATGTGTAGCCATTGATTATCCCTTTGACATCATCCTATAAAGGAGGTTCAGAAATTTCAATGAAATATTTAATGGATATAGGAGTGTCAATAGTAGAGTTTATGGGATGAATGTTTTCAATAAGTGAAGAACTAGTATAATTATAAAACCCAAATTTTAGAGAAGAATAGTTATTAATAATCCATATTGAAAAATCTATAATGCTCTAATAAGAAGATTTAACAGCTGGCCAAATATATGACTCCATGAATTAATCATTTCCCTACTTTAACCTTTTCAAGAATCTAGATTTTATAAAGCCAATTGTAGGAAAATTATTTTTAATGAGGTTTTAGGTGAACCAAGATTGAAGAGATTCGTTGAATAAATTGATGTTCTTGATTACCATACCCTCATTAGATAAAGACTTATATCATGTTTTCCATGGAATATGAAAAATATTATATTCCTCATTGTTGTCACTCCAGATAAAAAAATTTCTACTCACATTGAGAAGTTTAATCAACCCTATAAGAAACCTATAGACCATAAAAGAATAAAAAATCTTGGAGTCAATAGTTAATTTCACCAATTTTGTTCAACCATCCATGGAAAAACTATTTCCCTTCCAAGGTAAATTTGACACTGGATTTGGTCAAAAATTCCAGAAAAGTAATATATTTTTTCAATCCCAAGAATAAAAGAACTCCGAGATAGATGATGGTAAAAGTCCCCTCTCTTATTCCCATCTCTGAGAGGATGTAATTATTTCTCAAGAGAGGGATCCTCTTCCAAAAGAAGATATAATATTTTTCCCAATAGATAATTTTTTCTAATATACTCTCATAATGATCTAATGTCTTCTTCAGTGACCAAATATTCTTTTTACAACCCTTCATAAAGAGGATAATGCCATTATTATAAACAATATGTGTAAGAGAAGTGAGGGACCTGGAAGATTTAATTGGTTTTATATTTCCTTATGTCACTAGGTGAGAGAGAATCCTACTAAGATAATCCTTAGAAATAGTTAAAACTAATGTTGAGAGAGGTTCACTATGTCTAATCACTATAGAACACTTAAAGTAACCCTTGGGAGAGCCATTAGTGATCACCAAAATAGGTACATACCCAAAAAGGCAAGCAAACCCATTAACAATAATGCTAATGAACCCAGAGTTTCCAATCACCTTTTAAATTAAGGTTTAGACCATTATTTAAATTTTTTTTTAATATCAAGATTTATGTAAATGTTACCTCCTCTTATAGGCTTTATTTGAAAATTAATACACTCTAAAGTAGTGTAGGTGCAATCCTAAATGGATCTCTCTTTGATGAAGCCAAAATTATTACCTGAGATTACTTTATTTGAAATTCTAGCAAGCCTTTTAGTAAGATTTTTTCTAATCACTTTATAAATAGTGTTAGAAAGGGGAATGAGAAATAAAATATGAGGTTAATAATCATTTTCAATTTTAGGAATCAAGGTGATGGATTTGATCACTGAGACTTTTAGGAATAGTTTCTTCAATAAAAAGGATTAAACCATCTTTCAAAGATCTAATTGAATCAAAAATTAATACTATTGGAAGAAGTAATTGTTGAAACCAACTGGTCCAAGGAAACTATTTTCATTGACACTAAAAATTGCATCCTTTATCTCAAATTAATGGGGGCATGAAATATCATTGAATATTCTATACATATATAAAAAAAATACTAAAATGAATATAAAATAAATGATTAGGATAACCTCTTATCCAAAATAGGCTTCAATTTATTCCTGATCCAATCATTCATATCCCATCCTAGGATATTAACAGTCATCACATAATAGGATTTTCCCTAACCTTAAACCCGAAATAAATAGTAGCATCTTCTTAGTTTCCAATGGTCCATGGGGCATGATAAGGGTGTGATTATAACTTATTAGGTCTTTATAAATTATTTCTATAAAATAACCAAACTAATATTAGTGCATATTTATGTTTAATAAGTAAATAATTTAACAATTTTAAATTAATTTATATAAAATTGTGTAAATAACCATTAGATCCTTGAGTTCTCGATAAAAACCAAGGTCAGTTATACCACTTTTTATCCTTAGGTCCATGACCATGATCGATCATACCTCTCTAGATAGTGTTGGGGTTTCATTGATAAATACATGAAATTTTTCTAAACAGAACCTCTCGAACAAACCATTTGGTTCATTCCATAATAGTATCAGAAACTTCCCAATTGGAAGTATTCCATAATCATCGCATACTGCTAATGAGGGACTATTCAAGTTATCACAGACCTCAATAATGTGAGTATTCTAGTAATCACATACCACTACTCATGGAGTATTATTATTATCACAAACCTCTACTCAGGGAGTATTATAATTATCACATAACTATACTATGGGAGTATTCCTGTTATCCTAGACCTCTACTCAAGGCGTATTCCAATTATCACATACCTACATATGTAGTATTGAAGTTACCATAGACCACCAAAAAAAATGTTTTCTCATTATGTCATAGGATATCATCTATCACATTTCGACCATATAGGAGTATTCAATAGTTATCACAAACCACATGTATAGGAATTTTCTTATACCGATTATTTATCACTACCCCTATGTAATTTTACAAATTAAAACACATAATGAACCTTGTGGTATTTTTCCATACCAAATAAATAACAACCCATATGTAATCTTCCAAAATTAAAATTCATAACTTGTGTTCCATTTAAAATTTCAAAATCATAATTTACTATATTCACAAAATATAGACATTTGGTAAATCTTGAATTGTTATTTTTGATTCCTTTAGGATTTAGCCTAAAAAGGCCAATTCCCATTGATAATATGATTTATTAAATCCACTTTCTTTTTCATTATTAAAACATAACCATTTTTAATAATCAATAGATGTGAAATTCTATTTCTTGGCCATTGATCAAGAAAAAACATCCCCTATAAACATTTTTAAGCACAATAAACATTTTATAGGAATAATCCATCTCAAAGTTATCTTCCTTAGACAAAATATCATATTAAATAACAATTTATTAATGTACAATGGGTATTAAATGATATTTAATGTAATGAAAACTCAAACTACAACAATTAATTTAAGATATATCAAATCACAACAACCATAAATTGAACAAAACACACACACATGTAAAATAAAGCGAGAAAATAGGTCAAACTAATGTACCCCATACCACAACCTCATAAAAGACTAATAATCTAATAGCATCCCCTAGATTAATTATAAATGATAGATATAGGGAAACTATACAAGCGTCCTGAAATTTCAGCATAACCCACCAAAATGGTGTGATGGAAAGAATATTAATAGAGAATATAGTAAATGGATATAGAGGATGGATAAACTTTTCATGAACAATCTATAATCATCGATGGAAGTTAATTCAAATAACCGATGGTGGAGTTAAACTATGAAATAGAGGATAGTACAAGACAAGTAGGTGTATATGAGCTTTTAAGATTGTGGGGGATGAAATTGAGGAAAACACTTTCTAATGAAAAATAGATAAATGGTTATTTCGAAAAATTTTAAAGGGAATATGTTTTAACCACATAGTTTCATAAACTATACAATAATAGTGTGATTCCATTTTTCCAAGTATACCCACCATGAATGGTTAGGGTTAAAAATTTCACAAACTATGCACCCACTATAGGACATGTTATAAACTTCTTATAGACATCTACATGGCTTCAATGGGATTTCCATATAGTTTTGAAAACTATGCACCTATGTATTTGAGGCCACATAGTTGGGGGCACTATTTTTCCAAAATATGTGTTAACTATGCACTATGTCATACCTCCAAAAAATAAGAAACATCAAGTCCTAGACCCATGAAACTCCCTTAAACCCTCTATAGTATATCATTAATAGTTTGGATTGGGTCATTTGAGGGATTCCAACCACTAAAAAACTATACTGGTGGTCGAATAAAAAACCAGACAGTCCCCTAGTTTGAAAATTCAAACATTCATCAATTAATGAGCACTAGTACAGACATGATATATTAAAATTGAACTCTATTTCCATCCCATTTGGTTTCTTGTTGGAATAATCATTATATTTTCTATCAAATCCATTATTATATCAGTTTTTACTTGATCCAACCATATCTAAAACCAAAATAGTTAATCCTGAGTGATCAATATTTATATCATAATGGAATCATTATAAACTCATCCTTACAATGTGTTAGTATTTGAAACCGTCACATTAGATTTTAGTTTAACCAGATTCACTCAAGGTTCAGTATTGGTTTCATTAGGTTTGGTTCTCTCAAATTATTTAAACTTGTTCCATAACATAATAAATCCTCCATAATGGTTGGTAAAGTGAATGTGATTAACCAAAACATATCCCATAAGAGTCTCAAATTAGTTGTGCAGTTAAGCCACATTTACATAAACTAGGTGAAAATTAACATAATACACAATAGTTCAATTTTTTGGATTATTACCCCTATCTTTATTGGTTCCAAACCCTACATCCACTTCTAGTAACTATACAATCATGTTATTCCTAGGAAAACCACACAATATGTATCTCAAAAAAATTATTTTATCTTATACATCGACTTATCCATTGGAGTTTCACTAATTTTATATAATATTAATCCCCAAAATAGTTATTCTACTCTCCAAAAAAATCTCTAATACCAACTGAGACACCATGGACCCAAACTCTCAATCTTTGTGAAAAAACACATTATTTACATACTAGATTTAATACTATGTGATATGAAAAAGATAAACATTAAAAAAATTACATCTTATAATAGTCACATGTTTTATATGAACTGATAGGTTTAGGGTCATTGGATATCAGCTACAAAAACATCAGTCTATAATACTTTGGACCATTAATTTATAATTTACTCATACTAGTCCTTCTTCTAAACATCTCATAATATAAGATCATCCTCATAACATGGGGAACGGAAACTTAAGAAAGGGATGATATAAAATGATCAAAAAGAGGATAATTATAATCAAATATAAGAATTATATCGTAATTATATGATAAAATATGGATATGGATAGAAATATCTAATAAAATTATCATAAGAGCATAAGACTGCGATAAGGTTACCAAAGAGGCATAATAATCATATCATTTAACTGAAGTATATAACAAATATATTTAATCATTAAATCCATTCCTAATACCCTAAAAAATGGAACAATTATAATCGTGTGAAAATATAATCCCTTAGTGGAGTAGGCATCACAACCTAATGCCCATATCATTGTGGGATTGGGTTGATAACCTGTATGTTTTATTTAGTCTTGTGAAAATAACCAACATGACTCTGTATATTTGGTAAAAAACTTATATACCTATTTAGTTTTTTTCTATAACATTTTTACCTTTTAGGCTTGGTATATAACCAATGTATCTATTTTTCAAAGTGAAAAAACTTATTTACCTCTTTTGGCTTGGGTTATAACTCATGTACTTTTTTAGGATAGGGAAAAAACCTATGTACCTTCTTGAAATAATGAGATATTAAAGATTAAACAATGAATATTAGGTTGATATGTGACACAATGCATAAAGTTTCTATACATATGTGAGAAACTTGAAAAAAATCATTCATTAAATCATAAAGAACCCATGGAAATAAAAATGGGTTTCAAAAAATTTCCCGATGATACCAAAATTGCACTTAAGGATGAAAATAATTGATAAAAAACATAGTCACCCAAATCTAGTGTTTCATTAGAACATTTAGAGAGTGATTAATGAAAAATAACTTACAAGGAAATAATTAATTTTAGGAAAAAGTGGAAAATCCTAGTAAAACTATAATAGGGATTTTAGATTATTTTTTAACATTATTTTAATAGAAGAAGTTTCATATCACTTTTAAAATTTATTTTTGAACATTTGAAGTGAATTATTTGGAAAAATATCCTTATAAATAACCACAAATAAAATTTGGTTCATAGGAGATAATGGTTATCAAAATGAATTTGGGGTGTAAGATAAATCTTTTTATTATCAAAATATGGAAAAACGCTTTTAATATTTTGAAATACCTTTTTTAAAAACCCACATTTTAAAAATATTGACAAAAAATTATATCAAAAAATGATAATGGAAAAAATAGATGGTAATTTGATTTTATACATAATAAAGTTTCAAAATATTATATTAGAACAGTTTTTAGAAGGCTAAAAATGGATATAGAATAGAAATCATCACTTAAGTATGATGAGATTTATTCAAATCGTGGTAAAATTTTACTGAAAAAGTAATTAATTCATGGAAAATATTTGAATTAAAACTAATTTTACATTGTGAAAACAAGAGGGTATATCATATTAAATTTTAAATAGAAGAAAATAGGGAAATTATAAGAACTACATTAAATATGGAACCTTATAACTCAGTGAAAGAAGTGTGAGATTCAAAAATCTCTTATGAATGACAAAGTTTTTGATGAAACAAACTTTTGAGAGGGGGTTTATGTGATAAAAATGTAAATCCATATGATTAAAATATAAAATAACACATTATGAAATCACATGTTGTAATGTATCAAACATATATTAAATAACTTGTATAAGAACAATTATAACTCAATGAATAAGAATTGAGTTGAAAAAATCCTTACACCTTGAGGAACATTTAAATAAAACTCTCTTGAAAGAGTGAGATTTAATTTGAACTTAAATTTCTATGAATATAAGGTATATCATGAAATAATATCTAAATCTTTATGTTTATACACCGAAATAATAAAATTATGTTTATAATAAAAAATATGTCTGAATAAAGTAATTTAAGATGAAATCTCGAGCCTTATATACTGACTTCCAAGAATACTCTCTAACCACCTCACTAGTTGTCTTATCTCTATTATGAAGGGGGTTATACCATTGAAGCATGGTATTTTTAGAAGACCGGAACCAATTTAAGTTGACTAGAAGCGTTGAGGAGATATTTTTATGGAGTATAGACTGACGTAATATAGTTGCAATATGATATAAGTTGAGGAGGGGAGATCCTCTTTTATAAGTGAAAAGGGAAGACATATTTGTAAATAAACATAAATATTTAATAATATGAAGTAAATCTAAAATAAATTGTCTAAAAAATTGATAAATAATGTTGGGTGTTTGTGTTAAAATATATAAATCTCTCAATAATCCATTTTGAAATTTTTTAAAACATGTTTTTAACTCATTACCATTTGATTTTTCATTTTTACCATAATGGATTTCTCCGTAGTAAATATTTTTTTACCCAAGATAACATGTCATTTGTTAATAAAAATTAAAATCGTTCTTTTTTACATATTTTGGATTGTGTGATTCCAAATTTTATATCCATTTTATTTTATTACATTTCTAAACATGATAGATTTAATTTTTGAAAAAAAATTGTGTAATACATTAAAAATTGTTTTAAATAAAAAGTAACATCATTTATCAAGTATCAAAAATAGGTTTGTAAATAAAAAATTATTTTAAGACATAATATTACTTATAAAACATATATTTTTTCAAATAATATGTTTTTAAAATTTCTATGTAATACTTATATACTAATAATGACATAGAAATCACAATATTTGTAAAAATGATATTTTGAACTATTCGCCAAAAAAATTATTTTATTTATAAAAACCCCCAAAATAAATTATAATAATATATTATTATTATTAATAAAAATATTATATTCAATTTTTCAAATTAAATTTGTAAAATTTAAGTGTTCAATATTTAAATGAAATCACAAAATATAGTGGAAAGTTATTCGTATAGGAAAATAGTTTTTTAAAATTTTGTCTATTACTTATTCTTATTTCATATCAAATTTTAATTAATTTATTGGTAATATTTTATTCATATTCCGAATATATTTTATTATTTTTTAATCATTATTTAAATAGTTTCTTGAAATAAAATTCCAACATTAGAAAACATATTTTTAAGTATAAATCTATTTTTCAATGTTTCATAGCTATTCTAATTGAATATCATTATCATTAAAAGTAGTATTTACTTTCATTATAAATTATTTATTGATTTTTTACTCTTATTCAAACTTTCTAATTCAAAAGATTTGTTTTTAGGGACATATATAATAACTTAAAAATATCAAGACATCATTTTAGTTTAGTGTTTCATGTAGAGAAAGATATCAAACAAATTTTTAATTTAATGAAATCATACTATGAAATCATGGGTCATTACATTTATAAAATCTAATCAACCATTAATTAATATTCTTCCATTATGATATTTATTTTGGGTTTTAACTACATTATCTTTATACTATGTTTTTGGTTTTATAATTATGTTCCTTGTACTTTTATTGTGATTCCATCATCTTTATATTATTAATCATGTCCTAAGTATCATATTTAACGATTATATGTACTTTTATAATCATTCATATAATGTGGTGGTAAAAAATTAATTATATCTCTTTTTTTAGATGGTAATACATTCATATGCATGAGTGTTGTTTCAACTTTTAGGTTGATAGAACTAAAGAAAGTCAAATAATAATTCAACTTTATAGAATAATTATAATATAATAAATATCATTTATATTCCTTAAATATATCCTTATTTCCACCTATGAAAATTGGAAATGAAAAATTAATCACATCGCTATATAGAATTGGTAGTCCATACGTATGCATGAGCAATATTATCATTTTCCAATGGATGGAGAGGTATGAAGGTAGATTAGATCTTATATTTTAATAAGAATATTTATGATATTAATATCATATATAATTGTTAAAATTATTATAATAACCAATCGTGAAATATTGTGATATATAATAAATCATATTACCATATAGTAGTGGTAGTCCAGACGTATGAGTGAGATATACCTTCATATCATGTTTGATGGAAATAAGGTGGAAAATGGTTTTCCCATATTAATAATAACATTTCAGTATACTTATAAAACTTGATTCTTTATTTTATTATGATTAGGATATATTTATAGTAATTAGAATATGAAATAAAAATTAAAAGAATCAGGTAAGACAATTACCTCTTCTTTGAAAGACCTCCTGTGACTTATGCCTTAAGCCTTCTTAGGATCGTCATAGGGTACGCATTGAAGATGATGAACAATGTTAAAGAAGATAAGAATGTTTTTTGGGGTGTTATTAGATGAGATAGTAAGATAAAATTTTGTTAAAAACATAGGAGAATATTTTTTATTTTATATGGTATTAGAGGGATACACATGGAATTAGTTAAAAGTTTTACATGATATAAGGAATAATTCATGTGAAAGCCGAAAAAGGAACAAGAAACTAATTTTAAGGTAGGATAAATTCAAAATATCTTTAATCAAAAAAAATTAGTTATGTTTTAGTTAAAATTTTACACTTATCTCTTAGTTTAACCACCTCCAGTAAACTCATTTTAACCATAACTATGGTAATAAAGTTTTATTATTTTTACTATTAATTATGAGAAAAATTAAAGTGAACTAATTTAAAATTTGTATAATTATAATTAGAAATAAAGAACAAATTTTTTAATAAAACTTATTTAAAATGAAAAAATTAATTTCAAAATAATCATGAAAAATACCATGAAAAACCAGTTTTTGGAAAATTAATTTTTAAGAATAAATAGGTGTTTAAATTAATTCCCTGCCATACAAAAAAGTATTACATTAATGTTAAAAAATTTATTGAATATATATAGTATAATTTTGATTTATATCATTAATCAATATGTATTTATTTAATTTTTTAATAGAAAAACACATTGTGCACATAAAAAAAATTTCACCAAAATTATACTTTTTACCTTAAAAGGATTTTATCTTTATTTTTAACCATTATATAACTAATATATAAATGATTTTTACAAAATTAATTATTAATTTAATTGAAATTAATATTTAATATTGATAAATATACTTTTTTATAAAAAAATCGTAACACCTAGAAAAATGTGTCTCTTTAGTAAAATCAGTCTTTTAGTAATGAAATGAATTTATCAAAAATTGGGGAATATTTATTTGTAATTAATAAATAACTTTTATTCATTGAATGAGTTTCTATATATATTTCATTATTTTCTTTAATCTAGTTCATACCATTCATTCCAATGACTCATTTATAAGTTCCATAATATATCATGATTCATTTAGACTTAGTGTTGTTGGTAAAGGTAACTATTGAATACTTCAAATCTATTTCAATGGGATAAATATAAAATCTCAGGGTATTAAAGGGTGCATCTTACAAGTTCTAAACATAGTTATTTTACATTGATTCCATTTTATATTCCATGGATTTTATCCATTTCTCATTATCAGAAATCTCAATAAACTCTTATTAGGAAGTAATTTCATCTCTTATAAAGGTTGTGTTATCATAATTTTCAATGATAAATTCATATCTATCATGTTTATTATTAATCCTAATACTCATTTTAGGTTCATTTGTAACTTAAGTTATTTTTTACTCAAAAAAACTTTATGTAATAGATCAACACCCAAATTAGGAACACATAATGTTTTCTATTCTTAAGCATCTCCAAGTTAAACATTTATCCCCTAGTTTCTTTGAATTACAAATTCATTCACTTAGAAAACATCACCTCCAGCCACATAGATATTTTATTCAGTAAGATTATATAAATAATATCTTATATTTTACTTAATATTAGAAATAAATAAACATTTTTAATACTTTTTTCATGTTTATCAAAAGAAAAATTTCATTCATATGCATTAAAATAGTAAATCCTCATAAAATACATATTAGAATGATTCATGGTTAATATCTCATATGGTGTATTATGAGTCTTTTAGATGAAATGAGTTTTGTAAAAATTTAGTAATATCAATCATATAACCCTATAATAGAATATAAAGTTCATAATGACTCTTCATCAATCAAACCATTCATAATAAGGTATGATTCCTTCTCCTAGAAAAATTATTCCTTTATAGTGTTCTTGTAGGACTGAGTTATAAAATAGTTTTATAATTTCTCAGATGATCTATGAATTCCTAGTACAATTATTTACCACTATTATCTACTTAAATAATCATAATACTTATCCATATTTGATTATTTACTTAATTCTAAAAAAAATTTGAGACTTTAAAATGTTTCATAATTTTGGTTTATCCTAGATAACTTACCATACCAAATGAAATCATCGGTATAGGTAATGATGTACCAAGAACCACCAATGATTTAGAACAAAATGGTCACCATACATCACTATTTATGAGATCTAACTATCTTCTAGCCTTATCAATTTTTCTACAAAATTGTGACTTTTTTTAATAAACAAGATTCACAAATATCAAAAATTTCATAATTGAATTTGTCAAAAAAAATCTATCTCTATGAATTATTTGAACGCATTTCAAATTTATTTGTCCAAGGAGACAATTACAGTGATATTTTGGACTATAATCAATGATACCGATCATATTTTGAATGTTAAAAATAGGATTATCCTTGTTAACAATTTATAAACCATTTACCATATTAAAAATTCCATAAAACATTTCATTCTTATATATATAACAACTCTTATTCTTAATAGTGAATGAATATAACATCTTCTCCAAACATGATATAGAAATAAATTTAATATTTTTTTCAGTAACAAAATAAAATTTATACAATTGTTGGATTAATTAACTTTTTAAAATCACATCATAAGTTCTGAACAATATTTTAAAAACTCTTTCTCTATTATTTTCATTAATATATAAACCACTCTCCACTAACTCCCACATATTTTTGATTCTATACATGTATTCACAATTTTTCCATTCACACTTTGTATCTCATATAGATGATTCATAATTAGAGAAATTTATTTCTATAACATTCATATGTAGAGGACTTTAGTGATTCTATGTAGGAACACATCTCAACCCTATATACCAATCTATGACTATTTTACAAGACATACCTATTATTGATCTCAATTTTATTATCATGAAGTATATCATAATATATAACCAGGAAATAACCATGGGTGGGTATCATTAAATATATATTTTAATAAAAAAAGTTAATGTGATCCCACTAAAATGAATCCCATGTATATCATATCTATTTTATGTCCGAATATCTATTTTTCACTATGAAATTAGTATTATTTGGAATTTATCTCACCAATTATTTATTTAGGTAGTTAATTGTCCCTGTAAATATAGTTCAGACTCTATAAATTTTTAGTGGATAATACTATATCTATATCCACCATATGTAAATTAATAAACTCTATTCTTCCTATAACCTAATCTTATTACGATCTCCCAAATAGTATAATCCAATGAGAACCCTAAAAACAAGCTATAAAAAAGATTATCATTGGAAGCTTTCTTCGGAAGGATATTTAGAAAAAAGATAATACATATTCACTTATTTCTTCATTTCCTTGTACAATATAATCTAGGGGTACTATATTTGAGCTCTACATAAAAATTTAGATCATTATGTACTCAACAAGTTTCTCCTTTGAAGTAATCTCACACTTTTTAATGTATTTTTCTTAAAAGTACCACCAATTTAATATAGGTTATATTCATATTAATTTTACTAGATTTATATCTAGTAAAACAATATCTTATATTTTTTCATTAATTTTTGTTTCCACGATTTTAAATATTTTGTTTTTTAATCCCTATTGCATCCCCAAATTAATGTTTTCACACCACATTAATGTGTAAATATTTTAATAAACCACAATTTATGATACATACCAAAGTTTAGAAGTTAAACATGTTTATAAATATCCATATAAATCATATTCACAAGGTATATTATCATTTTCATGTAATGGTTTAAAACTACATTATATTGAAAATATCAACATGAATAAGCATAAATCCATATATAAAACACCCCCACCTTTTTAGAAGAAGTCACATGCCCATGTACTATGGATAAGTCTAGCCCAAATTTCCTATAAATGGGGATTCTTTACACAATGGAGAATCCAATTCATAATAACTCTAAAACACAATATACACAAACTATTCTCAATAGTTATATTCATGCTAATAACATTAATTACAAATAGAGGTCAAGGTACATGAAGACTAAATTTTATGTAGTTGCACCTGGTATGTGATGCATGGATATATCATCTTGAACCAATTTATCACATATATTTTTCATTAAAACTAATAATATTTAATAATAAAAATGTAATAAACATTTATATAAAAGGAATTAACAATAAATAAACAATTTAGTTATTTGAAAAAACCTAAGATATTCTTTTAAAAACTATTCATAAATAAAATGTTATTATAAATGTTTTATAATTATGATAACCATGATGGATATTTCACAATCTTAAACGTAAACACCATTTTTATCCTAATTTATATAATTTATAAACTCTTTATTAATTTCCCTTAATATTTCTAAATAAATATTATTTTTCAAGATCACATGGTAGTCCATATAATTTAATATTTTTTTATACATTAACATTTATTATTTGTAATATAATTTTTTTTAAACAGGTTTCATATACATTTATTTAATTAATTAAAATCTATTTATAAGTAAGATATTTATAAACTTTTTATAATTAAAAATATTAAAAAAATAACATTTATTATAATTTCTAATTATTTTATAAGCTATATATATCTGAAAAAGACATTTATACTATTAAATCATTCATTTTAAAAGAATATTTATAATAGTTGTTTGAAAAACATTAAATAAATTATCCATACACATTTTTTATTTAAATATTTTATAAAAAAAATTAATAAATTATTTATATATATATATCATAATACCTTATTCCATTATTTATAAAAAAAATTATAAATGACCTAAAACTATGATGCTTTGTTTTCCTATATATATATATTGTATAATACGTTTGATTCTTAAAACAAGCCTCACCTTCCACTCCACATTACATTAAAAATTTAACATAACATTATGTGGCACTCCTAACATTACATTACCATATAACGTAATGTCAATATGGGAAAAACCTGTAATGATTTCCTAATGTGTGTTAATTATTTAAGAAAGTAAGAAAAATATTCATTTGCTAAGAAATATAGCTCTAATAACCATAAGAGATTTTATATGCCCATCATATGAATATCATAGTGGATGAAACCAAATATTTATGTAATTCATCCATGATATAATCCACATGTACATGTTAAATACAGAACAGAACATGCAAAATTGAAGTGAACAATCCATATTTTATTCTTTGATGAAACGTTGATGAAGATCACAAAATTATCAATCAAATTATTCCTACATATGAGGGATTACATCAGAGAAAGTATCCTAGAATATTTCTTGAGGATCCCAAAATGAATAGGAGGCACTACATGCTTCTACAAGTGATAAAGTATATTTCAAGTGGAAGAGAGAATCTGGAGGCTTATATAAAACTGGTCATACCCCCACTATAGGTATATTATCCATTTATATATCCATATTTAACATGTTTAATTTAATAAAATGCACCATATATATTCAATGTATTGATATAGACTTATTCCCATTGGGCACATTCACTGAATTCCATCAATAAATGAAATATATTTAATCAATTCCTAAAGGATGAATTTATATCCATTAATAATGTATTATTACAGATTAAAATACATGGGATCATTCATCCATCTAAATCTAGGAATTCTTTTATGTTTAAATATAATAAACTCATGACAAAGTGAGAGGACTAGAATCGCTAAACCAAAACATGCATGGAAAAATAAAACAACTAACCCCCAAAAATAAATTTTAACTATAAAAAAATAATATATGGTTTAAAAGGAATTATAATTTTAGTTTTAGTAAAATAACTAGAAATTACCTTCTTATACAAATAAATAATAATCCTAAATTTATTACATTTGGAGTTATAACACATCTGACCCTGCATAAGTCTAAGGTAGGGGTTTATTTTCCAATCTCCTTATGAAATAGAGGTTGTTTATGATAAATTTATTTTAGGGGAACATTTTGGATAATTATCTCTAAAAAAACATATATGTTATTATTATGTTGTTATTTTCTTGGGTTTACATGGATTATTACAATTTGACATTCATTTGGTTGAAAACTGAACCAAAAATATCGTTGTAAGTGGAGAAAACCATCTATCTTATTTTTGGCCAAGAATTTGTGTCCTTCATGTTCATATTCATTATTTTGTTTTGTAATGTTATTTACCCATACTTATATGCTTACTTAAAGTCATTTTCAATTATACATGACTTTACTTATAAAATAATAAAAGGAATCTATTTTTGATGTTTTTTAGGAGTTATATAATATTTACATTGACATTATTTACAAAAGTGTGAAAATAATATATTTTTATCATCTTACACATAAATTAATTCAATAAAATCTTTAGTTTTATTTAAAAATATTCATTTCAATGTTTTAATGGGTTCCAAATTTAATTTATATTAGCACTGTTATATAAATTATTTTCATTTAAAATAAATTGTATTATTAGTGAAGGATAATTCTTCTTATTTTTGTATTAAATTTCAAATTTATCTTATAAAAGTGTTTTTATCTATTTCAAAATCCTATAATTTTTATTACGATTTACTGGGGATATTCTATAGTGATGTCATCCACCTTATTACTATAAATTTATTTTGATCATGTATAGTATAAGTTTTCATGAAACCTATTTCCTTCCAATGAGTTAATTAATATATGATGGAATTACTATATTTTATCGATTTTATGTGGAAAAAATGAATTTTTTAATTTTTTGATGTGTGGGGTATAAATTATATAAACCTCTAATTCATTGGGTGTAACTTTATATCTCATGAGATAAATTTACAAGACTAGGGTGTGAACCCAATCCACTATAGGACTCCTTATGATATGTGATTATGATTTTGGCAATGAACCTCAATAAAGGAAATGATTTTTTATGTTTTCGTGTCATCCAAATTATTATTATTATGTTATTTCTTCATGAATGATTATTATTGACTTATGTTTTAAAGTTCAATGATTCATTTATTTTGTTATGCTGAAATATTTTAAAATGACTTGTGAGTTGTGATCTATTTTTTATTGGGAATGATTCTATTATGTTATGTCCATATACAATTATTATGTGTTCATACCCATATTCTCACATTATGAAAACTTATGATCTTATATTTTTATCTCTTATTTTTACCATTAATAATCATTAATGCTCACTATTTTTTATATTTCTATTACTTATGTTAGGAAAAATATTATAATGTATGGTGTATCTAGATAGGTATTATGTGTAAATAATATATAAATGGTATATTGAAGAATGTTTATAAAATAAATTTTCTATGTATTTAGAATCCAAATATATTAAACTTATAGGATTTTTAAGGGTTTCTTTGGGATATCTAATCAATATTAATAAAAGATAATTACTTATGTATGTATGTTTTGGTCAGGTTATCTTAGTTCTTTTATATTGTTTTGGTTTTTAGTTTTTTAAAGAAAAAATATGAAATTTATGGATCTTTTGAGTTTTCTTCGAACACTTTGATGATTAAATATTCTCGTGCATATTATTTTGGATACACATGATCCTATTCTTTTGATGTTATTTTTTTATGTGATCTGGTTGTAAAGACCTGTAAATTTCAAGGGAAATTTTGTTTCTTAATTTTCTTTGGAATTTTACAAGTGCGCAGTTTCTGACGGCACCTAATTCAAGGGCCAGGTGTGCCCAGAATCCATTTCCGAAGATTAGCTCGGGTACGTTCAGTGAACGAACGAGCGGGTTTTCCTGACTTTTGAACTGGTGCTCGTAATCGAAATCTGAGGTCACCGATTAAAACTGCAGCGCCGTTAATTAATTAGGGACACCTTTTCCAAAGGTGCGTTTTCTCGGGTGGTGATGTTAAAAAAAGGTAAGGAATAAAAATATAATTGTTTTATTTTTATTTCTTTACTAGGCGGTTTAAGTGAAATTAAGTTGTGTCACAACTTAATTTCTCTCAACCTTGTGGTTAACATCCTAGTGAGAGAGTTGGGGTGGGGCCCACACGAGCCCCCACTGTTCAATTCTCTAACTCCCCATTAATCACCCTCTCACGTTTAATTTCGTAACTCACCTGGTCCCCCATTTTAACGTCAAGTCAACTCAAGCGGTTTTTCTTCCACATTAAATACTTGCCAATAGAACGCCTAATTAATTGGGCAATGCACGTTAATTAATTTGGTTAATTCATTTTGAATTTCAAATTAAAGTTGACACGTATGTGTGTGAATAAAATAAGAAAAGGTCTTATTTTATTGTGGTGGATTTGTTGTGCGGAATCACGGAGAGAACTCTCGCGGTCTTGAAGCACTTCGTCTTCCTCGCAAAGAACGTCGAAGCTTCGATGAAGAACATCGTACCATCTTTTCACCTTATTCCCGCGTCGAAGAAAGCAACGACGTGCCGCATCCTTCTTTAGGCGAACTTCGACGACTCTTACGGAGCCTTGAACTGCGACGTCGTCTTCCGCAACGTCGTCTTCCGCGACGCCGTCTTCCGCGACATCCTTTTCCCGCGATGAACCTCTTTCGACGACTTCATCGAGGTAGGGGTTTTTCGAATAAAGTGTATATGTGAATTATCCCCTCGTGCATGAGTATTTTAATTTCAGGGTGTTTGAATAATTTACCATGAATAAATTATGCCCTCGTTTAAAGCATGTCATTTAAAGATTACCATTTGAAAAACACCAAACGCGGAGGGTACGGGCCGAACAAACACGGCCCGACAACCCTCTGCAGTTTGTTTATTGATGTGTGGATCGACGGGAGATGATGAAGAGGGCCACAAAGGCGTTTTGAACCCTTCGCAGTAATATACTGGTCCCGGGAGAGCCGCAGGTGCAGACGGCGGGCAAAACGGACCACCAGAGCGCGTCCGGTGGTCTGCGAAAGACACTGCTGGCGCACCGCGCCGGCACAACGGTGACGGCGACCGGAGGCGGCACCCGGCACACCGCAAGGAGGAACTACCGCGGCTGAAGCCACGGCGGCAGGCGACCGGATCCCGTGGCCGCGCGGGACCAGGAGGAGGAGGACGCGGGGCCTACCATGTCCGTGGGGCGCAAGGGGGGGAAGCGCGTCCCCCCTGCTTTGCCGTTGGTCGAGCCATCGCACCCCCACGGCCGGGCCGGGGCGGGTCGCGCGGACCGGGCCGGACCCGGACCCGGGGCGGGTCGTGCGGAGTAGGTCGGGTCGTGCCCATCCAGGCCGGACCCAGACCTGGGTCGGGTCGACCCGGTTCGGGCCAACCCGGGGGGGGGGAGGGGGGAGGGGGGGAGGGGTGGGGGGGGGGGGGGGGGTTGGGTCGGG
Source organism: Viscum album (assembly GCA_963277665.1). Classification (NCBI taxonomy): domain Eukaryota; kingdom Viridiplantae; phylum Streptophyta; class Magnoliopsida; order Santalales; family Viscaceae; genus Viscum; species Viscum album. The sequence goes on along the minus strand of OY728156.1, from coordinate 1,400,336,483 downwards.
CCCAGACCCCCCATTTCGGACTGTTTTCAGTATTTTGCCCATATCTTCGGCTTTGGACCTCCGATCGACACACCGTTAATTGCATTGGGATCCTTGGATCGAGATGGTCGTTTTGGTATATTACACTCAAGGTTTCGAAGAACTTTGTATATGACCGGGTTGGTTCGAACACGAAACCAACTGGGCCCTCCGAGCGGAAACGCTTATAACTTGAACTCCGGACGTCCAATTGACATGTTGTCGACTTTGATGGATTTCTCTTAGTCAAACGGACCTTCTGGCTTACTCCGCTCGAGGTTTGGATGCATTTGGAGTGCGGTCGGGTTGGTTTTGACTTAAAAACCAACCGGGCCCCCGAACAAAAAAGCCAATAACACTCAGACCGAACGTCTGATTGACGTGTTGTCTGGTGCGTTGTGTTCCAAATTACATTACGGAACTTTGAAATACATCAACTCTGGTCTACGTGAAATTTGATGTACCGAACTCTTGGCTCGTGGAGCGGACCCCCCCCCCCCCCCCCGGAACGAGCGTGCTGTGTACGGAAACCCTAGAGCTGGCTGAGACTTGACGACTGCTGATTGATCGACTCTGAGTGTTTCGATAGCCCAGTGGGGAGCACTTGGTTGTAGCGGCAGACCCACGGCGGAGGAGTGCTTGGTTGTAGCGGAAGACCCGCGGTACTCGACAGAAGGAGTACCTCTGTAGGCTATGAGGGGGAGCGCTTGGTTGTAGCGGCGTACCCAAGGTGGGAAGCGCTTGGTTGTAGCAGCAGGCCCACAGTACTCGACAGGTGGAGTACTAAAGTAGTCCAAGGTTAGTGGGAAGCTCTTTGTTGTAGCGGCAGGCCCATTGTACTCGATAGAGGAGGAGTTCCCCAGCATTTATGGGTTCGACGGTGAAGACTATCATACTGGAATTCTCCGTGGGTTCGATGACGATGATAACCGTATTGGAATCCTACGTGGGTTGGACGGTGAAGACATTCGTACTGAAATCCTCCGTGGGTTTGACGACGACGAAAACCGTACAGGAATCCTCCGTGGTTTCGGTGGTGAAGACTATTATACTAGTATCCTACGTGGGTCACATATTAGATGAATCAGTGGCTAAATCTGATCATCTCTATCACCTTACGAAGAAGTATACCTATGTGAGGTGAGTCTTGACTTTAAATCATTATCTTCGATATGATTGACTTGCTTTCCAATGTAGATTGGGTTGTGCTTTCTTGTGTGGATTGGGTTGTATTATCCTGTGTGGACGTGATCGAACTTGGTCTCGGATATTGGAGCCGAACTGGAATTGATAACTTATGTATATGTATGGGCATATACCTAAGTAGTGTTGGATGTTACTTTGTGATTGTATCATTCCTTTGTGGATTCTAGGAGACCATCGAGTGTCTCGGGGTCCCTACTAAGTATCGTATACTCACCCCAACACGGGCTTCGCCCGCACTACGTTGTGTTGGTTTCAGACGACGGACATCACTGATCGAGGTTGAGGCTTGTAGAGATGGACGTTTCCTGGAGGAGGAACTCATGACGATTCGGTGCCCGAAGGTAGATTTTATGATGAGTCGGTACATGGAGGTGGACCACTGGGCGGGATGTACACTGGGCGGACGGCAGGGCCCAAGGAGCTGAGGAGGCTATCTTTACCCACCCTTCAGGTGGGATTTTCCAGTGGATGGCTCGGCGTTGTTGCTTTACTTTTCAGTTGTTGTACTTCCTTTCCAGTTGTCATTTACTTTCAGTTTGGGTTTGTATTCTGGCCCACTTACTTTTCCGCACTTTCTATTGTACCCAGTTTTTCTTAGTGTTTGCTTCCACTTGTACTCTGTTGTGTTGTTTGATTTTATAAAGACAATGCCTTACCTTTTTATTAGGACTTACGCCTTTGGTGCTAGTCTCCAGCCCCTGGCCTATGGAAGGTGGGATTGGGGTAGTCACGACACGGGCCCCAAGGACGGGTCGTGACAAATTGGTATCAGAGGAGTTCATTTCTACCGTAGAACTCAGGACTCTGATCTTTATTCTATGTGAATCAATAGTGTTAAGGGTATTGAGTGTGGTTATCCGTCCAGGGAGTCCAGTGTTGGTGCAGTGGCCAACGTATCCGTACACCAAGACCCTGACTACTGATTTCCATTTCAGTGCACGAAAACACTGATTGCATGTGTGTCTCAAAAGTTTTCTTTGTGATTACTTTGTGTCAGCTCACCAGGTATACTATTTTGACTATGGCGCGCCTGTTTTTTTTTTCAGGATGGCCCCACGATGGAAGCCATCTAGGTTACAGAGCTTTGTGCGAGACGACAGCCCACCGAACGATGAGGCCTCGATGCAGGGCCCTTTTCAGCGGAGGCACAAAGGTACCTCTACCCGCCGAGCCACCGATGCCACCAACCCCAGTCGCTGAGAGTGGACGTCGCCTTAGTGCACTACACGAGTTCCAGCATCAGAGACCGCCCAGTTTCCACAGGGAGAAGGACCCTCAGGAAGCCAAGGATGGTCTAGAGGCGGTTGTATGAGTTTTCAGGTTAGTGGGGACACCAGCTGACCTCATGGTGATCCTTCCAGCGAGCCTCCTACACGCAGCAGCAGGCAGATGGTGGAGCTTGATGCTCCAGGTGCACGACAAGGCATCACTTATTTGGACGGACTTTGAGAGCCTCTTCCGTTCGAAGTTCGTCCCAACCACCCTCCATACGGTGCACACCAGGAGCTACTACAATTGTGGCAGGGCAGCATGACGGTCACCCAGTACATGGTGAGATTTATCGATCTCTCGCGCTATTCGACAGACATGGTACAACACCCATTCTTTAGGGCCCAAACCTTTGAGCAGGGGCTCAGGCGAGAGATTAGATCTTCAGTTGTTTCTCACAATATCTCGACGCAGACAGGGGTGTTGGAGCGATCCCTCTTAGTGGAAAGTTTCCTTGCTGAGCAGTCTCCCGCAGCAGGACCCACCACTAGCCGGCATGCGGCCGAGTCTTCTACAGCGGGCAGTAGACCGATGACGTAATGGTCCAAGAGGACCAGACCTAGAGGTGATCGACCACATGACACAAGATTGTGTGTGCAAGGCACCCAGGGTGGAGAATGACTTACCAAGAGCAGACAGTGTTACTCCTGCGGCGGGGTTGGTCACATGGCTCGTGACTGTCCGACCCACCATACAGATGACCAGCAGATAAACGAAGGACCTCCCAGGCAGAGGCAGAGGTTCTATAGGGGAAGATCGCAAGGAGCAGTAGACCGAGGTAGGTGAGCTGGTCGTGCAGCTGGAGGTGGACGACGCTTCGAGGTGTTGCCACCACCACCACTAGAAGGTCCACCCCGACCGCAGGGAACAGGTGGACATGGGATATCTTAGCTTCAGGCAGCTGAGGAATTTGACTATGGAGCTCTGGAAGTTGGTGGACAGGAGCGGGACTAGCTCAAGACATGGGGACTTTTTTTCATGTTGCTTCTAGATTTGTTGTGGTTGTGTGTGTATTTGTACCTTGAGATTCAGTAATAAAATACACCTTTCTTGTGGCGTTTACTTTCCTGTCCTCTCTTTATGTTGTTACTAAGAGGTTCCGGTTTAAAAACCATTGACTTGACCCTCACATTTGAGATACCTACTAGAGGAGACCCAGTGGCCACACACTGATGTCTACAGTGTGACTCAACCCTTGGAGGTGAGAGTAATGTTTGGATCTCTTGGTAGTAGCATCGAGGCCTTACGATGTCGTCCTTGGTATGGATTAGTATCATTTATGTTGGGATTTACTATATTAGGAAAAGAACGTGGTTCATCCGGGTGATGAGACCAAATTTCTATTATCGATAAAGAAGAAATCCTAGCAGCTCTTGTAGGACCAGAGAAGGTCCTTGTCATCCAGGAGTGGATGAGGACAGCTCAGAGACAACAAAAGTCTTATGCTGACAAGAGGCAGAGACCACTATAGTTCGAGGAAAGTGACCTCGTTTTCTTATGGGTCTCACCTCGACGTGGTTTACAGATATTTGGTCGGAGCGACAAGTTATCTTCGCGCTTCATCAGACCCTTTTAGGTCCTCAACAGGGTAGGCGAGGTGGTTTACCGCTTGACCCATCCACCTTAGTTGCACCAGGTGCACGACGAATACCACGTATCTCAACTGAGGAGTTACATGGTTGAACCGACGCATATCATCGACCATGGGGATATGGACTTTGGCGATGGGGTGACTTTTGCGGAGGTCCCGGTGGAGATCGAGGATCGACAGGATCAGGTCCTACATGGACGGTCGATTCCTCTAGTGCACTTCAGATGGAAGCGCGGGAACCTCCCGGAGAGCACTTGGGAGCGGGAGGCTCAGATGTGTGCTCAGTACCCTCTTTTTTTTCCTTAGTTTGTGTTATAGCTTTACGGGGACGTAAAGCCCTAATGTGGGAGTAATGTAAAGAACTTTAAATTTCAAGGGAATTTTTTTTTCTTAATTTTCTTTGGAATTTTACGAGTGCACAGTTTCTCACGGAACATGATTCTGAGGCCAGGTGTGCCCAGAATCAATTTCCGAAATTTAGCTCGGGTACGTTCAGTGAACGAACGAGCGGGTTTTCCTAACTTTTGAACCGGTGCTCGGAATCGAAATATAAGGGCACTGATGAAACTGCAGCGTCGGTAATTACTTAGGAACACCTTTTTTGAAGGTGCATTTTCTCGGGTGGTGATGTTAAAAAATGGTGATGAATAAAAATATAATTGTTTTATTTTTATTTCTTTACTAGGCAGTTTAAGTGAAATTAAGTTGTGTCACAACTTAATTTCTCTCTACCTTGTGGTTAACATCCTTGTGAATGAGTTGGGGTGGGGCCCACATGAGCCCCCACCTTTCAATTCACTAACTCTCCATTAATCACCCTCTCACTTTTAATTTCGTAACTCACCCGCTCCCCCGTTTTAATGTCAAGTCAACTCAAGTGGTTTTTCTTCCACATTAAATACTTGCCAGTAAAACCCCTAATTAATTGGGCAACGTGCATTAATTAATTTGGTGAATTCATTTTTAATTTCAAATTAAAGTTGACACGTATGTGTGTGAATAAAATAAGAAAAGGTCTTATTTTATTGTGGTGGATTCGTTGTGCGGAATCACGGAGAGAACTCTCACGGTCTTGAAGAACTTAGTATTCCTCGCAAAAAACGCCGAAGCTTTGACGAAGAATGATGTACCATCTTTTCACCTTCTTCCCGCATCGAAGAAAGTGACAACGCGCCGCATCCTTCTTCGGGCGAACTTTGACGACGCTTACGGAGCCTCGATCCGCGACGCAGTCTTCTACGACGCCGTCTTCCACGACGCTGTCTTCCGCGACGTCTTTTTCCCACGACGAACCTATTTCGATGACTTCATCGAGGTAGGGGGTTTTTGAATAAAGTTTATATGTGAATTATCAAATCATGCATGAGTTTTTTAATTTCAGGGTGTTCGAATAATTTACCTTGAATAAATTATGTCCTCGTTTAAAGCATGTCTTTTAAAGATTGACATTTGAAATACCCCTAACGCAGAGGGTGCGGGCTGAACAAACATGGCCCAAAAACCCTCTGCAGTTTGTTTATAGATGTGAGGATTGATGGGAAATGATGAAGTGGGCCGAAAAGGCGTTTTGAACCCTTTGCAGTAATCTACTAGTCCCGGGAGAGCCGCAGGCGCAGACGGCGGGCAAAACAGACCACCAGAGCGCGTCCGGTGGTCTGCGAAAGACGCGGCCGGCGCGCCGCCAGGAGGAACCGCCGCGGCTGAAGCTGCAGCCGTACATGACTGGATCCTACGGCCGCGTGGGACCCGGAGGAGGAGGACGTGGAACCTTCCGGGTCCATGGGGCGCAAGGGGGGGAAGCGCGTCCCCCTGCTTGGCCGCCGGCCGAGCCAGCGCACCCCCCCCCCCCCCGGCCGCGCCGGGCCGGGTGGCGCGGACCAGGCCAGGCCGGTCCCGGACCCAGGTCATCCAGGACGGGTCGTGCGGATCGGGCCGGGCTGTGCCCAGCCGGGCTGGACCCAGACCTGGGTCGGGTCGACCCGGGAGGGTTGGGCCGGGCCGGGCCGGGCCCAGACCCCCCATTTCAGACTGTTTTTAGTCTTGTGCCCATATCATCGGCTTTGGACCTCCGATCGACACACCGTAAGTTGCATTGGGATCCTTAGATCAAGACGGTAATTTAGGTATATTACACTCAAGGTTTTAGAGAACATTGAGTATGGATGGGTTGGTTCGAACATGAAACCAACCGGGCCCTCGGAGCGGAAACACTTATAACTTGAACTCCGGACGTCCGATCGATGTGACGTCGACTTTGTTGGATTCCTCTTAGGGAGAAGGACCTTTTAGCTTACTCCTCTTGGGGTTTGGACGCATTTGGAGTGCGTTCGGATTGGTTTTGATTTAAAAACCAACCGGGCCCTCGGAACGAAAAGGCCAATAACTCTCAGATCGGGCGTCCGATTGAGGCGTCGTCTGTTGCGTTGTGTTCCTAATGACATGACAGAACTTTACGATACATCAACTCTGGTCTACGTGACATTTGATGTTCCGACCTCTGGGCTCGTGGAGTGGACCCTCCCAAAACAAGTGTGCTATGTGTGGAAACCCTAGAGCTGGCCGAGACTTGATGACTGTTGATCGATCAACTCGGAGTGTTTCGATAGCCCAGTGGGGAGCGCTTGGTTGTAGCGGCAGAACCATGGAGGAGAAGCGCTTGGTTGTAGCGGTAGACCCGTGGTACTCGACAGAAGGATTACCTCTGTAGGCTATGAGGGGGAGTTCTTGGTTGTAGCGGCAGACCCAAGGTGGGAAGCACTTGGTTGTAGCAGCAGGCCCACAATACTCGACAGGTGGAGTACTACATCAATCCAAGGTTAGTGGGAAGCACTTGGTTGTAGTGGGAGGCCCACTGTACTCGATAGAGGAGGAGTTCCCCAGCAGCTATGGGTTCGACGGTGAAGACTATCATACTGAAATCCTCCATGTGTTCGACGACTATGACAACCGTATTGGAATCCCAAGTGGGTTCAACGGTGAAGACTTTCGTACTGGAATCCTTCGTGGGTTCGACGACGACAAAAACCATACAGGAATCCTCTATGGGTTCGGCGGTGACGACTACTATACTTGTATCCTACGTGGGTCCCAGCTTTGATGAATCAGTGGCTACATCTGATCATCTCTATCACCATACGAAGAAGTATACCTGTGTGAGCTGAGTTTTGACTTTCAGTCATTATCTTGGATATGATTGACTTGCTTACCTATGTGGATTGGGATGTTCTTTCCTGTGTGGATTGGGTTGTATTATCCTGTGTGGACGTGATTGAACTTGGGCTCGGATATTGGAGCCGAACTGGAATTAATGACTTAGGTATATATATGGGCATATACCTAAGTAGTGTTGGATGTTACATCGTGATTGTATCTTTCCTTTCTGGATTCTGGGAGACCTTCGGGGGTCTCGGGATCCCTACTAAGTATCGTATACACACCCATGCACGAGATTTTCCCTCACTACGTTGTGTTGGTTGCAGAAGACGGACATCACTGATCGAGGTTGAGGCTTGTAGAGCTGAACGGTTCCCGGAGGAGGAACTCATGACGATTCGGTGCCCGGAGGTAGATTTTACGACGAGTCGGTACCTGGAGGTGGACCATTGGGAGGGACGTACAAGGGGCGGACGGCAGGACCTGAGGAACTGAGGAGGCTATCTGTACCCACCCTTCAAGTGGGATTTTCCAGTGGACGAATCGATGTTTCTACTTTACTTTTCAGTTGTTGTACTTCCTTTCCAGTTGTACTTTACTTTCAGTTTGGGTTTGTATTCTGGCACACTTACTTTTCCGCACTTACTATTGTACCCAGTTTTTTTTAGTGTTTGATTCCTCTTGTACTCTGTTGTGTTGTTTGCTTTTATAAAGGCAATGCCTTCCCTTTTTATTAGGACTTACGCCTTTGGTTCTAGTCACCTGCCTCTGGCCTATGGAAGGTGTGCTTGGGGTAGTCGCAGCACGGGCCCCGATTACAGGTCGTGACATTGGTTATGTTTTTCTTCGGTTATATTTTAATAGTTACCTATTTTTTTAAAATTAATTGTATATATAAAAAATCTTCACTTTTATCAACACTTAAATAAACAAGTGTCAAAATGATTAAAATGTTTCCTTTAAAATAATAAAACACCATTTTATGAAAAAAATATAAATAAATGTGTATACATATGATATAAAAAATAGTAATATCCCTTTTTTCTTTGAACCCACAAAAAATATTAATTATTTTATATTGTAACACAGTCTAAAAAATACCAATTCTATCTAGTTATTTTATGTGAAGATTATCCCTTGTTACCGTGGCCAAAAAAGATTATTAATAACATTAGAAACATTGAGATCATTATTTTTTAAATATTTTGTAGAATATTATTTTCACTCCTGAAGGTATGTGTTATTAAACATCACATTTTAATACCAAAAAGGAAATTGAATCTTTTAATATCACTTTACATTTTTATTTTTCTTTATTTAATCAAGACCGTTATATAACATATAAATCATTCCCTAATTTTACATCAAAAAAGTAGAAATTTTGAAATTTCCATTAAAAACGAAATACTATTTAATTTTTTTAATTAACATATGTTCACCAACTAATAATCCATCATTTTTTCCTAATTTTATATTATCTTTAAGCCATAAATAATACTTTTTAGGAAAATCCCATGTCTAATATCCTTTCCTACCATATCAGGTGTACTTCAACGATAAAATATAATAGTGTTGAGGAGATAGTCATTAAATGAGAGGGACAGTTGAGGGAGAAATATTTATTTGATACACATGGATATTGATTATATCATAATTTTTATATGTTTCAATTCATATAATCTTCATTTATAGAGCTTCTATAAATCTCTATGGGAATATAAATACTTTTCTTCTAAATATGAGTACATTTTTTGGTATTACATGTTATGCCTTAATTTAGCAGATACATATAAAAGGGATAACCCAATACTTTAGGAGTTTAAGATTTTAATATGACCATATTTCACTATTATTTTATAAAGTATAAACTACTAATGTATTTTTTCTATGGGATATTGTCTTGTATTTCTTGTATTAGTTTTTGGAGTGGTTTCCCAAATGTTTTGATTTATACTATATTCATCAATTTTTTATCCCATTGATTATGTTATGAGTTTTTATATTTCCATTATATTAAGGGAAATAAATATTTTTCATGAGTGATTATTTAAGGGATATACATGGTTTAAAATTTATTATTCATATATTTTAATATTTTACCAATATGTTTTCTTGGATATTAAAAAATAATTTATCCCCAACAATCCCAAAGCCTAAAAGGTCATTTTAACCCAATTTGAAGATCTTAGATTTATTGAAATCTATTTATATACAAATAACGGAGATGTGAAATTCATAGAAATAATATGGTAGGTATTCCTGTATAAAAAATTGATTATAACCTTAAATAATATTATTTTGAGTGATGGGAGTGATTGAATGGTATGTTATAATGATTTATGAGTGTAAATATTTCTTTTGAATAGAATAGGAGTGGAAGGGATTTTTTTTCAAAGTTTGAATTTAAATGGAATCAAGAAATTTTTCTTTAAAAGGATAGAAAGAATTTGAACATGTAATTTTATTGTTTTATTTAACCCTGAGTCTATAAATAAAATTCCCCCAAATACATCATCTCAGATCAATGATATTACGACCCCCTCCCCAGAAGGGGTACCCCTCTAGGGCCTACAATGTGAGAAGGGAGATAGTGACCCCTAAGTCCCACCTCCAGTAGTCCCCAAGTTAGCGACTGGCATCGAGGGTATAGTAAACACACAAATGGGAGGCATTACCCTCTTAAGAGAACACACACGAATGATAGAGATAAGTCAGACACCAACCAACTCCAAATCAGATAGAAATATAAAAGAGAAAACCAAGTATGCATATGTAATGTCATTAAAAACATCTACAACTGAAAGAGGAAAACTGTAAGTACCAAAGGAAAGTAAAAAACAGCAACAACCACAAGCCCCAACAACTCCTGCTACCCCAATCTAGTAGAAGTCAGCTTGATCTCCAACCTGCACCAAGTGATTAGAAAATAGTTTATATATACATAGTGGGAGTATAAAATTATACTTAGTAAGATCCTCCCCGGAGCCTCTTGTGAAAAAAGTAAGGAAATCATGCTAAATCATAGTTAACAATAAGTGAAACTAACTCGTAACCTAAACAGGTATACTATGTTCTCATCCTAACCATGGCTACTCTCACCAAGTATCGCATAAAAGAGTATATAATATAATAAATAATATCATGGGTACCCTGATACTACTTCCCCACTGGTTTTCTGCTTTGTCCCAATGTTGCACGTCCTAAGTCAAATATCACCAAAAAGGCTTCCCGCAGACACCTATGCGAAGCACCACAACATGAACCTTGTGCAACAAAACCACCATGTCCACACAAGAAAAGTAACCAGGTAGTTTATAAGAGCCACCATAGCTCTCATAACGTGTATCATACATCAGAAATTATGTATCAAGCCATTAAATCCCACACACCGAGTAAGGATCCTCAATCCATCACAGCCTATACACATTACACCTATAGTAGTCCCTATGAAACTATTTCCATAAAATATGTGTGTGAATAACCACAATCAATTATTCCTTATACACACATATATGGGGAAAACTAACCTCTATGACTACCGGCAAAAGTAACTACCAAGAGAAGAGAGTACGGCCAAAGGGGATAGTCATCCATCAATCCTCCCACCGAAATGTTGGGGAAAACCCCATTTAGGGATCAGAATCCCTGAGGTGTTAGTTTCCCTAACTAACGGGGTGGAGTACCATATAGAAACACAAAAAGTATAGAATATACTATATCTCACAACCACACTACTGGTATAACCTATTCCTAGACTCAATTGAAGCTAACATGTCTTGGACTCTCGACTGCCACTTTTCAAACTAGGTATCCTATAGACACACAACCATTTAAAGATAATGATTACATTTTTTCACTACCTTTTTATCAATTTCAGTTTACATTCATTAATTCCTTAAACATTAATTATATATTAACAACTTCCACATTATATTTCATTAGCATCAAACCCAAAGTCCACGGTTCCTTTAAATTATAACCTCTGCATTGCTTCCCAGTAATCTTCAACCCCATGGGTTATCGTCATTTATTCAATCATTTATTAACAAAATTATTACTTTCCCATATTCCCAGTCATCTTGAAAAACATTCTATGCTACTAAACACAAGGGGGATCAAAACAGTGAGTATATAAACTACCCATCGAGTCATCGTCGCCTATAGAAGGAGCGTAGACCCATCCTCCCTCTGGAAGCTACACAAAAAAATCATGTGGAATACCCCGCACATCTTCACTCCTTTTAGAAGGAGGGTAAGAAATCTAGTATCCATAATCAGTGGGTAAAGTAATGAAGATAAAAAAACCAACAAGAGACTGTGAGCATCCAAACATTCACATAAAAACCGTTCCATCATCTCGGGTGTCCTCCCTAACACCCACATGCATAAACTGATGCATCTCCCCACTCTAGGCATCAACAGCTGCCACAACCAATAGGCCTCCCTACCCCCACATATCACAATATCCTTCCAGTCTCACATCACAACAAAAGTAGCCGGAAAAAACATCATATCAATTGGGCTCTGGTCCCTTAAACATGGTATCGAACATTCAAACACAATGATCTCTAACAACTCCAAGCATAAGTCTCTTGGCCTTCACAAGCAATAGGGTAACTCAGAACCCTACGAGGTATTATCTTTTTATCAAACAACTAGGTCTTTAATCCAGATGGAATAAACAAATTTATTATTTGTAGGTTCTAACTATAGGTAACCTAAACATCAAGCTATAAGATCTATCCCAAATTGATTAAAGATGCCTACTACATCAATTTGATTAACATCAAATTACAACAAAAACAACAACAACCAGATTCATTTTCAGGCCTCTTTATCTTTATCCAAACAATTATCAATTAATTTTTGGCTTTATTTTCTTTACCAATTTCCATCAAGAATGAAAAGATAAACAAAGCAAGCATAGATATCACACTATATAGCAAAACAATATGCAATAACATATTAGAAATATCAATTTATTTTTCTGATTCAAATTTTTATTATGTCAATTCCATTGTGATACAGTGTTTTAAAACATTATAACTCTACTCTTTCACATTAAATAATAGGGAAGAAAAAAACCTACCTCAAACGGTTCGTGACATTCATTATACATGGATGATCCACACAACGGATTATGATGACCTCCCCCTGATAAATACATTCACCTGAGGACATCGCGGCACAACCGCATCATCCGAAAACCAAGAAAACTCATTTAGAAGCATGGATATCAAATTCCATAGAATTTCAAGGAGAAACGGGAGCATAATGATTGATGAAAACACAATAACATAGGTAGATCATACCTTATATCGATGAAGGATCGACACTTGATGCTTACACCAAAATAGGGGTGTGCATATAGCAGGAAGAAACTTCAAGGGGAAATGATCTGAGGATTTAGGTTCAATCACATAGCCCCTAAGAGATGAAGGAAATTTTCAAGCATCTCGCACCCAGGAATAAGGAGGAAGAACAAGGGAGGAATATATCTCGTCCCTTTAGAAGATTTAATGGAGTAGCGGTTTAGGATACGCTAGATTTTCCAGTAAAATTGGATCACATTAAACCACACGGTTTAACCAATTAAATACATTCTGAGCATTAGGCAAATTAATATAGGAGTTATGGGATTTGATTCGTCCTTAAATCCCTTAAAACAAGGCCTTAAATGCATTTTACATCAATGGAAACGTTAAAGGGGTGGAAATTTAGGAAGTTGGAAACATTGTATACCAAACATGAAATTTGACAAAGCATTGGATGACTCACCATTCTAGAAACCTCAATTGTTTTCAAACACTATATAACCTCACTAGTTTGGAAACCTCACTAGTCTAGAAACACTGTAGAACTTCGCTGGTCTGGAAACCTCATCGGTCTGGAAACACTATAGAAAATCACTGGTCTAGAAACCTCACCATTCTGGAAAGATTATAGATCCTCAATGGTTTGGAATCCTCACTGGTCTAGAAGCACTGTAGAACCTCACTGGTATGGAAACATCACTGTTCTAAAAACATTGTAGAACCTCACTGGTCTAGAAACCACATCGGGCTGGAAACACTATAGAACCTCACTGGTCTAGAATAATCTCTCCTCTGAAAACACTATAGATCCTCACTGGTCTAGAAACCTCACCAGTCTGGAAACACTATAGAACCTCACTGGTCTAGAAACCCCACCGGTCTGGAATCACTATAGAACCTCATTAGTCTAGAAACCTCACTGGTTTGGAAACACTGTAGAACCTCACTGGTCTGGAAACCTCACTCGTCAGGAAACACTATAGAACCTCCCGGGTCTAGAAACCTCACCGGTTTGGAAACATTGTTCATGAACTAGAAATTTGGAATAGAAAAAATGATGATGTTGGAAGGATGATGTTGGAAGGCTTCTGTTGGAAGGCTACTGTTGGAATGTTACTATTGAAACGTTGTTCTTGGAAATAGCCTAATGTTCAGGAAACACTGTTCATGAACTAGAAATTTGGTAGTGTTAGGAATAAGTCACCTTGACCTCCCAGAACACCTCTAACACCATATTTCTGCAAAGTAATGGACCGGAGAAGTCTGGACCATTACATTAGATACCTCTCAAAAAATTCTTGTCCCTGATAATTCAAAACCAACCCAAAAGAAAAGAGCGGTCTGAACAACCACCGTGTGAGATACCTCTTAGGGGAAAACCACCCTGAGTTGTTTGAAAGCTAGAAAAAAACCTCCAAATCTGAGAACAAGGTAATAAACATTCTCTATCCAAAAAAATCAATAATAACATTATATCAAAGGTATATAAATAAAAGCATCAAATAAAAATTTGACACAACAACTTAAAAAAGCTATGGGTACTAGACATGCATCTGGGACTCCCGCTCCCATGTACTCTCCTAGACACCACTATGTCGCCAAAAGACATGATCCAAGGGAATAGAATTCCCACAAAACACCTTCACCTTGCGGCCCTGGATCTCTATCAGTCTCTCCTCGAAGGTCACATCGTCGTCAACATCGATCTCTCTCTAATCGATGTCGTGGGAGTCGTCATGAAGATAAAAATGGAACTGTAATACATGGAAAACATCATGTATCTGGCTCATCTGTGGGGGAAGTTCTACTCGATACGTCACGGCTCTAACATGAGCCAACACCTTTAAAGGCCCAAGAAAATGGGGAGAAATCTTACTCCCATGACCAAACCCTCGTTGCCCACGATGGTGTGTCACCTTCAGAAACACGTGATCCCCAACATCAATCTCTAAAGGTCTCCTCCTTTGATTGGAATATGATTTCTAACCATCATGCACTATCTTTACCCTCTCACGAATCACTAGAACCATCTCCGTTGTATTCTACACTAGTTTTGGTCTGATAATTGCAAACTCACTGACGCTAGTCCAACACAACATAGAATGGAAAGGTTAGCCATACAAGGCTTAAAACGGTGCCATACCAATGGTTGAGTGAAGACTGTTGTTTTAAGAGAACTCCAACAAGCGTAAGTGCCTCAACCAAGAACCTCAAAAATCTAGGACACAAAACCGTAACATGTATTCAATAGTCTAGATAGTTCTCTCTATCTGACCTTCCGTCTGCAGATGAAAAGCAATGTTAAGGCATAGTTGAGAACAAAAGCATGCTGGAGACCACTCCACACCCTAGTAGTAAAACTAGGATCTCAATCAGAAATGATCATCCTCAGGACTCCATGGAGTCTCACCACCACCTCCAGATATTTCCTTGAAAAAACTTCCACTAAGCTCGACTCCTCAATTGCTATAAAGTGGGATGATTTTGTTAAACGATCAACTACCACCCAAATAGCATCATGTCCTCCCAGTGCTCGAGGTAAACCAGTAACAAATTCTATTGAGATGTCATCCTACTTCCACTAAGGAATATCTAATGGCTGAAGAAAACAACCAGGAACACGATGCTTAGCCTTCACCTTCTAGCAGACCAAACATCAAGACACAAACTCTGCAACTGCATACTTCAACCCAGGCCACCAAAACTGACTCCTCAAGGCTCAGAACATCTTTTTCACTCTAGGATGCACTGCTAAAGGTGAACTATGGAACTCTATGAGAACTATCTCAGGCTCCTCCAAAGGAACAAATAGCCTTCTATGATACAACACTCGATGGTGTTCATCCTTAGACCTACCATCAGGGGCCTCTACCCAAACAAATCAGTCTCTCTAGACCTCCACCTCTAGATCACCCAACAGGGACTCTTCCACCTGCTGCATCATAGATAACTACACCATCATCAGAAAAAAGACAACCTCTACCCCCAACTTATACCATATCAAGATGTAATGCTGACAGTTCTTCCATTACTCTCTTGGAATCACCAAATTCACTCACTGCATCGCTACGTGACTTCTGGCTCATCGCATCAGCTACAATATTCCCCGTTCTTGGTGTATACAATATTTTAATGTTTTATTCCTATAATAACTCCATCCACCAATTCTATTACAAGTTTAAGTCATGCTGGGAGAAAACATACCTTGGGGTCTTATGATCTGTGAAAACTACGAAGAGCTCGCCAATGAGGTAATGTCTCCACAACTTCAGAGCAGACACCACAGCTGAAAAATCAAGATCATGGGTGATATATTTATGTTCTTGGGGGGCGTAACTGCTGAGACCCATAAGAAACAACTGATCACAGATGCATCAGAACATAGCCTAACCCCAGATGTGAAGTATCACATAAAAAAATCAAACTGAACTCTCTCTGCTAGAAGACAAAGAACTGGATCACTCACTAACTTCTCCTTCAAATAATAAAAATCATCCTATCCCTGATCAGTCCACATGAACACCTGATACTTTCTGGTCAACGTCGTCAAAGTATTCTCAACATAAGATAAATTAGCTACAAACCTCTTGTAGTAGCCTGCAAGACCTAGGAGACTTCACACCTCTTCCACTGTCCAGGGGGATACTCAAAACACACATGGTTCTATCTTAGATGGATCCATAGCTACTCGATGCTAGGTCACAACAAGCCCCAAGAAACATACATCTTGATCCCAAAACTCTCATTTTGAAAACATCCCATATAGCTGATGTTGACGAAGAAAACTCAAAACGGCGTGTAGATGCTCTGCATGCTTCTCATCAGACATGGATTACACAAGGATTTTTTCAATGAAAACCACCATGAACTTATCCAGGAACTCATGGAACACTACGTTCATCAATCCAATGAACACAAATGAATCATTAATCACACCGAACGGCATTACAACGAACTCTTAATGCCCATGACGACAACAGAAAGAAATCTTTGGTATATCCTCATCCTTCACACGCATATGATGATATCCTGACCACAAGATGATCTTTGAGAACTAACCTTCACCCTTCAGTTGATCGAATAAATCATAAATCCATGGAATAGGATAGTTATTCTTCATTGTCACTTTTTTTAAGCGATTATAATCGATACAAAACCACAAACTACCATCAGCCTTCTTCATGAACAAAACTGGTGCACCCTACAGTGAAACACACAGCCGAACAAAACCGCACTGTAAAAGACCATCAATCTATATATGTAGTTATCATACCTCATAAGGGGAAATACTATATGGTGACAAAGAGATAAAATATTCTCTTAGTTGTAGCACTATCCCAAACTTGATCTCTCATTGAGGGGGTATTGCTACAACCTCTTCTGGAAAAACATCTGGGTACTCTTCTACGACCCTAGGAAATGCTAACTGATGAACCTCTAAAGAAATCAGCATCATCTCAGCCATCATGTATGATAAGAATAGAAGATGCCTCTAATCCATCTGAGTGTCTGTCTCTCTTTAACAAACAACACTGGCTCTCCATCTTCATTGAAGAACCCCAACTGCCTTCTGAAATAATTCACAATAGCCTGCACTGAATACAACCAATCCATGTCAAGGATGGAATCATATTGGTGTATCCATAAACATATGAAATTTCACCAATAGTGTTTCTTCCCTAGTACTAGCTCATAGTCTCCACATACTTCAAACAAGTCAGCTCGACCTCCAACTGGCGTAGTCAACACCAAGGGCACCGGAATCCTCTCTACCTCAAGTACCTATGCATGGAATAGAGAAGGTGATATGATGGAGTGTGTCTCCCATGAATCAAACAAGGAATACACCCAAGTAGAAAACAAGAAAAGGGTACCTTGAACGATGTCTGGATCATCTGGCATTAGCAACGCAAATGCATGAAGATGACTGGGACCTCCTCCACAACCTCTCTGGCCCTGATGACAACAACCACCTAGGCCACGCTCTGCTCTCTGAGGATGGGTAACATCATGGGGTTGTCATCTGCCTTCCCCCATCTACTCTTTGTTGAACCAAAGACGGTGCAACCTGCTGATGATGCCTCGGATAAAATTGCCTCAATAGAGGAACCTGGAGAGAACACCTGGTGCATGATGACTGGTCTAAAAGGTCGGGTACTCTCGTTGCTGATGACCTCTCCCTCCATAAGAAAAACAAGCACTTGATCCCATGGCTTAGGACTAAGAGCTTCCACCCCAGAAGAAACGAGATGCTGAGGGCCGGGACTTACCCTCGGCTGAATGAAAACTCTTCTTCCCTGAAAACCGGGAACCTCAGACCAAATATCTACTTCTTGAGGAATCATGACGACTCCCCTCTTGTGATGATATAGTTCTATCCAATTTCCTCTACATGACCTCTGTCCTTATCAACACCCCAAGATATTTCTTTAGCATAAATGAGGTGAACTTGCAATTGACCTTTGGACGCAAATCCTTCTTGAAATGCCTCACCCAGGGCTCCTCGTATAGAAATAGGTCGGTATCATATCATAAAAGGTTCCAAAAATTGATTCCAAACTCTTGAAAACTAGAGCTCCCATGTTGATGGGTAAGAAGCTCCTGGCGACTAGATGCCTTCGCAGTTGAAGAGAGAAACTTGACTCTAAACAAGTCTCAGAACTCCTACCATGAGATCGTCAACTCCTTGTGATCCTCGAGGAACAATAACCACCACTAACTCACTACTCTATGTACCATCGTCACAACCAAAGACACCCAGTGATCCTTCCGATCATGGATCGAAATAAATCCTATCTTGACCTCCTCCAACCAGTCTTCCATGACTGTATCTGAAACAGATCCCTCATACTACTATAGACTCTAGCGCTGAAACTCCTGGAGTGTCCTCCTCCATGTGTTTTCATTGTCTACCACTACCCTACGACGATCTGTGGGTATAACCTGCTGGATATATTTTATGCAAACCTGACGAGGTCGTCGACCTGATTCCATTCCTACAAAAATCAAAATATAGATATAGATCCTAAACCTAGAATATGGAAGACTAAGCATTAATTAATCAATTGTTTTATTTTATTCATTTTAGGTTAACTTATCCTAATTTCTACCCATTCAAACACAGGCACAACGAATAATGATGCATGATCTTTTCCTAGGTATCTAACCAGCAACTAGTATCACCTCGTTTGGTAGCCATTTTAAATTTAAAGGTATATGCATCATATCATAGTGGACCCTAAACACCTATGTCTTGGATGGTCTACAGTGTTTACATCACTTGATAAACATCACTGACATGGTTTCCCAACCAACCCATGTAACCTCACCTATGCCTAACACCAAAATCCATCCTATCCCTAAAACAAACCTCTGATACCACTCTATCACGACCCCATCCCTACAAGGGGTACCCCTCCTGGGCCGGAAATGGGAGGAGGGAGATAGTGACCCCCCGAGTCCCACCTCTAGTAGGCCCTGGGTTGGAGACTAGAACCGAGGGTATACTAAACACACAAATGGAGGGCATTACCCTGTTAAATGAGAAAGCACGAAAGACAGAGATAAGACAGACACCATCCAACTCCAACTCAGATAGAAATATAAAAGAAAAAACCCAAATACACATATGTAATTCCATGAAAAACTACTACAACTCAAAGGGGAGAAATCAATGTACCAAAGGAAAGTAAAAAAGCAAAGCAACCACAAGCCCGAACAGCTCCTGAAACCCCAATCTAGTGGAAACCATCTTGATCTCCAACTAACTCCAAGTGACCTAAAAATAGTTTATATATACATAGGGTGAGTATACTATTATACTCAGTAGGATCCTCCCCAGATCCTCTCATGTAAAAGTAAAGAAAGCATGCTAAAGCATAGTGAACAACAAGTGAAACTAACTCATCACTTGGACAGGTATACTAAGTTCCAAGCCTCACCATGGCTACTCTCACCAAGTGTCACATAAAAGAGTATATAATATAATAAATAATATCAAGGGTACCCCACTACTACTTACCCACTGGTTTTCTTCTTTGCCCCAATGTCACACGTCCTAAGTCATCTCTCTCTAGAAAGTCTTCCCGCAAACACCTGGGCAAAGCACCACAACATGCACCTCATGCAACAAAACCACCAAGTCCATGCAAGAAAATTAACTATGTAGTTTTGGGGAGCCACCACAGCTCGCACAACGTGTATCATATGTTGGTAATTATGCCCCAAGCCATTACATCCCACACACTGAGTAAGGATACTCAATCCATCGTGGCCTATACACATTACATGTATAGTAGTCCATAAGAAATTATATCAAAAATATATGTGTTTCAATAACCACAAGCCATTACATCCCTCTACACACATATATGGGGAAAACTAACCACTGTTCTTACCAACATAAGTAACTACCAAGATAAGAGAGTGGGTCCAAAGGGGGTAGTCAGTCATCTATCCTCCCACTAGAATGTCAGGGATAGCACCACCTAGGTCTTAGAATCCCCGGGGTGTCAGTTTCCCTAACTGATGGGGTAGAGTAGCATTTTGGAACACAAAAATTAAATAATATACTATAGCTCAAAACCACACTATGGGAATAACCTAGACTTAGACCCAACATTAGATAACGTCTATCGGACTCCTAGCTGCCACTTCTAAGACTAGTTATCCTATAAGCACACAAACATTTAAAGATCTTGATTACATTCCTTCATTCACTTTTTATCAGTTGCACCTTAAATTCATTAATTATTTAAACATTAATTGACTATTAACAAATTCGACATTATATTTCATTAGAATCACACCCAAAGTACATTTTTCCTTTAAATTGCAACCTCAGCATTATGTGCCAGCAGGCTCCAACCTCGTGGGTTAACATCATTTATTCAATAATATTTTAACAACATTATTACTTTCCCATATTCCTAGTAATTATAGAAAAACATTATAAGATACTAAACATAAGGGGGCTCAATACATGGATTATATGAACTACCCGTCTGTATTTTATGCCCATAGTAAGAGCGTAGACCCATCCACACCCAGGAAGCTAAACACTGAAGGCATGTCGAATACCCCACGCATCTTCGCCCATTTTGGAAGGAGGGTAAGAAACCCAGTTTCCTTGAGTAGTGGGAAATGTAAGGAATATAAACAACCAACATGAAACAACAGGTGTCCAAACATTCACATCCAACCCATTCCATCATCTGTGGTGTCCTCCCCGACACCCACATGCATAAACTGATGCATCTCACCACTCTAGGCATCAACTGATGCCACAACCAATAAGCATCCCTGCCCCCACATATCACAATAGCCTTAAAGGATCACTTCACAAAACAAGCATTAGGAAAACCAACATCATTTAAACTAGGTTATTGGACCTTAAACAAAGCATCCAACTTTCAAACGCAATGAGCTCTCACAGTTCCAATCATTAGTCTTTTTCCCTTTATAAGAAAGAGGGTAACTCAGAATCCTATGAGGCATTATATTTTTTCCAAACATCCAGTTCTTTAATTAATATATAATTAACCGATTTATTCTTTTTATGTTCCAACTATGGGTAACCTAAACATAAACTTATCATAGCTATCATAGATTGACTAAAGATTCTTACTGAATCAATTTGATTAACATCAATTTACAACAAAAACAATAACTAGAAGATTCATTTACATGCCTCTTTATCTTTAGCCAAATAGTTATCAATTAATTTTCAACTATATGTTATTTACTAATTTCTATCAAGAAAAAAAATCTAAAAAAATCAAGCATAGATATCGCACAATCTAGAAAAACAAGAGGCAATAACATACCATTGATATCAACTAATTTATCCAATTCAAATGTTTACTATGTCAATTCCATTTTGATCCAGTGGTATAAAACATGATAACTCTAAATTTTCATGTAAAATAATAAAGAAGCAACAAATCCCCTACCTAAAATGGTTCTTGATGTTCTTTATACAAGGAAGATCCACCTAACGAATTACGATATCCCCCCCCCCCCCCCCCCCCCCGTGACAACAGCATCCACCCGAGGATATCGTGGTAGGACCGCACCATCTGACAGCCAAGAAAACTCCATTAGAATCATAGAGATCACATTCCATAGCATGGAAAGGAGAAATAGAAGGATAATGATTGAAGAAAACACAAGAAAAGAGGTAGACCATACCTTATATCAATGAAGGATCGACACTTGCTGCTTACACCAAAACATGGGGTACACGTGTAGTAAGAAGAAACTTCAAGGGGAAGCGACCCAAGGATTAAGGTTCGATCACACATCCCTTAAGGGAAGAATTAAAGTTTCAAGCATCTCACACCAGGTAATAAGGAGGAAGAACAAGGGAGGAATATATCTCATTACTTTAGAAGATTTAACGAAGCGGTGATTTAAGATACGTTGGATTTTCCATTAAAAGTGGATCACATTAAACCACATGGTTTGACTAAGTAAAGACATCCTGATCATTAATAAAATTAACATAGGAGTTATGGGATTTGATTCAGGCTTAAATACCTTAAAACAAAGCCTTAAATTCATTAACATCAAAGGAAACATCAAAGGGGAGAAACTGTAGGAAGATAAAAACACTGTACACCAAACATGAAATTTGACAAAGTGTTGGATGACTCAGAGTTCTAGAAACCACACTAGTCTAGAAACATTGTAGAACCTCACTGGTATTGAAACCTCACCAAATTGGAAACACTATAAAACCTCACTGGTCTAGAAACTTCACTAGTCTAAAAACACAGTATAACCTCACTAGTATGGAAACATCACCGGTCTAGAAACACTGTAGAACCTCACTAGTCTGGAAACCTCATCGGTCTGGAAACACTATAGAAACTCATTGGTCTAGAAACCTCACCAGTTTGGAAACACTGTAGATCCTCACTAGTATGGAAACCTCACTGATCTAGAAACATTTTAGATCCCCACTGGTCTGAAAACTTCACCAGTCTGGAAACATTGTATAACCTCACTAGTCTGGAAACCTCACCGGTCTGGAATCACCGTAGAACCACACCGGTATGGAAACCTCATTGGTCTAGAAACATTATAGAAACTCACCAGTCTGAAAACCTCACTGGTCTGGAAACACTGTAGAACCTCACTAGTCAGGAAACCTCCCTGATCTGGAAATACTGTTCGTGAACTCGAAATTTGGAAAAGGAGAAAAGGCTACTATTAGAAGGCTGGTGTTGGAATGATGCTTTTGGAAGGATGATATTGGAATGATGATATTGGAAATAGCCTATTATTCTGGATATACTATTCATGCACTAGAAATTTGGTATTTGTTGGGAATAAGTCACCTTTACCTCACCGAACACCTCTAACAACATATTTCAGCAATGTAATGGACTGGAGAGGTCCACGCCATTACAAATAAGATTATTTCTGAAAAGGTAAAAAAAATAAAAAAAAATATATAACATTGTAATGACCATGATCCTAGTAGCCTAGTGTTGGTTCCTTAATTTATTAAATTGGTACTATGAACTAGAAATCACATACAAAAAGACTGAAAAGTTTAGGAGATTTAGAATACCCGACGCAAACATAATTTATAAATTATAAATTGAAAAGAAATACAACATTGAATCTCCTTTGTAAACATCCTTGTTCTTATTTATTATCCCTACATACCAATCATAATATACATCTTGGAA
The DNA here is from genome assembly GCA_963277665.1 of Viscum album. Taxonomy (NCBI): domain Eukaryota; kingdom Viridiplantae; phylum Streptophyta; class Magnoliopsida; order Santalales; family Viscaceae; genus Viscum; species Viscum album. Next base: position 1,400,313,234 of record OY728156.1, on the reverse strand, counting down.
TCCTAGGAAAAAATAAAACATAGTAAAGGTGTGAGATCAAATGCTTAGTAAGGGTAAAAAATATAGTAGAGGCTATGATAAATAAATATAAACAATAAGACAATGTGAATAACTAAAAACACAAGAAATAAAAACATAAACTTGAACATAATATTGTTGTAATAAAAGATGAATAAATAATTCCATATGAATAATTACATGAGAATTAAACTTAACTATGAATATTATACTAGTCAAATAATCACATGGTTTATCAATAAATGATTTCATAATGATAGAATTAATAATTTGGGATATCATAAACATATCATCAAGGCCTCAACCAATATGTTTACATAAATTCATAAGGCCTCATACAAAAACCTATCTAGTTTATCTCACGAGACATACTGATGCGTTGATGGGATATTGACGGCCCCACCTGACACTACTAACTCCAATGCATTCCTCATATGAAATTTTTCAAAGATAATAAACATATAAATAAATATTGAAATTATAATATGAAATGTAAATAATTTCACTAATCAGTAAACATAATGATAAACAAACCAAAGTAATATGGTGAAATGGTATCAAGATAATACATCCCCAATCAAAATGATCATAAACCATTCAGAAAAATATGGTATATGGTATCATAAGAGTCTAAACAAAATTAAAAATAAGATTCAAAAAAGGCTTTTGAAATAGATTAAAATACTCTAATAAAATAATTGAGATATCTTTGAGATAAATACCATTTTACTTTGGAAAGAAGAGTTCTTTTGGAAAATCATTTTTATTTTTCATAAAATCATATTGTAAATATGTATATCCTAGAAAAGAAAATGGATGGACAAGGAAATTATTTTTTAAGAATATGAAAAGAATATTCATATTAAAAATTGGAACATATCAGTATAAATGATTTCTAAATGAAGTGAAAATATGTAAAAAGTGTGTCTATGATTCTTTAAAAATGTGCCACTTTGGTGAGGTTTAGAGTAAAATATAGAGGAGTATTTAATGTGAGTGAAGGTATAATTATTCTCATAAAACTAAAAATTAACTAAGATGTTTTTCATTATAAAAAGTATAATTTTATAAAAATATTGGTGGATTAAAATATATTATAAAGTTTACTTTAAATGGGTAATAAATTGGGAAGCTTCCTATTATCAAGCTTTCTTATCAGGACGAATTAAAAATTAATCCTTATAAAACATGTATTTTGACATCAAAGAAATAATAATTGATCTAGGTACATAAGTTTGGAACGTAAAAAAATGTACGAGGAGTATATAAGAAGAATTAATAATTACAATAGGGTAATGAGAGAGAAAGTGTAACCCAAAGGAAAAAAATAGAGGTTCCGAGAGAATCCCTTATCTTATGTATAAAAGTGTTCTACACTTCCACTTAATTCATTAGATAATGAAACTAGATTCATTAACATTTTAAATCAGAACCCCTGAAAATTTTATTTATTAAAATTTTATTAATTTTTTTATGGCCTTTTTTATGAGTTATAAGATTCAATTTAGTCATTGGGGGTATTCATTTTTTTGGTTTTTAGGAATGAATTACTTGTATACATGCATGAAAGATCATGTAAAATGGGAATAATTATCAAGAATTGAAATTATATGTTATTAATGATCTTTTAGAAGATAAAATTGTCTTATATATCATTTCTTAGATATTATAATGATTTATTAAATAAAATGTTAATGTAACTATTTCGATTGTTTTAGAATATTTTCAACCATTACACACTAATTTTGTTTATTAATTAATATTATGAATATATATATTGGTTCTTGAACACTAAATAATATTTAAAACACATATTATTATCTTTTATTACCCTAAAAGTGGTTTTATGATCCACTTTGAAAGCGGTAATGTAAAATGAAATGCATCATCCATGAGGGTGGTTAATCGACACATCACAGGTGATGTTTTCATTTTAGAATAAAAGGGGTAAGAGAAGGGGTTTGATGATTTAAATTACATTAAAATAATAATATTCTAGTATATATAAGATACTATAGTTATTATTCATTTTTTGATATAGGGGGTAAGGAATGTTTAAGAAAATAAAAGAAAACAAAGGAGAATGAAAGAAGACTCTACCTCTTGAATTTCCACTCCTTGAGAACCTCCTTAAGGAACATGGAAATGGTATTTTGGTATGACCAGAAAGACCAGATCATTGGTAATAAGTTTGGAAGAGGAATTTTATATAATATTAGTAGGCACCGAATCTTAAAATGTGTGAGGAGAATGGGTGGTGAGGGGTGGTATTTATAGTGGGGGAGAGAGGTGTTTTTTGATTATTTTATTCATTAGTGTATTATTTTGGCTTAAGACGATCAATATTATTGATTCTTCTGACTAAATATAGTAACTATATCATGTGAGTTAGAGATAATGGCCAATAAAAATATAAATCACTCAATAAGGACTCAAAAATTTATTTATTTACTTATAATGTTAAATATTTTAAATTACTGTATTTCATAATTCACAAACAATTCAACTATTTCACAAAAAATACCAAAATTTAACCCTATCCATTTTTCAACTTTTAGAATTAAAAAATCGACTTTAATTTATGAAAATAATTTTCTCTTTGTGATAAATTTAATTTCAAATGAAAATCATCATTTATTTGAGAATACCGATTTGAAAAGTTTAACAGATTTTATTAATGTTTGAAAAATTAATTAAGGTCTCATGAAATTAACTTATAATTAAAGTGAAATAAAATATTAATTTATGAATATATTTTTTGAATTAAATTTTCCTTTAAAACATTGTATTAATTATAAAATTGTAAATAAACATTTATTCTTTACAAAAATACCAACACATAATTTATCATTTTTAAAACATTTATTTACTTATTACATGATATAAATATATTATATTTTCATTCATAAGATAACTACATGTTATTTATTCAATCATGGGTGAGATTACTATTCTAACAGCTTGATTACTATTCCTAATGGTCATAATACTATTACAATGATCATGTTAATATTTAATTATATATCGTGGTTTTAAACTCAATGTTGCATGTAACCAATGATATCAAAGATGTAAAATTTAAAAGAGACAAAAAATAAAATCTTAGAGTGTTACATTATACCCCCCTTCAATAAATTGTGTCCGCACAATTTTTATGTTGCACTTTAAAAATCAAATTTTGATTCTTGAAATTTTTTTGTGGGAAACCCACATCATAAATTGGGTTAATAAAACGTCTTATTAATAATATAGAAAGAGAATTGTGAAGGTCACCATTAAATTAGGCATCTGAATTGGATAATATTAGTAAAAATTAAAACTGTTGACATGGAAGAAAATATAAATTTTAAATTGGTCTTGATATTGATAGAGAACATGGTAATTATAAAGTTAACCATCACAAAACTGTAAATTTGTAATTTTTTTAAAATTAATTATTTCTTAGTAAGAAGATTACATGGATGGTGTTTTTTTCAAAACTATTTCCCTATAGTTGATAGTTTAATTTACAATCCAGAGAATCACTTGAAAAGGAATAATTGATTCCTTTCAATTAATAATCTCATAATTTGGTTGTTCTTTCATCTATCTCAAATTCATTTCATAAATCTAGAGATAGATATTGAAGAAAAATTTTAATGCTTGAAACATATTTATGAATCATAAATTCTACAATTCATTCCTTCAGCCTTTAAATGTTTACTAAAAAAATGGTTAGAACAGGTTATTAAATATGGTAATTCATACTTTGATATTAATATATAATATCCTTAATCCATTCCATAAGTAGTTGACCTTAAGGCTCATTCAAATTCAATGTCCAAAAAATTAGAAGGAAGGTAACAAAATTTCCAAAATCAACTTAAAATATGATTTCCCCAAATAATTTTGCTCTTATTTTCATATACCAAATATATGAATTTATTAATCTTCTATAAACTATTATCAAACATGCATGATTATAATATTAAAATATCATGTTATTAAATATAATCCTCAAATACAGGCATATAATACTTCCAACATAACGTAAACTGTAAAATCACTAACCACTTTCACGGTCACCAATAATATTCAATAAACAAATATTTATTATTATCTCAACATCAATAACATGTTTAGAGAGGTCTTTCCCAATTCATATATTTCCAAAAATATAAACTCACTTCTCTTGATTTATGGTGTTACTCATTATATACATCAAATTACTTAATGAATAAGTACTGTAGTAAAATCCATATATATATTATGATTTTTATAAATATAATTACATTTATAAAATAATTTTACAATTTAATTCTAGCATCCAAAACAAAAATAATTTAATTATTCTACTTAGACTATAGTAACATCATAAGCTTGACATTGATCTGTTTTCTTATTCTAAGATATATTACAATGACGCTTGGGACATTCATTTGTGTAGTGCCCTGTATCCTTATAGTTAAAGGATTAAAAAAATCCTTTAATTATTTTTAAATCATGAGCCTCATGGGCCTTCTCTCCACAATTTTATCAAAGTTTCATTCCCTTTAATCAGGAATCATGGTGTTTCCTTCCACAATTATTACATGTGTGAAAATACTTCTTTAACTTCTTCTCTTTATCTATCATTTTTTTGTCTCCCTCTTCTTCTCTTGCTTTATTTTGAATTCATAAGACTTGGATAATTCTTTATCTATCTCGATAACATGTGATATTATATCCTCATATGATGATAATATTTGGGGTATATGTACCCTTTGAAGGACTATTTTAATCCTATCAAAGAAACAATCAATATTACACTTCAGATTGTGTGTGTAGCCTACAACATGCCTTGAAAACATGTAATTATGGAACCATAATTAGTAATGTTTTCATCCTATTTCTATCTAGGACCAAAGAATTATCTCTCCATATATACTTGTTGTCCATAGGGGAAATATTTTACCATTAAAATTTCCTTTAAATACTTATATTCCATAATTTCAATTTCTTTATTCTTGTTTGTGTTTTAAATTAATGACTACCATTTATTATCATCTCCCAAGAGATGATAAACTTCCATGATAACCTTATATATTTTTCTTCTTCACAAAAATTGAAATATATTTCCTATTGAACGTATTCATTACTCAGATACAAATGAGTTTTTGGTCATGTTTAATGATGTAGGTTGTTGTCACATTAAGTAATCTAATATTGTTACTCCACATTGTGCATCAAGTTGTTTCATATGGGTACAGTTATTTCTCATAACCTAAGTCAATTTTCCTATTATAGTTATAATTTTGTTTCTATAGTTGCAGCTCCATCTCTATCATCATTATCTTTCACAATAGGGAAATCCATACATGTGATACATGTCTTGATATAATTTACATTCCTTCCAATATGCACAATTTCTAAAAAAAATCATACACTAGATTACATCATAAAATTATGAAACATAATGTATAATCTAAAACTAGGGAAACACGTAACATAAAATGAAAACATACGTATAACTAATCCCTAATCATAAGATTTGTTTACTTGGAAATATTATCGAAGATAGTTAAAGGGTTATATTTTCCTAATATATTTTTTCCTAAATCTAGTTTACAAAGTTTCTACTAATATTTCTCGGATACCAATTGTAAAGACCCCAAACCCATTATCATAGAGTTGGTGCCTTACTTTATTACATTTTTACTATGAACAAGTGACTGCCTCCCAAATAACTAAATAGTTTAGTATATTTTTAAAACCATATAAAAAAATAAGTTTTAAATTAAAACTTGAAAATAAATACAACATAAAAACTCATTTTGAAACTTATTTATTCTCCTATATTATCTCTACATGTCAATCATAATATATATATTGGAATCCTCAGGAAAAATAAAATATATGAAAGGGGTGAGCTCATATTCTCAGTAAGAGTAAGAAATATAATGGAAGCTATCATAAATAAACATAAACAATAAATCAAGGTGAATAACTAAAAAAATATACCATTAAAACATAAAATTAAGCATATTATGGTAGGAACAAATGATGATCAAATAATTCCATATAAATAATTACATGATAATGAAACTTAACTATGGATATTATACTAGTAAAATAATCACATGAATTATCAATAACTAATTTCATAATGTGTTAATATATAACAAGTGACATCATAGATAAACTATCATGGCCTTGGAAAAGAAATCTACAAAAATGGGTAAGGCATCATCCATAACACAGTCTAGTTTGTCTAATTAGACCTAACAATACATCGAGGGGGCTATAGTGGGACCCACTTGACACTTACTAAGTCAGATGAATTCCTAATTTTAAAGGGGTGAAACATAATAAAAAAAATGCACTCATATTGAAACTATCATATGAAAAGTAAACAATTTCAAAAATCAGTAAACAAAATCATAAACTATGCAGAGTAATATGGTGAAATGGTATCAAGATAATACATCCCCAATCAAAATCATCATAAAACATTTATTAAAATAAGGAATATGGTATCATAAGAGATCAAACTAAATTAATAATATTATTCAAAAAAGGTTGTTCAAATTGATGAAAATACAATAAAAAATCATTGAAAAATTCTTAAGAGAAATACAGTTTTTTACTTTGGAATGAAGAGTTATTCTTGATTATTATTTTCATACAATCTGATTGTAAACATGTATATCCCAAAAAAGGAAATGAAATGATAATTGAATTAAATTTTAGGAATATTAAAATAATATACATATTTAAATTTAACATATATAAAGATAAATTATGTTCAACTGAAGTGAAAACATGTCAAAAGAATGTTTAATAAACTTTTGAAATGATCCACTTTTGTGCGGTTTAAGGTAAATTAAAGAGTATTTAAAGATAATAATGGTATAATTGTTTTCATAAAACCATAAATGAACTAAGATAGTTTTTCATGATAAAAATATGGATTTTAGAAAAATATTGGTGGCATAAAATATAATATGGAGTGTACTTGAAAATGGGTAATAAATAGGGAAGCTTCCTTTAATCGGGCTTGCTTATCGAGAGGAATTAAAAAGTAAATCTTATAAAACATGTATTTACCCAAAAAATAAAAAATAATTGATCATGGAAAATATTTTTGTACATAACACATATAATTTAGTATAATTAGATAATAATAATTAATAATTACACTGGGGTAAAGAGAGAGAAAATATAGCCTGATGGGAAAAATGGAAGTTCGGGGAGAACCCTCTACCTTTTGTCTGAAAGTGTTCTATACATGAACATAATATACTAGATAATGAAATTATATTCATTAATATTTTAATTAATAACCTATAAAACATTTATTTTATTTATTATAATTTTATTATGTTCATTTATGTCCTTTTTGATGAGTTATAATATTCAATTTTGTAGTTCAGGGTGTTTGTTTCCTTGATTTTCATGATTGATTCACTTGTATACATTTATAAAAGATCACATAGAATGAGAATAGTTATATAGAGTTGAAAATATATGTTATTAATGAACTTATAGAATATTACATGGTCTTATATATCTTCTTGTTTCTAGATATGAGGATGATTCATTAGATAAAATGTTACTGATAATAATTTAGATTATTTTGGTGTTTCTTCGATCGTCATGCCCTAGATTTATTTTATTAATTAATATTATGTTTATATATATATTGTTTATAGAACATTAAATAAGTTTTAATACACAAATTATAGTATTTTTCACAATAAAAAATGTTTTATGAACATCTTTTACGGTGGTACTGGAAAATGAAAATCTATCATCTACGATAGCGGTAAATCGACACATCACAAACGATGTTATCATTTATAGAAAAAAAGGGATAAGAGAAGGGTTTTGATGATGCATATTCCATTAACACAATAAAATTAAAGTATATATAATATAATTGATTTATCATGAATGTTTGGATATAGAATGCAAGGATATGATAATAAAAGAAAAATAAATTAAAATAAAATAAAGGATAATGAAAGTAGATTTTACCTCTTGAATTTATTATCCTTAAGAACCTCTTTAAGGAACATGGAAATGGTATTTTTATAAGAATATAAAGACTATAGATCGGGGAATTGGTTTGGGATAGTAATTGGGAATAATATTATAAATCTTTAATGTATATCATGTGTGATGAGAAGGGGTGGTGAGGGGTGGTATGTATTGTGGAGGAGATAAGTGTTTTTTGGTTATTTTATTCATTAGTTTATTATTTTGGATCTAGAATATTAGTAGTGTAGATTATTGTGAATAAATAAAGTAACTTTAGTATGTAAGTTCAAGATAATGGCCATTGAAATTATCCATTACTCAACCATGACTAAAAAATTATTTATTTACCTATAATGATAATACATTAAATTATTGTATTTCACTATTTAACAAAAAAATAAAATATTTTATAAAAATCCCAAAAATTTACCCAATCCATTATTGATGTGTATAATTCCAAAATGGACTCCGTTTTATGAAATTAATTTCTAAATAAAATAACTTGAAATTTGAATTTAAATCATCATTTATTCGAAAAATATCGATTTAAAATTTATTACTGGTTTTATGACACTTTGAAAAAATTAATTAAGATATCATCAAACTAACTTATAATAAAAATAAAAAAATAAAAATTTATGAATCTATTTAGTGAAATTAAATTTTATTTTAAAAATAATATTATTTAATAAATTGTAAATAAACATTTACGCTTTACAAAATACCAACACTTAATTTAACATTTTTAAATCCTTTATTTATTAGTCCATGATATAAATATATTCTATTTTCATTAATAAGATACCTAATTTGTATTTATACTTTCATAGGTTATATTATTACTCTAATGAAAATATGAATATTCCAAACAGTCACATTACTATTCCAATAGCCATATTAATATTTAATATTATATCGTGGTTTTAAACTCAGTGTTCCATGAAACCTAAAGTATCCCAATATGCTAAATTTAAAAGACAAAACCCATAAAATATTAGGGTAGTACAAAAATACCCAAGATGTTTCACCTCATGATATGAATATATGATAACCATTAAACAAGTCAACGTGTTTGATAGCTTACTGTACAAAGAACACTGAACATAAATAAACCTATGATATATTTAGATAAAAAATAAATCTTTAACTACACACATCAAAACCTAGATATTGAATTAGTGGAAATTTATAAGATTAATTGAATTATGTGTTACATATATATAGAAATTAAAGGATACTTTTAATGTGAATTAAATTCAAATAGTTTTAAAAATGACTAATAAGATCATTTATTATTTAAAAATTATTTTTCTAAAAAATATTATTTTATGTGATATCAATTTATATTTTAAGAAACAGATGAATAATGATGATAAATTATGTTATTTTTTTGTTAACATAAATTTATTTGGTAAATGATATGAAATAATAAAAATAATTGTTAATGTTTAAAAATTTCATTTTCCAATATAAATAGTTTTTCATTATATTTTATTTTTTTATTCCAAAATTGAATTTATAAATTTTTATAAATTAAAATAAATAAAATTTAATTTTTCTAATTACTCATACAAAAATTTACTTAGTATAATTTTTAGCATCTTCAAAACATGGTGGTTTTTAGTACAAAAATTTGGTATCTCTAAAAGTTATAATTTTTATGATTTTTTCATCATGAAATTATATCCTAGATGTTTAAAAAACAATTTATGAAAAATTTATATATATTCATGGAATAATATTATTCATTTAAATATATGATTTGATCTTATAAATCATATGTCCATAATTTTTTGAAATAAGTAAAAAAATATATTTAAAAATTGTTCTTGGAATCAATTATTTTGAAGGTGAATTTCAAATTTGGATTTCCATGAAAAACCCAAAATATTTATGTGATTTATGTTAAACTAAATATTACAGGGAAATTGATATTTTTATTAACTATGGATTATAAATAAATTTTATGCTTAAACTACACTATTAATAAACACCATTTTTACTTGTTATGTGTGCTAGTCTTAAAAATGACATTTCAAAACAATAAAAATTTATTTGATAAAATGAGTTTAAAATAATAAAATAATCAGTTTATAATTAGGAAAACGTACAATTGTTAATTTTTTCAGCAATATTAATCTTTGAGGTTAAAAATTAATTACCAAGGTAAAAGTAAATTAGGGTAAAAGTTAAAATTGTTCTAATAAAAAAGACATAAAATATTCAAGTTGTCTCCCATATGATTGATTGATGTGAGGTTAAACCCATAATCAGTTTCCCCACTATTTTTTTCTATTTCAAATCCATTATAACGACCTTACATTATTCAAAATGTTATGTGTGCTTCCAAAAGTTCTATTCTCTTAACTTATAAAAATGTATCAATTCCTCCACATAAATACCCAACTTAACTTATAATTTATCCTTAATAATGTAAAACATTTCCCACCTAAAATCATCTCCCATGTTAAAAATATTATTGACACAATTAGTTATCATAAGGCCTTTATTTCCAATGAGAATTCCTAATAAAATTATAGTACCTATTGTGAGTATTTTCAACTACTTGGATTTTCTTATTAATTATATTAATTACAAATTATTTTAACCATAATAATATATTATATTGGTTTTATTTTTTTATATTAATTTTATTATATTAAGGTTATTAACATTTTCTATTCATATATCCCATCCATTAATGAAAATAGAATCATTGTTTGTGTACGTGTGAACTGCAGACACCCCGAGCAACGAAATTAGTTTTTCATCACCACCCATAACTGATGGTTACAAGATTTTTTTAACAATAAAATGTTATTTTTATGACATCTTTAAGTTTTTGGTATGATAAATTGGAGAACCACTTAACGATATGAATAGAAAATGATTGTCATTAATTAAGACATTTAAAATCAGTGAACTAAGAAGAAAATGATCTATTTTTTTTATGTAATGACATTTTATAAATTATATTATCTTCATAATTATTTTCAATGATGATATATAACACTTATAAACACTAAATAAGATCATTATTCTTCAAGTATAATTATATTAAAAATATGCCATCTCATGATCATCCCATAATCATGGGAGGTTCATTTTTAGTTTTTTTAACTACCCACTTCAATAATACTATTAATTTATGTCATGGATGAGTGTGAGAACATATTTAATGGAATAATATTATATAAATATTTTATTAATATTCATTTTGGTTTTGGTAAGATAATATCAACACTTAGCATAGTAATTAAGGAACCCCTTTTAATTCATTAAGAATCATTGAAACATGATCATCACCACTTTTATCTTCATGGTTTCTAAGAATATGTAACATGAAATGAAATTATAGATTTATAAAATATATTGGAACATGTATTAAAATAACTTAGATGATATAATAGTGATTAAATATAGAAAATGTATAGATACCAACATGAATTTTACAAAACAAGTTCAAATCCTAATGTTGACATTAGGTAATAACTAACTAATAAATATATTGATTATAAATGATGGGTATAAATGGTTATTTTTTTGAATAAGTTTCTATGGAATGTATTTAATGAACTTAATTTAATTGTTCCGGACATTTGGTGCATGAGTATAATAGATCAGTGTCGAGGTAAGGGTTTTCATATCAAATTCTCCTCCTTATGACATGTTTTATATTATGCGCCTAATTTCATTTAGGTTTTGTATATACATCCTATTTTATATATAATATCAAGAATTATTGTAACACCCTGATATTTTAAAATAATAAAACTATGTTTTATAGTGTATACGATAGGTGACACTAGGATTAAACGACCAGTGAAATATATATTATTTAAATATGACCATTATAAATTTGACCCTAAATTGAAGAGTATGAATATGATTAACCAAATTATGAAATATATATATATATATATGTTCTAATCATTAAAATTTTATTGATAAATTACTATTAAATAATCACTCAAATTTTCAGTAAGGTTATTTTATGCTTCAAAATCAATATTCTTTAAAAAAGGGTTTTATTTTGAATTTTATGTTCTAAATTATAATAAATTTATACCACTTTTAGATATATTGTTTTATAAAAATAATATTATTTTTGATATCATAATATGAAAATTTTCTTAAGGAAAAATTTTGGGTTTTTTCTGAACAGTTTGATTTTTCAGGGAATAGTAAAAATACACATTTTTCAAATACCATTATTTATTTTCATTAAATAAATAAATTTATATCCCATTTATCCTTTTAAATTAATTTAAAAGTAAAAAATTTATTATTTAATTATATTTAAATTAATTAATTACATTTAAATCAATTTCTTACCTAATTTTTATATATGATTATTTTTTGGCATAAAATCAAAATATTCTAAACATTGTTTTTAATTGCATAATGTTCATACAATTTAATTAACTAATATAATTTTTATAAATTATGATTTAAATTAAATATTCAGATTATATATCTAAATATATTAATTCAAACCCATCACATGTCGATTAATATTCATATAGTCAATATAAAATCATCTTATGCTTGAGAAATACATTTCTTGAAAACCAGTTCTTCGACTCATTTGTTGCATAATTTTAAATTAAATTATTCCACTATTGTGAGTTTAATTTTGTAAAATTGATTCCAAATTTGAAATCATAATAATTAATATTATATAATATTATGAACTTAATATTTTTTCACAAAGATTAGTAATGATGAAAAAATTTATTTACGGCTGTTAATGTTAAAACGAGGTTTTTCACGTTACATGTTCTTGTGTTAAAATTAATTTTCTAAACACGTAGATTTTTTTTCGATTAATTTGTTTAAATATTTAGTATTATTGGTTTAAAATTATATAATTATTATTAATTTATTTTAGTCTTAAAGGATATATTACTTTGGTTAGATAATTGAATGATCGTGGTGAAAAATAAAATTGTAAAATTAAGAAAACTTATAGGATGTTAAAAAAAATTCTTTAAAAAAGATTATATATTTGTTTTGGAGATATTGATAAACATTAAACTCACTATAATACATTATTTATTAATTTTTGAGGCACATGGGGTGATAGTGACTTCCCATTATTGAAAAGTTTTAGGTATTTAAAAAAATGTCACACCTCAATTATAAGACAGATCTCCCTCCCTTCACTGCTTCATACCTATAAACCAATTTTTCTCAATAAAACCCTAAACAAATCCCACCCCGACATTCTTATCCACATTCATAGGTTTTTTTCATGCTAAAAAACCAACCTTAGGGTTGTTAGTTAGATATTCAATGGAGGTTCTTCTAAGACAAAGTAATTATGTTCACCAATCACTTTCTTTTTAATTCATCATTTCCACCTTCAAATATTTCTTAACACATAAAATAATAACCCAAATATCTAAAATAAACTAATATTTCACTATATTTATCAAATAATATTTATCCATCTACCCCTATATTTAATGGGATACAAATCCATCGCTCGTGTGTATAACAGACTATAGCCTCCTGAACGAATGTAATTTTTTTCCATACCAGACTCACATGGATAGACTTAATTAAGGATATAATGAATATATGTAATAAATGAAATTTGATATTAATTATTTAAAATTTAAACAATATCCACTTTGTTACCCTTTCACCCATTAAGGTAATGATATTGTTACTCATGTGTTTGTACGACGTACCGTCTCCACAAAGCGATGCGGCTCATTTGCCATGTTAAAATTTCATGAAGGGTTTTAAAATTGAATACAATAAGTAAATTGGATAATAATTAAATTCATAAAATTCTATATATTATATAACTATATCCTATACACAAGAACTAGAACATTCATGAAAAAAAATGCATGAGGAAATAGTGCAATTAACACATGAAAATAATAATAACAAAAGAATATTTACAAATGACTGGTAATATGTTATAATAAGATCACATATGATATTATAAAAACAAATATTTTTATTTTATATATTAATAACAATATTTAAACAATTATATAGGATGTTAATGTGCATTAAACCAAAACAAAGTATGAGGTAATGTATTTTGTCTCAATTTCTTTTCATTGAGGCATACTGTAATGTTATGCACCAAATTTCTTTATATAGAATATATATTTACCCTTTTACATGTAATATAATTAATCCATCATAAATCATGGTGTTTTATGTGTTAATTTTAATTATATAATCCATGGTAATTTTACTTGAAAATTACCAGGGGGTAATGAATTTCATAACTCGATTTCTCTTCATTGGGTTATATTACTTATTCATTGTCTTAAATATTATAATATTATATGTGTAATATATTTTGATTATATTTTTTTATTTAAAATTATTTTATGTGGTTTTAAATTTTATATAATTAATCTATTCATTGATTAATTCTCACTTAAACGTTATGATTAGTGTAAGGGTTGCTCATCTAAAATTTTCATCTTTGGAACACATGTTGTTTTATAAAGTTTTATTTTAGGAGATGTATCTAATTCCCCCTTGATATTTTATATAATTAATCACCTTTTATTCATTGTATTTAATATTTCATTGGATTTTAATCCTTTCATGGGCCTCATGATTCAAAAGTTACCAAAGTGATAAGAGATTTATGTTTCAATCTCATTTTAATCGGGATAGTTTCTACTTGAATTGCAATTGTAGAAAATTATTTGACCCTTTTATATTGGACCCATTATATTTTATTCTACTCTATTTATTCATTATTTTTTAAAGTAATAGTACCATTTTCCTCTCTTCGGTACATAATATTATTTAGAAACTTTTTCCATAAAATCCAAATTCATTTATCTCTTTTAGTCAAAAATCTTTTTCTTCAAAATCCATGTTTGTAAAAATGTTATCAAAAATTATTTTCTATGATTATTTAAATAAATTTTAATCGATAATTGAATTTTTATAATTTTTTTTAAAATTAATCTTCCAATAATTTTTCAAAAAAGTACTTTTTCCTTTCTCCTACAAAAATGTCAAAGGAATATTTGTTTTAACTCTCTCGATAAGAATAGAACATTCCAACCATCAAGACTGCCCATTTATTTTATGCTCCCTTTAGATTTTTAGGAGGAATTTTTTTAAAAATAATATTTTTCTTAATATTTTAGATACTTATAGTTTTTTAAAAGTTATTTTCTAAGTTAATATGATATTTTCCCCAAGAATTTTTTTAATATCTTTTTATGGTATTAATATTCATCAATGACAACAAACCTTTATTTTATATATACATTAGAGGGGATATGTTTTAATTATACTATATTTATTCTTTCTTTAGATGGTTTATGATCGGTTTGAACAAGGAATGTATTGAAATTCTCTTTAATTATTAGTTTTTTAACTCATTAACTTTCCTTTGAAATATTAACTTTTTTATGATTTTTATTCATTACATTTACCCTAAATATCCATACTATTTATCATGTAAATACTTATTACATAAGCATTATATAATTTTTAAATATGGTGTTTTATATTTAAAGATATATGATTTACTAGGGAAATATTGATATTTCATATTATTTATTCAATACGAACATTTATCGACATAGAATATCATTTATAAATTAAATCGATCATTCTATATATGAGGAATGTATTAGACATGTCATGATGGGTAGGTCCTAGAATTGTATTTCCCATCTATTCTTTGATATTCTCGTGAGGGTAATTAGTATTCTTGTCTTAAATGGGATTTTATCTATATTTTTAAACCATATTGTGAAAGGTATTCAAATTATAGATATCATGATGTTTGAGATCATGATGTCTAATGTTAATCATTTCCTTCATTAAGAATTATTCTATTGTCATCTGTGATATTATTATATTGATATTATCTATGGATTCATTTTGTGATCATGTTACTGATTAAATGGAATGTGTGTTCACTTAATTATCTTTCTGTATTGATTATGACTTATCTAATCATGATAGTTAAGTTATTTATTAAATGGAATGTTTGTTCAGATATTTACGATGTTATATTGATTATTCCTTATTGATTATGCTTTATATATTAATGATGGCTTCTTTTTTATATAAATTTTAATGAGAATCTGATATCACCCTTATTTTTTCCACTTCCATATGATATGAATAATGAATCTTTAAATGAGTTCAAGCATATAATTATTTTTTACTTTCATAATTTGTTATTTCATTTTTTCAATTGTTATTTGTTATTCACGTATGTATCTAGATAACCAAGACTAATAAGTTTTTGGTACATTGGGATGAAATCACCTATATCTTATTCCAATGTGATAAAGAGACTATAGACTCTAGGTTGCTAGGTTTTTGGTCCTTGAAGATTTTATCAGATAAAGACTATTAAAAACCATAGGAACTAGATTTAGGAAATCATATACTAGAGAACATAACACTATGGTAGACTATGAGGATTAGTAAATAAGAACATACTAATGTTTTTATGAGGAAGAAATTATCTGGTTTCCCTATAAATACATCCCTATCTAGATACAATAAGTAGAAGTGGTTCTAGAACAGTTTCACCTAGGGTTTGTAACTCTGAAAAGGTCTCATTTGGATTTTACTCGATCATCACCTGGTTGACGACAACAAGCCTTATTGTGCACTTAGTTTGACACTCCCTGGGGATATGCTTTGCATAATTCAAATTTTATTTGTAAATAATTATCAAGGTTTTGTATAGATGATGAAAATGAATGAAATAGGTTAAACATGTGGTGTATTGTATTTAAAATAAGGTGTCATGATTTAGAAATACTATATATGATTATATTATTTTCCCTCTATGATTGTAATTTCCCACATTATGATTTTGGGATTTATTCAGTGTTTGGAACCTGAATGAACTAGGTTAACAGTGGATATGATCGATATTTTTATGACTTTAAGAAACCAAATGAGATGATGACTGGAGTAAAATATATCATGATTAGTTTTATTCATTTATCATGATTTATGATTAACATTCATTAACTTAACCAACTCTTAGACTAACCAAAAAAGATATGTATGGATTCTTATAAGAGAATGAGTAGTGGAGACTATAGAGGAATAGGGTTAAATTCCTTCATATCAAAAATGTAGAAAGATACAACTAAGATAATGTCTCAAAAGAACATGAAAAAATTTTATGTGTGTAAAATAAGGGTATAGAGTGGTGAATTTCAAAGTAAAATTTAGGATTTTCGTGGAGAAAAATAAATTTCATCCAAGAAATTAATTTACAGTTCATTGTCTTGAATATGGGGAACTTGGGAATTATCTGAGTTACTTCCTTCTATTAAAGGTTAACTTCTAGACTAAAAAAGGACTTGTTGGTCGGAGTGGATACTCAAGAGGGGGTGAATTGAGTTCCAACTAAAATTTCTGTTAAAAATATTTTTATGAAATCTCCCCAAATTAAATAAAAATTAAACTTTAGTGAATTTATAAAGCTTGAAAGGTTTCAATTAGATTCTCAAAGATTGATTATTTCTCAGTTAACTTAATCTAAAGATTAAGTTAGCTTTTGAAACTAACTTACGAACTAACAAAAATTAAAAACACTTGCTAGTTTACCTATAAGAGTTACTTTAAAAGAGATTTGAATTTTAAAGAAATTAGCAGCATAATATAAGATATAGTTTAAAATGGAATAGGATGCACAACAGGTTTAACCGAGAGGTTCAATCTTAAGTCAAGACTTATTCCTCTCAAACAGTTTATATAAAACTTTGATCCACACCCTGGATCGTGGTTTACAATAGTACTCAGACTGTCCAGGTCCTCAGACCTCTACCACAGTTCTATGTGGGAAATAAAAAATAACAACAGCTCATAGGCTGTCCAGGTCACACTTGACCTCTAGCACTATCAACAGTGGGATACAAGAGTGTAAGGGAAATATTGAGTGAGGATTTATAAATCCTCTAGTTCAGCATAGGAGACAGGGTGTGTTTAGAATATAGAACACACACTGCTCAAAATGTAAATAAATGAAAATACAATACAGCTAAAGAAATAGAGATGAGTTTACAATTCTCTATGTATTTTTAGTGAAGCTTTGGACTCCTTGGATTGATGAAGATGAAGCTTTGAGTCCTTCCCTAGTTTTTATTCAATAAAAACAGAGTGCCATTTTTGTATTTGACTTCCAGGTCCAGGTTGATCAGTCTGATCAGCTTGAGTATAGGTGAAATCGTTGAAGCTCTTTACTCCTTGAAAGATTAGGTTTTACAGATTCAGAATGTATTCTTTCTTCTTATTCTATGCATGTAAGTCCTTGTGTATCTCCAGAAGGTTGTTTCGTATGTGCATGGAAAGACTGATAGATCTCTCATTAGTAGTTCGAGGTTCCCTTTTATATACATATCTTTTTCTCCGGAAATGGGAATGCTTACCTTTTTAGAGGTTTGAGGTACAGTTTCCTAACATTCAATAGACATTAATTAATTAATAGTAGTTGCATTAAAATCACCAAATATGATCGTTGTTAATAAACAAACATAAGTAGTGTTTAGAGATATAGTGAATGGTTTCCATCGGTAGCTCCTAGTATCAGTGAGCTTGTATCGGTAGACTAGAGTCAGTAGGTCTGTAATGGTAGTTGTTACTCTTTATAATGGTAGAATATGTATCAGTGACAGTGACTCTATATCGGTATCTCCTCTTATCAGTGGCTCTTATATAAAGGTAGAATTCTTGTATATGTGGCTCTCTCCATCAATAACTCTTCCATATCAGTAGATGCTTCTATCAGTGGCTCTCTATGTATCGGTAGACTTCATATCGGTAGCTGCCTATTTGTATTGGTAGACTTGTATCGGTAGCTGTCTCTTTGTATCGGTAGACTTGTATCGGTAGCTGTCTCTTTGTATTGGTAGACTTGAATTGGTAGCTATCTGTTTATAATAGTAGACTCTGTCTATCGGTGATCTTTGCTTATCGGTATACTATGTCTGTATCGGTGATTCAAAAACTTAATACTTATCTATTCTATTCAAATCATATCCAAAGTGAGTTAGTATTATTTAAAAACATGTATAAACATAGATAATAATTTAATAACATATTAAAATGATTATTTTGATATTTTTTTCAACTCAATAGTAGGATGACATAATTTAACATATAGATATGATTATCAAAACATATGAAAAAATAATTGAGATTATCAAAACAGGTGAGGTCAATAATCTCCCCCTTTTTGATAATCACAAATTATGGTATTATAATCCAAAATAATCATTAATATATCAGTATAAAATACATGGGGTCTCACTTATCATTGTGATGAATGACATTTTCACATGTATCAGAGGATGTAGTATTACATGCAAATGTATCAGAGGTAGATTTATAAAACAAATGTACCAGAGGTAGAATATATTATACTCATATTTCTCTCCCTTTGTGATTAGAAAAAAGTAGTAAATAATGGATGAGAGAAGTAACATAAGGTAAAAGAGAATAATATCATATATATTTCTTAGGCAAAAGAAAAATACAAAGAAATACAAAATTGAGGCAAAAAGAGTGCAAGTGATTCCTATAAAATGTCCTAGCCACTAGTCAATCCACCTCCTCAGCATGTTATTTGGATTTTCCCTTAGAATCAGAAGTGGATTCAGGCTGGGTTGATGCTGGTGGAGTCTTGGGAATAGCAGTGATAATTAGAGTAGGTTTAGATACTAATACAGTGCATGGCCTATAATGTGGAGCCTTATGGCTGATCATAGGAGAGAGACTTCTGATTGCTTGTGCTGGTGTCATATGAGGAATAGAGGAAGACTGAGCAGAGGCAGGAAAAGCTGGAGGTACAGTGATAGGTGTACTGTCTATATAAAAAAATGGCAGAAACATATTCCTAAAGTCCATAATGATTCCTCCTCCTCTTTCCATAAAATAAATTAAGTCATCCTTGTTCTCTAAGAATTTGTCTAGAGGAGGAGTCAAATTTCTGAGCTTGCTTGTTCTCTGAAAGGTTGAGTGACTGGAGGTAGTTTCATGTTCTCTAATAGAAGTTTGAAATGATTGTTTAACTGATGTTTAGTGTAGACCCTTTGGAAATTGTAATCCACTTTTTCTTTTACCTCTTTCTGAGAAGCATTGGCCTCTATCATAAAATTCTAAACAATTTTCCCTATATCCCTAGTGGAAGTTACCACTTGGGTCAAGGCAGTAGAGTCTATAAAGACACTGGTGGAAGACTGTCCAATCTCTTCTCTCATCACAGCTTGAATCTAATAAATATCCAAAGAAGGCTTGGAAGTACTCAGAGGTGCAACAGTAGAGGCTATTGTTTCCTTAAAAGATTTAGTCAGCCCACTAATGAGATTTTTCAAAATAGAGTCTAGGGTGCTGACATGCTGCTCTATGGAAATCTTAAATCCCTCAAAATATAATACCATCTGGCTAACTACACTTTTTACAAATGCCAAATCCTTGTCTTATTGAGAATTAGAGCTCATATAAAATTTCAGATAGATAACTGATTTCTTTAGAGATGAAACATCCTCTACCAAGATTGAAACTTGATTCTGGCAGTTCTTGACTTCATCCAAAACACCAGATACCAATTCAGTCATCACAGATTGAATAAATGATATTAACAAGGTTTCCATTCGTCTCATTTCTTTTAAAAAACAGGTCTAAAGATCAGATTTCAACTTGTATAGATTATATTTTCTTACTATATCCTCAGGTAAAGTTTCAGAAAGTAGATTATAAGAGACTATAGGTCTACTGATGAGTGTCTCAATTTCTGAATCAGGATAGTCCAATCCAAAAACTAAAAAACATGGTTCTTTGGCACAGTCTTAAATCTCATGAGCTACTGAAACAGTACCATGTCTAGTGGGATGATCCCCCTCAATCTATGCATTTTCTTGTACATGTACATCAATAGCAACTTGAGCATGCAAGTCTTCCTCAGAAGAGTTTTCCACAACTCTATAGACATCAGGTGTCCCAACCTGGGGTGACTAAGGACTAGATGTAGGTCTGTATACTTCAAAAATTTCCTTAGTAGGCATTTAATAGTACCCAATTAGTGGACTGAGCCTCAATCAGGCAAAAACAGATGCTTCATTTTCATATTCTTATTCTTCCTCATTCTCAAGAGTAGGCTGGTCTTCCTCATCAATAGGGGATTTTTCATTCCTTACTCCCAACACAATTTCCTTTCCAGATGATACAACTTCAGAAACTGGACTTGGAGGCAAGTCCAAATCCCCTCCATCAGCTACGGAGGTATCCTCCTCATCAGTATCATCACTATACTGAGGTTCCTCTTCATCAGGTCCTAGACGTGGATCTCTTCTATCTCTTGTCCTATTGGGATGGTCAACAGGGTTGAACTTATCATACACCTTCTCATCATTAATAATCTATTTCCTTCTCCATGGGTTCCAGCCAATTTTCATATACTTACAGATTGTGCTTGTGATGCAAAAATTTTTCCTCACAACTACTGTCTCATCCTAAGACTCAGCTACTCCTTTCACCTTGATCATTACCAAAATCAACTTTGCAAAGAATAAAGCATTGGATTTTGACTTAGTCCTGGTCATATCCTCAATTTGGATCATCAAAAGCCTACACATATTTACCTTGACACCATGCCTCAGCATATGCAACAAATAAATATCTTGGTATCTCAGATTTGAAAAGTCCCCTTTTCTTGGACTTCGCACATTTGGGATGAATTTGAATAACAGCCGGTTTTCTCCATCCATCTCAGTAGCCACTACCTTTTTTTGTTTTCCACTACCGGTGAGATCTTCCAAAGCAACCTCATAGTCAAAAATGTCACTGGTAGGAGGTATTGTCTTTGAGGTATACCAAAATACACCCTCATGTAGTACTTTCAGACATTCATCCCATTCAACATAAGAAAAAGAAATTTCCTTGCAATTCACTAATGAAACCATTCTGTTTTCTTCTTCAGACTTATCAAAATAAACAAAAGAATAAAACTCCTTATCCAACTTCGAATAATGAGGTCTGTTATTTTTTTCAAAACAATTTATCCATCCCTATTCCTCCAATACTCTTAGATCCAATGACTTTCTTGGAAAGATCCATTCCACATTGAGTTCCTTTTTTATTACTATTTCTCTATTTTGCAAATGTGGGTTCACCGTACGCTTCCCCGACCTTGTTCTACTTTCACTGCCACTACCTTCAGGTCCTATTTTCTAATTCTTAGCACTTGGAGCATCACTATCATCCCATACTATCAGGAGTTTTGTTCTTTCCATCTTAAATCGAATAACATAGTGTTACATGTAATGCGGGGGTTCGAGAAGTGAGGATTGAAGAGAGGATAGTTTTCTGTGGATTGAAATGTGACTAAGGCTTAGTTTTTATCATTTAGGAATCGAAATGTAATAAAAATAATTATACTGAAAAAAATAAGAGTTTCGGCTAAAGAAAACGAAAATCAGACAACACATGACATATCGGTGACAATTACCGGTGAGAACCCTGACGGTGAGTTTTATCAATCGGTGAGGTCTCTAGAGGTGAGGTTTCTCTAGCGGTGAGGTTTCTCTAACGGTGAGGTTTCTCTAGCAGTGAGGTTTATCTACCAGTGAGGTTTTCTAGCGGTGAGGTTTTCTAGCGGTGAGGTTTTTCTAACAGTGAGAATTTGTTTAACGGTGAGGATTTGGCTAACGGTGAGGATTTGGATAACAGTGAGTATTTTCTTTTACAAAGTCTATCAATCCTAAATCTTGTCTAATGTACCTTATCCTATCTGAACTTAAAGGCTTGGTGAATATGTCAGCTAATTGATGTTCAGTACCTATAAATTCAAGAGTAATATCACCCTTTTGGTAATGATCTCTCAAAAAGTGGTGCCTTACATCAAAGTGTTTGGTCTTAGAGTGAGATATGGGATTCATAGAGATATTGATCGTACTAGTGTTATCAGAGTTTATAGATACATGTCTAAACTGATATCTGTAGTCCAATAATGTATGTTTCATTAACAGAATTTGGGCACAGCAACTACCAGCAGCAATATATTCTACTTTAGCAGTAGACAATGCAACAGAATTCTGTTTTTACTACACCAAGATATCAAGGACTTACCTATAATATGACATGTTCTAGAAGTGCTCTTTCTATCTAACTTGAAACCAGCAAAGTCAGAATTTGAATAACTTATTAAATCTAATGATTGTCCTTTTGGATAAAATAATCCTAAGTTAGTAGTATGTTTATGATATTTGAAAATTATTTTAACAGCAATCAAGTGTGACTCATTGGTATTAGCTTGAAATATTGCAAGCATACACACACTAAACATAATATTTGGTTGACTAGCAGCAAGATAGAGAAAACTCCCTATCATACCTATATAGTTGGTTTGATCCACTAGTTTTATAGTTTCATCAGCATCCAACTTACAAGTGATACTCATGGGTGTGTCATTACCCTTACTACAATCCAAACCAAATCTTTTTAAAATATCATTTGTATATTTACTTTGATTTAAGATAACACCATTTTCATTTTGAAAAACATGAAATCCAAGAAAATATTTGAGTTCTCCCATTAAACTCATTTCAAATTCATTTTCCATACTCTTTGAAAAATCAATACACAAAACATTTTTATAAGATCCAAAAATAATATCATCAACATAGATTTTTACTATCAAAAAATCTTTTGAAATTATTTTAATAAGGAGATTTTTATTAGCAATCCCTTTAGAATAACCTTTTGAAATAAGAAAACTACTAATTCTATTATACCAAGCTCGTGGGGCTTGTTTTAAACGATATAAAGCTTTAGAAATCTTAAAAACATGATTTTGAAAATGAGGATTAGTAAATCCAGGTGGTTGTTCAAAAAAACATCTTCAATTATAAAACCATTTAGAAAATCACTTTTAACATTCATTTTATATAACTTGAAATTCAGATGAGAAGCATAGGCAAGTAGAATCCTAATAGCTTCTAATATAGCTACAGGTGAAAAGGTTTATTCATAGTATATTCCTTCCTCTTGACTATATACTTGTGCAAATAGTCTTGCTTTGTTCCAAACTATATTTCCAGACTCATCAACTTTATTCCTAAAAACTCATTTAGTACTTATGGTCAAAGTGTCCTTAGGTCTGTCAACAAATTCCCAGACTTTGTTTCTTTCAAATTGATTTAATTCTTATTGCATATCCATTACCCAAAATTCATCATTGATTGAATCATTGATATTTTTAGGTTCTAACTGTGAAATAAAAGCTTTATGTTCAACCTAGTTTCTTAGAGAATCTCTAGTTTGTGTCTCTATATCAATATTACCTACAATAGCATTTAAAGGATGATTATTTCGAATCCTAGTTGATCTGGTAAAGGTAGGACTAGAAATTTCAGGTTCTTTTCTAGGTTTGGGTTTATCAAAAGCAAATTCTGGAATATTTCCAGAACTATTTGTCTTTACAACAGGTTCACTGAAATTATCACTAAGATTCAGAATAGACAAATCTTCTTCATGATTTTCAAGAGAAGGTTTAGTTTCATGCAGATCAGTTTCATCAAATTTGATGTGAACTGATTCTTCCTCGCATTTGGTTCTTTTATTAAAAACTATATAGGCATTGATAGATGTGGAATAACCTAGAAATAATCCTTCATCACTCTTGGATGAAAAATTATCAAGATTATCTTTATTATTGAGAATAAAGACTTTGCAACCAAAAAATCTGAAGTAACTAACTTTAGGATTTCTATTATTCTATAGTTCATAACAAGTATTTTTAAGAACAGGTCTAATCAAGACTCTATTTATAATATAACAAGATGTATTGACAGCTTCCTCCCAAAAATAAACATGTAAGTCATATTCATTTAGCATAGTCCTTGCAATTTCTTGAAGTGTTCTATTTATTCTTTCTACTACACCATTCTGTTGAGGTGTCCTAGGGGAAGAGAAATTATGATTGTATCCATTTTGTGAGAAATATGATTCAAATTCATGATTTTTAAACTCACGACCATGATCACTTCTCAAGGTTTTAATCTCAATTCCACTATGGTTTTCTATAGGCTTGGAGTATTTTATAAAGTAAGAACTATCTTCACTTTTGTGAGCTATAAAATATACCCAAGTATATCTATAAAAGTCATCTATAAGGACATAGACATAGTTCTTTCCATTTAAACTAGAAACTATGGATGGTCCAAATAAATACATGTGAACCAACTTGAGAGGTCGAGAAGTTGAAACTTCTTTATTTGATTAAAAAGAAACTTTATGTTGCTTTCCTTTTTGACTGGGAGTACGAACTTTGTATGATGGGAATTTATGTTGAGGTAGGTCTCTAACTAAATTTTTCTTAGTCAGTTTCTTAAGTGAGTGTATATTACAATGTCCTAATCTTCTTTTCCAATGCCAGGATTCTTTATGAAAAGAATTTAAACAAGTAATATTTTTCTTAGCTAAAGAGTTTAAATCCACAACATAAACATTTTCATTTCTTAAGGCAGAGAACATTAATACATTTTTAGAGGTAAAAATATTACAAGAATCATTTTAAAACTTAACACTAAATCCATAATCACACAACTAAGAAATATTTAACAAGTTATATTTTAGTCCATCAACAAGTAAAACCATAGAAATCAAAATTGAATCTTTGTTACCAATTTGGCCTAAGCTGATGATTTTTCCTTTTGAGTTATCACCAAAGGTGACATGTCCTCCATCAACGTTGACTAAGATTTTAAAACATGAGAATTCTCATGTCATATGTATTGAACATCCACTGTCCAAGTACCATTTCTTCTTACATGAAATTTTTAAGCATATTTCCTACAAAACAGGTTTAGACAGAATATGATTTTGGTACCCAGATTTTCTTGGGTCCAGATAGGTTAGCAAGCAAAACTTTTGGTACCCATATTTTTCTAATGGGTTTCATATAATCAATAGATTCAAAAGACTTTGAAAGATAAACATTTTTTGATCTATATTTATGTGACTAACTAGTTGAGACACAAGAATTTACAGAACTGAAACTAACAGCCAACTGTCCAGTTTTTGGAATAAATCTATTTTTTGTGATCTGTCTATGTCCAAGTTGATAGCCTAACCCAGTAGTATACTTTGGTGCTACTTGTTTTCCTAGAATTTTTTTAAGAGTATTCTTTCCATTATTAGATTTTTCGAAATCTTTCCTAAGTTTCTTATTAGATAGTTTTAGTTTAATATTTTCTTTTAATAGTTGATAATTATTTTCTTTTTCTACTTTTAGTGCAGATTTGATAGTGCTAGTTAAAGCATGTTGTTTCTTTAAGGTTTCATACTTGTCTTTTAGCTCATTTCATGTATCTTCTAGCATGATACAATATTCAAATAACTCTTCACTGGACATGTTTTTAGAATCAGAATCAGAATCATCTCTAGAATAATAAGAATTTAAAATAGGAGTATCTAATGTTACCTCAAATGTATTTGTCATGAAGCACATATTAGCTATTTGAGATTTTTCATCCTGAGTGGAATTATAATCACTTTAACTATCTTCTGAAGCAATCTATGTTTTTTTCGTATCTTTCTTATATTTGTTGTCCTTGTACTCATATTTCTTCTTATACTTTAATTTTGGACAGTCAGCTTTCACATGTCCTTTCCTCTTGCATTCATAGCAGACTATGTCATCACTTTTGTCAGTTCTTTTCCAATCCTTATTCTAATGAACTTTATTATCATACTTTCCCTTATAATTGGATTTGTTGAAAACCATCTTTTTTCTATAAAACTTCTTGAATCGTCTGGATATCTGAGCCATTTTAGCATCACTGTCAGAGCACTCTATTCACTTCTTGAACTATCACTTTCACTTTGAATTTTCCCTTTTTATTTATTTTTTGAAGTAGAAGTATTGAAATATACAGACTTATTTCTTGGTTCATCATATTCTTCCTTGTTTACTTTCAGTTCTACTTCATACATCATTAATTTACCAACAAGTTCCTTGACATGAAAATAATTAATGTAACAAGTTTATCTAATTGAAAATAATGTGCCTCTCCATATGTTTGAAAGACATCTTAGTATCCTCATGATTTTCTCTTTTGAAAGAACAGCTTTTCCAAGTGAGCTCATTATATCTACAATTTCGTTGAACCTAAGATACATGTCAGAAATAGGTTCATCAGGCTTTATTTTAAAATTATCATACTTAATAGTGTAGGTATTCAATCTCATTTCCTTAACATTGGTTGTTTCCTCATGGGAAATATCTAAAGTATCTTAGATTTCATAAGCAGCCTTATAAGTAGATATTCGATTAAATTCTTCATCTCCTAAAGCACAATACAGAGCATTCATTTCTTTACAATTATTATTATAAGCAACTTTAGTAGCTTCTTCCCATGTAGTTCTTTTAGTTTCTAGAATCTTATAATGAGTCTCTATAGAATTATAGATATCAAATCCCATACTTTATAAAAGAATTTTCATTTTTAGTTTTCATTGGGAATAATTAATACCATTAAAGAAAGGTGGCATGTTGGTAGCTTCACCTTCTAGTCTATTATCCATAATTAAATTTTATCTAATATATTGAAAGAGATAAAAATTTAGAAATAAAAAAAATGAGTTCTTTAAGATATAACTAAAATCACAGTTAAAAACACTTTCACAAACAGAGTGTTTTGAAAAACTATCAACTAAACCTACCTCTGATACCAAATGTTGGTCGAAGTGGATACTCAAGAGGGGGGTCAATTGAGTTCCAATTAAAATTTCTATTTATTCCCCTCATTCAGACTCTTGTAATTTGTTTTTCTTAATTGAAGCCTTAATTCTTGCTTTTCTAAAAAAAATTAAAATTTCTGTTACAAATCTTTGTATGAAATCTCCCCAAATTAAATAAAAATTAAACTTTAGTGAATTTATTAATCTTGAAAGGTTTCAATTAGTTTCTCAAAGATTGATTATTTCTCAGTTAACATAATCTGAAGATTAAGTTTGCTTTTGAAACAAACTTATTGACTAACAAAAATTACCAACACTTGCTAGTTTAACTATCAGATATATTTTAAAATAGATTTGAATTTTAAAGAAATTAGTAACAGAATATAAGATATTGTTTAAAATGAAATAGGATGCACAACAGGTTTAACAAATAGGTTCAGTATCAAGACGAGACTTAGTCCTCTCAAACAGTTTATATAAAACTTTGATCCACACCTTGGATCGGGGTTTACAACAGTACTCAGATTTTCCAGGTCCCCAGACCTCTACCACAGTTCTACGTGGGAAATCAAAAATAAAAACAGATCACAGGTTTTCCAGGTCACAATTGACCTCTACCAATATCCATAGTGGAATACAAGAGTGTAAGGGAAAGATAGAGTGAGGATTTATAAATCCTCCAGTTCAGCACAGGAGGCAGGGTGTGTTTAGAATACAGAACAAACACTGTTCAAAATGTAATTAAATGAAAACACAATAGAGATAAAAAAAATAGAGATGAGTTTAGAATTCTCTATGTGTTTTGAGTGAATCTCTGGACTCCTTGGATTGATGCTGATGAAGCTTTGAGTCCTTATCTGGTTTTTAGTCAAGAAAAACAGAGTGATGTTTTTGTATTTGACTTCCTTGTCCAGGTTGATCAGTCTGATCAGCTTGAGTATATGTGAAATCATTGAAGCTATTTACTCCTTGAATGATCAGGTTTTACAGATTCAGAATGTATTCTTCCTTATTTTTATATGCATGTAAGTCATTGTGTATCTCCATAAGGTTGTTTCGTATGTGCATGGAAAGACTGACCGATCTCTATTTAGTAGTTCGAGGTTCCCTTTTATATACATATCTTTTTCTCTGGCAATGGGAATGATTACCTTTTTATAGGTATGAGGTACGGTATCCTGACATTCAATAGACATTAATTAATTAACAGCAGTTTCATTAAAAGAACAAAATATGACCATTGTTAATAAACAAACATAAGTAGGGTTTAGATATATAGTGACTGCTTTCCATCAGTAGCTCCTAGTATCAGTGAGCTTGTATCGGTGGACTTGAGTCAGTAGGTCTATAACGGTAGATGTTACTCTTTATAAAAGTAGACTATATATTAATGAAAATGACTCTGTATCGATATCCCCTCTTATTAGTGGCTCTTATGTAAAGGTAGAATTCTGGTATCAATGGCTCTCTCCATTAGTAACTTGCCCATGTCAGTTACTGCTTGTATCGGTGGCTCTGTCTATATTAGTATACTTCATATCGATAACTATCTATTTGTATTGGTAGAATTGTATCTGTAGCTATCTGTTTGTATCAGTAGACTTGTATCGGTAGATGTATGTTTGTATCGGTAGACTTGTATCAGTAGCTATCTGTTTCTAACAGTATACTCTGTCTATTGGTGATCTTTTCTTATTGGTAGACAATGTCTGTATCGGTGACTCAAAAACTTAATATTTATCAGTTCTATGCAAATCATATCCAAAGTGATTTAGTATTATTTCAAAACATGTATAAACATTGAAAATCATTGATTAACATATTCCAATTATTATTTTGATATTTTTGTCAACTCAATAGTAGGATGGAATAATTTAACATATAGATTGGATTATCAAAACATATGAAAACATAATTGAGATTCTCAAAACAGGTGAGGTCAACAAGACTTATGATGAAGTATAATGGTCAAAGTATTTATGTATTGGGTTCCAATAATTAAATTGTATAATTATTTTTTAATGGTATTTTGGTTATAATAATAATTAAACATCTAAGGATTGTGTTCATTTTTGGAACTATATATGTCTTCTCTTAGATTAACAATAAAATTATGAATACCATCATGGTTTTATGAGTTTAATTATAGCCATATGATTAATGTCATAAACACCCATTTTTATGTTTAATGTGATATAAGTTAATCAATATTTAGTATATTTTTAGGGGAAATTATGTAAATACAACCCATTGGTTTAAGGTATAAAAAATATACTTGTGGTATAATAACTTTAAATTTTTTGGACATAAGATTAAATGTATTTTAATCCTTTAAGGATGATATTATATTTTTTTTTAGTAATTATAGTTCATAAATATTTTGTAACATTATAATAATTATATTAATATAGTTTTTAAAAGACAAAAAACTGCATGTTGTGTGGCAACCCATCACATATAGAAAAGTCATTGGGGCCTGAACCCTCAACCGAAGAGAGAAAATGATGTAGTGCCTACTATTGGCCTACATAATGTCTCATTTGATATGATACTATATCTAATTTATTTATTTGATGTATAAATACCCACATAATGGATTTAGTTGAATTTTTAGTGTTACTATCGAGGCTTTAGAGATTAATGTATTATATTGGATATATTATGCAAAAACATTTGTCTTGGTAAATATTTAGTGATATAAGAAAAGACATGCTAGTATTTTATGGATTTCATAGTCTATTAATAATTAATTTTTTTTATTCAAGTATAAAAAATCATCTTGGATATTCATTTCGTAGAGTAATAAATAAAGTGGAAATTGATTGACTCACAACCAAAGGATGAAATTGTTCTTATTAAAATAAATGTATATGAAGTAAGTATATTTTCTAGTAGTATCTATCTCGATAATAAATGAATCCCTACACTCTATGAATGGGATCTTGAAACAAAAAATTTAATCATATTACCATCATAACTGATGAATTAAATGTTCTTTTAAATCATCATATATTTATGGTTTTTAGGTCCTTAACTACCTATTGATCATTAACTTTATTTTAATCAATGATCTCTATTACTCTCTATAATTATTTAATATTTTATTTTTTGAATATATTTTACCTTACCACCAAAGATTTCCTTTTTTAAAAAACATAGTTATGTGTTATTCTAGATGACCTTTAAACCTACTTTTCTCTCTTATCAAGAAAATTTTTTGTTAACCATTTTTATGATTTTCATTTTCAACAAAAGAATTTTCAAATATCCAAACCTTGTTTTTGAAGTATAAGTTCAAATTATAAGGTATAAATTTGTTGAAGGTTAATAAAATGGAACACCATTATATATTAAAATAATTATAGTATGTTTTATAGCATATATGACAAAAACTTAGATCTTAAACAAACTGTTAAATATATATTATTTAAATATCACCATTATAACATAGAAGTTTACTTGGGGAGTATGAATAGGATTAACTGAATTATAAAATATAAATATTCATAATCAATACAATGTTGTTTTATAACTTCATAGTAAATAATCACTCATATTTTTAGTAAAGTCATTTTATACTTTAAAAATACCAAATCTTTAAAAAATGGTAATATTTTTCATTTTATGTTTGGAATTATAATCATGTTAACCACTTTTAGATATTGAATTTTATAAAAATTATATCATATTTTAAATAATCATATAAAATTCATCTTAGAGAGAAATTTTGGGATTTTGTTTCCGAAAATCTTGATTTTTATTGAATAGTGAAAAATATAGATTTTTTAAGTACTATTATATATTTTCATTAAATTAATTAATTTTAAAGGATCATTATTTATTGAATTTTATTTTAAAGTATAAATAATTTTATTGTATTATATTTAAATTAATAATATAATTTTAATAATTTCTATACCTTTTTTATATTAGTTTATTTTTAGTCTTAAAATCTCAACTTTATAAAAACTGTTTTTCATTACATAATGTTATTCTATTTTAATTATTTAAAATAATATTTAATTTTAATTTATTTAAATTGATTTTATATATTATATTATTAAATATATTAATTTTAATAAATCTCATGACGATTACTACTCATATAGTTAATATTGTATCATCTTATGCTTGAAAAATACATTTATCAAAAACATGTTTTCAACACGTCTGTGGGTTTTATTTTAAAATAAAATTTTCCAATTCTATAAGTAAAATTTAGTAAAATGTATTAAATATTTGTAATAATAATAATTAATATTATATAATATTTTGAATTTTATTTTTATTGATATTTATTATTAAGGATGGTAAAAAAAATACAGTAGTAAAGGATAAAATGAGGTTTTGTGCATTAAATGCACTTGTGTTAAAATTAAATTTACACACTCATAGAATAATTATTTTATAAATTAGATTTAATATTTAGTATAATTAGGTAGAAATTACCTAAATAATGAAAATTTATTTTAGGCTTGAAGGAAAAATTACCAAGTTATATAAACTAATTACTGTGGTGGAAAATGAAACTATAAAAGTAAGAACACATAGAAAATAAAAAAATTAAAACCTGTTTATTTTTAGGTGTTGTACATGTCTCAAGAAATTAAACTCCATTATGTATCCGTTTTGGTGGAACTTTTTTTTAAATTTACTTCCCATTATCGAATAGTTTTGGGTATTTACAAAAAACACCACTTCTTCTCAATTATAAAAAGGAACCCCTTACTTATTCATACCCCTAAAACCTTTTAGAATAAAAAAAACCTACCAAAATATCTTCTAAAAATTTATTTACATTGTATATAGGTTCTGTTCTTCCCAAAATACCATTTATAGGGTCCTTAATATGAGATCCAAAGGATGTTCTTCTAAGAAAAGTTAATTGTATTCACTAAGCTCATTCTTTGTAATTCTTCTTTTCCACCTTCATATATGTCTGAAAACTTCCAATATAATAACAAAAGTATCCATCATGTATTGACATGTTATTATTTTTGTGGAATAATAGTTATACATCTCCTTCTCCATCAAATTGGAATGAAATCCATTGCTCATGTTTACGTCGGATTATCGCCTAAGGAACCGATGTATTTTCCTTCCATCACCGAATCAGATAGACAGTCATAATGATAGAAATAATGATTATATATAATAAATAGGAAATTATATTAATTATATAAAACTAATATATGACATACTTTATTACCCTTTTGACCATCATAGGAATTATGTCATCATTTGTGAATACATATGACCTAAATAAGTAAAAATATAGGTTTTTGTGTCAGTATTTTGATGTCGGTTTTTTATAAAGAGACATTAAAAGTAATGATGGGAAAATTTTAATTTTGGTTTTGAAAAAAATGACATAAAAGGCCTTCATTATTACATTCAAAATTAGTTTCATCAAAATCAACTATAAAATTTATTTAAAAAAATTAAAGTTGGGTTTATTGAAAACTGATGTTAAAAGTTATATCAAAGACTTTTTAACATCGAATTTCAAAACAAAAGATGATATTAAAGTCAAAATATTTTGCATTAGTTATTTTCAAAACTTATTTTAAAACTCACTTTAAAAAATATTCAACTTCAGTATTCAAGAAAACTGATTTTAAAATTCCATCAAAAATATTCTAACCCAAAGTCATATTTTTCTTTCACTCAAAATCATCTCTCTTGAACAACTCTTGACCGATTATGGCCATCGATATCTAAGATGAACCTCGATGTCCATAAATTATATATTTTTGTCATTTTTATTCCACTTTTTATGTTCTTTCTCTTTCATCCTCCATCCTGCATTCTTGTCTCATAATCTTGAGCTATTACTGCATACCCACAACAACAATTTGAGGGTTTTTTTGTTCTTTTTTTTAACATTTTTTTCATTCGTTTTTCATCAATAATGTAGAATTTTCTTTTCTTTCATGGACTTTGATTGAATTTCTCATAATTCAGAATGTATTTTTCATTATCAATATCTAAAATTTTAATTTTTTTATTTTTGAAAATAAATAATGTATACCTGTTTTTTATTATAATTGTTTGTAATTTATTATTTGTTTTTAAGTTTAACTATTTTTTATGAAAATTATTTGTTATAATAATAGTTTTTCATATATTTTTTATATCAGTTTGTATAAATTTTTTTAATTTATTTATTTAAAAAAATTTGTATAATTTTTCATATATTTTTTTATGATAATTTTTTAAGTTATTTTCTGTATAATTGTTTGTATAATATTTTTTAAAACTATTTTTATAATTTTTGTAAATTTTGAAGTTGTTTTTGTATACTTTTTTATAAGTTAGTTTTTATTTTTAATTTTTCATTATGATAATTTTTTGTAAGATAAAATATGTGTAATTTTCTTATGATAATTTTTTGTTTTGATAATTGTTATTTAGTTGTTATATAGTTATATGTTTTATAAATTATGTATAACTATTTGTAAGTTATTTTTTATATTTTAAGATAAATTATGTGTAATTTATTGGTAAAAAATTATGTACATGTTTTTTCCTTTTTTAATAAATATTATCTATAATATTTTTTGATCATTATGTATAATTATTTGTTGTTATCAAATGGTTATCAATAATTTATTGTTTTTATTATATTATTTTAAGATTAATGTTTATTTTTTATATATATTTTTTTACACATTTTTATGTTTTAATATCATTTTATATGGTTTTATCCAAAATTATACACATTGGATATGGCATGGCTAAAGAATGTAAAATTCAACATCTAATATTAAATAAAATATTCAAAATGAGAGAGAGGATCATATTAAAGAATTAATTCACGATGTTAGAATTGAAACCATCCAAAAAGATATAGTGTTGAATTATTGTATGGAGATTACAAGAAATAGTTATTCTCAAGTTTCACTAAATATATAGTGTTATTATAAGTTTTGTGATTAGTTGACTTGAAAGTGAGAAATGGGTGGAGTGACTAGTGTCTCTGAGTTACAAGAACATTTAAAATTGTTACTTCTAGAATAAATTGGGCTTCCATATTACAATTATGAGGCAAATAAATATTTTTCAAAATGGTATTGTGGTATAAAAATATTCAGGCTTTCCCCAATCATTGTGTGTCTTATAGTAAGTAATATAAATGTTTAGAAAAAATTTCTAAATGTGTGACAACACACTATAAGCTGGATGAAAAATTCAACTCTTTTTCATTCTCAGGTACTAACATCAAACCTCCTTCTAAAAAAATTTGGCACCTTATATTATTTTCTTCCAATAATTTATTACAATAATTCCAATAATTAAACTCTGATTCATTCTTAGATACCAGAAACAAAACTCTTACTAAAGTAATTAGTTACTATCTTATAATTCCACATTTGAATAATCTATTTTCAAATTCAATTGATGAAAAAATGTTATGATGGAATACAGATGAGTGCATCTCTGATGGTAACTTACATCTCCATTATTATTCACCATAATGGAAGATATTTGATAAACATTTACCTAATTTTGGAAGTGAATTTTGAAATATTATATTGGGACTATGCACTGATGGAATGAATCCATATCAGATCCTCAGTATCCAACATAGTTTATGGCCTATTTTTTTGGTAGTTTACAGTCTTTCCTCACTAATATGTACGAAGAAAAAATATGTTATGATTATATTGATGATTTATGGACCAATATATCTTGGAAATAATATTGGTGTGTATCTTTAACAATTTATTAATTATTTAAAACCTCTATGTGGGACATGTGTTATAGTTTTTGATGTATACAAGAAATTTATTTTTGCTATGATAATGCATACTACAAATGACATCCCTGCATATGGAAACTTATTTAGATATAGTGTTAACAGACATAAATAATGAACAATTTTTAAATAAGAAACTTCATATTATCAATTTCTGGATGTAATAAAGATAGTGTACATGGGAAAATGAAGATTTTTATAAATTGATCATCCTTATAGTAGATTGAAAAATACATTTAACAGTTTATGGGAATATAATATTCACACACAACCATTTTCATAGGAATAATATTAAGAAAGAGTGAAAAGTATTTATTTTAAATTTTGAAAGAAATTGTGTTTTGGTCATGAAAAATATATCTGGAAGAAATAGCCCATCTTTTTTGAACTACCTTATTGAATATTTTTAGAGGTGAAACATAAAATTGACATTATGGATGTTTATAAAAAACATGTATCAATTTAATTGGTACACTTTTGAAATATAAGGAAAGAAAAAAAGATGGATTTCATTCAATATTAGACTTGATATCCATGGGAATACATTTAGTGTCAGCTCCCACTATGAAAGGAAACATAAAATATTTACCTTCAGCTTGTCAAACGTTAAGAAAGAGTGATAAGATGATTTTTTGTTATTGTGATCAGGTTATTAAAGTACCCAATAGATATTATTAAAATTTAAATAATTTGTTGTAATTTAAGGATTTTAAATTAATAGGTATGAAATCTCATGACTTTCATGTATTGATTCAATAACTTATACTTGTTGAACTGCATGGTATATTGCTAAAAACTATTATAATGAATATTATCAAGTTATATAATTTTTTTAAATCCATTTGTAGAAAATTTGTTGATAAAAATTTGTTAAATGATTTAGAGAATTAATTTTCTCTAATACTTTTTTAACTAAAAATTTATTTCCCACCAATATTTTTGGATATAAGGGTTAATCTGGTGATCCATTTTGTGCATGAGATAAGAATATGTGGGCCTATGTATTTATTTTGGATGTATCCTTTTGAAGATATATGAAAATTTTGATGGGATATGTTAAAAATTATCATCGAATGGAGGCCTCTATTATTCCAAAACATGTATCAAAAGAGGTTCTTGAGTTATGTACTAATTATTTGTATGAATTAGAGTATATTTTTCTCTATATATCTCGACATATGATAGTTGATAGTTATTGTGTAGGGATTTGAGGCATGAAAGAAAAGTTCATTCCATATGATGAAGAAATTCTAGAACATTTATAAATTTTGAACTATTTAGAAAAGGTTTAACCATATATATCATCACATATTACTAAATAAAGGGTATTATATCAAAAAAAATGAAAAATGGTAGATTATTGAGCATAAAAAGACATTTGTTTCAAATTTTAAATTGAAATTCATCATAGATATATCTACTTTAGAAAAATTGAAATGGATGATTGGAAGACCATCTCTTAATGTGATCACATTGTCTAGTTTTGATATTAATGGGTACTCATTTTACATAAAAAACAAATATTACAAGAGTACCATTCAAAATAGTGGGGTAAGAGTCATCACCTAAGAAATGCATTCTTTGAGTGTAAAAGATAAAAACCAAATTTCTGCATCAACAATGTATTTTGGAGTTCATGGGGATATATTGGAAATTGATTATACAAAATTTTATGTCATAGTGTTTAAGTGTAACTGAGTTGATTTTAATAGTGGTGTGAAACATAATGATTATGGAATTAAACTAGGTGATTTGAAAAGCATTATTTTCAAAGATAAACCATTACTTATAGAGACACCTAAAAGGTAAATATTTTATATTATTGATTCATTTAATGATAAGTGGCATGTTGTTTTACAAGGGAAATGAATTCATTTGGGTGGTAATGATGATGATGATATTATTGATTTATGTGAGGCTTATTCTTCTATTACATGATTTCTAGATGAAAACATTGACTATTATATAGATATAGTCCATGATTTATAAATTTATCACTCTCAAGGGATATGAGAAAACACTATATTAATTCCTAATTATTTAGTTAAATATTTATTTTTTATTTTTTTAAAAAATTACATAGGTAAAATCTCTAATTTTTGTAATTAATAGATGCTTAAAAAATTATATATATTTATTGATTATTTATATAATTTATTTGTTAAATTTTATATTCAATAGTTATGGTTAAACATTTTTTAATTGAAAAACCCGAATTACATCATTATGTTTTGGTAAAATTTATACATATAAAAACACTTTTTTGAATCTGTGATATTTAAATTTATAAATGTTTGAATAATTTTAGAATTATGGTGTATATTTAATAGTTTAACTTGCATATTTTTTATTGAGAATATTTAAATCATTATTTTTTGAATATTACACATGTTTGACATTATTTTTTTACTTAAATATTTTTGTAATATTTTTTTAAAATATTAACGTTTCTAATAATATTTAGGTATACAAAATTTCATTACAATTTTCTCTTTCAATGACATACATAGAGGTAGAGAAAAAATTTCCAAGGTATATATATTTTTTCATATTACTAAATATCAAGTAATTAAAATATTTAATGAAATGAAATATTTAATTTTAGAAAAATAATTGCATGATTATTGATGTACCTCCTGTAAAGTAGTATTCTCCTTCTTCAATAAAGGAATAATTTTCTAGAGTTAGTGAATGTAGGATTACACATTTACCAAAACTGTTACTTCCTTTTGGAGACCTAAGAATACGTATTATTTTTAATAATAATTATAATAATAACCCAACTAGCACAAATTCAACACATTTTACAAGTTATATCGCCATATAGATTCATTGTAGGATTATCATTTCATATACTTTTTATAAGTCCATAAAAAAGATGGAAAAAGAGTACCTATGAGATTCTATAATGGTAAAATATCTCAATTGAGTTATTTTTATCTAATTTTCAAATATTATATATTTTAAATAACTAATATTTAATTTATTCTATTACAAATGACCTTCAATATTGAAGAAATGAAATAAATTAGAAAATGATTTATATCTTTAGTAGTGGTTTTATGGAGTGACTTTAAAATAAAATTGGCCAAAAATTATGTTTTTGGGATGTTACAGAATGAAAACTCATGCTAGATATATGTGTTTTTAGATATAGACAAGTGGAATAAATTTTTCTCCAGCTGACACGATAAAAAATTTATGGTATTCTGATTATTTTATGTTGTAAAATTTATTATATATTACCAAATTACTTGTTAGTTTATTTTTATGTAATAGGCCTCCAAGAGATCTCATTAAGAGATCCAATTATAGAGTATATACCATCATACATTATCACGTGGAGGGAATCATTTATTGGAGGATAAAATGATTTCAGAAAAGTTTGATTAATTAATATTTCATTATAGTATTCATTTAGAAGAGGTGAATTTTAGTCCTCCATCTCCTCCACATGCCTTAAAAATTTGAAAAGAGTGAGAATGGAAAAAAATGAAAAGTATCTAACACAGAAATATAAGAAAATAGAGGGAAAAATTAAAAGAAATTAGTTTTTATTTTCCATGAATGTTTTTATTTTTTAAATTAACAACACTTATATATCATTTTAATTTTTCATTTCTGGATTCCCTTTAGGGGAAAGAAATGTAAGGGAATTTTATTCATGAGGGTAGGATGGAAATCCTAACTACTACTTTAGGAAATCCCAAACTCCCAGACTATATTAGAGGATATGAGGTAGGCATTAATATTATGAATCATTTTGGTCATCAAAGTAATAAATAAGGGGACCCATAAAGAGATTCTTTAAAAGATGAACTGAATGACCTAAAATAGTCTATGGGTGATCAAGTTCAATTAGTGGTACAGTCTATTTTTGAGAAATTGATAATAAAATCACATCCTATATAGATTTCATAGCCTACATAGGTTGCACAACCTATATCGCCTACCCATCCTACCTAATCAGATCCTCCACCTCCTCATTTAGACACAACCTTATTCCATTAGTTGTATGCAGGAGATCCCCATGTTTTTTTTGTAGTGTACAAATCCATATATATTTTTAGGTATTCTTATCGTAAACATCCAATACAGTTGGGTTAGTTAAGATTATTAGTACATGATATTATTGATCCAATTAGTCTACTACCATTAACTATCAAGGAGGTTACAAGAGTTAGAGATTATATGTGTCATATTTTACATTGGCTGGCTAGCCTTCTTCATCATCTGACATATTAGGTATTTATTATTTTTAAAATTTTATTTACATTTTATTGTAAACTGCTTATAATGTTTTATAACGTTTAATTTAAATATAAGTATCTAAAATTGAAGGAATTATTAAAAAATAAATAAAATTTTTTGGAACCAACAACTTAACATACTTATGAGATTTCTGATGGGATAAAAATATTATCCCAGGTTTTTTTCCTGGCATAATAGTAATGAGTTTTAGATAAAGTATGATATATGTGAAAGAAACTATCCATTGAAAATATTAAAAAAAAAATATCATGGGTGTAGTAATTTTCTATGGGCTATATGTATATATGTTGAATTTGTTTTCAATGTAAGTAAATTTATTTTTCAGTTTTTCAATTTTTTTAATAGATGGTTTCAAGTGACTTAATATATTACTTATTTAATTACATATCTAAATATTCCTCATATTCAAATGAGTAAAATTGTGATTATGGTCATATAGATCCATAATTCATTTCAATAGTTGTTTGATATGTGAATACTTTATCTAGAATTTCAAATATATATTTCAGTGATTATCAAATATAGAGATTGGGTGCTGGTATTTTCCATTCCTTGATGGGTAAGACCAATAAGATAATTATGAACTAATATTTATTATACTGTCATTAATTTTGAACATTTTTCATTATATAGGTCATTGGATATTAGTCTTATTCTTCCAAAATTAATGCATATTATATTTTTTTTCTCTATATTAGGTAGTTTTCGTAAAAAATTTAGCAACTTATAATACAAGTAAGTTTTATTCTTATTTATAAGTTATTTATTTTTAATTATTATTATTTATAAATTTTTTGTAATATTATATATATGAAAATACATGTCAGAGAATTTTTTTTACAAAAACCACTTGTCGATAAAGAAGAAAAATACAATAAATTACTTGGAAGTAATGTTAGATATATTTTATATTAGATAATATTTGGTTTCTGTTATATATATTTATATATTGGTTTTTATTTTCAAGTTAATTTTTTATAACCACTATTTAATCATCAAAAAGGAAGGGGGGAATATGGTTATTATGTTTTAAGATTCATGTATGTGATAATCACAACTAGTTCAATGAATGAATTTTATAAGGTTGTTATAATAATTATTTTATGTTTTATATCAAAATATTTTGTTTTTAAATTTATAACCTTTATTTTTATTGTATATTTTAAATTATTTAATGTCATATATGAATAAAATACTTACCCATATTCTCATTTTGTATGAAAACTATATTTTAAGTATTATTGTGACTTAAATTATTACGTATTTCTCTATTAAATAATGTTAAAAATTGGTATTTAGAATATCATTTTATTCATTAAGTTAGTAAATTTTGTGTATTTTTTTAGGGTTGTTATATATTTTTATATGAATATGTATTTATAAAAACAATATCCACATTACGCAAGACTTTAATTTAGAAAGATACATCATTAATACCAAAGGACATGACTAACCAAATGGTTCACTCAAACGAGTGAGAGAAAACAAATTACTCAATGAAACATGAAATTATATTAAATCATGTAACTCAAGAAAAAAAATCAATATAGCATACAAACATAAATTTATAAGAATACCAAGATATAAAAACTAACTTAAACAAATTAAACTTAGACAAACGTATCTCTAGAAAAATTAAATTATATAATAAATATATAATAATGTATAAAGATATTAATTTCAATAAACTAAAACAAATTCTAATCATTCCATACTCTATACTAATTATCAATTTCAATTGAAAATATTTTCCTAATGTAAATTTTTATAGAACCATAAAAATAAATTTTAAAATAAGAAAATCCTAAAGAAAACTACTACATACTTTTAGAAAAATTTCCCTAAAAATTAGTTTACTTGATATAAAAATATATATTATAACATTATCCATTAATAATTTTGAAAATAAGGAGTTATTTGTATCATTAATTTTGGTAACGAATCGACAAACATATTTTAGGTATAGCTTGTAAATTCACTCGATGATTGGATGCCCATTACCTTATTCATTTGAAAGTTATATCAACCAAATGATCTCTAAAAAATTCTCCAATGATAACCAAAAAAATCCTATGGTCCTTTAGAAAAGATTTCACAG
Organism: Viscum album; assembly: GCA_963277665.1. NCBI lineage: Eukaryota > Viridiplantae > Streptophyta > Magnoliopsida > Santalales > Viscaceae > Viscum > Viscum album. The sequence continues at coordinate 1,400,271,376 of OY728156.1, read as the reverse complement.
CCACATAATCCAAGATAAGACACAATAGTTGAAAATTTTAACTTTCGATTTAAGTTTTCTATAAAAATATTAAGTTTTTCACTATTATAACATTAATTTTTATTATGGATTTTTAATGTTGTCAAGCCATATAAAAATGAATAAATTACCCATCTTCGAATTTTATTCACAATAAATATTTTATGTATGATTAAAGTATAAATTATAAGGTATGTCTATTATATTTAATGGTTAAAAATTGTAATAAATCAATTATTTTTATTTAAATATTGTATATTCTATTTTTTATAGGTTTTTTATTGGTAATTTTTTTATGTTTCGTTAACTTTTTAATTATCAAGTACACATATTTTTATTTATGTTTAAAAATGAGAAATTAAAAAAATTATCTTTACACAAATTTTGTATATTATGTTTTTTTATTGGTTTCCAATGTTTTTGGTATGTATTTTTTAAATAAAGTTTGATAAAATAGTATTTGTACCATTTTTTAGTCAGTGTATTATGTTTAATTTTATAGGGACATTATTTTCTTTAAATTAATATATTAGGAGTAGAATATAATTATTTTAGAAAAATTTTAAATAGGTATGTTTTATTGTTTTTTATAAGTTCTTTATTCCTTAGCATTATTGTTTTTATGTGTTTTTATAATTGATATACAAAAATATAGGTCATAGAAAAGGTTTAACAATGATCAATTTTCAATACAAAAACCATATAAAATAAACTACATGAAATTATTTATAAATATATTTTATATTAGGTAATATATGTCTTATCTGATATTTATGAGTTTTGGTTTTTATTTTCATGTTAATGGTTCATAACCACAATGTCATCTTCAGAAAAGAAGGGTGAAATGAAGTTATTTTGTTTTAAGATTCATGTTTGAGATAATCAAAATTGATATGGTGAATAAATTTGATAAGGTTAGTTATATTAATTATATTTGGGTTGATATCAGTATATTCTATTTTTAGTCTTATAACATTTATTTTTATTTTAAATTTTTAATTATGTAGAGTCTTATAAAAATGAAAAACATACCCATCTTCATGATATTATATTTTCCAACCAGAAAGACCATAATAAATTTCAACTTTATACAAAAAAATTAATATTTCAAATGATTGGTTTCTTTTAAATATTTAGTATGTTTTATGATCTTATTATTAATTCAACTTGGATGTTTCTAATTCATATATTCAAATTCATCATCTTGGTTTTTAAATTTTTTTCTTTTTCTTTATCTTGGTACAACTTCTTCCCTCATTGTGCCTTCTCCGCCTATAAAAATTCTCTGATTCTTCTAATCTTTTTCCATAAAATGTTACGTTGACTTTATTTCCTTTCATTTTCAATGTAATTATTATTTTGTTATGAAGAATACTAAGGTGATATAGTATTAAGTATATTTTTTCTCTCATCTTCAATTTTTTGGTTTTCATACTCAATTAGTTTTCCATTTTTTCTCTTTTGATCTAATGGTGTATAAAAATCAAGAATCTTATACCCATATATAGATGATATTTCATGTATTAAATAGTATAATACATCCCATGTCATAGAAAAATCAAATTATATCCTTCAAGGTATCTCTGATTTTGTTTTTCCATAGTCTAAAATTTCTCATATTATTTTGTGGTCAACATTTTTAATATTTTTACTTCCATTATAGTGATCATCATTCAGATTTCAATAGTGTTAATCCATTTAATTAATTTGATAAACATGTTATGGTTGATATCAATTTTTTGTCTTTATGTATGCATATATTCTTCCATTCAAATGATATGATGATACTTTAATTTGACATTTTTCTGTGATAAAATCATTTTTAATTCACATCATATAACTTCTATATTACTTTAATAGAGTGTTGAGAATTATCTTCATATAAATTTTATTTTTTATGCAGCTTTTAACTGATTTCACTATTTTAATTTTAGGGGTTATTGAGTGTTGTGATCTAAAAAATGTGATTTATGGTTGCTAAAAAATTCATTTTTATTACATAACTTAAGAAACTAAATATGTTTAACTAGTAATTTTACCCACGGAAAGTCATAAAACACAGTTACTCTAGAATCAATGAATGAATGTCTTAATATATTATGGTAGAAGTCATCAATGTGAAAAACTAAACATTCCATCTTTATATTGGATTTATTTTTTTATTTACTTTATTTATCCATATATATTTTGGATTTATTTTTTAATATTCATTTTATTTATCCCATTTAGGTTCCAATGTTATATGGTACATTGAATTTAGTGGCACGAAAGATATCAATACTCATCATGAAGTTTCATATAATTATATTTCTATACTATTTAAATTAATATTTTTTATGAATATCGTCTAGATTACATGAAATTTTAGATACTTTATCAAATTAATTAGTTTTTCATATGGTGGGTTATTAAACATTGAGATATATAAAATCAAGTATTATTTTTTATAATTTAGAGTTGATATGACTACAGGTTATTTCACTAGACAATATTGGATATGTTGGTTATCTTTTATCCATTTGGTATAAATGATGAATTTTTTTTCTAATTTAGTTTTGTGTTGAATGAAGGGTATTCCACCATTAGCTTACTTTCAATTTATTATATTTTTTGACTATAATCATCCATTGACTCTCATGAATTAATCATATTTCCTTTGGACATCTCAAATCATCATCTCACTAGTATCTTTACTAGAAATTTAATAAAAATGCAAGGTTACATACTTCTCATTTATGTATCTTAGTTATTTCAATATTTGGTCACTGTTTCTCAACGTGGTACATGGATGAATGGTAACAATATCTTTCATCACATTGTTATACCTTATAATTTTTAATCATTTTTTATATTAATGATGAATTCATGAAATTCATATATAGATATATTTGTGAGTGTAAATTAAGGCTAGGGATTGCAAGAAATTGAGTCCACATTTAAAATTTTAATCAAAATACATTTGTATAGTTTTTTATACATATAAATTTTAACTTAATTACGAATTTCTTCCCTTAAATTGTGTTATTATTCTCAATTTTCAAAAATACTATGTTATTTTTTTAGATATCTTTTGGTGTTGGTTTCACATTTTTGTTTTTGTTTTGAAATTTTTCTAATTCAAAATATAAATAATTGACACATGTATAAGAAGCTACATCATTGAAATTAAAATATCATCAAAGGATCCTCATTTGATGTCTAGAAAAGTATATGAAATGTTATAGGAATAATATTGTTTTACATTTTAATTTTTTTCTGCAATACCTATTTTATTTTGTTATAATACAAAATTATATATTTATATTTTAGTAACATATTTACTATAACCCACTTTACTTGATATATCAAAATATATTTAAAAACTATCCGTTTATAATTCTGAAAGTATATTGTTATTTTTAACTTTTATTTGGGTAAACAACTAAATTCATGTCCCAAGAATATCCTTGAAATTAAATCAATGATTTGGGACCCCTTCCATATTCATTGGAAATTTGTATCAACCTAGTGATCTCTAAGGAATGATTCATGGAAAAAGAGTGTGATTAAATTATAAATTATCTAGTATGCGTTTTTTATTATAGTTTAAAAAATTATTATTAAGACAATATTTTTATGATTTAAGTTGTCAATTTATTTCAATTTCTACAGGTTTTTTATTTGAATTAATTATTTTTTATCTACTTTATATGTTATTTTATAGATTTTTTCTAATATTGGGGCATGTATTTTATTTTATTTTTAAAAAAATAAACTTTACACGTTAGCATTTCTTTAAAAACAAAAAATCAAAATTATTAGAAATTAAATGTTATTTTTTGTTAAAAAACTATTTTTTAATTCCACTTATTTATTTTAACACTTTCAATGTTATTTTTTTAACACTTTCAATGTTATTTTTTATGAAAAAATGACATTAAAAGTCATACGCAATTTTTTCAGGTGCACATTCAATGTTTTTTACAAAAAATAATGTCGAAAATGGTAAGAAATTGTTTTCATGTAAAAAAATATGAATTTAAATTTTTTTTTACCGAAAACCAATGTTGAAATTTCAATTACATCTTTTCCAAATCGGTTTTATAATAAAATAAACAAGGAAATACATTTTCAACAACGGTTTATGAAAAAACCCATATTGAAAGACCCCTTAATTTCAATTTTATTTTATATTTATATATCCAATTTGTTAAAATTGATGTCAAAAATACTATTTATAACATAAAATATATAAAAATAGTCTAAATACTGATGTACAAAAATAAAAAATGACTTGGAAATATATTTTTCCAGTAGTTCTACCATACCCATGAAGCGATGCGACTCATTTTCTATGTCCAACATACAATTATTGATTTAAAAATGAATCCAATAAGTAGATATGATATTTATAACATCAATTCAATTATATAAATGATGGAAATACATTTTATATACAATAACCCAAACTTTCATGACAAAATAGGATGATAAAATATGACAGTTAACACAAAAAAGAATAATAATAAAAAAATATTGTTAATGAATGGGTGGTAAGATGTTATAAAAGAATAATTTATGATATTATAAACATAAATTTTTTTTATTTAAAATTAATAACATTCTTAAAACCAATATACATGATTTTAATGTGTGTTCAACCAAAATTAAGCATGAGGTAGGGGATGTAGTATAAATTTCATTTTCTTGAAGAATATTATAATGTTATGAACCTAATTTCTTTATATGGTTGATATATTGTCCCTTTTATATGAAATATCATGAATTATTCATAATTAATTTTATTTTAAGTTTTAATTTTAATTATTTCATCCAAGGGGATTTGAATTAAAAATTACCAAGTGGTAAATAATTTCATGAATAAATTTCTATTCATTTGGTTATATTTCTTATTTATTATAATTTATATTCTAATATTATGTGTGTAATTAATTTTGATTATATATTTTATTGCTTAAAATTTTTTAATCATAATTTAAATTTTATACACCTAATAGATTCATTGATTAATTCTCACTTGAACATCATGATCCTTGTTAGTGTTTCACATTTTAAATTTCTTCTTTGGGACAGATGTCATGTTATAAACCTATTTTAATTTATAATATGTATATACAAACCACTTTATATGTAATATCATGAATTTCTTTATATTCATGGTATTTAATGTTTCATTTTATGTTATTTATTTCATGGGTTATATGATTCAAAAGTTACCAATGTGAAAAGAGATTTATGTTATAATCTCATTTTAATTGATATTGTTTATTCTTGATTTTATGTTTTACGAAATTATTTTATAATTATATAATAAACACCTTTACTTTTCTCCTTCTTTGGTTATTCATGATTTTTTAATGTAATAATACCATTTTCCTCTCTTTGTTAGTTAAGATAATTAATAAAATATATTTAATAAAATCCAACTTCATTTCCCTTTAAGGTTAGAAAATATTTCTTATAAATACATTTCTATAAAAATGTTTTCAAAATTTTTTCACTATGATTTGATAAATTAATTTTTACCCATAATTAGATTTTAAAAAAAGTAAATGAAATATTCTTGTTGTTTTCCTAACAATTTACATTTTAATATTCTTACATAAATTTTATTAAAATATTAGTTTTAACATTAACAGTATGAATGACACTTTTCCACCATCATGGTCACTCATTTATTTGAAGCTTACATTAAAATTTTAAAATATTATTTTTTAAATAAATTCATTTCCTAATATTTTGGAAACTTATTATATTTTTAAGTTAATTTCATTGTTAAAATGTTACTTTCCTAGGGAATTTTTTAAATGATGTTTTTATGGTATTTATTTTAATAAAATAAAAAATAATTTATTTTATATATACAACAATGGAGAATTGTTGTAATGATAAAATAAGTAAACTTTCTCTATATGGTTTTCTAGCACTTCTTCCATGGAAAGTATTGAAATTCTTTGTCTAGATCAATTTTCGTAATAATTAACATTCCCTTTAAGTATTCACATTCATGTGATCATTATAGATTATATTTCCCCTTAATATCTATATTTTATCATTTATATTCTTATTATATAAACTATATATAATTTTTACATATATTATTTTACTTTAAATTTATATGATTGACAGGGGAAATATTGATATTCCACATTTTTTATTCAATATGTATATTTATTGGTAAGAAATATAATTCATGAATTATATTGATCATTTGATATATGATGAGTGTGTTGGTTATATAGTGATGTGTGGGTCATAAAATTATATATCCCCTCAATGCATTGATAGTCTCATGTGGAAAATTAGTAAGCTGGAATTAAATAAATTTTTACCCATAGTTTTAAACCACCTTATGAAAGGTATTGATGTTATAAATATGATAATGTCTGAGATCATGACTCCAATATTAATCATTTTATTATTAATGAATTTAGTTAATATTATCCATCATATTATTTTATTGATATGATCCATGGATTAATTTATTTCTCAAGTTATTGATTAAATGGTATGTTTATTCAGTTATTTACCTTTATTTATTGATTATGCCTTATAAAATCATGATAGTAATGTTTTTTTATTAAATAAAATTTGTGTTCAGATATTTAGCTTTCCATATTTATTATGCTTTATTTATTCATGATAACTTCTTATTCACATAACTCTTACTGAGCATAACACCTCGCCCTTATTTTTTTTCCCTTCACTGGGATATAGAGAAGGAATATTTGAATGAGTTTAATAATGAATATTTTTTTCACTATACTTTATTTCATGTTTTCAAATTTAATTTGAGAATAAATTTTGTATCAAGTTTACCAAGTCTACAAAACTATTCAATCTTTTTTGATGATACTACTTTTATTTTATTCTAATGTAATAATTTCACCACCAAATCTGGGCTAATGGGATTAGGGTATTAAAATTTATCATTTAATCATGGTGTTTTATGTTCAATTATGAGTATAATCTTTCAATGGGTTTTGAATAATGTATTATTCAAACAAAAACGGTTATCTTGGTCTCAATTTTGGTTCATTGAGACATGTTACATGTTATACACCATGTTTCCTTTGTATGTTGTTATATTTATTTACTATCCCTTTAATTGTCTGTATAATATTTCCTTGTATTTCATGGTATAAACTAGTTCAAATAAATATATTCTATTTAAATTCTTTTTGACTAAAGTTTTACCCCATATATATTAGTTTTGGGAAACTGAATTTTCATTCTTTGAGTTATGATAATTCATTTGAAATTATTTCACATAATTTGGGTACATTATTCCACTTTGATTTTATTATGTTCTATTCTATAATTTTTTACACATTTTACCATATATAACCATTTTCAAATGATTCTTGATTCATGTATTTTGTTCTAATAAAGGATATTGATATACCTATTTTCTTTCATTAGGTTATAATGTTTCTTCATGAACTACTTCATTCCATGCTTAGGTTATCCCACCATAATATTTTATTATATAGTATTTAATGATTATATTTTATAATATAAACATTTAATATAATTTAATGTTTTTCTACTCTTCTAACAATGAGGGTTTTAAATAAAGTTATATTTAAAGCAAGAAAAAGGGGGTTTATTTTCACTTTCACATGCTTTGTCTTCCCATCCTCACTTATACAACATAAACATTATGTATTTTCAAGTCTTTGTAATTTGATATTTATTTATAAATTAAATGATTTCAAAGTATTTCACATCACCTTTTCAAACTATTAATTTGAAAGAGAAATATTAATTTATATTTTATGTCACTATTAAAAATTGATTTCTAATAAATCTTTTATGTTTTCATTTCCACTTCCCAATTGTTTTTCAAAGGTATTTCCCCTATGGGTGTACTTTTGAACATTTATCCTATAATATATATATATATATATATATATATATATATTTAGGGATGAACTCGTGATATCAAAAGAAATAATTCTTATGATACTATTCAAAGCATTCTTTTGTTAGTGTGTTTTGCATTTATGTCAACACCACTATATGTTTCAATTAACTAAAATGACTTATAACCAAATAAGGGATCATACTTAAATGGTTATGAATTTGATTATATGATTTTTATTATAAAAAAGTAACATTCCTTATCATACCTAAGGTAGAAATGTTGATATATGAATATAAATTAAATTATGACACTCATATCTATTTTCATTAGTGATGGATATTAAGCAATGATATTTTGGTATATTATAAAAGTTATAATGATTATGGGAAAAATATAAGGATTCTTCTTCAATAGTTATACTTTAACAGTTTGGAAACATATATTAAATATTATTAATCACTTTGAAAATTGATTTCATGCCCATGTTATATTTTTTGGGAAACCCATTGAGTAACACATGATTGTGGTATGGATAACTCCTAGGATTAAAATAAGCTTGATATTGAGGTATTTAAGGGTAGATTTATTTTTGAGGATATTGAGTTAGATAGTATTTCTAGCCTTGGAATTGATTCTTGGATTAATTAAAAGGGTCCATAAAATTTTTGGGTATGTTTATCTAATTTTTGGGATTCTGAAACATATTGATTAGTTTCTGACTTTAATAAATAGTGATTAATACATTTTGGGTTTAATGATAGAGTTAGCTTTCAGTAAAATATATAACCCCATTTTGGTTTATTGGCTTGGATATTTAAATAATTTTATGAATTATATTTCCTAGAGAATTTATGATTAGGGTGTATACATAACTAGTTATATGGTTTTAGGAATGATAATTTTTTTGAAGAGGGATAAGTAACCTTGTATAACCTAAGAGATTATGGTATATTTAATATTAGAGGTTATACCCCGAAAGAGGAAAATGTTAAAAATATTATTACCCAATTTATTCTGTGAGTAATACATAAAATTATGAGCACATAATTTATTTAAGTGTGGGGATATAACACCTAGATATCATAATATATAATTACCTATACATAATTCATTTTTTTATAGAATACTCTTCATGAAAGACCAAATATAAATGAAACCATGATATAATTATATAAAATATATATTTTTATTTATGACCATTAAAACTATGTACTTTAATTATATAAATTGAATATGAGTAAGTGATATATGAATTATACTTATATATAAAAATGATATACTTTTAATATGAATGAAACTCAATTGGTTTACCTAAAATGACTGATAAGTTCATTTATTTTGTAGAAAATTAGTTTCTAAAATATTTACTTTTATGATATATGTATTTATATTTCAATAAACATATTAATAATGGTGACAAATTATGTTAATAATTTTTTAATACCAATTTAGTTAGTTTATGATATAAAATAATAATAATAATAATAATAATTAATATTTGAGAATGTCATTTTCTAATAAAATTGGGTTTCATTATATTCAAGGTTTTTATTTTAAAATTGAAATTATAAGTTTTATAATTTTAAATTACTAAAAGTATCTTAGTTTTTTAATTTCTCATATCAAACTTTATTTTTAATTATTTTTTATTATTTTCTAAAAATGATGTATTTTAGTTGAAAAATATGGGGTTTCTAAAAGTTTTATTTTTTTATGATGTTATCATCATGTAAGACAATCATAAAAGTTAAAAAATAGTTTCATAAATAAAATAGGTACTTACAGAATAAAATGTTTCATTAAAAATATTCTTTGAACTTATATATCCTAGGTCCAACAATTTTAAAACTAAATTAATATGTTAGTTTAATAAAAAAAATTATTTTCACAGTTTTCTTTGAATCAGGTATTTTCAAGGTGATATTTAGTTTCATATTTCTATAAAAGAAAATAACTTTTATTTTATTTATAATAAGCCAAATATTTCATGGTAATTTATAATTTTAATAGATATAGATTATAGATAAAAAATTTTGTCTAAAAAATATACTATTTTGAAAAAATTGTTTTTACACATTATATATGAAAATCATAAAATTAACTTTACAAAACACTAAATTTTTATTTAATAAAATGATTTAAAAAAATTAAAATTTTAAGTTTATAATTGGGTAATGTAATTTTTGCTAAATTTTTATTTAATATTAATTACTATGTTTAAAAAAATTTACCATGGTAAAAGTAAATTTGGGTAAATGTTAAAATAGTCAAAAAAATCCATAAATTTCTCAAGTTTTTAGAAAATTGAGTGGTTTAGGTGATTTTAAACCAACATTTACTTTCACTCCTCATTTTTAACATATATTGATCTATTAACTTGGGAATAGTAACATTATGTTTTTGAAAATGTTAAGTGTGATTCCAAATGTTCCCTTCTCTTCACTTATAAAAAGGTAGCACTTCATCTACTTCAATAATAACCTTAACTTGTATTTTATCTATTAAAATATTCCAATTTTCTCCTACTAGAACCATATCCCACTTTAAAGTCATTCTATACACTAATATCAATTATAAATCCTTTACTTCCATAGATAATTCTATGGAAAATTCAAGTATCTGACACTTGTATTATCAACTACTTATCCTTTTTTCTTAATTATATTCTTTTAAATTTATTTTAGACATAAAAATGTAATAAAATTAATAAAATTATGTAATTTATTATATTTATATTAAGGGAAATATAATTTGTATTTATTTACACCATCTATTAAGAAAAATGAAACTGTCCTTCGTATATAAGGATAGACTACAGCCACCATGAGCAAAGAAATTCATTTTTCATAACCACCCATAATTGATGGTTTATAGAATTTTTTAATGAATAAATACTATTTTTAGGACATTATTAAGGTTAAAGTAATAAAAATTGAATAAATAATTAATTATATAATCAAAAAATGATTATGTTTAACTTAATCCTTTATAATGAGAAAACTGAGTGGAAAATGATCCCTTTTTTATTTTTAATGACTTTATATAATTTATATTCTCTTCCTAATTCATTAAAATTATAATATATCTGACTTATAAAAACTAAATAATACAATTATGCTTCTATTATAATGAAAGTACAAGTAAAACATCTCATAATAATGCATTAATCATGGTGGATTTATGTTTGGGTCATTTTAACCACCTATATGAACAATACTATACATTTATTCCATGAGAAAATATTTAATTGTGTAATATGATATAAAAATTTAAATAATGTTCTTTTTTTATTTTAATATAATATCAACACCTAACTCATTAATTAATAAAACACCTTTCATTCATTAAGAATAATTGAAACATGATCATCATTGATTTTATATTCATGGTTCATAACCAAATATGACATGAAAGGAAGTTATAGATTTATAAAATATCTAAGAATATCTATTATATTACCTTAGATGATATAATAGTTATTTAATATTGAATAATAATATATACTAATATGAATTTTATTAAACTATTTCTAAGATATAATGATTACATACACTCGGTGTTGAAAATATGGAAAATTTGGATAATATATATATGTAATGATTAAAATTATGAGGTATAAATGGTTATAGTTTCGAATAAGGTTATTGGGTGTGTAATTTAATAAATTAATTTAATTATTTTGGACATTTACCTCAAGTGAAAAATAGTTCAGGGATTATGTAAGGGTTTTCATCCCAAATTCCTCTCTTTGATACATTTTTGGTATTATGCATCTAATTTCATTTATATAGTGTATATAATATCTATTTTATATATAATATCATTAATTTTATTTTAATAATAGTATTTTGAGTTAAAATACATTTCCACTCTATCAATGGGTTTTTATTAATGTGTTACTCAAGCCACACATGTTCTCATGGTGTTAATTCAAATTTATTGAGACATGTGATAAGTTATCCACCATGAATACTTTGAAAATTGTTTTATTTATTTACTATACCTTTAATTATTTATACAATATTTCTTTATAACTCATGGGATAAATTAATACAAATCAAAATATTTTCTTCAAACATCTTTTGACACAATTGTTACCTCATTCATAAGCGTTTATGGTTACATAATGTTTGTTCATTGAGTTATGATCATTCACATGAACTTATATAATATTAGTTGGGTGAATTATACCCCTTCTATTTTATTTTTTCATATTATCTCATTGTTTAAACTTTTAACATATAAGCCCCTTTTCAAATGATTCAAGATTCATTAAGTATGTTCCCATAAGGGAAATTGATAACTCTGGTCTCATTCTTAGAGTTATAATATTTCATCATGAACTTCTTCCTTCCATTATTGGGTTCCCAAAAACTATTATTTTATAATATGGTATATTATAATATTATATGTGAAAAGGAATTTTCAATACTAAGGAATATATTTTTACTCTTCATTCAATTTTAGTTTTAAACAATGGTATTGTCACACCTATAGTGCTATATTTAGGTATTTATTATATTTTTTTTTTCTTACTTTTCTTCCTTATATTTTCTAGGAATTTTTAATGAAAATTTTTGGTTTTGGGTTAGATAGGGGTGGTACATGATTAGTAAAAACCATACATCGACCTCCTAAAATTATGAACACCTTAATAGTGTGTATATCAAGGTTTAATGTATAGGAAGATGACCATGTTTCAAATCCCAACCAACCATGTGTCTTCTCCTCTCCATTGTATAGAAGAACCATGTGGTTGGTGCACATTCTATAAGATGGTGCAACTAAATAATGTGGCTTGACCAATCTTTAAAAATTCTTAAATTAAACTGTTTCTATTCTTCATTATTAACCCATCTCATCCCTTATTTTCACTCATTCATCCCTTTCATCCCCAGGCTCACCTCCCATATCCTCCACTCTCATATTGGCTCTAATTTCTGGTGAATTTAGTGTTGGATATTCATGAAATCCTTATATAAGTCTGGATTATTCTGTTATTTTGGTCTCTTTATCCCTCCTTCATGATTTCCCTCTTCCCTATTGGTTTTTCTTAGCTAAAGTTGGTATAAAATAAAATGCTTGTCTTTGGTTTAGATTTTTGTGGTTTTTTCTTATTTCCATAGTAACTCTTCATCCATTGTCTTATGACATGGAACCAGTGGGTAATGATTTCAAGAATGAATATTTTTGGTTTCATTCTTAGCTATTATCTGATGATTTAAATGTTCTTTATCTCTTAAATGCATTCCTTTTTTATGTGTTCAAATATATGTTTTAAAAAAATTATGTGTAAGGATAGGATATGGTTTGTTGCCTTTGTGAATTAATGGAAATATATTTCTTGACATATGATGAATGGATTTATGATACAGAAAGGGGGTTTGATGATGTAAAAAATGAGATAAATCACTAGAGAACCCTAGGTACATAAGTGGGTGGACTAAGGGCCAATACGTTGGATGATTCAACAGGGCTTCAGACCAGTCTATTAGGAGGGATCACACTACAAAAGTAAACTCACTATATGATAATATTGTGGGTACCACTATGAAATATGGTTTCATCCTCTCCAATATTGTGTTCATGAGGGTAGTTATTCTAAATTGATCAATAAGAGTATAAGAATCCTAGAACACCAATAATGTATCTGATTATGGATTCACTATAGTGCTTAAACAACATTATTACTTTCATTCAGTATTTATTTCATTTTTTTAATTTTGTTTTAAAAAAATGAGATCGTGTTGTCACACAAAATTTTTTACCTTATTTTAAAATATGATTGTTTATTTATCCTATAATGGATATCCATGAAACATCATGGTGGGATTTTATTGGGAAAGTGATCTCACATATTATATATACACAATGGGTATGTATAAATATACTTTTGTCTCATTAAATTAAAGGAAGATCTATTTATGGAGGGAGAAGTGGGTTTTATTATAGGTGATATTTCATTGTGTAAGGTATTGATAGTGGTGGAATGGTAGTGTTTTGTCCTTATAAAATAAGGGTATTTTGTTCTTTTCTTTTTGTTTTCCCCCTCTCATATTATTTACCATTCGATTTTTGGTAATTTAAATGTAACTAGGAGATTTTATATATATATATATATATATATTATCACCTTATATATATTTTTTGTGCATTTTTATGTTGATATTTTTAATGGATGTTTGTTCGTATTGATTTTTATTATTATTATTATAGGAAAATCATTCCCAATAGATTTATGCGATGCCAATGAACTAGTTTCCAACCCGTAGGGACTGGGAAGTCCCTTTGGGAAATTCCATGATCTAGGTTGGTTATTAGGTTTGTTGGAAACCCATATCGGTTTGTGACATGTATTTTGAAAATAATAAAAAGTATTTTTCATTTCAATTTCCCATGTTTTTTCTACCTATATAAATTTTTAAAAGAAAAAATTTATTACCTTTCAAGGTTCCATCACTGGAGATTATTTTTTAAAGAAAAGGGTTTTCAAATGCTTTCACATCACCTTTTCTCAAATTACCTTTGAATTCAAATGTGAATTTGTATCTTACATCAATGTTCAAAATTATTTCTAAAAAATCTTTTATGTTTTCATTTCCATTTCCCATTTTATTTTCCAAATAATTTACCTAATGTTTTTTATGTTTTATGACTTATCCTCTAATATATATATATATATATATGTTTTAATTTGTGGGATTAAACTTACAATACCAAATAATTTGAATATTGTGATATAATTCAAATAATTCTCTTATAGGGGTGTTTTTCATTTATTCCAACACCCTTATATGATTATTTTATTCCACTAGTATTATGTTCATTTTTAACCACTCATAATATTTCTCTAGATGGGTTTTTATCTTCTTATTCCTTTTATTTACTTGGGGAAAAGTATTGGCATTCCATATGTTGTTATTCGATTATGGATGATTATGGAAAAGTTTACTATGTATTTTTTAACCATCCTCCTTCTTCATATGAATTGGTTATGATCATGTTATCCCTTTTATGGACTTGAGGAAAATTATTAGCATTCTATGTACTCTTATTCCAATATGGATGATTATGAGAAACATGAATCTATTTTGTTTAACCATTGACCATATTCTATCAAATGGGTTATGATCATATTATCTATTATATAAACATAAGGAAAAGTGTTTAAATTGTTGATGAATATTAATTACTAATATAGTTTAATTATGTATTGAAATTTCATATCAATCCTTATATTGATAGCCATGCTTTTTCAATAAGAATTTCTTCTGGGAATGGTATGAAAGGTATTGATGAACCATTTAGGGAATTAATTAGACTTTATTAGGTGATCGGTGAGGTCTATGATTATATCCACTTGATTTATCGATGGGTATCATAAGACAAAATATGTTCGGTTTTTGTGTATGCCTCTTCCCATAAAAGTATAGTGTCTTGGAACAAGGCATTGAAAAAATGTTTTTTATTTAAAGAATTATTCCTTCCATTAGTAAGAGATTATTATTGTTTGTATCCATGATTTAATTTATTATCATGGATATAAAATGCTTATAGTTTCAATTTTATTATGGATTTATATTATTTTCCTATTTCTAAGATAATATTTATTACATGTTCATGACATGATTATTTTAGTTATATGTTACCCTTATAATTTTAGCTCACTCCTTTCTTATGTTTCCAATCACTAGGTTATGAAGAAAATTAGTATGTTTGACTATATTAGAATGATAAAAAAATTGGTAGAACTTATGATAGGTATTGAAGAATTATAATGAATTAAGTAGTTTATTATGTATAATTGAAAAAATTACCATTAGCTGAGAAATACATGGGATCAATTCATTTATAATGTGTACGAATTATATAAATATATAAACTGAACAAAATAACCTTTGAATGTAATACATTCAACCATCATTATTTATTTTTAAATTATGGATGGTTATATCTAGGATTTTATAGCTGGTGTTAATGTGTGTATGTTAATTATGTGTTTTTGGAAATGGATATTGGATTGGGGTTAGGGGCTTCAGACGAGATCCAAAGTTTACTAGTTCTTAATTAACTAGATACATAATACAAATTATATATACATTATAAGGATATGAAATACATCGTATATATAAATATTACATTAATATCTCATTATTGTTTCATAAATGCTTTTAATAAAATTTAATACAACACACACCGCTTTATTTATTAGAAAAAATTGATAACAATGAAATGAATGATCTAAAAGGCTTAATAATAGATTGCATAAACTGGAAAAAAACATGATATATCCAAGGAATAAGTAACATATTAGTAACAAATAAGAAAATGATTCCATAAAATTGAAATAAATATGAATGGAATATCCATGGATGACATAAAAATTGAAATAATTAATCATATAGATAAAAATAATAGATATATTAATGATTAAATGTATAACACTAGACATCCTAACGATACATTGAAGTTCTAGTGCTATGAAACCATAAATAAATGGTAGGAATACACCCAATACCATGACTACATTGACTTATGTGACCTATCAATGCATCATGATGCTATTTAATTTAGGTCCCCACTTATCACTTAATATGTCCAATGAATTTATCATATGAAATAAATGGATAATAAATATATATCATAATGTTCAATAATGAACACATTTCAATACATGTGTTAAAAATAATTGTTTGGATTATAATATTTTCCATATAGAATAAATGAATATATGCTCAATCAATGATCTTCTTGAGATCATTTAATGGTATTATTGTCTTGGTGAATATCCTTAAATTTTAATAATGAAGTTTACGGTATTATCACCACATAAAATATATGGATATATAGTTATATCAATAGTTCTTCCCATTCAATTAAATGACATGAATAAATATATGAATTAATTTCAATATGAATAATTAAGTATAGGTTTTTCACATTGTATTGTATATATGGATAAATGGTAATAACAATAATTTTTTCAAGTCAATTTAATGACATAAATATCATAGTGAATAACCCTCTATATAAATAGAGTATATGGTATTTGGAATGTTCAAGATATAGTAATAAAACTTGTTACTATAGGGTAATATAAAAATATAGTAATATAATAACTGAATATATCACTACAAAATAGAATGATGAGTAATTGTAAGAACCTGGACCTTCTTTTTGGGTATGTTTTCTTTTTCTAGTCGTTTTTGAGAGAAAGGGGAATTTATGGAAATTTTCAAAGTACACACCATGTACTATCTGAGTACACGCCATGTACTCGGTTACCGCATGTAGCCATGTGCTGGTCGTGTGATGGCCACACACACACGACCATGTGGGGGTGAAATGGATGCCGCCTAAAGTGGAGTATGGAAATGAAAAGTACATGCCATTTACTTCAAAAGTACACGTTGTGTACTTTCTTTTTTTACAATAAATGCATCAGGGTCACGTCTGGCGGATAGAACGCCCTTCTTTTAGGTCTCATTCATCCGAGAGAACCCAGACGGCCGTGATCCTTCTCCAAGCCCCTGAGACTCCGTCTTATCTCTGATTTGACCACCGTCAATTGTTTTGGGATCACCTCGATAATATCTTCCTTCTTCTAGAGCATCGTTTCATGATTCTTTCTCTTTCTCAAGTTATCCTCTATTGAAAGTTTTAGACGTTTTTGTATATCTTCGGCATTCTAAGGCGATTCAAGCCATGAGACTCAAGTATATTGATCTCCCAACACTGAAGTAGGTGTTTTGTGCCTTTTAAAAGTCTTTGAGTTATATGTGCAAAAACCACTTAAACCCATGAACAGGGTATTGTGCGTTTACCATTTTAGGCCTATTGTTTTCTTGTTATGCTTGTATGCTTGAATTGATGATAACCGATGTGATTAGGGTTAATCACTATGCTTTGGAAGTGATTTCCAATGAATGATTTTCCTGTTTTGACCGTTGGGTCTAGGTTGCTTGTTAGGTTACTGTTTACCTTCCCTACCTAGTTGTTGGATGGTGTGTTTGTTCTGATATGATGATATGATGTAGACTGCTAGCCAAGTAGTTCTTGAGGTTTACTTTTGCCGATACGCATTGCTATACCTACTTGACTTACACAAGGCCGTGAGAACCTAGTGTAGTAGACCATAGGGAGAATGGACGTAAGGGATTCTCTAGAGTGTCTGTTTTACTTACGATGTGTGAAAATAGGGGGAATTGATGTAAGTGCTTCCTCAGAGTGTCTGTAGATCCTCGACGTGGGCCATAGGGGGAATAGACGTTGAGTGCTTCCCCAGAGCACATTTTGTTACAATTATGGGACTATAGGAGGAATTAACAGTGAGTGCTTTCTCGGAGAGTCTATGATTAAGTTGAATCTGAGGGGTTAGACTGAGTGTACTGCCCAGAGGGTTTCTTATGTTACTAGGTGGGACCAAAAGGGATAGGTTTTGAGTACTTCTCATAGGGTTACCTATTTGTATTTACCTATTTTGATTAGCTGTTGCTTGATATATGAAACTGAATGCATTGAAACTGTGGATAGTTTACTACTGTGTACTTCCTTGTTTACTGCTTTCTGTACTTATTACATGCCATATATTCCTTGACTTTTAGGCAAAGAACTTGTGGGGGTTTTCTATTGGGATTTATTCTCACACCCTGTTTGGGCCATGCTTTTGGGCCCAAATAGATTATATTGTTGCAGGTATAGATAAAGGCAAGTGCCCTTCCACTACAGGTACGTGATTTGCTGTCGAGATGGAGAGCATGGGACCAAGATATGGATTGTGATACTAAGGAGTTGTTTACATTTATTTCTTTTGTACTTGGGATTATTACCGTTGTATTCGAGTATTGTGATTTGTTTGGCTACTTTCCTAGACTTATGTATCATGCATCATTTATATATATATGTGTGTGTGTGTGCTCTAGTTTATTATTTTCCAGTCTTCTGCTGTTTACTTTTGTATGGATTATTCCTACTTCCAGTTTGTCTATTTCATTCTTCTTCTGTGTTACTCTACCAATGAGGGCATAGTTTCCCTACTATCACACCCAAGGCCCTCACTACTAGTCCGCAACCTATGGCGTTCAGGGAAATGTGCTTGAGTCCATGTGACCAACTGGCTACAGGGTGCCCCTGGGTGGCTTCCGGAACTGGGATGTTACAAAGTGGTATTAGAGGAGTTTCCTTTTTTTTCTTGACTTAATATTTGGAGCCTATAGTTGGGGATGGGATGGAATAGGTACTCGGTAATAATCTGTGCCCGGGAGTAGTTAACTCGTGTACAGGGAAATTCCAATCAACCTCGTTTATTGCAATTTTTTTCCTGGTTTTGCAATTATTATAGTCTATTTTACTTCACCTTGAGTGATTCACATGTTTTGTGTTGTTACTATTGATGTTATGGAGGTTCTATTTCTATTTCAACCCAATGAGATGAGGGTATGTCATCTCATACATCATATAGGCACTTGTTAGGAATCACATGTCATGCATTATTTCCATAATATTTAGTGTACATTATCAATTTCATGTTGTTGTAATAGATGTTGAGCTAGATATGCATGCTGTTGTGATAGATGCTTGATAGAATACCTATTGGTTGATAGGGTATTGCTTTGTGAAAGGATTTGTTTGAATGAACACCAAACTTTGGTTCTTGAGGTGTTATAGGCCCTCATTGACCAGAATTTAGTGGATCATTTACCTGTTTTCCTTGTTTATAACATGTGTAAGATGCCAATGTTTGATTTGCGATGAGTATGGGCCCTCACAGATCAGAATTTGGCTCTTAAGGGACTGTTTCAGTGTTTTTCTAGACTCCGAAGTAGTTTTTGAGGCTTAATGTCTGGAAAAATCTAGAATACACGCCATGTAGTTTGGACTACATGCCATGCGTTCTTCTGTTTGAGAAGAAATAGTTTTTATTAAGTACATTTCGTGTACTGTATGTACACACCATGTAGTATCTAACTATGCCATAGGTCATGTGGGCAGAGACACGGGATAGGGAAACCTTTGGCCGAACACGCTGTGTACCATCCATACACGCCGTGTTGTGTTGACCCAGTGTCCACCCATGTAACTAACAACACGGGTTGGTGTGATCCTTTCTAGTACACGCCATATCCATCTAGAACAAACCGTGTAGTGTCAGCCGAGTATCTAGACGTGTTGCTAACAACACAGGTCACTATTATCTTTTCTAACACACACTGTGTCCATCTGGGAGCATGTCGTGTACTCTCGTTCTAAGGAGAACCATGTGTCTTAGTCTGGTAGAAGGACTCGGGCAGGAGAATAGGATTCAAGTACACGTTGTGTGTAATTTGAACACATCGTGTGTATGGGGTGTTACACGACCAGTTCTGGCAGGAGTACATGCCCATGTGAATTGCTGAAGGGAACATGTCGTGTAAGGGTTATACACGCCGTGTAGTCATGTTTTGAAAAACTTGAATGCTTTCCTTCTTCTGTTTCCTTCTTACGTTTTTAGTTTTTGGTCCTCGTTAATCTTTATCTATGGTGTGTGTTTGACCTTGAAGTGTCATTCCACCAAGACTTCCTCTGATTGTATGCCAGTTTCAGGGTAGTGATCGGACATCGGATATGGTTGATCATGGACTACCTGTAGATCCTCCCGTTGTGTTAGTCTTGGCACCAGCCATTATATCAGATGCAGGTGCTGATGCACAGTTTAGGGATGTCTTTATGAGGATGATGCAGACCTTTCAGGGAGCACCACCTCCTGCCCCGTCGATGGTAGAATTGACGCAGGTCTTTCATCAGCAGCATCCTCCCACTTTCTTAGGGGATGGAGGACCCTAGGCTGCAGAGTCATGGATGGAAGCCATGATGATGATCTATGAGAATCTGGAGACGCCTCCAGAGATACGGGTCAATCTTGCTACATATATGCTTCAGGACTCCTCCAATAAGTGGTGGGATGTGATCTCACAGGCGGGACAATAGCAGGTTATGACTTGGGGGGGAGTTCCAGCGTATCTTTTATTAATACTTCTATCCGGAGACCTTGAGGGCCAATCGAGCCTGAGATTTTATGAGTCTAGAGTAGGGTACTCTTTCGGTTATGGATTATTCATCTCGATTTACCAAGCTGTAGAGTTTCATGCCTATTTTAGGAAGTGATCAGTTATTCCTGGCAAGGAATTTCGAGGATGGTCTGAGGCATGACATCCGATCATAGGTGGACATCTTCCAATTGACTTTTATCACTTATATGATCAATCAGCCGCTGATTACTAAACACAATCTGGGGGATTATGGAGTTGTGATCCAGGGAGGCTCGACATCTGGAGTTAGTATCCCTCCTAATGACAGCAGGAAGCGCCGTAGGTAGTCTTCGCATAGAGATCCGAGGAGGTGAGATACTTCTTCTGGTAGTCAGGTAGTGTGCTACCAGTGCGGAAAGAGTGGGCATACGATGACACATTGTCCAAGAGACCCAGTGGAGTACTAATCTTGCAGCAAGATGGTTCATCATCAGCACTTCTGTCAGATATTCTCACCAGCATCTGGTTACAGGGGTTCTTCTAGGACTCCTCATTCAAGAGTTGCACCACTAGTTTCTCACCAGTCTAGGAACTGGAGTTCTTCTGGCCATTCAGGATGAGGTGGATGTCGTGGCAGTGGCAGCCAGTCACCGGGCTTTCAGTGAAAACAGGTTGGATTAGCTTCGAGTGGTCAGGTAGGGACATAGGGTCATGGGGTAGGTCACACTTTTACAGTGGAGCAGACCCAATAGGAGTAGGATCTCGAGCCTTCTACAGTTTGAGGTACAATCTTAGTTTCCTCAGTTTTAGCGTCTTGTCTTTTCGATATAGGGGATTCCCATAGCTCTATATTTGTTTCTGTTGTGGAGAGCCTTGATCTCTACATCTTTTCTTTTGCGGATATCTTGATGATAGACACTCCATTGGGAACTAGAATGGCTAGTGTGTGACAGTGTAAGGAGTACCCTCCAGAGGTTGGTGAGTGTCACTTTTTATAGGACTTCTATTTCCTAGAGATGACAGGCTATGATGTCATTCTTGGAATGGACTGGTTAGTTCCCTTCCAAGTAGTCGTTGACTTTTATCACCGCAGGTTGAGTTTCATATCACCAGAGGGTGAATATTTTCTTCATAAGGGTGAATGGTATGTCTAGGCGAGTAGAGCGGGACCCGAGCATCATGGGTTAGGAGGAGTTATATCTCATATTGCTAGTATATATTTGGATGACCAGGGGACTTCAAAGAGGGACTTTCCCCTATTGGTGGATCATTTCAGAGATGTCTTTCCAAAGGACTTTTCAGATTTTCCTCTGGATCTTGAAGTATACTTTTCTATTGAGCTTGTTCCAGGAGCGGCACTAGTGTCCATTCCTTCTTATAGGATGACTAAAAAAGAGTTATAAGATCTCAAGAAGCAGTTGGAGGAGTTGAAATAAAAGGGTTTCATCTGACACGGTATTTCTCCTTGGGGTTCGCCTATCCTGTTTGCAAAGAAGGAAAACGGTACCCTCAGGCTTTTTGTGGAATATTGGAAGTTGAACTAGTTTGCTGTCAAGAACTGATATCCCTTGCCTGGATTAATGATCTATTTGATCAGATTCGAGGATCCTGGGTGTTCTCGAAGATTGACTTGAGGTCCGGCTACCATCAGTTGCATGTTAAACCATCAGATATACCTCTTACAGCCTTCCAAAGCAGGTATAGTCTATAAGGGTACATGGTTATGATGTTCGGTCTAACAAACGCGCCTGCAGTTTTCATGGAACTAATGAACCTAGTGTTCCATCCACTCTTGGATTCCTTCATGGTAGTTTTTGTTGTTGATACCCTAGTGTACTCTCACACTTGACATGACCATTCACACATCTTGAGATCATTTTGAGTACACTGAGAGAACATCAATTATATTCTATGCTCTCAAAATTCCACTTTTGGATGGATCGGATTCACTTCTTGGGTCATGTTATATCAGAGACAGGAATATCAGTGGAACTAGAGAAAATGATAGTAGTAGTTTCTTAGGAGCAGCCGAAGAACGTATTTGTAGTACGAAGCTTTCTTGGGCTAGCTGGATACTACAGACACTTCATTCAAGACTTTTCATGCTTATCAGCACTACTGATGAGTCTGACTAAGAAGGTTGTGAAGTTATTATGGTCATATTCTTGTGAGTCGGCCTTTCAAGAGCTAAAAGGGAGGTTAAATTCAGTACCGATACCAGTCTTTCCAAGGCCCGAAAAGAGCTATATTGTGTACTGCGATGCCTCAGGTATCAGGTTGGGAGCTGTACTTATGTAGGGAGAAGGAGTCGTTGCATACAGGTCTTGGAATTTGAGACCACATGAGAAGAATTACCTGACACGTGATCTCAATTTGGCTGTAGTGGTTCATGTCTTATGTTTTAGGAGACATTACCTTCTGGGATATCATTTTTTTCTTTTCACCTACCACAGGAGTATCAAGTACATCTTCACTCTACGTTATCGTAATTGGAGATAGTGAAGGAGGGTTGGGTACCTTCAGTCTTTTGACTTTGAGATTTCCTATACACTGGGGAAGGGCAATGCAGGGGAGGATGTGATGAGCAGGAGGACCCAGATGCAGGCAGTTCAGAAGGCCAGCAGTAAGTGGCAGCTTATGGCTCAATTCTATGAGATGCATTTGGTGGTGCACAACTAACAGGGAAGACATTTCTTTCTTCTGTAGTTGTGACCTCTACTCTTCTTGATCGAGTGTGAATGATGCAACTATCATATTATTAAGGCGTAGTCATACGGGAAAGTGTGTCAGGAGAGAACCCTATTCTTGGATAGACCATAGGTGAGGTTGATATCTTGCATTTCCAGGGGTGTGTATGGGTTCCAGAAGACATGCGTGAGGAGCTAATGTGGGACTTTCCTTCCTCAGTTTGGGCAGTTCATCCAAGTGTCACCAAGATTTATCATGATCTACACTATCGGTATTGGTGGCCAGGTATGAAAAGATATGTTTCTGTTTTTGTCCTGAGGTGTTCCACCTGTCAGCAGGTGAAGGCAGAGAATCAGCGACCGGTAGGGCTATTACAGCGGTGGCCCATTCCGGAGTGGAAGTGTAATGATGTCGCGATGGATTTTGTGATAGGTTTACTGAGGTCTCCTTGAGGGAATGATACAGTTTGGGTTGTTATTGACAGAATCACGAAGGTTTCTCACTTTTTACCGATCAAGGAGACTTTCAGTGTTGATGATATGGGATGGTTGTACATCTATGAGATTTTGTGCTTACATGGAGTTCCAAACTCCATTTTTTTAGACAGAGATTCATGTTTTACATCTCGGGTCTCTAAGGGTCTTCAGAAGGCTTTGGGTACATAAGTACTTTTAAGTACAGCTTACCACTCCCAGACAGATGGCCAGTCTGAGCATACGATTTTGGTTCTTGAGGACAGGCTTTGAGAATGTATTCTAGATTTTATATGTTCTTCGGAGAAGCACATACCTCTTGTGGAGTTTTCCTACAACAATAGTTTTTAAGAAACTATTCATATGGAACCTTATAAGGCTTTGTACGGTAGGTCTTGCCGATCACCCTTATTTTGGCAGGAGGTAGGAGAGGCAGTTTTGCTGGGACCTCCTCTTGTCCAGGAGGCCGCAGAGCAGATTGAGTTGATTCTAAAGAGGATGGCTACTGCACAATCTCGAGATAAGTCTTATGCTGATCAGCGGAGACGACCTCTGAAGTTCGAGGTTAGGGATCAGGTTTTCCTTCGTGTCACACCGAGGTTGGGACACAAGAGGATTAAGAGACAGGGTAAGGTTTCATCAAGGTATGTCGGGCCGTTTGAGGTGTTGGAGGGAGTTGGGATGATTTCCAGTCATTAGCAGTTACCTCAGAGGTATTGGGCTATGCACGACATCTTCCATGTTTCTCAGCTTCGACGTTACTTCTCAGACCAGTCTCACATCTTCTAACCTGAGGAGGTTTAGTTGGAAGTGGATGCGTCTTTTGAGAAGCATCCTATCTGGATTGTTTATCGAAGTAAGAAGGCTCTCCCTGGCGAGTTTTTTCCTCAAGTATTGGTATTTTGGCAGCACGGGTGAGTACATGATGAGATTCGGGAGAGGGAGGCAGACGTACGATCACAATGGCCAGAGTTGTTCGGGGTTTTTTCTTCTATCCTGTCTTGCTATGGAAATTCGGGAAATTTTCTTTAATGGGGGAAGATTGTAAGAACCCAAACCTTATTTTCAGGTATGGTTTCATTCTTTTGATCATTTTTGAGAGAATGGGGGGTTTTTGAAATTTTCGAAGTACATGTCATGTACTTTCGGAGTACACGTCGTGTACTCGCTTACCGCTGGTAGCCGTGTGTTGGTCGTGTGATGGACACACACACATGGCCATGTGGGCGTGACCTAGAGACCACCAAAAATAGAGTACGAAAATGGAAATTACACACTGTATAGTTCAAAAGTACATGCTGTGTACTTTCTTTTTTTACATTAAATGCACCAGGGCCACGTTTGACAAACAGAACTCCCTTCTTCTAGGTCTACATCATCTGAGAGAACCCTTATGACCACGATCCTTCTCCAAGACCCTGAGCCTCTGTCCAATATCTGATTCGACTATCGTCGATTGTATTGGGATCACCTCGGTAAGCTCCTCCTTCTTCTAGAGCATCATTTCATGATTCATTCTCTTTCTCAAGTTATCCTCTATTGAACGTTTTAGATGTTTTGGTAGATCTTCGGCATTCTAAGGTGATTCAATCCCTGAGACTCAAGTATATTGATCTCCCAGTGCCGAGGTAGGTGGTTTGAGCCTTTTTGTTGAAATTATTTGAATTATATATGCAAAAACCGCCAATACCAATGAATGGGGTATTGCGCATTTACCGTTTTAGCCCTATTGTTTTCATGTTGTGCTTTTATGCTTTATTTGATCATAACCGATGTGATTAGGGTTAATTTATATTCTTTGGAAGTGCTTTACCATGCATGATTTCCTGTTTTGACCATTGGGTCTAGGTTTCCTATTAGGCTATTGTTTACCTTCCCTGGAAAGTTGTTGGATGGTGTGTTTGTTCTGATATGATGATATGTTGTAGACTTCTAGCCAACAAGTTCTTGAAGTTTAATTTTTTCGATATGCATTTCTATACCTACTTGACTTACATAGGGCCATGAGAACCTAGTGTAGTAGACCATAGGGAGAATGGATGTAAGGGATTCTCTAGAGTTTCTATTTTACATACGATGTGAAACCCCAGGGGGAATTGATGTAAGTGCTTCCTCAGAGTGTCTGTAGATCCTCAACGCAGGCCACAGGGGGAATTGATGTTGAGTGCTTCCTCGGAGTGCCTTTAGTTACCGTTACGAGACTATATGAGGAATTGACATTGATTGCTTCCTCATAGAGTCTATGATTAAGCTAAACTAGAGGGGTTAGACTGAGTGTACTGCCTAGAGGGTTGCTTGTGTTGCTAGGTAGGACTAGAGGGGATAGGTTGTGAGTACTTCCTAGATGCTTACATGTTTGTGTTTTCATGTTTTGATTAGTTGTTGCTTGATATATAAAAATGAACAAATTGAAACTATGGATTGTTTACTACTGAGTAATTCCTTGATTACTGCTTTCTGTACTTATTATCTACCATATATTCACTGACTATTAGTCATAGATCTTGTGGTGGTTTTCTACTGGGATTTAGTCTCTCACCCTTTTTGGTCCATGATTTTGGGAACAAAAAGATAATATTGTTGCATATATATATAAGGGAAAGCGCCCTTCTACTTCAGGTACTTGATTTTTTGTGGAGCTGGAAAGCATGGGTCCAAGCTATGGCTTACGATGTTGAGGAGTTGTTTACTTCTTTTTCTTTTGTACTTGGTTTCATTACTATTGTATTCCAGCATTGTGAATTGTTTGGATACTTTCCTAGAAATATGTATCATGTATCATTCATATATATGTGTGTGCTCTAGTTTATTAATTTTCCAGTCTTCTGCTATTTACTTTTGTATGGATTATTCCTGCTTCTGCCTTTTCAATTTCTTTCTTCCATTGTGTTACTCTACCAATCAGGGCATAGTTTCCCCACTATCACACCCAAGTTCCTCGCTACTAGTTTGCAACCTTTGGCGTTTGGGGAAATGTGCTTGAGGACATGTGACCAACCGGGTACGGGGTGCCCCTCGGTGGATTCTCGAACCGGGATGTTAAAAAGTGGTATCAGAGGAGTTTCCTTTTCTTCTTGACTTACTGTTTGGAGCATATAGTTGGGGATAGGATGGAATAGGTACTTGTTAATAACTTGTGCCTGAAATTAGAAAACTCATATACAGGGAAAATCCAATCTACCTCGTTTATTGCAATTTTTTTCCTGGTTAGGAAATTATTACAGTTGATTTGATTTCACCTTGAGTGACTCACATGTTTTGTGTTGTTACTGTTGATGTTATTGAGGTTCAATTTCTATTGCAACCCGATGTGATGAGGGTATTCCATCTCATGCATCATATAGGCACTTGGTAGGAATCACATGTCATGCATTCTTTCCATGCCATTTAGGGTGAATTAGAAATTTCATGTTGTTTTGATATCTTTTGTGCTTGATATGCATGTTGTTGTGATAGATTCTTGATAAAATACCTAATGGTTGATAGGGTATTGCTTTGTGTAAGGATTTGTTTGAATGAATTCCAAATTTTGGTTCTTGAAGTGTTATTGTCCCTCATTTACTAGAATTTGGTGGATCATTGACTTGTTTACCTTGTTTATAACATGTTTAAGATGACAATCTTTGATTCACGGTGAGTATGGGACTTCTCGGATCGGAATTTGGATCTTAAGGAACTGTTTCAGTGTTTTTATGGGCATCAGAGTAGTTTCTGAGGCTTACTATCCAGAAAAACCTAGAATACACGCCGTGTAGTTTTGACTACATTTCATGCGTTTTTTTGGGAAGAAATAGTTTTTCTTAAGTACATATAGTGTACTATATGTACATATCATGTAGTATCTTATAGTGCCATAGGTCATGTGGGCAGAGACACAGGATAGGGAAACCTTTGGCCGAACACTCCATGTACCATCTGTACATCACATGTTGTGTTGACCCTGTGTTCGCCCATGTAACTAACAACACAGGTCAGTGTGATCATTTATAGTACACGTCGTGTCCTTCTAGAACATGACGTGTAGTGTCATCTGAGTATCCAGCCGTGTCGCTAACAACATGGGTTAGTGTTATCTTTTCTAACACATGTTGTGTCCATTTGGGATCACTTTGTGTAGTCTCGTTCTAAGGATAACCATGTGGCTTAGTCATGTAGGACTCGGGCAGGAGAATATGATTCTAGTACACACCGTGTGTTAGGTGAACATGCTGAGTGTATGGGGTGTTACATGACCAGTTCTGATAGGAGTACATGCCCATGTGAATGGCTGAAGGAAACACATCGTGTAGGGGTTATACACACTATGTAGTCATGTTTTGAAAAACTTGAATGCTTTCATTCTCATATTCCCTTATTACATTTTCAGTTTTTGGTCCTTGTTAATCTTGATATAAGGTCTGTGTTTGACCTTTTAGATTCATGCCAACGAGACATCCTCTGGTTGTATGCCAGTTGTAGGGTAGTGATCAGACACTGGATATGGCTGATCATGGACTACCTATAGATCCTCCCATTATGCCAGTCTTGGCACCAGCCAGTATAACGGACCCAGGTGCCGAGGCATAGTTCAGGGAATACTTTACGAGGATGATGCATACCCTTTAGGGAGCACTTCCCCATGCCCTGTTGATGGAAGAATTGACGTGGGTCTTTCAACACCAACATCCTCCCACTTTCTCAGGGGATGGAGGACCCCAGACTGCAGATTCACAGCTGGAAGCCATGCTGATGATATTTGAGCATCTGGAGACGCCTCTAGAGATGTGAGTCAAGATAACTACATATATGCTTCAGGACTCCTCCAAGAGGTGGTGGGATGTGATCTCATAGGTGGGACACTAGTATGTTATGACTTTGGTGGAGTTCTAGCATATATTCTATGACTACTTCTATATGAAGACCTTGAGTGTTGATCAAGCCCAAGAATTTATGAGTCTAGAGCAGGGTACTCTTTTGGTTATGGAGTACTCCTCTCGCTTTATCGAGCTATATAATTTCACACCTATTTCAAGAGGTGATCAGTTATTTGTGGCAAGGAAGTTCAAGGATGGTCTAAGGCATGACATCCGATCATAGTTGAACATCTTTAGATTGACTTCTATCACTTCTATTGTCAACTAGGCACTGATTATTGAGAGAACTCTAAGTAATTATGGAGTTGTGAGCCAGGGCGGCTCGGTATCTGGAGTTAGAATCTCTCCTACTGGGAGCAGGAAGTGCCATAGGGAGTCTTCACGTGGAGATCCAATGAGGTGAGATAATTTTTATGGTAGTCAGGTGGTGTGATACTAGTGCGGGAAGAGTGATAATACGAGGCCACATTTCCCAAGAGACCCAGTAGAGTACTGATCTTACGGCAAAATAAATCATCTTCAATGCTTCTGTCAGATCTTCTCACCAGCAGCTAGTGATAGGGGTTCTTCTATGACTCCTCATTTAGTAGAAGCACCACCAGTTTCTCACCAGTTTAGGAACTAGAGTTCTACTAGCCGTTCAGGCCAACGTGGAGGTCGTGGTCGTGGCAGCCAGTCGCCAGGATTTCATCGACAACAGGGTGGATCAGCTCAGAGTGGTTAGGCAGGTACACAGGGCCTCAGGGTAGGTCATACTTTTGCAATGGATCAGACCCAACAGGAGAAGTATCTCGAGCCTTCTACAGTTCGGGGTACAATCTTAGTTGCCTCAGTTTTAGCCTCTTCTCTTTTCGATATAGGTGCTTCCCATAGCGTTATATTTTTTATTATTGTGGAGAGCCTTGGGCACTGAATCTTTTCTTCTACTGATATCTTGATTCTAGACACTCTTTTGGTAACTAGAACGGATAGTGTGTGACAGTGTAAGGAGTTCCCTCCAGAGGTTGGTGAGTGTCACTTTTTATGGGACCTCTATGTCCAAGAGATGATAGGCTATGATGTCATTCTCAGAATGTACTGGCTAATTCCCTTTATGGTAGTTTTCGACTATTATCACCGCAGGGTGATTTTCATATCACCAGAGGGTGGATCTTCTCTTCATAAGGGAGAATGGGATGTCTAAGCGAGGAGAGTGGGACCCGAGCATCATGGGTTAGGAGGAGTTACAGATCAGATTGCTAGTCTATATCTAGATGACCAGGGGACTTCATAGAGGGACCTTTCCCCAGTGGTGTATCGTTTTAAAGATGTATTTTCATAGGAATTTTTAGTTTTCCTCTAGAGCGTGAAGTAGAATTTTTTATTGATCTTCTGCCAGGAGCGGCACTGGTGTCCATTACTCCTTACAGGATGGCTACACCAGAGTTACAGGAGATCTAGAAACAGTTGGAGGAGTTGCAGGAAAAGGGTTTCATCTGACCCAGCACTTATCCTTGGGGTTCGCCTATCCTATTTGCGAAGAAGGAAGATGGTACCCTCAGGCTTTGTGTGGACGATCAGAAGTTGAACCATTTGACAGTCAAGAACCGATATTCCTTGCCTAGGATTGATGATCTCTTTGATCAGTTTCAAGGAGCCCGGGTGTTCTCTAAGATTGACTTGAGGTCCGGTTACCATCAGTTGTGTGTTAGACCATCAGATATACCTCTTACATCCTTTCGGAGCAGGTATGGTCTATACGAGTACATGGTTATGCCGTTCAGTCTCACGAACGCAACTGTAGTTTTCATGGCCCTGATGAACCAAGTTTTCCATCCATACTTTTATTCCTTTGTGGTTGTTTTCATGGATGATATATTGGTGTACTCTCACACTCGACATGACCATGCCACACATCTTGAGATATTTTTGAGTACACTGAGAGAGCATCAGTTATGTGCTAGGCTCTCAAAAATGCCACTTTTGGATGGATTAGATTCACTTCTTGGGTCATGTTATCTCAGAGACAGGAATATCTGTAGACCCAGAGAAATTGAGAGTAGTATTTTCCTAGGAGCATCCGAAGAAATTCATTGAGGTACGGAGATTTCTAGGGATGGATGGATACTACAGAAACTTCATTTAGGACTTCTCATGCTTAGCAGCACCACTGAAGGGTCTAACTAAGAAAGGTGAAAAGTTTTTGTGGTCAGATTCTTGTGAGTTATCCTTTCAGGAGCTAAAAGAGAGGTTGAATTCAGCACTGATACTAGTCTTTCTAGATCCAATAAAGAGATATATTGTGTACTATGATGCTTCATGTATTAGGCTGGGTGATGTACTTATGCAGGGAGAAGGAGTCGCTGTGTATGGGTCTCAGCAGTTGAGACCACTTCAGAGGAATTACCCAGCGCACGATCTCCAGTTGGCTACAATTGTTTATGCCTTAGGCTATAGGAGACATTTCCTTCTGGGAGAAAATTTTGTGGTTTTCACTGACCACAAGAGTCTCATGTACATCTTCACTCATCTTGATCTGAATTGGAGACATCAAAGGTGGGTTGAGTTCTTTCAGTCTTTTGACTATGAGGTTGCCTATATGTCGGGTAAGGGCAACGCAGTGGCTAATGTGCTGAGTAGAAGGACCCAGATGTAGGAAGTTCAGGAGGCCACCAGTGAGTGGAAGCTTATGGTTTTGTTCTCTAAGATGCATTTTGGAGGTGCACAACAGACAGGAGCAGATGTTTCTTTCTTCTGTAGATGTTACCTCTACTCTTCTTCATCGAGTGCGAATGAGGAAACTATTAGATTCTAAAGGCCTAGTCCTACGGGAAAGTGTCTTAGGAGAGGAACCTATTCCTGGATGGACCATAGGTGAGGATGAGATCTTGCGTTTCCAGGGGCGTGTATGGGTGCCAGCAGAGATATGCAAGGATCGGATATGGGAATTTCATTCCTCAGTTTGGGAAGTTCATCCTGGTGTCACCAAGATGTATCGTGATCTAAAAACACGCGGACGATTGTCTCTTATTGACCGTTCAAGGTTCTGGTGCTCTTCTAATGTGTATATCATAACTCGGGTCGAATCCTCGGCGATGATACTTTGTAATAGTCGTTTGTTTTTAGTTGATTGTATTTTGATTAGGGGGGTTTGTTTGCAGAGCTTAATTGAATTGATTGGTTGACTATAATTGATTTAACAAATTGATAAATATTTGTGTGATTTCATCATTAGGGATTTAATCTTGTGATATCCTGGAGCTTTTCTTTATATTTCATTTAAATTAACACCCACTTCAAAAGATAATGTTGATTGGAATTCCTAAGTGTTAAGGCTTTAATCCAAGACTTAACTTATCTTCGGGTTCTAATCATTACCATTACATGTTTATGGTAGTGTATTTATGGTTCCAATAATCTATGGAAACCACATGTTAAACAAAATATGTCATTAATCCATGACATGTTAAGTCTAACATACACAATGTTAAATTAACGAATACTCTTCAAGCAAATACTCTCAATCACTTAAAATCCCTAAATTTTGACTCACCCCAATGAGAGATTTACTCATCCATTTTGGTTTTTAATAGTCCGGTTATAATGATTATGATGATATATTAATAATAGAATAAAAAAAAGGATAAGAAAAGAGTGGTGCGTCAAACACACACACACGAACAATGATGAGAATTTAAAAAACGGACTTTCGATTGAATGTGGAAGAAAAAGATGGGAAGGGGATTCAACTATATTTAAACTATTTTAAGAAAATTAATATTAATCTACATAAGGTGGATGAGAATAATAGATATTGAAGAAGAAACTTTCATTAAAATAGAATTACAAAACACAAACATATAAGATTACAAACAAAGAACAACACAAAAGTGAAAGGAAACAAAGAGAGGAGGAAAGGTATCTCAAGTGAAAACTTGAGTATGTAAGGTCCTACCAAGCCTTTTTCAAGGCTTTGTTCATGCCAATATGTGTTCCACTCTTCTGAAATGCCAACCCCTTTGAAGGAGAGGAGGGGGTGTATTTATAGCACAATGAAGTAGACTGTTTTCATTCCCAATATTTCCGTCCACTTGGATCGACTATTTGGACATCCATTCAGTAGAATATTGATGTATATCCTTCTTAAAAGTTGAATAAAATAATTCTTTCCAACTACTCTCAAAATTTTGAGGCATTTGGACCTATGGATCCAAAGTTAAGGTAGTTGATTAAACAATTTTAATCTGCATATTTCTATCCAGTCTTTTTGAAGTCCAAAATGTAAAAGGGGTTTTTAATACTAATATGCCTTCAAAACCGAATGATTTATTCAAAAAAGTCAGCCGCCTATATCTCCTATTTCACACTGAAAAATATCAGCTTTATTGGATTCTTAAATCATGAGATATGTCATGCATACTGTATTAAGTAAATTTCTCGGCCAGAATGGTGGGCTGGAATTCAAAGCATATGTTGGGCCCCTTGTTTTTAGATTTGGGCCTTGAAATTTTTATCCAAGACTCTTTACATTATCCCTAAAACTTTTTTGGAAAATTAAATAATTTTAACCTCTAGATTGAGCCCAGTAAATTAATATTCATGACTAGTCCAGTTTCTTCACATATTCTATAGGCCCTCTTGTGTGGTCCATACAAGCCTTGAAATGGAATAATTAGCCCATTCTCCCCGCTAATGAAATGTTTTATACTGAATTAGGAATCCTAAAAAAGAAGAACCACACAATTTGGATCAGTTGGGTGACAGTTATAAATAAAATATTAACCTGACTCAATTGGAATACTTTTAAAAATGCTCAAAAATTATACTTAGTATTAAAATATAAATATTTCACACACATTATGCACATTTCATATAAAATCAGTAAATGGAGTATATAATAAGTCATGAAAATATTAATAACATCAACTCCCCTACAATTAGTCTTCTGCATGTCCTCATGTGCAACAAATATAAAAACATAACAAAATCATTTTTACTCACCAACATATATTAAAATTTTGTTTTCTCCAATCCGGGGAGGTATAGACTATTTCACTCATCTATTTTGAATTCCACCACAAGTTGTTAAAGAAACAATGTTCCAAAACTAATTCATTTTTTCATGCTCAAATTTAGAAATGGAAAATGTGGACACCCAAACTCACACCTCTCAAGATGATAAAATTCATTTGTGGAGGTTCACTCTTTCACCAAACAAAAGTGAAAATATTAGAGTTTGAAAGAGCTCTCAACTTCAAATCCCTATCCAAAGTGCAAAAGAATCAAGAGGTATTTTTAAGGGGTTTTTATGTGGCTATGGGATGGTAGTAATATAATGTCCAAGAGAGAGAATAAGAGGGGAAAACACCAACATAGAAAAATAAATGCAATTTTTTTTTTGAAATAAAACATGAAAGGAAATGAAAACACATATTTTACAATGGAATGATTTTGTGAAGAAAGACACAATATAGGATGAAAGTTTGAAGGGGATGATAAGATGAAATATTTACAAACCACAAAACTTCTCCCAATGACATAAGAATATCATGCAAGTGTTCTTTTTTTTCTTTTTTTTTCTTTTTTTAGAAAGTTGAACTTGGAAAAGATCTCACACTCATATCCCAACCCATGATTGATCTCCTAATGACACTAGTTGTAATAGTTATAACAATATCAAAGGTTGAGAAAGAGTGATTTTTTACCTACCCAATAAACAACCCAATCAATTTTTTTTGTTCTCTTTTTTTTTTGATTTTTTTGAACACTTGTCAATAACATTTACAAAATTACATAAATGAAAGTACATTACATTCCCTAGAACACACTGAATGACAACCTCTCCCCCACACTGAAATGGATGCTTTCCCTCAAGCATATGATAACATGGTGAAATCAACAAAGGGTACCCATGATGAAATCCATCCCCCCACACTTTAATTTCAAAAAAAATTATGCAACAAAAATCCATGTTGAGATTGGGTGGGAAAAGGTATTTGGATTGTAATGTGGCTATCAAAGAAAAGTTTTTCATAGGCTCAATGGGGATTTAAAAAGGAGGATTAATTTAAAGGAAATGGGAGGCTATTTGGCTATTGTGATTCTCATGTGGTTCAAAAAAATACCTCTATCATATTAATGCACACTAAAGTAGGAAATTCAGATCGAAGGTCTAAAAACTCAAGACTCGCAAATGGGGGTGAAAACACATATTTTTCAAAGATGGCCATAGGAGGCCTTGGCATGAATGAAAAATTTGTTTCTCAATGTTTGGGAAAATCATTTTCCAAATCAAAAAATGAGCATTAAAAATTTGTTAATTTTGACACAAAATTCTTTATCCAAAGTCATGATGAAAAAAAATTGAGATGAAACCATTTCTTTTGACTCCCCAAAATGGTTGTAAAAAATTTGAAAATTAAAGGTGAGTAAGTATGACTCTTTTGGTTTTTTTACATTTTTTTTTATTTTTTAGGATTTTTTTAGTGTTCTTTAAAATACACATGCACAAAAAAATAAAGAGAGAAAAAGAAAAGGATTTGATGAAGAAAGTGGTAAAAATGAAATAGATAGGAAAAAAAGAGTGAGAGAGAGGAAGATATAGAGATAGTTAAAGGGAAAGAGGTTCCCCTCGGTTTGGATTTGGCTAGTTGCCATCTCCATATAGTGGTAGGTTGACTGGAGAAGTTGGGGATCCAGTGGAAGTCGATGTTGATCCAGGATTGTGTGTCCTATCATGGTGATGCTTTAACCGATGTCCATTAAACATGAATGTCCTTTTGGAAGAGGGGTCTTGGACTTGCACAGAACCAAATGGGTAAACATTAGTAATAACAAAAGGCCATTACCAATGAGAAATAAGTTTACTTGGGAGAAGCTGAAATCAATAATTGAAGAACAATACCTTTTCACCTTCGTGGAATACCTTTCTCAGGATGTGTTTATCATGGAGTACCTTAGCCTTTTCTTTGTATAGATTGGAATTCTCATAGGATTCAAGTTGAAGCTCCTCCAGTTCAGCCAATTGGACCAATCTTTCTTCACCAGATTTTTCACAATCAAAATTACAGGTTATCACAGCCCAAAAAGACTTATATTGGATTTAAACTGGTAGATGACATGCTTTACCAAAAAACTAGCCTAAAAGGAGACATCCCAATGGGTGTTTTATAGGCAGTTTGATAAGCCCAAAGTGTTTCACTAAGTCTTTCATGACAGTCTTTTCTGGTGGGTTTTACAATTCTCACAAGAACTCTCTTCACTTATCTATTAGAAAGTTCAACCATTCCATTTGTTTGGGGATGATATGAAGTTGAAGTTTTATGTACAACCCCATTCTTTTTCAAAATATTTTCCATGGTTCTATTATAAAAATGGGTTCCTAAGTCACTGATCAAGGCATGAGGTGTGCCAAATCTGTGGAAGATGTGTGTCTTTAGGAACTCACTGACAGTATGTGAATCATCCTTTCTAGTGGGTTTGGCCTCAACCCACCTAGAAACATAATCAACTGCAAGAAGGATGTATGATAATCCATTGGAAGGGGTAAATGGTCCCATGAAATCGATACCCCAAACATCGAAGAACTCATAGAAAATTAAAGGCTTTAGAGCATTTCATTTCTCTTTGAAATTGTTCTAAACTTTTTGCAAGTGGGATATGATTAACAGAACTCATGTGAGTCCTTAGAAGAGTGAAGTCTAGAAGAATCCAGAGTCTAGAACCTTTTGGGAGGTCCCTTGTGGTCCAAAGTATCCACCTCTAGGAAGTGAGTGAAAGAATTCTAATATGGTAGAATGTTTATTTTCATCGACACATCTTCTTATTACCATGTCATCCCCAGTTTTCCAAAGTTTATTTTCATCCCAAAAATAGTATTTTGAATCACTTTTCAACTCCATTTTTTGTTCTTTTGAAAAAAATTCAGGAAAAAAACCAGAAACCAAGTAATTTACAATTAGAGCATACCATGGTATTTTGGGAGTGAGAGATGAAAGGTGCTCAGTGGGGAATTTTGGATCAATGATTTAAGAATGAGAAGAATTATAAATTCAACTCAAGTGATCATCCACAAGGTTTTCTTTTCCCGGTATATCTTTGATTTCAAGGTCAAACTTTTGGATCATTAGGATCCATCTTATTAGCCTCATTTTGGAATCACTTTTCTTGAGTAAGAACTTTATAGCAGAATTGTCTGTGGAGATGATGATTTTGGCACCTAAGAGATATGGCCATTATTTATCTAATGAAAAAACAACTAATAAAAGTTCTTTTTAGTGACTGTGTAGTGAGATTGAGTTTCATCCAGTGTTTTTGAGGCATAATAGATGACATGAGAAATCTTCTCTCTTCTTTGACCAAGAACAACCCAAACGGATATATCAGAAGCATCACATATCAACTCAAAGGGTAAGGACCAATCTGGGGGTTGGATTATTGGGGCATATGTTAGAGAAGTTTTGAGTTCAACAAAGGCTCTCTTGAAAACCTCATTGAAATGGAATGTGACATCATTTTGGAGTAACTGAGTGAGTGGGAGTGAAATCCTACTGAATTTATGGATGAATATTCAATAAAAACTAGCTTGACCGAGAAATGAACGGATGTCTCGAATAGAAGTGGGCTCAGGAAGTGATTGGATCACTTCAATTTTGGTAGGATCTACTTCAATACCATCTTTTGAAACTATGTTCCTTAAAACAATCCCATTTTTAACCATGAAGTGACATTTTTCAAAATTTAACACAAGGCTACACTTGACACACTTTTATAGGACTAGAGAGAGTGAATTCAAACAAGATTCAAATAACTCACCATAAATGGTGAATTCATCCATGAAGACTTCCATTCAATGTTAAATGAATTTGGAAAATATACTCATCATACACCTCTGGAATGTTGCATGAGCATTGCAAAGTCCAAAAGTCATTCTTCTATATGCATATGTTCCAAAGGGGCATGTGAAATTTGTCTTTTCTTGGTCCTAAGGTGTGATTGGGATTTGGAAGTAGCCGGTGTATCCATCAAGAAATCAATAGTGTGACTTTCCAGCTAATCGTTCTAGCATTTGATCAAGGAATGGAAGAGGGTAGTTATATATTCTTATTTCAACATTCAATTTCTTATTGTCGTTGCATGCACACCATTTTTTCTTCACTCGAGTTGTGACTACCTACCCATATTCATTTGTGACAACAGGTATCCCACCCTTCTTTGGTAAAACTTGAATTGGAATAACCCATTCACTATCAGAATCTGGGTAAATAATACCATCTTGAAGAATCTTGGTGATCTCTTCCCAAAATACCTCAAGTATGAGTGGATTTAGTCTTCTTTGTGGTTGTCTAATTGGTTTAGATGATTCCTCAAGATGGATGTGATGTATACAAAGGGTAGGTTTTATTCCTGGTATGTCATCTAGGGTCCAACCTATGGACTTTTTTCCTCTAACACCTGAACAAGTTGGGACTCTTTGTTTTCAATAAGTGAAGAAGAGACAATGACAGAATATGAGTGATCACGGAAAAGGAATGGATATTTTAGGCATTCAAGAAGAGGTTTTAGACTAGTCTCATCTTTCATTTTTGGGTTATAAATCTCAGGAATGGAATATGGGACTTCAGTTGCTTCAGATTCATTTTCCTTAATACTGTCTAAGTTAGCGCAGTAGAGATCAGAGTTGATGTGGGATTCAAGAGAGTTATCAAGATCCTCTATATTGATAGAGCCTACGAATGAAATATCCACATCAACTTCACCATTTATGACTTTGTTAATCATGGTGCAGATTTCACAAGATCCTTTGTCATTAGAACATGAAGAACATGGTGGATTGGGGTTCGATTGACTCTTAGAAGTGTCCTCAGAATAATGGATTGAGAATGCAGAGTAATCCTCAGATGGGTATCTCATGGATTGGAAAATGTTAAACTTGAACAGTTGGTCACCAAATTCCATGGATAAGATGCCTGAATGGACATCAATCTTGGTACTCGCAGTCATGAGGAATTGTCTTCCTATAATTAGTGGTGATCGAGAAGATCTCATCTCACCTTCCATGTCAAGGAGATAGAAATCAGAAGGGAAGATAAGATCAATGACTCGAATGAGGACATCCTCAATTATTCCCTTAGGACCGGCAGTGCTTTGATTGTCCAATTGAATGAAAACACCCATTGGATGTAAGGGACCTAGACCAAGGTTGGAGAATATGGATTTGGGCATGACATTAATTGAGGATCCTAGGTCTATGAGTGTATCATCAAAGTTGTAACTTCCAATTTGTCATGGAACCGTAAAGGTCCCTGGATCTTTGCACTTAATGGGTATAGACTCTTGGGTTGAAACATTTTCGAAGGTCCTAAGTTGCCTCTTGTGGGTACACAAATCCTTCAGAAACTTGGCATACTTAGGAATTTGTTTTATGGCATCTAAGAGGGGAATGTTGACTTCAACACGTCTAAACATTTCCGAGAATTCCAGGATCGGGTTCAAAGGACTTATTTGGATTAGAAACGGCTTGAGGAAAAGGAATTGGGTTCCTATGTGGAATAGAAGGAGGTGATGGAATGGATTCAGGTTCCTTTTAAAGTTTCTTTGTCTTTTCATTTTCTAGGTCAACATTTAAAGGGAGGTAGGAGGACTTATCTTGAGGCATAGCAAGTTGCTTTCTTGATCTAAGTGAAATTGCACTTACATTACCCTTGGGGTTGTGTAATGGTTGAGCTGGAGTTGGGAAGAATTGGATGGTTGTTGCTGACTAAGGTGGGATTCATGTTAACCAATTTTGGTTTCAATGTTCTTGAGACTAGAACGTGTGAAGGAGGAAAGATCTTTAACAACACTTTCCCATGGTTTCTTGTAAGAAGAGGCTTGTCCTGGATTGGGATTACCAAGATTTTGGTTCTTGGGAAAGAGATTGTATTAGTTTTGGAATTGGTAAGGCTCACTAGGATAATGGAATCTAAGAGGAGGATTGTTCCTTTGAGGTTGAGGAATAAAAGGATAAGGTTGCTGGAAGTTACCAACACCTTGACCATATTGAAACTGGTTTGGGTTTTGAGGAGGGAATTGAGGGGGATGAGATATAGGAATACCATACCTAAGGCCTTGGTTATAAGAAGAAGAGAAGGGCTCAGAGTGAGGTTGGTTGAAGTTTTTAACAAACTGACCTGATAGTTTAGGGTTGGTGTTCCGCTGAGAATATACTGCATTGAGATCCATTGGTCTAGATGAATCGGATTGATCCTATTGAAGTTATGGACATGTGTTATTTGGATGATATGGAGAGTGGAATATTCCACAATTTTTGACAGGTCTAGGAAACATTGATTATGGAGAAGATGAGGTTGGGGATTTGGTAGCCATAGCTAGTTGTCGCACAAGACCTGTAAGTTCACTCATCCACTTTGTCATCTTTTTCGGATCAATTGATTTATTATCTTGGGCTTGATTGACTTGAGCATTTTCTCGAGTATGGAATTATTGTGTGTTTGTAGCCATGTTACTTATGAG
Source organism: Viscum album (assembly GCA_963277665.1). Taxonomy (NCBI): domain Eukaryota; kingdom Viridiplantae; phylum Streptophyta; class Magnoliopsida; order Santalales; family Viscaceae; genus Viscum; species Viscum album. The sequence continues at coordinate 1,400,230,977 of OY728156.1, read as the reverse complement.
ATCTCCTGTAGTTGCAGGAGTTTTATCAACAAGTGCACTGCCACTTGTGGCATCAATGAGAGCTCTCTCCATAGCCAATAAACCCTCAAATAAGTATTGGATCAAGAGTTGGTTAGTAATTTGGTGATGTGGGTAGTTTGAAAAAAGATTTTTAAACCTCTCCCAATACTTATGGATTGATTCACTTGGGAACTGACGAATACCACTTATTTCCTTTTGGATAGAAGTAGTACGAGAAGTAGGAAATAATTTTTCGAAGAAAAGTTGCATCATATAATTCCATGTGGTTATGGAACCAGGAGGGAGGTAGTAAAGCCATGACTTGGTAGTGTCAGATAGGGAGAAAGGGAATGCTTGGAGTTTTATTTTTTCCTCAGAAACCCCTTGAGGATTTATGGTAGAGCACACTACTTGAAACTCTTTAAGGTGGAGATGTGGATCCTCACCAGCTAGCCAGTGGAAATGAGGAAGATGATGAATCAAACCCGATTTGAGTTCAAAGTCAGCCTCTATATTTGGATATTGAATACCAAGAGGTTGGTAATTCATATCAGGTGTAGCAAGTTCTTTAAGTGTTTATTCCCTAGGATTGGCCATATCTAATTCAATTGGTTGGACAAGCACTGGTTCTTGAATTATTTGATTATCTCTTATGTTCCTCCTAAGTTGGAGAAGTGTTTGCTCAATTTCAGGGTCAAACAAATCTGAGGGATTGTTTGGAAGGCTACGGGGCATTCAGAAATATTTTGGAAGAAAGAGGAATATGGGTTTTATTTGTATTTTTTTCAGTTTATGATTTTTATGAGAAGACGAGTTTTTATTTGTGTTTTTTTTCAATTTTTTTTAAATTTTATTTTTTTTGTACAATAACCAGAAACTAATGACTACTTAAAGCACCATAACCAGTAATGGATCCATTTAAAATGCATGGCCTATTGTCACCTATCGACCAGTCAAGGTTCTGGTGCTCTGCAAATGTGTATAGCAGCACTCGGGTCGAATCCTCGGTGATAATACTTCGTAATAGTCGTTTGTTTTTAGTTGATTGTATTTTGATTAGGGGGGTTTGTTTGCAGAGCTTAATTGAAATTATTCATTGACTATAATTTATTTAACAATATGATAAATATTGGGGTGAGTTCATCATTAGGGAGTTAATCTTGTGATATCCTTGAGCTTTGCTTTATATTACATTTAAATTAACACCCACTTCACTAGATAACGTTGATTGGAATTCATAAGTGTTAAGGAATTAATCCAAGCCTTAACTTAACTTAGGGTTCTAATCATTACCATTACTTGTTTATGGTAGTGTATTTATGGTTCCAATAATCCATGAAAACCACATGTTAAACAAAATATGTCATTAATCCATGACATGTTAAGTCCAACATACACAATGTTAAATTAACGAATACTCATCAAGAAGATACTCTCAATCACTTAACATCCCTAAATTTTGACTCACCCCAATGAGATATTTACTCATCCATTTGGGTGTTTAATAATCTGGTTATAATTATTATGATGATATATTAATAATAGAAGAAAAAGAAAGGGATAAGAAAAGAGTGGTGCGTCGAACACACACACACGAACAATGATGAGAAATAAAAAAACGGAATTTCGATTGAATGAGGAAGAAAAATATGGGAAGGGAATTCAACTGTATTTAAAAAATTTTAAGAACATTAATTTTAATCTACAGAAGTTGGATGAGAATAAGATATATTGAATAAGAAACTTTCATTAAAATAGAATTACAAAACACAAACTTACAAGATTACAAATGCAGAACAACTCAAAAGTGAAAGGAAACAAAGAGAGGAGGAAAGGTATATCAAGTGAAAACATGAGTATGTAAGGTCCTCCCAAGACCTTGTAAGGGAATTGGTCATGCCAATATGTTCTCCTCTCTTCTAAAATGCCAACCCCTTTGAAGGAGAGGAGGGGATGTATTTATAGCCCAAGGAAGTGGACTGTTTTCATTCTCAATCTGTCCCTCCACTTGGCTCGACTATATGGACATCCATAAAGTATAATCTAGAGGTATCATCTTCTTAAAAGTTTTAGAAAATAATTCTGTCCGACTACTCTCAAAATTTGGAGGCATTTGGACCTATGGAGCCAAAGTTATGGCTGTTTTATTAAACAATTTTAATCTGTCCATTTCAATCCAGTATTTTTTAAGTTCGAAATGTAAAAGGGTTTTGGAATGGAAATATTCCTTCCAAACCTAATTATTTATTCAACAAATCCGGCCACCTATATCTCCTCTTTCACACTGAAAAATCTCCGCTAAATTGGATTCTTACATCATGAGATATGTCATGCATATTGTACTAATTTTATTTCTCATCCAGAATGGTGGGATGGAATTAAAAGCATATGTTGGGACCCTTGATTTTTGATTTGGGCCTTAGAATTTTCATACAAGACTCCTTACATTGTCCCGCAAACCTTTGTGGAGAATGAAGGAATTTTAACTTCTAGATTGATCTCAGTAATTCTATATTCACGATTGGTCCAGTTTCTTCACAGATTTCGTAGGCCCTCTTGTGTGGTCCATATGAGCCTTAAAATGGAAGAATTAGACCATGATCCCTTCTAATGAAATGTTTTATATTGAATTAGGAATCCCAAAAAAGAAAAACCACAAAATTTGGATCAGTATTAGGAGAGTTATAAATAAAATAATAAACTAACTCAATTGGACTACTTATAAAAATGCTCAAAAAATATACTTAGTATTAAAATATTAATATTCCACACACATTATGCACATTTCATATAAAATCAGTAAAGTGGGTATATAATAAGTTATGAGAATATTAATAACATCAACTGTTGTTACTGGTGTCCAGGTATGAAGAGAGATGTTGTTGGTTTCCTCATGATGTGTTCCACCAGTCAGTAGGGGAAGGCGGAGCATCAGCGACCAGCATGGCTTTTACAGCAGTTACCCATTCCTAAGTGGAAGTGGAAGGATGTCTTGATGTATTTTGTGATAGGTTTACCAAGGTCTCCTCAAGGGAATGATGCAGTTTTGTTTTTCATTGAAAGACTCACAAAGGTTACTCACTTTTTACTAATCAAGCAGACCTTCAGCGTTGATGAGCTGGGACGGTTGTACATCCGTGAGATTGTGAACTTACATGGAGTTCCACACTCCATTGTTTCAGACAGAGATGCATGTTTTACCTTTTGGGTCTGGAAGGGGCTTTAAAAGGCTTTGGGTACACAGGTACTTTTGAGTACATCTTACCACCCCCACACAGATGGTCAGTCCGAGTGTACAATTTAGGTGCTTGAGGACATGCTTCGAGCATGTATTATGGATTCTGGAGGTTCTTGGGAGAAACACATACCTCTTGTGGAGTTGTCCTACAACAACAGTTTTCAAGAAACTATTCAGATGGAACCTTATGGGGCTTTGTACGGTAGGCCATTCTGATCACCCTTATGTTGGCTAGAGGTAGGAGAGGCAGCTTTCCTGGGACCTCGTCTTGTCCAGGAGACCACAGAGCAGATCAAGTTGATTCAGAAGTAGATGACCAATACATAGTCTCTACATGAGTCTAATGTTAATCAGTAGAGAAGACCTATGGAGTTTGAGTTCGGGGATCAGGTTTTCTTGTGTGTCACACCGAGGTTGGGACACAAGGGGATTAGGAGACAGGGTAGACTTTCACCGAGGTAAGTCGGGTCGTTTGAGGTGTTGGAGAGAGTTGGACCGGTTGGCTATCGGTTTTAGTTACCTCAGAGGTACCAAGATATGTATGACGTCTTCCACATTTCTCAGCTTCGACGTTACTTCTCAGACCCGTCTCATGTCTTCCAACCCGAGGAGGTTGAGTTGGAAGTGGATGCATCTTTTGAAGAGCATCCTATCATTATTTTTGATCGAAGTATGAAGGTTCTCTATGGTTGGTATGTTCCTCTAGTACGGGTGATTTGGCAGCATGGGCAAGTACAAGACAAGACTTGGGAGAGGGTGGCAAACATACGATCGCAGTGGCCAGAGCTGTTCGGGGTTTCTTCTTCTATGTTTCCTTGCTAGGGAAATTCGAGGATGAATTTCTTTAAGGGTGAAGTTTGAAAGAACATGGACCTTCTTTTCAGGTATATTTTTTTCTTCTGGTCATTTATGAGAGAAAGGGGAATTTCTATAAATTTTCAAAGTATACATCATGTACTTGATTACCGTAGGTAGCAGTGTACGAGCCGTGTGATGGACACACACACAAGGCCATGTCGGGGTGACCTAGAGGCTTCCTAAACCAGAGTACGGAAACAGAAATTACACATATTGTACTTAAAAATTGCACACTGTGTACTTTCTTTTTTTATATTAAACGCACTATGGTCACATATGATAGACAGAGCACTCTTATTCTAGGGCTCGTTCATCCGAGAGAACCTGTACAACCATGATCTTTCTTCGAGCCCCCGAGCCTCCATCTGATCTCCGATTCAACCATCATCGATTGACTTGGGATCACCTCGGTAAGCTCTTCCTTCTTCTAGAGCATCATTTCATAGTTCCTTCTCTTTCTCAAGTTATCCTCTATTGAACATTTTAGACATTTTTGTAGATCTTTAGAATTATAAGTTGATTAAAGCCCAGAGACTCAAGTATATTGATATCCAAATACCGAGGTTGGTGTTTTGTGCCTTTCTGTTTAAATTATTTGAGTTATATGTGCAAAAACCGCCAATACCCTTGAACGGGATATTGTGTGTTTACCGTTTTAGCTCTATTGTTTTCCTTCTATACTTGTATGATTGATTTGATGATAACTGATGTGATTAGGCTTAATTTATATTATTTGGAAGTGCTTTCCCATACATGATTGCATGTTTTGACCATTGGGTTTAGGTTTCCTGTTAGGCTGCTATTTACCTTCCCTACGTAGTTGTAAGATGGTGTGTTTGTTCTGATATGCTGATATGTTGTAGACTGCTATCCAAGTAGTTCTTGGGGTTTACATTAGATGATATGAATTTCTATACCTACTTGACTTACACAGGGACATGAGAACCTAGTGTAGTTGAGCATAGGGAGAATGGACGTAAGGGATTCTCTAGATTTTCTGTTTTACTTACGATGTGAGACCATAGGGGGAATTGATGTATGTGCTTCCTCAGAGTTCCTGCAGATCCTTGACATGGGCCACAGAGGGAATAGACATTGAGTGCTTCCCCAAAGTGAATTTAGTTACCATTACGAGACTATAGGAGGAAGTGAAATTGAGTGCTTCCTCAGAGAGTCTATGCTTAAGCTAAACCAGAGGGGTTAAACTGAGTGTACTTCCCATAGGGTTGCTTGTGTTGCTAGGTAGGACTAGAGAGGATAGGGTGTAGTACTTCCCAGAGGGTTATCTATTTGTGTTTACCTTTTTTGATTAGATGTTTCTTGATATATGAAACTGAATGCGTTGAAACTGTAGATTGTTTACTGCTGATTACTTCCTTGTTTACTACTTTCTATACTTATTACATGCCATATATTCACTGACTATTAGGCACAGATCTTGTGGTGGTTTCCTACTGGGATTTAGTCTCACAATCTATTTGAGCCATGATTTTGGGACCAAACAGGTTATATTGTTGCATGTAAAGATTAGCGTAAGCACCCTTCTACTTCAGATACTTGATTTGTTGTGGAGCTGGAGAGCATGGGACCGAGCCGTGGCTTACGATGCTAAGGAGTTGTTTACTTTGATTTCTTTTATACTTGGGTTTAGTTCTGTTGTATTATAGCATTGTTATTTATTTGTATGCTTTCCTAAACATATATATCACGCATCATTCATATATATGTGTGTGTGTGTGCTTCAGTTTATTATTTTTCAGTCTTCTCCTGTTTACTTTTGTATAGATTATTCCTTCTTCCGCTATTGATATTTCTTTCTTCTGTTGTGTTACTCTTCCAATGAGGGCATAGTTTCCCCACTATCACACCCAAGGCCCTCACTGTTAGTCGGTAGCCTATGGTTTTTGGGGAAATGCGCTTGAGGCCATGTGACCAGCCGGGTACGGGGTGCCCCTTGGTGGCTTTCGGAACCGGAACGTTAGAGTAATAGGTACAATCAGGTCCCCAGTGGATAGTTCATTAGACTTTCAATAATTCTAAGGAAAGACACATAGATAGATTGAATCTCTACTACCATTAAATTTTCTTATTGAACTACAACTCATCAACACCCCTCTATGAGGGTACCTAAATATTGAGATAAAATAGTTTTTTTTATGAATGGTGTAATGTATTAGAAGAAAAGTTATATTTATTAATATTTGCTGATGTATTAAGAGAATGGAATTGATGGATCAATACCAACATATAGATTTCATTTCAATAACACTATTGATATATATGAAGCTTTCATAATAGATTATGGGTCAATGGTTTATTTAATCATAGTAACAGCTTATAAAATGCAACAATGAGAATTAATGGGTTATATATTATGAATATTTGATCATTGGGTTCATTACAAAATTATTTGAATGAATATAACCATATTACATCGATGTTTGGAAAAAATATGGCATCATAAGTATAGGTATCAAATAGAGAAGGAGAAATTTGAACCCTTAATTTTAAATGGTAATGACTTATAAAAAGGATAAAATTAGAGGGTTAAAATAATATATCATAGATAAAATATCATTGGGATGTTAATAACATACAATATATTCAAGTAAGTATATGAAGTAGAAGTTTATATGATATTTAAATAAGAAAATTATATTTTTATGTATAAGGAATAATATTTGTAACTCATACATAAATGTAATGAATAATTTGGAAAATGGTATAGTGAAATTTATGGAATAATATCTCATGAAATAATCATTATGATGATGAAAATATTCAATAAATAGTAGTGTATAACAATATTATATATATATATATATTAAAGGGTTTATTATAAAAGGATTCAATAGTATAATCAAAAGCGATGAATAGAGACATATACTTAATAAGATAATACTATAAAATTATAATCATGGAGGCATATGAAATAGGAGTTTAAAATAGGTTTAAATGAAACAATTTCATTTGTAAAAGAAATGAAAAATGATTAGGAACCCTTACATTGATATGGAAATAACCTATGAAAAGGGAAAAATGAGATTTTATGAAAATATTCCCATGAAAACTATATTAAGGAGATAATAATATAGTATAAATTTAAGCATATAATAATATAAAATTGAAGTTTAGACTATATTATAACAATTTTTCAAAATTAATAATAAAAGTGGAAGGATTAAGATCCCATAATTTAATTAATATTCTTGGTGAGATACAACCCTTCTAACTACCAAAAATCATAAATATTTTAAGTGTTAGTTATATTAAAGACCTATTATGAAATATATAAAGATATAACTCAGTCATTTTGTGACGAAAAATTAGAATATGGGGTATTTATTTATAGATGTGTTGAGTGTAATCCCATAGAATAAAGCATTACATATTTTTCTTTCATTATCAAAAGTTCTCCACTACACTCTATAATTCACCATTAACTCCTTTAATGGCCCAATATAATGGATAGGGAAAACATTAGGCCAAAAAACTAAATGTTCTATATATGGTCATTATTATGTATATATAAACTCACATTTATCATATGTTACCGTATTTCATCAGTTTTATAACCATGCTATTATTTTTAAAAAAATTACAATATTTCATCTCCTGTGTTATTTTAATGACCATATAAAATATATGTAATCCATTGTATCAAATTAATATTTTAATTAAGATATATTTATCTTTGAAATCAATATATTTGAAAATTATGTTCGTATGAGAAACATTTTTATAAAAGAATATAATATAATTCTAATGACAATGGTACATTTAGAAAAAAATTATTTCAATAAAATTTATTTTCAAATTTTTATCATAAAATACTAAATATGATAAATTAAATGTTTAATTAAAAATAATAATTACATTATTAAATCTTTTTTATGTGTTAAATATTTTACTTGTTATTTTAAAAGTATGTTTTTTGAGTATAAAAAATTGAAAATATAATTTATTATTAGTTTATAAACATAGTAAATAGTTTAAACACTAAATGAACAATTTTTTAGAGATATAAATGCCTCAAAAATATTATTTTTTCATAGAAATATTATCTAATAATTTATTTTATCATCTTATGCTCATGATATGTCATATAACATTTAAAAAATTACAAATACTTGTTAAATTACTTTTAATTATCACATATAACTAAGATAAAATTTTGATTCTAATGAATATATTAATATTTAATGAAAATATGAAAATAAAATTACAAATTTAAAAAATGTTTTTATTAAATAATCGTGAATCCAATAACAGATATTTTATAAAACCACCTTAATTTATAATTATTATAAATAAAATATTGATACATAAATTTATAAAACTTTTTTATTATATAATAAAATTTTACTAATGGATACATACATATAAATTATTAATTTTATCAAAATATCACCATATTATAAAATAATTTTTTCTAGATAAAGGTTATATTATTTACAATCCAAGGATTGGATTATTATTCATTTAAATTTTATAGTTATTTTTTGTTTATGAATTTTAAAAAAATATCATTTACATCAAAAAAATTATTCATATGTGAAAAATGGTTTTGAAATTTTTTTATATAATGGTCAAAATAATATATACCAAATGGGGATGAAATTAATATTGTGTTTATATAACTCCCTATTATATTCATTCAAATGACAAACGCATGCTTCTTTTATTATATATTTATATATGAGGTAACACAAACCCACTCTCATTGGTCATGTTCTAAACACAAATACTTTAAACATATGATTAAATACTATTTCAGATGACCTAAGCTAAATAAAATTTATTTTATATCAATTCAATAAGTTAAAAAATACACCTCAAAATAAACACCCTAACCCAATAATTAAAGGTTTAGTTTCGTTTAGGATTACATTCATTGGGAGGTATTTTAAATACTTGTGAAAATTTCTCCATAATCAAACCACACCAGACCCCTTTCCACTCTTTATAGGTTATAATCATATCCATAACATAGAAAATGGATACCTAAATAATGGGTGAGCTTAAATTATTAATAAGGGAAAACTTATCAGCAGTTCATTAAGGGTTAGATTATAATAATTGGGTAAAACATGAGTAGGGGAGAAATATCTTATTAAAAATAACATGGAACAACAAGTTTTTTATATATGTCATGATATAAGGAAATGTAATCTTAAATAAAGCAACATATACTATGGTGGAAGAATATGAAATCATGAGATAATAAAATGATAAATGGATTATAATCATATTAAAGTTTCATATAAATGTAACATGCCCTTAAAATAAATAATAACAATGGTATTTGGTATAAATATAATCACATTCTATCATGATATCATGGAAATATCAAAGAAGTCCCACAATTTTGTTTGTGATGATATCCAAGAAGACTCAACCTTTAATTAGTGAGTATACACTATATGGAACACCATTTAGTTTTTGAGTGCAACTAAGAATTTCCAAACAACATAGTCTCATGGGAAATAAAAATACCAATAAATCAGATAATGAAATCAGACCCAACATGTAATAATCCATACATATGAGTGATAATTTAAAACAATCATTAGTCACATCATAAATAACCAATGTAAATAGAAATAAGGTTCATAAAATTTTTAGATGGTATCACATAAATTGAAATAAATTATTATATAGATTTATTCCAACATTAAATCTCCCAAAAGAAGTATTTCATAGAGGAATTTATAGGATGATTCATATAATATAACTTCTTAAGGGATAAATATTTTAATTAGTTAAATGGAATTGAAATCATGGATATGAGTTTTTTGAAATAATTTTATAACATTTTAATAATGATATGGAATTATAAATCCCTTTAAAAAATAATTTTTCAAGAATTAAATGTAAAAACATATTTGAAGCACAACTTTGAAATAATTCCATATAATGGATCCTCAAAAAAAATTAATTGAAATCTGGCGTGGAAGATAAAAAATATAAACTTTAATGGAAATTACTTTTTTATGTTTTGAATTTTTTTTATAAAAACCCGCATCATAGATAGTGTGATAAATAATTCATTTGAAAAAAGGTAATGTGAAATTTATATATTACCTAGGACAAAACAAATTTAGATTTCAATATAATAATAGAGAACATCTGTGGGAAGTGTGAATTTTGATATGGAATAAAATGAGAACATTTGGAAAGAAAATAATTTATTCATTAAATCATAAATATTTATATAGAATGAAATTCATTAATATAAATCACCAAAAATGGTTTAATTTAATTATCATATAATCAAATAATGAAATAAATAAATACTTTGGAACCATATTTAAATATGAACAATTATGACTTGAGAAAAGTTGTTAAGTCAAGAAAAAACCACTTGCTTTTAGTCTAACTCTACATAGACTCTTGTATAAAATAATAACATTTTTAGTCACATATTTTAGAACCTTATTAATATATATGTGACCATATTTAAACATAATATATAATCATTTATTTCAGATGTACTAGTTAGTTATATTTTATTTTCATCAGTAGATATTATTAGTTTTGACTATTTGTTAGTACTAGTTTCAAATATTGGTATTGATTGTTATTTATAGATTCAAATTTCATCACTATGAGATCATTATAGAACCTCTAATGGATGAAATATATTTATTTATAATGTTATCATTTCATTTTATATGTATTTTAGTTATGATTCATAATAAAGAGGTTGGTGACGATCCTTCTTCAGTAATTTTATTGAATGAGGGGTGGTAACCTAATAATAGGTTAGATATTACTATTACCATTTTATAAAAAAACAATTTTAACATAATAGTTTCCAAAATATCTGTTAATTATGTTTCCTTATTTATCCATGATATAATGTTTTAGCATTTTTTATGTAGTTGGTTAAACAGACCCAAGCATGGACATGAAATAATTAATATGAGATTAGGGTTAAAAAAATGATTCTTTTGGAATAGTATCTCTAACAAAAAAACTTATTTATATTATTTATATTTTATACATGTGATGGACTTTTTTTAAGGGATTTGGATATATATAAAATGTCTATAATGAAGAATAAAGTATTTCACTGTCATGGAGGTGGTAGTCTGCATGTATGCACATGAGACGCATCCATTTACATTAAACAAGATAAAGATATGAAAAGTTTTTTAGTTTAATAATTATAATAATGTTATAAAAATAACATTAATCCATTAAATTTACTTTTAGATTCAGTAATATAAGGTGGTGATGAAAAATCAAGAACATAATTCATGGAGGCGGTAGTTCACGCATATGCATTGTGGCCTCACAAATTTTCAAATGGATTTAGAGGAAGGTAAAAAATGGATATTCAATTTATATAATAAAATTTAATCATGTTTTTATTACTAGTTTTAAAATTTTTTATTTTTTATTTTTTATTTTTTATTTTAGGTCTTAAATAATAGAATCATTAAGAGAGATCAGTTGAGAACATTATCTCACACTTTGGAGGTTCTCCCTTGGGGAACACATTAAGGATCATTAGCATGTTCATTTGGAATGTTTAAGCAATAAAGGATGTGGAGGGATATTTTAAGAGAGGAAAAGGTATTTTTCATGCTATGATAATGATTTATAATGTATAGGAAAATGTTTTGGAGTTGAGTCCCATTAAACGTGAGGGGAATGACATTTTTGTAAATAAAACATTTCAATATAAAGAGAACACATATTTCACATGTCATGTGAATAAAAAGATGAAAATAATTGATTAGGATATGAGGTAAGGACAATTATCCATTAAAATTTCATTTGGATATATTTTTTAAAAATAATCATGACTTTTACACTTATATTTTTCAATTTTACAATTTTTGGTTTTTATCATGGTAATAAATTTTTACCAATTTAAATTACTTTTATTGCCTAAAAATAAAATTTTACATATACATAATATTTTCCTTATAATTGAATTTTTTTAAATCCATTTTATAAATTTAAATTTATATGTTTAAGAAAAATTAATTTTTACATTAGTTCATGTAAGGTGTAATAAACCATTTTTATAAAAAGTGCATTTTTAAGCATACATGTTTTATTTTATATAGAATTATAAATGTTGGAGATTTTAGTGACCTTATTTTTTTTATTATTAACCAAAGGTGAGTTATGTGGCTTTAAAATAATTTAAAAACATAATTTCACTTAGTGAAAATTTAATAAAATGAAAATGAATAAAATTAATTTTTATTATAAAAATAGTTCTTGAATTTCAAAATGATAATCATTGGTTTTATAAAAAAATATAGTACATCAAAATGAATCATTTTACATCATAAATACTTTTTTGATCTTAAAATATCTTACAAATTTTTATATTATACATAATTATTCATATAGTGATAAACACTAATTTTTAGTAAAAACTATATTCATTACTATTCACCTAAAAATCAAATATTTTATAAAAAATAAAAAAATTTATCTAAATGTAACATTTTTATGATAAATCCCAAAAAAAATAGATTTTATAAAATTAATATTTAAAATTTTAAATTTTTCTACTTTAAATTAATATATAATGAAAAACTATTTTTTGTAAAAAATGGACTTTTAACCATTATGTATTTAAAAAAAATTCATATAAATTTATAATTTATAGAATGTTACACAATTTATCATATATTGAAATATCATAATAATCATTTAATTTTTGTTTTTTCAATATATAAATACTTTAAATGAAATTTTATAATAAACAATCCTTTTAAATAATAAATTACATTAATTATATTTTCTCTAAATAGAAGAATATTTTATTGGTTAATATGTTTTTTAATGTGTTAGTATAATTATAATAATTTTTTTAATAATTTTTTAAAATTATGGGTTGACTCATTTTAGCTCAGTCATGCAAGTGAAATAAGATACTGAACATAGATTAAATTTAGTAAAATGATATATTCTAAAATATCTGGGTGTTATATCCCCCCCCAGTTAAGTATAATCCTTACAATTTTAATTATAATTACCTAATGAAATAAGTTAAGGGATCTATAAGAAAATCAATATATATTCTCTACTAAGATATCAACCTCACAATATTTGAAACTAGTAGACTCGTCATTTCCTACATAATAGGAATGTATTGATATATTTCCATCATCTCATAAACTTATATTAAATACACTTCCTTATTTGGTTGTTGGAGTTTCTAGGGACATACCATTCATAGATTAATTTTCATTATCCTATTTCCAAGAAAATCTTAAACCAAAATATATATGATAGTATCCAATAAAATCATATAAATGATTTTATGAATATGAAATTTTAATTTTAATATGTATTATCTAATGGAATATTCATTTCATCTTATGATACTTTTGGTTAATATATGATATAATTTGATCAACCTATAAATCCTTCATTTTAAGATAGTTTATCACTAATCATATTCATATTTGTCACTCTAACATCGATAGTTATATATTACATCATCAAATTTAATCTAAGTAGTTTATAATGGTTTGTAAAGAGTATATAATCAGTTAAATTAAATCCCTCAGGATTTTATTTCATGGTGTGAAGTTTTAGACCCACTTGTCATGACCCATCCCTAAAAAGGTGCCCCTCTAAGTCTAATGTTGACGGAATAGAGATAACGGCCCCATGAATCCTTCCTTCAGTAGACCCCATATTAGTGACTACCACAAAGGCTATAAAAATATCACATATGGAAGGAATTGTCCATATTTTATTTAATAAAGATTTGTATATATAATGAAACCCTCTAAGAAAATCTATCCTATAATTCATGTTTAAAGTAAGAAAATGCATATGAAGTACCCAAAAATACCAAAAAGAAAACCAAAGGAAGTAACTTAAAGAAAAATCCAATGTTTGGGATACTAAAATCAAGCTCGGTCCCCGAATCCCCCCTAGAAACTTGAAAAATAGTTTGTTTATATGTACGGTGAGAATAACATGTATACTCGGAAGGATTATACCCACAGTATCTCATGAACATGTGATAATATAATACTAATTCACCCATGAAAAAATAGCAGAACCAATGAGAACATAAATAGGTCACCTAGAAAATCCTATCCTCACTATGTCACACTCACCAACTAACACATCAATCAAAGTATCATATTAAGAAGCATATCGATAGAGTTCCCCACACATCTCTACCACTGATTTCTTCTATCACACCCCAATATATTACGTCCTAGAACTCCAATCCCTTTCATAATAGTCATTCCAAAATAAACGTGGTTAGCCACATCACATCCCACCCAATGTCACAGGGGAAACCAAATTGCGTCCCACCTAAAGACACCTAGGAAACCACATTGTACCATGAAACCCATGCAAAATTTTATAAAATAAAAATACTACCATAACAACTTTCATATTACCAAACTAGTATGGTGTTATGAATATGATGGAAATAAACATTTTTCCCTCCTCCTACCATGCATTACCATTACTATAAACCACCTAAACCTGTCATAAATCACCACCTATGGTTTTATTTTGACTTATACCTATCATGAATTGTGTGTATTAATATCACATGGATTGGAGATATTGGAAGAGTGGGTAGCCATCCATCTTTCCCTACTATTATGGATGTTTCAGAAAAACACCTAGACACCAAACCTTTGGGCATTTGTGTAAGCACACAACTTAGATGCATATAAAAATTTCATAAAAGTGAATGATAGTTAAAAACACACAATACCAACTTATGGGTTCACAAAAAATAATTGATATGTCTCACAACATCTCCATAAAGACTCAAAACCTCCATTATTATCATTTCGACCTCTAAATGCACTATAGTAAAAAATAAATCCATACACACAAGCCACAGTCCATCTTCCTTTCCAAAAAACAATACATTTATAGATTTTATTATTAAAACCCATCTTCATTTATCAATCATGTTCATTTTATATTTAAATCCAACACATTAATTATCTATACCATACATTAATTATTTATTTCACACATTAATTTTCATCGTTCTTCATCCCCATATAAACATTTCATGTTTGTTCCGTAACTACAAGAAGTTACAAAACACAACATGAACATCCCATCCTTCTCATGAAAGGAAATTTACTTCACAACCACTCCATGTCACAACCACTCTACATCACAACCACCGTACATCAAAACCACCAAACATATCATTGTTTTTTTAACGTAAGGCTTTCATCAAAATACATTATTTTAAAGGTTATTCTCAAAAAATATATAAGATTCCATGTGTAACAAATCTATTATCTGGATATACCTATCTAGAATTTCTTATGCATGGTGTGTTTAATCAAACAATCAAAATAACACTCAAAACTTGTCAAAATGGAAAATCATTAAGTACTCACAACCATATAGGCACAATAAAAAGAAAAAAACCGAAGTTACTTCTATAATACCATTCAATATTCAATTAAGTTAGTTAATTATATTCAGTAAAAAAATATGTACCATATACCAAGAGGAAGATAAAAGTCTAATATTCTATCATGTGAATCTAAGGATGGATAAGAAGAATGATCTATTACCTATATTGAATATTTAAATAGAACCACAACAAATAATAGAATAAAACAAGAGATAAATCCCAAATTAATCTAGAATTATGATTCGTAAAAACCTATCCACAATAACCAATTACCAACCCAAAACTTAAGGACACACAAAATAATGATTCTTATTTCCTTAATCCTCTTAGAAAATAAGAAACTAAGAATAATGGAAAAGGGGAAGATGGGATACGATACCTCGATCTACCAGAATTGATCCATTGATCCATGGGGTTAGGATTCATAAAGAGATAGATAAAGATGTATAGCAAGATCACAAAGTCACTTGGATATTGAATTGAGATCGAAGGAATAAAACTAGGGGTGATTTGAGATCACTTTTATGAGGATGCCTACTAGACTCCACAATGGCATGGTCTACAGCTAAAACACCCATGTTGGATATAGTCAAAAAGAGATAAAAATATCCCCCATAAATTTCACTCTTTTCCACCTATTTTATAAAAACATTTGACTACTACCGGACCCTAGACCACAATGTGGTCCAAGCCATAGCAGTTCCTCTAATGTCATCTAAATCCAGCCACCATGACTTGACACAAACACCTTGTCATTTTTCATTCACCATGACCAAGGCCAATACATGGTGAGATTCTCTTCCTTATTTTCATTTAGATGATCCTAAAGGGTAATTTCCTATAACCACATATCTTACTAAGAATTTAAATGAAATCCATTTTATATAGATAAATCTCTTAGTCATCACACCATTAACTATGCTTACCACTTGGGCGTGGTGACCCCAAAATACCTGAAGACCCTCTCTTAGAATCCAAAAAATCCCTAAACTCCTCACAAAAACCAACATAACTCGGTGGGACCAAAAAATGAATGTTTGATAAGGGACATACCCTTTCATTAGATACCTCTCAACAATTCTCATTCTCGGTAATAAAAATTAAACCCAAAACATTAAAAATAGCGGGGTCTAAACAATTGTCCCATGAGATACCTCTCAAGAATGTCATTATAAAAAAAACACTGCCACCATATCACACCAACCACAATCCACCTATTTTTGAAACTATCATACAAAACACCAATTCAAACTCTACATAGATTATTCCAATGCATACCTCAACCATCACAAAAAACTATCCTGAGAATAAAAATCAAGGACACCCACCCTTCATATTAAGGTATTTTCCACCTTGGGAGGTGTTGACTCACTTGCAAGGTTTTAAAATGAATTTTAAATATAACATGTCTTAATTGGGAAGGGGATATCCTCTATTAATATATATGAATACATAACACACATCATTATAAATGAAAAAACACACATATCTTAAATCATCATGATTAAGACATCATGTAATCAAATTTAAATGAAAGAAGGAAACACTCAAAACTACTATGGGTACTAAGAAAGAATCAGAATATCGAAATCCCATGTAATCTCCTCTATTCCACCTTTCCTTTGTAGAAATTTTAAAAAAGGAGTGGTTTATAAACACAACACCTTCTATCAGTGATCATGAATCTCTACTAGTTACTATATGAATGTCACATCATCCTTGATGTCCAAATCTCCCCAGTCAATGAGATTGGAGACAAAATGAATATATCAACATATCTGGGATGCATGGAATATTTCATAGATCTTTTCTAGACAAGGTGGGATTAAAAACTGATATGACACTATTCTAACATTCTCCAACACCACAAAGTGTCTAAAAACTAGGGATAAACCATACACCTATACCAAACATCCACAACCCTCGACTAGAGGAAACCTTTAGGAAAATGTGTTCCGAAATGTAAAACACCAAGGTTTTCCTATTAAAATAGACATATGATTTTTTAAAAACTTTTATAGACTCATCATCTCAGGAATTATATAACCTTATCTATCATTCTCTTCACCACATCAGGACCAAGAATAGATGACTCTTCAAACTCAGTCCATCGCCGTCGAGATCGAAAAAACCTCCCATACAACACCAAAAATAGGGTTATTCCAATGGATGAGTGTTCACTATTTATATAATTTAACTTATACAAAAGAACCTGGTTTACCCAAGATCTTCTGAAATCATGGATGCATTCTCACAAAAAATTCTTCAGCATCTAGAAAGTATGCTCTATATGTCCATCTGAGGGTGGAAAGTTTTGGTGATGTTTACCTAAGCTCCAAACCATTATTCAATACTATCTATAATCATGAGGTAAAATGGGAATCATGATCTAAAAATTTGATCTTATAACTCTATACATGTAAAATAACACATACAAACACCTCTTTTCCAAAAACATTCATGGTGGTCAACTCCTTGATTGGTAAAAAGTGATCTGAATTTGTTATTTGATCCATGATTACCCAAGTAGAATCAAATTCTCTCTAGAACCAGGTTATTCCAATGAAAAAATATCCAATAAGATCACATCTCATACCTACTTAGTGCCACATAATGTTAGAAAAAAACCACCAGGAACATGATATTCGTCATTTTCCTTCTGGAAAAAAAGACATTGATCCAAGAACTCTTTAACTTCCTATTTCATCTCTAACCACCAAATGGATTCCTTAAACTATGGTGAATCTTAGATTCTTCATAGTGAACTGATAAAGGTATGATATTAAACTCACGAAGGAATACATTGTACACCACTATCGGGATAAACAACCATCCCTGAAATAACATCTGGCTGTAAACCATCCCTTTGTGGCATCACCATGGTCAAAATAGTGATGTATTTACTCAAGATATGAGTCTACCCATGGAGACTACTACACCTACTACATCAGAGAATAATTTATTTTCATCTAAAAAAATAAACCATCACCATCAACTACCATTATATTTCAGTTCATGGATTCCAACTCCTCCATCGCCCTCCAAACATAATTGGAATCATGAATTACATCCCTTCATGATTTCCAAAATTATATGCCAACCGTGACATTAACCATTCTCAATTTATAGGAGATATAAAAAAATTTGTCCTAAAGAAACTTTATCTACCTCTATTGTCTTAGATTCAGGTCATGTGAAGCGAAAATAATCCCCATGTTCTTATGATCAACAAATACCACAAAGTGTTATTCAATGTGGTAATTTCTTCACAGTTTTAACACTAACACAACAACTTCTAGATAAATATAATGGGTGGATTATTTTCCATCATAGAGGTCTAACATCTAGGACCCATAAAATATTAGTGCCTTCTTATGCATTAATACATATCCCAATACTAGAAAAAAGTGTCATAGAAATACTCAAATATCACCCCTTATTTTAAAAAAATCATTGGATAACTAGACAATATCCTATTAAGATATTAAAATGTATCATATCACTGATCAATCTTGATGAATACATGGTCTTTATATGTCAGATATATCAATGGAGATATAATCCTTGAGAAATCAGACACAAACCTCTGGTAATATCCTGCGACACTAAAGAAACTGTAAACCTTTTCCATATTATTATGTGTTTCACAAGAAACTAATACCTCAATATTATATGGTACTATATCCACATATTTCTAGGATGCCACATTATAAAGGAAATGTACCTCCCATAGAAAAACATTCTCTTGGAAAAAATTATATTGAGCTAGTGGCTTCAATGGACTTGTTATAAAACTCTAAGATAATTGACATGATCCTTCTCAAACATCAAGTATATAAATATTTTATTAATTAATATGACTAAAAATAGTCTAGGAAAACATGAAACATAAATTTTATGTGCCCCATGAACATAGTAGGTGTGTTCGTGGTAATGAATGGAATGAGTACAATATGTAAATGATCATACCTGCACTAGAAGGTAGTATTTGAGATGTATTCATCTGTTACCACCTGATGATGATATTAAGACTATAGATCAATAATAAAAAACACACTAAAACCACTTAAATGATCCAAAATATCTTAAATCATTATAAGGTGCTAGTTATTTTGGGTCATCACCTAATTCATCCTTTGTTAGTCTATAAAAATCCTCACACTACTATCCACCTTCATTGAGATTATCAATAGAGCACCCCATGATAACCTAACATGATAGATGAAACCCTTATTCATCAAATAATATATCTAAATTCTCAACTCCTGCAACTTAAAAAATTTCATTCAATAAGTAACCATTAAAATAGGAGAAGCACCTAACAATTAATTTACCCTGAACTGGATGCCACATCGAGGGGATAGTGTCAAAAAATACCTAAAGAAGACAAAAATAAATTTATTAAAAACATTGGGAGTCTCCACCATCCTAGTTCCCACTGATAATGCTGAAAATTTTACCATCAAAGAATAAACAGGCTCCAAACACCTACTACCCATCTGACAACCTCGTTCGTCGATAAAAACTATATGTTGACCATCCACATCTGAGAATGTGTCCTTCCTATAGATGCCATCAATAATCACACACTCTAAATATAACCAATAATTTATAATAATGACATCTTATGGATGTATTTATACAATGAATATATCCGCACATGACTGATATTTCCTCATCATTTTCCTACACCCCAGAGACACATCATATAAAAAGGTTTACCCAACCTATGATGACACAAAACTAATCATCCAATAATTACATAATATAAAGAATATATTTCATTATAATATATTTCCAATAACTTTTATTTTTATTGTTTTATATACTTATAGAAATAATTAACTAAGAAATGTCATGTATTTTTCAACAAAAAAAACATTTTCCCATGATATAAACAACACTTAATCAATAATAATTCATCATCACATACCAAAAATTATTCTTATAACATAACCTTATTGACTCATCTTACATATTAATTTTTTTCATAACCCCATATGGAAACATAAGATTAGGGTGAGCTCATATTCTCGTTAATGGTAAATATCAGTGACAAATATCAAAAACCATAAGTGAGAATAAAATAATAATAATATGCGTATAATCAAGAAACATAAGAAAATAATACCCAAATGATATTAGTTTATAAACAATGACATAAATATTGACCTAAAATATGACATTATTTAAAGAGTGATCCAATAAACATGATACATTAAATCATAATATAGTCATGAGAATA
This sequence comes from Viscum album, assembly GCA_963277665.1. Taxonomy (NCBI): domain Eukaryota; kingdom Viridiplantae; phylum Streptophyta; class Magnoliopsida; order Santalales; family Viscaceae; genus Viscum; species Viscum album. Next base: position 1,400,210,244 of record OY728156.1, on the reverse strand, counting down.
AACATAAAATTTTGAAACATATTTAAAATATGGCACAAAAATTAGTATAAGGAACCTTTCATTCATTTTACACACCATTTGTACCACATATTATGATAAATAAAGATATTAATCTTAAATAAATTATATAATAAGGTATAGGCCTTCATCCATTGCATTTGAGGGTGATATATTATCCCACCTATCATCATCCATAAATTTAAGTGCCATTTTAAAATAATAAAATTATCACATCATAAAGAACCCATGGACTCAAAATGAGTTTTCATAAAACTTTCCAACAAAAAATATTTCACTTATATAGTTTTACGAACCCATAGAAATAAATTGGTTTCATTAAATTCAAATTCAAGGAAAAATAGAAAAATTGGGCCTTATTCCTAAAATAATAATAATCCCATGAAAATAAAATAGGGTTCAATGACATTGAGTAACTTTACTGGTAAATACCATTCAGTAAAGAAAAAAATAATATGGTATTTTAACCATATATATAAACAATATATGTTTAGGATAATAATTATCACTAATCGATAAATGTATGTCATATTTGTGGACACCCTTTATTCATAGGAATTAAGAATACATTGCTCGTAGTTGAAAGACATAGTAAAAAATTTAATGTCGTACAATGAAAACTGTTTGGAAAGACCAATTCAGTGATCTATAATTTATCCCAAATAAGAATACATAACATAATATATCTAGAAATATAATGTCATAGGTTTTAGAATAAAATATCCTCAATATATCATAGGAAAATTATAAGGATGATGAAATTGATGAGAAAAATTCATAAAAAAGAATTTGTCAAATTGTATTACCTATGAAAGGATAAAGAATTGAATTGTTTGATGATGTGAGTTCAATCCCCCTAAGCCTAAAAATTCTATTTTCATTTGATTTTTGAAAACTGCTTTCTGGGTGAGTGGGAACCAGACCATACATGAGATACCAAATCACCGAAATACAAAAACTGTGTAGACGAAAGTTCAAAATTCAAAAGACTGGACAAAGAACCACCTTGGGGAATGAATCCATGATCCAAAAGCCACGCCCAGAATGCCATCATCACTACAATACCACCAAAATAACACCAAAATCATCACCTTGGAAATCGATGCCATCGCCACCCATCACCTTACCGCCATCGTCTCACACCAACCTGATCCTTTTACCACTGACATCGCTGAAACCTCATTCTATCACCATCGACATCACCATCAATGAGTCATCCCTATCATCTCTATCGACCCTGTCGGCCGCTTCTCCAATGTTTTCAGACAGTCTCTGTATCTGATCTGCCATCACACTGTCTTCGTTGTTCAAAAATCAACCCAGAATTCCAAAGGCATCAACAGCATCAACCTGTCTGGACTGACTCGACTTCTCACCACCAACAACCAACAATAGAGAATGAAACCACCATCATAGAACAAATTGTAAAAATCTTCGAGGAATAACCAACACCACTCTCCACCAATGACCTCCAAAAAACAACCACTATAAATCCTTTGCCTGGAAACACCAGCCACTAGGAAAATCGTCGTCAGAAGGAACCCAAGGGAAGGAGCGAAACTAACTAGGATGTGCCTCTTGGACCACCATTGACCTCTTGAACAACACATCCCAAAACTTACTAGTAACCACCACACCAGACTGGACAGGGAGAGAAGTGGAGGAACATGAAGCCAGAGTAGAGTACGAGAGGACGAGGGCTTCAATAGAGAGGCATAACCTTCACCAGGACCACAATCCCCTTCTATCAGGCCACCTCCAAACGAATGCACACCTGCAAAAACACCACCACGGATGGAGAACCACCTAAATAATCTGTAAAAAACAACCTAGCACCACAAAAGTGTCTCTATTAGAAACCCAAGGGAATGAGTGAAACCAACGAGGATGTGCCTCAATGACTGTAACACCCCGAGATTTTATGAAAAATATTTTTTTAATTTCATTAATGTCTTTTTTTTTACGCTACACCAAAAGCAGCATGCACTACATGCATTCCTGACTTGGCTTTCTTTACACGCACTCACGACCTTCCACGATAGCGTGTGTTGTACGCAATATCGAGTTTCACTAAACAATGATATGTTATTAAAATATTATATAAACTAGTTGTTAGGAATAGTAATACCCACTTTTTGAAATTTTATAAATTTTAACATTCATAATGGACTTCATTTTTTGATTCGGAATATCGAAATTATCCTACGGTGAATTTTTTGTATTTTTCTAAAAACTTTCATTTTTTGATGAATAGTGAAAACCCTGGGTTACTATTGAAAAACCGACTTTTTATTTAAATAAATATTTATTTTATTTAAATTTATTTTAGGAAAAAATTGATACATAATACCTATATAAGTTCAATGTAATTAATTGGAGTCATTTTATAATAATTTTAGATATATAAAAATTTTATTGAACTTTTCACCGTCTTTTATCCACCCCCTATGAGAATTTGGAAATTCACATAAAACATAATTTTACCGCTTCTGTGAGTGAAATTTTGAATATCCGAGAGACACGGTTAATATCAAGGACTAAAATTTGGTTCAATGAGATGAAAATATTTTTTGGCGAATAGTAACTTTTTACTTTTATTTACCACAGTTAAAAGTAAATAGGGTAATTAAGGGTAAAAAGGATATTATTATTACCCTAACACATGTCCTAATTATATTTTATAAGTGTAATTCGACCAAAAACAACCTTATTAATAAAATATGACCATTTAGGTCCACTTGGATTAGTTTAGGACATTTATTATTAATTTATTTAAACAAGGGTTAAAATAGTAAAAATCAAAGTTTAATAACTAAATAATTTTTCATATAGGTTTATACATAAGATAAATTCAACTATAAATATTCATTAGAAAGATAAAACGATTTCACACCTAATGGTATTTTATTTATAATTTTTAGACATTAAATAATTTATGTTATTTATGACACAATAGTGATGCTGTAATTACCTAAATAATAAAATATTAAAATAATTGATGTTATAAATACCCATATAAATGTAATATGAGACTTTTTATGAATTAAAATAATTTTATAGGTTAATATGACATGTTAGTATTTATTAATTAACTTTTTAGGAAATAATAATGCTTTTATGATTTTTACAAAAATCAATTACCAAATAGAGTCAAAATTGACATAAAATAGTTTTTAAAACAAATATTATATTATTAATTGTTATTATATTCTTAAAAATCTAAGGTTCGGCCAAGATACTTATATCATGATAGTTATATCATTAATGGACCAATTGGGGGTCTCTTGGATGTATATGGTATGTTTATTAACTATATAATATACAAATGCAAAGTTACATGGTAAATGTCAATCTAATTAACTAAGAGTTAAAACTAAAAGATAAGGTCAATATAATGACACAAACCTGTATAAAATCTATTTGTTGAGAGAATATCTACCCATAACCACCTTATCTTAGAAATAAATCAATTTGGAGCTATTAAAAACCGAATAAGACTTTATTATAAAATAATATTTTAAATTTTTCCTAAGGTACCCCTCCCCTCCATTATAAAAAGGGCACCCCTTCCCTATTCTCTTCACACCCTTTTGAGCCTTGAATCTCGGCTAAACCCTTCCCATTTCTCTTCTCCACTTCCCTATAAACATTCTGTAGGTTCTGGTCTCCTCAAAAGACCAACTCTACTTCTTTAAGAGATAGTTTAAAGGAGGTGCGTCGAAGAAGAAGTAATCTCTTCTTCCGATTCTCTCAAGTTTATTTCTTCTTCTACTTCTTCTTCTTTAGTTTTATCATTATAAAGTAATAACATAAGTATTAATTATATACTGATATGTTATTTTAAATATTAAACAACCCTATTTCACCTTCTATCCATCCTACGGAAAACAAAATCACCGCGCATGCGTACGTACGGAATATCGTCTCCATGCCGTGGTGTAATCTGTTTTCGACCACCACCTTACTTGGATGGGTATAATGGTTTAAATAAATAACTATATTTGATTATTGTAAAGTGATATTGATTCTTAAATATTATACATACACTTCAATACAATTCCACGATCATGGGAATGATATCATCGCTCGTGCGTATGTACGGACTACCGTCTCCACGATGTGATGACATTCATTCTCCATGTTAACCATTCATAAATGATTATAAAGTATATATAATAAGTAATAATGAAATATATGACATAATAATGATACTTTATTTATTTATATTTCATCTACTTAATTCCATTCAATTCAATAAGGAAACGAAAACAGCGTTCATGCGTACGTACGACCTACCGTCTCCATGAATGGTGTATTTAATTCCATTTATCGATCTATTATATATATATATATATATGTATGTATGTATATGCTGAATATATATTATATATAAATCATGTTTTACATTCTGGAATTAAGTAAATCATGTTATAAGTAATAATATCAAGAACAACAAGTCCAAACACGTACGATAAATAAAATGATTTTACCTAAAACGCTGCTTTAACATGGAACTTACAAAAGAACGGGTAATATAAAGTCATAAGTGAACCATATATGATATCATAACAATGAATATGATTCTGTAATAAGTCAATGAAATTATTTAAATCATTATATAGGAGTTTCAGATACATACAAAGAATATCGAACATAAGTTAAGGGATAATGTTGCAATATCATTTGTTTTCTATCCGAGATTGCTTATACGTAAGTATTTACTGGGGTTATATTTATCATCCATGTCCAAGTTTTATAAAAAAACTCATGAATGTTTAAATAATTGATGTTATAAATACACAAATAAATGTAATTTGAGACTTTTTATGAATTTTAATAATTTTATAGGTTAATATGACATGTTAGATTTTATTTAATTAACTTTTTTTCGAACTAATAATGCTATTATAATTTTTCGAAAAATCAATTACCAAAAAGTGTCAAAATTGACATAAAATAGTTTTTAAAACAAATAATATATTATTAATTGTTATTATATTCCTAAAAATATTAGGTTCATCCAATATACTTATATCATGATATTTTTATCATTAGTGGACCACTTGGGGGTCTCTTGTATGTATATGGTAAGTTTATTAACTATATAATATGAAAATACAATGTGACATGGTAAATGTCAATCTAATTAACTAAGAGATAAAACTAAAAGATAAGGTTAATATAATGACTCAAACCAATCAAAAATATATTGGTTGAGAGGATTTATACCCATACCCACCTTATCTTATAAATAAATCAATTTGAAGCTATTAAAAACCAAATATGACTTTATTATAAAATAATATTTTAGGTTTTTCCTAAGATGCCCCTCTCCTCCCTTATAAAAAGGGCACCCCTTCCCTCTTCTCTTCACTCCCTTTTGAGCCTTGAATCTCGGAAAAACCCTGACCATTTCTCTTCTCCACTTCCTTAGAAACATTCTGGAGGTTCTAGTCTTCTCAAAAGACCAACTCTACTTCCTTAAGAGAAGGCTTAAAGGAGGTGCGTCGAAGAAGAGGTAACCTCTTCTTCCGATTCTCTCAACTTTATTTCTTATTCTACTTATTCTTCTTTATTTTTTTCATTATAAAGTAATAACATAAGTATTAATTATATACTGATATGTTATTATAAATATCAAACAACCCTGTTTCACCTTCTATCCATCCTACGGAAAATTAAATCACCGCGCGTGCGTACGTACAAAATACTGTCTCCACGTCATGGTGTAAACTGTTTTCGACCACCACCTTACTTGGATGGGTATAATGGGGTAAATAAATAACTATATATGATTATTTTAAAGTGATATTTATTCTTAAATATTATACATACACTTAAATACAATTCCACGATCATGGGAATGATATCATAGCTCGTGTGTACGTACGGACTACCGTCTCCACGACGCGATGAGATTCATTCTCCATGTTAACCATTCATGAATGATTATAAAGTATATATAATAAGTAATCATGAAATATATGACATAATAATGATACTGGATTTATGTATATGCCATCTACTTAATTCCATTCAATTCAATAAGGAAACAAAAACAGCATTCATGCGTATGTACGGCCTACCGTCTCCATGAACGGTGTATTTCATTCCATTTATCGATCTATTATATATATATATGTATATACTGAATATATATTGTATATAAATCATGTTTTAAATTGTGGAATTAATTAAATCAGGATATAAGTAATAATATCAAGAACAACAAGTCTAAACACGTATGATAAATAAAACAATTTTACCCAAAATGCTGCTTTAACATGGAACTTACAAAAGAACGGGTAATATAAAGTCATAATTGAACAATATATGATATCATAACAATGAATATGATTCTGTAATAAGTTAATGAAATTATTTAAATCATTATACAGGAGTTTCGGACAAATACGAAGCATATCGGACTTAAGGTAAGGGATAATGTTGCAATCTCAATTGTTTTCTATCCGAGATTTCTTATACGTAAGTATTTATTGGGGTTATATTTATCATCCATGTCCAAGTTTTTTAAAAATATTTTCATGTATTTTTAAATTCCTTTTTACCCATTTTTGACTTTTACTACATGGTATGTAAGGAATCTTTTTTTTGTTTACCATACGATGTACTTTTTGACTTTTCCGGCAAAAGTACGAGAAGAATGTTTTTTTAACTTATACAGCATGAACAGATTTTTATGGTTTCATAACTCCTTATTTTCATGAAGCTTACTCTACAAGATTTCATGACTATTTTCAAAAAAAAACTTTTCTTTCAAAATTGAATGGCATTTTGTGAAATGAAAATGATTTTCAAGAAGAAAGGATATTTTCCTCAAGAATTCATTTCAAGTGCTTTATCAAAACCATTTTTCCATCTATGATGACATTATTTCATATGTGTATGTTTCAAGTATAATTTCCCTATGATTTATATGGTTTCACTTTTATGATGAAATGATATCCATTTGTTTTATATGGATTATGTTATGATGGAATGATGTTTATGAAACCCAATTTATTCTATGGGTTATGATGAATGATTTATGATTGTTTTGTGGCACACGTAAGAATGATTTCAATATGATATGGGTTGTACCTATATCTCCCTCCAATGCATTGGGTAAAGATTTATATCTAATGAGATAGACATGTCCGGAATGGTAAGTTAATCTAGTTTAGTAATACAGGACTGGAACGAGGAGTGAACTCAATTTAGAAAGGGACTTTGTCCACTAAGATAGTCTTGGCAGCAATGCCTTGGATACTATGGAAATCATGTAATGTGATTAATGGTTTCCACAATCACATGTTTTATTCCCATGATATTTTATCATGATTGATGTTCCTTTATGATATATGCCTTACGTACTTCCAACATTTATGTCTTTTCTCAAGATTTTGATGTTTATATTTTATGTTCAAGCTTTTGCATTCATATGTTTATGGATTGTTTTATGTTCTCTAGGTTTACCCTTACTGAGCATTTGAGCACACCCTTTTTATGTTTTCTTTTCCCCAGGATATAAATAAAGGTTTTAGGTAAGAAAAACAAAAGGGGAATATCTTTATGGGAGATGTTGAAGATCTTTCACCATGATTAGAAGATTTATGTTCTGAGTTTCCAAAGACACTAAACTATTACGGTCCTTTGGTGTCTGTTTTTGTTCTGTATTAATTATTATGAAAAAGTAATGTAATGTACATGTACGTCAAGATTCGGGTATCTACATAGACCACCATCGAACCCTCAAACAACACATCCCAAAACTTACTAGTAACCACCGCACCATACCAGACTGGGAGAGAAGCGGGGGAACATGAAGCCAGATCAGAGTACGAGTGGATGAGGGCTTCAATAGAGAGAGAAAACATTTTCCATGACCACAATCCCCTTCTATCAGGCCACCCCCAAATGAACGCACACCTAAAAAAACACCACCACGGACGGAGAACCACCAGAAGAATCTGAAACAAACAACCCAGCACCAAGAAAAGTGTTGCTAGTAGAAACCCATGGGAAGGAGAGAAACCAACGAGGATGATCCTCTTAGACCACCATCGACCTATCAAACAGCACATCCCAAAACTTACTAGTAACCACCACACCAGACCGGACTGGGAGAGAAGCGGAGGAACATGAAGCCAGAGCAGATTACGAGTGGACGAGGGCTTCAATAGAGAGACATAACCTTTTCCAGGACCACAATCCCCTTCCATCAGGAAACCTTCAAATGAATGCACACATGAAATTCCACACGAAGCCATCCCAGCCACTGCAGAATGAAGTTGTTTACATCACTGTCACCCATCTCAATCACCCTCTGCAACGCCTCACGAAGCAAACACTGATGCTAGGAACTCTCTGTCGCTGATGAAGCCGAAGGGACGTTGTTTGAAGAAGGAGTCAGTCGCTGCATCCGAAGCGCCGTCTTCGGAAGAAGGATCCAGCCGCTGCAGCAAGGACCATCATCCGAAGGAGGAGCAAACCCTATCGTGCTCGAGAGATCTCGGTCGAAGCCAAGAGCCCAATCCCCAAAATTATATATGTATATATATATATATTAGTGAATAAATTATACAATAAAAATCAAATTATATTAAATCCTTTTGAATGTGAATACAGAGATAGAGGTGAAAATATAATAGTGATTTTAGAAAACATTTTTAATATTGACGTAAATTAGAAACTTACATGTCACACTGAAAAGTAACATTGGAAAAGGTTATCGAAAAGATTTTGAAAATATTTAATTCAAGAAAAAATATCAAATAAAGGAGCCTTGAAAATGAAATAAAGTTACTATAGGAAATGTGGTTCCAAAGATAAGACATTTGATAATGAAATCATAGAAAAAAATTTTACTTTAAAAAACCATTGTTGAAAATCCATATTGTGAAAAGTTTCATAAATAATTATGTATATTAAAACATAGTTTTTCTAAAATAGATTTTAAAATAACATATAACATAATATTTGTGAAGGATAACCCAAGGAAATAAGAATAAAGTTCAAAATCAAAATTTATAACTTAAAGAAATGGGATTTGAGTTATCAATAACCCTTATAGGAAACCTACTCAGGGATACATAAAATATTTGAAGAGAATTTATTGTAATTCCATTGACCCATACTCCCAAATTAGGTTTCATAAACATATTACTTTTGACTTTCTTTCATACCAGCTATAATATCCTAGATATGACCATCAATAATTACAAAAAACAATAATAATTTTTGAATTAATTACATTCATAGGATATTTTCTGGTTCAAACCTTTATAAAATTAGGAGATTTTATAAAATATTGAATAATATGTATTTAATAGCCAATAGAAATGTTTTTCATTATATATTATAATCTAATTATTTCATGAAAAGCCTTCAATATCTCCCATAAATTCTTTAACACGTAGTATCATTATAAACATAAAACATATACTACATTTCTTCATAACATAAGGAATGAAAATAGAAGAATGGGTTGAGATCAAAAACATAGTATGGTAATTATATAACTGATGAAATCATGGAATAAACTGGCCTATAAAATTAGGTAGGAATAGGTAAACAACATGATTCTATAATCAACATGGTATTTAGAGCATTCTATATCCAAGACAATAAATGAAAACAAAGATATCGGTAATAATGATCTCATACTAAAGGAAATAATAATTGAATACATCAGAAACCTTTTGTCAATGCCTTGTTCTAAGACACTTAAATTATTATTGAGAACATATTCAAGACATATTATTGAATTTTATAGGAAAATAAAACATACATACCCTCTTTTGTCTCATGAGACATGTTGATGCATCGAGGGGCTATATAATTTTAGCCTCCACCCACCACTTAATTAAGTCTAATTCATTCATGATAAGAGTAAAAAAACATTTCATAACGTTGCCCAAGTAACCATTTACAAGATATAAAAAATATCAATCCTTATAATGAGAAACAAATAATATCAATACCTAATCAACCTTTGCAATAATCCAATAATAAAAAAATAAATAATTTTTCTCTTTTTAATAAAGGAATATCAATATCATAACCCATCCAAATAAATAATTTTAATTTTGAAACATTACATAATAAATATTTCAATAATCATCTGTATTGGAATAAAAAAATTATGATATCCAATCATTTTCCTCATGTTAATAAAATAAGAAACATGGTCATAACCCATCTAGAGGAAGAAGGTGGCTTGTAAAATAATACATATCCCACAAAGTGATATATTTTTTCAAATATTTTATTTGGTAGGAATTTATATAACATAAAACAATGATATAATAATATATAATACAAAATAAGTTCATAATTCACCCAACCTATATGAAATAATTTTAATGAATGATAAAAGCACATTGAAAAAAACTAATTAACAAAAAACTCTTACTATTGGAGAAAAATGAATCAATAGACACTTGAACAAGGGAATTTAATTTGGTTAGTAAATCCTAAGAAATTATAATAGTATGATAAAAATATATCCATCAGTAGTGAATACACAAAATACCATGGTTTAAAAAATGTATTATGTCTCAAATAATAAAAATTGAGACCATGAAAACCCTTAAGCTCAAGTTAGACTTTAAACAAAACAAATTGAAATATAGGGATTATAATTAAACATCAAATACCATGATTAAAATATACTTCATGATATTAAATCTAAAATATGTAGTATATTCACCACATAAATTAAATTAAGTTCATGATACCAATCATGTATTAACGAGAGGAATTTGATATGAAAGCCCTTACCTCTTGTCTTAACTTCCATGAAGGTACATTAACCTCCAATATAATAACAAATTATATATTAAAAACTTAATTCAAAACCTTAACCATATCTATTTTCATTCATACTCCTTATAAATAGTCATTTAATACATTTAATTCTTCTGGTTTTCTACATTAAGTGTTTATAATTTTGATCATTTATATTACATTCATAATAGTTTTATATGTATTCATTACTTTTGAAAATTTTATCATTACTAGGTCATTAAATTTAATATTAGAGACTATTTATAATAATTTTATATTTTTCAAATGACTTTTAGAATTTTTATTCTTTATCCTTGGAGATGAAATCGATAACAAGCATGTTTTAGTGATTTTTAATGATAAGTGGTTTTTTTATTTATTGTTGAATCAAATTTTGATATAAATTTGACAGAAAGAAAGAAATTAATTATTAATATATTTATCTCATTTTATACTATTAAATAAGTTCTTATAGTCATCCATGAAATAAATATATATCAGTGTTCAATTATGTGGATAAATTGACCCGAACTTGAACTTCTCACGATTAATGAATGATTATGAGATGGTTTATTTTTAATATCATTATATAAAATTAATGATGATATTATTCAGTTTTTATTATTTTTATATACATATTAATTTAAATTAAGTATAATAATATCTAATTGATATGAAAATATTACATAATTTGGATAAAAGATTATCCTCTTCGTACGTTTATTTTAAATGATTAAACTAACAATGTTCATTTACCGATCATATAATTAATATTTTTTTTACCATAACCATAATTATATAAAATAATAATAATTATCCTTTAATCCCATCATTATATCCATTCTTGGAAGATAGTGAATGAAGAAAACACATTGACTCATGGAGGGGACAGTTCGTACAACGCATGAATGCCGATTTTTGTTTTTCTTAATGGATGGGGTATATGAATAAAAAAAGATAAAAAAATTCATATACTAACACTAAATTATATAAATGATAATATTATAATTATAATTGTGTGTTTAGAATAAATTTTAAAGAATATAATTAAGAATAAAACTAAGTATTTCAAAAAAATCACATCACAAACTTGTATTTTCCTTGGATGTATCCTTGGAAATGAAGGAACTATGACTACTAATGGTGAAAAAATTCTTTTGAAATTTTTAGAAACTTCTAGGGGAAAAAAAATTGGGGATTCATTTATAAATTTTATTTAATTTCATGTCTTTAGGTGGTGAATATGTTGCCCTTTTATAAGCAATGGAAAAGGTAGTTTTTTGAGTAATAATTAAGTTATCATAAATATAAGGTTACTATTAAAGATTAAAAGGGGAAAAATGGAAAATAGAGGATATGAAAATGAGTGTGTTTTGAAACAAAAGTAAACCACTCATTTTTTATAAAAAAACGAGTGTTTAATGCTTTTTTTTAACTTTTCATCTTTTAACCTGATTTACTTTTACTTTGGTAATTAATTTTGCACCTTATTAATAAATTATATTGAAATTAATTAATATTGACCTTTTTAACCAATTTTAAATTTTAAAATCATATTATCAAATAATATTTCTAAATGTGTTAAATGGTAATTTTAAAATAAGTATACTTAATCGTGTAAAAACAGTTTTTATAGAAATAAGGTTTTTACGCTTTAAATTTATATATAAGACAAAATTATCTTGGAAACTAATTTGAATGAGATAAATTGAATTTTTATAAATAAATAAATTATTTTATTATTTTAAGGAAATAAAAAACTACATCTCCCTTGAAAAAAAACTTTATTCAATGAAAAGGTTCAAAGTAGTTTTTATATTAATGTAACATTTTAATTAGTTTTAAAAATGTGTTCCATAGGATTTATAAGTTCATAAATATTTTAAAATTATTAAAGTTATTTTTGTAATTAATTTTTTTTACCTAAATTATTTTATCAACTTATAGGTCATTATTAGATAACGTTAGTGTTATACAAAATACAAGTTTTGTGAAAACTAAATTATTCGACTAAAAAATGAACTTTTAAAAAAGTTCAAAAATTAATAATAAGAAAATATTGATATGAGGAAATACAAAATAATGTTAACTTTAATTAATTTTAAATTCCAAAAAAAATATAAATTCATTTTTCTAATAAAAATCATGGAATACAGTGAAAACCATTTTTTTTAGAAAGTGAAAATTTCAAATATTTACTGTTATTGTTTATATATAATATCATTTACCAACTAAATTGATTTCAATAAATTATTTATACCAAAAATAATTTATCATCATTAAACATGTGATTATGTAAATAAAATTTCATATTAGATAAAATTTTGTTTTTAGAAATATAATTTTATAAACAATAAACTATATTATTAGTCATTTTAGTTAAACTAATTTAATTTAATTAATATTAAATGTGGAATTTATTTTATTTATACATATAATTCATGGATTGGTAACTCTTATTAGTTCTAAATAATTAAAAATATTGGTTTATAATCATCAAAAATAAATATTTATATTTTATCTAAATATTTCACAGATTTTTTATGTTTTGTTTTACCTGTGGAGAAATATATCAAACACATTGACTTATTTAAAAATAATCATGTATTATAATTTCTAGGTGTTATATTCTCCACCTTAAATAAAATTTTCCCTCACAATTTGACTCATAATATTAGATTAATTCTTTTAGGGGCATCTTAATTAACCATACACCACTAGATGATCTTGGGATTATTTATGATTTGGTGAAATATTTATCTATATAAAAAATGATTATATGAACTTGAAAAAGAGAGAAAACACATTCCTAACTCCACATAGAATTCTATTCAGAGATATAGATATATATCCATAAGGAATTAATTCCCAGAAACATTGAAAATAATTTAAAATAGAAATATACCACAATTTGTTTTTATTTAAAATTTATTATCCATTGGTTGGTGAAAAATTCATAAAATATGACACTGGAAAATCTTGAGTGAAAAAATACTTACCGATTCATTATAATTATTTTCATAAAACTTTACTTTTTCACATGGTTATTGGGGACTATCTCCCTCATTATCCCTTGGGTTGATACATTGAGTCTCATAATTCCTAACTCTCTTATAATTAAAGAAACGTATTTTTTTAGCTTCACTCTTTCCCTTACACTTATGAGTCTGATCAACTTCATCTCCATACATATTGAATCTTTACATCCCTTTAATGTAATTTCCCTCATACTTATTCCTACATTTTTAATATATATGAAATTTAATCTTCATTCTTTCTTCATCTTCATCACTTGATCTTTCATAAGAATGCATGTTTATCTTCCTTGGTTTGTTTATTACATTTATAATGTTTATATTTTTAATTTTATTTCATGATAGTTGGTTTAAAATAATCATAGTCCTTATCAGTCTTACACCTATAATGATAGGTTATTCCTTGAGTTAATCTCTATATTCTCCCTCACACCCATGGTTCCTTATAGTTCTAACCATTACTAAAACCAAAAAGAGTTAACATGAGTGACAATCCTAATTAAATAAATATCATAATTATCCATAGGAAAATTTAACCTCAAGTTGTTTCACTTTATAACATTATCTTGTTAGCATATAGTTACTAAAAAAATCAACTTTTTTTAGACTTTTGCAAACCTATATCACTCTTAGTTTAAGAAATATCACTCTCAGTACCCCCTAGGTTACTTTGAGTTGGGTTCTCTAAGACTTATTAACCTAATACTTAAAACAGATATCCAAAATTACCATAAACTGTCATAAAATATTCTAAACCTAATAACCAATGAAATCTATGCTCTCAAAATCCAATTTGTCCATCCTCAAAAAATATTAATCATTCCTACTATCAAATACCAATATATGTAAATACCCTAATCATATACTCTAAGTAACATACCATTCCCCCAACATAATTGAATATCCATGACATTAAACCAATTATATATTATATATTCATTTAAAAATTTACTCTAAATTTAACCCTCAAATGGTATTAACCACTATTTCATAAAGTCACACACTAGTCACTATATATCATAATACAAAATTGATGTGAACTTATTTAATAATATCATGAATAAATTATCAATCCAAAATTTACCAATTACTATCTAACTTAGTTCCTCAAAATAAAACCACCTTCCATTATCTAATTATAATATGTAAATAAAACTTAAGAGTTATCCATACCTCAATCATCAGTTCTGCAACATATATCCCTAAAAATATAACCTTCTCATAGAATTATTTTTTAAGGATATTAAAACCATTTAATATATGTGACCATACCATTCAATTAAAGAAATTTAAAAATAATCCTTATATGTTTCACATAATCCTCATAACTTTTTGAATATACTAGAATATCATTGATAAATATCACTCACTAATGATAATAACTAAGATCTTAAAGATTTAATTTCTATTAAAATATCACACATGATACCATAGGTAAGACTAGTAAACTTTCATATTTCATCATAATAGGCACAAATTAATATTTTCAATCATTTATTTTTGCTCACAAATTCTGTTATAATACATAGTGGATTCGAGCTACATACCTTTATTAGCTTAATACTCATGATCCTATTTCAATTTAGAACTAAATCCAAAATGGTTATGATAATATCAAAATTATTTATATGAAAACATCAATCCAAATAGTTCTTTCCATATGAGACCACCATTTTTAACTTATTATAATTTTGGTTTAACCTATGATGCTCTTTGTTCGATTCTTGGTTATATATGGTTATTTATCAAATAGGATCTCTAACTATATCAATTAGAATCATTATTATATCCTTCATTGTGGTTTATAGATATAACTCTATTAACCAAATCATATCCTTTGGGATTGTCTCTCCAGGTGTGTAGTATTCGATCCACTCATTGTTCATTAGAGTGAGGAATGAGTCAATTATCAACCAATACTTTTCATAGAAATTAATAATAAGTTCATATATTCCATATTTGCATCAAATTTACAATGTCCAAAAAGTAATATATTTCTAGAAAATCCACTTTTTAATACTTTCCTAAAAGTTCAAGTTATCATCCAATACTTAGAAACATCTCTATGTTTCTCACTAATGTTCTCTACCCCTAATCCCTAATTACAAAATGAATTATTTCCTAATCATTAAATCATATAATATCCCAAATTTTTATCAATACCTTTGAAATTGTGATCAAACTTAACTTATCAATACTTTAATTATACTCAATAAAAATTATAATCACTAATGTTATCTAAACATATCCTTTCATACCAATTGTGATTATCTATATTTTCACTCCCTGATTCAGTTCCATAAACACATAAATTACATACTTAAATTGATACTAGTAGTAAAATCCTTGATATAACCTTCTATAATTGCAAAATAAAACAGAATTATTGAATTTATTCCATCTACAGGTTCTTTTCAGTAGTATATCTTTAGAAAATTAAGACACATCATAAACTAATGAAGACCATGACTTTCTCAACTAATGGATATTTTTTAATTATATATTAGAGGATACCTAATTCATGATAATTATTTAACATCTCTCATAAACTATTTCACATGTTCTATCCACCTAAAAATTTCATGTATATTATATTTATTAATAACCATGGGAATGAAAACATAATAAAGGGGTGAGATCAAACGGATAGTAAGGGAATCATTAAATCGGATAAACCATGACATAAACATGAAATAAGTATTATGGTATGAAGAGATAAAAAACATGAATCCATCATCAAATTGAAATTGGGATCATGATATATCCATTGAAAAAACATTGATTCCAGTAATAATGATATCATAGTGATGGAATAAGTAACATTAGACATAAAAAATCTATTGTCAAATCCTTGTGCTTAGACTCATTTTTTGTTGTTGTGATCACAGTCAATACATCTATATGAATTGGTAAAAAACACACAAAATACCCGAATATTTTTTTTCTCTAGAGACCTATTTATGGATCAAGGGGATATATGTAACACCCCAAGCTTCCATGGTACGTTTCCCTTGAAATAATGCAGTAGCTTGCGTTGTATGCAACATGGAGTTTTAACACACCACAACCAATAAAACAAGCCATTATGAATATTCATAACCACTTTTCAAAATATTTTAAATTTTATATTTTAATATGGAAATTATTTTTAAATTAGGAATACCGAAATTATCTTAGGGTGATTTTTTGGTATTTTTCTGAAAACTTTCAATTTTTGATGAATAGTAAAAAACATTGTTTTATTGTTTAAAACCGACTTTTTATTTAAGTAATTAGTTATTTTATTTTAATTTATTTTAGGTCAAAATAGATACATAATACCTATATATGTTCAATGTAATTCATTGGAGTCATTTTATAATAATTTTATATATATAAAATTTTATTGAACTTTTTAAAGGCTTTTACCCACCTTCTAGGAGCATTTACAAATTTGTGTAAAACTTAATTTTACCGCTTCTGTGAGTTGAATTTCAAAAATCTGAGAGACATGGTTGACATCAGTAAGTAAAATTTAGTTCAATAAGATAAAAATAATTTATGGTGAATAGTAACTTTTGACTTTTATTTACCACAGTTAAAAGTAAATAGGTTAATTAAGGGTAAAAATGATATTATAATTACCATAACACGTGTTTTAATTCTATTAGATAAGTTTAATTAGACCAAAAACAACCTTATGAATAAAATATGATCCTTTTGGTCCACTTGTATTAGATTAGAACCTTTTTTATTATTTTATTTAAAGAAGAGTTAAAAGTGTTAAATTCAATGTTTAATAACTAAACCATTTTTAATATAGTATTATACATAAGATAAATTAGACTATAAATATTATTTAGAAATATAGAAATATTTCCTACATAATGGTATTTTATTTATAATTTTTAGACATTAAATAATTTAATTTATTTATGACACAATGATGATGCAGTAATTACCTTATTAATGAAATATTAAAATAATTGATATTATAAATATCCAAATAAATTTAAATTGAGACTTATAATGAATCTAACTAATTTTATAGGTTAATATGACATGTTAGGGTTGATTAAATAAATTTTATTTTAAGTGATAAAGTTTTTATGGCTTCCAAAAAATTCAAATACTAAATAGTGTCAAAATTAACATAATTGAGTTTTTAAAACAAATACTATATTATTAATTGATATAATATTCATAAAATTCTAAGGTTCTGACAAAGGAACTATATAAGATTATATATATCAATAAGGAACCACTTTGGGTTCTCTTGGTAGTTTATAGTAATTTTATTAACCATATAATAGAAAATACATAGAGACATGGTAAATGTCAAACTATTTAACTAAGAGTTAAATATAGAAGATAAGGTTAATATGGTGACCTAAACCTATATAAAACCTATTGGTTGAGATTTTTTCGACCCATAAACTCCTTATACACGAAAAAAAAATTATTTTGGATCCATTAGAAACTGAAAATTATTTTATTATAAAATAATATTTCAATGTTTTCCTAAAGTGACCCTCACCTCTCTTATAAAAGGGTACTTCACCTTCTCTCAAAATCACACCTCAAAATCCATTTGGCTCAGAAAACCCCTGCCCAAATATCCTATAAACTATCCTCACTTAACCTAGAGGGCCTTACTTTGATCATAAATCCAACCTAAGGAGCCCTTTTGATCAACTCAAAAGGAAACACCTAAAGTAGAGGTAATAATTTCACCACCCTCTTTCAGGTTCTTTCTTCTTCCACTTCCTATTTCTTTGTTGTTTACATACCAAAATAATTACTTCAGTACCATATATATACTGTGATGTTATTATAATTATGATACAACCATATTCTTTATTCTATTTATCCTATAAATGACAAAGTCACCATACGTGCGTACGTACAGCTTACCGTCTCCACGTCGTGGTGTAGTTTGTTATTCAAACACTTCAATATTTTTATAGGTATAATAATGAGTATAAATGATGTAAATAATGAATATAAAATGTTAAATATTCTTTATATATGATATATTGTCCAATTACACACGATTTCAACATCAATATAATGATATTGTCGCTCGTGCGTATGTACGGATTACCATCTCCACGAACGTGATGAGATTCATTCCCCTTCATAATAATTCAAGAAAATTTTTTATTTTTTGATTAAAAATAATGTTTATGAACATAATATCATTCTATATATGAATCAAACACATCTTATTCATAACAAACAGGGCTTACATTACCAATCCAATAAAGGAAAACAAATCAGTTAACACCCAAAATGATGATACTACTGAAATATTATTAACAAAGTAATATTAGAGGATTATATGTGATATCATATTTATGTATATAGTTCTTTTATAATTTAATAACTGTGTTTTAACTATTATATAGGAGGTTAAAATACCATCAACTAAGGAAAAGTACAAGGTAATGGTTAATTCTACAATCTATTTACTTATCTCAGGTTGTCAATACGTAAGTATCTACTAGGACCCCTTTATCATCCAAATCCATGTTTTCTTAAAAATGTAATTCAAAATTTTTTTAATATTTACTATACTATGGGTTAAAGTCATTTATACCCTTATTTTAACATATATGTTTTTAAAGGAATCTTTCTGTCATTTTTCAAACAAGGTACTTTATTACCTTTTCAAAAAATTAAGGTAAGAATGTCTTTTTTTAAACTTATATAGAGGGTGCAGTTATTTTCCGCTGTTATAAAATTGTCATAGCTTCCCATACAATCTTATAAGAATATTTTCAAATTAAATGTTTTCTTTTATAATTATATGACTTTTAAATGATTTCAAAATAGAAAGAGATATTTCTCTAAAAAAGTTTTGATTTCATCTATGTCAGCATCCTTTGATGGATTTTAAGCTTGTTTGAAGTTGATTTATTATGATACAAATCTTCTATATTGTATTGAATGTTTTTTGATATGTTATACTATGTATGTTTTATTTTTACACCATTCGTGGTTTGGGGATAATGTATTGACATTTCATATGCTAGTTTTAATACGAATGTTTATGTTATGTTTAAACCTTTTCATATGTGGAATTCATTGGACTTAGTAAGTGACGGGTGGTGCCCGCTATAGCTCCCCAATTCATAAGTTGGTCTCATGAGACAAAGTAGTGTCTTGGAACAAGGACTTGAAAAAATATTATTTGTAGTCTTGGCACAAGTCCTTGATTATATGGTTATGAAATCTGTCATTATACATTCCATCATTATGAAATTGGCAATAGATTTTACATGTGATTATTTGACTCGTAGAATATCCATGGTAATAATTAAATGGAATTATTTGGTGTATCTTTTCCATATAATGATGAATTTTAAGTTTAAAAGGCTTGTGTTTTGGTCTTATTCATTGCCTTAATTGTTTATGCTTATTTATGAAAGTTTTCGCTATGTTGTTATCTTTACTGAGCATCTAAGCTCACCCCTTTATATGTTTTATTTTTCCCATGAGGTGAAGAAGTATATTATGACTGATCTGTAGGGCTATTCTAGGGTATATGAATGTGGTCAATGGATACAATGTTGTTGTTGTTTTTTCATTTTATAATGTAATATAAAACTTATAAATGTATCTAGTACTTACAAGGCTACTAAACGGATCGGTCTTTCGGGATTTGATCCCTTGTGATCATGCCAATGTTATGTAATAATGCACCGACTCTGGGTAACTGGGGTCAGGGCATTAAAGTTGATATCAAAGTAAGTTTAGTACAAACCTTGGAAACTAGATTTAGATAAATTCTTGATTAGAGAACATTTCCCTAAGATAGACTTTGAAGATTAGTATAGAATAACTTCCTAGAATTTTGGTAATGTAGAGATTTTGGGTGTTTTCCAAGAAATACATCCCTATCTGGATATGAGTAGGTAGAGACGAATCTGGAACAGATGTACCAAGGAGTGAAAACTCTGACAAGAAGTTTCATGCTTGACCCAGGGTATCCTGGAACATGAAAATAGGCCTTGTTGCACTCTTGGTTATGACACTCCCATTGATATGCTTAGGATAATTCACATTTTCATTACAAAACATCATGAAGGATTTATGAGTATATACCTCCTCAAAGAAAACATTTTTATAATTATGGATTATATCCATAAACCGTTCAATTTATGTTAAGTTTTTTACAAGTTTGTAATTATGTATTGCAATTCATAAACTAATCTATTATATACCATTGTTTAGAAATGGATCCTAGTGGAAGGGATGGAAATTGTATCAACCCACATAATCCTTATAGGGATTGACCTCCTACTCAAGATAATTATATTGGATCTGGTGATGCAACTGGTGCTGATCATCTTATCACTATATTAGAACAACTCACTCAGGTTATGAATAATAACCTTACCTGTATGGAGCACCCTAATCCAGAATGCAGAGGATCAATGTTATACTTCTTCATGAGGTAACAACCACAAACATTAAATGGGTCTAAAATCCATTTTTAGTTGACCAATGGATATGTTCCTTAGAGAAAATATTTCATGCTTTGGGGAGTAGTGGAAAGGAAAAAAATTTCAGGGCAGTTTATCGCCTCACGGGAGATACAGATCAATAGTGGTCATTAATTCAAAACAAAAAGGAGAATAAATAAGTATAAATCATATGATAGAGTGAGTTTAAAGATATTTTCTTAAAAAATATATTCCTCATGACCATCAAGCAGATATGGAAAGGAAATTTCTGAGTCTGAGGAAAAAGTAGGATGATAATTTCGCAAAGTATGAGGCTAACTTTACAAGGTTAACAAGGCATGCAGCAGATTATATATGTCACCCAAGGAGTAAGATTGATCGATACTTTTATGGGTTAAAACCATTTCTCTGTCAATCATTAGTCTCACAATCCTTCTCCTCATACGAAGATATTGTCTTATGCGCTATCAAGACAGAAAAGGAATTATCTAAGTCTTATGACTGTAAAGAAAATAAAGAGAAGAAGAGATCTGATGAACACTCTGAAAATGGAAATAAGGGGTAGAAGGGAAATGTTTAATATCCCTCTCGTGGTAAATTTGGGAAGAAACACCTCGGTGCTTTCCAAAATGGAATGGGAGTCTGTTACAAGTGTGGTGAAAAAGGTCACCAAGCTCGTGATTTTAAGGGAAAGAAAGAGGCTTTCAATGTTGAATGCTACAATTATAGAGAAAAAGTGAATTGTGCAAATAAATGTTCTAAGAACCAAGTATAATTACCTCATAAAAGACCAAGGTATCAAGTCAAAGCTTATGAGATCACTACTTCTGAGGTTGAAGCTCCGAAAGATGTCGTGGCAGGTGATTTAATGGTTTCCTCAAGTTTTTTCAATGCTTTATTTGATTCTGGATCATCACATTGTTTCATATCTTCCCATTTTTCTAAGAAAATTACATATTTTCAATTTTACTTAATAAGGGAATTTTTAGTTAATACTCTTAAGGGAAGTATCATCACAACAACGTTTTGTGAATCAATTCCCTTTAGGGCATATAAATGTTCTTTATCTACTGATCTCATCATCATACCCATGATTGAATTTGATATAATCCTTGGAATGGATTGGATTTTGAAACATGATGTGAAAATTTATTATAAGAAGAAGGAGGTTGAAATTTTTGATGATGATAAGGAGTACCTTATCTTTAGAGCAGAAACGTCACCACCTGATTATTATCTAGATCCACCCCCAGTAGCTCTACTAAATTCAATTATCAGGGAGGAAGAGAAATAAATAACCGTGGGTGAGGAAAATAATGTTCAAATAGAGGACATACCTATTGTGCAAGAATATGTCGATGTGTTTCTAGAGGATTTACCTAGACATCCTCCATAACGAGAAATTGGATTTTCCATTGATTTAATTCCTCGTTCAAGGACTATATTGAAGACCCCTTATAGAATGGCCACTATGGAATTAGTGGAACTAAAGAAACAACTAGAGTAATTGAGTAATAAGGTATTTATTGGCCCTAGTGTTTCTCCATGGGGATCCCCTATACTTTTTGTTAATAAGAAAGACGGATCTATGAGGTTGTGCATTGACTATAGGGAGATCAATGCTATAATAATAAAGAAAAAGTATCCCCTACCTCGTATTGATGATTTATTCAACCAACTTCATGGATCTCAATATTTTCCAAATATTGAACTTCGATCTGGATATCATCAGTTGTGTGTAAAGAAGGAAGACATTCCGAAAACATCATTTCGAACCAGGTACGGGCATTACAAATTTATAGTAATGCCTTTTGGATTGACTAATGTACCCTTTGTCTTCATGGATCTAATGAATAGAGTTTTCAAGGAATATATTGATGAATTTGTAGTGGTATTTATTGATGATATCTTGGTATACTCAAAAAGCTACTAAGATCATGAAAATTACTTGTGCATTATTCTGAAAACCCTCATAAGAAATGAATTATTTGGCAATTTTAGAAAATGTGAATTCTGGCTTTATGAGATTTCTTTTCTTGACCATGTTGTCTCTAAAGAAGGAATCTCTGTTGATCCTTCAAATACCAAGGCAATCTAGGAATGGCCAGCACTGACGAGTAAAACTGAGGTACGCAGTTTTATTGGTTTAGCAGGTTATTATCAATGTTTTGTCCAGAATTTTGTCCATTTGGCTAACCCTTTAACCAAGCTCACACGTAAAGGGGTTATATTTGTTTGGAAAAAAGAGTGTGAATAATGTTTTGAAGAAATAAAGAGAAGATTAGTCAATGATATTATCATGAATCTACCATCAGGGAACGATGAGTTTGTTATTTATAGAGATGCTTTAAAGAAATAACTTTGTTGTGTTCTTATGCAGAATGATAGAGTTATTTCCTATGCATCACAACAGCTAAAAATTCATGAGAAAAACTATCTCACTAATTATCTTTAGTTATCAGTTGTAATATTTTCTCTGAAGATATGAATACACAATATCTATGGTGAAAAATGTGAGATTTATACTGATCACAAGAGATTGAAGTATATTTTCTCACAAAAAGAACAAAACATAAGGCAAAGGAGATGGCTTGAACTACTCAAAGATTATGATTTCACTATACACTACCACCCAGGGAAGGAAAATAAGGTGGAAGATACTTTAAGAAGAAAGGATCATGATGTTTGGAATAAGATGAGAGTTTAAAGGGATCTTATATTCATGGATCTAGTAAAGATGGATATGGGAATAACCATGGAAGGTGAAACATCGATACTTTTTCAAATGGTTGCCAAACCATCTTTAATAGAAAGGATAAAAAGTTCTCATACTGATGATGAGGAGTTTCAAAAGAATATTAATGCTATGAATGATGGGAGATTGAGTGACTTCATATATAAAGATGAAATTATGAAATTTGGGAAGAGACTTTGTGTTCCCGATATACTTGATCTAAAAATGGAATTCTTGGATGATGCTCATAGCTCCAATTTATCTATACACCCTGGGAGCACTAAGATATATAGAGATTTTATGGAACATTTTTGGTGGGACAACATGAAGAGAGAGATTTATGATTTTGTGTCCAGATGTATGGTTCTTCAACAAGTAAAAGCCAGAAGGCAACAACTTAGAGAAGTCATGAAACCTCTTCCCATACCTGAGTGTAAATGGAATAATATTACGATGGACTTTTTCATGGGGATACCAAAGACTCCTAGAAGGAATGATGCAATATGAGTCACTATTGATCGTCTTACTAAGTCAACACATTTTCATGCTATAAGAGAAGATTTACCACCTGAACATATAACGAAACTATATATTAATGAAGTTGTAAGACTTCATGGAGTACCCCTATCAATTGTTTCTGACTGTGATCCTCATTTTACATCAAGATTCTGGAAAAGTCTTTAGAAGACCCTGGATACTAAACTTTTTTTAAGCATTGCCTACCACCCTCAAACCGATGGATAATCATAACGGACTATTCAAACATTAGAAGACATGTTGAGATCTTGCTCACTTGACTTTCAAGGTATGTTGGATCAATATTTACCTCTGATGTAATTTTCCTATAATAATAGCTTCTATTCAGGTATTCAGATGGCACCATATGAAGTGTTATATGGAAAGAGATGTCGCACACCTACTTATTAGGATGATTTTGGTGAAAGAGAACTCGTAGGCCTGGAACTTTTTGAGTAAATAATAGAAAAGGTGAAGATTATCCAAACCCACATCAAAGAATCTCAATGTAGGTAAAATATCTCTACCGATAATCGGAGGAAGGATTTGGAATTTCAAGTAGGATATCATGTTTTCATAAAGGTATCTCCATGGAAGGGTTTTATATGATTCGGTAAGAAGGGTAAATTGAGTCCCAGGTACATCGAACCTTTTGAAATTCTAGAACGAATTGGATTTGTATCTTATCATTTGCCAATGCCTCCAAGTCTCTCCAAAGTACATGATGTGTTCCATGTATCACTATTGAGAAAATACATGCCTGACCCAATGCATGTACTCACCTATGAAGAATTTGAACTGGAACCCGATCTATCATATTGTAAAGAGCCTATCGGAATTCTTGATACCAGAGAACAAGTGTTGATAAATCAGACGACTCGTCTGGTAAAACTTCTATGGAGAAACCATAAGATGGAAGAGGAAATGTGGGAACCTGAGAAACTTATGATGAAGAACCACCTGAATCTTTTTATGCAGTAATATTCTAGAAATTTCGAGGACGAAATTATTTTAAGGAGGGGAGAATGTAGCACCCCGAGCTTCCATGATATGTTTCCCTTTGAATAATGTTGTAGCTTGCATTGTACAGAACTTGGAGTTTTAACACACCACAACCAATCGAACTAGCTATTATGAATAGTAATAGCCACTTTTTGAAATTTTATAATTTTTTTTCATATGGACTTTATTTTTTAATTAGAAATATCAAAATTAGCTTAGGTTAATTTTTTGGAATTTTTCTGAAAACTTTCAATTTTTGATGAATAGTAAAAAACACTGCGTTATTATTTAAAATTGACTTTTTATTTAAGTAATTAGTTATTTTATTTTAATTTATTTTATCTAAAAATAGATACATAATACCTATATATGTTCAATTTAATTCATTGGAGTCATTTTATAATAATTTTAGATATATAAAATTTTATTGAGCCCTTTTACCTTCTTTTATCCACCTTCTAGTAGCAATTACAAATGTGCATAAATATTAATTTTACCACTTCCGTGTGTTGAATTTCAAAAAACCAAGAGACACAGTTGATATCAGTAAGTAAAATTTGGTTCAATAAGATGAAAATAATTTTTGGTGAATTGTAACTTTTGACTTTTATTTACCACGGTTAAAAGTAAATAGGGTAATTATGGGTAAAAATGATATTATAATTACCCTTACTCATGTCCTGATTCAATTGTATAAATGTAATTAGACCAAAAATAACCTTAGGTATAAAATATGAACCTTTTGGTCCACATGGATTAGATTAGGACATTTATTGTTAATTTATTTAAAGAAGAGTTAAAAGTGTTAAATTCAAAGTTTAATAACTAAACCATTTTCAATATAGATTTATACATAAGATAAATTTGACAATAAATATTACATAGAAATATAAAACTATTTCCTACATAATGGTATTTTATTTTTAATTTTTAGACATTATATAATTTAATTTATTTATGACGTAATGATGATGCAGTAATTACCTTATTAATGAATAATTGATATTATAAATATCCAAATAAATGTAAATTGAGACTTATTATTAATTCCAATAATTTTATAGGTTAATATTACATGTTTGGGTTTATTAAATAAATTTAATTCTAAGTGATAATGTTTTTATGGCATTCAAAAAAATCAAATACTAAATAGTGTCAACATTGACATAATTGAGTTTTTAAAACAAATACTATATTATTAATTGATATAATATTCCTAAAAATATAATTTTAGGCCATTTGACTTATATAATGTTATATATATCAATATTTAACCACTTGGGGTTCTCTTGGAATTTTATAGTAAGTTTATTAACCATATATTATAAAAATACAATGAGACATGGTAAATGTCAAACTATTTAACTAACAGATAAATCTAAAATATAAGGTTAATATGGTGACATAAACCTGTATAAAACCTATTGGTAGAGAGTTTTTAGACCCATCCCCACCTTATCCTCTAAATAAATAATTTTGGAGCTATTAGAAACCGAAAATTATTTTATTATAAAATAATATTTCAAGCTTTCCCTAAAGTGGCCTTCACCTCTCTTATAAAAGGGTACTACTCCTCCTCTAAATATCACACCACCAATGCCATTTTTATCAGCCAAACCCTGTTCAAATATCCTCTAAACTATCCTCACTTCAACATAGAGTCATTACTTTGTTCATAAATCCAATCTATGGAGCCCTTTTGATCAACTCAAAAGGAAACACCTCAAGAAGAGGTAATAATTTCACCACCCTCTTTCAAGTTCTTTTCTTCTTCCACTTACTATTTCTTTTTTGTTTCCATACAAAAATAATTAATCCAGTACATTATAAAAACTTTGATGTTATTATAACTATGGTATAACCATATTAATTATTATATCCATCCTATAAATGAAAAAGTCACCATACGTGCCTTCGCACTGCTTACATACTCCACGTCGTGGTGTAGTTTGTTATTCAAACACTTCAATATTTGGATGGGTATAATAATGAGTATAACTGATGTAAATAATAAATATAACATGTTAATTATTATTTATATATGATATATCATTCAATTACATACGATTCTCCATCAATATAATGATATTTTTGCTCATGCATATGTACGAATTACTGTCTCCACGAACGCGATGAGATTCATTCTCCATCGTAATCATTCAATAATAATTTTAATTTTATGATTAAAAATAAGATTTATGAACATTATATAATTCTCTATATGAATCAAATAAATTTTATCCATAACAAACATGTCTTATATAACCAATCATATAAAGGAAAATGAATCAGTTAACACCAGAAACGATGATACTACTGAAATATTATTAACAAATCAATATTAGAGGATCATATATGATATCATATTTATGTATATAGTTATTGTATAATTTAATAACAATTTTTTAATTATTATACATGAGTTTAACATACCATCGACTAAGAAAAATTACAAGGTAAGGGTTAATTCTACAATCTCTTTACTTATCTGAGGTTATTAATATGTAAGTATCTATTGGAACCTCTTTATCATCCACATTCGTGTTTTCTTAAAAATGTAATTCAAAAAAAATACTATTTAATTGACTATTATTTAAAGTCATTTATACCCTTATTTTACCATATATGTTTTGAAATTAATATTTCCATCATTTTCCAAACAAGGTACTTGATGACCTTTTCGACAAAATTAAGGTAAGAATTATTTTTTTAACTTATACAGCGGGTGCGGCTATTTTATGCCTTTATAACATTTTCGAAGCTTCCCACACAATCTTATAATAAAATTTTCAAAAAAAATGTTTTCTTTTACAATTATAATACTTTTAAATGATCTCAAAATTGAAAGAGAAATTTCTCTAAAAATGTTTTGATTTCATCTATGTCAACATCCTTTGATGGATTTTAAGCTTGTTTGAAGTTGATTTGTTATGATAAAAATCTTCCATATTGATTTTAAGGTTTTTTATATATTTGAATATGGATGTGTTATTTTTACACCATTCATGGTTTATAGATAAAGTTTTGACATTTCGTATGCTAGTTTTAATACGAATGTTTATGTTATGTTTAAACCTTTTCATATGGGGAATGAATTGGACTTAGTAAGTGACGGGTGGAGCCCTTTATAGTTCCTTGACGCATCGGTAGGTCTAATGAGACAAACTAGTGTCTTGGAACAAGTCCTTGAGAAAATATTATTTGTAGTCTTGGTACAATGCCATGACTATGTGGTTATGAAGTCTGGCATTATGCATTCCATCCTTATAAAATTTGTTATTGATATTAAATGTGATTATTAGACTGGTAGAATATCCATGTGAATAATTAAATGGCATTATTTTATGTATCTTTTCCATATTATGATAAATTTTAAGTTTAAATGGCTTGTGTTTTAGTATTATACATTTCCTTAAATGTTTATTTATATTTATGAAAGTTTACGCTATATTGTTATCCTTACTGAGCATCTAAGCTCACCCCTTTCTATGTTTTATTTTTTCCAGGATGCGATGAAGTATATTATGACTGACCCATAGGGATAGTCTAAGGGATATGAATGTTGTCAATGGAGACAATGTTGTTGTTGTTTTTATTTTATAATGTAATGTAAAACTTATGAATGTATCTAGTACTTCCAAATCTACTAAACGGATCGGTCTTTCGGGATTTTATCCCTTGTGATCATGCCAATGTTGTGTAATAATTCACTGACTATGGATAACTGGGGTCGGGGTGTTTCAATATATAATTATGGGACCCACCCATCACCTGATTAAGTCAAATAAATTCACCATAATCACTACCACAAAAACAGTTTTTCGCAGCACCCCCCTTTATCAGCCCTTTTGTTAGCGCTGATAAAGCGCCCCCCTTTATCAGCGCTTGCTTAGTAGCGCTAATAAAGGGCCCCCCTTTATCAGTGCTTTCTTAGTAGTGCTGATAAAGGGGGGCCTTTATCAGAGATTTTTTTAGTGCTGATAAAGGGTCAGCTTCAAAAAAAAATTAAACATATATTAATATATTAATATATAAATATAGTTATATTGTTATATAAATATAATATATAATTTTAAAGTATATTTTAGATAAGTATAAATGTACATTTACACTTATTATACTTAATATATAAGATATTTAGTGAAAATGACTTCTTAAAAAATTAAAAAAATATTTTTAATTAATATTTTGATAATCATTATCGAGTAATAGTCATTTAATAACAATTTGAGGACTAAAAAAATTAAAAAAAATTAAAAAAAGATCCAAAATATGTTGAAAACGCAACTCAAACTTCAAACGGCCATAACTTTTGATCCGGGTGTCCGTTTGAGCTCTACCACATATCAAATCGAAGCCTGCGATGAGTTCTACGTCGCTGTGACTACGGGGACCCTAGTCAAGCAATTTTCGAGGACAAAAGAGGCCCCTAAGGCCTCCAAAACTGAGTTTTTAGTCAGGGTACTCCGATTTTTTAACATTTTGTGGATTTTCACCCTCGTTTAAGGGGGTATTATTGGATTTTTTTGGTGGGGACTAAATTTATTCCAAGGTATTACATTCATATTGATATTATTCCTTTGAAATTTCATCCTTTTTTATAATGAACTGCTATTTATAATCAAATATATAACTATATGTACATATTTTTTATATATTCGCACCTAAAAATTAAATTTTTTAAATAAATAATTAAACATATTTACAAATACAATATATTAGCTTTACCTAAATAATAACTAATATCCATTTTTTTTTAAATACAAATATATGAATATTTATATACCTATATATTAATCTAACTATATATATATATTAATCTATCTATATATATATTAATCTAATAACTATATATATATTAATATAACTACATATATATATTAGTATTACTATAAATATATATATTAATATCACCATAAATATATATATTAATATCACTATATATATATTAATATAACTATATAAATATCTATTCATATAACTATATATATGTTAATATAACTATATATATGTTAATATAACTATATATGTTAATATAACTATATATATGTTAATATAACAATATATATGTTAATATAACTATATATATGTTAATATAACTATATATATATTAATATAAATATATATTACTATACGAATAAATATAACTAAATGTATATATATAGATATATATTAATACCACTATATATATATTAATATTACTATATATATTATAATATAACTATATAACTATATAACTATATATTATAATATAACTATATATATATATCAATATAAATATATATTACTATACGAATAAATATAACTAAATATATAAATATATATATATATATAGAGATATCATGAATTGGAAACCAAATCAAAATAGAGTAGTGGTAAGGGATTAGGCGCGCAGGGGGGAGGTCTCGAGTTCAAATCCTGGTAGAGGCAGGGGTGCGCGCGCATGGGGAATATTGGAGCAAGCGCTGTTAAAGGGTGGAGGGGGTGCCTGGGGTGCCTGGGGTGTTCTATATGGGCCGAAAAGCGCTGTAAAAGGGGGGGTTCAAGCGCTATAAAGCCCCCCCCCCCCCCGATTGGCAGTATTTTTAATTTTTTTTAATTTTTTTTAATTTTTTTTAATTTTTTTAATTTTTTTTAATTTTTTTTTAACTTTTATCAGCGCTTTTTTTAGCGCTGATAAAACACCCCTTTTATCAGCGCTTTTTTTAGCGCTGATAAAGGGGTCCTATATCAGCACTTTTCAGAGCGCTGATAAAGGGGACCCCCCCCCCTTTATCTACGCTGTCTTTATCAGTGATTTTCTAGCGCTGATAAAGGCCATTTTTAGCGCTGATAAAGGCTGTGTTTGTAGTAGTGAATATTCCAAAAATACCTTTTATTCCATTCCCTAAGGAACCATTGTCTAAAATATAACATGGATATCCATATAATGAAGAATATAAAATCTTAATACATGATAAACCTATTTAAATAAACCATAATCATCTAGAATTTCAACACATTTCCCAATTTAGTCAATGAGATAACATTGTCATAACCTATCTGTAGAAGGATTTTGGATTGAAAACATTACATATTTAACCTTCCAATAATCTTCTTATTTCCTGAAAAGCATGTAATTTTTTCCTCAAACCTGATTTTGGGTTATTGGGTTAGGTTTCACAATGAATTTAATCTAGTTTACCATTTTGTATCTTACAAAAACTCCCAGTGGTTTCCACATTCGTAACAAGGAACATTCCAACATTCCAAAGGCACATGACAATTCAAGTTTTTAAACACAACAATGCTAAGGAACTCATATTGGTCAAGAGGATGATATTTTAGGCACATCACACCCTTTTGAGGGGGAACTATTGCCTATTTTGGAACCTCTTATAGATTTAAGATATGTTCATGAATAATTCTCAATCCCTGGTACAGGACTATTTACCCATATTAAAAATAATTGATCAAAACCATGCATTAAAGGGAAAAATTGTGTGTATTAGATGTTCTCTACTATTCTATTTTATATTTATGATGCTCTTAAATCTAACCAAGATCAGGCTCTCCAGATTTGATCTCTATCTAGGGAGGTGGTTGGTGTCTTGGAGATGGTATTGAACCACCATGATGAATCATATGTATCCTTCGATAACATGAATCAAAACCTGTGTAGTTTATTTGACATAGTTTAAGGTCATATGACATGAATACACTATGCATTTTAACATCATGTGTTAAGAAAAATTGTGAGAGAATTTGAATATTGAGTATTAGGATTGATCCTTGGTAAGGTGTCTCGTGTATCCTTTTAAGACATGAATTAGAGTCCTTACAATCCTTATTAAGGTTTGAAAAGAGAGGACTTGAACTGTACTTATGCATGTAAGAATTCCATGAACTAACATTTTAAGAGTATGTACATTTGAGTGAATATGATATATAATCATGATTGCATCCTAATGAAGGGCCCAGATTGGGGGAATCTACATCATGTTATTGGTACAATCATAACCAGTCTTTAATCCCATGTGATTCGTGCTCGGTGTGATAAATATGAGAAGTGGGAGATTGGAAACATTGTATGAGAGACAATCTTCATGGGTAGAACACAATGAGGTTTCCCTGATATTTAATTATCAATCTGTTGGATAATTAGGTATGGAGATTGATCCTTAAGAAAGCTTCATACATATCCTATATATAACAGGAATTAGAGTCCTTGTAGTTTAGTTTACTATTGACCCTCTAATTGGTTGGGATATGTGATTAGACTCAAATTAATTATTATTATCCTAAAAGTTTAAGAAACTTAGGGAATTATACCAAGATGGAGGCCCATATTTGGAGAAATTTGTATCATTTTCTTGACATGATCATTATAAATCCCCAATCCCACATGATTCATGTTTGGTGTGGGAAACAAAAGACAATAGGTGAGAAAAAAACGACATGAATACAAATTACAATTCATATAGGTATCACACATTAAGGTTACCTAGGAGAAATGATTTCCAATGTCATAGACACCATGGTTTGGAATTTAGTTCTTTGGAAGGTGTGTTGAATATTCTTATTATAGTAAGAATAAAAGCCCACATAGTTTGTGTGCTGACCCTAACACACTAATGGGTGATGGAATATGATTAATACTAATGAGGATTATTACCCCACAACTTGGAAATATTGGGATGGATTACAGACATACACCAAAGTGGATTCCTATAAACACATTAAATATTTATCTTTTGATAGATTAAGAGTGTAATGAACCGACCCACAGGGGCATTCCTAGCTGGTGAAAGGCCAGGCTGCCAAAACTCCAAGCCCACCTCCATAGGTCAGCAGAAAGAGACAATCACCAAGAAGGCATAAGTAAAATGGGATAACATTTCCTAATTTACCTATGTTCATACACCCAACCATTTCTATATGGAAGTTATGATCAATAATCATAAATTAAATTAACATCTAGAATAAAAAACACACGGGTAATAACCTCTAGTGAATATAAAATAGTACAACATGATAGTCCAAAATAGGAGGGGAAAATACATAACCACCCTAAAAATATTTCCAAACATGACATCAACTAGAATAAAGTAAAGTTTAGAGTGCCTAACTCTTGATCTTGAAGCCCGACCACACCTCATGTTCTATGTAGATGAGTATCCCTCTGCTCCTCTGAAATCATTTTCAATCTGTTCATTGCCTCTATAAGACATGACATGTGCGGGAAAACACCATGATGGGTTATGTACATAATTACCCAGTAGGATGCCTCTAAAACTAAATAGGGAGAAATATGTGGCATCATATAAGTATTTATCTCATCACAATGATGGTATATCGTTACGTATATGAGACAACAACCATATTAAAAACCCATATATGCAAAAAAGAATCCAAAATGAGAGATAAAGGGGATCTACATCTCTATATCCCAGTTAAGAACAATGATTCTTCCTATAACTAAAAAAGGGACCATATTTTATTCCTAGTATCATGCGTATCCATCCAAATAGTTCATAAGGAGGGCCTTCACCTTGCCACTGCTCCATAGCCCGGGGGACTATATCTAAAAAATATAGAGGACTCAAGGCCTAGTACAATAGAGGATTCCATATAATAGATAGAGGACACATACCCATGTATGGGAGTATCATCTCTATCTTTGTACAGAGTATGGGGGACCTGTTCTCTATTGTGATAGGGGATTACCATCCCCACAGATATAAGACTTCTTCCTCGAATAGGGGAGTACCATATCTAACTAGAATAATGAGTATGGGGGACTCATTACCTATTATGATAGTTTTTCACCATACCCATAGATTTAATAAATTCACCTTGAATAGGGGATCACTGTCTCTACCTATAATAACAAGTATGGGGGACCCACACCTTGGTTTTACTGGGGAGTAACATCCCGAGAGATGGTGGACTTGTTCCCTGAATAGGAGTGTACCATCTCTGCCTATAATATTAAGTATGGGGGAACTGTGCCCTATTAAGATAGGATAGTATCATAATAGTATATTAAGTACCCACACCTTGAATAGTGGAGTACTTTATCTGCCTAGAATAAGGAGTATGAGGGACCCACACCCTGGAGTGACAGTGGAGTACCATCCCCATAGATTGTGGACATGTACCCTAAATATGGGAATACCATATCTACTTTTAAAATATTTTATGATCTTAAAAAATCACTAACATAATCAAGAATCACCTAAATAAGTGTCCCTTATAGAAAATTTCATGTTGTATCTCAAAATTCACTATGAAGTCTATTATCACCTTCTATAAGGAAAACTGCTCCGAATAGGCTTCTTTTAGGTAAAAATTTGAGTTTTTCCAAAATAATGACAATAGAATGAGGATTCTCATTGGTTTATTGGGATAAAACAAAAATTCAATGATATTTCATTTCAAACAATAATGAATGAACAATCAAATTACACTATTTCAATTCTTTCAGTAAAAAACTTGGGATAAGTTATTTTCTTTCCCAAATTAGACTCCCGATGGAAAAAAACAATTCACCGTAACATATATATATGTAACTTTTTAGTCATGATCCACGGGTACGAATTAAATATACATCATTGATCGTGAATTAAACTTATCAATACAAGGATTTTGATGCCATAGATAGATTCCAAATCAGTTTTCACATGAAGAAGTTACAACCGTATCAAGGTTTCCATCACAAAAATAATATAAATGATATTTTATATTATTATTAACATTATTATTTAAAATATTAATTTAAAATGGGTATTAAGGGGGTAAATACATAAAAACCCAATTTTCCATGAATTTACAACACCTCACACATTTCTTGAACCATTTTTAGTTCCTTATTTTTATTACTATTATTATAAAACATATAAAAACGATAAGTCTGATAGGGGGTTTGTGTGAGCTATTTTCCCCCTCCAACATGTGCACATGGAATTTCTACCCCTTATCCCTTGCATCCAGGTGCCATGATCTACCCATATGTCTTGAATAATAAACCTATTATATTATTATTGTTATCATAATATAAAATAATCTTAAAGGGGTATGACCCCCCCCCCCCCCAATTTTCATGCGTGTGCAGGTGGTTTGGTTTCTGCCTTCATTTTCGTTATCATTATTATTAAAAATAAATAAAATATAACATTTTATTGTTATTATTATAAATAATAATAAATATCACATTTCATTATTATTAAAAATAATAATAACACACAACACCCTTCACGGTCAGCTGCAAATCATAGTATGGATATTCTTCACCAGAAAACTATCCACATCCATTCACAATAATTGTATGTCCCTAGACGCACCACCCGTTAATCTACTAATTGATCTTATTTCCCCTGTGAATCCTAGATCCATGTATTATTGAACATATCCTTTATCGTTCATTAATCCTTCACCAAAGTATTGATCTGCATGTTGTTCATTATACCATAGTTAATCTAGGGGTTTAATTGTTCTCGAAACCTCTCCAACGATGTAGAACCACGACCCCACAGGCCAATGGTGAATAACATGATTAAAATAGAGGGGAAAAGACAAGAAAAAATGAACCATAATTTTCCAATCATTCTTGGTCAATAATTATATAAATTCGGTGATATCAAGGGAAGCAAGGAGTTTAAGGGATCAATTGCACAGGAAGAAAGCAGGGCTTATGTGAAGGAATAAATAAATCATATATCAAAATAAGATAATTAATACATGCTAATTTATTTAACAAAAAGAGAAAAATACAAAATTTATTAGCCTTTCCTTGATAATATATCGGGCATTTGTCAATAACGTATTCACCAGTGATGAAGGTGATTATATTATTTCATTTTTTCATCTCATGGTTATCGTCGATCTGATAATATGTTGTTCTTGGATCTCGATCTGCTAACAAATAATGAACAAGCTCCTCTCAAATCTTCCTAGGGATATGAATATCACCCTGAAAATATTTCATAATAAGATATTTAAATATTATTATTATGTTTAGTTGTATTAAATAAACAAATTAATTCAAATTACATACCCACCAATGACTGCCTCAAGTGACCATATGGTGCTAACAAACTTTAGGTCACACATTTGGTAAACCTCATATTATAGAAACAATCACAGTCTCAGATTTCCAATCCAAATATCCTTTCAAGAGTTATTCTACATTTTCATAAAAACTTCATGTCTATGATATTAATATTTTTAATATTTTTATAATATAAATTTGGGACACACTAGGCCTTGGAATCTTGTGTCTTCTCATTGCTTGGCTCTAAAATTATTCCTTTTAATCATAAAAATTCTTACATGGAAAAAACAAGTTATTACATTATTCCACCCTTCAAAAAATTTCATACCGAAAAAACACAATCTAGAAAAAAGGTGAAGATATTGACCCTCATCAAGATCTCTCTCTCATATGATCTCAATATCAAGCTGTTATATCATCTACAAACACACACCTAGGGGATCCACATGAACATAATGGATCATCCCATGATATTTGAAAACTACCACTAGGTACATTGAAAGGCTAATATGAACCCCAGGCCCAGCTCATCTGGGTTGAAACTATGAAATAATTCTTTTACACATCTCATCGGCAATGATAAGTAGAAAACACCAAGAACGAGGTCTAACTATAATGAAATGGTCAAGCAGTACACAAAATTGCTATGTTGATGCAATAATAGAAAAAAGGTCCTAAGATACTTAGAGATAGCCTCTGATCCTAGTCAAACCCACATGATCCTTAACATAAATAAATATATTATAATAGGTAATATCATAAAAACATTAAGGCCACTTTCATCAGCACAAAAAGGACTCATGATGTTTTTTGATCAATCCTCATTAGCCCCTGCAAAAACTGTATCCCTCTTAAAACCATCATTAGTACCAACCAAAGGTCTATAAGAACTAAATCCCACAAGATCTGATTAGTGTTATGGTGACCTACAAGGTCTCCCACAGATGGGATCAAATGGTGCTACAATGAGTTGGAGTGATAAATAATGTGGTACATACTCCACAGATGGTAGGCGATCCTCCCAAATATGGCCCAAAGCTTACATGCAATCCTGTAGCATTTTATTAGGTACATAAATCGTCCACTCTCACTAACTATCATTATGTGGTTGAAACACCATGATCAATAATAGTTGAGTCCCAAAGGCCTCCTACATCATCTTCATAATCCTGATGTGAAGTGAGAATTAGGATTTAAATGATCATCAAATGAATTCTGTGAAGTCGGAGTACCTCCTTCAGACACAGGCATCTGAAACCCTCCACTAATATATTCTCTTAGATGGTTAGGAAGTGGTTCAACCCGGTGAGTTAGTATATGATCACTCAAATGGAATCATAACCAATCATCAATCATGGAATACCCATCATGTGAACCAAAAAAACACCATCTAATTTCCACATCCCCACAGAACCTCAGTCTCCACCTATAGGCAGGTGAGACATCAAGAGTTAAACTCAACAAAAATTTGAAACATCCATGGCCACCAACCCCAAGATAATGGATCTTGATGCAACCACAGATATCATGGGTGTACTATTAATGTAAAAAACTCCTCATAAACATTTTCTTGTATCATAATTAGTTCTAATGATCATCCATTAATATAGACATTGTGCTCCCTAACTTCAAGGAATCCATTAAGAACATATCCTTTGGATGTCTGATCACGCATGATCTCCTAGTCGATATCCCCAAGTTATGCCTCCCTGACATTTTGAAGATGTAGAGGGGTAGAAACCATTGATTAGAGGTATACTGCACTATCCTCTCCCACAAGGCTCAAATAAAAGGTGGTCAAATGATTTTTCAACTTGCTCAAAAATAATGGATAGAAAACCTCACTATGAGCATCAATTTTTACTGCCATTCCCTAGGTAGCCCTCAATATCATGCTAGCTCAGCCTATGTAGGTTCCTCTAACCCTACATTATCATAGAGGACTTTTCCTGGGAAGTAGATATTTGAATTTTAAACTTAATACACAAGATCTTCCATATGTCTGTCACTCATGAAGAATGTCTAGAACCATCCTTCTAGTGTCTCTTGTGTTCCAATTCGAAAGCTAAGGAAATGAGGGTACCATCATATAATACTATCATGAACATATCCATGAAGTGTTAAGGATTTGTTTGATAAATATCAAAAACTCTACTAGGTAATTAAACATGAAAAGGGGTAACATTAAGAACACAAATCAAGTATAGATGGTTGAGGAATTCATTATTGATACACCCACCTCTCAAACCTGGAGTATGTAATATCACATCCTGAGGTCAAACTCTGAGATCAACTTCAACTCCATCCACTAGGTAAATAATTAATTGATTATAAAGGGTGGATACTCCTCCCAGATAGTCTTCTGGATTGGGTGATTCCAATCCACACCCAACTTCAACCTCTAATCAACCTCTATGTGAAAAAAACATGGCTACCCAGGAAAAAAATTGGGTCTTACAAATCCCTTCTCTATAGACTCCTACAACTACACACCAAGATATAGCATTTACATAGGGTCATCAGATATGCTAGGGAAGATATTGGGCCTTCCCTAGTACAATTCCATGTAGAAAATAAATTGTTGATTATGAGGTAAACCTGAAATGTCTTCAAGGTGGAATCCCTCATGCTTCTCCACCATCGCAGGAAACTCAAAGCTCATAGAATTCACAACTCCAAATTTAATACTTAATAACTAATAAATAATAAATTGAAACTTCTTGTGGATGAACTCATCCTACCATCCTCAAGGGAAACTTCTTATAAAAGGATGAAAACACCATACCAACAAATAAAAAGCACTAATATACTCATTGGTATAAATCATCTGAGAATATAAGGTAAACAGTTATTCCATAATGAAGAAAACATCATAAGATCCAACAAATGATATGAAAATATTTCGTTAAGGCTCTCTATCCTTGTAGAGTCGGGTAACACTATCAAAAAAATGCTTTATCACCAATCCTCTCTATGGGAGCCTCCAGTGTAATGGATGAGAAAAAAGGCCCCCACTAGTATCACTAGCTCTTGAACAGGGGATATTTCTATGGAAATTGGTTGCGACGATGCACCAAAACTACAACTGGAGTAGAGAAGACACGAGTTTCACCTCAAACACACCCAGATCCTTGGGGTTATATGCCTCTACCCCTTGAAGAACAATTTCCCCTTTACAACTTTTTCTTCTTAACTAGGGACATCTTTGACACCATATCATCATGAAGACCTCAAAAATATAATTTAATGAACTCATCCAACACACATGGAAACTATAAATTTGGGGTATCACTAACCCAATCTCAGAGTTTTGAATCACATCACAAGAATAAATATCAGTGGGTGAAGTGTCCCTATTTCGTGCATTTTTGAATCCATATAAAACATCAACAACACATTTCTCCACCAACACCCTATGTCACCCTAGAGAATCATTTCCACTAGGACCACCATGAATATTGGATGATATCTCTAACTAAAACTCATGATGCACTCTCAACATAGGTGCACAATCATTCAGTACCTCTAAAGGAAATAGCTACTCCACAGAGAAGAGTGGTCGCCAATAAAACCACTTAATCAGTTGAAGTCTTCACAAACTGTAAAACATAGAACAACACATCAAGTCATACCTCTACTGCTTGAGGGTCAATCTCATGATAGAACATCTATGTTCTCCATCATTGGAACTTTTGTTTTATTCTTATCCTATGTGTTCCATTTTCCTATCCTTCTTGAGATATTGAATTCTCAACTCAAGGGAGATCATCTTCTAGATCCATATATGGATCCATGCACCACATAAAAGATGGTTTCAATACACGGTTCTAAACTAGTGAAAAGAAACTCATGGGTAGGTCCCTAAAACATGGAATCATCAATAAACTTTTTCATCATGAAAATATCTAAAAATAAATGTTGTATGTGTTCCCAGATACATATCCAAATTTATCAAGATGTATCATAGTAAAAGAGATTAACTAGGAAGATGACTCAATAAGTGTAGTCAAAGGACTCAATACTATATGATACATGTACTAAGTTACCTGCAGCCAATGTCTCGATATACTAATTCAACAAGTATATATTAAGATTACAAGTTTATGGATATATTGATCACCACACCAACACAAGGTTCCCTATCCTAAAATCCACACTCAAGACACACTAAAGTCATTTGTCTAAATCCCAACCAATACTAATAATGGGGTAATCCAAAAACATTACCAATGAATGAACTAATTTGATACCACTCTATATTGAACTATCCCACCGTGGTCATCCTAGCCGGTGGAAGGTTGGGCTGCCACAACCCTAACCCCACCTCTATAGGTCAGGGGCTTACAAAAAAGTTACAAGAAGGCATAAATAAAATTTGAGGAATTTTATAATATACTTGTATGAACACACCCAACCATATATTACATAATTGTAGAGGAATAATAATAAAATATTTTAATTTCTAGTGTAAAAAACATGCATTTAATAACTTCTATATACTAAAAAAGAGTATGATAGGATAATCTAAAATGAAAGGGGAAAATTCATGTCAAACCTGAAATTTTTTCCCAAACTTACATCAATTGGAAAAAATTAAATCTAAGAGAGATCAGCTCATGATCTCCAATCCCAAGAACCTCACATTTTCTATGCACTTGAGTATCCATATGCTTCTATAAAATCACAACTGATATGTGTCTCATTTAAATAAGACATGAAACATACAGGAAAAACCCATACAAAGGTGAGTATATACATACCTAGTAAGATATCAAGAAAAATAAAGAGGGAGAAATAGGAGACATGGTAAAATTAGTCATCTCATCAAAATGAAGGTATGTCAATCATTATATGAGACAAAAACTACAAAGAAAACCTAGATATGATAAAAAGAATCCCAACTGAGAGAGAAAGGGGATCTCCATCTTCGGAGCCCAACTAAGAATAACTTATCCCCTTAAAGCTCTAACAAAGGATGAACTCTATTTCCTAGCATCTCAGGTATTCTTACGAAGAATTAATGAGGAGGGACTACACATTTCTACTACTTCACAACCCAAGGGAGAATAATCCTCAAAAAATAGAGGACCCAAGAACAAGTACAATAGGGGATTCCACCCATTATATAGTGGACATGTGCCCATGTAGGGGATTACTGTATCTATCTTATTTATATAGTATGAGAGACCCATGACTTGGTGTGACATGGGAGTACCATCCCCATAGATATTGGACTAACACCCTTAATTGGGGAGTTCTATCTCTACCTTTATTAACGATTATGGGGGACCCGCACCCTAGTGCAACTGGGGAGTACCATCCCCATAGATAGAAGACCATAACCCTAAATAGGATAGTATCATCTCTACCTAGAATAATGAGTATGAGGACCTACACCTTGGTATTAATGAGGAGTATCATCCCCATAGATAAAGGACATGTACCCTGAATATGGGAGTGTTGTCTCTACATGGAATAATCAGTATAGGGAAACTGCACCCTGGGGTGATAGGGTAGTACCATCCTCATAGATAGAGGACTCAAATCCTAAATATGGGATTACCATACCTACCATTAATAATTATTATGGGTGGAACTACACCCTATGGTGACATGGGAGTACCATTCCCGTAGATAGAGGACTCATGCCATGAATATGGGAGTAATGTCTCTACCTGTAATCTCTATGATGATCCTTCTCATTCACTTCCATTTTCAAAAATCACCTAAAGAAGAGTCATTCTTATAACATTAAACATCATATCACTAAATCTTATATGAATACTGTATTTTCATTCTATATGGAGAAATTAGTAGAATAGGCTGCTTACGGGCCAAAATATGATCGGCCAAATGTCAGACAAGCATACAAGGCTCGTCATCTATCCATCGGGATAAAACATCAATCCACTAATATTTTATATTAAACATACATGAATGAATAAATTGATAAAACCACTATTATCCTCATAGAAAAACACTTGGGATATTTTATTTACTTTCCAAAATCAAACACTAGGTGAAAAAAAACAAATTTTTCCATAACATATACGTACATC
Source organism: Viscum album (assembly GCA_963277665.1). Classification (NCBI taxonomy): domain Eukaryota; kingdom Viridiplantae; phylum Streptophyta; class Magnoliopsida; order Santalales; family Viscaceae; genus Viscum; species Viscum album. The sequence continues at coordinate 1,400,167,612 of OY728156.1, read as the reverse complement.
ACTTCATTGGTCTGAGCCACAAGTTTGAATTAAATATGAATCATTGTTTATGAATTTACCACATAAATAACATGATCTAAATATTGTAGACATATTTCCAATCTAATTTCACATAAAAAAGTTAGAACTAAATCAAGGTTTCCATAACAAAAACAAAAATAATAATAATATTTTTTATTTTTACTATTATTATTTAAAATATTAACTAAAAAATGGGGTATGGAGATCAATCCACACACAACCCATTTTCCAGGAATGTATAGTTCATCCCCCATTTCCTCAACCATATTCATTTTCTTATTTTTATTATTTATATTATAAAACTTATATAAATGATTTAAAACTTATATAAATGATAAGTTTTATAAGGGGGTCTGCAAGAGCTATTTTCCTCTTCCTCATGCAAACAGGGAAAATACACCCCTTCTGCCCTATATCCAGGTGTTATGATCCAAATCTCTCTCTTAAATAATAAACCAATTATATTTTTATTATTATCATTATATATGACAATAACATAGAGATATGAAAACTCTCCCATCTCCATGCATGTGCAGGTGGTCTAGTGCCTCTCTTCAACTCAATCATTATTATTATTAAATATAATAAAAATTACAACATTATATTATTATTAAAAATAATAATAAATATTATATGTAATTATTATTAAAATATATATTAACACACACTGCCCTCCATGGACAATCAGAAATAAGATTTTGGGTATTCGTCTCTAAAAAATTGTCCACATCCATCTACAACAACTACATGTCCCCATACATGCCTCCCATGTTCCTGTCGCTTGATCCGATCACCCCTTAAGACCAAATCCATGGATTATCACCTTTGTAATGATTTTTTCATCAATCTATCCACAATCTATCAATGCATGTTTCATTTGATCTACTATAATGAATCAAGGGGGTTGATCACACTTGAACCTACCATGACATTATCGAACCACATCCCTGTAGGCCAGTATTGCTGAAAACAATGAATAGAGTGAAGAAAAACTTAAGAACAAAGTGAACCATCATTGGCCAATAATTTATGTCAAACAATTATATAAGCGGGTTGATATCAATGGAAATAATGAGTTTAATGGATCAATTACACAATAAGGTAATAGGGATCATGTGAAGGAATAAATAAATCATAGATCAAAAGACGATAGTTAATGATCCCTACCTCTATTATGGTAATATTTATGGTGAAGAAGACATCTACTAGTGATAAAGATGATGATATGGCCACATTATCTATTCATCTCATGACTATCCTCTATTTCATCATTCATCATTCTCTGATCCTCATCTTCCAATGAAGAACAACCAAGCCTCCTCTCAAATCCTCCCAGGGTTATGTGGATCACATTGATAATTTTTTATAACAAGATATTTAAATAGGATTATTACATTTATGAGTGTTAAATAAATTAATAAAACTAATTTATTTATTCACAAAACATACCTCTCAATGGATGGATCAAAAAAATGTCTGGTTCCGAACAACTTTAGGTCATGCCTAGGGTTAACCTCTCATTCCAGAATCAATCGTGGTCTTAGATTTCCAATTTGAGGCTCCATTTGGGATTTATTAAACATTTTATGGAAAAATATGAAAGAGTGATATTAATATATTAATATTTTTAAAATATTAATTTTAGGATCACTGGACATTGGAATCTCACAATGTCCCAGTGCTTGGCACATAAAGTGTTCCTAGGAATATTCCAAAGTCATGCATAGAAAAACTTGAGTCCTTTTAGAGCGATGCATATTGATTTGTTATCCTCTATCAGATGAAGATAGATTGTGACCATGAATGTTATATCATATATGTCTATATGGAATAGAGGCCCTTTTGAGGTCATGGCACAAATAGGGTTGCATGAGTGTATAACCCTATCCCATTAAGGATAATACCCTAATAAAGGGGGTTCAAGGACAAATCCCCATAGTTAGATTTCCATGTGGTAATATTATAGTGTGACAACCTGATAAGACTGACATGTCCCAGGGGGTATTACTAAAATGGTTTACAGGTCTGAGTGTCTTTTCCTCACATTTCCATGGTTTTTTTTACTCACATGTCCAAGGATTCATTCCTAACATGTCCAAGGGTGTCTATCGGACATGTTCAATGGTGTCTTCTAGACATGTCTAGGGGTATTTGCATGATCAGACCTAACATATCTAGGGGAATTATTTGATTAAATCCCATATATCCAAGGATCTTTTCATGATCTAAGATGACATGTTCAGGTCCTTTCATGTGATTGAAGTTAATATGTCCAGATCCTTTCACATGATCAAAGATGACATGTCCATGTCCTTTCATATGATCAAGGATGACATGCCAAAGGGATTACACATAATAAATATGACATGTACATAGGGTTTCACATGATCAAAGATCATATGTCCAATGGTGTCTCATGATTGAAACTAACATGTCCATGTTTTTCATGTGATCAAATCTAACATGTAAAATGGGTGCCACATGACATAGCTAAAATGTTAGAGGGATATCTCATGATAACACTGACATGTCTAGGGGTCTTCACGTGACTGAAGTATAAATGTCATAGGGTTATCTCTTGATCTTCCTAACATGTCCATGGTGTTTTTTATGATCAATGAAATAATCACACAAACCAAATGATAGAACCATGAGACCATTAACGAGTCATGACATCATTTGATCTTAAGGGAATCACAAGATAAGGTCTCATGAACATTTATATGGTCATGTATATGACAAAGGTCTCATGTACTAGGGTTTTCATGGAAATAGGAGTGTATAGATGAAGGTTCATGCCAATGAAACACCTCCTAGGGTTTTTATAAAATTGTAGTTAATGGTTGAGGTTTTACATTCATGTAGAGGATTCATGTCAATGGATGTTTTCATGAAAAGGGTGTATATCCAAAAAAAATCACATTGCATTTCCAAGGGATAATGTGGAAATTCCATGTCAAGGAAGATATATACAAGGCCACATGTGGATATCTCGAGATTGAGAGAGTCCACATGAGGGAATTTCATGATGTTTAATTGGTCATGAAATCACATGACCTTAAATGGATCTCATAATAGGTTATCATGATAGTGTTTCATGGTGGTTTCTCATGATGGTATTTTGTTATTACTTAGAAAATCCATATGAAGTTAGTTATCCCATCCCTCACCACTTTCTCCTTCTCCTATTATCCTTACCCTATTTGTCTGTAATGATCTACCCTTTATCACCTATTGCATGACTATTTTTGTAATGAGTAAAGTAAGGGTTTTTATATGAAAATGTTGGTTGATGATTATTTCACTTCTCATGATGAAGGTTCCATGTGCATGAACTTGAAGAAGTTAGTGTCCAATCATCGAAGATTTGTATCACTCAGAATACATCATGGTTATGTGAAACTGAGGTGGATATGTGATTCCATGATCACTTCCAATGGTCTTAATAGGATTAGCTTTATGGGATCATGCTCTGGGTGATCTAGAAATACTTTTATAGTCCCTCGACAAAGTTTGAGTGATTCATATAGAGAGGGATGTCCATGGACGCCTCGCATGATGGTTCAAATGATAGATTCAAGAGCTTCAGGTGATCTTAAGGCATGATAATAGATAATCACTTGAAAAATATCTAGGGAATTCATGCTATGGAAATATATAAATAACTATGTGTTATTTTGAAGGGAATATATGATGTCTTTCACATGAACCATGTGATTACAATGTGCTCTTTTTTTCATCATAACTCAATCACATGAACTCTTTCTCTTCTAATGATGGATTCTTGGGATCAGATAATTGGATTCAACTGATCATCCCTTGGTAGTATCAAATCCTCTAGATGATCAAATGGAATCTCAAGATCATGTGCAACAAGCACTTTGAGGCTTAATGGTCGAAGGTGATGAACTTTTCAAAAACATGATGGCTTGCTGAACAAAAAATTCACCAAATCAGTATATTGATCATGAGACAAAATTAAATAATTCCATGATGATCATAAAAATGCATTTATGTGGCACCACATGTTCTTATGATGACCTGGTGACTTCATCCATAGAGACATATAACCCATTGTATGACTTGTGATGGCTTCATGTGATCATGTTATTGGCTTAATGATTGTCTTCCAAATAGTCACATGACCCATAGAATTTATCATAGTGCATCATGTAATCACATCTCATGATGATCTTAATATGATGGATCAGTTCTTAGAATCATTGTATGCATGAAAAACAAAGTTTCATGAATATAATCACTACATATGTAATTCCCTTATTTCCTTTTTTTGATCATTTAAAGGCTGTTATAATGATCACTGGAGTCAATGATACATTGTCTAAAGATTTCACATACATTGTCAAAGGATATAAGGTTGAAGATAATATGGGAGCATGAACAGACATCTTAGATGATCTGATTAGATGGTTTTACCTATATTTTTTATGGAGGAATAGTGTTTTTGTCAAGCCATTCTCTCACATCAAACATTCGAATTGATTTTTTGATACTTAATAACACTCTCCCTATCATCAGACAATCAGTCAATGACAACAAGGATATAACCAGGATACACTTATACCCAAGCCATCTATGGATAAGTCACAACCTTATGAGGCCCTCCTAGGAACCTTCTACGTGTGATATGCATGAATAGTGGTCACTATGTTTGGACACCCCATGATGTTTGGTTGGATGGCTATGATGGCTCCCAATAATGGTTGTGGAGACTCCCATATGTGCCCTTGGATGATCTATCCAGTTAACTAGCTTGGATAAGCACTTTTTTCTCCATAGGGCATACATAAAATATTTCGAATGACTTTATAAGTAAAATGCATGAAATAAGATACATAATATGTACCCTTGTAAAACAAATCCTATGCCCATGCCTTTTTTTCTCTAATAATGCCACTGAAAATTCTTTTATGAAAATTACATCAATATTTTTTTATGGGTTTCACACTTCTCAAATATCTGATAGGAAAGTTCCTTGTACACATTTGTGCATGCCAAAAGAATACCTATAAAATTGGTTTCACTCGAAAAAAATGAATTCTATTATAAGGTAAACAGAGATAAATCTTATATGTACTTTAACATATTAATGAATTTGATATTGAACACTTTGAGATTCCAGAAGAGTGTTTTGACTGAAGTAATTGGAGCACTATGGAGAGAAGAATCTCAAATCAAGGTGTTTGGGTTTCCAGAACAGATATCCTATAGATTTCAAAGATGAAAAATATTCTCAAGGAATTTGATTCTCCACAAGAATAAGATCAACTTCATTCATAGATATCATTAATTGGGGAATGAAAAAATTCAAGATAGAAAATGGATTGGGATGGAAAGGGATTTGTGGAAGGATCCGAGATGAGGAACTTGGATATCTCTACATATTCCAAAGGATTGGGAATAAATCTATGAATCATTATAAGAAAGACTCCTATGTAGAAAAGATCATCCACAGGGGAAATAATTTCATGGATGAAGAACTTGATAGTGAAATTTTGTACATAAATCTTGTTTGTATGTAGATGTAATTACTTTGTGATGAAATCATGGGTAGAGACCCATGTCCTGTAAGATATGTTGCATGGATCTTGCTCTCGTGCAACATTTAAATCCACATAGAGTAAGGAAATCTAAGAAGCTTGAGTTCTTGAAATATGGACTGAGTCTCATTTTTTTTTAAGACATGATAGGACTAGGTACCCTCAGATGGGTCACAAGAGATAGATATGCATTCTTATTTTTTCCAAGTCATTTGGAACTAGTGAGAATAGCTTGATTTTTTATAGGTAAAAATAATGATTCCTACATGTTTTGTGCCTATTATTTTTAGATATAACATTTTCTTAAGACACTTAGGTAATGTATCAGAGGCCCTGGACTCATCTGTTTCATAGGTTTCCATTTATGGGTTTTCATCCAGATGATTTTTGTATCTTTTCAATTTCATAAGTGATTAATGTTTCCTGGATCAGATCTTGTGTGTGTTTAACAAGAAGATACTAGAATTTTTCCTAGGGATCCCTTTGTGGGTTTTAAACCAAGAGAGAATTGTGTATCTTTAAATTGGAAGTTTAAGGTCTTTTCAGTCTGATAGATAATGTGATATTTTATTAGGTCAAACATCTCTGACCTTATTTTGATGTATATTAGGGTATTATAGCTAAGACATTTGGTTTATGTGTATGCCTAAGATATGTAATGGGAAATGATGGAAATTCATGAATGTTTTGGAAACCCTATATCCTTTTTTTTTATAAATGAAATGTATTCATGAAGGGTTTAGATACCCCCCCATGAACTTATTAAAATGATGAGTGATGGGTATTCATGAAGGTTTTTGACAACCTGCATCCTTACTGATATGATTAAGGGTGGGTATTCATAAAGTCTTTGGATACTCTGCATCCTTTCTAGAACATTTTTGGTATATAGTGAAATAATTTCAAGGGTGTCATAACTACTTGGATAGTTGGATTATAGGATGTGTAAATCATAACCCAAGAAAATATGAGTCAACTAGAAGTGGATACTAGTGGGTATAGGACAACCATTAGTAATAGAGGAAGCCTACATCTTGCACTTTTGGAAAAATAAATGTTGGGTTGAATGGAGACCTCTCCTCTAGGTTATGAACATCCCCTAGGCATAAGAAATTAGGTTTTTTTTAATTCACTAGTGAATCCTATAGAGGACCTTTTAGGAATCAGTCCCTATTACCAATTCTCTATAGGGGAAAACAAGATCACAAGAGATTATTGTCCATTGGATACATGGAAAAGAATATAAACATGATGAATTGATAGTTTTTAATTTATATATAAAAGTTAAAAAATCATGGATAAATGGATATCAAAGAAAGTTTTGGGAATACTCTGGGTGATTCTTATATATGGTTGTGAAACTCAGGCCCTATATCATAAGATTTTCGTTCATGAGATGAGGCCCATCAAAAGGATTGATAATTAAGCACCACATTACTTCCTTGAGAATAGATATAGTACATGGTGATGTAACATCAAGGATGTTAAATCCACTAGAATAATGATTCTATGATAATTTTAAATCATGATAGAGGAATATTTGAGTCAACTGATCACAGAGGCCAGTGGATATAGGTCGACCATTAGTAATGAAGGAAACTAATATAACATGTATTTAGGGAAATAACTCAGAGATTTAAGGGGTATCTTTCCTCCATGACTAACACATCCACTAGTCATAAGCTCTTAATCATTGTGTTATTCACCAAATAATCTTGTTAGGGTTTTTTAAAATCATCCATTACCTATTACAAATACACTATAGGGGAGAACTATGAGACATGACCCAAGGATATGTGGTTCTAGGAGAAGTGTATCAAGTTATGAATTTTCTTTTTTCAGTTCTTACATAAAATACATGAAGGTGTTTTATGTAAAATGTAATATTTAAAAAGGTTTTGAGCACCCTAAAATTTGTTTCAATTCATACTAAACATGTTATCATAGAATGAGGATTTGATAAATCATATCTCTTACATTTTCAGAGACCATGGGTCCAGGGAGAATCTCTTGGATTTCACTAGGTCTACAGCATGGGAACCATAAAATTTCCAATTTTTTATTTATGCTTTAAATTCTTCCTAAACTATAGATATATAAATCTTAGTGACTAGAGACCTAACTTTTCCTCAAAATTGCCTTTTCGTGTTTTCATCCTAATAGTTTTTATGTATCTTTGACTAGTAATATAGGGTCTTGGTATTTAGACCATTAAAGATTAAATTTTATGGTCATACATCTTTTACCAAAGTTCATATGGTTTAAGGTCATGATGTGTGTAGACCTGGTATCTAGGGAGTGTTACACAATAACCAAATTTGGATTCCTGAGGTTAAGATTACTCCAACATCAATTTGAGCAGGACATGAGAATGTTGTAAATCATGGATCAAGGTTCTTGGTTCTTGGGTAATGGTATGTAATAGTCATTATGAGGATGATCGTGAGTCACTCTATTGTGAAAAGATACAATGCAACAGTGTCAAGGATCACACGAGTCAAAATTCCCTTCCTAGAGGGCCAAGACGCCTCTAGTTAATAGTTTTAAGACCCTTATTCATGAACATCTTTTACATAGTCAAGCAGAGGGTCCTTTTCCTCTTTATAAGGGGTTTGGAAGGTTTGTGGAAACCTAATGTGATCAAGAAATGAAGTGTGATTTATGTATTGAGGTGTTCAAAATATGATGGAAGCACCCCAAATGTTATTTGACCAAGGATAGGCTCTTATTGTCCTTTGATAAGGAGTGATGATGGAAGATGGTATAAATGGTTTAACATCATGCAGTGGGGATGCACCTATAACATAGTTTAACTTATTGAGATGAGGATTTAGTTATCATAAAGTTTAACATCATGTAAATAGGTTGTATTCCTTGTAGTTTAACATCATATAGTGTGGAAACCAGTGTGAAATTATGAAAGATATCATTATGGACACCCCATGTTGGTCGGGGGAATTTGAATATGGGATAAATTCTTATCTTTGCATAGGATTACTAGTGGGTGGACATATATTGGGGCCCATTATGAATAGGTATATCTCATATGAAATATATCCATACATAGATCAGATTCATATAAAGGAATATGGAGTCTATATGACTCAACCATCCTTAAGTAGTTTATGGGTTTTCATAGTGGACCAGGGTATAGGGGCACATGTAATTTTTTTGTCTTATATTCCCTGGGATTCCCTATACATTTTCTAAGGGTTAGAATCATGCCAAAATCATCTCGTTCATGGAGGTCCCTCAATGTAGTTATGAATCATATGTGAAAGGGGGAAAGACATTTTTTTTTTATTTTTGTGTCTAGTACTAGGGTTGAAGGATCATGGTCATCACTATGTATCATATGAAAATAGGAATCAAGACCCATTTCTTTTTCTTATAGATCAACAAATAGATTAAATTCATATTTGGGGAGGGGAATATTTTTTATCCATACATAATATTTGGGATGATTCCTCTACACGGATCTAGTTCTCATGTTGTAAAAGATAATTAAACCCTACCTTAGTGCATGGGTAGTTGGTAAGTAAGGTATTAATGAAAAGGTTCTTACACTAAGGTATGAGGGACATGAAGTATAAAATTCATGGTGGGGTTTGGTGATAGGTGGTCTGAGCATCACTACATATAATATAGGGATAGAAATCAAGTCACACATAGTTTTAGAGAATTTAACAGTCACCTTATATAGTTTTTATTTCTATGCAGGGGAGAAGAGTATATTTACCCTGAAAAGAAGGTCACCCACTATCATTCAGGTGAATGAACTCTTACTTCCAATAGTATTGTTGAGGCAAAGGGATCTTCTATTTTGATAGGCTTTCACTAGTGGGGTAATTTCTATAGGCTTATGACCAACTGAGGTTGACAACTTTCAATATGGATCAAGCACATGGGAAGGATGTGATAGTGGTCAACCTATGGCTAGGACCAAGAAAATATACTCAATAATCCCTATGTATCCTGATAAATCATAATATAGGCCACATTTATTTCTTATAATAAAATATTCCCTACATAGATCAGTCTCACGCATATGGACAAGGTCATTTTAAAGATGCTTGATTTCCTTTCTGCTACCACTAGAGGAAGGAGAGGTATGTACATCATTAATTAGAGGAACTATCTTGGAGTAATTTTCAATTTTAGTGTAAAGAGTGAGTGACATCATTATATATTATTTTCAAAATTCAAAGTTGGGCCTAGATAATAAGACTTAGGCATCACTATGTGTCTCAAATGAATGAGAATCAATCCATATGTAGTTCAAATATGAAAAGAATCTCTGCATATATCTAGAAAATATGTAGAGAGGGGGTATTTTCATCTTCCATTAGTGATCCTAGACATCATAATCAGCTAAGGGGTTCTATACATTGATCGACCTCATATGTAGGGAAAGGTAATTTCCATATTTAATTATAGTATGGAGATAAAATATTAATCTCTAACATAGATTTATAGATAGGCTGGGCCAATCTAAGAAATTTTAGGTCTTTTAGTATGGGACATATTTCATGTAGTTTAATGTTATGAGACTTAGATGTATTGCTAAGAGGAATGACTAATGTGTGGAATTTTAGTGTTCAAAGGAGATGAATACCCCGGAATGGAGTGGTACAAGAAACAATATTAAAATCATTCTTTTAAAATGGGTATGATGCATAGATGAGTACAATCAAGTGTATCTAAATATTCTTGAATATTTGGGTTATAGGAAGTGTAAATCATAACCCTATAATATCTGAGTCAATAGGTGATGAGAGCTTGTAGGTGGACGTCAACCATTGATAATGTCGAAAGCTCGTATCCCATGTAGTCGGGACAATAGTTATTGAATTTAAAGGATGCCTCTCCCCTGGTGACCAAACATCCTCTAAGAAGAATCTCTAATGTGTTATGTTATTCACCAGTGAATCCTAGTGGGGTCCCTTTGTATTAACCAGTTTCTATTTCTAATTTTCTAGATGGGGAAACCAAAAACATGGGAGATCAAGGATATAAACTCTTGTAATTGGTCGGTATTAATGCATATATAAAATATTTGAAGTTCTTTCATGGAGAACATATGATTAAAGAAGGGTTTGATCACATTAAAGACTATTCTAACATGTATTGAACACATTTCAAGGTGAAGGGATAATACATGTAATTATTGATTACATGATCATGATATTGTATGACCTATTGAGAATTAAGTCCTCACATCATGTATTTTAATGTAATGTAACAAGTATGCGATCCCCTATCATTGTAAAAAATATATATCAATTGTGTTAATCGTATTGGTTGTCCAAGTTCCGTGAGCTCACTTGATTCATGCTCAGTATGAGAAACAAGAGAAAAATGGGAAGTCAATTACACTTCCTAAGAGTTAACAACAAGGAATATGTGGAGGTATTCACATTTTTATATGAGTGGTAATACCCACAAAAATTTTGTTCTCATCAAGGAACATATTTAGGAGTGATGAGAACATGTGTCTAGGAAAAAAAGAAATATTTGGCCATCACTACATATCCTAGAGTATCATAATCAATCCATATATAGTTTTATAAGAAAATATTTAGTGTAGGTTTGACCCATTCGTAGGGGAGGGGACATTTTTTCCTATATTTCATCTAGGCCCAAAATGGATCATTTGAGCATCACTACGTATTCTGTGGTAACAGGAATCAATACATGCATTGGTCTTAGAAATAAATTTACCTACATAGATCTTGTTCTTGCATAGGTAAGGGAGAATTATTACTCTTAGGCATAGGTTTCCCATGTACCAAAGGTTTTTATATGGATCTAGTAATCATGTATAAGTAAATTCATGGTTGATCCTGAAATAAAAATTCAATAATCACTATGAATATCTAATGAATTAGAATAAAAAAACATTTAGTTTTGATATATGGTCTATATATATATATCAGATTCTTACATAGGGATGTGGATTTTTATTTTCTTCTTATTATTTTGGCTAGACCCCAAATTTTAGATCCAAGCTCCACTATATATATTGTGGAAACATGAATCATTCCAAAAAAAATATTATTTAAAAAATTCTCTCCAAAGATCAAGATCATATATATGGAGGGGACATTTATTCCTTTTATATTTTGGTTGGACCTAGTATTTGAAATCTAGGTGTCACTATATATCATGTGATGGCTAGAATCAAGATAAACACAGTTCCTATATAGTTTCCATGAAATTTAGAGTCTTTCTTCTAGTACTTAGTTATGAAGCCATAAATAACTAAACTATTCTTCAACCCTCATAGACATGGGTATATGGGTGAAATAAATTTGGTCCTTAAACTAATATATCAATGATAGTATTTTTCTAATATGTGGAATTTATGTCAAAAAATTATAGAAATAGCTCATATTTTAAATGGGACCACTCTTCTAGGACAAAAATATTTCCTAGGCACAGGTTTTTAAGAATTTTTCTATTTAACAGTGAATCCTGTCAGGGTCCCTTCAAGAACCATAATTTCCCATAGGCACAAGATCTTAAGAATTATGTTATTCACTATAATATCCAAGCGGGGTACCTTTAAGAACCAAAACATCCCCTAGTAACAAACTCTTAGTAATTAAGTTATTCACTAGTGAATATTTGCATAGTTGCTTTAGGATTTTTCAATCCTTATTTTGAATGAGATTCAATGGAGAACAATGAGGTTGCAGGATCAAGGTTCATTAAATGACATATGAATTTACAATCAAGGTATCTGGTGATTTAGACATGAAATCGGGCATGTATTTTTCCTAGTAGAAGGAGGGGGTGTCCAAAGTGATATAAAGACTCAAGTAAATTGGTTCTACATTTTATAAACATACCTCAATATGAAAGGTTACAATAATAAGATTTCATAATATTGATTTGAAAATTGATACACTACATATATGAGTACATCAAGTGTATCGAAATATGATTGAATAGTTGGTTTATGGGAAGTGTAATTCAAGACCCATGAATATCTGATCCAACTAGAAGCAGAGACTAGTGGGTATAGGTCAACCATTAGTAATGGTGGAATCCCATATCCCATGAAGTTAGTTCAATGTCTTATAGATTTAAGGGGGGCTCTCCACTAAGACCAAAACATCCTATAGGCATAAGATCTTAGGAATTATGTTATTCGTCGGAAAATCTTAGCGGGGCCTATTTAGTTTATTTTTTCCTATTAACACTTTAGTACATGGAGGAACCATGATCATGGAATCTCAAGGTCCATGGGTTCTAAGAGAAGGATATCAAATCAAGGGATTGGTTGGTATTTTATCAGATATCAAATATATGATGTTTTTTCATAGAGAATATGAGATTCAATAATGGTTTGAGTGCCCTAAAAGCTATTCCAACATGTATTAAACACATTTTCAAGGCAAATTCATAAATATGGAAATTACTGAGTGCATGATAATCATAGGGGATTATTTGTTCAATTTAAAAACTTCTTGTTGTGCATTTTAAATTCATCTGATAAAGATAGTGTTCTGTTATTTAACGTTCTAAGACAAGGACCTGGTTCCCTATCTTTGGATATAACACACATTGATTGCACTGGTTAGAGAGTATTTTCATGTTTCCTAAGATTGCATGAGTCATTCTTGGTGTGTGAAACAATATACAACAAGGTAGATTATTGATCAATTCGAGAGCTTGTTATAGGGAAAGTGTGGGAGTTTTAACATTTTAATGTAGAATAGAGCCTCTAAAAATATCTTATTCTCATGGTTGTACATGGATAAGAGTGAATATAATTCATGGATGAAATTTAAATGGAATACCCCTGAGTTATTATGTATCCAATGGAAATAGGAATCCAGAAACACGTAGTTCTAGAGACGGTTTCATACACTGGACTGGATCATATATAGAGAGGGGGAAATTTATTTCTCTCCTTTTTTATTTAAGTTGCATCCAAGCTCAATATTTGATATTCATGTGTCACTACATATCTGGTGGTAACATGAATTAATAAACTTATAGTTCTTATAAAGGAGCACTAAATAGGTTTGAGCCATATGTAGGGAGGGATGTATTTTTATATATGTTGAAGTTGGTCCCAATGTTTGAGATTTGGGCATCACTACATATCTTGTGGTAACTGGAATCAAGCCACACATAGTTCTTACATATAATTATTCCTTGTTTAGTTATAACCCATAAATAGGGAGGTTTTTTCTTTTATGTAATATGGCTAGACCTAGGATTGGAGAACCATGCATCACTGTGTATCCCGAGATATCAGTAATCAAGCCAAAAATTGTTCTCATATATGATCCCTTATGAAGATTTGACTTGTACATAAGGATGGGGGTAATTTATTTTTTCTTCCACATATATTTGGATCATTTACCAGGGATTTATAATAAATTTATATCCTAGATTGAAAGGGATATAAGCCTACCGAGTATGAGCTTTTACTACTAGGGTCAAGGCGGGGCTACCTTTTCCCCATATGGGGTTATGGGAATAAACCCAACACAATCTAGTGAAACCATAATCTAGAAACCTTTTATCTAGATCTATCTCACACATAATAGAGGAGGATATCCCCACAATTTCAACACATATTATGCATTTTAAGGACTTGTGACCAGGAATGTTTCATACAGTTTAACTTCATGTGACTAGGATGCGTTTTTGGTGTACTCCTATGTCTGTTCAGACTATATAATTTTCTTCTTTGGGTCACCTACAGACTATGGTAGGGTGTTAATAGTAGTTCATGGGGAACTATATATAGTTAAACATAATGTTAAGAACACCTATCTATATTAAGATGTCTTGAAAGGGGGGTATTTTTTTTGGGAGAGATATCACCATGGGGAGGTTGTTCACGGTGAATATCTAGAATAAGGCTCGCATAATCTATCTCTATACTACCACAGGGAGGACTTCCATGGTATTCATTAGTTGAATAGTCAAAAAACCCTTTGAGTGTTGCATATTTTCTTTTTATAGCCTCATGAACACTAGAATTGATAAAATTAGGGATATGAGCCTCATCATACATCATGACCATAATATATCGACCTTCCTTTTAGGGATGACAAGGAATATGATCCCATTAATTGGTGGTCTCCAAATTATGATGAGGAAAATCTATTACTACATGGATACGATCCCGCTGGAGAGAAGATATGGGACTATATTGTTAATATTTTACTTTATTAGCAGGAATGTGATTCTACCTTTGTGTTTTTGTGAGGAGTATGTCAGTCATCGTTGATTAATCCAGGCATGTGATCCTTGTTCAAATATGAATTACCCATTGTGATATACCAAAAAACATTCAGAATGGGAGAAGTTTTATGTGCATCCTCTTGTATTTCCTTTTAATAATGATAATGAAACCTTTTGTAGATCATAATGGGGATGTGTTTCTAGTCCCATTTAACCTTTAGTGTATGTTGTTGTCTTTCTTCAATAATAATGTGATCTTATCCTGAGGTGATTTCAAATCTATGAAGATAGAGCTTAATTAGAACATGGGAAAGATCCTAGTCCCATTTCAACTTTAGAGTATTCCACTATCTTTCTTTTTCATTAATGTTCACCTATCCTGAGGTAATTTCAAAGATAATTTGATGCACCCCAGTCAAAATGAGTGTATGAACCCACTCCTATACCTCTTCCATTTTCAGAGTATGCCGATAATCCTCCTAGATGGGAGAAAGAATGTATGATTTCTACGAATTAGTTACATGTTCATGTTGACCATGTTTATATGATTCTATGGGTGTTGGGATAGGAATATGTCTTTATATTTTTATCATAATTGGAATATACTAGTGGAGCTCCTCTATCACTTATGAAAGGTATTGGGGCTTCAGAAGGGTATATACACGTATATAGGCATGCATTCAATCTGTTTCTAGGATATGTTGGTCGATTTATTTGATTAGAGAGTGTATGTATGCCCACTAATATTCTCTTAATCACATTAGAATATGCTAATGGACTTTATGAATGGGGGCATGGATATGTGTCTACCCCAAGATTACTTCCCAAATATGATTCCAATATTAGTTTGAGTGTGTATAGATATTTGATTTATCACTATTTGTTCTAAAATATACCTATGTGTTTTTTCAGTAGAGATAAGGATATGATACCAAATCCCCTTATCTACAGCTTTCCATACATTGTGAGATATTCTCGATGCCCAAATCAGAGTGTTTGGATAGGCGACATGTCATTTTAAGCCCTCAGTAGGTGACTAAGGGGAATTATTAGTTTTTTGATATTTATCGGGTTGAGATTTTACTTATCAATGGTATTTCATAACTATTACATTTTCTACCTGATGTTGATGATATATATCAAATATTGAGATGTCTTACAATTTAACATTGAGTGACTAGGAAAATATCATGAAGTTTAACATCATGCGACTATGACTTCATTATGCATTTTAATGTCACAAGACTATAAAATTTGCATGTAGTTTTTCATCATGTGACTAGGATGTTGGTGTGAATTTTAATATCATTTGACTATGATGTTTTTTTATAGTTTAATATCATGTTACTAGAACATCATCATACTGTTTAATGTCATGTGACTAGGATGTTGTTAGGTAGTTTAACATAATTTTACTAATAAACTTTTGTCTAGTTTAACATCCTTTTACTAGGGCATCATCGTGTATTTTTATATCAAGTTACTAGGACATTGTAGTGAAGTTTAACTTTATATGATTAGGAATATTTCATGTATTTTAATTCCATACAACTAGGAACTTGTTATGTAGTTTAATGTCATGTGACAAGGATGTTTTCATATAGTTTAACATCATGCGATGAGGATGTTTTCCTGGAGTTTAGCATCATTACACAAGGATATTGTAGCGTGGTTTAACTTCATGTGACTAGGATGTTGTTGTGCGGTTTAACGTCATGCAGCTAAGATGTTGTCATGAAATTTAACATCATGGGACTAGGGAATTGTCACACTTTTTAACATCATGTGACTAGGACATTTTCATTCCACAACCAATCAGGATAGAGGATTTTCTAATGGAGTATGGAAAAATATTGTTCATTTTTTCTAATTTTGGGATCCTCAAACTCTATAAAGCCTTTATTTTCCTGATTATGTATCCATTTCTTAAAGAAAAAACATCCTTAAATCATATTCCCATATATCTAATGATAAGAGAATTTATTGAGGTTTTAATTGAGGGATTCCTCCCAAGATCACTTAGCTATTGGGATATTAATAAGGTCATGTTCTACTAAACACGCGAATTATGCATCTTTTTACTTAGTCTTATATAAGTAGACTATTCTTTGTTTGGAACATATAGAATATTATCTATCAGTGTGAGACAGTTGGGAGATATTATGTTTCCAAACTTTTGTGTTATGATCATAGTGATCACATGAATAGAGTGGAGATTCAGGTGTATATGGTTACAATATCCCCTCTCTATATGATTTTTAAGCAAGACCGTAAAGTTAAATAAACTCTCTATTGTATGCCTGAGACATCAGTAGTAGGGGAAATTATTTTCATGGCATGTCAAATCAGCCTCATTTAGTTTCCTCATTATTGGAAGTTATGTTAAATTATTCACTATGGTGTAGTTAAAATACCAAGGGACATTATTTTTCCAGAATAAATCTTACCTTATGTGTATATTATCAAGATATGGGAAACCAAACACCTTTCCCCATGTGCTACCTATACCTCTATTAGAATGGGAACCTTGATGAAGTTGAAGAGTTATATGTGGTGCCTTTGTGTAATGACCCAAAATTCTATAAGTGAAATTCCCTTCTTATCATTTCATATAGTATAAATCACAAAAAACATCACATATAGATCACAATAAAAAATAGTATAATTGAATAATGAATTAAATAAGTGTAATTTTTAAAAAATTTGGAACTTATACCAATGAAATAGTAACTTGACCTTTGAAATAGTAATACAACCCTCAGGAATAGTAATCTGTTTAGTAGAATAGTAACCACAACTATGAAATTATACATAAAATTTGAGTATCTTATTAATTAAAATATGATATATTGATAACTTGGAATAAGTACATTTGTATTTTAAAATAATAGATTAAGTGTGGGAGCTTTTTTGAATAATAAATGTTTATTTATTAATTCATAATTAATATAATGATTTTAAAAAATATTTATTTTAATAAAATAAATTCATAAAATAAATTTTTTTCCTTATGATTATGAGATAATTTTATAAGACCTTAATTAATTTTTCTATGGGTTATAAAACCAGTTATAACTTTAAAATTGGTATTTTTTGAAAAAATGAGGATTTTATCTAAAAATTAAATTTATCATATATACAAAATTATTTTCATAAAATTGAGTCCATTTTTGAATTCTACATGTCAAAAAATAGTTATAGTTAATTTTTTTGATTTTTCTAAAATAGTGGAATTTTTAGTGAATAGTGAAATACGGTAATTTACAGTATAAGATAAATACATAAATTCTTTAGACATTATTGATAAAAGGATAAATTAAGAAACATTTTCTCAAAATAAAATGCTCTAGTTACTTTATTTAGTAACAAGAATCATCACTATTTCTTTTCTTGAGCTAAAATAATAAAATAATGAATAGAATAATCAAAAAACACTCATCTTGTCCGCTATAAACACCACCCTCACCACCTCTTCCCCTCACACCAAAAAAGCATTTAATATTGTTTAAAATCTACCCAATCTTCTTAACAAGACTCTCCCACACTACCAATATCCTTTTTTCTCAACAAAATACCAAAAACTTTTTCTTATGGAGGTTCTCAAGGAGAAGAAGTTCCAGATGTAAAATCATCTTTTGTTTTCCTTCAATCTCTTTTAAAATTATTTTTTTTGTATTCTCACCACCCACCTATACAAAGTGGAATAATAACTCTAGTATCTTTTAAATACTATATTTTATAATGTCTAAAAAATAACCCATCATCGTTCCTCTTACCCTCTCCGTTTTTTCTAAAAATGAAAACATCGCCAATGATGTGTTGATTTATTGCATTCAATGATGATGAGTTTTCTATTTTTATTACCACCTTAATGGATGGTCATAAAACAATTTTTATTGTTAGAAAATATTATAATATATTCATTACATCCTATTTAATCTTCTAGAACCAGTATATACACATAAAATTAATTAATAAAACAAAAATAATTCGTGTTGACTGAAAAAAAAATCCAAAATAATCTAAATGACTAGCATTAAAATTTTATCTATTGAATAAAACTAACATCTAAAAAATGATATATAAGACTATTTAATATTTTTTATTTTCATTAGTAACATAGAATTTCAATTATAGACAGATATTCTCATTTTATAAGATTTTCCATACACATATACAAGTGAACAAATCATGAAAACCATGGAAACAAGCACTCCCAAATGATGAAATTGTATCTTATAACTCAGAAAAATGACATAAATAAACTATATAAAATAATAATAAATAAAATAAATGTATAAATGGTTCTTAATTAATTCTTTAATTTCTTTAATTTTATTATAATGATATTAAGATCAAGTATAGAACACTTTCAGACATAAGGTGAGGCATTCTTTTAGAACCTCCATTTCCCTTCGGGTTACATTTTATCACTCTTTACTCCAATGTAATTATCCTTTATTTTTTATCTAAATATTATAAATTCTAAATATATGTTCAAAACTCATGTATCCAGAACATATCATTCTTATTTTATGGGGAAATACAGGTTTTAAAAAGGTAACCTTCTCAATTATTTCGGATATGAAAGCCCAATTAAAGGGAACTTCATGATTCCTTACCCATTTTCATGTACACTCCATAATATGTTTTAATTGGAAATTATTTTTCTAAAATCACTAATTTTATTATTAAAAACAATCTTTGTCCACTTATGTTTCTATACAAACAATTGTGTCATTTCCTTTTTAATGAATCCTTAAAATTTTCCCTTAAACCACACTAAAGTGGCTCATTTATAAAGTTTTCTAAAAACCTTTTTACATGTCTTTAGTTCAGTTATACATAATTTTTAATTATAAATTTATATTTTACCTTATTAGTATCCATTTATGCTTTAAATACACTCTTTAATGGAAACTTTTCTACGCTCATTTGTTATACTTTATGACATGATTATGATACCCATTTCTTTCCATGGGTAACCCTTATGTTTATTCCTTATGTTTGATTCTTAATGTGGCACACATATTCATGAACATGTTATGATGGTTGTTCCAAGATTTCACTTTGATACATTTGGTAATGTTTAGTCTCATGAGACTTTATGTACAATGGTATTGGTGGTTAGCCTTGACTCATTCTAGTCATATGCAATGGTCTTGGTGGTTTGCCTTGAGTCATACTAATCATGTTCAATGGTATTGGTGGTTAGACTAGACTCATTATTATGGTATGTTATATTTTTTTACACAATCCCATGATTCCATGTTTACATAATCCAAGGTTCTATATTTTATGATTTAATATGTTTATTCATGTTCCATGTTTTTTATGTCATCATTTTATGCCTTCTAGCCCATGTGCTACACTTTATTCCTATGTGTTTTCCCTTACTAGGATTTTTAGATCATCCCTCTATTCATATATTCCCCAGGTTATCCTATGTAGATATAAGGGGTAAAAGGAAGTTAGAATCTCATTATGGATATTAAATAGAATATGCTTTTATTTTGATTTTATGCATTCTAATTATGTACCTACTCTTCCAAATACAATAGAATTTATGATCCTTTGGTTGTATATGATCTTTAATTATGTTTAAAATCATGTAATAATATGTGTAAATGATTAAGGTCTCTATAGTTGGTATCATATCTTGGTTTTTTTATTTTTGTAAGATTATAACTAAAGAAAAATAGTAATAACCCTAGGGATAATTATATCACCATGGATAACCTAGATTGAAACATAGGGTATCACAAGGTATGATATACTTTTCCTTTATATGTTTATCATTTTATGTTAAAATTTTAATTTCATTAGGTTTATTAGCTATGTATCCAAGCCCCCTTAATTTTACCTTTTTTAGTTAATGGGTGGAAAAGGGAGAAATCATGCCAACAATTAATGTAATAGGAAATATGGAAGTTTCCCTAATTATATACCAAATATGATGGGAATGGGTTCTCAAAAAATCACAACAGTACTTTCTAAAATTTCTTAAGTTATGAATAATTACTTAAATTGTGTGGAACACCATCCTTCCCCTAATAAAGAGTGAGTTGTGGTTGAATACTTCAAGTGACAAAGGGATCCCATGTTTAGTGTATCATCTTATCCCCTCATTGCGTAACAATGGATTAACTCAATTGAAATATGTTTTTATCCTCTAGTGCTCAGAAGAAGAGAAAGTTTTGCTAGCGGTGTATCATTTTGATGGGGAAGCTAATCAATGGGGGACACTAGTAAAGAATAGAATGTCTAAGGAGGAAATTGATTCCATGGAATGGTAATATTTCAAGAAAATATTATTCACTAAATATTTTTTCGAAATACTCCATATTAGGATGGAAAAGTAGTTCTTTAGATTAAATCAAAAGGAAGATGGTTCTATTAAATTGTATGGGGGTAAATATTACAAGTCTTGCCTGATACGCCCCTCTATTTTTCATGAACACTGAAATTAAGGGGTATCACTTATTTAGAGGACTAAAGTTACCTCTAAGAAAAACATTAGTGGTTCATGACTTTAACCATTATGAGGAGATTGTCTGATGTTCCCTTAAAGTTGAGAAGGAGATCGAAGACTCTAAGTGTTCTCGCGGGCCCAGAGATAAAAATGAAAAATGGAGTTTAGTATGGAAGGATAAAAAAATAGATCCAATGATATAAAGATAACCCACATCCTGTGTGTCAAAATTTTGGTAAGAATCATTCTGGGAACTACATAAATGGAATCGAGAAATTATTTAAATGTGGAAGAATGGGAAATCTAGTTAATAACTATTGATGGGATATGAATAATCCCACCAATATAGAAGAGGAAGGTAAGGTTGATATCAACACTCATCTCTTAGTATATTGTTTCAACTGCAAGGAACATGTGAATTATGTGAATAGTTTTCCTAATCCAAAGGTTGTTGGAGGTAATCAACAACATTAACCTCAATGGTAATAAGGAAGGGATATGATATCACTACTGTTGACATGGATCCCAAAAACATTTGGTGACACATACACTAGTTATTAATTCAATAATATAGAATCTACGATTTTATTTTGGTTCTATGAATTCTTTCATATCATAAAAGTTTATTAGAACAATTCAAATACTTCATCAAAATATGGAGGTTGAGTTTTCTATGAGAACAAAAAACGGGACAATTATTGTATCCAAATTTTATAACTCCTCCCTAGTTAATGTTTGTGTAATTAACCTCTTTGAAAATATTTTAAAACTTCCATTGGTAGAGTATGATGCAATATTAGCCATAGATTGTCAATATTTATATAAATCTAACATCAAATATTTGGAAAGGGAGATTACTCTTAAAATCCTGAAGCATCCTCCAACTCTGTACATGTGTAAGAAAGAGGAAGCATATTTTTGAGAGTCATCATCTCTTGTGGTGATATTACTTCCTTATAATCAAGAATATATAGCTCAAATGACTGATATAGTGGATAGAATCATTCTCAAAGACATACCTATTATCAGGGACTACATAGATGTGTTCCCTAATGAATTGTCAGGTGTTCCTCTTGGTTGATAGGTTGAGTTTTCAACTGAAATTATTTATATATCTCCGCCTATATCAAAAACAACTTATATAATGACCACCATCAAGTTGGGGGAACTAAATAATAAGTTACAATAGAATCTGGACAAGGGTTTTATTTTTCTTGAGTGCTTCACCATGGGGTTTTCCAAACCTCTTCATCAAGAATAAGGATGGATTAATGCGCCTCTACATTGATTATCGTGAGCTCAAAAAAATCAGGCTAAAGAACCAATATCCCCTTCTGCGGATAGATGATGTGTTCGATCAACTATATGGGGACAAGTATTTCTCTAAGGTGGAACTTTGGTCGGGATATCACTAATTAATGATGAGGAAGGAATATATTCTCAAGACTGACTTTCAAACAAGGTATGGACATTATGAGTTCATAGCGATTCCCTTATGCCACACTAATTATCCTACAATTTTCATGGATTTATTTAATATAGTCTTTATATATTACTTTAAAAAATTTGCTAGTCATTATTGATGATATTATGATATACTCTAAGAGCATGGAGGAATATGAGAATCATTTGAATACTGTGTTGAATAATTTGAAAAGAGAGAAACTTTATGAAAAGTATAGTAAATGTGTGTTATGGATAGAGGAAGTATCATTATTGGGGAATGTTTTCACTAGTAAAGAAATATATAAGTGGACCCTTCCAAGACAAAGTAATTTGCAGAGTTGCTGAGACCAACATCTGTAATGGACCTCTATAGTTTCCATAGTCCAGTTTGGTATTAGTGATTATTTATGAATAACTTCTCATGATTTTCAAACCCATTAACCAAACTAACTTGGAAGGGAGTAATGTTTTTCTAGACCAGTGGATGTAAATATTGTTTTAAAGTGTTGAAATAGAGGCTTATCACTATGCCTATACTCACACTCCTGAAAAGTGGGGAACTCATTATAGAGTACAATGATGCTTCAAAGAATATTTTAGGATATGTACTCATTAAAAATGATTAATTGATAGCCTACGCCTAAAGGTATTTGCAAATTCATTGGTAAAACTATCCCACAAATGATCTGGAGTTTGTGACTATAATTTTTACATTGAAAATATGACGGCATTATCTCTATGGGTAGAAGTTTTAGATATATACTGATCATAAGAGCCTCAAATATATATTCACATATAAAAAGATTAATATTCATTATAGAATATTTTTAGATTTCATTAAATATTATGATTATAAAATCCACCAGCATCCTAGTAAAGAAAATAATTTGGTGGATGCTCTATGTAGAAAGGATCCTACATATTTATCAATGATGAGAATTAAGAATAATCTAACATTAATTGACATGTAAAGGATGGATATGGGAATAATTATTAAGGAAACATAATCAATATTTTATCAAATTATTTCCCAACCATCTCTCATGTAGAAAATAAAGGATGCTCAACGAAATGATGTGGAAATTTGGGGAAAAGGTTGAATCTATCCAAAAATGGGAAATACTTAGAGTTAAAAATTAATGAGGAAAGATTCATGGGATTTGTGTCATGACTATGTGTACAATCTAATCCAGAGATAAAGAATGATCTTCTGAATGATTCACATAGCTAAATCCTCTCTATACACCCAAAGAGTAAAAAGATGTATCGAGATCTATGGGAAAACTATTGGTGGGAAAATATGAAGAAGGGGATCATGGAATATATATATCAAAGTTTCTGGCATGTTATAATGTGAATGATTAAATACAAAATTTTAAGGGGGTGATGAAATCATTACCCATACCAATATGGAAATGGTAAAACATCATCGTGGACTTTGACACGGGACTTATAAAGACATATATAGGAAAAAATTCTTTATGGGTTGTTGTGGGTTGTCTTACAAATACATCTCACTTTATCGAGATTCAAGAGAACTTATCACTCAATCAACTTGTATGGATATATATAAAATAATTGGTGAGTCTTCATAGAGAACCACTATCTATTGTATCCAATAAAGATCTGAGATTTACCTCATGTTTTTAAAAGTCTCCAATATGATCTAAAAATTGAGATAAACATTAGTACAACCTACCATCCTCAAACTTATGGCCAATATGAGTGGACTATTAATACACTATAAGACATGTTGGGTGCATGTTCTATAGACTTCAAGGGAGGTTGGTACCAAAATCTACCTCTAATTGAGTTATCCCAAAATAATAGTTTATAGTCAAGCATCCAAATGGATCCATATGAAGCCCTTTATGGAAAAAGATGTAGAATACTAACATGTTGGGATGATTTCAGTAAACGAAAGCTTATAGAACATTAAATGATTAATAAAATAGTGGTAAATGTGAAAACCATTCAGTAGCATATCAAGGAAGCCCAGAGTTGATAGAAGAGATATGTAGACAGTTTTCAACAGGACTTGTAGTTTAAGGTTGGATACATGGTATTCCTCCACATATCTTTATGGATGTGGATCATCAGATTTAGGAAGAAAGTAAAGATAAGTCCTAGGTACATCGGTCCCTTATGGATTCTTAATTGTGTTATTTATGGTCTATCGACTACCACTTCCACTAAACATGTCTCAAGTACATGATGTATTCCATGTATCCCTCTTGAGGAAGTACATACCAGATCCCTCACATGTACTAAATTAAAAGGTGGTGCATTTGGAAAACAATCTCTCTTATGAGGAGTATTCAGTGAGGATCTAAGACCATGGAGAAAAATTTCTACGCAATAAGACTAATCACATGGTAAAATTACTATGAAAAAAAGTATAATTATAAAGAGGCAACATGGGAACCACAAGAAGTGATAAAGGAGAAGTACCCTCACCTATTTTCCCCATAGTTTGTAAAATAAAATTTTAAGGGTGAAATTTCATAAGGGGGGAAGAATGAGACGACAAAAAATTTTATAAGTGAAATTACCTTCTTATAATTTCATATAGTATAAATCAAATAAAAATAATGTAGAGAACATAATAAAAACATTATAAATGAATAATGAATAAAATAAGTGGAATTTTCAGAATTTATGGAACAAATGATGATGAAATAGTAACTTGACCTTTGGAATAGTAAAATGACCCTTAAAAATAGTAATCCAGAAAATAGAAGAGTAACCTCACCTATTTAAGTATAAATAAAATTTTGTTATCTTATAAATTAAAATATGATATATTTATATCATGGAATATGTAAATAAGTGTTTTAAAATTGATAAATTAACAGTTGGTATTATTATTAATAAAAAATGTTTATTTAAAACATTATAATTAATATAATGATTTAAATTATAAATAATTTTCATAAAATAAATTCACAAATTAATATTTTATTTTCTTATGATTATAATATAATTTTATGAGACCTTAATTAATTTTTCAAAGTGTTATAAAATCAGTTATAATTTTTAAATTTGTATTTTTCAAATAAATGTGGATTTTTTAAAAAAATTAAAATTATCATATATAGAAAAATATTTTGATAAAATGAAGTCCATTTTTTATTTCTACAGGTCAAAAATGGTTTTGGTTAATTTTTTGTATTTTTCTAAAAAAATTTAATTTATAGTGAATATAGAAATTCAGTAATTTACGGTATAAGATAAATTCATGATTTTTTTTGTCATTGTCCATGTAAAACTGATGTAAGAACAATTATCTAAAACTCACATGCTCTAGTTACTTTATTTAGTCATAATAATCAACATTATTATTTGTCATGAGCTAAAATAAATAAATAATGAATAAAATAATAAAAAAACATTCCACTCCTCCACCATAAATACCACCCCTCTCCACCTCTTCTCCTCCCACCTCAAAATCCTTTAATATGGTACAATTTCTTCCCAATACTATTATTGAAAATCTCACCCACATCCATGATCATTTTTTCTCAACAAAATACCAAACCCTTTTTCCTAAGGAGGTTCTCCAGGAGAAGAAGTTCAAGAGGAAAAATCATCTTTCAGTTTCCTTTAATCTATTTCATATTTCTTTTCTTTTATTATATTATCCTCACCTCCACATATTAAAGTGTAAGATAATTGAATTATATTTTATATAAAGGAATTTTTTTAGGGAATAATCAATCCTCATTTTTTCCCCACTCTTTTTTTTCTAAAAATGAAAGCATCATCCGTGATTTGTTGATTTATCACATTCAAGGATGATGAGTTTTCAATTTCTATTTCCACCTTAAAGGTAGGTCATAAAACTATTTTTATGATTAAAATAGATTATAATATATTTATTATATACAATTTATTTTCCTATAATTAATATATAAACATAATATTAATTAATAAAACAGAACTAGTTCATGTTGAGTGAAAAATGCCAAAATAATCTAAACATCTATCATTAACATTTTATCTAATGAATCATCCTAACATCTAGAAAATAATTATAAATAAGACCATTTAATATTTTTTATTTTCATTAATAACATATAATTACAATTCTTGAGAACTATTCTAATTTTACATGATTTTCCATACACATATGCATGTGAATTGATCATTAAAACAAATGAAGTGAACACTTCAAATCGATGAAATTGTCTCTTATAACTCAAAAAAAGGCCATAAATAAACTTAATAAAATTATAATAAATAAAATAAATTTATAAAATGTTATAAATTAATTAATTAATAAATTTTATTTGATTATCATGGACATTAAGATCAAGTGAAGAACACTTTCGTACATAAGGTAAGGGATTCTTTCCGAACCTCCATTTTTCCTTCAGGTTAAACTTTATCACTCTTTACCCCAATATAAATCTTATTTATTTTTATTTAATTATTATAAATTCTATTCATATGTTCCAAACTCATTTATCCATATCATATAATACTTCTTCGATGGGGAGATGGGTATTTTAAAAAATTTCTCTTCTCAATTCTTCCAAATAATCAAGCCTGATTAGAGGGAAATTTCTGATTTCATACCCATTTTCATGTACACTCTATAATATATTTTAATCCACCATTATTTTTATAATATAAATAATTTTTTCATTAGAAACTATCTTGGTTAATTTATATTTTTATAAAAACAATTTTTATTTTTCCTTTTTAAAGAATCATTAAAATTTTCCCTTAAACCACACCAAAGTGGCTCATTTCTAAATTTTCTTAAACACTCGTTTTAAATGTTTCCACTTAAGTTTCACATAATTTATCATGGTATATTCATATTTTAATTTATTGATTTCCATTTATGTTTTAAATACACTCTTGCATGGACACTTTTATATGCTCATTTGTAATGCTTCTGACATGATTACGATACCCATTTCTTTCCATGGGTAACCCTTATGTTTATTCATTATGTCTTTTTATTCATATCAAACACATAGTCTCTAACATGTTATTATGTGTTACTCTAGATATAATTACAATATATTAGGTAATTTTTAGTCTCATGAGATGTCATGTGCATTGGTCTTGGTGGTTATCCTTGACTCATGCTAATCATGTGTAATGGTCTTAGTGGTTAGCCTTGACTCGTTCTAATCATATGAAATGGTCTTGGTGGTTAGTTATGAATCAAGCTTATGTCATGTTTAATGTTTTTTGAACATTCCCATGATTCTATTTTTACATTATCCCATGTTCTATATATTAGGTTCTCTTATGTTTATTTATGTTTCATGTTTTTTATGTCATCATGTTATGCCTTCAAACTACTATGCTATTAGTTATTCTTATGTTTATTCAATTACTAAGATTTTGAGCTCATAACTTTTTTCATGCATTGACTAGGTTATCCTCTAAAGATATAAGGGCTCAATGGAATTTAAAAGCTCGATAGGGATATTAAATAAATATGTTTTTATTTTTTATTTTATGCTTTATAATTAAGTACCTAGTCTTCCAATGACACTAGAATTTGAGATCCTTTTGTTGTACTTGATTATTAATTATGATTAAAATCATGTAGTAATATTTTTAAAAGGTTAGGGTCATTACACATGGACTTTATCAATATGGGGGTAGGTGATGATTCATTGGGAGCTTTTGATGATGAAGATGCTTCCTAGTGATTATAGGAACCTGACTCTCAAGAAGTATTTATTGCAACTACTAAGGTCAGATGGTGTTTAGAGTTAACCATATGAGGGGGTAGAAAATATGGAAATTACCCCAACACTATGTCATGGTGGTCTTGAGTATATGAAATTACCCCCATCCCTGTGTTCTAGAGTGAGGTGGATAATTTTTGGATTTCACCTGATGAGGGGTGAAGAATATATAAATGTCTCTTGACCTATGGGATAGGGCACTTTACTGCAAGGAAGAACTCTATTGGATGGTATTGATGTGTCATTTTTGGGGAGATATCCATGGAT
Organism: Viscum album; assembly: GCA_963277665.1. Taxonomy (NCBI): domain Eukaryota; kingdom Viridiplantae; phylum Streptophyta; class Magnoliopsida; order Santalales; family Viscaceae; genus Viscum; species Viscum album. The sequence continues at coordinate 1,400,138,924 of OY728156.1, read as the reverse complement.
AATTCACACAATTTTTTCCCATGGATCCATATTCTCTCATTGGATTTGAGAAATCTATTCCTCTACAGAAATTTCATTATCATCCTTAAGTGATTGACTGGTAGAAGTCATTACAATGACCTTTCCTCTATCAATGGTAGGGTGGGAGGTTGATGAATGTAGTATCAATGTGGACCCTAGAGACTGAATATTCTATATACATTGGGAATATTCTCAATTGATACAACACTTTTGGGATTTAACCAGGTTAACAGTGCCTTTTGTAAATGTATGAAAGATATTGTTCATCCCTTCTTTTCTAGTTTCAAGGGAGGAAGGCGGGCCAACTTGTTTTGACTCATATGAATGTGTAAGGGTACAATTTGAATCGTTAGGAGTATTCTCATCTAACTATTATGATAATTCCATATATTTGGTTTATATCATATTGATAGATACATAGGCAGGATAGTTCTCCTCTTCAATATAGTATCTTGTTTGATGGGTGTCTGCCCAATGTGTCGTTTGATGGTATGGTTCCCATTGTACCATTTGGTGGGTTAGTTCTAATATTTAAGATGATACTAGGGTTGAAAATGATAAATATTATCCCAGACTAATAGGCTAGGATTCTCCTTAGTATTCCATAGTCACCAAGGTTAGTTGTGATGAGGTTAGAGGCTCCTGGATGGTGATTCTCATGGATTGATTCTAGGCCACTATCCAGATAGGATGATGGTCCTCTAATTCATTAGCAGTTATAGGGATATAAAAATTCTCTAGAGTTACACTGTTTGGACACCCTAGTTGGGCTATTCTGTTTTATACCCCAGTTTGGGTGGTTGGTGTAGGCATTACTTCCTCTATAGATCCCTATAGAATTTTGGTCATTTATCAATGATGAGAACCAAATTGGATATAATCCCTACAAATCATCTCTTGAGTGGTTGAGTTGATGTGGTGATTTTCCTCATCAACCTCCCAGATATAAGAAAGGTATATGTTTCTATGCTCTAGGGATAAACATTGAAAGTGGTTGACTATAGAATTAAGGTCCACCACCTCTTCTATAGCCTGAAATGGGAAATAATTCATGTGGTGTTTCATCCTTCAAAGGATCTTATAAGCTACTCCAAAGTCATTATGGTGATATGGAGGTGGGGCTCTTAGACTCATATTTTCACCAAATGGTAATACAAGTCTTCAGTTGGAGATAGTGTACGTCATGGTCTAAGGGCCAAGTCTTCCATGGAAAATGATTCACATAATCAATGTTTCAACTGGTTGATCAAAGAATCTTGAAGTGTTATGTGGGTATTACCAACATATCCAATGATATTGGAATCCATTAGATCATTTGGATATTTTATTTGTATTGTATATAATCTAGAAAGACTTTTAGAGGAAACCAGACACCTTATCAGTGAAGCAATATACATAAAACTGCATGGTTGATCAATTACATTCATAGATAAAGGATAAAAAGGTGGTACTTTTTGTTTTGTAAGAGTTTTGGAACCATTAAAGGATTCACATTAACCTTACATTTTTTCTCAAAAAAATAAAGAATAGAATAGCCTAATAGGGACTGGGAATTAAATCATTTTAACAAACTAAAGGGATAATACAGTTAAAGGTTTCACATTGGGTTCACCCTTTTTTTCAAGAAAGAATATAAGTTTCTACTGATGCATGATTACAGGTGATTGAGTGTAGTTTCACAATCAGTTTTTATAGTTTTACCATTGTATCTTAATAGAAACCCTCTAACTATTCCCATATCTATAATAAGGCATGGGCCTGCTTTCTAAAGGCAGGCAGACATTTTTGGTTTCAAACACAATTAGTCTTAGGAACTCACATTGGATGAGAATAATGGAGGTCCAGTCCATAACAACCTTTTGGGGGGAATTATAAACTAATTAGGTACTCTCTTATAGATTTATGGTTTGTTCATGAATCCTTACCATGACCTAATATGGGACTAGTTACTCATGTGCAAATTACTTGTTCAAAAACCTGAGTTTATTGGAATAGATTTGTGTATCATAGGTTCTCTTTTATTCTATTATCTATTTATGATTCTCTTGTTTCCATCCATGTTCAGGATATTTAGATATTATCTCTATCTAGGGAGGTGGTTTTTTTCTTGGACATAGGATTTAACTTCTAGAATTTGTATGACATATCTTGTGAGAATACGAATCAAAATCAACGTAGTTTATTTAGAATAGATAAGGTTCTATAAAAGAATACACCATGTATTTTAACATCATGCGAGAAGAAAAATTATGAGGGAACTTGAATATTGAGTATTAGGATAGAGACTTGGAAAGGCATCCTAATTTTCCTATGAAGACAGAAATCGAATTCTATATAGTTCATGTTATTTGAATCTACTTTGTAAAGGTTTGATAGAAGAGTCCTTAAATGGTACTTGTACATGTAAGGCTACCTAGAACTACCTCATCAGAATTATGACCCTTTGAGTGAAGATGATATGTAAAATGGATTACATCTCAATTAAGGGCCTGCAATGGGGGATTCCACATCATGTTATCAGTACAATCATCATTGTTCTCTAAGCCTATGTGAGTAATGATCGGTGTGAGAAACAAGAGATAGCCTAATATTGTACACATCACATGAGATAAAATATGCATGAGGCTCACAAAATGAGGTTGCCATAATATTTTATTACAATTCCTGTAGATAATTTAGTACAGATCTTGGGACAGAATGGAATCCCAAGTATCTATATTATAACATGAATCAGAGTCCACATAGTTTAGTTAAATCCTAACCCATTGATGGGATAGGATAAGTGATTACACTCATATGAATTATTATTATCCCTATATTTTAGGAAAGTTAGGGACCTATAACAATATGTAGGCTCTTATTTGAAGGCATATGTATCATGGTGTTAACAAGATCACTATAAATCCATAATCCCATATGACTCGTGATTGGTATGGGAAATAGAAGACAACATGTGAGCAAACATACTGCATGATTACAAAATTGAATTAATAAGGGATCACACACTGTGGTTTCCCTAAATGAAATGATTTATAGTATAATGGAGAAAATTGTTTAGAGATTTCTCCTTAGTAAGTAATCTTACATAACTTTATTGTAATAAGATTAAGAGCCCTTTTAGTTCATGTGGTTTCTCTAACCCATTGATGGGAGAGTGAAGATAATTAGTACTCGTGATGATTATTACCCCATGGTTTGCAAATATTGGGATGGTTTAGGGACTTAAACCAAATTGGATTCTCATAAACCCATCCACTCTTTATCCTCTGATGGATAAATAGAAAAATATTCATTCTCCATCTTCTGTCATAGGATGAGAGATGATGACCATGAATGGTCTATCAAATATATTTATACAACATGGAGGCCCTTTTGAAGGAATGACAAGAATAGGGTTTCATGAGTGCATAATCCTAGAACATTAATAATACTCCCCTTATAAAGGGGGTTCTAGGAAAAATCCCAACGGTCAGCGGTTCACATAGTATATGTCCAAGTGTACCAACCTACTAAGGATGACATGTCCAGGGGTGTCTGTCAGATAGGACGAACATGTCTAAGGTTGTCTGCCTAACATTGTCCAAGGGTGTTTCCCAGACATGTCTTAGGGTGTATGTATGACATGTGCAGGGTTCTTCATATGATCAAACTCAACATGTCTAGGTGGATTTTCCTGATTGAAGCTGAAATTTCCAAGGTGTTTAGCATGCTCAAAGAGGAAATATCTAGGTAATTTCAAATGATTAGAGATGAATTGTCTAAATACTTTCACATGATGAAATATAACATGTAAAAGTCCTTTCATGTGATCATGGTAAACATGTTAGTGAGTTGTTTCATAACAAATATTACATATCGAGGGGGTTTCGTATGATCAATGTTGATACATCCAACGATGTTGTGTGATCAAAGATGTCATGTCCAAGGGTTTCATGTGATAAAATATGAAATGAAAGATGGATATCGTATAAAAAATATGGAATGTTATAGGGATGTCACATGAAAATTCAGACATGTCTTTGGGTCATTGTGTGATCTATGCTGACATGTGAGAGGGTTATTACATAATCGTTTCTGTGTTTCTAGGGGTCTTCACGTGATCAATGAACTAATCACGTGAACCACGTGATGGCACTGTGAGACAAGTGAGGATACATGTGATCATGTGAGATTTGGGTATTCATGAGAAAGAGTCTCTCTAACATGTATATGATCATGCGTATTAAAGGGGTTGCATATCCAGGGGTTTTCAAATAAAGCGGAGTGTAGGGTTGAAGGTTCATTTCAAGGCCACATATCTGAAGGTTCATAGGATAAGGGCATGACCAAGGGTTCACATGAATTTAGAGGAAACATGTCAAGGGATGTTTGAATGAAAATTTTGTATGTCCATAGAAGTTCACAATGCATTTCCAAGGAAATGAAAGGGAATTTCATGTTAAGGTAGACATGTACAGGGCCACATAAAGATATCATGAGACTGAGGGTCTCCAACTAAGGGTTATATAAGATGTTTAATTAATCATGTAATCGTGTGACCTCAAATGGATCTTGCAATGGGTTCTCACAATTTTTCCTATGATGGTGTCTTGCAGTTACCTGGAGAATCCCTCCAAATGTAGTTATTTCCTCTCTAACTTCTTTATAATTATCAACTCATATTTCCCCTAATTTCCATTGTACTCTCCACTTCATCCCCTCTCACATATATATTTTTTATAATATGATGGTAGGCATTTATGTAAAAAAAGTATGGATGAAGAAGAAATTTCTTTTCAAGGTGAAGGTGCTTCATGCATTGGCTTGAGGCAATGGGTGGAATATCTTCTAAGCTATGTATATCTCATAATTTTTTAGTCTTATGAAACATTGACGTACATAAGTGATTACATGATCACTTTAAAATGATCTTTGTATGATCAGATTAATGTGATCATGTTCCACTAGATCGATTCATGCTTAGATAGTATCTTGATAGTGGTTGAGTGATTTGTAAAGAAATGGATGTCCATGGAAGCCTCACATGATGGTTTTATGATGGATTCAAGGGCTTCACATGATCATGTGGCATGTTAATAAACAATAACTTGACAACCAGTAGGGGAATTCATGAAAATGAAAGATATAAATGATGGAGGGTTCTCGTAAAGATAAGATACATATTTTTTACATGAATTGTGTTATTTTAATGTACTTCATGTGATCATCATCACTTGATCATGTGATCTCTTATTCTTCTTGTGGTGGAATATCATGATCGCATGATCATATCTAATTGATCTTCTCATTGAAGTATCAAATGCTTCATATGGTCGCATGGAATCTCAAAATCACATGTAATAATCCCTTTAAAGGTTTAAGGTTGAAGTTGGTAGCCTTTTAAAACACACGATTGCTCTATAAACATTTGATTCACATGATAAGTCACTTGATCATATGAAAAAATCACTTGATTCCATGATGACTATTAGTATACCTTTATTTGATGATGCATGTTCCCATGATCACTTGGAAACTACCTCCATCCAGTTGTATAACCCATTATATGTTTTGTGATGGCTTCACATAATCATGTGATTGGCTTGAAGATTTACTATGAAATAGGCATGTGACCCATAGAAATTCTTATGGAGGTGTTATGATACCATCTCTCACATTGATCTCCATTCGATGGATATATTCATTTAAGCACCACATTCATGAAAAATGACATTGCATGCATGCCTTCATGATGTAGCTCATTCCCTTGTTTTATCGGTTTAATTGTCATAGGGATGATATGAAAATTAATATAGTTGAGGATTAGTTATCCGGGGCTCGTGGAGACATCATCGATGGACCAGAGGTTAAATATGATGTGGGAGGGTGATTAGATAGTTGGGGTGATCTGATCGGATGGAGGATGTTTTATTTGTATTTTTTTTGTTGAGAAAGAGTGCATGTTTCATGCCTATATCACAAATCAGACTTCCAGATGAATGTAAAGTGCTCAATAAACCTTACCATGTCATCTAACCATCAATCAATGACACTAGGGTCAACACCTAAAAACACTCATGCACACACCCTCATGGTCCATCCTACACCCTTTCACAACCCACCTAGGAACCTTTTATATGTGTTATGCATTCCTAGCGAGTGATATTCTTTCACACACCTTTCCACTCATTAGGCTAGTGGTGTTTTCTCTCGGGTGTGGTTGAGAAGACTTCCATGTGTACCTATGGTTAGGCTAGCTAGATAGCTAGCTTGGAAAGACACTTTTTTTATATAAGATCATACTTAAAATACATAGAATAATTATATAAGTAAAATAATTTAAATAATGGACATAATATATAACATTATAAAATAAATCCCAAGAAAAATACTTCTATTCTCTAAGAATTACACTTCCAAGTCATTCAAGAACATTATATCAATATTTTTTTCATGTGCCTCAAAATTATCGAATCTCCAAAAAAAATGTTCCTAATACCCATTTATGGGTTCAAAAATTTATATATTATATTAACATCATATTGAATACCAATATGTTTCCTCATTTTAATTAAAGGGACAATGTGATCATAACACATCTAGAGGAAGGAGGTGGATAGTTAAACGATACTTATCCCATGAAGTGAGATATATTTTTCAAAGGTTTTATGTTGTAAGAATGTATATCCCAAAAAATAGTGATATAATAACACAAAATACAATAATAGGGAATAATTTACACAACTTATATGAAATAAGTTAAAATAATGATCATAACTCAATCAATAAAAATTGTGTTACTGAAAACTCACACTAATGTAAGAAAATTGAATAAATAGACACATTAATGAGGGTACATGATAAAGCTAGTAAATCCCAGGAGATTGAAATCATATTATAAAAATATATCCATTGTATTTTTATACACCATATAAATAAAACTTTATTCAAAAAATGTATTATGTTTTAAAGAATCAAAATTGAGTCCAAGAAAACCCATGAATCTTAAGTAATACTTTATTAAAAAAACCCCTTAATAGAGAGATATTTTAATTAAACATAAAATTACATGATTAAAATATAATTATTATATTAAATATATCAAATGTACTATATACACTATATAAGTGAAATTAGGTGAATAATACCAAACATGTCTCAATAATACGAATGTGCGATGAAATTTTTTTGCCTCTTATCCGGAATTCCATGAAAATAATTTTTATTACTATATTAAAATAATGATCAAAATTATTATTCCAAAGTTCATCATTAATGGGCCATTAAAGTTAATATTAAGGATGATTTATAATAATATTTTATGTTTATAATTTCATTTCTAAGGGTTTTATTCTTTTTTCATAATGATGAAATTGATAATAAGTAGGTTTCAAGGATTTTTGTCAATAAAAGTGTGTTTTATATTGATTAATTAAATTTTTAAATAACCTTAACAAAACTAAAAAAAATTATTTACATTTAATATCATATTATACCAGAAATAAGTTCTCATTTTCATCCATGACATAAATTTATATTATTGTTCAAGTATGTGGTAAAACCGACCCAAACATGATACTACCATAATTAATGGATAATTATGAGATGTTTTATTTGTAATATCATTATAAAAAACCATAATAATGGTATTTAGTATTTATTAGTGTGATATATTATAGTTTTAATAAATTATAAGAAGATTTAATGGATATGTAAACATTAAATAATTTTTATAAAACATTATCCTCTTAAAATTCTTATTTCAAGAATTTTAATTAATGGTGATTTTTTTTGAACATTTCATAAATAGGTTAAAAAAATTCATATCAAAATATTAATGATATCAAGAAAATAATATTTATAAATTTATCTCATCCTTATATCCATCCTTTTAAGTTTGTGAAGGAAAACAAAATATGTTGAGTCATGGAGGCGATAATCCACACAATGCACAAATGACAATTTTTTTCTTAATGGATGAGGAATAAGAAAAAAATGACAATAACCTTAATATAGTAACATTAATGTATATAAATGATACTAATAATATTATATTATTTTTTAGAATAAATTTTAAATGAGATAATAAAGACGAAAACTAAGTAGTTGATAGTACTCATATCTGGGACATAGATTTTCCATGGAAGTCTCCTTGAAAATGAAGGCCTTATGATAACTAATGGTGCTAAGAATATTTTGACTATGTGAGAGGATTCTAAGTGGTGAATTTTTTTGATTTTAAAATGATAAATTATAAAAATGGTGTTTCTTGGAGTGGTGAATATGTTACAATTTTATAAGTGAATGAAAGGGTAGTCTTGGGAGTAACCCATAAATTTTCAATAATTTTGGGTTACTATTCATATTTTAAAGGATAAAAAATGGAAATAAGAGGGGGGAAATTATTTTGGGTTGAAAGACACAACAACCACTCCTTTTTTAGAACACATTTATTATTTTAATATTTTTTTTAACATTTTTTCTTTTACACTAATTTTATTTTACCTTGGAAATTAATTTATAACTTTAGTTATTAATTATAATGAAAAAAATTAGATTAAAAATCTTACGTAATTTGATACTTTAAATTTTAAATTTTAAAATAATTTTATCAAATAAAATTTCTAATGGTTTGAAAGGGTAATTTAAAAAAATACATCTAATCATGTAAAAATTGTTTTTTAGACAAATAATTTTTTTAAGATTTAAAATCATATATAAGATAATATTAGTTTTGATGTTGGTTTTAATGAAATAAATTGAATTATTATAAATAATTAATTATATGAGTCTTTCATGAAATCCAAAACCAAATCTCCATTGAAAAATACATGATTAAAAGAAAATAATGAAATTCATTTTAATATTAAAGTAACATTCTAATTAGTTATAATTTTTTTCCATAGGTTATCTATGTTTTAATAATGTTTTAAAATTAATAATATTATTCATAAAAATCAATATATTACTAATTAAACGGTTTTATAAATTTTAGTTAATTTTTATAAAATGTTAATGTCATACAAATTACAAGTTTCATGAAAACTATAATTTTTAACAAAAAGAAAAAAATTTAAAAAAAGGTAAAAAAATTCATCATAAGTAATTTTTTATATGAGGAATTAAATAATGTAGTTAATTTTTAATAATTTAAAATTTTAAAATCTATAAACTATATTTTTGAATAAAATCAAAAAATATAATAAAAAACTATTTTTATTGGAAAATTAAATTTTTAAATATTAACTATTACTCTTATTTTAGAACATTTAACATATAAATTGGTTTTCAAAAATTATTAATATCAAAAGTAATTTAATATAATTAATAATATGTTTCTTGAAATAGAAATTTATATCATATAAAATCATCTTTTTAGAAAAATAATCTTCCAAACAATAAATGATTTTATTAGTCATTTTAGGTAAACTAATTGAATTTTATAAATCTTAATGGGGGGATTTATTTCGTGTATACATTTTATTCATAAATAAGTTACTTCTATTCATTATTACTAATTCAACAAAAAGTTTTTTAATGGTTATATATAAATATTTATATTTTATCTATGTATATCACGATTTCATTTAAGTTTAGTATTGTGTGTAGAGTAAGATATCGAACACACTGACTTATTTAAAGGTAACCATATATTAGAATTTATGGATGTTACATATATTAAAAATGAAAACAATGTGAGAATGACATATAATACAATAAAAATGAATAATTTGATAAACATGTATGAAATAAGTTCAAAATAATGATCCTAAATCGATCAATTGTTTTTAATAAGGTGAGATCCTAGCCTTAGAAAAGGTCCATATATTGTAAAATAAAATATTATATGATTTTGAAGTGTGGAATTTTAAAAATTTCTCTATCATAGAATAGTAATAAGTCTAAATAAAGGATATCCAACCAGACAAGGCCACTAGTATAAACTCCTTTATTATCATGACAATCTGCTACCATATTTTCTTCCTGATATGCATGGGTGATGAAATAGTTAATAAAATCATAAAACTCAATGAAATCCATCAATTATTCCATTATGATTCATGAAGTAGATTTTTTTTCATTATCAAATAGACTTTGGTCATGGAGTCACACTCCAACTATTGATTTGACAAGCCTCTTTTTTAATAATACTCATTGCATAGATGACTCTAAACATCTTATATTCAAGGGAGGAAGTAACACCAAAAGCACTATATAATAATCCAAGAACTGTTCCATTATGATTTCTAAACATAGAACTACACCTCAAGGGCTAGGGTTACCCTTGTATTCAATATCCATGTTGACTTTAATCCAATATGGAAAAAAGAAGGATTCCAAATAACTTATAAAGTACATACATGAGGGATAAAATTTCAAAAAATGTTAAGTCACCTTAAAAAAGTGAAATACTATATAGAGTTTTAGAATAATCCCCATTAAATGTGATTGTAATACATTATAATAGAAATTATACCAGATAAATAGGCCTAAAGATTGAAACTAGGTTGTCCCTAAATCAAATCATTTTGACTTCTCCAGATGATTTGGATTAAATCCCCAAAAGATGCTTAGAAAATGTGGAAGAGATAGATATGAATTTTAAAAATGGTGAAACCAATGAGTTTGCTAACAATGGGGAATTCGATGTTTATAGGGATATCAAAGAGGGCAAAAAGAGAAATTTAGAGTGTCACAGTAGTTGAAAAACATGAGAATAAATGATTTGAATGCTCCCTAATAAAGTTACAAAAAAAATACATCTATAATAAAGAGTGATGCCAAACCAATTTAATAAAACCTTTGTAGGGATCCATCCATGGTAAATGCCTCAAAAAAAAGGTAATTGATGAATATTTTATCAAAGGCTTATTGAAATTGTGATTCCCACAAAGATTCAAGTTCTTACTCCTAGAAGTGATTAGGTAATACAATTTTGTGTTGATCTATCTAATTTTGGTAGGTTTATATACTAACAGATCATATTAGTGAGTGAATAAGTAATTATTTAAATGTTTAGTAATATTCTCTAGAAGGTTTAAGCACGGATCAGTAAGAAAGTCCTTTATAGATACTAGAGGATTAATAATACAATCGATGTTTTGAATAGAATAAATTAAAGGTGATCGTATATTGTTATCAAGTTAAAATTTTAAAGGATATTACCTTCTCATGATTTATCTGGAATTGGATAAAATATTCGAATAATATAATTTGATGTTTGACTATATAGAGGACCACATGTAACTAAAATTAGCACTCTAGTGTTTCAATAGAAATCTAGACATGGGATATTCAAGGGATTCATAATTTTTTATGATAATCCCCCACATGAAGTGTGCCTATAAGGATTAATTGAAGATAGTAAGGCTATTAATACCTAGTCCACTGACTTTGATAGGTTTGTAGTATTTACATGAAGTCGTAATGACTAGTATTCTTTCCATGATTATCCATATCCAAATGATTTTTTAATAAAATTATTGATGTATTTAATAATGGAGGAGGTCCATTTATAAACCATAAAGGAGTTAACCTATTTTGATGAAATGGTGGGTTTAATAAGGAACATCCTTACAACTATCATACTAGATTTTCCCTTCTATAAAGAAAGCTTCCATTTAACCGGAATGTGAATATCATTGAACTTTCATACCTTAGGACTACCCCAAAACATGAGGAAACCAACAAATTTAAAATATATGGATACTTCCATTGCACCCACATGATTTATAATTTATATATCTCTATCCAGGGGAAGGTTGTTACCAAGATAAAAATAGGACTTGTCCCATCCCACACATCGTCCTAAGAAAAACCTTACGACATTGGTAACACTTTAATCAAAACCCCTTGAAATAGTGAGATTTTAAATAAAATTAAAATTACAAGATTAAATAATAATTTTTGTTTTTATATCTCATATAGTAGTTATATACATTATATAAAAGAAATTATCTTCATAATATCAAACATTTATCAAAGAGATCAATTTAAGAAGAAAACCTATAAATCGTTTATGATTCATTCGACACTTGCACCAAATGTCCTGAATAATTAAATTAAGTTCATCACATACATACCCAAAAAAATTATTGATAAATATTAAAATTTACACTCTTAATTTAAAACCATTATATACTCTTGAATATTAGATATTTTTCCTATTTTTCAACACCAGGTGTAAGTAATCTTTATTGCTTCAAACTAGTTTCATATGAACTATGTTGGTATCTATTATTTTTACAAATTCTTTCAATATTTTATCATCTAATGTTACAAAATAAATTTAAATTATATTTTATAATGCTCTAATTTCATTATATGGTAGTTTTAATTACAAACCATGAAGTTGAAATCAATAATGATCATGTTTTGTTGATTCTTAATAAATAAAATGTGTTTTCTTAGTTAAAGAGTTAAATTATGATATAAACTTATAAAAATCAAATAAAAATATATTTTAGTATTTATATAATTTTATACTAGTAAATATGTTCTTATGGCCATCTATGATATAAATAATAATATTGTCCATGTGAGTGGTTAAAAAACCATATTATGAACCTACCATTGATTAATGGATGATTATGGCATGGTTTAGTAGTAATATAACTATTTAAATAAGAATAATGATCTTATTAAGTTTATATAAGTTTGATAAAAAATAATTTTATATAATTATAAAGATAAGATATTTATAATAATCCCTTACTTGGAAATAAGAGATAATTTTCGTCTTAGTTTTTTCATTTTAAACTATTGGATTAGTGAAAATATTTTTTTATTATATCATTAATAGGTTGTAAAATTTTCAATAAAAAACCTTAGTTATATCATAAAAATTATATTTATCCATTAATATCGCCTTCAATTCCTACAAATTAAGGTAGTGTTGAAAATCAAATCAGAAATCAATCGTTCCATGTAGGTGGTATTCCACACGTATGTGTAGTTAATGATTTCATATGCCATAGAAAAGAATAAATGAATAATATGTTTTATCATTTCATAATCTACAATTTATTTTAAATATTAGACTTATTTATTAAATTAAACATTATGAATATCAATATAAAATCTTTAAAGTTAATAAAACATGTAGCCTAATGGAGGTGATAGTCCAAACAACACACAAATTACTGTTTCATTTTTCTTAATAAAAAATGGGAATATAGTTGTTATTCATTATTCCCATAGTATAATAACATTATCTATATATATAATACTAATTTTATTTTATTTGGATTTTAAAAATATAATTTTTGAATAAAAATTGAAAAGAATTATGTTGAGTAAAAATAATTACTCAAGTTTGGAACTTTGATATTTCCTTGGAAGATCTCTTAGAAATGGATAGAATATGTTGATCTCAAGTGACCAAAAGAACAAGTGTGTGAAATTGAGTTATAGTTGATTGAACAATTGAATAGATATAGGATGAAAAAAAAAATTAGGGGTTACTTGAAGGGGTTGTTAGAGGTATATTGTATGTGTGGTGATAATAGCATTTTTTAAATATCTCAACATTTTATAATTGGAGCACGTGTTAAACATGTCAAGTGGATCCAAAATTGGTACAGATTGTATTAAGGAAGAGACAAAGTCTATAAAAACCTTATAAAATTATTCCCACATAGGTTTCAAACATGATTTCGGACTTTTAATATTATATTATTTACTTTTACAATTTTATATTTTATCGTGGTAACTAGTTTTTACCAAGGTAATCTATCCTTTATTTCCAAAAATAAATTTTCCCCTATTATATGATTTAGATATAATTATTACAAATTTGAAATCGATTATATAAATTTAATATTTTAAAAGATATAATTTAACATCCTAAGTTTTTATGAATTTTTTCTTAAAAATAAATTAAATTTCTTTTATGGGTTGTGTTACAATAACCACCAAGTTTTAGAAAAACCATGATATTTTATTAATTTAGTTTTTTAAACATGGCCATTATAACCTAGTTGTTAAAATTATTAATATGAATAGTATTGAATGATTTATTAATATTATGTATAATGGTTTTATATAGATAAGACATATTGATAAAAAATACATAATTTTCGGTAAAGCCTTTATATGTTTAAAAATATTCTCAAAAATTGTATTTTTTATATCTATTAACAATAATAAAATTAATTTTTGACACTTAAATAAACAATCTAATAAAATAACATTTATTTTTAAATTTATAATTTCAAAATTATCTTTTGGTGAATTGTTTGGATTTTTTAAAAAAGTTTAATTTTTTGATGAATACTGAGAAATACTAAATTTTAATTGAAAACATTATTTTAGACTAAATTATTTTAAATGTTAGAATATATTTTAAATGTTTTTTAAAGTACAATTAGTTAAATTATAAATATTTTAATCAAATTAATTTCATTTTAATTAATTTCATAATGACATTTGATATAAAAACTTTATAAACTTTTGATCATTTTCACTTTAAAAGTCAACTTTCTCATCAGGACCGTGGGAATAATATTAAATTAATTTTTTTCACTTTTGGGACATTAATTTTAAAAATTGGAATCCATATTTTAAAACATCACAATTTATATTATCTATTAAGGTAAAATTAATTTTTTTATAGAAATGAATAGTGAATACATCAAAATAATTAATTATCATAGTTAATGTAAAAATGGGTTTATTGGGGGTTAAACTAGGTTGATAAGTGTGAAATAGACCTAAAATTTTATCTTAATTTTATTTAATTAGTTTACCTAATTCTTGTATAAAAAATTATATGAAGTATTTCAGTTCAATTAAAATTTACTTTGAATATAAATTATATAATAAGTTAAGTAAAGGAAAAGACAAAACATATACTTTTCTTACTTTTAATATAAATAAATCCTTGAGAAAGGAAAAAAACAACATATGATCGATTATAAATATGATTTTTATAGATAAATGAGTTATTTTTATCATGATAATTTATTTTAATTTTTTATATTAAATAATTACTTCAAATACTTATGAAACACCAACCGAGTAATTTTTTAGTTAACAATTAAATAAAATAAATTATACTAAAAATATTAAAAGTGAAATAAATTGAATTAATTATTTTGTTACATTATTTTTTATATTAATATATCATTTTATAGAGGTTTTAAAATAATATATTTTAATTCTATCATTATCTTGACATTTTTAAATTCAATTTAAATGTATATTATCAAAATTCACATTAATAATATATTATGATAAATTATATTTTATTAAAAGAATTAAATTTACAAAAAAACCTATATCCTTCCAAGTTAATTTAAAAAGACAATAAATATAAAATATTATCCATTAATAAACCAATTTTACTTTTATAATTAATATATTGACTCCTGAGTAGCAAAAACTATGTTAGCATAGTTAAAGTTAAAGTGGTGTTTTTACACACTACATGCACTTATGTTAAAATTTATTTCCAACCCACATTAGATTTTTTTTAATAATTAGATTTAATATTATGAATTAGTGGATTAAAATCCCTTATTAAGTATCATTTTATTTTAATTTTAAAGGATAAATTAATTAAGTTAAAAATCTAGTTACCATAATGAAAAACCAAAATGGTATAAATAAGGAAACTTAGGAGTTAAGGAATGAAATTTTTAAAAAATATGTTTCATTGTTTGTTGGAGGTTTGGATCAAATGTATCATCCTTATAAACATTAAATTATCACTTTTTGGTCCACTTCATGTAATATTGACCTCCTAATAGTAAATACTTTTGAAAATATATAAAAATACCTATAACATCCCGCCTTTTTATCACATAAACTTTCATTACATTATACAAAACTGAGGATCTTTAAGGTTTAGTGTCTTGGAAACCAGGAACTTAAAACATGAAAACAACATAAAAAGATCCTCTTAAACACTTGAAAGGCTTCTTTATTTGTTCATCCTAAGTTTATTATAGCATCTCATAACCTAGGAGCATACATCAAAGGAAAGTGTGAGCAGAAGGCCCAGTAAGGGAAACAAGGGAAACATTTTACAAGTGAACTTGAGATACATCAAAAATTCATGAAAAATATCTTTAAGGCATGAGAAAGATATCATGAGAAATATCATAATAAAAATAACATGTTTCATAACTTGAAGATGTGGCTAAAACATTTAACTTATACAATCATGAACATATCACCAAGTTCCATCCCTAAGGTGTCATTTGAAATTACCAAGGTTATTCACCAAGGTATCGTTAAAATTATAATCTCTAGTGGTTACATCATTACCCAATGCATTGGTGCGCTATCAGGGGGCACCCTTAAATTTTTATTTATCATCATGTGATCCACATATATCATTATCAAACATTTCCTAAATAAACCATATATCATAATATAAATGGGTTTCATTTCATAATCATAACGTTTTAAAAACTGATTTTAAGACCTGATCTTTATTTCACTTTAAACCCACAGAAAAGGAAAGCGGGTCTCATGTATGTAAATCCCCGAATTTAAAATAGAAAATTTTTATATATATGTGAATACCCCTATAGAATAAAGAACTTTGAGTATTCACTTAATAAAATAAAATAATTTGAGAAAAAGAGAGATACATTTTGAGACGAAAAATTCTGCAGCATAATGGCCATGTAACTGGGTTTTAGAAATATTGAAAAGAGGGGTTACATGGGTCACCCACTCATAAGTGATCCATAGAACAGTATAGTAACAGAATATAAAGGATATAAGAACATGGTAATGAAATTTGAAATATATACCATATGAAATGAAAAACATGGAAGGAAGATAAAAAAATAAGATTTCTGTTATGGAAATTCGGCAGCCTAACGGCGTCACTTAAAACTTCAAAAAATGAATTAATGAGATCAAAAAGGGTCTATCATCATATGAACATAAAATATCAGTATTATAGATATAGATATCATACCCCAACATAATAAAAATAAACTTTAAAGACTTGACATGAAAATAAAACTTGAAAATGAGACGGGTGAAGGAATCCCTTAAAAATTCGGCAGCCTAACGGCGTCACTTAAACATTCATAAAATGAATTTATGAGAAAAATAGGTGGTATCTAATCATATTAACATGAAAAGGAAAGTAGGATTAATATAAAAGAACATCCTCCAACATAATAACATGGATCATAAAAGAAATGACATAAAAGAGAGTACTTGGAAAGAAAGAAAGAGGCAGGATCCCTTACCTTGAAGAGTAACTTAGAAATCTTGAAGTTTGGGACCTTAGGAGGCTTGTGGGAACCATGGTAGGACTCTTTGGGAGTTAAAGAGACCAGAACTTCGTTGAGGAGGATTTTGGAATGGAAAGGATGATATAATGGCGTGGTATTTATAGGGAAAGTAAGGGGACAAGGCATTAATGGCCAAGGGACACCTCATTGGTGGTATTGGCAAAACCACGGGGTTGCCCATGGTATTTCCCAAGGTGTTAGGCCACATGAGACCCCCCATACAATAATTCATCCCCTTTAGTTGACCTTAACTTGTAATATCTTATGACATCATCATGATGTAGTTATGATGTCCTTAAACATACTGAAACCCTAAAACTGTATTTTTACTACTCACTGAAAATTCAACTTTTTCAGATAACTCCCAAAAACTTACCTTAACATAATATCAGTGTTCTGAATTAAAAAATAAATTCCATTTTATAAATATAAATTTCTAAATAGTTTTAATTTAATTTTTTATTAAAAAACATTATTCACCTGTAAAAACTAATACTTGACTAATAATTTCTGAAACAGTTATTTACCTATTTTATTGAATCACATTACTTAATAAAGGTTCCTAAATTATATTAATACATTATTTAAGTGATATTACTAATCCATTTGGTCACATTACTAATCTTAAGCGTAAAATCACTATTCATAAATTACTATTCACCAAAAATTAAGTTGATCTTATTAGACTCTAAATTTCTTACTAAACACATTTGTAGAAGACCATTTTTTGAAATTATTTACACATCGTTAATTATTTCTGGTTTACATAAATATTTTAAAATATCCTTTTTCCAAAATTCGTCAATAATATACATCCTAAAATTATCCGGACATTTAAAATTTCACAAACTTCAGCATAAGAAGAAATCACAATTTTATTTATCTCAAAGGATTACACAAAGAAGTTATGGTCTCCTTACATAGCCCCTTATAACCCCAGCATAGGGCCTAAGTGTAAGGTGTACTTAGGTGAGAGAACCTGAGGGCGGATCTGCCAACATCGCATGGGTCGTAATTTCTATCAGTTTGAACTTCTTGCGAAGGCGATTCCGTTCTAACTTCACACGATGAAGTTCGGCTTGGGTTTGGTCCAGAGCAAAGCCCAGTGCTGCTACCTCCTTCCCAAGTTCTGTTAGATGGGCTTCGATTGGCCCGAGACTACTGGATGAGGCCATTGAATCTTCTTTCTATATTAACCAAGATCACTTGTATTTAGAGACAATAATCGCAACATTTAGTTTCCAATGATCATATTGACCAATGGTCATATAAAATTCAAAACCCAATGGTCTCATTTTAATTATACTTATGTTATCGAATGAAACAGTTTTGTTTAGTATAAAAATAAAATAACTCACAAAATTAGAAAACAAGATTTATTCAAAATTTCGGGTCGTTACATTCTTCCCCCTTAAGAAATTGCGTCCTCGCAATTTTTAAAATTGGTCTTGTAAATTTCATTGAAAGTCCCACATCATAAAAAGAGTCAGTAACTGTATTACTTTAAAAGAAAAAAAGGGAAGTACAAAGGCCACCCAAGTTAACCCATACTAGGATTCCATGTAGGAAAACATGGGTATGGAGGAGAAAACAATGGGTCAAGTTCTGAAGGGGAGTAATAGAAAACATGTCTAAGAGGAAGTTAACAACCAGAAAATCACAAACTTTTGATGGGTTAAATAGTCTTTGATTACCCAGTAGGAAACTTAAACCAACAACATTTTTTTTACATTCCTTTTAATAATTTTGAGGAATTAATTTACCACATAGAATAAATACACAAGGAAATATAGTTACCTTCAAGTAGAGTTTCATCCCTTAATAATTTTCCACCAAGACTAATCTTTTCTCTAAACAAAGAGCATTCAAAACTACTTGGTGTCATAAAAGCACAAGAATAATCTTCTAGAGAATCACATAATCCAAAAAAGAATAATTATCTATCTTTAAACATTTATCCAAAAAATAGAAAGGGTAAGATAAAACAACTCTTCAAAAAGAAAGAACCCTGTAGAAAGGAAAACTACTTTAAATATTCAAAGTTCCACGGTACTACCCAAAGTTTATCATAGACCATTCCATAAATAATTTTCCTTAAAATTCCTCAAAATAAACCAAACTAAGATTGAAACCCAAATATAAGAAGTATTTGATAACATAGTCTTCCAAGATAAACTTTACAGTTCATCTCCAAACAACATCAACCACTCCTAACATCTTATAACAAAAGTAACTAACCTAAACATATTTTCCCCAAGATAGGTTAATCATTTCCATAAGTAACCTAAATTACTATAAGTTCACCTTAAATTCATCGGTTCTTCAAAATATAAGTCAACCATTACTCCTCAAATAAAATACCATAGTAATATATTTACCTCAATCATATAGGATTCCCAAAATAGTGAACATCTTTAAAAATAATAATCATCTTTGAATCCACTGATCATTTTTTTCAAGAAGAATAGCTTCACAACATCAACATGTGATACATAACAATAGAAGTTTTCCTTAATGATATAAAACCATCTTAGGAAATGACTCGATGTTCTTAGAAAACATTAAGGATATGCTCATAGATCACAAACTAAAATACAACATGACATAGGCAATTATTGCGAAGAAGTTTCATGTACTTTAGTCATCATGATCTGTCTCAGCATAGGACTTGAATTGTTCCATTATCCTTGACGATTGTTGAATCTCATCATGCTTCTCATCCCTTCCAAGAGAGAATTTCCTTGGATAATTTCCAACTTCTTCATATTTACGACATTTAAAAGTATAAGGTACATTATGTCAAACCTTATCTCTATTCATCACATTATACATTTTTTTAAAGCAATTGGATACTTAATGCCCTATCACCCCACACTTAAAACATCTCTCGGTTCCTTTGTGACATTCTCCTTGGTGCCCCTTTCCACAGTTTTTGCACAAAGAAAATTGGGTCTTCTTTCCCTTATCAACTTTATCATATGAACATCCTAGAGACTTCGTCTTCTTATTCCTTGATGAATTTAGGAATTCAACTAGGTTCCAATTGTTAATTGTGATTTCTGATAGTTGTTTAGGAATAATCCAAATATGTTCAACTTGATCACTCGTTGTCTCTATCATATTAATAGGGAAATCATCACATTTCCTATCACATTGGTTGTTGGGACATGTTCTTCCATTTCCTACCATTAACTAAGAAAATAATGTATAATTAGGGGGCTTAAATACTTAGCCAATAATCATGAAAAGGAAACTTAAAGCATAGAAGGATAAACTTGTAGAAGAAAAGTATATCCTAATTTGTGATCCCCTAGGTTCCAATCTAGGTTATCCATGATCATTTATTCTTATGTGAATCTTTATTTTATTTTATCTTTGTTCCTTTAATAATGGTTCATACTAAGCTTATAAATTTACCAAAGCATATCTCCCGGGAGTGTCCTAACCAAGAGTGAAGCAAGGCTCATTGTCATGTACCAGTTCCTATTTGAGTCTAGCTCAAATCATTGTTTTCGGGTTTTACCCCTATGTACATCTGTGGCAGAGCCACCTCTACCTGCTCGTATCTAGATAGGGATGTATTTGCTTGGCAACCACTTACTCAATACTCATCAAAATACTAAGAAGATTTTCCCTATTTAAAATTTTCTATAGGGTTCTTCCTAAAGTTTTCAAATCATAATTTCCATAAATAACTAAACCATCCTTTGATACCAACTATAAAATCCCACCTTTTTATCCCATAAACTTTCATTACATTATACAAAACCGAGGATCTTTAAGGTTTAGTGTGTTGGAAACCGGGAACTTAAAACATGAAAACATCATAAAACATTCCTCATAAACACTTGAAAGGATTCTTCATTTGTTCATCCTAAGTTCATTACAGCATCTCATAACCTGGGAGCATACATCAAAGGAAAGGGTGAGAAGAAGGCCTAGTAAGGGAAACAAGGGAAACATTTTACAAATGAACTTGAGATACATAAAAAAGTCATGAAAAATAACTTTAAGGTGTGAGAAAGATATCATGAGGCATATCATAATAAAAATAACATGTTTCATAACTTGAAGGTGTGGATACAACATTTAACTTAGACAATCATGAACATATCACCATGGTTCATCCCCAAGGTGTCATTTAAAATAACCAAGGTTATTCACCAAGGTATCGTTAAAATTGTAATCTCTAGTGGTTACATCATTACCCAATGCAATGGAGCGCTATTAGGGCGCTCCCTTAAATTTTTCTTTATCATCATGTGATACTAATATATCATTATCAAAAATTTCATAAATAACCCATATATCATAAAAGAAATTGGTTTTATTTCATAATCATAATTTTTTAAAAACTTATTTTAATACATGATCTTTATGTCACATTAAACCCACAGAAAAGGAAAGCGAGTCTCATGTATGTAAATCTCAGAATTTAAAATAGAACATTTTTACATATATGTGAATAAACCTATATAAGAAAGAGCTTTGAGTATTCACTTAATAAAATAAAATAATTTGATAAAAATAGAGAGACATTTTGAGACAAAAAATTCTGCAGCATAACGGCTATATTACAGGGTTTTAAAAATATTGAAAAGAGAGGTGACATGGGTCACCCAATCATAAATGATTCATAGAACAATATAAGAATAGAATATAAAGTATATAAGAAAATGGTAATGAAATTTAAAACACATACCATATGAAATGAAAAACATGGAAGGATGAAAAAGAAAATAAGATTTCTCTTATGAAAATTCGGCAGCCTAACGACGTCACTTAAAACTTCAAAAAATGAATTGACGAGATCAAATAGGTTCTCTCATCATATGATCATAAAATATCATTTTGATAGATATAGAGATCATACCCCAACATAATAAAAAGTAACTTTAAAGACTTTACATGTAGATAGAACTTGAAAATGAGAAGGGTGAAGGAATCCCTTAAAATTTCAGCACCCTAACGGCGTCACTTAAACATTATTAAAATGAATTGATGAGAGAAAGAGGGGGTCTCTCATCATATAAAAATGAAAATGATAGTAGTATGAATATAAAAGAACATCCTCAAACATAATAACACATAGCATAAAAGAAATGACATAAAAGAGAGTACTTGGAAAGAAAGAGAGAGGTAGGATCCCTTACCTTGAAGAGTAACTTCGAAATCATGAAGTTTGGGACCTTGTGAGGCATGAGGGCACCTTGAGAGGACTCCTTTGTAGGTAAGGAGACCAGAACTTTGTTGAGGAGGATTTTGGAATGTAAAGGATGATAGAATTGCTTGGTATTTATAAGGAAAGTGAGGGGACAAGGCATTAATGGCCAAGGGACACCTCATTGGTGGAATTGGCAAAACCATGGGTTTTCCCATAGTATTTCCCAATGTGTTAGGCCACATGGGACCCCTCATAAAATAATTCATCCCCTTTAGTCGACTATCCCTTAAAATATCTCATGAAATCATCATGATGCAGTTATGATGTCATAAAACATACCAAAACCCTAAAACTGTATTTTTACTATTCACTAAAAAATCAACTTTTTTAGAAAACTCCCAAAAAATTACCTGAACATAATATCAATGTTCTGAATTCAAAAATAAAGTCCATTTTATAAAGATAATTTTCTAAATATTTTTAATTTAATTTTTAATTAAATAACACTATTCACTCGTAAAAACTAATACTTCACTAATAATTTCTGAAACAGTTATTTACATATTTTATTGAATCACATTACTTAATCAAGGTGCCTATATTATATTAATACATTCTTTAAGTGATATTACTAATCCATTTGGTCACATTACTAATCCTAAGCATAAAATTACTATTCATAAATTACTATTCACCAAAAATTAAGTTGATCTTATTACACTCTAAATTTCTTACTGAACACATTTGTAGAAGACCATTTTTTAAAAATCATTACAAATAATTAATTATTTAAGGTTTACATAAATATTTTAAAATATCCTTTTTTCCAAAATTTGTCAATAATATACATCCTAAAATTATCCAGACATTTGAAATTTCACAAACTTCACCATAAGAAGAAATCACAATTTTATTTATCTCAAAGGATTACACAAAGCAGTTACGGTCTCCTTACATAGCCCCTTATAACCCCAGCATAGGACCAAAGTGTAAGGTGTGCTAACGTGAGAGAATCTGAGGGCGGCTCAGCCAACATCACACGAGTCGTAATTTCTATCAGTTTGAACTTCTCACGAAGGTGATTCCGTTGTAGCTTCACACAATGAAGTTCGGCTTGGGGTTGGTCCAGAGAAAAGCCCAGTGGTGCTTCCTCCTTCACAAGTTCTGTTATATGGGCTTCGATTGGCCCAAGACTACTGGATGAGGCCATTGAATCTTCTTTCTATATTAACCAAGATCACTTGTATTTAGAGACAATAATTGCAACATTTAGTTTCCAATGGTCATATTGACCAATGGTCATATAACAGTTGAAACACAACGGTCTCATTTTAATTATACTCATGTTATCAAATGAAATAGTTTTGTTGAGTATAAAAATAGAATAACACACAAAATTAGGAAACAAGATTTATTCAAAATTTTGGGTCATTACAATACCACTCCTTTTCAACTATAAAGGGTAAATCCCTCTATTCTATTTTCCACACCTTGAAACCTCTTTGGTTCAGCCCATCCATTCCAAAATAAATTTTAAAATTACATACCATAATTCAAGATGCCTTATTTTTTTGTATAAATCTATCCAATGAAGGATGTTAATGAAAACATAAGGAGGATACCCAACGAAGAGGTAATGTCCATCAACGAGCATCTTTTTTTTCTTTATCCATCCCATTAAATTAGTATTACATCATGATTATATAATAACCACAATATATTCGATATAATTATATTTTTTAGGTTAATTTAATGACCTAAAACCATTTCAACTTCCATCAAATGGGTTACAAGATCATCATTCATGTGTATGGTGGACTACCGCCTCATGAAGAGATGCCATTCGTTTTTCCATTAACACATTTAAAGCATGGTAATAATGATGTATTTATTTATTTTATATGATTTTTTTGATTTTTATTATTTTATTATAATTATTATTTTTTATATCACACATACCTTCATGATTTTTATTTTTTTATAATATGGTAATGTCGTTCGTGTGTACGATGAACGTATGAAGCAATGTGATTCGTTAGAGATTTACATGGAATGTATTAATAATGGGTTTAATAAAAATTTGATATATATATTACATAAACATGATTCTTGAATGACAATATATATCTTCTAATTTTCTTTCTTTAAACCCTACAAGAAAATGTAAAAAATATCATTCATTTGTATGTATGCCCTATCGTCTACATGCACGGTGTATTTCATTTCCTATCACTAAATTTTATAGATTAAAATAAATAAATATATAATGAATATATATTATTTTTAAATCATTTTTATCATTCTTGATATTATTAAATAATGATCAAATTAAGAGGAACAAAAATAAAAAAATCATAACATATATGAAAAAAAAAGAGTTTATTACCCAATATGTAACTTTAACATGAAATAATTAATATGAAGGTAATAAAAGGTCATAATAAAATAATATATGCAAAGATATGTATTGAAATGTTTCTTTAATATATGTATAAAAAATTTATATTTATTATACAAGATCTTTGAATGAGTATGATGGATTTCAAGACTTAAGGTAAGGGATTTCCATCCCACCATTATTTTTTTGTGAGACGCATTCCATGTTCACCAAATTTTTATTTTATGTAGTGTAAATATAGACCATGAATATATTTTATGATTATTATTTTGAAAATTATTTTTATTCACATATAAATTTTATTATATATATTTTATGGGTTTTATAGTTCAAAAGTTACTAAATTGGTAAGGGAGTTTTGTCTCGATTTTCCTTCTTTGAGACTTATGTCATGTTATGCACCTATATTATTTTATGTATATACCATCCTTTGGAAATATAATATCATAAATTTAATTATTCTAGTGGTATTTTAAGTTTCATTTAATTTTATCCCTTCATTATTATTAGGTTTCTAAGTTACCTAAGTGGTAATATTTGTATGTTATAGTCTTATCATTTATCGTGATTGTTTATGATTATACTTAAATTGATGGAATTATATAATATCTCTCTCAATAAAGTCATTAATATTCATGTCCATATATTATTTCATGAGAATACATGTTTCCCTTCAATTTACTCCCTTTATATACTTAGGAGTTCAAAAAGAATGTTTTTAAGAAAAATTGTCATTCCGGTCGAAAAAACCTTTTTCTTCAGAACTGAGTTTTCTAAAAATATTTTTATAATTTTTTATGTTTTAGAATTTTTTTTAAGAGGAAATGATATTTTACCCAATATTTTTTTTAACTATTTTTAAAAATCCCTTTATAAGTTTCTAAGTTTATTTTCAAATAAAAGGATTTTCAAAAAATTTATGTTTTAAAATTTTCTTTCCAATGAAAAGTTATTTTTCATCAAAGAAATGTTCCAAGTGATCTATCGAAATAGTTTTCTTCCCATTATGGAATTCATTGATGTTACCTATTCTTTAATAGGGATATGAACCAAGTATAACATTGTTTTTCTTTTTTATGATGGTTTATTATGACATTTTGTTTATGGAACCAATTTATATTCCTTCGGTTTTACCATGATAGAATTCTTATGAAACCTCCTTATTTTTTTCGATTCATGCTATGATTAAATGATGAAATGATTGTGAAACCCATAAATTTTCTACAATTGATGATATGGTGAAATTTTTATGAAATCCATTTCATTTCATGGGATATGATATAATGAATTTTATATGATATTATGGCACCCATATGTAGGATTTTAATTATATGGTGTGTGGGACCTATATCTCTATCCAATTAATTGGGTAATGATAAATGTTCTAAAAGATTAGAGAGTGCATGGGTGGTTATCCCAATCCTAAAAAGGGTGGTACATGGGTGGTTGTACCATAAAAAAAGGAGGGTACATGGGTGGTTATCCCAAGCCCAAAAGATGGTAAATGGGAGGACATACCAAGCCCAAAGCAGGTACATGGGTGGTTATTCCAAGACTAACATGTTATGAATGTCTTAGTGGGTAACTATAATATATTATTTTCTATGATTATTTTTATTCCACAAATCCATGTATTATACCATTGTTATGCTATCACGGATCATGTTCTTTGATTTCATTAGGATTCCTGTATTATGAACTACAAATCATTATGCCATGACTTGATACAATGATATTTGATTTTTAGTGTAGGGTTTTCAAATATTATGATCATGTTCTCATACCCTTATTTTCCTGTTATGGTTATGAAACTCCCTTGTTTACCCTTATTAAGCACTTGAGCTCACCATTTTCATTATGTTTCCTTTCCCCTAGGTTATGAAGAAAATTTATATATAGAGTATGTATGTGAAATGTACTAAGTGGGAAGATATTTTTGGGAATCATTTAAGATCATTTAGCAGATTATAATATTGTTGTCTAGGTTTCCAAATACACTAATCACTTATGGTCCTCAAATTTTTGTTTTTGTAATGTAATTATTTTTCACTTAAAAAGATGTAATATCTATGTATGATAATCCTAGGTAATTATAGTTGCTATCAAAGGAAATGTTTTTTTAACCTTTGGAAACTATGATGAGGAAAATTTGGTAAGATACTTAGGGATATTTTTAAGGATATTTCTAGGGATATCTCTAAGGATAAGTCCAAGGATGAGTCAAATTATTGGAAAATGTATTCTAATTTCAGTTAAGTATATAGAATTTGGTTTCCACAAAATTAAATCCTTATCTTGAAAATAAAAGTGGATGCGTCTCTAAAATAGATGTAATTATATGTAATAACCCCAAACACCCTATTTTGAGTTAGACCAGATCAGGAACTATTGCATGATAATGGGTTTTTTCGCACACCTGGTTTGACACTCCCATAGTATATGCTTTGAAAATTAATAAAATATTTACAAACCATCATAAAGGATTTAAATATATGATGATTATGAATGACATAGTATAAACCTATGGTGTAATAGATTAAAAATAACATGTCAAGATTTAGACATTCTATAATAGATTTTTCATGATTATGTAGTTTCCAAATGTGATTATCATTACTCACACTATGATTTTTGGTTTTATTCAATAGTGGAAACCATAAGAAAATGGGTTAACATTGAATGTGATAAAAAAAAATGTATGTTCATCCAAATGAATGATAATTGGAGTGAAGGATATTATGATTATTCTCAATCAGTTGCTACATAACATGATTAAAATTGTGCACCTTAACCAATTAATAGACTCATAAAAGAAGATAAGGATAGATTTTTCTAATATTTAAGGTAGTGAAGACCATGGAGGAAAGAAGATTTAGATTAGTATATTCCAAGAAGGTGGAAATAAGCACTCTAGGGAATATCTCAAATAAATGAGAACATGTCTTATGTATAGAGAATAAGATAATAGGGTAAGAAACTTTCAAGGGAAAATGAAAAGTTCAGTTGAAAAACTAGATGGGAATATTTTTTCCCCTAGGTTATTATCAATGGATAATTTCTTTAAATGTGAAAATTCTGGGAATTATTAAAATTTATGTCCTGGGTGGAAATCTAATGAATAGAATCAATAAGGAGGTATAAGTATTGGTTATATTACTGATTATTAAGACACTACAAATTATATATTAAAGGAAATATGTATTAATGAATAAGATGATGAAGCCTAGTTAATAGTATGATAAGGAAGTGGTATGATTTATATATTTTTTATTAGGATTCAAGAATTATGAAATATAAAAGGATTTTCAGTATAATTTTTTATTTAGGGATTTAAAATAATATATTGAATGATGCTAATTACCAAGAAGATTTATTTAATGTAAAGGTTATATTTTATGGAAAATACATTATTAAGGGATGTTAAACCTTAATATGTTGATAATGTTGATAAAATTGTGTTTATTTTGGATAAAGAGATTTTGGATAAGAATAGAGTAAATTGGATTGTATTGATTGCCTTAGAACAAATTAATGATTTGTTTACAAAGTGGATTATGCTATCATGGATGGATTTTACAAAAAATTTGGATTTAAGGAATATATCCAATAATCTATGTTCTATATAAAGAATAAATAAGCATAAATTTTTCAGTATGGTTTTAGAGTAATTGAATTTATTACCATGTTTCAATAGAATACATGATGAAGGCATTCACATTTTTTGTATGTGGTAATTAAGATCTATTTTGTACTTTTTGTGGATTAATGATAAGTTAATTTTGGAAATTTAGTGACCTTATTTCTAAACTTTTATATTTTAATCTTTTGTAAGGGTCAAAAGGTTAACCATTTATGAAATGGTTTATGTTTAATATTGAATGTGGTTTTAGATATTAATATATTATTTCACCATATATAGATTTTTGAATACTGGATAACATATTATAACCATTTTTATGACAACAAAATATATATTTAAGGACTTATCCTTATATCTATTAATATTATGATCCATTAGTTCTTCTCAAATAAAAAATTCACCTTCATTTCTAAGAGTATGAGATAAAGTGGAAATTGATCAAGGCACAACCAAAGGGTGAGACTATGCATATAAAATGGAATGAAATCAAGTAAGTGTATCTTCTAGTGAAATTTTTTCAAAATTAGGAAAAGAATATTGAAATGTTTTTTTCATTTTATCGCCATTTTTTATGATATCAATGACATTTTTCAAGCCTCTTCAGTTTATGGATTTTTAATTGTTAACTTTCTCTTGACTGTGTTCTCTATCAATCTTCATCAGTCTTTTAGTGTTATTTTTCACTTCTATGTATATATTTTCACTTTCCACCTATGTTCTTACATTTGGAAACCTAGTATGTGTTATTCTAGATTACCTTCACATATCCCTTTCTCTTTTTCAAGGGGATGTTTTATTAACCATTTTTACGATATGGGTTTCTATGAATGAATTTTAAAATGTTAAAACATTGATGACTAATAAAAATTTTGGGGGTGAAATTAATTTTAAGGGGTATATAATGTAACACCCTAAGTTTTTATGAATTATTAATTTTTGAATAAATTAAATATATTTGATGTATTGTGTTACACGCAACACAATGTTTTTAAAAACCATGATATATTATTAATTTATTTATTTGAATGTGACTATTATAATCAGGTAGTTAAACATAGTGATATAAATAGTAATAAATAATTTTAAAATATTAATTATAATGGTTTAAAATAAATAAAACCTATTTATAATCAGACAAATATATTTCGATAAATTATTTATATGTTTATAAAATACTATTTTCTCAAACAAAATGTTTTATGTATCTTTATTGAAAATAATAAAAATAAATTTTGAAACTTTTAGAAAATGAATTTGATAAAATAAACTTAATTTTTGAATTAAATAGGTCAAAATTATCTTATATTTTATTTTTTGGTATTTTTCTAAAAAGTTTCATTTTTTAATGAATAACGAAAAATACTGAATTTTAATTGAAATCTATCTTTTCACATAAATTATTTAATAAGTTAAGTTATTTTTTAAATAGGGTTTAAATTATAATTAGTTCAATTATATATATATATATATATTAATCCAATTATGTAATTATAATTAATTTCAAATTGAAATTGGATATAAAAACTTTATAATCTTTTGATCATTTTTGCTTTAAAAACCTGCTTTCTCATCACAACGACGAGGTTAATATCAAATTAATTCTTTCCACTTATGTGAATGAATTTTGGTAAAATAGATTATATATTTTAAATTAGAATAATTTATATTATATAATAAGTTTAACTTATTTTTTACCTAAATGAATAGTGAATGTAGGATAAAAATTAATTTCTGCAGTTAAAGTAAAAATGGGTTTATTGGTGGATTAAACTAGAATGATAACAGTGAATATGACCTAAAATATTATATTAATTTTATTTAATGAGTTTATTTAGATCCTGGACATAAAATTATATGAAAATTTGAAATTACTTTCTTTTGGACTTTAAATATGACCCATCTAATAAGTTTTGTAAAAAAATCAAAAAAAATATTTTCTTACTTTTAATATTTATAAATCCTTGGGATAGGTACAAAAACAACAAATGTTCAGTTATATATATCATATTTAAAGATAAATGATATTTTTATCATGATAATTTAGTTTAATTTTATTGAGATGAAATAACTTCTTTAAATACTTTAGTAACATCAATAGAGTAATTATTTAATAAATATTTAATTAAAATCAATAATACAAAAAATATTGAAAGTGAAGTAAATTAAAAAACATTATTTTAAATTATTTTTTAGATTAATATATCATGATACATATGATTTAACATAATATATTTGAATTCTATAATTTTATTGATATTTTTAAGTTCAATTTAAATGAATAATGCAAAAATTGACATTAATGTTATTTTTTTATAAGATATATATTTTTAAATGATTTAAAATTAATAAAAATAATATATTATTCCAATTGATTTTTAAAGTAAAAAAATATCAATTATTTTCCATTCATTTACAAATTTTTCTTTAATAACAAATATATTGACCCCTAAATAATAAAATCCTTGTTTTCATGATTAAGGTTAAATGAGTGTTTTTACAAGTTACATATGATTGTGTTAAAATTAGAATCCAAAACACATTGGATTTATTTTTTTAAAAACTATATATTATATTCATAATCATTGGGTCCAAATTATCTAGTATTTATCATTTTATTTTAGAAATAATTGATAAATTACTTAGCTTAGAAAACAATTTACCATAATAAAAACCGAAATGGTAAAAATAGGGAATCTTTGGAGTTAAGGAACAAATTTTTTTTAAAAAAATCTATTTCAGAGTGTGGTGATGGAGTGAATAAACCTTATCATCCTTTCACACCTTTAATTATAAATTTTAGATCCACTTTAGGTAAAATTTACCTCTCGATAGTGAATACTTTTGAGTATTTACAAAAATGTCACTCCTCCTTAACTATAAAAGGGAACTCACTATACTCCCTTTCTCACACTTTCAAACCTATTTCGTTCAATAAATATTTTAAAAATCACTTCCAAACTTCCCTCCCCACATTTTATAATCCTTCTATGGACATAAATATATCCAAGGAAGGATTTTATCAAAAACATAAGGAGGATACCCAAAGAAGAGGTAACATTCATCAACCATAATATTTATTTTATTTCCTTCTACGCCCCATTAAATTATTATTATATCATTATTATATAATAAACTCATTATATTCTATAAAAATATATGTTTTTGTTAATTTTATAACCTAAAAACATCTACACTTCCATCAAATGGGTTACGAAATCATTGTTCGTATGTACGGTGGACCGCCGCCTCATGAACTGATGTGATTTGTTTTTTCCTTTCCACCTATCAAGTCTTGTCATAATGATGTTTTTATTTATATATATAATATATATATGATATTTATATTTATATTTATATTTATATTTATATTCTTAAATTGTTATATCACATATACCTTAGTGATTTCCATTTTAGGGAATACGATAACGTCGTTAATGTGTATCGCAGACTACCGCCTCATGAAATGATGTGATTCATTCACACTTTACATGGAATGTATTAAAGAGTGGTTTAATAAAAATCTGTGATATATATGAAATTTAAATTATTCTTTAATGATAATATATATCATCTACTTTTATTTCATTCACCTCAACAAGAAGAAAAAAAACATCATTCATTTATATGTATAGCTTACCGTCTCCATGAATGGTCTATTTAATTTCCTATCACTAAATATTATAGATTACTATAAATAAATATATAATGAATATATATGATATTTATATCTTTTTTATCATTTGGGATATTATTAAATCATGATCAAAGTACGTGGACCAAAAATAAAAAATCAAAACATATATGAAAAACAAAGGGGTTATTACCCAAGATGTAACTGTAACATGAAATCGGTAATAAATAGGTAAAAAGAGTTCATAAGATAATCATATATGGAATGATATATATGAGTATTTTTTGTAATATTTTTATAATGAACTTATAATTATTATATAGGATGTTTTAATGAGTATTATGGAATTCAAGACTTAAAATAATGTATTTCTATCTAACATTTATTTTTCTGTGAGACGCATGCCATGTTCACAACATGTTTATTTTATGTAGTGTATACACATCCCATGAATTTTTTTTATGATGATTATACTTAAAATAATTTTTATTTACATATCAATATTATTATCCTTTATTCGTGTGGTTTATAGTTCAAAAGTTTCCAAATTGGTAATGGATTTTTGTGTCAATTTTCCTTCCTTAAATTTTTTTATGTTATACACATATCTTCTTTTATGTGGTACATATAAATCCACTTTTATATGTAATATCATGAATTTATTTATCCTCGTGATATTTTAAATTTCATTTAATGTAATTCTTTCATGTTTCTTATGTTTCAAAGTTACCAAAGTGGTATTATTTTTATGTTACAATCTCATCATTTATCTAGATTATTTATGATTATGATTCCATTGATATAATCCTATAAAATATATTCATATAAAATCATTTATTTTATTTTCCTCTAGTTATTCCATGAAAATACATACAATCCCTTCATTTTATTCCCTTTATGTACTCAAGAGTTCAAAACCATATTTTAAGAAAAATCATCTTTTTGGTCAAAAACCCCTTCTTATTTAAAAACAATGATTTCTAAAAATATTTTCAAAATGTTTTATATTTTAAAAATTGTTTTATAAGAAAAAATTATATTTTGGATAATCTTTTTTTTAATTATTTTTAAAACCTCCTTTATAAGTTTTAAATTTTATTTTCAAATAAACGGATTTCCAAAATGTTTTATGTTTTAAAAATATATATTCAATTAAAAGTTATTTTCCTTAAGTAAATATTCTAAGTGATATTTCAAAATCAGTTTCCTCCATTGAGGAAATTTTTTGTTGATACGTATGCTTTACTAGGGTTATAAAGAAAGTATACCATTATTTTTATTTCCCATAATTTTTTATTATGAAAAGATATTTATGAAACTCGTTTCTCTTCCACGAGTTATATCATGATAGAATTCTTATGAAACCCACTTATTTTTCATGAGTTATACTATAATGAAGTGATTAAAGGGTTGTAATGCCTATCTATTTTATATAGGTGATGATATGATTAAATGTTTATGAAACCCATTCCATTTCATGGGTTATGATATGATGAATTTTTTATGTTCTTCAAGAACCCATACGTATGATTTTTCATATATGATGCGTGGGATACATATCTAAATCCAATGAATTGGGTAATGATAAATGTTCTACAAGCTTAGAGGGTACTTGGGGGGTTGGCCTAGGCCTAAAAATGAGGGTACATAGATGGTTATCCCAAGCCTGAAAAGGAGGGTACACGGGTGGTTAACCAAACCCAAAATAGGGTATATGGGAGGTCATCTCAATCCCGAAGTAGGTACATTGGTGGTTAGACCAAGACTAACATGTTTTGAATTTCTTGGTGGGTAGTCTTGACATAAGATTTTATATGCTTATGTGTATGCCAAAAATCCATGTCTTATTCCAATGTTATGCTCTCATGGATCATGTTCTCTAATTTCATTATGATTCATTTTTTATAAACTACCACTATTTTTTTCATGACTCTATATTATGATCTTTTATATTAAAGGGTGGTTTTTCAAATGTTATGATCATGTTCACATGCCTATATCTTCATATTATGCTTATGTGACTCCCTTGTTTACCCTTACTAAGCATATAAGCTCACACATTTTTATGTTTCCTTTCCCCTGGTTATTATTATAGGTTTTATTATGATTATATCTACAAATTTTACTAAATGGGAATATCTGTGTGGGAAACATTTAAGATCATTCACCAGATTAGAAGATTGCCTTCTAAGTTTCCAAAGGCACTAAACTATTACAGTCCTCAAGCATGTGTTTTTGTAATGTAATGAATATTCATCTAAAAAGATTTAATACCTATGTATGATAATCCTAGTTTGTTATAGATAAAATGTAATTTCAACATAAAAAATATATAAATTTTATTAAAAATAATTTGTTTGGAAAATATTACTTGAATTCAAAAATATAAAATATGTGTTTATAAATTAAAAAAACATTATTTAAAATATAAAATCACTTTTAAAAAACATATATGGACATATAAAATTGTTTCAAAAATTTATAATTTGTATTTATATACTAATAATTTCATAAAAGTCATAGTATTTTTAAAAATAGTATTTTTCAACATTCACCTAAAAAGGAACATTTTTTTAAAAAAAAATTTAACCCATGACAATTTTGAAATTATAAATTCAAATTGGAGTTATTTTTATCATATTTTAATCATAATTTATATAGTTATTATTTAAATGAAAATAAAAAATATGAAGAAAATTTATTTTTATTGAACAATTACTTATTAAACATCAGGTATCTTTAATCTTATTTCATATAGATTTATAAATAATTGAATATTGAAAGTACATCTTTAAAAATATAAATATCACTTATAATAATAAAATTTTATACGTTATCTATTTAATTTATTACTGTAAACTACTATTCCATTTGTTTATGTGGTTATTTGAAATAAAACATTTTAAAATTTTAATCAAAGAGAATAATAATATTTAATTAATTTTAATTGATTATTATGATTTTATATACAAATGATTATTTTATGCATTTATTTTTAAAATTTTAGGGTTCATTTTAGTTTTTTGTTTCCTTAGATTAGTTTTGCGTGTCACACAAGATATTAAAGATAATATTAATTTAAAGGATCCAAAATATAAATTTGTTACATTATACCCACTTAAATAAATTACATCATCACAAAGATATTCCCCACTATGTATATAACCTAATCACATATTCTCTATTAAATACCTCTTCCAAAACTATTTTAATCTCTAATACATTAAATCATATATGAATCACATATTTTATCAAAATTTAACTCTATTGTTAACTCTAGATTGTTACTAAACACTAGTTCATAAAGTCACACACTAGTCAATATATATCATAATCCAAAAAATGAGATGTACTTTACCAAAAATATTATGGATCACTTTTTTGTCAAATAAATAGTCAATTCCAGAACTTTTTGACAAAAATTTATAAAAAATGAACCATTTATTACCTCAACATTAATCTTATATTAATCCTAAGAGTTATCCATACCGCAATCATGTTTTCTTCAATATTTATTCCAAACAATATGAATTTTCGGTAAAGTTACATTTCAAGGTAATTGATTTCATTCAAAATAAATTTTAAAACATTTATAAATAAGAAAAACTAAAGAAAAATCCTTAGATGTTTCTCACAACACTTATAACATTTATAATATACCAAAATACCATAAAAAATATCACACACTAATGAACATAGATGTGATTGTCAAAAATTAATTTCTATTATATCATCAATATCACTACCTTGGGTAAGATTAAGAAACATGCCTTTTATATCATAATATGAATATACTAAAATTATAAACCACTTATATATTATATCTTATTTAGTTATAAGACAATATGTTTTTTGGATATATAACATTTTTAGATTTATCTTTGTTATCTTAATTCAACCAAATATAAAAAAATAGTTATGATAATATCCAAAATAATTAGAGAATGTGAATATAAAATATCAATACAAATATGTCTTTTCCAATGATATATTAATTTAAACATATGATGCTTTCATTTCAATTATGACAAACTTGTTTAATACTTTAACTATATTGGTTATACTTAGCATACTTTAAGTTTTATTTTCTCATACCTATTAACCTAATCACATAAAGTAACTAGGAAATCAATCCTTTATTGAGGTTTATAATGATAATATGATCGAAAAAAGAATATCCCTTGGTAATTCCTTTCCCGAGGTGAAATTAGACCTTTTTTTTCTATGCACCAATTTGTGGTTGAGTTAATACCCAACACACCATCTTTGGGGTTATTACCATAGGCATAACTCTGCAAGCGACTGTATCCACTTCCTAGTATCTAGACAGGGATGTCTTTTCTAGGATAACCATATAATATCTACTTTACCAAAATTTAAGGACATTATTCTATACCTAAACATATTTTTCAAACTTATACCTTGGGTTTTCACTAAATTTATCTTATCCTAATCCCAAAAATATTTAATAGTACCACAAATAAGATAAAGGGTTATCTATACCTTTCAAATTACGATAAACCATAACATATCAATCTTTGATGACATTTAAATATCTAAAATCACCCTCAATCGATAACATCCTGATATAAAATGTCATTTAAACCCTATTCTCACACAAATTATGAAAA
The DNA here is from genome assembly GCA_963277665.1 of Viscum album. Taxonomy (NCBI): domain Eukaryota; kingdom Viridiplantae; phylum Streptophyta; class Magnoliopsida; order Santalales; family Viscaceae; genus Viscum; species Viscum album. The sequence continues at coordinate 1,400,102,202 of OY728156.1, read as the reverse complement.
CCTACACAAAATAATCTAGTAATTACTTGATCTAATGAAAATATTTTCTTATAATAAATTCCCATTTCTATTTATGTTTACTATTTCAGAATAATAAAACAAAACCATAACAAAAAAACTCATTTATTTTTAAACTAATGAATATTTTTCCACTATATAATTTGCTACATAATCAAAAACAAGCCTTCAATATATCCTATAAATTGTTGTCATAATATACCCTTCTAGTATCATTTTATATATTACTTTTCACCAAAACTAGGGGAAATGAAAACATAAGAATTGGGTGAGCTAAAATTCTTATTATGTGTAAGAATAAGTGATAAAAATAAAACATCATAAGTGATCATAAGATGAACATATAGGTATAATAATGATACATATGAAAATTATACCCAAAATATATAAGTTTTTAAATCATTGAATAAATATTGACATAAAATATTACATGAATCAAAAGAGTATTTCAGTAAACAAGATTTATGAAACCATAACATAGTCATGAGAATATGAATAAGATAATTAAACATTATTTAAATATGTCACATACATTAGTATATTTAAAAAAAATTCCATGAGACCCACTATCAGTTCTCATGGTTAAAAAAAATAAAAAAGGTACCCCCATATTATAATGGACATGAAATTTCATAAATAAATATTGCATATTTCTAGGTGAATATTCAATACACTACATTATGATCAATTCCAAAAAATGAATGGTTTATTATCATTGGATACTAGATAAAATAATATATTATTTAGGTACATTCCTCATCATATCTTATAATTATCCTATCAAATTGTTCCCTTCTTAACATATCTTATTTAAAACATTTCTTCATAACATAGGGAAATTAAACATAAGAAATAACTTTCTCAAATTCTTAGTAAGGGTAAATATGAGAGATATTAATCTAATTCATATGATAAGCATAAGGGTATGAGATCATGACCAGAAAATAAAAAATTTATACCCAATCTAGCTTATATCATAAACATGATTCATGTCATCATACTTTATATTTCTAAAATTCACGATTCATAAGATTAAAAAATCATCACAAATCAATCATGAGCCATATTTTTATATCATAATAATAAAAACATGTCATAGATGTGTGGCATCATCATAGGTATAGAAACCATTTAATATGTCAATGTTAACAACTGAGACCATAAAATAATAGTAGATCAAGAATAAACACATGTTTACCATATCAAAATGAAATAGCCATCATCACTTATTTCCTATAGTGTAGTAGTCATCATCACACATTTCCCATATTGGATCAAGGACATCGATTTATTTACAATAGTAAAAAAACATAAAAAAATTTCTAATAATTATCTCATGAGATATAAAACAATTCCCAATAAATTTTAGGGATATATAATTATGGTACGTATAAAGAATTGGCCTTAAACCATACATAATATTGAATTAAATGAATAATTCACATTAAGGATCTTTTCAGGTTTAGAGTTTTATAGAATTAGGCCATAACTATTACATTACATCTCAAAAATACAAAGTAGACACTCCTACTCAATTTCCATTTTTTGTCACAAAAGAAAACTCTTGAAAGAAAAAGAGTCATGTATAATTCCATATTTAAGAGAGAGCATGACTATTCCTTGATCCCATCCTTGACCCTATTCCACTTTATGTCCTATGAAAAATATTTCAAAAACTTGGGATGAGCATAAAAAGCTCAATAAGGGATACACAAAGAAGGAAAATGTTAGTTTTTCAAAACAACAAGTAAACCATGAATACTTAATCATAAGTAATATTTTTAACATTTATAAAGTAGTAAATACTCTTCACTGAATAAAAGATCATTTCTTACCCTTTTTTAACCAAAATATTACCATAAAACCTATATAAAGAACACATAACATATAAAGGTAACTTGGAACATAAACATACTTAAAGGGAATAACCATATGGTCAACTTCCACAGATATCACTAAATGGAATATCTATACAGCCGACTTCCATAACCAATGCATTGGATGTTATAATATAACCACCCATCCTGGTATTCACAGCACCACCCATCATTTGGTTTATCGCGTAACCACCCGTCAAATGTCCAAGTACCATTATAAAATCATAAGACATAAAACAAATATAAAGGAAAGAAAACATTTCCACATTTCAATCACAATATATCACTTAAATATATTGACATAACAAATCCATTATCAAAACCATTTTCAATACCAAAATACATAAAAGAGTATATGGTATTTATTTTCTTTTAAAAACAATATGGCTTGTTGAGGAATCCAAAGATCAAATAATACTCACAGCAGTGGAAAAGGTCATTTTCACTGCTTACGTTAAAAGAAACAATCCTTTTTGTCATTTAGTAAAATACTTCGTAGAAAAATATTCCCTTTGAAAATTCAAGGGTGTTTATACAGCGTATGAAAGAAAGTTATGTATTAAAACAAAATATGCATCAATGAAAGGAGATTGAGACGAAGTCCCTTACCTCATGTCCGACTTGACTCGATCGTTCTTTAATCTCCTGAATAATAAAATAAAGTTAATTTATACTTTCTTAATAACCTTTTTCAAGTTTATTATTCCTTTTATATCACTTATTATCATGTTATAAACATTATGTAATCATTTAAGTTAATAACGATCGTTTTGTCGATATTTTGTACTTGAGTCAAAAATGGACTTCTTATAATCACATGTTGATCATGTGGTCAAAGGTTCATTATATCCAGAATGATATTCATTATTTGGATATCATATATATCATATATATCCAGCATATACATGTATTTATAATAGTACATAACATTTAGAGGTAAGAAATGAAATGCACCGTTCATAGAGACGGTAAGTCGTACGTACGCATGAACGCTGCTTTTATTTCTATTTATTATTTTAATGGAATTAAAACAGAATGATACATAGGTATATTATAATTCCAGTATAATTTCATATATAATATAATTAAATCCATCCTTTATACATCCCACATATGTCATTAACGAGTCATATCACTTTGAGGGGGCGGTAGTCCGCACTTCCTCTAATGAGATTATCGCATCTACCCGTAATGGAAACCATAACGGAATTATATAAATGGAAATTACAGAAGAATAAAAAAAACATAAACATGATATATGTCATATATAAATACATTTCCATCATAATGTCCACCATGAAAGGCAGTAGGAGATAATCGAACAATCATCATTTCGTGAGGCGTTAGTTTTCCATCCACAAAAACATTATGTTCTTCATCCATTAGAGAGAGGTGTGTGTAAGTTTAGTTCTAATACGTCTCATAAAAACATCCTAGTATATTTAGGATACTAGTTTTGTTACAAAAGAAAGGAATAAAAATAATTTAGGGGTTGGATAAGTAAAATAAAGGAAAACAATTTAAGAGAAATTGTTACTTTTAGTTTGGGTAACTCCCTTTGGTTTGAACCAAAAGACATATTCATGTACCTTCTGCCTAACGTAAGGCTTCTAGGAGGAGGAGGGGGATGTAGGGATATTAAATGGGTAGAAGTTGGACGATACAAAAGGATTGAGAGGTCTGAGTAATTGGTTAGAAGTTGTCTCCTTTTATAAGGGAGAGGTAGGGCTCTTTAGGAAAGTGTGAAAACATTATTTTATTATAAACATATCTTCGGTTTCAAAAGGTCAAAAAATCACTAAAGTATAATATAAGATGACTCATATTCTAAATAAAATCATCCAATCATAATTAGACATTTTTTGGATAATATTTTAATCATTATAATCTTATTTATTTAAATCATTTATTAATGAGTTAAATACTGCATCAATATTGTGTCAAAAATAATTTAATTTATTTGATGTCTAAAAATTATAAAAAAATATAATGGTGTATAAAATAGTTTTATATTTATAAAGAATATTTATAGTCAAAATTATTACTTATATAACTCCATAAAAAAATTAATTACTAAAATATTTTTGTTTATGTCAATTTTGCCTTTACTTTAAATTAATTTATTTAAAGTGTCATTATCATTCATAAGTGGCTCTATGGGGTCCCAAAATAGACCCAAAGATGCTCATGGTTGGATATGTATCAAAAAGTAGGATTAGTACACATTTAAGGGTAATTTTATATTATTATTATATTATTTTTTTACCCTTATTTACCTGATTTACCCTTTAACCACGGTAAATAAAATATTTACCGAAGTACATATTTAAAATGTATAAAAATAAAAGTTACCTATTTACACAATTTGGACCCCATGATTCTAAATATAGAGTCAATTTTTCCAAATTCAAAACATATAAGTGGTAGAAATTAATTCTCGCTGTCAAAACAAAAAGCGTGTTTTTAAGAAATAATAACTATCAAAGGATTAACACTTGTTTATGTCCAATTTCAAAGTGAAATTAATTCCAATGACCAATATTGGATTAAATGGTGAAAATATATTTTAATTACACTTTAAAAACAATTAAAAATATAATCTAACCATATACATAAATTAGATTAAAAGGCAATTTTGGATTAAAATACAATATTTTTCATTATTCATTAAAAAATGAACTTTTTCAGAAAAATACCAAAAAATTTCCCAAAGTTAAATTTTATATCCCCATTCTAAAGAAGGATTGTATTTGGTCAAATATAATGTATTAAAGTGACCAAAACTTTATTTAAATAGGGTTCACCCTTAATAGGTGGTAAATCGACCTTTTAATGTAAATTATGCTTAAAATTAAATTCATTCACAATTTAAGCCTCTAACTTTTATTGGATTAATGTAAATATATTTAAAAAACATGTATAATCATATTGTAGTTAGTTTTTCTCATTATTTCCAATACAATGGCTAGGAGTTGACTACCATTTAAAATATTAATAGTATATTATTAGTGTGCAACGTAATATTTCAAAGAAACTCGTTGTTGCGTATCGGGTACACTATCGAACATAGAAAACCATTTAAAGTAAAATTAATATTTATTTCACAAATATTAATAAATATGATAAATTTCTTATTCTTTATTTACCTGGGGTGTTATATCCTTCCCCCCTTTTGGGAATTTCATCCTCGCAATTTTACTTATCAAAATAAGTTGGGGTATTTGTCCCTCATAGCATTTTCAGATTACCATGTTGCCTCTTCAATCATAAGGTTTTTTCACAAAACATTTACCTAGTGAATTACCTTATTCTACAACACTTTATCTCTATGATCAATAATCTGAACTGGTTGTTCCTCATAAGAGAGAGTCTCTTTCAAATGAACTACCTCTGGACTCAAAACATGAGATAGATCTGGCATATAATTTCTCAACATCGAAACATGAAAAACATTGTGTACCTGGGAGAAAATTGGAGGTAAATCCACTTTGTATGCCACTGATCCAAATTTCTCCAGAATTTCATAAGGTCCAATGAACCTTGGACTCAACTTTCCCTTCATACCAAAACTCATCACACTTTTCCATGGAGAAACTTTGAGAAAGACGTGATCACATACCTCAAAAGAAAGATCATTCCTCCGGTTATCTGCATAACTTTTCTGTCTTCTTTGAGATGTTCTCATGTGCTTCTGAATCAATGGAACTTTCTCGGCCATCTCTTCTACCAATTATGGTCCCATCAGCTTCCTTTCACCTACTTCATCCCAAAAAGCTAGAGTTCCACAACGCTTTCCATATAATGCCTCAAATAGAGCCATTTGTATACTGGAATGAAAACTGTTATTATATGAAAATTTAACCAAAGAAAGATATTGGTCCCGGCTTCCCTAGTAATCCATCGAACAAGCACGTAACATATCTTCCAATATCTGAATTGTTCATTCTAACTGCCCATCTTATTGAGGATGAAAAGTTGTACTAAAATTTAATTCAGTACCCAACGACTTCTGAAGGCCTTTCCAAAAGTTAGAAGTAATCCTGGTATTACGATCAGATACAATGAAGAGGGGAACTCAATGAAACATGACTATCTCTTTAACATATAACCGAGCAAGTTGATCTAGAGACAAAGTATCTCAAATATGAAGTAAATGAGTAGATTTATTCAATCGATCAACAATAACCCAGATTGCATTATTACCTCGAGATGTCTTCGGTAATCCCACAACGAAGTCCATGGATATATTTTCCCATTTCCACTCTGGCATTGATAAAGGCTGAAGAATCCCTTTCGGTAACTGTCGCTCTTCTTTAACCTGCTGACAAGTCAAACACTTCGTAGTAAAATCAGAAATATCTCTTTTCATTCCATCCCACCAGTAATACTCCCGACGATCTCTATACATCTTAGTACTACCAGGATGAACTGAAAACTGAGAACTATGAGCTTCACATAACAACTCATTCTTAAACTATGAATCAAAAGGCACATATAATCTCTTTCCAAACCTCAAAACACAATCATTATCAACGTTAAATTTCGGCAGCTTACCCTTCTGAACCAACTCTACCTTTTTCTGAAACTCACTGTCTTCTTTCTGCGCTTGATTTATTATGTCTAATAGAGATGATCTCACTAACACCTAATACAAAACATAAGAATTTCCTGCACCAACAACTTCTATGCCAAATTTCATCAAATCAAAAACCAAAGGATCTTGTTCCAAACATAATATAGTTAATATAGAAATACTTTTTCGACTCAAAGCACCAACCAGTTTATTTTCTTTTCCCAGATGGTAATGGATCGTGCAATTATAATCCTTGATTAATTCCAACCTTCTCCTATGTCTCATGCTCAATTCCTTTTTAGTGAATATATACTTCAAACTTTTTTGATCAGTATATATTTCACACTTCACTCTATAAAAATGATGCCTCCAAATTTTTAAAGCAAAAACAATAGCAGCTAATTTCAAATCATGTGTAGGGTAATTTAACTCATGAGCTTTCAACTGACGTGAAGCATAAGAAATTACCTGATCACTCTACATAAGGACACGACCAAGTCCTTTCAACGAAGCATCACTATAGACAACAAACTCACCATTTCTGAAAGGTAGTTCTAAAACTAAAGCACTCACCAATCTTCTTTTCAATTCTTGAAAACAATCATCACATTCTTTTATCAAGATGAACTTAACACCTTTTTTATTTAACTTAGTCATTGGACTAGATAACCATGAAAAATTTTCAACAAACCTCTGGTAATAACCTGCCAAACCAAGAAAACTACGAATATCGGTTATATTTGTGGGTCTTGTCCATTATTCAACAACTTTTGTTTTTGTAGGATCAATAGTTATTCCATTTTATGAAACAATGAGACCAAGGAAAGAAATTTGTTGTAACCAAAACTCACACTTAATGAATTTCCCAAACAATTTATTTTCTTTTAAGGTTTTCAAGATGACCCTTAAATGACTTTAATGTTCCTCTGTACTTTTGGAATAAACCAAAATATCATCAATGAACACAACCACAAACTTATCCAAGAACTCACATAAAATTCTATTCATAATATCCATGAATACAGCAGGTGCATTGGTTAAACCAAAAGGCATAACTAAAAATTCATAATGGCCATATCTAGTACAAAACGTGGTCTTTAGAATGTCTGCTTCATTTACTTTCAATTGATGGCACCCCGATCTCAAGTCAATCTTCGAAAAATACCGAGCTCCCTAGAGCTGATAAAACAAATCATCGATATGAGGCAAATGATACTTATTCTTAACAGTGATGTTATTCAATGCTCTATAATCAATGAAAAGTCTCATTGAACCATCTTTCTTTTTAACAAACAAGATAGAAGCACCCCATTGTGATGTTCTAGTTCGAATGAAACCTTTATCTAATAACACCTTCAATTACTTCTTTAACTCTAAAAGTTCAATTTGATCCATTGGATAAGGGGGTTTTGAAATTGGATTAGCATAAGGAACTAAGTCAATAGTAAATTCAACTTCTCTATCAGGTATAATGCTAGGAAACTCATCAGGAAAAACATTAAGGTACTCATTTACCACTGGCACATCGTTAATCTAAACAGCTCCTTTATTTTCAACAATATGTGCAAGGTAACATTAATTTTCGTCTTTTACTAGTTTCTCAGCTTCCTGATATGTTATCAAAATAAAGGGTTCATTCTTGTACACAAACTGTAAATATTTCTGAAAATAAACCTCTTTATCTCTGTATTAAATCTTAGCATGATAAACAAAAATCCAATCCATGCCCAAAATAACATCAAACTCTACTAGAGGCAAAACAATAAGGTTTTCATGTAGGTTCTTTCCACACACAAGGACAATAATGTTCTTATGTTTTCTTTTTGTCTCAACATTTCCTCCAGGTGTTTTTACCGTAAGTTCTATATTCATATCTTGATATGGAATTCCCAATTTACTAGAAAACTTCTCAGAAATGAAAGAGTGTGTAGACCCTAAATCAAAAAACACATTGTCATAATCTAAACAAATAAACAGTGTACCTGATACTACTTCGTTCGATGGCCCAACATCTGCTGAAGTAGTTTCAAAGGATTCCACCACCCCTTTTTGCTTGTAGTCTGGCTACTTTCATTCAGTTTAGTTCTTCACTGGACACTCATTTTCATAATGACCCATTTAATTACACTTAAAACATCTTACTGGTGGCTTTTCATTGCCTGCTTAGTCATCTTACTTACAGTTACGAGTAATATGACCAGACTTACCACACTGGAAGCACTTTCCAGACTTTGATAAACGTTCTCCAGGATGATTTTTACAACATTTCTCACAAGATGAATATTTAATTTTCTTACCTCCAGGGTTCTTTGATGAATTCTTCTCCTTTTCCTGACAACTAGACCTCTTATTCTGTTGTTTTTCAAAGAACACTTGATCATCGGCAAACTCCATTTCCACCTTCTCTGCACATCGAACAAGTTTTTCATAACTTCTGAACTCACAAGAGGCTAACGCTCTTCGATATCATGGCTTCAGTCCTGAGTAAAATCAATTTATCTTACTATCAAGATCTCGAATGAAATTTTGGTGCATACCTTTCCAGTCGAGTGAACTTTGCTTCATAAGAAGCCACTGAGTAATCCTCCTGTCTCAATTCTAGGAATTGTTTTTCCATCCTAAGATGAACCACCTTAGGAGAATATTTCACAAGAAACATACCTTTGAATTAATCCCAATCAAGAGAATTAATCACCTCACTATCCCTGATATTTTTCACCATCGACCACCACTGATCAGCTTCACCTTCAAAACGGTAAACAGCGAGACTAACCTTTTGATGTTCTGAACAACCCATGACATCAAAAATCTTCTCTAGTGCTTTAATACACCCTTCTGCTAGCACCGGGTCAGATGATCCTCTGAATGATGGGGGATGTTGCCTCATGAAATGTTCCACTGCTGAAATGTTCCTCTGTGGTTGATCTGGATAATCTCACACATGGATACCACCACCATTTATATCCTGAGTTAACTGTTCCATCACTGCAACAAACTGTTCAGTTCCGATTCCGACCATCACAGGTTTCTGATTTCGAAGGTTGTCTTCCTCCTTATGTCATCCCAACATAGCTTCCCTGTTTCCTCTACGAAAAACCATTCTGAACACAGAAATATCTTAGGATAAGCAACATGTTAATATTTAAATTCTATATCATTTCAATATTACCATAAATTAATTTATGGACATTTATTTAATAATACTCTAACTTCTAAAGTTATCTAAACCGACCTTTGATACCAACTATAATGACCTGACCTTAAACGTTACATAATATTGAATTAAATGAATAATTCCCATTGAGGATATTTTCAGGTTTATATTTTTAGAGAATTAGGCCATAAATATTACATTATATCTCAAAAATATAAAGTAGACACTCCTACTTAGTTTCCATTTTTTGTCACAAAATAAAAACTCTTGAAAAAAAAGAGTCATGTCTAATTATATGTTTAAGAGAGAGCATGACTATTCCTTGATCTCATCCTTGACCCTATTCCACTTTACATCCTGTGAAAAACATTTCAAAAACATGGGATGATCATAAAAATCTTAGTGAGGGATACACAAAGAAGGAAAATTTTAGTTTTTCAAAACAACAAGTAAACCATGAATACTTAATCATAAGTAATACTTTTAACCTTTGTGAAGTAGTAAATACTCTTCACTGAATAAAATATCATTGTATACCCTTTTTAACCAAAATATTACCACAAAACCCATATAAATAACACATAACATATACAGGTAACTTGGGGAATAAACATACTTAAATGGAATAACCATACGGTAAACTTCCACACATATCACTAAATGGAATAGCCATATGGCCGACTTCCATAACCAATGCATTGGAGGTTATAACGTAACCACCCATCTTAGTATTCACTGAACCACCCATCATTTGGTGTATCACGTAACCACCCGTCAAATGTCCAAGTACCATTATAAAATCATAAGACATAAAACATATATAAAAGAAAGAAAACATTTCCACATTTCAATCAAAATAAATCACTTAAATATATTGAAATAACAAATCCATTATCAAAACCATTTTTAATACCAAAATTCATAAAAGAGTATATGTTATTTATTTTCTCTTAAAAACATTACGGATTGTTGAGGAAACCAAAGATCAAATAATACTCACAGCAGCAGAAAAGGTCGTTGTCACCGCTTACGTTAAAAAACATTTCTTTTTGTCGTTTAGTAAAATACTTCATATAAAAATATTCCCTTTGAAAATTAAAGGGTTTTTATACAACGTATAAAATAAAGTCGTGTATTAAAACAAAGTATGCCTCGATTAAAGGAGATTGAGACAAAGTCCCTTACCTCGTGTCCGAATTGACTTGATCATTCTTTAATATCCTAAATAATAAACTAAAGTTAATTTATACTTGCTTAAGAAACTTTTTAAAGTTTATTATTCCATTTATATCACTTATTACCATGTTATAAACATTATGTAATCATTTAAGTTAATAATGTTCATTTTGTCGGTATTTGGTACTTGAGTCAAAAATGGACTTCTTATAATCACATGTTGTTCATGTGGTCAAACATTCATTATATCCATAATTATATTCATTATTTGGATATAATATATATCATATATATCCAGAATATACATGTATTTATAATAGTACATAACATTTAGATGTAAGAAATGAAATGCATCGTTCGTGGAGACGGTAGGTCGTACGTACGCATGAACGCTACTTTCATTTATATTTCTAATTTTAATGGAATTAAAACATAATGATAAATAGATATATTATAATTCCAGTATAATTTCATATATAATATCATTAAATCCATCCTTTATGTGTCCCACATATGGCATTAACGAGTCATATAACTTTGAGGGGGCGGTAGTCCGCACTTCCTCTAATGAGATTATCGCGTTTACACGTAATGGAAACCATAAAGGCATGATATAAATAGAAATTATAGAAGCATAAAGAAAACATAAACATATTATATATCATATATAAATATAGTGCCATCATAATGGCCACTATGAGAGGTGGTAGGAGATAATCGAACAATCGTCGTTTCGTGAGGCGTTAGTTTTCCATCCACAGAAACATTATGTTCTTCATCCATTATATGGAGGTGTGTGTAAGTTTGGGTATAATAATTCACATAAAAACATACTAGTATATTTAGGATACTTGTTTTGTTACAAAATAATGGAATAAAAAGAGTTTAGGGGTTCGATAAGTAAAATAAAAGAAAACAATTTAAGAGAAACTGTTACCTTTAATTTGGGTCCCTCCCTTTGGTTTGAACCAAATGACTTCTTCAAGTGTATTCTGCCTAAGGTAAGGTTTCTAAGAGGAGGATAGGGATGTAGGAAAATTAATTTGGTAGACTTTGGACGATCCAAAAGGCTTGAGAGGTGTCAGGAATTGGTTAGAAGTGGTCTCCTTTTATAAGGGAGAGGAGGGGCACTTTAGGAAAGTGTTAAAACATTATTTTATTATAAACATATCTTCGGTTTCAAAAGGTCAAAAAATAATTAAAGTCTAATATAAGATGACTAATATTAAAAATAAAATCATCCAATCAAAATTGGACATGTTTTGGATAATATTTTAATCATTATAATCTTATTTATTTAAATCATTTATTAATGAGGTAAATACTGCATCAATATTGTGTCATAAATAATTTAACTTATTTGATGTCTAAAAATTATAAAAAAAATATCATGATGTAGAAAATATTTTTAGATTTATAATTAATATTTATAGTTAAAAATATTACTTATATAACTCTATATAAATATTAATTACTAAAAGATTTTTGTTTATGTCAATTTTGCCTTTACTTTAAATTAATTTATCTAAAGTGTCATTATCATTCATAAGTGGCTCCATGGGGTCCCAAGATCGACCCAAAGATTCCCATGGTAGGATATGTATCAACCAATAGGATTAGTACACGTTTAAGGGTAATTTATATTATTACAATATTATTTTCTTACCCTTATTTACCTGATTTACCCTTTAACCACGGTAAATAAAATATTTACTGAAGTAAATATTTAAAATGTATAAAAATAAAAGCTACCTATTTGCACAATTTGGACCTCCTGATTCCAAATATGGATTCCATTTTTCTAAATTCAAAACACATAAGTGGCATAAATTAATTCAAAATTAATTCCTGCTGTCAAAACAAAAAAACGTGTTTTTAAGAAATAATAACTACCAAAAGATTAACACTTGTTTATATCCAATTTCAAAGTAAAATTAATAAAAATTCCCAAAATTTGATTAAATGGTAAAAATATATTTTAATTTAACTTTAAATCCAATTAAAAAGATAATCTAAACATATACATAAATTTGATTAAAAGTCAATTTTGAATTAAAATACTGTATTTTTCACTATTCATTAAAAAATGAACTTTATCAGAAAAATACCAAAAAATTACCCAAAGTAAAATTCTATGTCCCCATTATAAATAAGGATTGTATTTGGTAAATTATAATGTATTAAAGATACCAAAACTATATTTAAAGAGGGTTCTCCATTAATAGGTGGTAAATTGACCTTTTAATGTAAATTATGCTTAAAATTAGATTCATTAACAATTTAAGCCTCTAACTTTTATTGGATAAATGTTAATACATTTAAGAAATGTATAATCATATTGTAGTTAGTTTTATTCATTATCTCTAATACAATTACTAGGAGTTAACTACCATTTAAAATAATAATATTATATTATTAGTGCGCAACATAAGATTTCAAAGAAACCCATTGTTGTGTATCGGGTACACTATCGAACATAACAACCCCTTTAAAGTAAAATTAATATTTAATTCACAAATATTAATAAATATAAAATATGTCTTATTCTTTATTTACATGGGTTGTTACAGTACCACTTATTAGATAATGAAAATAATTCATATGTGTCCCACAAGATCATAAATCATTCATCAAATATCATAACCTATGGAAAGAAAATGAGTTTCAGAAACATTTCAAAATTTTATTATAACCTGACCAGTGGAAAATAAAAGGGTTTCATAGACATAATTTCATCAAAATCATAAAACATATAAATAAATAATAAGTATGGTATTGTGGATCATATACTTAGTAAATCATAATTATCATCAAAGGATGTGATCATAAATTAGAATTCATTGAAATTTTTACTTGGAGGTTGTAGTTCACATATATGCATGAGTGGTACTTTCACTTCCCATTTGATGTAAAAGATGGTAGATAATGGTTGTTTCATTCTCATAATAACATTTACTCTTATATAGGATACTGAATTTATTATTTTATTTTGAATACCAAAATATTGAGATATGGTAAAAAATAAATAAATTGAAAGGTTTCAGGTTGGAAGATTACATCTTCATTGTTGGGACTCCCTTAGATCATTTCTTAAGGGCCCTGGAAATAGTCATTAATTTAGACTAGAAACTCTAATTCATTGATATAGATTTTTATAAGATAATTTTTTATTTTTTGGTTGAATAAGATGGATCAATTTGGTGTATATAAATGATATAAGGGGTGTCCTTTTATAAGGGAGGGAAATGACACACTTGAAATTACTAAAATGATTAAAATATAATTAATTTGTTAAAAATAAAAAGGCTTATAAATGTCCTTATATTCTAATAAAAAAAGGATAAGGTATAAAAATATTCATTAAATGAAATTTAGATAGGTTTCGGGTCATTTTAAAACTTATCTTTTTGTTTAACTCCTTCATTAATTGATTTTAACCTTAAATGTGGTGCCAATGTTTTCAATATTAAAGGATAATAATTTTACATATAATATAAAAAATAGCCCATGAATAAAAAATGGGGGAAATTTTAAACAATTTCTCATACTAATTTACTTTCATCAACATTATTATGTTTTTTAAATAATTTTATAAAAATTATTTAACATAAAATATCACTAATATCATTTTTGACACTATTAATTTAATCTGACATTAAATATTTAATTATAGTTATAGAATTTGAATATAAACTTTTAAAAAATATTTTATATGTTATATTTATCTAAAAATTTCTTTCAACATAATAATTCACCCAAATTTTATTAATGTTAATATTTTTAGGCCATATTTTTTCTATTAATTGAATAAATACTTTATTGGTGTTGTGTAAGAATTTATGGAAATTATTCAATCACAAAAACATTGTAAATAAATATACATGATAAAAAATATATTATTATTTAAAATATAAATTTATAAAAAAATATCTAGTTTTTACCCTTTTGTATTATTTTTTTTGATATTAAATTCAAGAGAGTGATATTTTTAATTTTTTTACTTAAAATAATATAAATTATAATATCAAGGGAAAATTGATCCAAAATTAAAAATTGTCAAATTTGGGATGCCTATGGTTACATTTATTCCATCCATTGAAATAAATGAATGTTTTTTGTTTATTTTGAGTCCTTTTTTCATAGTTTTAACACTCTTTTACTGATTTTACCATTAATGAAGTGACAAATTTTACAATGGTAACTATTCAAAATGACAAAAAAATAAAAGTGATCTATTTAACAAATATAAACCTTTTAATCAAAAATATGGAATCCATTTTTCAATATTCAATTTATATAATTTGATGAAATTTATTTTAATATACATTCACAAAATGGGGTGAAAACAATTGTTTTATAAAAATACATTTTTAAGTATAAAACATGAATTGTAATTATAAAATACCTAGAAAATATTATATGAATGTTAAAAAATTGTATTGAATATATATTACATAAATTTAATTAAAAAAATTCAAAAATGGTGACTAGTAAAATTTATTAATATAAAAACATATTGTGTACATAAAATAGTTTTTGATAAAAACATATCTTTTACTTTTAAATTATTTTTATTTTAATTTCCAATCTATTGGTAACAAATTAAATAATTTTATGTATTTTCAAAACATATTTTTTCATAATGTATTGAATATTATTTATACTCATCAATCCAATTTATAGGTGTTAACTATCTCCTAAATAATAATTTTTCAATAGTATAACACGGTTTATTTAAACACATTGTTTCATTTGAAGCAATATAGAGACCCCCGCTTTTCATACATGGATATTACATCTTTTTAGAAAAATATTTATTAAATTACACAAATGTACACATGAGTACCTTAATACTTTAGTGCCTTAAAAACATCAAACACAGTATTCTTAATTCATAAAATATTTTCAATGTCTCCCATAAAGATATTACCCTTAAGTACCCTACTTAAAACCTTTATTTATAACCCAGGGGAAGAAAACATAATAATAGGTGGGCTAAGATGATCAAAAAGGTTGAACAAGGGAGATATGTAAGAATGAATTGAACATAAGAGTTTGAGAACATGAGCATAATATTTGAAAACCATGCCATGCATATCAAAGATCATAATCTTAGGTCATGGAATAATGTATGGAAGTACATAAGACATGAATCATGAAGGAATCAAATAAAATGATCCATAAGGACATAACATTGGCATAATAGATAGATTTTTGGAATACACATAAGCATAGAAAATCATATTTCAAGGTCACCCACCAAGAATTCATAACATGTTAGGATTGAGCTAACCACCCATGTACCTACTTCGGGCTTGGGCTAACCACCCATGTACCCTATTTTCTAGGCTTGGGCTAACCACCCATGTACCCTATTTTTTAGGCATGGTATAACCACTAGTTTACCATTTGAGCTAATGGAAAATTTATCAATACTCAATGAATTTGATGAAGATATAAGTCCCACCAATCACATAATGAAACCTATATTTATGTTTTTCAAAAGATAATAAATATTATAAAACTCATAGCCCATAAAATATAATGCCTTTCATAAACATTTCATTATATCATAACTTGTGTAAAAAGAAAGGTTTTATAATCATTTTATCAATTTATCATAGCATAAATTATGAAAAGAAGAAGGTTTTATAAGAATTTTATCATGGCATAACCCATGAAATAGAAATGGGTTTTATAATCATAAACTATTCAGATAAATAATAATAATAGTATCCTCATATAATATTCTCATTAAATCATAAGTAACATCCAATGATTTCAACTTAGATACGGGATGATTTTGAAAGATTACATGGAATGTTTCTTTAGGAAAATAAATTTTAATTGAAAATCACTTCATAAAACTAAACATTATAAAATGTTTTGGAAATAATTTTATTTGAAAAATAAACATAAAAACTTATAAAGTAAGCTTTAAAAATATTTTAAAACACATCTTGAAGAAAATATCCTTTCTACTTAGAAAAAAACTTTTTCAAAAATCAAACATTTTGAAAATACATTTCATTGAAAATAACCATAAAAAATTATAATGTAAGCTTAGAAGAAACTAACAACCATGAATGTAGGAAATTTTATTCATTTCATACATGTTAAAAAATATTTCTTTCACCTTTTTATAAAATCAAAATGGTAATTGTTTTTGAAAATTCCATTAAGATTCCTTTTAAAAATATTTGTAAAAAGTAGAACATAGGTAAAAGTTTAATTAATAAATAATTTTTTTATAAAAAATGATAAAAATATTTTTGAAAACATTTTTAGAAAACATTTTTTTAGAAAAAAATGTGTTTTCGACTGAAAAGATGATTTTTATTAAAACATTATTTTTGAACTCTTAAGTACATAAGGAAAGAAAAATGAAGGGAAAATATTTATTCTCTTGAAATAACCATAGGAAAATACAATTAATGAGTTTATTGAGAGAGATATCATATTATTTTATCATTAGAATCATAATCATGAGCAATCCTGATAAATGATGAGATTGTAACATAAAAACCATAACACTTTGGTAACTTTGATTCATAAGACCCAAGAATGAATAAAATTAAATGAAAACTATAATATCCTTAGAATAAATAAATTCATGATATTCTACATCAAAGGGACTGTATATACACCTCATAATGAAGATAGGTTGACAACATAACATATGTCTTAAAGAAAAGGAATTGTGAGAAAGATCTCTTACTACTTTGGTAAACTTTTTAAACATAAGACCCAATAATGAATAACATAAAATTAATATTTTAATATCATAAAAATAATGATATTACTGATTTAAAATCTCAAATTTTAATTATATACACCACAAAATAGAAATGATTGGTGAATTTTCATATGTTTATCTGAAATAAAAGAGAGACTAGAAAACTCTTAGCTTATGTCCGGAATTCTGTCATACGTATCCAAAGCTCATATATAATAAATATAAATTTATTTTACATATATTATAGAAAAATATTTATTTATATAATACCATATATTATTTTATTATGAAATTTTATTATGTAATTATTAATAATTTCATGTTAAAGTTACGTATGGGGTAATAACTACTTTTTTTTCATATATGTTTAGATTTATTATTTTTTAACCTCTTAATTTTATAATAATTTAATCATATCAAAAATTTTAAACATGATTTAAATATCATATATATTCATTATATATGTATATAGAGTAATCCATAAAATTTAGTGATAGAAAATAAAATATATTGTTCATGGAGACGGTAGGCCATACATACAAATAAATGTTATTTCCATTTTTTATTAGATAAAAAGAATGTAAAATGATATATTATCATTAAAAATTCATTTTTAGGTAATATTAATCACATTTTTTCATTAAACGCATCTTTATTTTCTTACATGTAAATCTTGAATGAATAACATCATTTCTTATGGCAGAAGTCCATTATATGAACGAGCAATGTTATCATATTCCCATAAAATAAAAACTATGAAGGTAAATATGATATAATAATTCCAAAAGTATAATAATTTCATAAATTTAAAATTTAAATAATAAATCCATCATTATATTCATTAATGATAGGAGTTAATGGAAAAATGAATGTCATCGGTTCATGAGGCGGTAGTCTGTCATGCACATGATTGGTGATTTTGTAACAAATTTAATGGAAGTGTATATGGTTGTAGGTTAACATAAAAACATAAAAATATTTCAATATATGGTAGATAATTAGGGTATTATCTTATAATTTTATAATAATTATTAAAATATGTGGATGAATAAATAAAACAAAAATGCTTGATTATGAACATTACGTCTTCGGGTATCCTCCTTAGGTTTGCAGAAAAAACCTTCCTATGGTGAATTTATGTCCAAAATAATTCTTATAAAATTAAGGGAGGTAATTTGGTAAGTGATTTAAGAAGTTTCTTTTGAATAAAAATGGCTTCATTGGTGTGAAAAAGTGAAGGGTGGTGGTGGCCTTTTATAAGTTGGGGAAAAGAACACACTCAAAAACCACATGGAAATTCCTCAAAAGACTCCAAAACAATAAATTCATTCCCAAGAAAAAAGCTTCAAAATGAAAACCAATTAGGAATTTGGAAGTATAATATGGAAATAATTCCATAAAATATATTTTATACATGTGTTTCATCATTTTAGACCCTTTATTTAGTCTAACCCCCACTAACCAATTTTTACCTTAACCGCGATAATTAATTTTTACTATTTTTTCTCTTCATTTTAATAAAAAATTAAGTTAAAATAATTAGATAATATAAATTATTATCATTCCAAATATGGAAAAAAAATTATAAATTCAGTTCATAGAAGTGTGGAAATTTAATTTAAAAATAATCTTGCAGACATTGTGAGAAAGCGCGTTTTCAAAGAGAAAATGACCAACAGTTTACTAGATTTTTATATCAAAACTTAATATGAAAATGATTAAAATTACCTAAATTATATTAATATATATATTATTTAACTAATTTTACTTTTAAATAAATTTAAAATGTAATTAAAATTTATAAATAATTTAAATAAAAAGGTAGTTTTCAATTATAATTCATTATTTTTCACTATTCGTCAAAAAATTATTCCTTTTAGAAAAGCTAAAAAGAATTAACAAAAATTTAATTATGATATTATGATTTTAAAACATGAATTTTATTTTTTAAAATAATATTTCAAAATATTTCAAAATTTAGTTTTAAAATAACTGCACAAAAAAGCTGAAAAAACTTCTTTTTAGAATAATACAGTTTTTAGACATAAAATTGGATTTATTCATATCACCTATCAAGAAAACACATAAGATTAATGTTAATAAGTTTATTAAACATATAAAACATACATTTAATTAAAATAATTTTTCTAGCAATTTTGATTTATTAATTGAGGTAGAACGTGTTTTTTGCATAAAAATAGTTTTTTAGAAAAACATTTTATTTATTTTAAAATAGTTTTTACTTTAATTTTTTAATTAATTGGTCACAAAATAATCCATTTTATATGCATGTGTAAACCATATATTTCCATAATTTACTTAATACAATTTACATCTACCAATAAAATGGCTAGGTGATAACTATCATATTGAATAATAATATTTTAAGGGTATTTCATATTTCGTTTAAACTGAGTGTTCTGTGTAACGCAAGATAAGACCAGTGTTGTGTGTGAAACAAAATATAAAAAAGTCTAAATTAATTTGAAAAATATTTCCAAAAAAACTCTAGGTGTTACATTTTACACCCCCCCCCCCCCCCCGTTAAATGAATTCCAACCTCAAAATTCATCTTGGTCATCAATGGTTTAACATTTGAAAATTATTTCCAAGAAACCTACACTGTTAAAATTAATAATAAAAAATCCCTTAAAAATGATATTTGAAAACCTAAAGGTTTCCTAAAGTTACTCATATCTAGGTTGCCACATTGGAGAATATAGGTGATAAGTGAATATATCGAGATAGAATAAAATCATAATCAATTAACACTTCATATCATACTCTAATAGATGAATTTTTCATTTTTTTAGTACTAAATAAGATATATAAAATTATGATAAGTCATTCCTTCTATCGCTAGTTAAAAAAATAAACACTAGTTATCCAATGTAGATAAATCTTCATATGGTGAAGTAATGCGTTAATATTTAAAACCTCATTTTTTGTTCAACTTAAACCATTCCATAAATGGCTAACCTTATAACCCTTCCAAAATTAAAAATTAATAATTAAGGTCACTAAATTTTACAAAATCAACTTAACATTAATCATAGAAATATCATTAAGAAGTTATTATTGGTAACATCCCAAATATATGAATACCTAGGTTATATATTCTTTTAAAGCTTGGTAATAACTAGAATTACCCTAAAACCTCAACAAAAACATACATGCTTCCTCTTTCCTTGAATAAAACCATAGATTATTAAACATATGTCATAGATCCAATAATTTTGTAAACTTCATCAATGATAACATAAACCACTTTGTCAACAAATCCTTTATCAGTTATGAGGTCGTCAATACTATCCAATTTAATTTATACATATTATTCATATATTTATCAAAACTGAAAACAATTTTCTCAACCTAAGGAACATATTAAGGTTTATATTCCATTAATCAAAATATTACCTTTCTATTAAATCACTTTTCTAGTCCATCTGTACAATTTAACTTATTTTTAAAAATCTATAAAAAAAAGTTATATTGAAAAATCCTTATATATGTTATGGTTCATAATCCTTGAATTCCAATACATAAATACTTCATCATCCCACTTTCTTCTCAAACCATTACCTTGGATTAATTATCTTATTCCTTAATACCTCTTTTTTATTCTTATTTCAATTTTTTTCTCTTCATCATCAACAGTATAACCATTACACATATCACCTTGTTAATTCTATTCAAGAGATTTCCACATAGGACATTGATTCGAATAATGCCCATAATTTCTACATTTAAAGCATTGATCCATTTATAATACCTTAGGAAGACCAATATTTCAATCTAATTTTTTAACTGAACCTCTCTTTTCCCTTTTTTATTTCTTACTCTATTCCTTTATTATCTATACATAAAACATCTTCTTGTTCCTTTGAGACTCTCCATAGAGTTTGTATTCCCACATTATCAACATATATGGAAACGAATCTTTTTTCCTCCACATTATCCACTACCTAAACTCCCATAGAAGTCCATACTTCTCTTCTTTGGTGATTCTGATAGTTGGTTGAGGTGTTCATTGTTAATTATGTTCTATTTTTGGGAAAAAATCCCTCAAGGTAACATTGCAGTATTTTTGGGTTGATTGTGTTTGTTGACAAAGCAGGTTTCCATGGAGAATTGTCGAGTTCCCGAGAAGTTGTTTACAATCCATGTTGACAAATAACGATGACAAAGGAATGGACGATCTGGAGGCAGTACAAAAGAGCAGTACAAGGTGACGCCATTTCCCAGTGTTAGCCAAATTTTTGGGGTCCAATATTTGGAATTTGGTGAGCATCACGAAAATAGGATTTCCATGAAGATCATATTTCAATATGGCAATGGAATGAATTTCGTGAAGAGAGGATTCAGGGATTGGATTTCACGAAGACCAGAAAAATGGAGGTGGTGATGCTTCGTGATTACGACGAGCTTCGTGAACGGCTGTGTAGAAAGGAAAAGCGGGGGAGCTTCGTGGAGGTGGCACGAAGTAATTGACGGGATGCTCCGCGATTACGACGAGCTCCGCGATCGGAAAATTTCCATAGTGCTTTGTGATTTTGACAGAATTCCAGCAGAAACTTTGGAGCTTCGCGATTGGCAACGATGTGGCGCTGACTTTGCACGGATGGGTCGAGGGTCGGTGGAATTTCCTATAAATAGAGTCCGGCCCCCTTGAGAGAAGTAGATAGAATTTTCAGATAAAATACTTTGCTCTCGGTTCGCGAAGGAAGTTCGCGAAGACAGTGTGCTTCGCGAAAGAAGAGTTTCGCGGTGGCTATTCTAGCTCCGTAAAAGTCGTGTGCTCCACGTTGGCTCAGTGAGATTCACAAGGGAAGTCGCTTTGTGACGACTTGTGCTCCGCGATGGCCTAAGCATTGCGAAGGCTTGAGATTTTTGATGGTCTGAGCTCCGGAAAATTGTGAGCTTCGCGAAAAGGAATGAGCTTCGCCAAGGCTTGTTTGAGCTTTGCGAAATTGGGAGCCTCGCTAAGTAGGGTGCTTTGCGAAGGTGTTTCCAAAGTGAATTTCCCAGTGGTTAAGAGTCAAAGTGGTATTCATCAGTGGATGAAAGTTGGACTTTAATAGAGCATTTATTGATAGTTGAGGATGCGTGCATTTATGCAAATAAAGAGACCTACAGGTCTATAGACTATGATTGGATCCCTTCCAGAGCAGTGAGAAAAGGAAGAGGAAGTAGGTGATCCTCTCTATCGACAGTGATCCAGAGAGAGAGAAATAGGGAGTGACCCTTGGGAAAGAAGTGAGCTAACCCTAAACCTTGTAAAGGCAGTGAGCCTAGGACAGATTGATTGTTCCCGAACATTGTATCCACAGCTAGTGAAGTTTAGTGGTGGTACGGCCGGAAACTTGTTGGTGTATGCTCCTTGGATGTAGCCCAGTTAGGGTGAACCAAGTAAACATCATTGTGTCATGTGCATGCTTTACTTTCTTTTTATATTGTGAAACATGAAAGAGAGAGAAGAGTGTTTTTATTAACAGAGAAACAAGATCAGAACGGGCTTTAATTTTAAATCAGTCATACCCTGATTCACCCCCCCCCCCCCCCTCTCAGGATATTCAGCATGGTGGACCTAACAATTGGTATCAGACTGAAGGGTTGATATTTCTATCAATGGAGGTCACTAATCATAGAATGATTTCGATCTTCGATGGATGTAATTTTCAGATATGGAAGAATCTAATGCAACACTATTTCCAATCATTGGGAATGGATGTATTTTCCGCAGCTATGCATGGTATCACAGATGATATTACTAGTGGTGCATTATCAAAAGCTGATCATAAAGAGTTGGATGCTGATGCCAAAGCAATCAATGCCTTAGGGGGAGCCCTTTCCAATCCCATCTATACAAAGATAATATCATGCAAAATGTCACATGCCATGTGGGAAAATCTTTTGAATATTTATTAAGGAGATACAAAAGTCAGAGAGGAAAAGCTGCAAGTATTGTTGAATAAGTATGAAGATCTGATAATGAACCTGAATGAGTCTGTTGATGCATTCTTTTACAGGGTAAATGTTGTGGTAGAAGACATGTGATGTCTTGGTGAGATTATAGAATACATTAAAATTTTAAAGCGCATCTTGAGAAAACTTCCACCTCGGTTCAATCCGAATGTTTCTTTTTTGGAAGATAAATATCCGAAAGAGCTGACATTGGATAACCTGCACAGCACTCTTGTTGCGTATGAAATTATAAATGATGATAACGACGCTGTGGAAAAGGGGAAATCCAAAGAGGTGGCATTTAAGGCCATGAAGAAGCTCACTATTGAAGATTCTCAGGAGGAAGAAGATATAGATGAGGTGATGTCATACCTTTCTTCAAATCTGCAAAGAGGAAAAGGAAAGTTTAAAATGGAAACTTCCACTATCATGCTTTATATGTGGAAAGGTTGGTCATCTTGCTACAAGATGCCCCAAAAAGTTTCAAGAAGAAAATAATGAACATGAAGTTGAAAATACCAAGAAGAAATCTTCAGCCTATGTGAAAGGGAAGAAGCAGTTCAAGAGAAATTTATTCATGAAGAAGAATCTTCTTTCACAAGAAATAGACAGTTCATATGAGTCTGAGGATGAAGAGGTTGAGGAGTTTGAAAATTGTAAAGATCATAGACAAAATGCTATGGTAGCGGTCGTCGGTAGTTATTAGGAAAAGGCAGAAACTGATGTTGGAGAAGAGGAAGAAGAATTTGAAGGAAGAGTTGATATGGAAGCTGAATTGGAAGAATCTCTTGAGGAGATAGATTTTTGGAGAACAAAAATGAAGAAAGCCAATAAAGTTGTTCGTGATTCCAAATTCTATATGCAGCAGTAGGAAGATGAGAAGTCTGAGTTGATGGAAGAAATTGAAAAACTCAAGTTATCAACACCAGAGAACTCAAAATCAGTTAGTGAGTATAATCTCAATATTGAAGAACAGAAAAGGGATATTGATGGCTTGAACAGAAAAGTGAAAGATCGCGTCAAGCGTATCGGAGAGCTTGAAGAAGAAGTTGTCTGTCTACAGAGAAAAGTTAAAGACCAGGAAAAGCCTTTGATTCCCAATACTTTCTTGGGAAAGCATATCATTATGAAGACTGAAAATATGAAAGAGGAGCCCAGTAGTTCAGCAGGAAAGAAGCAGAAATTGAGCTCAATTGTTAAAGCTGATTCAGGGCTTGATCATAAAGAAAAATCTGTGGCAATTGAAGTCAGACCGCAATCACCCATCCCGAGATTGAAGATTGATTTGGGCACAAAGAAAATTCAGAATATTCAGATATCCAAAGGGGAAACTCAGAGTGCTGAAGTGTCAGGAAGTAATGCACCATATGTCAGGTGTTAGTGTTGTGGGAAGATGGGACATTCACAGTATGTGTGTTCCATATCCAAGAGATATCAAAGGGAACGAGAACAGTGGTGGCAGCCAAACAGAGAACGGTTTTCCAAAACATATTTTGATGGACACTGTTTTTGGTGCAGAGGATTTGGGCACATGTCTAGGTACTGTACTTTGACCATTCATAGAAATGTGCCAAAGCAGAATCAAAACGTTCGCAAGCAGCAGATCAATAAACCGACAGGTGAGTTAAAAATGCAGAATAGATTTGCGGCTTTGCAAGATGAGGCTGGTCCATCATACTCTGAGAAAGAACAGAATTCTCAATCCATGCCGAGTGTGAAAGAAAAAGTATGGACCAAGAAGAAGAAAAATGAGAAGGTTGTGGTGGCGGAGATTGCCCTTAAAGCATCATATCATTCTGGTGTATGGATCCTTGATAGTGGTTGCGTATCACACATGATATGTAATAAGGATCTTGTTACAGGCATAAAATATGACAAAGGAGTTGTCAAATTTGGAAACGATGAAGTACTGGAGATTATTGTCTTAGGGAAAGCCAATTTTGGGGGAAAAGAAATGAAACGTGCTGATGTCTTGGTAGTATAGGGTCTTAGTCATAACTTGCTCAGTGTCATTCAACTGTGTGACTCTGGGCACTCTATCCAATTTACCAAGAAGATGTGTGTTGTGAAAGGAAAAGATGGAGCAGTTGTTCTACAGGGAAAAAGGAAAATGGGAAATATTTATCTTGTAGGTGGGGAAGAAGATACGTGCCTTTTATCCAGAGAGGAAGAAAACCAGCTATGGCATAAGAGACTTGGTCATCTATGCCAACCATCCATGGAAGATCTGGGGAAGTGTGATGCTGCTAGAGACCTTCCCAAACTATCACGTAATCACACTCATACATTTGATGCTTTCCAACAAGGGAAAATCATCAGAAAAACATACAGTCCAAAGGAAAAGAAATCAACCGGAGTGCTCGAATTGGTGCATGCTTATGTATGTGGACTTATCTCACCACGAGATATAGATGGGAAAAGGTACTATATTCTTTTCATTGATGATTATAGCAGAATGGACTAGGTATTTGTCATTACCCATAAGAAAGATGTGTTCAGTTGTATAAAGCAGTACAGGAGGGAATTAGAAAGGATGCTTGGGTAGAAAATTCTGACGTTTTATACTGATAACGGTACTGAATTCACAAACAGTCAATTTGAAGACTATCTTAAGAAACACAGGATAAGGCATCAAGTTTCATCAGTGAGAACTCCCCAACAGAATGGAGTGGTTGAGAGGATAAATTGTATCATCGACAACATGGCCAGAACAATTCTTATTAAAGAGGACCTACCAGAGAAATTTTGGAAGGAAGCAGTTTTGACATCAGTATATATTTCGAACAGGTCTATGTTGTGTCCGAAGCAAGGGAAGACTTCGTATGAAATGTGGTATGGAAAGAAGCCAACGCTGAAATACTTTAGAGTCTTTGGGAGTAAATGATTCATTCTCAACAAAGAAAATCACAGGAAGTTTGAGTCATGAGGAGATGAGGGGATATTCTTTGGCTACTCAGGGAAAAGAAAAGCATATAAATGTTTCAACAAGAGGCTGGGAAAAATCATTGAGAGAAATGATGTCACTATTGTTGAAAATGAACAGAATACTCAACGAACCAGTGAACAGTTTTTGGATGAAAGTGATGATGAGGTAAGCAACTCAGGGGGAGCAGAAGTGGTAGTGGCTGACTCAGAAGAAGATACTGATGATGAAAAAGAAAGTGTCAAGTCTATGTCTTCAAGGAAGCCAAAGAGTCGAGCTGAAATTGACATGCAGAATATCATTGGTGATCAGATAGCTCCAGTTCAAACTCGAAGAATGAAATCATTACAGCAAAAATCGTTCTTATCTCAGGTGGAGCCAAAATGTTTTTCTGATGCAGGTAAAGAAGAAAATTGGGTTCAGGCTATGAATGAAGAGCTTGATCAGATTGAGAAGAACCAGACATGGGAGATTGTTTCGAGGCCAGTAGACAAGAATGTCATCAGGACTAAAAGGGTCTATCGCAACAAGATAAATGAAGATGGCATAGTGATTTGGAACAAATCATGACTAGTGATCAAGGTATACTCCCAGATAGAGGGAATATATGTTGATGAGACATTTTCACTGGTTGCAAGGCTGGAGACAATCAGATTATTTTTGTCCATAGCAGTGCAAATAAAGTTTAAAGTGTTCCAGATGGATGTAAAATCTGCATTCTTGAATGGAGTTCTGGAAGAGGAGGTGTATATTGAGCAGCCATATGGTTTTCTCATTCATGAGGATGAGAACAAATTTTGCAGGCTAAAGAAGGCATTGTATGGGATAAAACAAGCACCAAGGGCATGGTACTCAAGGCTTGATCAGTATGTGAATAAGTTTGGTTTCCAATGTGGAGGAGTTGATTACAATCTTTATTTCAGCAATAAAAGTAATCAAAGGATGATGGTGCTGGTGTATGTTGATGACATAATTTCTGGCGGATCAGATGAAGCTCAGTGCAGACAGTTTTCCAAATTCATGAAAAATGAGTTTGAAATGTCAATGATTGGATAACTAACATTTTCCCTTGGTCTATAGGTGACACAAGGAAGGAATATAACATTAATTTCTCAATCTAAATATGCCAAGGAGGTTCTGAGAAGGATTGGAATGGAGAATTCCAAGGAAATGAAGACACTGGTTGCTACCCGGATGAAATTATCAAAAGATGAGTATGGCAAGGAAGTTAATATCAAAGAATACAGGAAAATTATAGGAAGTCTATTGTACTTAACCGCAACAAGGCCTGATATTGTTTTCGCCACATGCCAAGCAGCGAGATATCAGAGTAATCCCAAGAAAATCCACATGCTTGTAGTGAAAAGAATACTTCGGTATATCCAGGGCACAGTGGATTTCGGCTTGACATATACTGACAAATCACATACAGAGTTATTGGGATATACTGATGCATACTAGGACGGTTCAGCAGATGATAGAAAATCAACGTCAGGTGGTGCATTCTATCTTGGTGGATTATTTATTTCTTAGCTTAGCAAGAATCAAGATTGCAATTCATTGAGCACCGCGGAAGCTGAGTATATTGCGGCCACTCAAGCATGCACACGGTTATTGTGGATGAAACAGAAGCTTCAAGATATGGGAGTTGAAGTGAAGTCTCCGATCAGAATCTAGTGTGATAACTCAAGTGCTATAAATCTCACAAAAAATCATGTACATCACTCAAGGAACAGTCACATTGAGATCAAATATCATTTTATCAAGGAGAAGGTTGAGTAGGGAATAGTGAAGTTGGAGTACGTGCCTACAGAGCTACAGGTTGCAGACATTCTAACAAAGGCCTTACCCAAGGAATCTTTTGAGAGGCATCGACTGGCTTTGGGAGTTCAGTCGACTCCTCGTACTTAAAAGAGTGTAGATGTGAACCCCCCCCCCTCCCCGAGGTATGATGTGTTTTTCCCTAATGTGCTGATATCTGTTCTCTACTATGTTACAGACTACAAAGGAGTGACCTTTCGGTTCGTTGAAAAAGGTGGAGAAAATAGTGATTGTTCAAGGGGGAGACAGTGTGGCTATTTGAGAAATCATGATAGATACGGGGAGAAGTGGACCAGTGGAGCAGCCAGATAGCGGGAGAAATGAGAAAGGAGAGATTTTTAAATCTGCCAATGCTAGAAGTGATCGATCAAATCATAGATATCACGACAGTTGAGGATCGTGATAAAAGCAGAAGAGTGATGTTGTAATGGTGT
The DNA here is from genome assembly GCA_963277665.1 of Viscum album. Taxonomy (NCBI): domain Eukaryota; kingdom Viridiplantae; phylum Streptophyta; class Magnoliopsida; order Santalales; family Viscaceae; genus Viscum; species Viscum album. The sequence continues at coordinate 1,400,073,526 of OY728156.1, read as the reverse complement.
GAGAAGGTGTCCAGCTATCATGAATTGGTATCAGTGTGGTTCAACAATTGGTATCAATTTAAGAAATGGTATCAGGTTGGAATCGACAATTGGTGTTTGACATGAAGTGATTCATTGATGAAATTTTCATACTAATCTTGTTTCTCACGCCGAGCATTGCTCATGTGGGCTTAGAGTACGTGTTAAGTGAATCCTTGAATGCTATCATAATTGCAAGAGGTGAATGGTGGTAGTGGCTGGAAGTAGACTCAGTGAGGTATCAACGTGCAAGAAAATCATTCTAAGAAGAGTTATGAATAGTTGTCAACAAACCCAAAGGGGGAGATTTTTAGGAAAAATCCCTCAAGGTAACATTGTAGTATTTTTGGGTTGATTGTGTTTGTTGACAAAGCAGATTTCCAGGGAAAATTGTCGAGTTCCCGAGAATTTGTTGACAATCCATGTTGAAAAAGAATGATGACAAAGGAATGGACGATCTGGAGGCAGTACAAAAGAGTAGTACAAGGTAGCGCCGTTTCCCAGTGTTTACCAAATTTTTGGGGTCCAAAATTTGGAGTTTGGTGAGAATCGCGAAAATAGGATTTCCATGAAGATCATATTTAAATATGGAAATGGCATGAATTTCTTGAAGAGAGGCTTTAGGGATAGGATTTTGCGAAGACCAGAAAAATGGAGGCGGTGATGCTTCGTGATTACGACGAGCTTCGCGAACGGCAGTGTTGAAAGGAAATGCGGGGGAGCTTCGCGGCGGCAGCGTGAAGTAATTGACGGGATGCTCTACGATTATGATGAGCTTTGCGATTGGAAAATTTCCATGGTACTTCGCGATTTTGAAAGAATTCCGCTGGAAACTTCGGAGCTTCGTGATTGGCAATGACGTGGCGCTGACTTCGCGCAGATGGGTCGAGGGTTGGTGGAATTTCCAATAAATAGAGGCTGACCCCCTCGAGAGAAGTAGAGATAATTTTCAGAGAAAATACTTTGCTCTCGGTTCGTGAAGGAAGTTCATGAAAGCAGTGTGCTTTGTGAAAGAAGAGTTTCGCAATGGCTATTCTAGCTCTGCGAAAGTCATGTGCTCCGCGTTGACTTAGTGAGCTTCGCGAGGGAAGTCGCTTTGCGACAACTTGAGCTCCGCGACGGCCTATGAATTGTGAAGGCTTGAGCTTTGCGATGGTCTGAGCTCCATGAAATTGTGAGCTTTTCAAAAAGTAACGATCTTCGTGAAGGCTTGTTTGAGCTTCACGAAATTGGGAGCCTTGCGAAGTATGGTGATTTTCAAACGTTTTTCCAAATTGAATTGCCCAATGGTTAAGAGGAAAAGTGGTATTCATCAGTGGATGAAAGTTGGACTTTAACAGAGCATATATCTACAGTTGAGGATGTGTGCATTCATGCAAATGAAGAGACCTACAGGTCTATAAACTATGATTGGATCCCTTCCAGAGCAGTGAGTAATGGAAGAGGAAGCAGGTGATCCTCTCCGCCGGCAGTGAGCCAGAGAGAGAGAAATAGGGAGTGACCGTTGGGAAAGCAGTGATCTAACCCTAAACCTTGTAAAGGCAGTGATCCTGGGACAGAGTGACTGTTCTCGAACATTGTATCCACAGCTAGTGAAGTTTAGTGGAATTTGGTACGACCAACAACTTGTCGGCGTATGCTCCTTGGACGTAGCCCAGTGAGGGTGAACCAAGTAAACATCATTGTGTCATGTTCATGCTTTACTTTCTGTTTATATTGTGCAATAGGAACGAGAGATAAGAGTGTTTTTCTTAATAGCGAAATAAGATTAGAACGGGCTTTAATTTTAAATCATTCATACCCTGATTCACCCCCCCCCCTCTCAGGGTATTCATCCTGGTGGACCTAACATATATGATAACTAATTAGTCCTAATCACAATATTCATCACTACAGTCATCATCCCATTTGGATACTCATTAGAAAAGTGTCTAACACATTCAATATTAAGCCAATTACTTTTGGTCCCAACCATTTAATAAAACCCAAAATCATAATGGGAGTAACACTAATCATAGTGAAAAAACTCTATAATCATGAAAAAATTACTAATAGGAAGTCTAAATCATGACACCTTCTTTATATTTTATGAAACACTAGGTTTATCCTTGATTATCCATGATTATCATCTATTTAAATCATTCATGATGGTTAATAAAGTGTTTGTGAATTTTTGAATAATATCCCCTGGGTGTGACAAACCAGGTGTGTAGCAAGGCCCATTTTCATGCACTAGGTGATAATAATGTCAAGCTCAATGTTCTCTTTCCAGAGTTAATTCCCATGGGAACCTCTATGCTATATCCACCTCCAATTTTAGAACCCAAAAAGTTATGTAATTACTTGGGATCCACTTTCTTGATCTTTTACCAAAATTCTATTACATTTTTCTATACTTTGATTCATCCTTAGAATTATGCTTATATATATCCCTAGTAGCATCCTTATAAATATCCTAAGGGATCTCACTAAAATTGTCTTATCCTAGTTTATAAAGGATACATAAACATTCCATTTGATACCAACTATAGAAACCTCAGACTTTTATACATGTATAATACATCTTTTTAGATGAATATTCATTACATTACACAAAAACATGCCTAAGGACTATAATAGTTTAGTTCCTTTGGAAACATGGGACAAAGTCTTCCTAATTTATGAAATATATTCATTGGATCCTGTAAATATATTCCTATATAGTAATCCTACAAAAAACCTTTCTTCATAACCAAGGGAAAGGAAACATAATAAGGGGTGAGATCATATTCTCAGTAGTTTTAAATAAGGGATATACGTAAGAGTAACCTGAATATAAGGGTATGATAACATGTGAATAACATTTGTAACCATACCTTGTATTTCAAAAATCATAATCTTGAGTCATGAAATAAAAATTGGTAGTTAATGAGACATGAATCATAAGGGAATCAAATAACACGATCCATGAGATCATAACATTGGAATAAGACAAAGATTTATGATATTCACATAATCATAAAAAACTTATGTTAAGGCTACCCACCAAGACATTCATTACATATTAGGTTTGGGCTAACCACCTATGTACATGATTTGAGATTGTTCTAACCAACCATATACCCTATTTTTTAGGCTTTGGATAATAGACTATGTGCCCTATTTTTCAAACATAAGATAACCACCTATGTACACTTTGAGATCCTATAATATTTATTATTAACCAATGAATTGGAGGGATATATAGTTCCCACCCATCTAATTATTAAAACCATATTTATGCGTTCCACAAGATAATAAAAATTAAACATATCGTAAACCATGAAATCGAATGGGTTTCATAAAAAAATAATCATATTATAACATATAGAAAGAGACATGTTTCATAATCATTTTACCATTTAATCATATCATAACCTATGAAAAGAATCAGTTTCATAAGAATTTTATCGTGGTATAACCTTGGAAGTGAAATGGGTTGAATTAATATAAACTATTTAGATAAAGAATAAGAATGGTATCCTTGGATCATATTCCCAGTAAATCACACATACATTCAAAGGATGTAATCTTATATAGAGAATGATTTTTAAATATTGCATGTAATGTTTCTTAGGAAAAATAAAAATTATTTAAAAATTATTTTTTAAAACTAAACTTTATAAAATTTCTTAAAAATCTATTTCTATGAAAATAAATTGAATACTTATAAACGAAGCATTAATAATCATTTTAAAATTTTCTTGAAGAAAATATCATTTCTTCTTTGAAAACACTTTTCATTTAAAATAACCTTGAAAAAATATAATGAATGATTTAAAGAAAATAATGGTTGTGATTGTGGGAAATTTCATTCATGTTGACCATGTTAAAAAATGATTCCTTTCACATTTTTGGTAAAATCTGAAAAATATATTTTTTTAAATGACAAGAATATTACTTTTAAATATAATTTTAAAAATTATATCATATTCAAAAATTTCATTAGTAAATGATTTTTAAAAAAAATTAAATAATTTTTTGAAACAATTTTTATATATCATGGTTTTTGAAGAAAAAGGGTTTTCGACCCAAAAGATGATTTTTCTTAAAAACATTATCTTTGAAAACTTGAGTACATAAGAAGAGTAAAATTAAGTTAAAATATTAATTCTCATTAATTAACCATAGGAGAATAAAATTTAGGAGTTTCTTAAGAGGTAGATTGTAATTTTTCATCATAGGAATCATAGTCATGGGGAATCCTGGTAAATGATGATATTGTAACATAAAAAAATTACCACTTTGGTAGAATTGAATCGTAATCCCCATGAAATAATAACATTAAATTAGACATATAATATCATGGAAGTAAATAAATTCCTTATATTACACATCATATGGGTTTTATATACACCGCATAAATAATATAGGTTCAAAACATAACATATGTGTCAAAGAAGGAAAATTGTGACAAAAATCCCTTACTGCTTTGGAAATATTTTGAATCATAAGATACAATTAAAAATAAAATCAAATTAAAACTTTAATATTATTAAAATAGTTATATTCATGATATAACTCTACAATGGGGCAATATATATACCAGACAAACGAAATGAGTGGTGAATCTTCATATGACTCTAGGAAACAAAAAAGAGAGAGCATATAAGTCCCTAACATTAAGTCATGAAATCCATCATATACATTGAAACCTCCTATATAATAAATATAATTTTATTAAACATATATTACATAAAAAAATTATATATATCAAACCATATATTATTTTTATATGATGTTTTATTACCTATTTATTAATAACTCCATGTTAAAATTATGTTTTGGGTAATAATTACTTTTTTTGTATATGTTTTGATTTGTTATTTTTTGTCCTATTACTTTGATCATGATTTCAACATATAAAAAATTTTAACCATGATATAAATATCATATATATTCAATATATATTTATTTATATTAATTCATAACATTTAGGTATAGAAAATGAAATACATAGTTCAGGGAGACGGTAGGTCATACGTACGCATCAATGTTGTTTCCATTATTTGGATCGAAATAGAGAATATTATATGATATATTGTCATAAAAAATTATTTTTATGTTATATATATCACATATATTTATTAAACCTTTTCTTATTACCTTCCTTGTAAAGCGTTAATGAATCACATCGCTTCGTGAGGTGATAGTCTATCACACACACGGGCGGTGTTATTGTATTCCGAAAAAAGGGATAGTATAAAGTAATGTGTGATATAATAATTATGTAAGTATAATAATATCAGAAATACAATTTATAAATAATAAATTCATCATTATTTTCATCCTTGATAGGTGTCAATGGAAAAATAAATGGCATCGGTTCGGGAGGCGGTAGTCTGTCATACACATGAATGATGACGTTGTTACCCATTTGATGGAAGTGGAGATGGATGTAGGATATTATCTTAATATAAAAGAATATAATTATATGGAATATAGTTTGGATATTGTATCATAATTTTATAATAATAATAATATACAAATGTGGAGGAATAAATAAAACAAAATTTATCATTGATGAATGTTACCTCTTCTTAGGGTATCCTTCTTATCTTTACACCAAAATCCTTATTAGGTTGGATTTCTACCTAAAATAATGATTCTAGTATGAGAGGAGGGATTTTGTTAAGTTATTTTTATAGGTTTTAATTAATCCAAAATGGCATGATATATTTTAGTAAGTGAAGTGTGGTTGTGGCCTTTTATAAGTTGGGGAAAGGAACACGCCTAAAAACTACTTGAAAATTTCCCAAAACACTCCAAAATAATTAACTAATTCCCAAGAAAAAAAGATTAAAAATATAATTATATTATAACTTTTTAAGTATAATATGTAAATATTGCCATAAAATATTATTTGTACTTATGTTTTGTCATTTTTAAACCTTATTGTTTTAGTTTAACCCCCTATAAACCCATTTTTACCTTAACTATGGTAATTAATTTTTACTATTTTCATAATTTAGTTTGGTAGAAAATTAAGTTGACCTTATTATATAATATATATTTTGATAATTTCATATATGTAATATATTTTTCCAAATTAAATTCACATAATTTGAAATTTTTAATTTAAAAAAAATCACACAGACACGATGAGAAAGCTGGTTTTCCAAGAGAAAATGTTCAAAAGATTACAAGGTTTTTAAATAAAAATTCGATATGAAAATGATTATCATGACCTAAATTTCATGAATATATATATAATTTAACAAATTTTACTTTAAAAATAATGTAAAATATAATTTAACTTTATAAATAATTTAAACTAAAAGGTGGTTTTCAATTAAAATTCAATATATTTCACTATTCATAAAAAAATTAATCTTTTAAGAAAATTATAAATAAATATATCTAAAATAATTATAATATTATGATTTAAAAAATCAATTTTATTTTTTAAAATTAATATTCTAAAATTATAAAAAAAATTCAAAAAATTGTGCAAAAAGGGCGATAGAGCTTTTTTTTTTAAATACAGTTTTTAAGTAAAAAAAGTTGGATTTATTCTTACCTCTTGTATAGAAACCACAAAAGAAGAATGCTAATCAGTTGATTGAATATATTCTATATACATTTCATTAATATCATTCACCAATATTGGTTTTATTAATTTATTGATATAAAATGTGTTTGACTCCATAAAAATTGCTTTTTGAAAACGATTTTACTTATTTTTAAATTGTTTTTATTTTAATTTTTTAATTAAATGGAAACCATATAATTGATTTTATATAAATTTTTAAAAAATATATTTTCATTTTTTAATTAATCTTATACATATCTTCTATTCCAATGGCTATGTTATAACTAGCATATTAAATAATATTAATTTAATAATATTCCACATTTCGTTTAAACTCGATGTTGCATATAACTCAAGATAAGATTGGTGTATGTGTAACATAAGAAAAACTCAGTGTTTCTTGTAATTCAAGCTAAACTCATTATTTCATGTAACACAATGTATAAAAACTATTAAATTAATTTCAAAAAATATTTCACAAAATATTTTTTTGTTGCAAGAAGGCTATCAAAGAAATCAAATTCTATTTCTAGAAAACAATATCATAAAAACTAGGTTGTTAAACAAATAAATTATCTTTAGAGATTTATAATTTTAACAAATTCATTGGAGGGTAATATATCACCCCACCCATCATCATCCCTACTTATGAGTTCCACTTGAAAATCATTAAATTATCATATCATAAAGAACCTATGGAAATAAAATAAAGTTCCTAAAACATTCCAAATGAAAATATTTCACATTTATAGGATAAATAACTAATATAATAAAATATGTTTCATTTAAAACATAATAAAAAATATATGTAAATAAAATGTCTTTCATTCAGAAAATCATAAAGAACACATGGAAGGAAAATGGGTTTCAATGACATAAAGTAACTTTATAGGTAGATATCATTCAGTCACGATAATAAATAATATAACCTTTACACTATATAGATAGAGGATATATGATTAAGAAAATAATTATCCAAAATAAATCTATAAAATACATCTCAGTGAACACACTTCAATCAATGGAATCATTAATACACTACTCATGTTTGAAAGGTAGTGGATGAAAAATTAAGGTTATACACTGAAAATGATTATACAAGACAATGAAAGTGATGTATAATTTTTCTAAATGAGAAGGAATTTAAAGAATCCATCAATAAAAATATGGTGTATGGTTACAAAATAATGTGTTCCTAGTATAAAAAAGGAAATTCAATATGATATTGATATAGATGAAAAACATCATTGAAAAATAATTCTTTGAATGGTATCACCCAAGAAAGGATCCAGAATCACATTTTTTGATACCATGAGTGAAATATAAAAAAAATTTAAATATATATATTTATTAAATATTGAATGATTTAATATAAATCCCATGATTTTTAATAATTTTTAACATAAAATTGAAAATATAGGTGAAAACTTAAAATATCTTTTATAAAACCTTTTTAATATTGATGTAAAATAAAAAATTACAGGTCAATTTAAAATTTTAGTTTTCAAAAGGTGAAGTGAATTATTTTGAGAACATTTAATTTATTTAAAAAATAAAATCCATAAATGGAACTTTAGAAATGAAATTATTGTTTCTATTTTAAATTTTTCTTCAAAGATAAAACATTTGATATTGAAAGGAAGGAAATATTTTTTATACTTTAAAAATACCTTTATTGAAAACCCACATTGTAAAAATAGAAAAACCCATCATTTTATTAAAAAATCATTTTCATAAAGAGGGTTATAATATAACTCATAATATAATATTAGGGTGGGATAACCCAATCATGGAATAATAGATTTCAAGATAAATCATTAAAACTCAATGAAATGATATTTGAGTTACCAATATCCCTTATGATAAATATCCTCCTTAAATTATAAAATATTTGAAATGGGTATTATGTGGTAAGAATTTAAACAACATGATAATACATCATAATACAACATAAGGGAACAATTTTCCCAAATTATTTTAAATATTTTTCAAGGAATGTTCATAACTCAATGAACAAAAATTGAGTTACCAAAAATTCATACAAATGCAGTAACACTTGAGTAAAAATATGTTTGAAGAAAATAGATTTTTTTTTTACTATATCCCAAGAATTAAGAGGAAATAATGTATATAAAATTAATGAGATATTAATTCAATACATCAAGATATAAAGTAATCATGGTTCCAAATGTTATATCCCAAACATGGATGCCACTTAGAGGTGCCCCGAGCCCAGTGGGTCACTGGGCCTCAAGTGCATCTCCCCGAATGCTAGAGGCTTTCAACCACAAGCGAGGACCTAGGGTGTGTCTATAGAAAGGCTATTCCTTCATTGCCAGAGTGTAGCATAATAGATAAGTAAAATAATAGGTAAATAGTGGATTAAATATAAGTAAATTGACAGAACAGTAGAAGAAAACATATTAATAACCAACATGAACAAGTTATAAAAATATAAAAAATTGATGATAATTCCAAAATGATGGTGATAAATCTATACTAATAGTAGCCCAGATAGGGTGTGAGATAAATCTAAATAGGTTTCCATCAATGGAATATATTACATTCTGTCCATTTAATGTAAAATAAAATAGTGTGCAATTATGCCTATATAAAAGTAAATCGGTACGGTAACATAAATACCCAAGTACTTACTTCAGCCTCAACTGGTGTCATAATATGTAATCATTTCATTAATTAATTAAGTTACAGTTTATATAAGTCACATGAGGTATAACTATCACTGAAATCATAACATAATAATAATATTGAAGGAACCAATATATGACAAGGTGTCTTGTAAAGATGATGATAATGAATAGGATCCAAGGTAACAACCAAGGAATATTTGACCTCAGTAGTCGAGCCAACTGAGGTAATAAACTATGTCCTGGCTATAAGGGGTAATATTTTAATCCAAGGGGAATCACCCAAATCATTTCATAATAATGTAATTATAACTAAGTATAAGGATTCCATCCAAGGTAAAATGGGATAAGAAATGACTAGGCCCAATGGTGTATCAAAGGTGCTTCATGTTTGTATACATGATGCTATATACAAGGAGTGTATCCAAGGCAACCAATAATAATAATGGAGGGATCCTATAGTGTCATACTGGGTATACACAAGTAGACAAGAATTGGGTTCCAAGGTGGTTATCAACCATGGTAACCGGTATCCCTAAATCGGAATGGCATCTATGAGTGCTCATGGAGTTCCCTCAATAATCCAATGCTAGCACGAGTTTTACCACTCCTATAAAAATGTCAAGGTTGATATACGATAGTAACCTTTTGATAAAATAATTTAATTAGTGAGTCCATGTAAAAATAATGTTGTTTAATAAGTCATATGGTTCAAGTCGTTGCCTTTCATTAGTGTTCCATGGCTAGTATGACATGCAATCATTTAATTCATTTAAGTTATAATCAATTTATTAGGTTCACTATGTTACCTTCCATTAACATGTAAAGGTGTTATATCGATGTGAAACCAAGTATTTAATTTAAATTTAATTATGACAAGTCGTATATGTAAATTATACTTTACATTTCCATATAAAAATTCATTCATTAATTAGAACACTTTCCTTAGAAGGGTCAAGTGGAAACTAAAAGTTTCTGTCCATTTATCAATTAAAAATTAATTTAATTAAAGGTTTATTACCATTATCAGGGTAAATCCTTAGCACTTAATTTATTTATTTAAACATATACCTTTATCAAGATCAATACATGACACATGTGTACGGTGGCACAGATAAGAATAACAAGCTACAAAAAATATATAGAAAACACCCTACATGTGGTTGTCAGTGTTAAGGATGTGACCTCCAACGATTGATGACAGATTTAATAAGGCTCTTGGAACATTGTTCTAATGACTATAAACAAGTCATGTTAATTTAATAGGTCACACATGATGAAATCAGCATGCACACATGGAAATTTATAAAATAAATAAACTTAAGGGATGAGTTCTGGAACACCTGCCTCATATTAATACAACTCTCCTAATCTAGTTTCATCCTATAGTTCTTCTTAGACTGGAATAGATTTAAAGAATAGACCAATTCTACAAAAATAGGGTGTTTGATCCTGCAACTCAATAACTTAATCGAGGAGAAGAGAAATTTAGAATGGCTAAAAAGGAATCAAGATGTTGCTGATGTGGATCCAATGAGATGCAAGGTGCTTTGATCAGACTCTAGATAAATGAATGGGGTCAAATACTATGGAAGTTGGGAAAAGGGGCTCAAGGAGGGAGGAGATCCATTGTTTTCAACTGGTTAGAAAAAGATAATAAGGAGGGTGTTTAAAAAAATTATTTAAAGGATTTTCAGTAATTTCACCCAAAAACAGGGGGCACGTGGTTTTCCTCATAGTGGGCCAGAATTTGCGCCAACCATGATCCCTTTTCTATAATATGTATAATTCATATGGTTAGGCCGCTAGTTATAAAAATCATGCACCAACTGTGAAAAACACCTATACTAAAAACTATAGACTTTTCACATGGGTGTGTGGCTCCTGGTGCACGGTTTGGGAAAACTATGCAACCGGATTTACCCCACTATCTAGACCCACATAGTTTGGAGAGAATTCAAAGTCTATTTTTCACAGTTTTCACTAACCATGTGGACCAATGATTTTCTCCATTGGTCAGAGTTTTGATCTCTGAACAATCCAGGGACAACCTTGAAACCTTTATGACCTCATTAATAATCCATATTATGTCCAAAATAAATAATTAGACCAAAATTTAAAGGATACATACATGAGTGAGAAAATAGTTTCTTATAGTCTTCCCACCTTAAAAGATCTTGTTCATGTGTTCACCTTCCAAGTGAGGAAAAACATTGTCTAAGAACAACTCTAGCCTCCATGCACATGTGTCAGCCTCTTGGTCCCAAGTATTTTCATGTACATGGACATGCAACCATATAACTCATACTAAAGGGATAGGTTATCCTGGGAGAGTCTTTGTGCTTCAATTAATTATTCATATTAGATACTCCTCAAAAGAAGCATCAGTATCTAACTCCACTTCCCCGTGATCAAAAGTACGAATGGGTCGTCATGATAATGGTGAATCTATGAAATGTGGAAAACATCGTACATGGAATGGTACCTCTGTAGTAGTAACAAAAAATAGTCTACTATCCAGACTCTCTACAGAATATCAAACAGATAAAAAGAGTGTGTCTAAATCTTCCATTTCATCGTTATCTATTTATTCCCAAGCATGGATAATACCCTTATAAAAACATGATCCCCGACCTTGAACACTAGAGGTCATCGATGGTGATCGACATACGATTTCTATCTGGATAGAGAAGTAGACATATGCTTTATGGTCAAATAAACCTTCTTTGAATTCTCCTACATGAGATGAGGACCTAGTAGGGCTAACCCTCCTTCCTATAACTAGTGTAGGGGTTAATAGCATGGCCTACCATACAAGTCCTCCAAAGGAGTCATCAAAACTATCACCGGAAATATTTTATTATAAAGGAACTCAATGAGAGGGATATTATTCTCCCAAGAACAAAATAAATCATGAAATATTTCTCTAATTATGTTCTCTAACATCTATATTGTCTGTTATGACTGGTCATCAGTATGAAGGTGAAAAGATATGCTCAGAAGCACCTATGTACCCATAGCTTTATGCAACCCCTGCCATAACTGTGAAGTGAATCGAGAATCCCTATCTAAAAATATAGTATGAGGTACCTCGTGTTGTCGTATGATATCATATACATATATTCTTCCCAACTAATCAACTGAGAAAGTCTCTCAAATAGGAAGCTGGATACTTTCACCAATCATTCAATGACAACCCTAAAACTTTGTGCCTCTAGGCGAGCATTGTAAGCCAACTACAAAATCCATAGTAGCATATTCCCATTTCAAATACAATAATGGAAGTATCTATAACAATTATATAGGACTCTAGTGCTCCACCTTCACCTGCTAACAAGTGGAACGCCTAGTGGTAAAGCCTACTATCTAAAATTTCATCACATGATAACAATACTAGTGTCACATATCTTGATACATCTAGGAGATGCCTGGATGAAATGCCTATTGAGAAGTATGGGACTCTTGCATCAGTTTCTCTTTCATATTTGTAGGTATCCATACATTTCCATGTATACGTAGGATGTCATATCTATCCATAATCTAATCTGGAGTCAAGTCATCTCCTAAAATACTATCATGGAGAACCAAGTCCTCGTGATATGAAAACTACCAACTCATCACCTAATCAAGGAGTGAACAGTTAATTATCAAGGAATTGAGATAAGTATTCTCGTGACTATAATTAAACTCCAGATTGATATCTGATAAGAGTACCATAAATTTAAATTTATCACTAGTTTCCCATAATACATGTGCCTATGTTATATTTCTCAGCACATACGCTACCGCATTTACCTTTCCAGGAATATAGGAAAGCTCAAAATCAAAGGAATAATGATATTCTAACCATCTCCATTGTATGAGACTCAATTCATTCTATGTAAATATATATTTTTGGATATTGTGGTCCGTATATACTATAATGACCTGGCCTTAAAACGTTACTTAATGTTGAATTTTAAATAAGAACATACATTATTACACATTAAGGATCTTTTCAGGTTTAGAGTTTTACAGAATTAAGAAAACTTATATACATAACATACCACATTCATACAAAGAGGACACTATTAAAAATAGTTTCCATTTTTTTAAAATATAAGACATTAAAACATAAAGCATGATTTATTTGACAACACTCCATATCAAACATCAGAATCCCTTATTTCTCTTACCCATCCTTATATCCTATGAAAAAACATTTTAAAAACATATGATGAGTATAAAACTCAGTAAGGGATATAAATATAGAAAGTGTTAGCCAAGTGATAACATAAAAACCAATAAACCTATATCATAAAAACTCGAATGCATAGTATACTCATGTTATTATCTTGGGACATATTTACCATATCACTCTTACATTTACCCTTATATATGGAATAACCTTTTGGTCAACTTCCATATTCGGAGTACCTAATGCATTGGAGAGCTGTAATGGGTTTCACCCATCAATTCTTGAGCTATAATGGGCTCAAACCAACATATGTTGAGCTATAATGGGGCTTAAACAAACATATCTTAAGCTATAATGGGCTCAACCCAATATATCTTGTGCTATAATGGGCTAAAACCAACATAAATAATGTCCAAGGAACATATCATGGTAATAAAGTATCTTGAAATCGGGAGAAAATACTCATTCCATACACATAAAAAACAATCCTTTGGAAATTTATTAAATAGAGTTTTAAAAGGATTTTAAAAATAAAGTACCATAAAATATAATTGGAATGTGAATTAATAGAATGTATTGGATACACAACATAATATAAATATAAATTCATCATACCAATAATATTATAACCACATAATGAATAAAGAATAAGGTTAACCCAATGAATAGAAATTGGGTTAAGAATTATCTTACCTTAGGTTCTTCTTACGTAAAATGTGTTTAAACTACATGTATAATGGTTAAAAGAGTGTCATTAATATCTTACATAAGCATATCCATCTTTATAATATCTTAAATGATCATTTCATTACATCATTTCACCCTTTATTTATTAGTATTTTGTTTCTTCCATTGTTTGGGGGTCACTACTAGAATTCTAGATATTTGAGACCGGTTATTTGTGACGGGATCCCATCGCAAATAAGTTTTTGCGACGGATTCCTGTCGCAAATAGCCCGTGGCAGAAAACGAAGTCGCAAATAAGTCTCTGATTATATACTTTATATATATATATAAACCTTTTTGCGACGGGCCCGTAGTTCCGTCGCAAATACGTTTATAAAAAAATTATTTAAACTATTTGTGACGGGTCCATCGCAAATACTTTTTTGTGACGGGTCCTTAATCCCATCGCAAATACTTTTTAAAAAAAATATATTTAGCCTATTTGCGATGGGAACCCGTCGCAACAGATCGTGTCGCAAATAATAAATAAATTCTAAAAAATATAAATTTAATAAAATTATGATTATTGAAAAATTAATTTTAATATTATTAGAATAATTAAAATAAAAATATATTAAAATTCTCAATATTCATAAAATAATATTAAAAAATCATAAAATATTATTATTATTATTAGTAAAATAAACAAACATTATAAAATATAATACTGAAAACATATATTTAATAAAATTATGATTAATGAAATAATAATATTAATATTATTAAAATAATAAAAAAATAAAAACTATTAAAATTATTAAAATACTCAATATTCATAAAAAAATCATAAAATATTAAAAATTAAATTATCTAATATTCGCACCAATATAAAAGACAGAAACTGTAAATAGTTCATATTACAACAAATGTTAAATTCAAATGTTTTTAACATAAAAAATAATTGGGGGCGTCTTTTGGAGGAGGTGGAGGAGCTGAAGAAGATTATGGAGGAAACTCCATCCCCAAACTACGAGTCAGACAGTGCATGTACTCCATCTGCTCCTGATGATGCTACTGCCATCGACGTATCTCCTCCTTGTGCTTCTGCTTCTGCCGCTGCTGCTGCTGACGCATCTCTTCTCGCTGCTTCTACAAACTCTCTATAATGTCATTCTGATCTCGTAACTGCTCCTGATACTGTGAGGAAGAAGATGATGCCTCTCTACGAGGTCCTCTCAAGATGGACGCCCACATCGCAGTATTACCATAATAAGTTCCAGGAGTCACATGAGAGTCGATACCAACTACTCGGCCCTTCTCAAAGCCATATTGAGTAGGCTGCATCCATGTCACCTCGTTGAAATGGTGTGCATTGGTCTGATCAGTTGCCTCATCCTAACCCTCAGCCTGTGTCTGAGAGGTCACAGCCTCATATGACTCCTTCAATTCCAATTTGAAATTAAAATTGTGAAAATATTATATGTAGTTAATTGTAAAACTGAAAAAATAATACTAACCACAATCTGACACTAGCGATCACCTCTAATCTCTCCAGTGGCTGGATCACTATAGATCCTTCGATAAATGTTGAACTCTGTAATATCGGGATTCTCGACTGCCTAAAGAAATATAAAATAAAATGTTTATATTTAAAGTTATATAAATTTTTTAAAAAATATACTTACTAGATGCTCTCTATGTATACTGAATGTATGGCTACCAACTCGATGCGTCACCTCCTGCCTCCCCCAGTTCTGCCGACCTAGTAAAGACCTCCTCTAAAATCCACCACCCAACCAGTGTGCACATAATCCATCCTAAACCTGAGATGAAATGTACTCTGGTCGGTGGTTTATACACGACACATCAAATATTTTCTCTCCAGCTTTCTTAATAGCCATCATTCACAAATTGTGCAAAAATTGACGCAGACGCTCACGCATAGCCACCTCCCAAGCTGCATGGATAGCGTCACGCATGCTATCCTCGATGGGATACCATAAACCCTAAAAATAATTTATAATATCAAGTTATTAAAAAAATAAATTTCAAAATAAATATTATTTATTTACGTACCAGCCAATGATTGTACAAGGCGATCTACACATCAACAGGAATCTGTTCCCTTGTGATCCATGGTTGAGAAAAAAAATTGCACAAGATAGCGCTCCCCTGTCCAACAGCTATATATGCAAAACTGTGAAAAAAGAATAAATAATAAAACAATTAGTGTATATTTAAAAAAGTTAATGAAAAAGCTAACTAAAAATACAGGTCATCATACATCTGTGTGCATGGATCGAAGACAAGATGTGGACATCGCTCGGGGATAGGGTCAAGAATCATCAGTCGCGCAAGACCACGCCCCCTCCGCATACCTCCTGAACCACCATTAGGCTGAGGGTCAGATGATACCATATCCCCCTCATCCAAAGGTAGATCAGCCTCCTATAACTCGCGAAATATATCAGGATCCATCTAAAACACAAAATAATTGTTGTTAGAAGATAGTTGAAAATAACTATCATATATATATATATATATTAGTTATGATCATAACCATCATTTAACTGTGTCAATGTTCACCTTCATCATCATATTCATATCTGACGATGTCAATGTCTTCATATTCCTCATCGGCATCATCAATACCCATATGAGTTTCACTTTCACCATCCCTTGTCATTTCAAATTCATTTGTAACGTCATTAACATCTTTATCACTATCAACCCTTAATTGTGGGGTGTCATCATCGATATTCCTGTTTCTTTGTGAAAAAGATGAATTTTGAGTAGTCTCTTGAAAAATTTCAATTCCTTCCACTTCAGCAGAACCACATTCAGTTTGAGTAAATTTATTTTCCCAAGATTTCATTTTTATTATGCTCCACCAATCACTCAAGTCTCTTGAAGTATAACAGTACTTTGCGTAATAAATTTGATGTGCCTGTTGATCTAGTAAAATGGTTCATTTACTATAAGAAGACTTTTATATTTAATATCGACAATTCCATAAGTTGGATGAACATGCAAGCTTCTCTCAGTATCCAACCACCGACATTTAAACATCATTATGTAATTCTTTCCAAGATAACATAGCTCAATAATTTCATCCAAAATGCCATAAAATTCAACTTCAGTTTCTCTATGATGAAATCCTCTAAAACAAACTCCAATGTTCATTGTTTTTTTTGATTCCCCATATGCACGTGTATGAAATCAAAAACTATTCACCACATATGCATTATAAGATTTAACCATTTTGGATGGTGGGTTACTCAATATACACAGTTTCTTATCAATTTTATCATCATGTTGAGACACCTGAATTTTTTTAAAACAATTATCAATATAATAAATAGTAAACTGAATTGATATTAAACCATCAATAATTTATATTACCAGTTTTTGAAACCATTGAGAGAAAAAATTGCATTCTTCAAGAGCAGCTGCTGTAATTTGTGGAAGTTGTTTCTTGATATGATTATCTTATAAACTACAAATAAAATAAGTTTACATACTATAACAGAAATTATAAAATAAGTGATAGAAGCACTCACAGTACAAATGTTGTCATTTCTTCAAAGTTGAGTAGAACATATGTATGAGCTCTGTGATATTCATTGTCTGAAATCCATCATTCTTGAACTCTACCAAATTCGAGATTCTGCTGATTAAAAACTGATAATTGATTTTCCATTTCATCATTAACATTTCCCTCATTCCATCCCATGCGGTTTTGTTTTGAGGGATATTCAGATTCAAAATAGTGAGAGCATAAAAAAGCAATTTCCTTTTGCAAATAATCTTCAGTAATTGAGCCTTCAACTGATGCTTTGTTATGTACTTTTTTTCAATTTCTGCATGCATCTCTCAAATGGGTACATCCATCGAAGTTGTACTGTACCTCCACATTTAGCTTCATGTGGAAAATGTAATATCAGATGTTCCATTGAGTCAAAGAAAGAAGGCAGAAAGATTTTTTCCAGTTTACATATAATTACAGCAACATCTTCTTCCGGTTGGCTTAGCGCATCGTAGTCTATTGTCGCTACACAAATGTATCAAAAAAAATATGATATGTCTGTTATCGAATCCCAAATCATAGAATTCAACAAACCTCTGAATCCAATCGGCATAATTATTTCTATTATAACATGAAAATCATGACTTTTTAATCCAGTAATATGACCAATCTTAACACATCTTACCAAATTGGAAGCATAGCCATCTGGAAGTATCAAATCTGTAATCCACTGACAAAATAATAAGCGAATCTCTTTGGACAGTGTATAAGCTGATTTTGGCTTCATTAACCTCTGTGGTTTAATATTTTCAAATAGTTCAAGTTCTGGTCGCCTGCAAATTTGGGAAAGATCAAATCATACTTTTATAGTAACTTTGGTCTTACCAGGTGTATCAAAAACTGTATGAAATAAATTATCAAAACAGTTCTTCTCAATATGCATGACATCCAACATGTGGCGGACCTACAAATCAGACCAATATGAGAGATCCCAAAAAATGCTTCGTTTTATCCAATTATGTTCTTTCCCAAAACCATGAATTTTCTGTTGAATTATTTTTGGACCAAATGTAATGGGAGGTAATGAAAATACAAAAGATTTTAACTCTGTACCTGATATCATTTTTGGAGGTTCATCCCTTTCAATTGTGGCTTTTCTGAAATGATATTTTTTCCTTCGAAAAGGATGGTCGGTTGGAAGAAATCTACGATGATAGTCAAAATAGAAAGGTTTTTTTCCAATGTTGAGTATAAAAGCTTTGTTGTCTTTCATACAGTAAGGATATGATTTCGAACCATATGTACTCCATTCGGATAACATTCCATATGCCAGAAAGTCACTAATCGTCCACATCAATGCATCTTTTAATGTGAAATTTTGTTTCGTAGAAACATCATATGTACTAACACCGTTACTCCACAATGTATTTAACTCATCAATCAATGGTTTCAAATAAAAATCAATATTCTTTTTCGAATTTCCTGGGATTAATAAGGTCAAAAAGATATATGGATCCTTCATCAACATCCATGTAGGTAGATTGTACGAAGTTATAAAGATAGGCCAACATGAATACTGACTACCATAAGAACTAAATGGACAGAAACCATCAGTAGAAAGACCCAATTGCACGTTTCGGGCTTCTAAAGAAAAATACAGATGCAGACGATCAAAATGTTTCCATGAATCACCATCAGATGGATGATTCAAGCTTTTACCGGGTGAAATATTGGTTTTGTGCCATGACATCATTGATGCTATGTTATGAGACATAAATAAATGTTGCAGACTGGGTGTAAGGGAGAAATATCTAAACTATTTTACGGGAATTGATCCAGACTTCCTTGGTTGAGCTTCTTTATACCACTATTTTCCACATGTGGGACAACTATCCAATGACTCATTTTCACTAGAATATAAGATGCAATCAATTTCACATGTATGAATCTTCTGATAACTAAGTCCCAGATTATGAACCAGCCTCTTGATCTGATAGTAATTTGTAGGCAGCACATTTCCTTCAGGTAATAGTGTTTTAACCAAAGAAAATATCTGATCAAAACAGTTGTTTGACATTGCATTATCTGATTTAATAACCATAAATTTTTCAATCGCTTTTAATTTGCTTATCTTGCAACCAGGATATAATGCATCCTCAGCAGACCTCAACTACTCATAAAATTCGGATGTTGCCAACTCATTAGTTAAATCGATATCATCATGACTTTCAGTTTGTTAAAGAGATGGACCTGCAACATCATGTACTAAATGTTGGAACTATGATGGATCCGGAATCGTGTTATTAGTATCTTCTCTAGAACTACATTCACCGTGTTGATAACAAAAAAAATAATCTGGTTGAAAACCAAACTTCAACAGATGTCCCCCAACATTGTCAAATGTGTCAAATGTTCTCAGATCACATTTTTTATGAGGACACTTAATTGTGCCTTCTGAAACATATTCTGGTTTTGATGATGAAAATGATAATAAAGCTTCAACACCCTCAATATATACAGAATTTAAACCAGAACCATTTGGATTTCTGTACTGATTTATACAAGCACGATCATCTAATAAGGACTGATGTCGACTTCCTTGTTCCATATTTTTCTACAAAATATAAAATCATCAATGTTTTTGAATAATTTGAAATTATAAAAACACTATCTGAAAAAAAAATATAACTAATTACTACTACTTCTTAATAATTACCATTAATTAAGGGCGACACAATTTCCAGTGGATTGACGGCTACTCTTTTGTCTAACGGCTCGTTTACTTGCATACGAGAATGAATATGCATATCTCTGACCAGATTCTTCATTGTGATTTCAGTGTGAGAAAAATTCAAGTAAATGAGCCATCGGACAAAATAGCCCCTTTTGTCGATGAATCATCTTCTTCCAACTGTCACCACCTGAAAACATTATAAAAAATGTGAAACTACGAATGCATATCCAATTTCGTGCATACAAGACTGAATATACTTATGTAATAGCACATTTTTCATAATGTTTTGAGTTGGTGAGAGTTAAAATGAGAAAAGTCATCAAGCAAAAGGAGTGTCATCAATCCACTAGAAATTGTGTCAAGTTCTTAAAATTTATTAAAATTTATTAAAATTTCTTCCTAACTATTCCTAATAAATTATTCCTAATTATTACTAATTATTCATATTTATTACTAACTATTACTATTTATTACCAACTATTACTAATTATTACTAATTATTACTAATTATTACTAATTATTACTAATTATTACTAATTATTACTAATTATTACTAATTATTACTAATTATTACAAATTATTCCTATTTATTGCTAATTATTCCTATTTATTACTAATTATTTCTAAGTATTCCTAATTATTAGTATTTATTCGTAATTATTAGTATTTATTAGTATTTATTACTAATTATTACAATTTATTACTAATTGTTACAATTTATTAATAATTATTATCAGTTAGTTCTAATTATTACCAATTATTTCTAAATATTCTTAATTATTACTAAATATTTCTAATTATTCCTGTTTATTACTAATTACTTCTCTTTATTACTAATTATTTCTAATTATTTCTAATTATTTCTAATTATTTCTAATTATTGCTAATTATTGTTAATTATTGCTAATTATTGTTAATTATTGCTAATTATTGATAATTATTGCGAATTATTGCTAATTATTGCTAATTATTGCTAATTATTGCTATTTATTGTTATTTATTGCAAATTATTGTTATTTATTGCTATTTATTACTATTTATTTATATTTATTCCTAATTATTTGTATTTATTCCTAATTATCCCTATTTATTGCTATTTATTCCTAATTATTGCTAATTATTAGTATTTATTCCTAATTATTCCTAATTATTCCTAATTATTACTAATTATTCCTAATTATTTCTAATTATTCCAAATTATTCCTAATTATTCTTAATTATTCCTAATTATTACTAATTATTACTAATTATTACTAATTATTACTAATTATTACTAATTATTACTAAGTATTACTAATTATTACAAATTATTACTAATTATTACTAATTTTTAGTATTTATTAATTAATATTACTAATTATTATTAATTATTACTAATTATTACAATTTATTACTAATTATTACAATTTATTACTAATTATTACAATTTATTACAAATTATTACTAATTTTTACTAATTTTTACAATTTATTACTAATTATTACAATTTATTACTAATTATTACAATTTATTACTAATTATTACAATTTATTACTAATTATTAAAATTTATTACTAATTATTGCAATTTATTACTAAATATTACAATTTATTACTAATTATTACTAATTAATACAATTTATTACTAATTATTACAATTTATTACTAATTATTACAATTGATTACTAATTATTACAATTTATTACTAATTATTACAATTTATTACTAATTATTACAATTTATTACTAATTATTACTAATTATTACTAATTAATACAATTTATTACTATTTATTAAAATTTATTACTAATTATTACAATTTATTACTAATTATTAGAATTTATTACTAATTATTACAATTCATTAATAATTATTACAATTTCTTACTAATTCCTACAATTTATTACTAATTATTACAATTTATTATTAATTATTACAATTTACTACTAATTATTACAATTTATTACTAATTATTACAATTTACTACTAATTATTACAATTTATTACTAATTATTACAATTTATTACTAATTATTACAATTTATTACTAATTATTACAATTTATTACAATTTATTACTAATTATTACTATTTATTACAATTTATTACTATTTATTACAATTTATTACTAATTATTACAATTTATTACTAATTATTACAATTTATTAATAATTATTGCAATTTAGTACTAATTATTACTAATTATTACTAATTAATACAATTTATTACTAATTAATACAATTTATTACTAATTATTACAATTTATTACTAATTATTACTAATTATTACTAATTATTACAATTTATTACTAATTATTACAATTTATTACTAATTATTACAATTTATTGCTAATTATTACAATTTATTACTAATTATTACAATTTATTACTAATTATTACAATTTATTACTAATTATTACAATTTATTACTAATTATTACAATTTATTACTAATTGTTACTATTTATTTCTAATTATTACAATTTATTACTAATTATTACAATTTATTTCTAATTATTAAAAATTATTACTAATTATTACAATTTATTACTAATTATTACAATTTATTAATAATTTTTACAATTTATTACTAATTATTACTATTTATTACTAATTATTACTCATTATTACTATTTATTACTAGTTATTACTATTTGTTATTATTTATTACTATTTATTACTATCTATTACTCATTATTACTATTTATTACTATTTATTAATAATTATTAATATTTATTACTATTTATTACTATTTATTAATAATTATTAATATTTATTAGTATTTATTATTATTTATTACCAATTATTATTAATTACTACAAATTAATTATATACATTACTAATTATCGTTAATAATTACTAATTACTACTAATTATTAAAAATTAATACTAAAAATTTCAATTTATTAGTACAAATAAATAGTCATGACAAAACAATTTAAATTCTATTTCATTACAACTAATCAACAATAATAAAAATTAACATAAAAATTTGAAATAAATAATAAAATTAAAGAAAACATAAATACCTTTAAACTTGATTTGCTATTGATATAGTCGGCTTCACAACTTCTTCGTGCCCAAAAAAATTAACTGAGAAAAATTTTCCCTCTGAAATCAGAGTTCAGAGAGAAACAAGATCTAGGAATTGAGTGGAATGAGAAGAAAAACGGATGGGGGTATATATAGGTTAGATTATTTGCGACGAGACTATTTGTGACGGGTTACTCATCGCAAATACCTATGCCCGCATTAATTACTGTCGGCAGTTAAAAAGTTATTTACGATCAAACCCGTCGCAAATAGTCCCTGCCGACACACCTTTTGCGATGGGAGGACATCCCGTCGCAAAAAACTATTAACCGCCGTCGGGTATTTGCGATGGGCCACGTCGCAAATACTTCACTATTTGCGACGGGAGGATCCCCCCGTCGCAAATAACCATCGCGCAGTTTGGCGCGATACTCGCGCCAAACCTTTTGCAACGGGGCACAAAATCCTGTCGCAAATAATCGGTTATTTGCGACGGGTTGTTACCCCAGTTGCAAAATAACCGCTTGGACGGACTTTTTGCAACGGGAGTCCTTTTTCTCGTAGTGGGTGTTTTCCTTACATGTTTTCCATTATTGGATAATGATGGATATTCTTGTCGATTGGAAGTGAAACTCCAGGATTGTAATGGAAAGGTATTGACATATTTCCAATACCATAATGTATACCATTTATCATTTTGAATTTTGATACGAGTATGATTCATAAGTTAAAACATTAATGTTGTTCTTTTAGATCATTTTAGTTATTCTTTGATAATAACGATCTCATTTTGTCTTATAAATAAAATTCATGAGTATAAAAGAATTCTAGAAACCTATATGACACATAATAAATATATTATAACCTGGTTCAACCATAAAAATGGCTTCATGATTATACTTGAAAGAATTAATGCAAATTGAAATCACATCGTCCATGATGTCGATAATTTGACACATCACGGACAATGTTTTTATTCCTTGAATAAGTGGGAGACGATAAAAAGAATGATGATAAATTTTCCATGAACATGAGAACATCTATAATATACATGATTTCTGGAGCTTTCATTCCTCTTGGGTAAGAGGAGATGGGGAAAGAATAAGAAAAGAAATGAACTCAAAATAAAAGAATAATTGAGAAATCCTTTACAAAAATTCGGCAGCCTAACGACTATACAACATGGTTTTAAAAAATATTAAAAAGAGAGGGGACAGGGGTCACCGATCCAGAAATGAATCATAATACAGAATAAATCAAAAATAATAAGAAAATAAGAACATTTTATGGAAACTCTTAAGTTATACCACATAAAAGAGAACTTGAATGGAAAATAAAAGAAATTGCGAATTTTCTTACCTTTTAGGGTAACTCCTATAAATTAAAGGTTGGGACCTTGGGGGATTTAGGAAATCTTTGGAAGACTACTAGGGAGGTAAGAAGGCCATAGCTTCGTTGATGACGGATTTGGAATGAATTTAATGAATGAATGGGTGGATATTTATAGCAAAAGTGAGAAAATATTTTAATAATTTCCAAGGAACACCTTATTAGTAGTATTTGAAAAACCATGGTCTTACCCATGGTATTTGCCCAAGGTATTATCAACTTAGGTCATCTCACATATTATTTTACTATACACAAGTCTACCTGATTTATGAAATCATTATTACACCATTAATGATGTCATTAACACACCAAAACTCCAAACTGTATTTTTTACTATTCACTGAAAAATAAACTATTTCAGAAAAATCCCAAAAATTTACCCTTATCATTTTTCGACATGTAGATATCAAAAATTAACTCCATTTTTAAAAAATAATTTTATAAATATTATTAATTTAATTTTTAAAGAAAATCATACTTAATTCAAAAATTAACAATTTTAAAACTATAACTGCTTTTATATCACACTGAAAAATTAACCAAGATTTCATTATCTTAAATCCTTAAAAAATAAATTAATAGTAAAATTTTCTATTCATTAGGGTCACATTACTATTCATATTACTATTCATAAGGATATGTTACTATTCACCCAAAAAAACAAGTCAGTTCTATCATACTCTAAATAACTTACTAAACACAATTGTAGATGATTGTTTTTCAAAATTCAAAACATAAAAGCTGATAAATTAAGTTTAAAGTCCAGTTATAAATATCTAATTAAAACAAAGTTTCAAGGATTCAATTTATTTTTAAAACCTTGGGGTCTTACATTATCCCCACCTTCTAAAAATTACGTCTTTATGATTTTATTTACTCATTAAAAAAGTGAGGGTACATTTCCCTCATAGCATTTTCATACTCCCATGTTGCTTCTTCTACCATGTGGTTTCTCCACAAAACCTTTACCTAGTGGATTACCTTATTTTTCAATATCTGTTCCCATCGATAAAGAATTTTAACTAGTTTCACTTCATAGAAAGGGTTCTCTTCCAGCTGAACTGCTTCTGGGCTCAACACATGTGATGAATATAGCACATACTTCCTCAACATAAAAACTTGAAAAACATTGTGTACCTAAGACAAACTCAGAGGAAAAGCTAATAAGTATGCAACTGGTCCAACTTTCTCTATGATTTCAAAAGGACTGATGAATTACAGACTTAGCTTTCCTTTCTTACCAAAACACATTACACTTTTCCAATGAGTGATTTTAAGGAAAACATGGTCACCTACCTCTAGAGATAAGTCTTTACTTCTGTTATCTACATAACTTTTCTGCCTACTCTAAGCTGTCCTCATGTGTTTTTGGATCATCTTCACTTTCTTAGCCACTTCCTCTACTAATTCTGGTCCAAACAACTTCCTTTCCCCAACTTCATCCCAAAAAGCTGGAGTTTGACACCGCTTTCCATATAATGCCTCAAAAGGTGTCATCTGTATACTAGAATGAAAACTGTTATTATAAGAAAACTCAACTAAAGAAAGATATTGATCCCAACATCCCTGATAGTCTATTGAACAAGCTCGAAGCATATCCTCCAAAGTCTTAATTGTTAGTTCTGACTACCATCTGATTGAAGATTAAAAGCTATACTGAAATTTAATTTTGTGCCCAATGACTTCTAAAGGCCCTTCCAAAAGTTATTAGTAAACTTTTGATCTTGGTCAGATACAATAGAAAGAGGAACTCCATCTAACCTGACAATATCTTTGAGGTATAGTCAATAAGGATGATCCAAAGGCATTATATCTTGAATAGAAAGAAAATGTGCAGATTTTGTCAGTTGGTCAACAATAACCCAAATTGCATTATTACCTCAAGAAGTCTTTGGTAGTCCCACCATGAATTCCATGGATACATTCTCCCATTTCGACTTTGGCACTGGAAAAGGTTGAAGCATCCCCTTCGGTAACTACTGCTCTTCTTTAACCTATTGACATGTCAAACATTTCATTGTAAAATCAGCAATATCTCTTTTCATTCCATTCAACCAATAATACTCTCGAAGGTCTCTATACATCTTAGTACTACCAAGATGAACTGAAAATGAAGAACTATAAGCTTCACACAACAAATCTTTCTTCAACTGGGAATCACAAGGCACACACAACCTTTTTCCAAATATTAAAACATAATCTTTATCAAGGTTAAATTCTAGAAGCTTACCCATTTTAACCAATTCTACCTTTTTCTGTAGCTCATGGTCTTCCTTCTACGCTTGCTTAATTCTGTCTGATAACAATGACTGAACTAAAACTTGAAACAAAACAGATGTATTCCTTGCACAGACAACTTCTAATCAAAAATTCATCAAATCATTAATCAAGGGATCCTTTTCTAAACATAACATGGTTAATGATGCATGATGTTTTTGACTCAAGGCATCCGCCACTTTGTTTGATTTTCCTGGATGGTAATATATTGTGAAATCATAATACTTTATCATTTAAATCCCTCTTCTCTGCCTCATGTTTAAGACCTTCTGAGTGAATATATATTTCAGACTTTTATGGTGAGTATATATTTGATATTTGGATTCGTATAAATGGTGCCTCCAAATTTTCAAAGAAAAAACCACAGCCTCCAATTCCAAATAATGTGTGGGATAATTTAACTCATGAGGTTTAATTTTTCTTGAAGCATAATCAATTACCTAATCTGTATGCATCAAAAAAACCAATTCCCTTCAATGAAGCATAACTTTAGATGAAAAACTCACCATTTCAGGAAGGCAAGGCCAAAACTAGAGCATTTACCAATCTATTCTTCAGTTCTTGAAAACAAACATCACATTCTTATGTCCAAAAAAATTTAACCCCTTTTCGTGTTAACTTATTTAGTGGGCTAGATAACCGTGCAAAGTTATTAACAAACCGTCGGTAATAACCTCCTAATCCAAGAAAACTACAAATCTCTGTAACATTTTTTAGGTCTTGGTCATTCATTAACTACTTTTTTTTTTGGCAGGATCAACTGTTATTTCATCCTTATTTACAATGTTCCCAAGAAAATAAATCTGTTACAACCAAAAATCACACTTTCTGAATTTTACATACAGTTTCTTTTCTTTTAATGTTTTCAAAACAACACCTATATGTTTCCCATGCTCCTCTTTACTTCTATAATATACAATAATTTCATCAATAAATATAACCATAAACTTATCTAAGAACTCGTGAAATATTCTACTCATAAGATCCATTAATACATTAGGTGCATTAGTTAACCCAAAAGGCATAACTAAAAATTTATAATGACTATATCTATCACTGAACACAGTCTTCGAGATGTCTTCATCCTTTACTTTCAACTGATGGTACCCCAACCTTAGGTCAACCTTCAAAAAATACTGCGCTCCCGGGAGATGATCAAACAAATCATAGATATGAGGAAAAGGATACGCGTTTTAAACAGTAATTCTATTCAAGGCTCTATAATCGATGAAAAGTCTTATTGAACCATGTTTTTTCTAAACAAACAAGACAGAAGTGCCCCATGGTGAAATGTTGGGTCGAATGAAGCCTTTATCAAATAATTCTTGCAACTGCTTTTTTAATTCCAAAAGTTCTATTTTGACCATTTGATAAGGAGGTTTTGAAATTGGATAATCATTAGGAACTAAGTCAATAGTATACTCAACCTCTCAATTAGGAATAACACTAGGGAAATCCTCGAGAAAAAAATCTAGGTATTCATTTACCACTGGTACATCATTAATTTGGATAGTTCCCTTATCTTAAAAAATATGAGAAAGAAAACTTTCATTTACATACCTTATCAGTTTCTTAGCTTCATAATATGTTATTAATGGTATGGGTTCATTCTTGTACACAAACTGAAATTCTTGATGAAAAACAACTTCTTTTTCTCTGTAATCTATCTTAGCATGATAAAAAATAAAGCCAGTCCATACCTAGAATAACATCAAACTCTACTAGAAGAAAAACAAAAAAGTTTGTAGGTAGATTATTTCTACATACAAGGATAGTAATATTATTGTAATTTCTTTTTTCCATAATATTTCTTCTAGGTTCTTTTACCATGAGATCTGACTTCATTTCATGAGGTTGAATTCCCAATTTTTCTGAAAATTTCTTATAAATGAAGGAATGTGTAGACCATAGATCAAACAACACATTTGAGAAATCTATAAAAATAAGAAATGTACCTGATACCACCTCATTTGATACCTTAACATCTACTAAAGTGGTTTTAAAAGATTTTACCAAACCCTTCTGCTTCCAATCCTACTGATTCCCATCTTGAGTAACTAGCTTCAGACAAACATTAGAAAAATGACCCAATTATTTATAGTTAAAGCATCTCACCATCAGCTTCTCATTAGTTTTAGGATCATTTTCTTTGCACTTACGAGAAATGTGTCCGAACTTTCCACATTGGTAGCATTTCCAAGAATTTACAAGACATTCACCAGGATGCCTTTTACCACACTTTTCACAAGAAGGGAAATTCATTTTCTTACCTCCAGACTTCTTTAACGAGTTATTCCTCATTGGATACCAATCTAATCACTTTTTATTCTTATCATCACGAGGCACATATGGTTCAAAAAACTCCATCTAAACTTTTTCAGCATAATGAACAAGCTTCTCGTAGCTTTTGAACTCTCGTGAGGCTAAAGCTCTTCAAAAAAATAGTTTCAAACAAGAGTAAAATCTATAAATTTTAATTTCAAAATCCTGAGTAAAATCTGGTACATACCTGGAAAATCTTGTAAAATTGTCTTTATATTTTTCCATGGAATCATCATCTTTCGGCTTCAGTTCCAAGAATTGTTTCTCCATTCTGAGTCGAACAGTTTTGGGAAAGTATTTTTCCAGAAAAAGAATCTTAAAATCATCCCATTCCAGACTGTCAAGATCATCTATTTCTCTCATATTCTTAAATAGATACCAATATTGGTTGGATTCACCTTCCAAATGATAAGTGGCTAGTATTACCTTTTGATGTTCTGAACATCCCATGACATCAAATATCTTTTCTAGAGCATTGATCCATCCTTCGGCTATAACTAGATATGCGGTTCCACTGAATACTGGAGGATGTTACCTCATAAAATGCTCCACAAAATACATGTCGCTTCATGGTAGATCATTTTTATCTCTAGAATTGGTACCACCACAGTTTATCGCTTGAGTCAACTAATCCATTACTGTCACAAACTTCTCGGTTTTGATTCCCACCATTTCGAGCTACAGATTCGGACAGACATCAGCCTCTTGGTGCCTTCCTACATCCACTTCCCTATTTATTCTGTGGAAAACCATTTTGTACAACCATAACTTAGATGAAGCAACATGGTAATCTTTAAATTCTATAACATTTCAAATTACTATAGAGTAAAAAACATTTATGTTATTCTTTAATATCATCCCAACCCCTAAAGTTCTCTAAACCATCCTTTGATACCAACTATAAGGACCCGACCTTAAAATGTTACTTAATATTAAATTTTAAACAATAACATACATTATTACACATTGAGGATATTTTCAGGTTTAGAGTTTTAAATAATTGGGATAACTTACTTGCAAAACATACCACATTCATATAAAGAGGACACTATTAAAAACAGTTTCCATTTTTTTCAAAATATAACACATTAAATCATAAAGCATGATTTATTTGACAACACTCTATATCAAACATCACAAATCCCTTCTTTATCTTACACATCCTTATATCCTATGATTATTTTTTTTAAACATGGGGTGAGTATAAAACTAGGTAAGGGATATAAAGATAGAAAACGTTAGTCAAGTGATAACATAAAAACCAATAAAACCCATATCATAAAAACTCAAATGCATAGTATACTCATATTGTTGCCTTGGGACATATTTACCATATCACTCTTACATTAACCCTTATATATGGAATAAACTTTTTGTCAACTTCCATCTCTGGAGTACCCAATTCATTGGAGAGCTGTAATGGGGCTCATCCGTCATATCATGAGCTATAATGGGCTCAACCCAACATATATTGAGCTATAAAGGGGCTCAACCAAACATATATTGAGGTATAATGGGATCAAACCAACATATATTGAGCTATAATGGGCTTAAACCAACATAAATAATGTCCAAGGAATATATCATGGTAATAAAGTATCTTGAAATCAGGAGAAACTACTCATGCCATACACATAAAAAAGAATCCTTTTGCAATTTATTAAAGAGAGTTTCAAAAAGATTTTAAAAAGAAGTTCCCTTAAAATATAATTGGAATGTGAATTAATAGAATATATTGGATACACAACATAATATAAATAGAAATTCATCATACCAATAATCTTATAACCACATAATGAATAAAGAAGAAGGTTATCCCAAAGAATGGAAATTGGGTTAAGAATTCTCTTACCTCAAGTTTTTCTTACTTCAAATGTGTTTAAACTTAATGTATAATGGTTAAAATACTGTTATTAATATCAAAAAGAAACATATATATCTTTATAATATCTTAAATGATCATTTCATTACATCACTTCACCCTTTATTTGTTAGTATTTTTTTCCTTTCATTGTTATGGGGTGTTTTCCTTACATGTTTTCCATGATTGGTTAATGATGGATATTCTTGTCAATTGGAAGTAAAACTATAGAATTGTAATGGAAATGTATATACATAATTAAAATACCATAATTTATATAATTTATCATTTTGATGTTTTATATGAGGATGATTCATAAGTTAAAACATTAATGATGTTTGTTTAGATCATTTTAGTGGTTCTTTGATAATAACGACCTCATTTTGTCTTATAAATTAATGTCATGGGTAAAAAAGAATTATAGAACTATGTATGATACATAATACATATATTATAATCTGGTTCAACCATAAAAATGGTTTCATAACCAGACTTTAAATAATTAATTCAAATTGAAATCACATCATCCATGATGTCGGTAATTCGACACATCACAGACAATGTTTTTATTCCTTGAATAAGTGGAAGAGGAGAAGAATAATGATGATGAATTTTCCATAAACATGAGAACCTAAATAATATAAATGATTTATATAGATTCCATTCCTCTTGGGTAAGATAATATGAGGAAATAAAAATAAAATAAATGAACTCAAAATAAAAGAATAATTGAGAAATCCCTTACAAAAATTCGGCAGCCTAACGGCTATGCAACATTGTTTTAGAAAAAATTAAAAACGGAGGGGAAATCGGTCACCCATTTAAAATGAATCACAATAAATAATAGATTAATAATAATAATGAAACAAGAACAAGGTATGGAAAGTTGTATGTTATACCACATAAAAGAGAACTTGAATGGAAAAAAGAAAGAAATTGAAAATTTTCTTACCTTGTAGAGTAACTCCTTGAACCTAAAGGTTGGGACCTTGGGGGATTTAGGAAACCATGGGAGGACTAATAGGGAGGTAAGGAGGCCAAATATTCGTTGATTATGGATTTGAAATGAATTTAATTAAGGAATAGGTTGTATTTATAGCAAAAGTGAGGGAATATTTTAATAATTTTCAAGGGACACCTCATTAGTGGTATTTGAAAAACCATGGGCTTGACCATGGTATTTACCCAAGTAATTATCCACTTGAGACACCTCACATATTATTTTACCGTAAACAAGTCTACCAGATTTATTACATCATTATTATATCATTAATGATGTCATTAACACACTAAAACTCAAAATTGTATTTTTTACAATTCACCGAAAAAAAATGTTTCAGAAAAATTCCAAAAATTTAACCTTACCATTTTTCGACATGTATATTTCAAAAATTAAATTCATTTTTTGAAACAAAATTTATAAATATTATGAATTTAATTTTTAAATAAAATCATACTTAATTCAAAAATTACAATTTTAAAATTATAACTACTTTTATATCACACTGAAAAATTAACCAAGATGTAATTATCTTAAAGCCTTAAGAAAATATATTAATAATACAATTTAAAATTCATTAGGGTCACATTACTATTAATATTACTATTCATAAAGGTATGTTACTATTCTCTGAAAAAACAAGTTGGTTCCTTCAGACTCTAAATAAGTTACTAAACACAATTGTAGATGACTATTTTTCGAAATTCAAAACATAGAAGCTGCTAAATTAAGTTTAAAGGCTAGTTATAAATATCTAATTAAAACAAAGTTTTAAGGATTCAATTTATTTTCAAAACCTTTGGTTGTTACATATACCACAAAGATCTCACCCATCAAATATTGTCTCCAGCAATGTAAGGCATGGAAAACTGCTTCTAGGTCATGTATCAAGTAGTTTCTATCATGAGGCCTCAACTACTGAGATCTATAAGTAATGAATGTTTCCTCATACATCATCACTACTCTTAGAATGATTTTTGATGCATCATAGAACACTATATAACCTCTATAAGGATCTAGAAGAATTAGAATAGGTGTCAAGACAAGCCTTATTTTCAGCTCCTTAATGGTTTTCTCGCATGCTTCTTACTACAGAAGCTTAACAACCTTCTTTGTAAGACCAGTAAGAGGTTAATTAATGCGTGAGAAGTTATTTATGAAACACCTATAATATCTAGACAACCCAAATAAATTTTTTTTACCAAACACATTCTTGGGATTCTCCCAGGAAACCACAATAATCACCTTCTCTAGGTTAATAGAGCCTCTTGATTCCAAGTTAATATGACCCAATAAGTGAACTTTGTTGATCTAGAAGTGGAACTTAGCGATATTGGAATAAATATAATGATCTCTCGGTGTATTCAAAATGACTTCAATATGATTATCACGGTCTTTACAAGTGTAATAATTAAGAAAGATGTTATCCAAAAAGAGTAAGAAAAAATAATATTGGTAGGTATAGAAGACCCTATTTATCAAAGCCATCAAAATAACTAACATGTTCATCAGACCAAATAACATAATGAGATACTCATACATTCCATACCAACTGTGAAAATTTTAATGAGGTATATCTAATGGCCTGAATCACACCTGACGATAGACCAATATCATCTTGATCTTAGATAATACCCTAGATCCTCATAACTGGTCAAATAGATCATTTTTATGAGGAAGTGGATACCTGTTATTGACCGTATTATGGTTCAGCAGTCTATAAACCATGCATAGATGAAGGGCCATATCTAACCTCTTGGAGAAAAGCTTCGGTGAACCCCAAGAGGAAATATTAGGCCATATAAAACCTTTTGCCTCTATATCCTCCAACTATCACTTGATATCATTGATCTTAGTAGGTGTCATCCTATACGGAGGAATGGACACTATAGATTCTCTTGGAATGAGATCGACCATAAACTCTACCTCTCTCTCTAGATGTAAGATAGAAAAATATTTGGGAAAGGTATCCCTAAAATTATATACTACTGAATGGAATTCAATCTGATGTAAACCCTGATCCTCCCCATATAGATTATAAATCCGGGCAATAACTCCACTTATCTCATGATGCTCAGGTTCATCTCATCTAGACTATACATCCTACTCACCTTTTTGTAGATAACTGCTACCCTCCGATGATATGAACGATACCCTACAGTGATATTAGTCTACAATGGAGTGATATGAGACTAACCAATCCATCCTAAGAAAGAAACTGAAGCCCTTTATCTCACAAACAAAGTGGTTTCACGAGAAATGTTAACTGCCTAGCTCAAGGGGATAGTCTGTACATTTGACTATGCCCTATAAATACACTACCAATGGTGTATCTAGGGTCATTATTCCAAAGTAATAATATATTTCTATCTTGATACTTTCCATGATATAAAAAGATACATAGGAGTGCGAAGTACCAATATCAAAAAAATAGATACTATAGTGGAGGTTACTGAATATTACCTTGTATTGTAGATGGTCAAGATCTCTAATCCTTGGGTATCAACTGTAAATCATGCATCTGGACTGATTTCCGGCCTTATGCTACAACAGGACTACCCTGAGTATGACTGATTTTCTAGTGTTGATGATTTGAAGTTTGGATAACATGACCACAACCTCCTCCTCATCTAATCCTATCAATGCTACTCTAACTCCCTTCTTGATGCAGCATAAAAGAACATACCCCTGAAGGTGGAGCTAGTGTGGTTCATCGTCCACTATAAGTAGATGGAAAGGTCTGACAGAATAT
The DNA here is from genome assembly GCA_963277665.1 of Viscum album. Taxonomy (NCBI): domain Eukaryota; kingdom Viridiplantae; phylum Streptophyta; class Magnoliopsida; order Santalales; family Viscaceae; genus Viscum; species Viscum album. The sequence continues at coordinate 1,400,038,599 of OY728156.1, read as the reverse complement.
CTGAAGATGCCCTATATGGCTGCAAGTACGACACTCCATCAGGTCTCTATCGCACTAAGGCTTTAGATTTCCCTTCAATCCACATCGATGACATACAATAGATATTCCATTGAAGATAATCGAACTAACACAGATCTGACATGAAATCTTGAGGGATCTCTTTCTACTACGAGATGGACTACTTGCCTACCTCGACATTGGTCTTCTGTGCCCGGTACTATCACCTTCCCTCAAAATTTTCTCATGGATAAGATCCTGATTGATGATATAAAATAAATTAGGTAGGTTAAATACATTTACATGAGTACATATGGAATACTAGATCCCATCCTCAAAGTGTCTAGCACATGGGAAGCTCATCGCCGACTAGAAGTAGTGAAAAGTGACAATACATTGTAAAATGTAGTAAATAATTCATGAATGACATAGCTCCACTCTCAAGATTCATAATATCTCTATCTCAATCAGCTCTTAGCATCTAAAAAAGAAGTAGTCAAGGAAACTAGTCTAGAAATCATCTCATACCATTCCCTAATGATGACCAGCCTAGGTAATCACATCCCACCAGTACTTTCTCGAATCACATAGCATGTATGTTGTAATCATGACATTCTAATCTAAAGGCATATCCATATGCTCAAATATAGACAAGGTAGCCTATATCCAAGTCTCAATAGCCTTTGGACCACCATCCCCTGAGAATTTAGGAGGATGATTCTTCTGGAACTCATGGTTTAGACCAGCCATCACAGGTTCAGGTCATGGAGCACCTTTCATGGACTACATAAGATAGAGGAAACTATCATGAAGTTGAGCATCAGTGCCCATATCAGATATAGTATGCTATTCCTCAAGTGGAACTCCTAGTGTTAAGACTGACAGCTCAGGTCCCACCACATTAGGAGCATGGTCATCTACACCCTCCTAGTGCATGACACGAAGACTTCATGGAAGCATTGGTCTACAAATTCCAAGCACACACCTTAGAACACACTTAATGAAGATAGATACACTAGATTAAGTATAACAAAAGGAAAGGGATCACAACCCAAGGTATACTACCCCAAATACCTGATTAGAAGGATATGTATTTGTAAGTGTTCAAGTTTTATTTATATAGGTTCCAATAGATAAAGGGTCAATTATACCTTTCCATAACATTTACTGGAAACCATTTCATTTTATATGTTATGTTTTTATTTTTGAGTAAGAATTTCTTATAAAATTGTATCAAAGTCTCATTTAAAATGGATTGTCAGTCCTAGTGAATCAAGTCCCATACACTTTATCCCTGAAATCGACACCCATTTAATTCTATTTAACTCAGACTACATTTGGTCTCAGAAATAAATGGCTTATATGCCTTGTATTGACTTGGTAAACTACCCAATCCAACCCATGAGCACTCATACACCTCATGAATTGAAACTAAAAATCACTCAATCACATCCTAGTAAAAGAAAAAGCATATATATAAATAAGGATCACTCAAAAATCACAGACATATCAAGATAATACACATACTAAAATGAACCTATAGGGAATGACATGTGAATTCTTGGTTCCTTTGATGATTCAGATAAAAATGATCATTTCCCTCATATAATCAGGACAAGGATGAGAGAAATACTCAATCAAAATAATAATAATAACCACAACACAACATGTGTATCATCCAATGGTATAATGATATCAACTACAATTGTCAAGAATCAAAAAACAACCAAAAATTAGGAAACTCGTCATTGACACCAAACATGGTTAGATACACCAAAGAATGACCTATAACCAAGTTCCAAAGTGTTCCTATTCTCCTGTTTATTGTCTCTAAATAGTAAAATAATAAAGAAACATCTCTGATACCACTTTATGATATCCCAAATCCAGATGCAACTTAGAGGTTCCCCAATCCCAGAGCGTTAATGGGCCTAAAACGTATCTTCCCAAATGCTAAAGGTTGTCGACCAGTAGTGAGGGCCTAGAGTGTGTTTGTGGGGAGATTATTATCTCATTACCAAAGTGTAGAAAATTGGATAAGTTCAATAATAGGTAAATAAAATAAGAAATATAAGTAAACAGATGGAACAACAGAAGAAGAAAGATTAATAAGAAATAGGAACAACTTATAAATATATAAAAAGATGATGATAATACCAAAATGATGATGACACATGTCATGTCTCTATAAAACTATAAAACATGGATATAAGGTATTATAAAATACATGATATAAAAAAAATAAAAAATGAATCCAAACAATATCCCCATTATTCCAAGATCCAGCTCGGTCATCTACCACCAAGCTCCATCCTAATGTAAATAGGGAATATCAGGTGTCCAAATCAGGATTCTTCCCTTTTACAACACTTACATAGGGTGTGAGATAAATATTAGTTGGCCACCACCAATGAAATCAATAAAATCAAGTCTGTGAAATATAAACTAAAACTATGTGCAATCATGCATATATAAATGTAAATCAGTACAGTAACGTAAATACCTAAGTACTGGATTTAGCCTCAGCTGGTGTCTTGACATATAATCAGTTAATTAATTAAATAAGTTTCAGTTTCTATAAGTCACATGGGGTATAATCAGAAATAACATCCTAACATAATAATAATATTGAAGGATACTAGATATAAAAAGGCATCATGTAATGATGATAATAGTTAAGAGGATCCAAGGTCACAACCAAGGAATCCTTGACCTCAAGGGTTGAGCCAACATAAGTAATATACATTATCCTAGATATAATGGGTAATAGTATAATACAATTGGAATTACCCAAGTAATTCCAAAATAATGTAATTCTAAATTAGTCTAAGGAAGTCATCCAAGGTAAAATGGGATAAGCAATGACTAGGACCAAGGGTGTATCCAAGGCACCTCATGTCTGTGGACATCATGCTGGATTCAAGGAGTGTATATGATGTGTCCTATAATAATAATGAAGGGATCTAATGTCATCATACCAGGAATCCACATGTAGACATGGATTGGGTTCTAAGATGGGTATCATCCATGGCAATTGGTGTCCCAAAAATCAAAATTGATTCCATGGATGCTCGTGGAATTCCATCAAGAATCCCAGTATAGACTGAGTCTATCGATTCTTATAATAATTTCACAGTCCATATGTCATATTCACCTTATAATCAATTCATTTAATTAGTTAGGTCGTGTAATAATCATGTTGTTTCATAATTCATATGGTTCAAGTCATTTTCACTCATTAGTGTGAAAATGCTAAAATTCCACGAAACCATTTAATTCATTTAAGTTATAATCAACTTATTAGGTTCATTCTGTTTCCTTCCATTAACATGTCAAGTTGTCCTAAATATGTGAGAAAAAATTATTTCATTTACTTTTAATTAGTAAGAGTCATATATATACAATATACTTTCCATTTACATATAAACTTTAATTAATTAATTAGAAAACTTAGCTTAGACGGTTCAAGTGTAAACTACATGGTTATCTCTATTTAGAAATTAAAAATTCATTTAATTAAAGGTGTTTACCATTAGCAGGGTCAAGTCTTAGCCCTTCATTGATTTAATTAAACATGTACCCTTATTAAGGTCATGTCGAGGCACACCCGCACGGTGGTGAAGATAGGCATAACAACCTAATAAAAGAATAAATATGGAAAACACAATACATGGGGTGGTTGACATTGAGTACATAACCTCCAATAATTGATAACATTTTTAACAAGGGTCTTAGAACACGGTTCTAACAACTATAAGCAGGGCATGTTAATTTAATAGGCCATGCCAGATGAAATCGGCACGCACACACAACAATTTATAAAATCACGAAAAATAGGGGATGAGTTGTAGACCACCTACATAAAACTCATATGACTCTCCTCATCTAGTATTAACCTATAGTATAGCCTGGATTAGAAGAGATATGAAGATCGGGCCAATTTCTTAAAAATTGGACATATGATTATGTACCTCAATTGATTAATCAAGTAGAAGAAAAATGAAGAATGGATAAAATGGAATCAAGATCTTATCAAGGAATATCCAAAGAGATGAATGGTGCTTTGATCAGACTCTATATTTACAAATGAGATCGAATACTACAAAAGAGGGAAAACAGTCTCAAAGATGGAGGAGGTCCCTTGTTGATTGTTCAAGAGAATAAGAGAATAAGGACGGTGTTTAAAACATTTCATTGAGGTAATTTTAGTAATTTCACCAAAAAATAGGGGTCTCATGTTCCAAAAACACAATTGGCCAAACCTTATTCCCTTTTCTATACCAAGGGGTCACTTGTATAGTTAGGCCGCATAGTTAGATAAATCATACTTCAAACATGAAAACCACCTCTGTTAAAAACTGTAGACTTTTTTCATTGGTGTGTGGCTCTAAAAACATGGTTATAGAAAATTATGTTCCATTCTTCACCCCACTATCTTGTAAGAACCCGGATCTTCTTTTCAGGTATGTGACCCCCCCTGGTTGATGTTTTCTTGTTTTTTTTATGTTAAGGGTGACTTGGGGGTGCGTTTGGGTGGAATTTTAAGGAAATCTAAAGCGTGATAGCTTTCGCAAGGTTGGAACATGGTTTGCCTAAACCGTGCAGCCAAACCATGCAAGGTTGGTTTTGGAGACAGTGGCTAATGCACAATTAGCACACAATTTGTCTAACCGTGCGGCCTAACCGTGAAAGGAGTGTTTGAAGAGGCAGAAGTTAATGCATGGTTAGTGCACGATTTGTCAAACTGTGTGGACTAACCATGCAGGCACTTAAATCTAGATCCTAAATTTGTGGATCTAACTCATTTTTGCCTTTAATCACCTCGTTTAAGCTCATGAGCGGCCATAACTCGGGATTACTCTCCCTTGAATATTGGATAACTTCTCCCAAGCATTCTAGAGTTGATCTGAAGGCTTCTCTAGGTGAATTGAATCTGGATTCATGAGGTATGTGATCATTCTCCTTCGTTCTTGATTATTTTCTTAGATCTACTTAGATCTACTTCTCCTCTTCCCTCGGTTTCTTAAATCTACGCCCATTATGGGTAGATCTAAGTATGTGGATGCCAAATTGATGATTTTGGGTCTTGATCTTGTTAGGAGAAGGAATCTAAGGTGGGTTCTTGGAGAATCAACCTAAGTTTCTTGTGAGTTCTTCGTTGTTGGGGTTTTCGTCAAAACCTTTGAGGTAGGTGGTTTGATGCCTTACGTTAAATTTCTTGAGTTTTTGTGAAAAAGTGTCAGATACCCATGTATCAGGTATATTGGGTTAGGGTTTTGATCCTGTAATAATATATACCTTAGATTTATTATGTGCTTGAGGATATTAAATGAATAATGATTGCTTGTTTGCATGTCTGAGGATCACCCCATGGGTGTTTTCCTTGTTTTGGTTGTTTATCGTCGTTGGCTTAGGTTGTCTATGAGGCAAACCTTGTTACACTGATTTCCTACCTTGATATGGATAATTTCATGTGTTTCTTGTAGTATAAATGTTTTTGATGCATTGTAGCTATTAGCCAATTAGTTTGTTGAACATAATTAGGGCTGCTACGAATCGGTTACATACGATTGCTTTTACGCAGGGCTGCGGAAACCAGGTGTAGTTAGACCATAAGGGTAATTGATGTTCAGTGCTTCCTCAGAGGGATTGTTTAATTATTACCACTACAAGACCATAAGGGAGATTGACTTTCTTCTCTCTCAGAGGGTCTGATAATTATCGAATCGATACTAATGGGAGAATTCGACGTAAGTGATTCCTTAGAGAGTCTGTAGTATCGTTGCAAGACCATAGGGGGAATTAACAATGAGTGCTTCCTCATAGTGTATTTGCCTTTGTTAAATACTTGACCATAGGGGTCTACCCACGTGAGCCACCCAGAGGTTCATCCTAATAAATTAATGTTTGGTTGGTTGTGACGAGTCCACCAAGCCAAAGAACAATCTTGGGTTTTGTACTGCTTGTTGTTTAGGTAGTCCGCTGAGATACATGTTGTGTTACTTACTATGCCTTTGGATTATAGAGCTATTTTCTATATTCCTTGGTTGATAATTAAATGATTGAATTAAATTAATAAATAAATGTGAATAAAGTTTTTTAGGATTGTTTACTTTAGTGTACTCTTGTTTCTCTACTGCATTTATTTCCATTTCTTTTGCTATATTTATCACTGATAGTAAGGCATAGATCTTGTGGTGTTTTCCTACTGGGATTAGTCTCACACCCTGTTTGGGTCCTTATTTTCAGCCCAAATAGGTTATATGGTTGTAGGTGTGGATAGGGATTGTGGCCCTTCTACCTCAGGTGCTTGATTGCTGGTTAGAGCTGGAGAGCATGGGACCGAGCTTAGGCTTGCGATGCTGCTGGAGTTTACTAGTTACTTTTAGTACTTTGGGTTCAGTTGTATTTCAGCATGTCGTTTTGTTTGCTTATTTCCATAGATACATGTACCATGCTGCATCATTATTATATCATACATGGATTATGTTGTTTAGTTTCAGTTGTGTGTATGTTGTTTACTACTTATTCTATTGTTTATTATTTTCCTTCAACTGCATACTTTACCAAATGAGGGCATAGTTTCCCCACTGACTCACCAAGGCCCTCACTACTAGTCGGTAGCCTCTGGCATTTGGGGAAACATGCTTGAGTTCATGTGGTGAACCGGGTTCGGGGCACCAGTTGAGTGGCTCCGGATTCGGGTCGTTACAAAGTGGTATCAAAGGCAGGTTTTCTTTTTTTTATATTTTCTTACTGTTTGGAAACAATATACAGGGATATGAAGGAATGGTTAGTTGGTACTTAACTATTCTCAGGAGTAATTAACTCGTGTACATGGAAAAGTTATATTACCTCATAATTACAATTTTTAGTTTTTCAAGTGTTATAGTTGATTATATTTCACCATTGGGTGACGCACTTGTTTTGTGCTGTTACAGTTTATATTATTGTGGTTTTATTTTTTTAAAACCTGAGGAGATGAGGTTATTCCATCTCATGCATCATATAGGCACTAGTTAAAAAATCACATGTCATTCATTTTACCATGCCATCTAGGGTGAATTAGAAATTTCATGCTGTTGTGATAGATGTCATGATAGATTATGCATGATCAGAATTTGGTAGATTATGGACACCAATCTCTAGTCTTAGAGGTGTTATGGGACCTCGAGGATCATAATTTGGTGGATCATGGGATTATCATACTGATTACTTGTTATATGCATTGTTATGATGTCAAGCTTTGATTCGTGGGGAGTATGGGCCCCCACGGATCGGAATTTGACACATAGGTGCTGGTTTTCAGTGTTTTTCAGTGGTTTTGGGGAGTTCTGTATGCCTACTACCCAGAAACCCAGATAAAACGGTGTGTGGCCTTATGAACACACGCCATGTTTTTTTCTGTTCTGGAAGAACTACTTTTTGCGGTTACACGCCGTGTACTTTGAAGTACACGCCGTGTACTTTCCTTCTGGGTGATCCAGCCGTGTCATTGAATACATGGGTTAGAAAATATTAGGGACAACACACTGTGTACATTGTTGGCACATCGTGTAGTTGTGGCCCGTGTACCAGCCCGTGTGACTAAAAACACGGACGGGAAAAATCTTTAAGAACACGTCGTGTAGTTTGGGTTTACACAGCCAGTTCGGCAGGTGTACACGCCCAAGTAAAATATTTCTGGAACATTCCATGTATGGAGACTACACGCCATGTAACCATGTTTTTTTATTCTTAAGAGTTTTTCCTCTTCTTTTCTATTTTCACTCTTTTAAGTTTGCAATTGTGCTCGTCGTTGATAAAGGTGTGCTTGACCCTACAGAATCATGCCGCCAAGACGTCCTCTCGTTGTAAATCAGGGATCTGAAAATGATCGTATGCCGAATATGGCACTGGAAGTTATTATGGACACTGGTGCAGACACACAATTTCGTGAGGGATTCATGAGGTTCATACAGACCTTTTATGGAGCTCAGCAATCTGCCTCGTCTATGGAAGAGCTTACACGAGTCTTCCAGCAACAAAATCCTCCCACTTTCTCAGGGGATGGGGGACCTCAGGCTACTGAATCTTAGTTTGAAGCTATGGTTTCTATCTTCTACCATCTTGAGACAACCCTAGACAGAAGGGTGAATCTCGCAACTTACATGCTATGAGATTCCTCCAAGAGATGGTGGGAGGTAGTTTCTCAGGCAGGGCGTCAGCAGATAGTTGCTTGGGATGAGTATCAGCATACGTTCTACGACTACTTCTACCCAGCGACGCTGAGGGCCAACAGATCCAGAGAGTTCATGAACCTGTAGCAGGGTAATCTATCAGTTATGGATTATTCCTCCTGTTTTACTGAGTTACAGCATTTCACTCCCATTCTATGGAATGACGAGCTATTTTTAGCGGGGAAGTTTGAGGAGGGCCTCAGACCAGAGATCAGATCATAGGTGAACATCTTCCAGTTGACTTCTATTTCTTTGATAGTCAACCAGGTGTTGATCACAGAGAGGAATCTGAGGGATACTAGAGCAGTGATCCAGGGCGGTTCAGCATCCAGAGTCAGTACTCTTTCTACTGACAGTAGGAAGCGCCACCGAGATTCTACACGAGGTGAATTGAGGAAGTGATATGTTCCTTCAAGTAGCAAGGTTGTGTACTAACAGTGTGGGAAGTATGGGCATAAGAATCCACAATGCCCAAGGGACCCATTGGAGTGTCGAGCTTGCGGTAAGATGGGTCACCTGCAGTGGTTTTGCAAGGTTCTTCTTTCAGCAGCTCGTGAAGGTGGATCTTTTTCGACTTTGCGTACAGGTGCAGGATTACCAATTCCGTAGAAGACCGGGGGATGGAGTTCTTCGGGTCGTTTAGGACAGGGTAGATTCCATGGACGCGATGGTCAGGCACAAGTAGGATCATCTTAGGGATCTCAGGCTGCTGCACAAGGCCGCGGTACTGGCCAGACATTTGCGGTGGAGCAGATTCATCAGGAGCAGGATCCTGGACCCTCCACAGTGTGAGGTACGATTTTAGTAGCCTCAGTTTTATCTTCTACACTTTTTGATACAGTAGATTCTCATAGCTTTATTTCTATGCACACTTTGGAGAGCCTTAGACTTACTATCTTTATGTCTGAGGATATGATGACACTAGACACTACCTTGGGACTTAGAACTGCTAATGTACGTAAGTGAAAGGAGTGCCCCCTTGAGGTTGGTGGGTGTCACTTCTTTTGGGATCTTTATTTCCTTGAAATTATGGGTTATGATGTCATTCTTGGAATGGACTGGTTAGTTCCCTTCCAGGCAGTCGTCGATTCCTATCGCCGCAGGGTGAGTTTCACATCACCCGAGGGTAGACCTTTTCTTCACAAGGGTGAATAGGATGTCCAGGCGAGCAGGGATAGACTAGAGCATCATGGGTTGGGTGGTGTTACAACCCAGATTGCTAGCTTATATCTCAACGACCAAGGGACTTCTCAGATGGATTATCCTCCAGTGGTTGATCGTTTTCCGTATGTCTTTATAGAAGAATTTTCAGGGTTACCTCTGAAGGGTGAGGTAGACTTCTCTATTGAACTTGTTCTAGGAGCAGCACCGGTATCCATACCTCCTTATAGGATGGCTATTCCTGAGTTACAAGAGCTCAAGAAGCAGTTGGAGGAGTTGCAGGCAAAGGGTTTTATCTGACCTAGTATTTCTTCTTGGGGTTCACCTGTTTTATTTGCGAAGAAGGTGGATGGTACTTTATGGCTTTGTGTGGATTATCAGAAGTTTAACCAGTTTACGGTCAAGAACTGATATCCCTTGACAAGGATTGATGATCTTTTTTATCATCTTCGAGGATCCAAGGTGTTCTCGAAGATCGACTTGAGATCCGGCTATCATCAGTTGCGTGTCAGACCATCATATATACCTCTGATAGCCTTCAAGAGTAGGTATGGTCTATACGAGTATTTGGTTATGCCGTTCGGTCTCACGAACACGCTATCAGTTTTCATGGTGCTGATGAACAGAGTTTTCCATCCATACTTGGATTCCTTCGTGGTGGTTTTCGTGGAATACATCTTGGTTTACTCTCACACGCGACACGACCATGCTACCTATCTTGAGATCGTCTTGAGTACACTGATAGATCATCAGTTATATGCTAAGCTCTCAAAGTGCCACTTCTGGATGGACAATATTCACTTCCTGGGTCATGTCATCTCAGAGACAGGAGTATAAGTATACCCAGAGAAGGTGATAGCAGTAGTTACCTGGTAACAGCCAAAAAATTTCTTCGAGGTATGAAGTTTCTTGGGGATGGCTGGTTACTACAGGAAGTTTATATAGGACTTATCACGCTTAGCAGCACCATTGACGGGCTTGACTAAGAAGGGGGTGAAGTACGTTTGGTCAGAAGCCTATGATTTATCCTTTCAGGAGATGAAGGGGAGATTGACTTTAGCACTGATCCTAGTTTTTCCAGAGTCGGGCAAGAGTTATACAGTTTTCTATGATGCATCTGGCATTGGGCTTGGAGCATTACTTATGCAGGAGGATCGTGTTATTGCATATGGATCTCAGCAGTTGAGGTCACATGAGAAGAACTATCCTACACACGACCTGGAGTTGGCAACAGTTGTTTATGATTTGCGTTGTTGGAGGCATTATCTTCTGGGAGAGAATTTTATGGTATATACTGACCACAAGAGCCTCAAGTATATCTTCATGCAACGTGAATTAAATTTGAGACAGTGGATGTGGGCCGAGTACCTACAGTATTTAAACTTTGAGCTTGCTTATACACCTGGGAAAGGTAATGTTGTGGCAGACACACTGAGCAGGAGGACTCAGATACAGGTAGTTCAGGAGGCCAACAGTGAGTGGAAGCTTATGGCACTGTTCTCTGAGATGCATTTGGAGGTTCACGACAAACAGGGATAGATGGTTCTTTCTTCTATATTTGTTACCTATACTCTTCTGGATCGAGTTTGAATGAGGCAGCTATCAGACTCAGAAGGCCTAGTCCTATGGGAGAGTGTGTCAGGTGGAGACCCTACTCCGGGGTGGACAGTGGGCGATGATGATGTGTTATGTTTTCATGGCCGCGTATGGGTTTCAGTAGACATACATGAGGAGATGATGCGGGAGTTTCCTGTTTTAGCTTGGGCAGTTCATCCTTGTGTCACAAAGATGTATCGAGACTTACGTCGTCAATATTGGTGGCCAGGTATGAAGAAGGATGTGGCTGGTTTTGTTATGCGGTGTTCCACCAGTCAGCTGGTGAAGGCAGAGCATCAGCGACCAATAGGGATTTTGCAGCAGTTACCCATTCTTAAGTGGAAATGTAATGATTTCATGATGGACTTCATGATAGGTTTATTGAGGTCTCCTCGAGGGAATGATGCGGTTTGGGTTTTTGTTGACCGTCTCACGAAGGTTTCTCATTTCTTACCGATCAAGGAGACCTTCGGTGTGGATGAGCTTGGGAGGTTGTACATTCGTGAGGTGGTATGATTTCATGGGGTTCTGAACACCATCGTTTTAGATAGGGATGCCCTCTTTACTTCACATTTCTGGCAGGGGCTATAGAGGGCTTTGGGTACACAGGTACTTTTGAGTATAGCTTACCATCCCCAGATAGATAGCCAGTCAGAGTGCACGATTCAGGTGCTGGAGGACATGCTGCGAGCATGCGTCCTTGATTTTGGAGGTTCTTGGGAGAAACATATACCTCTAGTGGAGTTTTCCTATAATAATAGTTTTCAAGAAACTATTTAAATGGCACCTTACGAGGCTTTGTATGGTAGGTCGTGCCGATCACCCTTGTGTTGGCTGGAGGTAAGAGAGGCAGCTATGCTGGGACCTCATTATGTTCAGGATACCATGGAGTAGGTGGAGTTGATTCGAAATAGGATGGCTACTGCACAGTCTTGGAAAAAATCTTATGTTAATTAGTGGAGACAACCTTTGGAGTTCAAGGTTAGAGATTAGGTTTTCCTACGTGTTACCCTGAGGTTGGGACATAAGAGAATTAGGAGACATGGAAAGCTCTCACCGAGATACGTCGAGCCATTTGAGGTTTTAGAGAGAGTCAAGCTGGTTGCTTACAAGTTGCAGTTACCATATAGGTATTAGGCTATGCACGATGTCTTCTATGTTTCGCAGATTTGATGGTATTTCTCAGACCCATATCAGGTTTTTCAACCCGAGGAGGTAGAGTTGTAGTAGGATGCATCTTTCAAGGAGTATCCTTTCATAATTTTTGATCGTAGTGCAAAGGTTCTCTATGGATAGTATGTTCCTGTGGTACGGGTGTTGTAGCAGAATGGGAGAGTATAGGACGAGACTTGGGATAGGGAGGCCGATGTACGATCGCAGTGGCCAGAGTTGTTTGAGGTTTCTTCTTCTACGTCGCGTTAGGAAATTCAGGGATGAATTTCTTTAAGGGGGGAAGTTTGTAAGAACCTGGATCTTTTTTTCAGGTATGTGACCCCCCTTGGATGATGTTTTCTTATTTTTTTTAAAGTTAAGGGTGATTTGGGGGTGAGTTTTGGTGGAATTTTAAGGAAAGATAAAGCGTGATAACTTTCCCATGGTTGGTGCACGGTTTGCCTAAACCGTGCGTCCAAACCGTGCGTCCAAACCGTGCAAGGTTGGTTTTGGAGATAGTGGCTAACGCGCAGTTATCACATGGTTTGTTTAACCGTGTTGCCTAACCGTGCGAGGAGTGTTTGATGAGGCAGAAGCTAACGCATGGTTAGCGCACGATTTTTCAAACCGTGCGGACTAACCATGCAGGCACTTAAATCTAGATCCTAATTTTGCGAATCTAACTCGTTTTTGCATTTAATCACCTTTTTTAAGCTCTTGAGAGGCCATAACTCAGGATTACTCTCCCTTGAAGGTTGAAGAACTTCTCCCAAGCATTACGAAGGTGATCCGAAGGCTTCTTTTGGCGAATCAAAGCTTCATTCTTTAGGTATGTGATTTTTCTCCTTCATTCTTGATTATTTTCTTAGATCTACTTAGATCTACTTCTCCTCTTCCCTTGGTTTCTTAGATCTACGCCCATTATGGGTAGATCTAAGTATGTGGATGCCAAATTGATGAGTTTAGGTCTTGATCTTGTTAGGAGAAGGAATCTAAGGTGGGTTCTTGGAGAATCAACCAGAGTTTCTTGTGTGTTCTTCATTTCTGGGGTTTTCATCAAAACCTTCGAGGTAGGTGGTTTGATGCCTTACATTAAATGTCTTGAGTTTTTGTACAAAAGTGTCGGATACCCATGTATCGGGTATCTCAGGTTAGTGTTTTGATCCTGTAATAATATCTGCCTTAGATTTCTTGTGTGCTTGAGGCTATTAGATGAATAATGATTTCTTGTTTGCATGTATGAGGATCACCCCATGGGTGTTTTTTTGTTTTGGTTGTTTATCGCCATTGGCTTAGGTTTTCTATGAGGCAAACCTTGTTACACCAATTTCCTACCTTGATATGGATAATTTCATGTGTTTCCTATAGTAAAAATGTTTTTGATGCATTGTAGCTATTAGCCAAGTTGTTTGTTGAACATAATTAGGGCTGCTACGAATCAGTTACGTACGATTGCTTTTACTCAGGGCTGCGGAAACCTGGTGTAGTTAGAACATAATGGGAATTGATGTTGAGTGCTTCCTCATAGGGCATGTTTAATTATTACCACTACAAGACCATAAGGGAGATTGAATTTTTTCTCTCTCATAGGGTCTGATAATTATCTAACCGATAGTAAAGGGGGAATTAGACGTAAGTGATTCCTCATAGAGTTTCTAGTATCATTACAAGACCATAGGGGGAATTGACGATGAGTGCTTCCTCAGAGTGTCTTTGCCTTTGTTGAATACTTGACCATAGGGGTCTGCCCGCGTGAGCCACCCAGATGGTCAGCCTGATAAATTAATTTTTGGTTGGTTGTGACGAGTCCAGCAAGCCAAAGAACAAGCTTGGTTTTTGTACTACTTATTGTTTAGGTAGTCCGCTGAGATACCTATTGTGTTACTTACTATTCCTTTGGATTATAGAGTTTTTTGTTAGATTCTTTGGTTGACAATTAAATGATTTAATTAAATTAATAAATAAATGTGAATGTAGTTTTTTAGGATTGTTTACTTTAGTGTACTCCTATTTCTCTACTATATTTATTTCCATTACTTTTTCTATACTGCTCACGGATAGTAGGGCACAGATCTTGTGGTGGTTGCCTATTGGGATTAGTCTCACACCCTGTTTGGGTCCTGATTTTTGGCCCAAATAGGTTATATGGTTGCAGGTGTGGATAGGGATTGTGGCCCTTCTACCTAGGGTGCTTGATTGCTGGTTAGAGCTGGAGAGCATGGGATCGAGCTTAGGCTTGCGATGCTGCTAGAGTTTACTATTTAATTTTAGTACTTTGGGTTCAGTTGTATTTGAGTACGTCATTTTATTTGCTGCTTTCCATAGATACATGTACCATGCTGCATCATTATTATATCAGAAATGGATTCTTTTGTTTAGTTTTAGTTGCGTGTATGTTGCTTACTGCTTCTGCTATTGTTTATTATTTTCCTTCTACTGCATACTTTACCAAATGAGGGCATAGTTTCCCCACTTAATCACCAAGGCCCTCGCTGCTAGTCAGCAGCCTCTGGCATTTGGGGAAATGTGCTTGAGGTCATATGGTGAACCGGGTTTGGGGCACCAGTTGAGTGGTTCCGAATTCGGGTCGTTACAATCTAGCTCTACAAGTCTAGGAGAGGCTATGTGGGTTGGGTTGCACTGTTTCTACTACCCATGCGGCCTAATGATTTTCTCCACCGGTCGGGGTTTCAATCTTCGAACAAGTATTGAACACCCCCAAAACCTTTACGACCTCCTTATAAATCCATATTAGGTCCAAAATAAAGAATTATACCAAAATTTAAATGATCCATACCTATGTGAAAAAATGGGTTCTTACACCTATAATGTAACATGTCTCAAAGAATCTGAATTGAGACCAAGAAAACCCTTACGGCTTGGGTAACACTTTAATCCAAAACCCTTGAAATATTGGTGTTGTAATTGAACATAATATAAAAATATTTAAATATAATTCAATATATGGTGTCTAAAATTGGAATAATATTCACCACATAAAAGAAATTAGATTCTAAATACCAAACATGTCTCAAAGAGAGGAATTTGAGATGAAAACCCTTACGTCGGTCCTCGTTCATTATGAATTTTGAAAAAAAAATAATAAATAATAATACTAATTTAATTAAATAAAAACAAAATAAACATATACACAACTCTAAAAATTTATAATATTCATTTGAAATCATTCTACACACATGAATATTAGTTAGTTTTTACCTATATTCAACTCCAGGTTTAAGTAATCATTTCTACTTTGAACTAGTTTCATAAAAATGGTATTGGTGTCTATTATTTTTAAAAATTAAAACATTATTATATCATAAAATATACTATAATATATGTCCGTATCTATTTTATAATGATACAATTTCATTCCATGGTAGTTTTGGTTATAAACCATAAAGATAATATCGGTGATGATCATATTTCAATGATTCTTAATGGACATGGGGTATTTTCTTAATTAATATGTTAAATATTAATATAACCATACTAGAACCAAAAAAATAATTTAAATATTTATATCATATTGTACTTGTAAATAATAACACATAGTCATCCATGATAATTCATATTATTGTTCAATTAGGTGGTTAGACCGACCAAAATATGAACCTTCCATGATTAATGTATAATTATGAGGTGGTTTAGTAGTAATGTCATTATAAAAAAGCCTAGTGATATTATTTAGTAAATTTTAATGTTATATAGAATAATTTTAAATAATTATAATGTGAATATAATTTATATAAATCCATCGCTTAGAAAGAAGATATTGTTTTCCTCTTCGTACCTTGGTTTTAAATGTTTGAATTAACAATATTTTTTGGTTGATCATCTCATTAATTGGTTCAATAAAATCTATACTAGAACCTTAATTATATTATTAAAATCATATTTAACCTTTAATATCATCCTTATGACCATCCATTTAAGTTGGTGATGAAAATAAAAGCAGAAATCAATTTCCACATGGAGGCCATAATCCACACGTACACAAGGTTGATGATTTTATTTTACATAGAACATGATAAATGAATAATATGTTTTATCATTTCATAATCTAAAATATTATTTAAATATAATTATTATTTATTAAAATCAATATTAGGACCAGACATTTAAGGTGGTTAGGAATAAAACAATGCTACATCATGGAGGTGGTAGTCCGCACAACAACAAAATTATTGTTTCATTTATCTTTATAGAAAAAGTGGAAAGGGTGATTAATTATTTTTCTCATAGAATAAAAAAATTAAGTATATAAAAAATAAAATTTTCAATACATATGTATTTTAAAATTATAATTAGAAAATAAAAATAAATAATAAATAATTTAAATAAAAATAATTACTCACATTGAGAACTTTGAGATTTCCTTGGAAGATCACTTAAAAATGGATGGCATGTGATAATATATTGTGACCTGAAGCTTAAGAGAGTGAAATATTATTCTAGGTGAATTAAAAAGTGCAGGGTTTTAATAGAAAACCTATTCTTTAGAAGTGTATTAAATGGGTGGTGAGGGGTCCCTTTTATAATTGGCGAGAATAATTTTTTTTAAAATATTACAAATATATATAAAGGGAGCACATGTTCGACATTTTAAGTGTCTCAAAGATTTGAAAATAATGAAGTGGGGACGATATAAGTTTTAGAAACACCTCATACACTCATTTCTAAAAACGTTTTTAAACATATTTGAGGTCTTTTACTCTTAGATTCATTAATTTTACCATTTTAGATTTTATTGTGGTAACTAGTTGTTACCTAGGTAATTTATCCTTTATCCCAAAATAGTAAAATGGTCATTATTATATAATTGGGATCAAATGATTCCCAATTTTAAATCCATTTTTATTCAGTTTTTAGAAGTGATAAAAATTAATTTTCAAATGTTAGATGTATATTTTATTAAATCCTTTTATTTGGAAAAATAAAACTTAAATTATAAAATATAAAATTTGGGTTTATTAATTAAAACAAAATTTTTAAAATTTATAACTTCACATATAAAATATGGTTTCTTTCATGCAAAAAGGTTCCATAAATTTCCAATTCATTTTTATATAATAATAATGTCATAAAAATCATTATATTTGTGAAAATGGTATTATGGATTATTCACCTAAAATCAATGTTTCTAGAAAAATAAAAAAATGAAACCTAAGATAATTTTGACATTATAAATTCAAAAATTAATCTTCTTTTATCAATCACAAATTATAAATTTTATAAATTTAAAATATTAATTAAAATAAAAAATATAATGAAAAATTCTTCTTATAGAAAAATGTCTTATTAAACTTCAAGTGTCTTTAATCTTATTTCAAATAAATTTCTAAATAATTTAATATAAATATAGTAATTTTTAGAATCTAAATATTAACTATTATAATAAAATTTTAAACATGGCCAATTTAATTTATTAAGGTATTATACTATACACATTTTACGGGGTTATTTGAATGTCATCCTCTTTAAAATATTAATCAAAGAGAATAATAATATATAATGATTTTAATTGGTTATTTTCGTTTTATATACTAATTATTATATTATTAGTGTATTATAAAAATTTCATGGTTTTTTTGTTGGGTATTTCATTCATTTAGTATTTCATGTGCCATAAGCTATTGAAGATAATATTAATTTAAAGGATAAAAAATATTGGGTTGTTACACTCTGATTGAATTACTCAACACCAGGGACATGAGAAGACTCTCCACATAAAATACCAATACATAAACTTGGGTGGGTGTAATTAAGTATTGAGATTCTCTTAAATCAAATAAGTAATGAAAAAGTGTAGAAGATAAGATAATGACACCTCAGAATCCCATGCCCCTATAGTACAATAACCTCTATATCATCCAATTATCTGCATATCACACCCCTTCCTTTATACTGACATTCACCTCTATGGACTTATTTAGTCATGGTCCCTAAATATAGGGAAAATCTTAATGTGATCCCCTAAAGGTCTCATCCCCTCTTGGTTGATAATAATCCTTTTACAAATACAGCCTCACTGGAAACTACTATTATGGATAGATAGAACCTAACTATCACCACCATGTGGAACTATAATAAATACAATGCTCTAATTTTGGAGAGGAAAAAATCCCCCTAAAATATAGCATACTAGTAAAAATACCCCATGAAAAAAAGGGTCTATTGGCCCCAGAAGGCGGAAAAGTAAGTTGTTGGGGGTCCACTCCCCACTATTCAAAACTACAAAGAACCTAGAATCTGAGACCTCCTCCTAATAGTTATACTCACTAAAGAATAATATTATATCCCCTCTCATATTAAACCTTAGTGTGAGTGAATATTATTGATTTTAGTTTCCTTTTTCTTCGCCTCTAAATACATCAAAAATGTAAATGGAGTAACTACATAATGGATAGAAAGGTGGAGTGCCTCCATAAGATGTCTTGAGAGTGATTCCTCTTCAAGAAAATGAGCTGTGTGAAAATGAAAAAGATCCTTAAAAAGATCCCAAAATCGCACACAGACATAATCCATGACTAAAGGGAAACCATATTTTGACACTTTACTACCTTTATAATCAATGATAAGAACTCCAATTAGAACCCTTTCTGTAAATATACCCAAGAAAAATCCACCTCATATTGATCACTAAGACACAATGTCCACTAATGATACAAAACACACTTCATATGACTGAGTTTTAATGTAACATCAAACCCAAACCAATCATAGATCAAACCAAAATTAATCTCAATATCCTACAACCATTTTTTAATTTCTATTGAGAGACCCTACCCTCATACATCACCAAGACCTTCTACTGAAAGGAATGCACTACTCACAATGATGCCTTATTCTACTCTATCAGGTTGATCCTCCAAAGATCAACCATATCTTTCCATAAAACCTCTACTGACTAAACTGTATATGGAAAATGATTACTAGCTATACCATAAAATAAAGGGGAACCATAATCTTGGTTTCAGTTAATTTTTGTTATGGATTATTTAATTAATTCATTTTAATTTCCCAAAAATCACCCAATTCAATCATGTACATAATAAATCATGATGCATGTACTTATCCTAGGTCTCTTCCATGAAAGTATCACCACCTTAGTTAGTCATTTAGCAGAATTATGATCCTTGTGTTGAATCATGGGTATCCTTAAAATCATGTGTCCAAGCCGGACTCCCTATACTATTGCATGAACCAATATCAACTTATAACATTACCCTACCAAACCTTGAAATCCTCATAGTACCTCACTATAAACTCCATCATATCTCTCAACCTAATACTTTGATACCACACTATCAAAAACCCATCTCTTATAAGTTACTTATTATGGTTTGGTAATGAATTAATAAAGATAATGACCCATTATTACCACCTTCAATAGGCATTGGGTTGGTGACTAACATCTAGGGTATAAAAATATCACATATGGAGGGCATTAACCTCAATTTATTTAATAATCATTGGGAGAGATAATTAAAACCACCAAGAAAATCCATCCTAATTTGCACATATAGAATAAAAATATACATATGATGTTTTAAAATAATAACACAAATAAAACCTAAGGCAATGAATTAGTGAAAAATCTAATTTTAAGGCTAATAATATTCATCTCATCCCCTCAAGACCTCATGAAATCTTAAAAAATATTATGTATATTCATGGGGGAGCATAACATGTATAACCAGTAGGATCATTCCTAAGGTATCTCTTGCACATTTGAAAATATTATACTAATGCACCGGTGAACAAATAGAAGAACCAACATGCACCTAAACAAGACAAATAACTAATCCCATCCCCACCATGGCATGATCACCAAGTAACGGATCCAATATAGTAATGTAATAAGAAAAATATCAATAAAGGGTATCTGGCACTTTATTTCCATTGATCTTCTGGTCTCATGTCCCAACATCATACATCCTAAATCTCTCATCCCTTCCATAATATTTATGCCTAAAGACACATATGAAACCACATAATATCCCAATTGATGACACTTGGGAAACCACGTCACATCTCACCCTAAGACACCTGGGCTAACATATTTCACCATGATCCCTATACAATATTCCACCACATCTATTTCCTTACATAACCACTTCCATATATCAAAAGTAGTATATTATGATACACATGAAGGATGTAAACCTCATTCCATCCTCTTATAATACATGACCCCCACTATAAACCAACTCAACCTATATTCAATCCCCAACTCTAGTACACCATTTAATTTTTGTCTATAACATCATGCATGTATCAATATTTCTTGGAAAATTAGAGGAAGAGGGGGTATCCATACATCCATCCTCACCATCATCTATGTCTTGGAAAAATACCCAAAACCCAAAACCTTTGGGAATTAGTGTATACTCCCAAGTCAATTGGGGTATGTATTAAAATAAAATTATATTACAGTATATATATATATGTATAACAATACAAACCTAGGGGTTACAAAAAAATATAGACACATATCACAAAATCACCACCAAGTTTCACAACCTTTTCTATTATCATTTACACCTTTAAATTTACCATACAACACATGCAATCCATATACACAAGCCAAATTCTATCTTCCTTTATCAAAAATCACCCATTTACAGATATTAAAATTACTTACCATATTTATTTATCAAGAATGTTAATTTTATATCTAAATCCATCCCATTCATTATGAATTCCATACATTACATCATTACCACACACATTAATTACCATCAATGTTAATCCCCATGTCATAATTTCAAGCTCATCTCATAGATACTTGGAAATACCTTGCATAACACATAACTTCCCATCTATTACTTTCTAATGAACCCCAATTCACAACAACCCCACATCAAAACCAAAACATATCCCATTTTAGTTTTAACATAGGTCTTTCTTTAGAATTCATTTTTCAATAATATTCCCTAGAAATATGATATTCCATGGTAAACCAATTTTTTATCCATATATACTCTATAATACTCTTTAATGCATGGCTATTTTAATGAAACAATCACAAAAAATAGGAAAATATCAACCTAATTCAGATTGATAGTGTAGTAAGTATGAATAACCATATAGTGAAAATCATTAGAAAAAGTAAAATTAAATTTATTTCTCCCTTCCCCTTCAATTATTAATTAATAAATTTTATTATCTTCATTAATCTGATATGTACTATATACAAAATGTAATAAAGAATAATGATATACATATATTTACTTCTAAATAAGGAGAAGACGAAGGATCACCTACCCTGATTGAAGCTTAAAAGAATACCACCATGCATAATGGAAGAAAATAATAGATCAATTCCCCACCAGGATTGAAGCAGAACTCTCCAAAACCTATCCTAAAAAAATTCATTACCAACCAACATCAGAATAATTCCCAAAATAGGGATTCTTATTGATGTGATCCTCCTTAAAAATAAGAAACTGAGAAGAATATAAAAATGGAAGAGGGGACATCAAAACTCAATATAAAAAACATGATCCAATGATCCAAGTGGTTAGGATATGTAAATGGATGTATAATGCGGGTAAGGGAGGTCTAAGAGTTTCTTGAATATTAATGAGAGATCAAGGGAATAGAACATTGGGTGAGTGGAGTCCACTTTTATAAATGAATAAAGCTAGAATCCAACATAGCATGGTGGATAACTGAAAGACAAATGGTGGCTCTAGTCAAAGGTATCTCTAAATATCCCATATTTATTTCCCCTTTTATTGTCCATTTTAAGAAGCTATATTTGACTACCACCATGACCTATAACACACTACATTTCATGTCATGGTGGTTCCTCCAACGTATTTCATGTCCAAACACCATGTACTGCTGCTAAACACATAGTTGTTTTACCCTCAACACTCCCAAGGCTAGGGATTGGTGAGCTCATCTTCCCCATTTTGTATAAGAGGTCCCCTAATGCACTAAGACCATCATTGGGCATTTCCATGCCACCTATTTTACCCACGGTGATCTCCCAACCAACACACCCATCACCATACCCAACATCAAGGTGTGGTGACCACAAAAATGGCACAAGGACCTCTCCTAGCCTCTAAAACACCCACAAAATACTCTTAATAACCAAAAAAGGCCTAATTAAACTGCTAAGGAAAGGTGG
Organism: Viscum album; assembly: GCA_963277665.1. NCBI lineage: Eukaryota > Viridiplantae > Streptophyta > Magnoliopsida > Santalales > Viscaceae > Viscum > Viscum album. The sequence goes on along the minus strand of OY728156.1, from coordinate 1,400,016,327 downwards.
GGATGGTCAGGACTATTACACCACTCATTGTGCACTGGGTGAAGATCGAGTAGATACTCAATCAACCAATTTAGGGTGATTACACATAGGTTCATCTTTACTATAAACACATACACATTCTATAATTCATATTGGGATATAATTTCTAGGAAAACAATATAGTAAAAAAATTAAAATATTTCAGGATGGTACCCTATACATAGACTCATCATTTGGGTTTTCACTAATGTTTAGTCATCATAATCTTCAATATAACTATACTAATGTCAAAAAATAACTAATACTTTCTCTCATACTGGTTTAGGTGACACCTGCAAATAATCTTTGGTCTGATTATAAGGACAAATTCTTTATATATATTATTTAATACCATGTGAGATGACCCAATCTATATATATCATTGCTTTTCATCAATTACATAATTTAAACAATACATCTCACCAGAGACACACAATCTCAAGAATATAAGGTTTAGTTTCTTTGAGATCAACTAAATAAACAACATATTTTTTGATACATGTGAAAATTTCTCCATATTCAAACCACATTAGACCCCATTATAGGCTCCTCATTGGTTATACTCATTTTCATAACCAATATAATGGAAATGAAAGAAAGGGGTAAACTCAAATGCTCAGTAAGGGAAAACTTCTCAATATTTCATCAATAGTTTGACCATAATCATGTGACTAATCATGATTAAGGGAGAAATATTGTATTAAAATGAATAGATAATAATAAATTTTTTCCATAAATCCAGATATATGGAAATGTAATCTAAAATTAACAAATAAATATCATTGAAAAAGAGTACAAAATCTCAAGACAATAAACATTAACCATTGAGAATAATCATAAAAATATGGAATGTAAATGTTACATAAACTTGAAATGTATCATAATAAATAGTGTTGTAATGAAAATAAGATCACAGTATCATCATATTGTGAGAATATACAAGAAGAACCTTTAGCTTGTGACCATATCCAAGAAGGATCCCCATTTAATTTGTGAGCATATTCAAGAATACTCAAACTTTAATTTGTGATCATATCCAAGAAGGACCACAATAAATTCCATCATGAAATATAAAACATTATCCAATTATTTAGAGGTTGATATAAGAGTTGACCTTACATCACCCATATATAAGTCTTCCAATTAAAAATAATCATTCCTCGTGTCATAAATAACCCATGTAATGAAAAATTGCTTTTATAAAAATTTTACATGGTATAGAATAAATTGAAATTAGGGATCATATTGAATAATGAAAACATTAAATCTCACAAAATGGGTATTTCATATATGAATTTATAGAAGGATCCATAAAAATGACTCTAAATGAGTTAGACATTTTAATGAGTAAAATGAAAATGAAAGCATGAAATAGAGATTTTAGAAAACACACATTGACATTAGTGTAAAGAAACAGAATTATGAATCTTCTTAAAAAAGCAGTTTCAAGATGCTAACATGAAAAAAAATACACTTTAAATGGAATCACAATAATAGATCCTTGAAAATTATTTATTATTTTTTCATGATAAATTTGTATTGGAAGATAAAGAAATATGAATATGAAAGTGAAATACTTTTTAATATTTTGAAAATGAATTTATTGAAATGTGTATCATAAAGGGAGTGATAAATATTTCATTTTAAAAGAGGTAATGATAAATTTTTGGATTATCAGATATAAAATATATTTGGATTTCAAGACAATAAAGGAAAACATTAACAGGAAGAGTGAATATTGGTATGGAAGTGAAATAGATCATTAGTAAAGAATATTATTTATTTCATAAATAATATAATTTTATAAAAATAAAAAACCATTAATTTAATTACTTATAAAGTAAGTTATAAATATAATTATAATATCATTAAGGATAAGATGGAATCTATATTGTAAAACTTTATTCAAATATAAACAATAAAGACTCGTGAAAAGAAGTTGAGTCAAGAAAAAACACTTAACTTTAATACTAATTAGTGAAATGTCCCCTAATATATTATATAAAAAATTACTATATTAATAACCAGTTTTTGATCCATATTCATACCTATAACATTTTATAAACTATATTTATAATAATTAGTTTCAAATATATTTTTTAGTTAAATTATATTTTACCACCTAATCTTATTAATTTTGATTTTTTTTTGTACTAGTTTCATAATGGCAGCGTAAATTCCTAAATATATATTCAAAGATAATCCTTCATAAATAATTATAAGTAATATAATAAAGGTTTTACAATGATTTATAATGATTTAATTTCTTTATATGTGTGTTTTGGTTATGATTCATGATGACGAAGATGGTAATGATCTTATTTTTATAACTTTAACAAATGATGGGAGATATCTTAATATTCAGTTAGATATTACTATTACCATTATAAAACAAAAAATAATAATTATTTACTTATTATTGTACAATATCACCGTTAATTTTTTTATTAGTAATCCATGATAGTAATTAATAGAATTTTTCATATTGGTGGTTAAACCAACCAAAATAAGAATAAACTCTTATCAATGGGTGAGTATGGTTATCAAAGTGATTATTTTGTCATAATATCATAATAATAGAAGAATAATGATGTTACACAATTTCTATTAATGTGTTAAACCAAATTTTAATGATTTTTGTACATAATAAAATTCAATGGTGAAAAACAAAACAAGTCACTTTCGTGGAGGTTGTAGTCCCCACATTCGTAGGGGTGATGTGTCCATCTTCCATAAAACAGAAGGAATATAAGGAATGGTTTTTAATTTATGAATATTAGTAATGTTATAAATATTATATTAATTAATTAAATTTACCTTCATAACAATCCATGTATGAAGGTGATGAAAAATCAAGCACATCATTCATGGAGGCAGCACTCCACACGTACACATGATGATATCCTCATTTTTTGAATGGTTTTGGAGGAAGATAAAAAATAGATATTACATTAGTATAATAACATTTACTCGTATTATTAATATTAATTTCATCATAATTTCATCTATAAAATATGTTTTAGTGGATATAATTTGAAAAGAATTAAGAGATATTGGATGAGAATATTACCTCCCCCTTTGGATGTTCTTTATTAGGTAACTCCATAAGGCTCATTATCATAGTATCTTTTTAAAGAAAAATGTATCTAAGAAGTGTTTAGAGAGTTTAAAAGAGAATAGATAATATTTTTATCCAAGAAAATCCTTTTTAATGAGTGGTGGAATGGTGTGAAGTTGATCTCCTTTTATAGGTGAAGAGAATGTTTTTTTTTTGTAAATATAACTTCTTAATATAAAGAAAAGAAACATTTCACATGACATGTGGTGAAAAAGGGAAAAATAATGGAGTGAGGTATGAGGTAAGGTCATAAATGAATTTTTCATCATGAAAATTTCTTATAATTTTTTTACTTATACTTACTACTTGATATTCATAAAAGTTATGATTTTAGTAAAAATGTATTTTTACTATTTAAATGAAATATTGTATATTTAAATGAATAATTCCACTTCATAAATGAATTTTTCATCATAAAAATATCTTATAAGTTTTTTACTTATAATTACTACTTGATATATTCATAAAAGCTATGATTTTAGTAAAAATGAATTTTTACTATTTACATAAAAATAATTTTTATTATAAAATTTTAAAATAATATCATAATATAATATTCTTATGCTGAATAAAAAAATTAATTGTATTTTATAAATTTAAAATTCTAATATTTATAAAGATATCATTTTAAATGAAAATATTAAGAAAAACAATTTTTATTGAAAAATCATCTTTCTAAACATTATGTTTTATCAATATTATATCATACCAATTTATAATTTAAAAATGTAAATATATTAGTGAATATATTTAAATTTCATAATAATTATATAAAATTGGTTTATTTAATTTATTAATAATTGAAACATTTTTTTAGAATGAAAAATAATTTAAAATATTAAATCATATAGTCATATATCCTCAAAATTAAGGTATCATTTTTGTTAATATAGTTTTATTTTGAATGGGTGTTATTATTATTATATTTTTTAAATAATTTTCATCAAATAAGTGGAAAATTATTTTAATATAGTGTTATGTTTGCAAAAAGAAATCGAAGATAGTATTAATTTTGAGAGAAAAATCTATTCCAAAATCTTGTGGTGTTACATTATATTTATAACTTGTCTAATTTTACTTATTAACCATGATTTTATAAGTATAATTTTTATAGGAGACTACATAACAATATGTAATTACTTTTATTTATTATCATCTATTTCTCCTTTTATTTATGTATAATATTTACCTTTAATTTGTAACATTTTACAATAAAGTAAAAAAATTATTCCATTATATGATGTATACTAAAAAATGCATATTTCATAGATAATAGTTTTCTTAATTAATTGTAATTATCATAGTCATGATGTTTATATAAGACTATGATGTTTAAATCTCCTTAATTATAACATTTACTTTTATTAATTTCTTAAATTATTTAAAATTAAATATGGTGAGTGTATATAATTTATTGTTCAATTTATTTTAAGAAAATAATTAAATCATGATAATTTCCTATATTCATTAATTTTTTCAAAAAATTATTCTTTAAAAAATTACTTTAAAAATATAATAAAATAAAAATAATTATGACACATGAATATTAAATTTAAATAAAAAGATGAAAACATATATATTAAAATTTTAGGTCATTACGTTCATACTTATTTAAATAAATTTTTTCCTCAAAATTATTACCTAATAATTAAAATAATTAATTTCATTGATTATACATGTTTACTTTAGCTTCATATTTTTTTTCATTTTTTCAACTATGTTCACATTATAAAATCATAACAATTAAACTAATCATGATTATGTCATAAGATTAATTTTCATAAGTATAGTGTAATTGATTACACTATTGTTTATACTACTTATTCTTGAACTAGTTCCCTAAATAAGGATTTTTATATAATGTTATCCATCTAAATTCCAAAAATATCATCCTAATTCCCAATTAATAGCTCAACTCTTTAATGATTATTACATAAACTTCATTAATTTTGTTATCATGACATTCCCTAAAATTTTATTAATCATTGGAATTATTCTATTTATTTTTTCATGTGTAATTATCTAATAAATGACACATCATAATTTTATTATTAAGAAAATATGGGATATTAACAAACTAAAATTCATATATTCCATGATATTAATGTTTTATATACATTATATAATAAACATAATAATTATTAACCAATAAAATAAGTTTTTCTATAATTTTATAGGGTTTCACTATTAATTCTAGGTTCTCTACCAATGATTTTTTAAGTATAGTTCTTTGGGTTTCTACTAAAAATTCTTTTATATGGATTTTAACACACCAAATTCTGACCAACATGAGAAAGTGGTATATTTATTATATGGTAATTAAATTATTATATGTCATATACAATCAAATACATATTCCATGACATTATAAATAAATTATAAGAACACACCAAAAACCCTTACTGTTTTGTCTCTTGGATATGCCAATGCATTCAGGGGATATATAATTTTGGGACCCACTTGTCTCTTAATAAGTCCAATGAGGCCATCATACAAAAATAATTACTAAGTAATATATATTATAATGTTTAATAATGAACACGTATAATAACATATGTTAATCATCGTTGATTGTATTATAAGGATTTCTATATAAATTAATGAAATATACAATAAATCTAAATATTTTTGGAGTCAATTGAATGGTGTGGCTATCTATGTGAGTAGTCTTCAATCAAAATAGTAATTTATTTGGTGTTCCAATAATATATAATAAATTAACATATTTTCATTTAAATTGATATCCTCAATGAATTAAATGATTTAGATATATAAGTGAATACCCTTCAATCATAATAATAAAGTACAAGGTTTCTATACTATATATAATAAATTAATATAAAATCATATTAATAGATTTTCATATTTAATAAACTAGTATGGATATCAAGGTGAATATAAATCAATATGAATAATTAAGTGGAGGGTATTCATGATGTAAAATAGAGGACAGTCAAACTTTTTATTAAATGGTTATATATAAATTTAATAAATAAAACAACTAAATATTTTACCTTAGAATATAATTCCATGGAATATATCCTATAAGTTCTCTAGTGTATAATAAAAAATGAATTTGGTATTGATATTGATATTTAGAGAGGTTTAGTGGCCCCCCATTTACCTGAAACTATCCTTTCAAATTACATGTCAACAATGTCCCTCCATGAGGAGACATAAATAAATAATATGGTAAGGATTTATCTTATGAATGGCATAAGTTATTGGTAGAAGAGTTGTCATTATTATTATCTACTTATATATCAAGAAAAATTTAGTAATATATCAATATTGAAATATAAGTTTAACATCTGTAACACTATTGATATACAAGAATATTTGATAATGGAGTATAACTGAACATATTATTTAAGAATATTAAGGACATATGAAAAGTTGTAATTAGAGGGAATGGGTAATCTTACATTAATAATATATTATCAAGATTGTCAGGACCCGTCCCCTAGGGCTCGCGCTGTGACTGCCCCAAGTCCGCCTTCCATTGACTAGGGGTTGGCGACTAGCACTAAAAAGGCGTATCCCTAAAATGGGAAGGAGTTGTATTTAAACCTGTACGAAAACACAGTCTAAGAACACAACAAGATGCAACCATGAAGTAAAACTGCAGTTGTAAAAGTGTGTACTGAAAGTAAAGGGGGCGGAATACAAGCTCAACTGAAAGATACAACTACAAATGAAAACAAAAAACAACTCCTAAGATCACCCACCAAGGATCCTTACTGAAGGGTAGGTACAACTCATCTCCACAGCTCTCCACGTCAACCGTCATCATCGTCTACCATTAGGTCCTAGCACTTTGAGTCTCAGTCAAGGCTGCTCGTCGTCTTTACAAGACACCACAAGGTGCGGGTGAAGCCAGTGCAGGGGTGAGTATAACAAAACCCAGTAGGGACCCTAAGACCCCCAAACGTATCTCAGAATTCCCCAAAATAAAACCAAAAAGAATGATCTCAATCTCTAAGCATGAAGCAAAGACTCATCTCAAACCAGGTAAACAACTTAGAGTTCATGAATAAAGATGATTACCCTAAAGCTATATCATTTTATTCCATTTAAAAGTTTCCACAATTGAACCACGATGGATTTGTTCCAATGTCGGTCCACATAGGGTCTTATAATGATGATTTACAATGGGCCGCTCTAAGGTTGGTCCTCATCGGTTCGTGCACTGCTGATCCACACAGGGTCGCTAGAATTCTGATCCACACAAGGTTGCTCTGATGCTGATCCACATAGGGTCGCAATGATGCTGATCCACAGATGGTCTCTAAGATGCTGATCCACACAAGGTCCTTAAGATGATGATCCAAATAGGGTTTTTATGAATGTTGATCCACACAGTTTTTTCTCTATAATGATGACCTGCACAGGATTTCTAGATGTTGATCCACATAGGGTCTCTACTCAGATGACAGTCATCCACCAGATTCCCCACACCTGGTGCGCTAGAGTTTCATAGTATATAATCTTCTAGATATAGGTCGTGACTAAAATGCTATGAATTTTCACAAAGGACTAACCCAATGGACCGTCATGTCGTAACGTTTCTAATGAAATAGATGGCGCACCAATAGGATGCTCGGTCTGTGAGTTATAGACTTTTTAGTGTCGAGGGCCCAGTTGGACTTGGGTGCGATCCAACCTAGCCATACTCCAACATTCTTCAAACCCCATTTGGAGTATCTCAAAATAACTATCTCATCCCAAGTATTCCAATGCAGAAAATGGTTCATCAAACGGACATCTAGTTTGTAAGATACGGACCTTTAAGCGTATCGGGGCCCAAAAAGGAGTCTGGGCCCGGTCCGTCCCGACCCGACCCAGATCAGGTTGACCTAACCCAGTCCTGTCTAAACTGGCATGGGCTGGCCCAGTTGGGCTGCACCATGGCGGGCTCATCCCACTAGGCCACGGACCGGCCCGACCCATCCTGGTTGTGCTGGGCCGCAGCGGGCTCAGCCTGCTGGGCCCCGGATCGGGCTAGCCCACTTCAGCTGGGCACAGCCTGCCGGGCAGTCTGGCCCACCGGGAAATCCGGCCCGCTAGGTTGTGTGGCACCTAGCTGGTTGTCTTTTTGTGGAGGGTATCTGCTCCCCCTCCTTCCCGAACGGCTCAAAGATGTGTTCGGATCTTTAATTGGCAGTGTCAGGTGGCGCCACCCTAGTTGTTTGCAGGACACACAGGGAGTAGGTCCCCTTCTGCCACAGCTTCAAATCTGTGGCCTGCTCCCCATGGCATGCGACAGTGAACCGCCTCCCCATCACTACAGCCATCCATTGTCAGCCTTCCCAACCATCCTCTGCGAAGCCGAGCGGTGCAGCCTCCTACCGCGATCGGTGAGCACCGGCCACCGCCTCCACCCACCAGCGGGACTTCTGCGGGCCTCCGGGTTAGCTCTGGTGGTTCGTTTTCCCTTTCCCTCATTCCTACAGGCCTCCCGGGATGATGTTGTTGCTGCACAGTTCCCATATTCAAGGTTCTTCCGTGTTCTATGATCTTACCCTGAAGAACGCGGCAATAACAAAGCGGTGGAGGGTCTGGACCTTTTTCATTTTCCCTTTTCCCTCCACATTAACATCATAATAGGTGGTAGAAATTTAATCCATCAAAGATAAACTTTAATAATAAACCCCCTACCTCGTGAACTATTGGATGAGTTCATGGTTGTGGATGGTGAAGAGTCCTCGTTCTTTGAATTCTCCGGTATTCGTCAATCCCGAATCGATACCTCCAACGACATCCAGGCATTTCTTCATCATCATTGGAATTTTTCACTTCACTTCATCATAGGTTCCTCACTTTCTTCTCAAAAACCAAACCCCTAACCTAACTTAAATACACGGGAAACCAACTGTGTTGAAAACAATTAATGCGGTTCATTTATGAACTGCATTTAATGTTTCAACATCATGGTTAAAAATCCAAGATTCAAGACATTAAATGGATTGACAAGCCATCGGTCTCGCCACCACTTTTCAATAGTTATAAAAAAAGAAATAAAATATCTTTGTTGTTGTTTTTTTAATGTCCAAAAAATATCTTTTTCTCCCAACCTACTGCGGTCAAAGTGAATCCTCCCTTAAGTGAATCTTGGCACTAAGAATTCAACAGTGCCCTCAGATTTTTAATCTAAGCACTGGTTCAAAATATTTAAAATGCCGCCCGTGCGTTTACTGAAGTACCTTCAATAAAGTTCAAAATTCTGTTCCAGGAACACCGGGCCTCGGAATCACATGCCGTCAATTTTCATAGACTCGTAATAATCCCAGTTAATTTTAAAAAAGAAATACATGGAATTTCTGGGTCTTTAAATTCTCCCCACCTTAGGTCTTATCATCCTTGAAAGCTACAAAAAAACTAGGGGAATAAATGGGGGTACTGATCACGTATTTGAGCCTCCTGCTCCCATGTGATCTCCTGGAGAGTATCGTGCTGCCAACAAACTCACGCCATAGGGACCGACCATCCACGTAGGACCCGCTCATGTCGACCCTCTATCTCCACCAGGAACTCCGCAAATGTCTCACCATCATCGTTGTCTAGCTCACCCTAGTCGATAATGTGTGATGGGTCATGAATTTATCTCATCAACTATGACATGTGGAATACATTATTCACCCGGTGCATCTGTGGGGGAACATCTAGATAGTACTACACCTCACCTACTCTGCTAAGGATCTATAAGGGTTTGATAAACCTCGGAGAAGGTTTTTCACCCTAGCCAAACCTCCATAATCCTCATCGGGGTGAGACCCATAGGAAGATATGGTCTCCCTCCTAAAACTAAAAGGGTATCCTCCTCCTGTCGGTATAAGACTTCTACTGGCTCTGTGCAGTCTTCATCTACTCCTAGAGGATCTGCACATTCTCTGTTGTAGCCTGTACCAACTCTAGACCCATAAGTGCTGACTCTCCTGGGTCTGTCCAGCAAAGAGGTGATATGCATGGTCACCCATACAAGGCATCAAACAGAGCCATGCCGATAGTGGAGTGATAACCATTGTTGTATGACAACTCCCCTAGGGGCAGGTGGTCCTCCCAACTACAGCCAAAATCGAGGACACAAGCATGAAGTATGTCCTCGAGTGTCTGTATGGTCTGCTCTGTCTAACCATTTTTCTGAGGGTGAAAGGTGGTTCTCAAGTGTAGATGAGTCCCCAATGCCTCCTATAATACTTTCCACAAACCGAATGTAAAATGTGCGTCGTGATCTGAGATGGTCGTCGATGGAACCTCATGAAGTCACACAATCTCCTACACGTAGAGACGTCCCGATCTCTCTACTGATCCCTGCTCTCAAATGGGTAGGAAGTTGGATGAATTGGTAAGTCGGTCAACAATCACCCAGATGGAATCAGGACCCACGGACGTACGTGGTACACCTATCATGAAGTCCATGGATATACCTTCCCACTTCCACTCTGGTACCTCAAGTGGATGAGCTAAGCCTGCTGGTACCTGATGCTCAGCCTTCACTTGTAGACAAGTGGGGCATTAGGATACAAACTCTGCCACTACTTTCTTCATCCCTAACCACCAGTACTGATGTCGGAGGTCCTATTACATCTTTTCCACTCCAGGATATACTTTCATAGGGGATGTGTGGAACTCCCTCAACACCTCCTCTCGTAGCGTCAATAGTACCATGGTGTGCCCTCTAAAGAGGATGACATGATCCCCACCTTCAATAAAAATCCATCAGGAGCCTATCCTAAGTATATATGAGCACGTTGGGCCTCACAGTATACATCCCCAAGCTGAGCCTCTCGAACTCGCTGATGAAGTGGGTGAGTGATAGTCATAGACTAGAGATAAGCTGCTCTATCTCAATCCACAAAGGATATCTACAACACGTCTAGTTGCTCTGTCACCTCACTCAGCAACTATAGAGAAGACCTCTTATTGAGTGTGTCTACTACTATGTTCCCCTTCCCAGGAGTGTAGACTGTCTCAAAGCCATAGTCCTGGAGAAACTCCATCCATCACCGTTGTCTCAGGTTCGGGTACTTCTGTGAGAAGATATGTCTGAGACTCTTATGGTCATAGTAAATAGTAAACCTTTAACCCATAATGTAGTGTCGCTATATATTCAGCGCAAAAACCACTACTACTAACTCTAGGTCATGGGTAGCGTAGTTCTACTGGTGTTGTATCAACATCCATGACCCATAGGTGATCACTTCTCGCTCCTACATCTGGACATAACCTAGTATAGTTCCTATTGCATTGTAGTAGACTACATACCCAATGCCCATATTCTGGAAGCCTCAAGCTGGGGGCACTCGTCAGTCTCTACCTCATCTCTTGAAAACTCTATTCTCATATCTCCATCCACACGAACAGATGTCCCTTCTTTGTCAAAGCTAAAAAGGTTTCCACAACTCTAGAAAAGTCATGTACGAATCTTCGGCAGTACCCAACCAATCCTGGGAAACTATGCAATTCGGTCACACTCTTTGGTGGCTCCCAAGAAAGCACTGCCTCTATCTTCTCCAGATCCAATACAACTCTAGCCTCTGAGATAACATTCCCTAAGAAGTGGAATTCCCATATCCAAAACTAGAACTTCCAGAGCTTTCCATAAATCTAGTGCTCTCAGAGTGTATCCAAGACTATCTGTAGGTTCATGGCGTGCTCCTCCTCTGATGACGAGTATATCAAGATGTCGTCAATGAAGACTACCATGAAACGGTCAAGGTAAGGGTGGAAGATCCTATTAATGAGCCCCACGAACACTGTTGGAGGTTTGGTTACACCGAAGGGCATCACCAATAACTCATAGTGGTCATACCAATATCTGAAGGCTGTCTTCGATACATCTTCGTCCCGTACCCTAAGATGGTGATAGCCTAATCTGAGTTCTAACTTCAAAAACCATCGAGCTCCCTTTAGTTGGTCAAAGAGATCATCAATCCTCAAGAGTGGATACTTTTTCTTCACGGTCACTTAGTTCAGGTGCCAATAGTCTACACAAAGCCTCAGACTCCCATCTGTATTCTTGGTAAAAAATTGGGGATGCCCATGGAGAAACACTATGCCTTATGAACCCCTTCTTCTACAAATCCTCCTACTATACACGCAACTCATGATGCTATGCGGGAGCCATCTGATATGCTGGAGTAGATATCAGTGTCATATCAGGGTAAAAGTCGATGTATAATTCTACCTCTCTACAAGGAGTTAGTCTTCGTACATCATCAGGAAGGACATCAGCATACTTTTCCACCACTACAGGATAACTCAGACTCCTCGCGTCAACTACTCTTAGGGTAAGGCTAGACAACTGATGAGTGATCGGCTGCACCCTCCTCCAATAAAGTCCATCATTTTATATAATGATTCACCTCTAACTGGTAAAGGAAAACCTTGTCCCATCCTGGCGGACACACTGCACTTTTCGCCTAAAACAGTCGATCTGAGCATGGACTGTGGATTTCCATTCCATACCCAAGATGACGTCGTAAGGCCTAGACACTGCTACTAGGAGATCCCAGTTGAATCTCTCGCCTCCTAGAGTGAGCTCACACTGCCTTCACCAGTGTGTAATTGTCGAATCTTCTTTCGTAGGAGTCTCTAATTGTAAGTATAGAGCCAACGGCTCCATCAGAATCTTCGAGCACTGAATGAGTGTCGTGTAAATGAAATAGAGACTTGAACCTGGGTTTATAAGAACTGTAGCTAGGGTAGAATAGAAACATATAATACCTCTAATCATCTCTATAGAATCATAGTCATAGGCCTCCACCGCCTGAAGCTGATCTCTACCCTGTCCAGCTACTCCCTATGGTCAGGGTGGACCACCTAGGGGTGGTGGTGGTAGAACCTCAAACCGTCGTCCACCACCTATTGCATGAACTACTCATCTGCCACGTCTGTCACCCTGTGGATCTCCTCACTTGAATTTTTTGCTTATGCCTCAGTGGTCCCTCGACCATATTTTTATCGTCAGTACAGAGGGTCAGGTAGTCATGAGCCATGTGGCCCTGCCCAATGCACGTGAAGCACAGTCTGCTTCCTAGCTGACCCCCTATACCTCGTGAGCTCCGCACCTCCGACCCTGTGTCCTAGGGTCATCCTATGGAATGTCTGGCTTTTTTGGGCCTCTATGTCATCTTCCTACTGCCTACTATAGATGACTCAGATACCTATCACCCGGTGGTGGCTATTACCATCAGTGCCTTCTCAGCTAAGAATTTCTCCACCAAAAATGCTTGCTCAAGCACCCCAACCTGCAACAGGATATTCAGCGGTGTCACCGATGTTCTGATCTCCCATCGGATACTCTGCTCAAAGGTCCAGTCCCTAAATAATGGGTCTCATACCATGTCGGTGGAGTATCATGAGGGGTCAGTGAATCTCTCCTAGTATAGGGTTACTATCCGGCTTCCCTTCTGTAAGTGCAGGATCTCTTGAATACGCATAGAGCATAGTGCCACTAGAATGAACTCCGCCCGGAAGAGGGTCTCAAAGTCCAACCAGAAAAGTGTCACCTCCTCATGAGACTAGATCATCAGGCTCCACCATCTTCCTACAATGCCCTAGAAAAACTAGAATCTAGGATCACCGTCTTCTTTGATGGTGTCCCAACTAGGTGGTAAAATCTGGCCACAGCCTCCAGCTAGTCCTCAGCTGCCTGGGGATCTGTCTCACCTCGAAACCTCAGAGGAATCTATCTATGGAACTCATGAAATAAAATCAGTGAGCGTGCACTGTCCGCTAGTGGGTCTGGTGGAAATTGTTTCCCAACAGGTGGTGGTGCTGCTGGTAAACCCCCCAAAGGTGCTAACACAGTAAAAAGGCCCTGCACCAAAGCCTCGTCACTCGGTGGGCTATCATTGTGAACTCTCTTAGGAATACTGGATGGCTTTATACATGGTGGTATATTGAAAAGAAATAGGTGTTCCATGATCAATAAGTTATACCTTGTGATCTCACTCAAAAGAGATCAAGTAAAATATTTCCAAAACACACGCAATCAGTGTTTTCGTGCACTAAGTCGGAAATTAGAATTCAGGGTCCCGGTTTATTGATATGTCAGCCTCCGCACAAACACTGGACTCCCCCAGATTGAAAAACACAATTAAGACACTTAACACTATTTCTCCATTGGAAGGATTAAATTATTAGTTCTTCGATAGAATCGACTCCTCTAATACAACTTTGTCACGGCCCGTCCCCCGGGGCCCATGTCGTGACTACCCCTTGCCTACCTTCCATTGGGCAGGGGTTGGAGACTAGCACCAAAAATTCATACCCATAAAACGGGAAGGTATTTCCTTTAAACCTGTACAAACACACAGTCTAAGAACACAAAAAGATGCAACCACGCAATAAAACTGCAGTAATAAAATTGTGTAATGAAAGTAAAGGGGTCGGAATACAAGCCCAACTAAAAGATAAAACTAAAATATAAAATATAAAATAAATCTTGAGATCATCAAATAAGGTTCCTACCTGAAGAGTATGTATAGCTCGTCTCCACAGATCTCTGCGTCAACCATCACCGCCATCCACTGTCAGGTCCTAGCTTCTTGAGTCTTAGTCAAGGATGCATGCCGTCTACACAAGACACAACAAGGTATGGGTGAAGCCCATGCAGGGGTAAGTATAACAATACCCAGTAGGGGCCCCAAGACCCCTGAAGTTCTCTCATAATTCCACAAAGGAAAACCACAAATCATGATCTCAATCAAAAAGTACAAATCAAAGACTCAGCTCAAACCAGGTAAACAACTCGGAGTTTAGGAATAAAGATGATTAACCTAAAGCTATATCATTTTATTCCATTAAAAAGTTTCCACAACTAAACCACAAGGGATTTGTTCCATTGTCGATCCACAGAGGGTCGTATAATTCTGATCCATGACGGGCTGCTCTAAGGATGGTCTTCGTCAGGTCGCCACTGCTGCTCCACACAGGGTCACTAGAATACCGATCCACACAAGGTCAATAAGATGTTGATCCACACAGGGTCGCTAAGATTTTGATCCACACAGGTTCTCTAAGATGCTAATCAAAATAGGTTTTCTATGAATTATGATAAACACAGGGTCTCTATGATGTTGATCCACATAGGATCTCTAGATGCTGATCCACACAGGGTCGCTACTCAGATTAAAGCCAGCCACAGGATTCCCTGAACCTGGTGCGCTTGAGTTCCGTAGTATCTTCTCCTATGGATATATTTCATCCTTCAACTACTAAGAAGTTCCAAAAAGGATTAACCTAGAGGACCTTAATGTATTAAGCGTTCCAACGCAATAGACGACATGTCAATCATATGCTCAGTCTGTGAGTTATCGGATTTTTAGTGCTGAGGGCTCGGTTGGATTCAAGTACGATCCAACCCAGACGTACTCCAACTTTCTCCAAAACCCAAGTAGATTATCTCAAAAGAATCGTCTCATCAAAATTATTCCAACACCATAGACAATTAATCAAATGGACATATAGTTTGTAAGATACAACCTTTTAATTATATTTGGTCTAGAAAAGGGGTCTGAGTCCGGTCTGACCCGGCCCGACCCGGCCTCGTTGGATTGGGCAGCGGCGGGCTTGGCCTGCTGAGCCATAGACCAGCTTGGCCCGCCCTGGCTAGGCTGGGTCACGGTGGGCTGAGCCAGTTGGGTCGTAGACAGGCCAGGCCTGCTTCGGATGGGCGCAGCCCGTCGGGCAGTCCAGCCTGCTAAGTGGCATGGCACCCAGTTGGTGTCCTGCACAGGGAGGGGAGCTGCTTCCCCTCCTTTCGAAACGGATCAAAGATCCGTTAGGATCTTTAATTGGAGGTGATAGGTGGAACTTCCCTAGCTGTCCATGGGACCTACAGGGAGCGGGTCCCCTTCCGTTGCGGCTTTGAATCCATGACCTGCTCACTGAGGCACGCAACAATGCACCGCCTCGCCATCCTAATGACTGGCGAGCGCCGACGGGACTTCCACGGGCCACAATGTGAGCTTCGTTGGTCCGTTTTCCCTTCCGCTCATGCCTACGGACCTCTCGGGATGCTTTCATCGTTGTGCGGCTCCCAAATTAAAGGTTCTACCTTGTTGTAAGATCGTCCCATGAAGAACGCAACAAGAACAAATCAGCGGAGGGTCCAGGTTTTGTTCTTTTAGCCCATTCCCTCAGCGTTAACATCATAACAGGTGGTAGAAATTTGATCCATCAAAGATAAACTTTAATAATAAACCCACTACCTCATGAAATGTTGGATGATTTCGTGGTTGTGGAGGGTGAAGAGTCCTCATTCATTGAAGTCTTCCGCCTTCTTTGATCCCGCATCGATCCCTCCAACAACATCCAAGCTTTCGTTCCTGGTCGGTGGAATTAGTCGCATCACTTCATCATAGTTTCCTCAATTTCTTCTCAAAAACCAAACCCCAATCCTCACTTAAATAGACGGGAAACCAACTGTGTTGCACAACATTAATGTGGTTCATTTATGAACCACATTTAATGTTTCAACATCGTGGATAAAAAATAAAGATTCATGCCATTAAATGGCTTGAAAATCCATTCGTCCTGCCACCACCGCTCAAAATTTACAAAAAAATAAATAAATAAAATATCTTTGTTATTATTTTATTATTATTTTTAAAGTCCAAAAGCTACATTTTTCTCCAAACCTACTGCAATCAAAGTGAAGCCTCCTTTAAGTGAATCCTGATGATGCGAATTCAATGGTGCCCTCAGATTTTTACTCTGAGCAGCAGTTTAAAAGATAGAAAATGTTGCCCGTGCATTTGTTGAACGTACCTTAAATAAAGTTCAAAATTCCATTCTGGGCACACCGTGCCTTGGAATCATGCGCCATCAATTTTCGCAGACTCATAATAATCCCTATTAATTTAAAAAAAAAATTGCATGAAATTTCTGAGACTTTTCAAAGATGATTTTAAAATGTATTTTAAGAATAAAATCATATTATTTAGACGTTTTTTAGATATTATAAAAATGAAATTGCAACATAGAAATAGATATTGAGAAATATAGACCTTTACATGGGAAAGATAAGGGCTTATGAAAAGGTAAAATGAGATGTATTCGATAATATATCATAGTTAAAAGACCAAATAGATGATAATAACATAGAATTATATTTATATTTTCATATTAAGTAAGTTTTTAAAGGATATTTAAATAAAATAATTACATTTTTAAATGAAAGGAATAGGTTTAGGGAACCTTAATTTAATATAATAAAGACATAAGAAAATGGTATAACAAGAGTGAAGGAATGATATCTCATGAAAAAATCATAAAAGTTATAATAATATACTATAAATATCAGTGTATCATCATATTAAATGAATGTTTCAAAGTATTTATTATAAATTTATTATAAAATTTATTGGAAAAGAGACGAATATAAACCCTTACTTAGGCTTGGTAATGATTAATGTAAAGGTTATAATAAGAGGTATTGAATAATAAATAATGGATAAAAGATAATTGGTACTATAATACTATATCATTATAATCATGGAATCATATAAATAAAATTTTCAAGAGAGTTTTAAATATAATTTATTCATTTATAAAAGATAGGAATGTGATTAATAACCCTTGAATCAATGTGGTAACGACTCAGGATATAGGTAAAATGGGAGTGGATGAAAAATATGTAATAAAAACACATCAAGGTGGTGATAATATATTATTAATATAAGTATATAATTATCTAAATTGGATGTTTATAATAGTTTACAATGAAGGAATCATAATTGGGATTGATAGGGAAAGGATTAAAGACCCTTACTGTACTTAATATTCTAATTTTAGAGCATAATATTTGAAGAGAGTTCTATAAGAGAGACAAATTAAAGATAAATTAGGAGAGAAATATAACATGGATCGAGGAAAAATTATAAAGTGTTTTATTTATATATGTGGTTAGTGTAATTTCATATAAGAAACTATTAATTATTTTATTTTTCCTTTATCTCAAGTGCTTTTATACACCCCATAGTGGTGCATTACCTTCACTAATGATCCAATACAATGTATAGTTCAAAAATTATTTCAATATCACTAACTTGAAAAAATTTATTCATTCTTATATACATATATACAAGATGTCAAATTTATCATATGTTGAAATATTTCACCATTTGTTTTAAAATATTTTAATTTTTAACAAAAAATTATAAAATTTCAATCATAGGTAATTTTAATGTACTTATTCCAAAATTTTAATCCATTTTATCAAATTAATATTCTAATTAAGAAAAAATTATTTCTAAAATAAATACTTAATAAAACAGTTTTTGTTTCATAAACATTGTTCATAATGACTACACTATGATGTCAACAACTATATCACTTTTAAAAAGGATACTTACCCAAATTTTAGCATTAATTTCTTTGAAAATAAGATAAAAATATGAGAAATTAAATTTTGAAATGAAAATAATAAATATATAAAAAAATAATTTTCCATATTAATTTTTTTTATCCTCCTTTTAATGTTATAAATGAATCATAAAATATTCTGTTGGTAAAACATAGTATTTAACTATTTAATTTTTTATATGATGCACATGAAATGTCATCTAACATTAGAAATTTAATATTAATTTATTACATTACATTCAATGGTTACATGTTACTATAGTAACAATAAGATTCTAATGAATACATTTCAATTATAATGAACATATAAAAACAAAACTATAAATATAAGAAATACAATTCTCAATGAATCGTGAATTTGGTAAAATAGATTTTAAAAAACACATCTAAAAATAATTATGAGAAATAAAATTATGAAATGTGAATTAATAAACCTTTTAAATTATTATCTAATACAATATTAATAATGGAAAATATGGATATGTTATTAATTTTATAAAATCCTATATATATAATAAAATCACTCTTTCCTAATGAAATATATATTTTATCATAAAATGAATATATTATTAATTATTAAAATTTCATTATTACATTTGTGTTAATAATTGAAAAAATAAATCACTTATACTTAATAAAAATTTCTCATCTGTGAAAAATGTTTTCACCAATATTCTACAAATTATTCAAAAGAATATATACCCAATAGTCATTAAGTTAATAAAGAATACATATCCCTCTATATTGTATTAATTCTAATTTTAAACTCATTATTCTTGGAATATATACACACACACACATATATATATACACATATATTCATATCTTATTCAATTTTTCATATGCACCTTGATTCTTATAACTATAATGTTAATTGGATACTATATGTTTGGACATATTTAATTATATTTATAATTATTAATTATACTATTACTTATTTTACATTATATTAATTATATTTTTAATTATTCATTAAATAATTTATTATATTTGATTGTATTATTTATTTCATTTTTATTAATAATTTATATTTTTAATCATCTTGTAAAAACTCTCGTTCTGTTGGATTTTTTAGTTAAATATTTCTATATATATCAGCATTTATCCTCATAGTGAGTGTGGTTTTTGGGTGTCTCAAGACCCTAAAAAATATAATGAAAATATTAATATATTTTAATGACTGCACAAATTATTTCAGTTTTTTCCAATTGTTTGGTTCCTCTGATGGGAAATATGATACCACAGTTGATTATGGAATATGGGGTTTACCCTAGGTGTGGTCTAAAGTTGGTTGGTGTCGGATGTCTGATTGAGACAGTCATTATATGGTGCATTTAAAAAAATATTTATTTATTTAATTAAAAAAACTAAATTAATTCCTTCTATAAATATTTCATTATGACATTTCTCTAGGGTTATCTTCATAACCCTAGAAGTTTTAAAGGATAGCATTGTTTGTTGTCTGATTGAGTTTAGAGGATGACAATTGGTCAGATCGAGGTGGATCAAGAGTTAGAAATCATAGTGAGTCTTCTATATCTTAGTTAATGATTTATTCACCATGTATTGATCCAAATCAAAGTATGTATCATGAATTTTTTTTCCTCTCCTTTTGATTAAAATATTGAGAATGTATTTAAATATATATTTCTTCACTTGATATTGTTTGATCCTTCACATGAGCTTTATTATCTTTCATTTCACTAATTTGATTAAACTTCTTACTGCAAATTCTATCACATTAGATATCTCATTTATATGATCATTTTCCAAGAACACTGGTCCAATGATTTTTTCACATTTTTTATTATACTTTCCCATACCTTCTCTTTGATTTCTTCCTCATTAGACCATAGGGTCACGATTTGATATTGTCATAGAGTGTTTGAGAATGATCAAAACCTAAATTTATTGTGGTTGTGTGCATGATGAATGCATTGGTAATTTGTGGATGGATGAGGAAAAATCATGGGATTCATGTAATAACTCATTAGTTTTGGAATCTGGATAATAATTGGGAATTTCCATGATATTTGGGAGGTGAAATAGGCTTCAAGAGGGTGATCAGAATCTGATTTTCAGTCACCAAAGGATGAGAACCGATGAATGGAGGTGACTCCATTCAATTTCATGTAGTAATGTAGAGAGATTTTTTTGGTAGAATCTATGTATTGTAAAACCACATGAAAAATCTATAAATTATGAAAAAAATGAGACTACACACCATGTAGTGTGGAAGAACACACATCAAGTTATTCAAATTTAATGGTGGATAAAGTTTTCAACCGAGTTAAGGTTCACGAGTTGTGTGGCTAGGACTATAAGTCATGTGACCCTACCGGGGTAGCCAAGCCATGTGCCAGTTTCCCATACCTAGAACCCCATTCTAAAGTATGCATCGCAAACTCTGGGAGTTCACAGAAACACCTAGGTACACAAACATGGCCCAAACTACACGAGTAAGGCCATGAGCACACAGGAAGGTCTTAGGTGGTTGAGATACATCATTTACCACCTATACATGCTATGTAGTGTGATATGGACTCCCAAGAAATGTTTATGGGATAACATGGATATACTATGAGGTGGGGTCATATGCCATGTGGACCCCCATACATATCGTGTATCCCCCCCCCATAACTTCATCCTCTCATATCTCCTTCTTCATGACATGGATTTTGTCCTGTAAGTATCATAACCTATGTTTTTTTCACATAGAATGTGATGGTGGAATTAATTAGGGAATAAAATATATGATGTGATGTTTTTTGCTCGTGAATCTTCTTTAGAAGACACCTAATAATGGAAGTTATTAGGGTAGGATCATCTAAGATATATCAGGGTTGGAAACCCCCAATTGCATTAGGGTGTAGCTTCCCCATATTCCTCTATATCTACATAGTGGTACCACACAAATTCACTTGGTTGTGACTCCCCCTTTTATTATGTGGTATTCTTTAATGGACTAGGGTGTGAGTCCTCTACCAACCAAGTGACACCCTCTATCATAATATAGAATAGGTCCTCCATTCACTGAGTATCACCCCCTATTACACCAGGGCATGAGTACTCTATTTATTTATTTTAACCCCTATCACACAAGAGAATGGGTCTTCTATCTATCGAGTGGAACCCCCTATTGAACAAAGGTGAAAATCCTCTATCTATTGAGTGGAAACCCTTATTATACTAAATCACATGTCCTTTATTAGAGATTGTTCCACCTTGGGAAATGGAGTAGTGGTGGGTGTAGGACCTCATCATGGATTTCTCATAAAAACACATGAGATGATGGACATCAGTGACAGGCCTTTGGAGCTAGAGGTAGAATTATCATCCTAGATTGAACTGTAGAGATAGAGATCCAATTTCTCCCTTATCTGGGTTTCTTATTAATCATATATCTATGATGGGTTTCATTTCCCTATTATTATGGGTTGGAATGACATTTGTTACATCATTCTACTACTCACTATGTTATTTTTGGTGCATCCTACTGTGTATGTATATACTCACCCATGCATGGTCTTTTCCCACACATGTTATGTCTTATGAAGATGAAAGATAGTTCGACAACGACATTAGTGGATCATAGTGATACCAATGTGAATTGATTTTGTATGGTGTTCAAACATGGATATCAGGATTTGGGCACTATAATTTATCTTTTATTCCATTTTTTAGGTTGGGACTTCATTCGGGTTGGGAATGTATTTTCCCCTTTACACTTTGGATTAATTTTTCATACTCTTATATATTTCCATATATTTTATTTCATGCATGACTTTATTCTAGATTTTTTATTATGTACATTATTCCTAAAAATGTTTTCATGGATATGGTTGGTTTCATTCATATAGGTACACTAAGAAAAAAGCCTCCCATTTTATTTATGTATTATGGGGACTTTTTGCTAGACCCTATCCTATTAGAGATAGTCTTGGGGTTGTGACAACTCATATTGCCACCATACAGGTGGACCCTGGTGGTTTGGATCATTACACAGTGGTGTTAGAGAAGTTCATTTCATGTGATGACATTTGGAGTTGTCCCCTTATGAGTAATTGGTTGGTACTTATGTAAATGGTGTCGAAGTGTCTCAAGTGGGACTTTTAGGATAGGAAATCCAGTGTTAGTATATTAGCTAACTGATCCATACACCCAGACTCTGACAACCTTCTATTCACCTCAACATATTGAGGAATTGGTTTCAATGATCAATAGTATAAGAATCATATAGGATTGAGTCCTTGAACTGTCATTCTTGAGTCATCTCCCCATATATATATATATATGTGCTTATCTAACCATGGTATTTCTTTAACACTTTCATGATGCCTCCATGAAGATACCCAACTAGGTTACCAATACTAGATCGTTATGATGATCCAATAAGTTATAAGGCCTCATTTTAGAGGATATATTAGGAACTATTTTCTCTGGGAGAAAAGGGAGCATCACCCTCTCCTTTAAAGTAGTAGATAGTACTTAAAGTCCAAGTTAATGATGTTTGTAGTCTCAGTGCATTACACGAGTTCCATATTCATAGATCATTGAGGTTATTTGAAGAGATAGATCCTGAAGTAGTGGAGGATTGGATTGAGTAAATGATATGAATCTTAAGGTGAGTATGGAATCCAACTAATAATATGATTTTACTGGAATACAATATTTTTCATGCTGTAGTAGGGAATTGTTGGAGTCTAATCATGTATACTCATAAAGAGATTAGGATCTCATAGTCCAACTTTCATCATTTTATGTTCAAGGAGTATTAATCCTCATGATTTTGACTAGTTAGGATTTTGAGATCTTGTTTAACTACATAAGGGTAGTATGATAGTTTCATATTTTGTTATGAGCTTCACCTAACATACATGTTACTTCCTCGACAAGGTACAAGATGGTTACTTCCAGGTACAGATGTTTGAGTTAGGTATCTGCTGATAATTTTTTCCATTATGGTCCCCTTGTGCATTTCCACCAATACTAGAGTTCTATATCAGTATCAAGTGATGGAGAGCTTCATATTTGAGGGATTTTTGGTATCTAGATCTTGTAGTGGGAATCACAAGGATGTGTCATCT
Source organism: Viscum album (assembly GCA_963277665.1). Taxonomy (NCBI): domain Eukaryota; kingdom Viridiplantae; phylum Streptophyta; class Magnoliopsida; order Santalales; family Viscaceae; genus Viscum; species Viscum album. The sequence goes on along the minus strand of OY728156.1, from coordinate 1,399,992,732 downwards.
ACAGCATCTCACAGGCACCAACTGGAAGGGTCTAGGCATATGATATCTTCTCATGGACGGACTCTGTCATGTGGTCAAGTGGAGTAAGGTTTTTGTAAAGAATTTGGTCATCATGTAGAGGGTTGGTGATATGCTTGTGTTGAGTGAGGTCTCATGGATGATGGTTTCTTGACCTGTCTAGATAAGGAGTGTAGGCCGGAAGGTGATGGACCACCATTCCAAAGGTATAATCATGATGTGAGATCATTCATGCATGGATAGGGTGGCCCCTAGGGAGGCACTGCCAGAATAAGAGTAGGAGTAGCTTCAATGGGGGATATGTTTGTGGGAGGATTATATGAGCTACTCCCACCACCATAACTAGGTGGTCCACACCATTTTGAGGCAGCTAACAGTTAGAGGACTAAAATCAAGCTTTATACAAGATGATATAAGGGATAATATGTTTTATTATACTCTTGATATAGTAATTATATACATAGTTTTGAGTCATTATTTTATCTCCATATACCTAGTGTGAGATATAGAGCTTCCATGTAGGTTTTTATCCCAGAAGCTTTATCTAGATTTTCCTATAAGGAATGATTATTTGATATCATATATCTAAAATCAATGAAAGTTATCACTCGGTGGAAAGATTTTATCATGGGACTAGTTGATCATCATTATGAAACCTTGTGATGTAATCTTGGATATGGATTGGTAGTCCACAGTTCATGTCCAAATTGACTTTCATCACAGACGAGTTAGATTCATTTGGGATTATGGAATTATATTCTCCTTTATGGGAGGGAGAGATCCCATGGATGAGTTTAGTGGGTATTGTGAGTAAAAATCTACAACCCATAAACCATTATATTGTGAGCGTATCCCTTGGTGCAGTATGATCTTTAGGCATTTGGATTCCATTAGTGGTGGAGGAATTCATGGATATCTTCATTGAGGACATTCCAAGACTGCCTATGAGGAGTGATATGGACTTCTAAATTGACTTTCACCTAGGAAATGCATCGTTATCTTCTTCAGCATATCATATATCCCTTATAAAGCTTTAGTAGATGAGGGATCAGTTGGAGGACCTTCAAGAGAAGGGATTTATCATATCCATTATGTCACCATAGGAAACTCTAGTGTTGTTTGTGAAAAAGATATAAATGAACTTGATTCTTTATTTTTATTATCATCTTCTGAACTAGGTAATTATAAAGAACATTTACCCCTTTCCATGAATTGAATACCTCTTTTACTAGTTGCAAAATGTGAGTTGGTTCTTGATGATCGATCTCAGGTCTGGCTACCACCACTTGAGTGTTTTTAGGGATAATATATTGAAGATTTTATTCATATATAAAAATAGACACTATTATTTCTTAGTGATTATTTTTAGCATGATGAATTTCCCTAAAGTGTTTATGGATATGATAAACTAGGTCATTTATCCATACATGGACTGATTTTTGGTTTTCTTCATTACTAACATACTCATTTACTCTTCATCATAAGAGTAAAACACATAGAATTTGATATTGGTCCTATAATTTATCTAGGAGAACCATATTTATGGTAATATCTTGATGTGTTAGTTTTGGATCTTTGAGGTTCACCTTTTGGGCATGTCATTTTTTAGCACGGTTTATTTGTGGAGATGATAAAGATTGATGAAGTTATTCCGTGTGATCTACCCAAGTGTGTGTAAAAGGTGTGGGGTTTTCTTGTCTTAATGGGGTACTACTAGAGTATCATAGATGGGTTTTCTAGGGTATCATCCCATTTGACCATATTGACATAGAGAGGGAAACTATTTATACAGACTGATTAGTGTTTGGGAGCATTTTAGTAGTTGAGGTTGAAGTTGATAAATTCTCTTGTGTTGAGACTTCCATAAGATTGTGTGGAGTAAATAGTGTTTTATGAAGTCTTTGGAGCTAGTCTTTGGTGTGTGTTTATGTAGAGGCAGTTGGATATTTCATATGGGTTGAGGTAGTTGAGAACCCATTATCATAACTGTGATACTCATGACCAATAGTTGGTTGAGGTAGTAAATACTCTTAAGATGTAGGGGCACTATCTTCTGGGAGAGTGCTTTGTTGTATACTCATACCCCCAAAGTCTCAGGAATATATTTTGTTAGAGAGATATGAACGTAAGACAAAGGCATTAGTTTGTGTTCCTACATGACAATAAAATTGAGATAGTCTATACTCCTGGGAAGGGAAATATGTTGGAAGATTCCATTAGTAGGAAGTCCCATTATTTTTTTGTGGAAGATGTGTCTGAGTAGTTGGATTCATTGTAGTTGACACTAGTATATGCGGGGTATAGTTTTTTATTTAGTCAATGTAGTTTAGTCATTATCTTATTTAGCGTGTGATAGAGGCTCTGTTTAGATTCATTAAATGTTATGTTCTACATGACCAGATATTCTCAAGAGATGTATTACATGGATTTTTTGAAGGAGGGGTGAACATCATCCTTTTCCATGGAGAATGGTGGTTCCAATCACTTTTCATGAGGAGGTGATGAGGGAGTTTCACACATCCCCCTCATATGTACATTCTAGTGTGGAAAAGTTGTACAAGGACCTTCAGTGGAAATTTTAGTTGGCTGGCATAAATCAGAGTCTTACTAAGTTCATCTCTCATTGTCTCACATGTCAGTAAGTGAAGGTTGAGAAATAGTTTCTAACATGTTCAAAAGAGCCACTAGAGTTACTGGAGTAGAGATAGTACAACATATCTATAGAATTCATGATGGTACTTCCACAGATAGTGAGAGTCCACAACACCATCTAGGTGATTATTGAATTACTTACAAAGTCAAAACACTACCTTTCCATCATGGAGAGGAGTTCAATTGAGACTATAGGACAGTTGTACATGTGGTAGATTTTCTAGATTCATGGGGAACCCTTCACGATTTTTTCCAACTTTGATTCTCAATTAACATCATGTTTATGAAGAGGGATATAGGACACATTCAGGACCCATTTTAGGATGAGTACAACATTACACCACTATACAAATGGCTAGATCAAGCAGACCATTCGGTTGTTGGAGGATAAACTAAGGTCATATGTGTTGGACATTGTATTTATCTTGGAGGATCACTTTCCATAGGTAGAGTTTTATTATAATAATAGTTATCACTCTACTATTAACATGAAACCCTTCAAGGACCTATATGAGAAACCTTATAGGTCGAATTTATGTTGAACTGTGATTGATGAGACATCTCTAATTAGAATAGAGATGGTGTAGGTGAAAATTGATGTAGTTTAGGCAATACATGAGCAGATGAGGACATCCCAGAGTATACCAAAATATTACACAAATCCATGTCATAGGCCCTTGGAGTTTTAGTGGGGAGACCTTTTTTCCCTCGGAGTCACCCCACAAAGAGGATTGTGCGTGTTTGGTTTAGGAGGAAATCTATCCCCAAGTTTTATTGGACTGTTCAAGATACTTTGGCGTGTTTGTGAGTTTGTTTATCACATGGAAATACCCCCATAGTTTGATCATGTACATGACACCTTCCATGTGTTTTAGATAAGGAGATACGTGCATGACCCTACACACATTATTGATTGGGGTATGTTAGAAAATGAGGATAGATCCATCTTTTCATATTACCCAATGGTGATCGAGGATCAATAAGAGAGGATCCTATGAGGACATACCATTCCTTGGGTTCATGTGATTTGGTAGAAAGGGAGTTTCCAGGAGAGCTCCAAGGAGCATGAGAGCTAGTTACATTCTCAATACCCCCACTTTTTTATTTTTCTTGTGACTTTTTAGGTGAAATACTTGAAGGAGGGAAGAATTTAATTACATTTTATTTATTTTATTTTTCAATTTAATAATTCTATATATATATATATATCTAGATATATCCTCGAATTTGGCATTGTGTTTGGGTTTCTCTAGACTGCAAAGTTAATATATTTAAAATATTAATATATTTTAATGCATATTTGTCTATAATTTAATTTTTTTTGGTTTTCCAACTATTTGGGACCTCAAACGGGAAATCTGAGTCCATAGTTGATTTTGTAATGTGGGATTTGCACTAGGTTTGACCTAAAGTTGGTCAGTACCGAACATCCAATTATGTAAGTTTTTAGCAGGTGGGTTTAATAAATTAAATAATTTATTTCTTTATTAATTTTATTAAATGACCTAAACAAATTATCTCTATATATATTTCATTATGAAATTTATATGGGGTTATCCACATAACCATGGGAGGATTATAGGAGAGTGTTCTTCATTGGAGGATCAAGATCAGAGGATGATTGGTGATTAGATCGAGGTGGACTGAGAGGTAGAAAATACATCTGGTCTTCTACATCACACGAGAATGTTTTCATCACAAATGATTAATCCAAATCAAGTTAGGGCTCATCAATTGTTTTTTTTTTCATTTTTATTAATATATTGAGCATTAATTTAATTATCTACCTCTTGATCTATGATTATTTCCTTCACATGAGCCGTGTTATATTTCATTTTGTTTTATCTAATTCAACTTATTATTTCACATTCTATCAGCATGGATATCCCATTTATATGTTCACTAGTTGATAATAATTTTCCAATGATGGTTTCACCTTTTTTCATGTGATTTTCCCCAAATATTCATTGATATCATCTTCATTAGACCACGGGGGGTATGATTAAACATTTGTGAGGTAGGTTTGAGAATGATCAGACCCCCAAAATTAGTGGTGGTTTTGTTTACAAATAACATATTGGTGATTTACATATGGATCAAGATAGATCATGGGATTCTGGTAATCAATTTATAGATCTGGAATATGGAGAAACAATGGGATGTTTGAAAAGATTTGAGAGGCATTTAAAGCTTCAAGATGGTGATCAAAATATGATATCCACCCATCGAGAAGAATGAATCAATGCTTGGAAGTAATCCCATTAAAATTAAGGTGGTAAAATTGTAGCATTTTCTATGGAATTCATGGATTAGTAAACAAAATGATGAATCATGTTCAATCTTTTAAAAATGCTACTACACTCCATGTAGTGTGGAAGAACAGAAGGTGTGTTCTTTGGATATTGTGCTGACTAGGGTTTTCATCTGAGTTACGAATCACATGACATGTGTCTAGGACCACACCTTATGACCATACCCAGGAATCCAGGTCGTGTTCCAACTGCACATTCCTTGGGCCCTATGCTAGAGGACACGCCATGTACTCTAGGAGTACTGAGGCATGATCGAATAAATGGGCACGACCCAAATTATGTGGGTATGTCTAGGAGCACATGGGATTTCTTTAGGTGGATGAGATATTTTGTGTACCACCTGTACAAACCATGTAGTATGACATGGAATCCCAAACCATGTTTATGGGAGAACATTGCAAGGCAAGGAGGTAGGTTCAAAAACTATGTGGACCCTATAAATATCATGTATTCCCTCCTTAACTTCTTCCACTCATTTCTCCTTATCCAAGACTCTAATTTTGTCTTTAAAGTTTCTTATCCTAAATTTTTTTCTACATATAAAACTATAGTTCCATAAATTGTGGTATATGAGATATGTTGTGAGGTTTCCTAAGTGTGATGCTTCTTTAAGTGATTCTTGACTATGATAGTGGTTATGGAAAGACCATCTGAGAGATTCTGGGGTTTGTAACCCCTATAAAACTAGGGTGTGGGTCCCCCATATTCCATTCAATATACCGAGTAGTACCCCCTAGCACACTAGGGTATGGGTCCTCTATTTACTGAGTGGTAACCACTAATAAACTAGGGTGTGGGTCCTCTACCTATCGAGAGCCCCCCCCTCATATTGTACTAGGGAGTAAGTCTTCCATAAACTGAGTTTTACCCTCTTCTCACTCTATGGAATGGGTCCTCTATCTATTTAGTGGAACCCCCTATCGCAATAGGGTACAAGACATATATCTATTGAGTGGAACCCCATATCACACCTAGGCATCGGTCCACTATCTATTTAGTGACACCCACTTATAATACTAATGTGTGGGTACAATATTGTAGATTGTACCCCCTCATGTTGTGGATCAGGGGTGAGGTGTAGGTCTACTACATGTATTTCTCAGATAGAAACACAAGATATTGAGAATCAATTTTAAAATTTGGAGCTACAGGAAGACTCATCGTCCTAGAATGGACTGTGAAGATAGAGATGCTCTTCCTCTCTCGTGTGGGTTTCTTATTGAGAATATATCTATAATGGGTTTTTTCCCTCTTGTAATGGGTTTATCTGACCTTTATTGTATCTTTTTATTACTCCCTTTGTGGTTTTTGGGGTATCATATTGGGTATGAGTATACTCACCCAAGAATGGGCGTTTCCCACACATTTCATATCTTATGAAGATGAAGGATAGTTCATTGGTGACATTGATGGATCATAGTGATACTTGGGTATATTGACCATTTACACTATAAAGACATGGAAATCCGGATACGGTCTATCCCAATTATCTTTTATTCTAGTTTTTTTCAGTTTAGGACTTCATCTCTAATTGGGCATCTATTTTTTCCTTTTATGCTTTAGCTTAATTTTTTGTAATCTCGTGTATTTACCTATAGTTTATTATATGCATGACTGTACTCTAGATGTTACAGTCTATATATTATTCCTCTTTACTTTTTCTTATAGATACTGGGGAGTGTGCATACATATACATTAGGAAAAATCCTACCATTTCATTTATTCCCACTTGGTACTTGTCAACGGACCCTACCCAATTGGAGGTGGGCTTAGGGTTGTGATGCCTCAACTTGGAACTAGCTAGAAATTCCCCAGTGGGTCGGGTCATTGCACATCTTTTGATGATTATATATTATTACTAATATAAATTTATTTAACATTTTAAAATTGAAAGGTGAATTATACATGAAATATTCTTAAAGGATGTTAAGGACTCTTCCCAGATAAATGGGATCCATATGTTGGGTTTCACTTATTGTGTTATGTTAATGTAACTGATTTTAACTAAAATAATATCATTTCAAATACTGTTTAAAATCTTATATATATATATATATATAATATTAATAAAATATATAATTATAAAACAAAGTCACAATTTTAAATTTAATTTGAATTATAAAAGAGTGAAAAAAAATAAACTTTTAGAACCACGTGAATTTTGGCTAAAGCTTTAAATGGTTTCACATTTTTGACACCCATTTCTATAAATTATTTTTTCCTAGTGCCAAAAAATATACTTTTCTTAAAATTTCATTTTAGTTTCTTTTTATGTGTCACTATTTTTTATAGATATAGTTGGTGATAGTTTTTTTATTTGAGATTTGAATTATTTTTTTGATTATTTAAGGTGTGTACAATGGTTTGATCTTACTTTTTGTTGATCAATGATAAATATTATTCACTATTTTTGGGGGTTTTAGACTAAAGTCATGATTATTTCAGTAATATAAATTTTATTTTCAAAATTTATTATTTTTATTATTTCGTACATGTTGTGATCATCATACCAGGATAATTTTATTTTATGCTAGGATGTAACAAAATATGTGAACTATTAAAAATAATATATTATTATTTTATTTAAATAATTAATTTTATAATTAAATTAATTAATTTTGTTTTTTTCTATTATTTTATTACTGAAATTAATTTCACAAAATATAATATATACAATTTAATATTAAGTTGTTTACATGATATATAATAAGTTAACTTATTTAACTATATGTCTCACAAATTAGTGATTTGAATATTTAAAAAACAAGTGTAGTAAATTTTTATATATATTTATTAATTAAATTAATATATATTTATTTATTTATAATAATGGAGAATAGTAAATTAAATAAATTATAAGTCATACTAAACATTGTAACAAAATAAAAACATCTAGATTTGGAAATAATTGATTGAACTAAATATTTAATCACATGATACATTTCTATGCTATGAATAATAATTTATCCTTTGATGTTTACATCAAAGACACCTCTCACTACTTGAATTTATTTTTCATTTTAAATTTAATTTTTAGTGATATCTTTATTTTAATTTATAGTTTTATTTTTAAAATAAAAAATAATATACTTTTAATGTATTATCAAAACATTGTTAAAAAGGACTATCACTAGTGATCTAGATTAGTGTTTCCCATGGATGGACTATGTTTACTAGTACTACAGCAGCAAGTAGAATATAAAATTTTTAATTTTTAATTTTCTGAGAGAATTTAATAACAATCCTATGTTAGGGATGAGAGTGATAGTGGATCTGATGGTTCTTGGTTTCAAAAAAAAAATCATAAAAGAGATGTGGTTTCAAAGGATCGATTTCATAAGGAAAATGAAATAGTATACTGGAAAAAGTGGGGACATGAAGTGGTTTTAGGAATAACTAAAAAATTATCACTTATGTTCTTCGTTAAGTAATAAAGGGAATAAGTATATGTGTGTGAATGTGTGTATATTTGTGTGTCAATGTGCTTCCATATAAAATTAGAGCAAGAGTTTATATTTTTGTGTGTGTTTTTTGTATGGGGGTATACAAGGAATGGATTTGTGTGGATTTGTGTTTTTTTGGTGGATTATAAAAGAATAAAAATATTAAATTATAGGACTTTATAAGTGTATAAGAATATTTTTTAATGAAATATAATGTAAGAAAATCAATAGTAATAGAAGGATTCTATGAATTAGAATGTTTTGTGTGTGTGGGGGAAGTGATAGATAGTCCTATATAATAATGAAAAATGTGCTATTGTCATACTTTGTATGTATATAGGAATTTATCTTATGAATATAAGATTATGAAGGAAAATATATCAGGGAATATTAGATAAAAAAATATTCTCATATTTCTTGGAGTTTCTCATGTAAGTATGAATCTTAGAGACATATGGAAAACCCATTTAGTTTAAGGTAAGTTAAATATCCACATCAATCATCATAAATCAATTTTCTCCCAAAAATAATTTAATTTTATTATAGACATGCATTGTGTTTTAATCATGTTTTTTGTTTAATAACCCTAGGATAGTTTCTAATTTGGAAAGGGATAACAAATGAAAGAATTTACATGTCTAATAAGTTAATGGTTTACATGATAGATAGATAATATCAATAAAATAATTCCCTAATAAAAAATGTATCATGAAAATAATAAGGTTTTAATTTTCCGATACACCAGTAGAAAGTATTGTGATTAATAATATTCTAATTATTTTTATAAATGAGTCATGGTTGTGATATACCCTTCATATCATGACATAGTGAATATTAAGAAACTCTGATATTATTCAGTTCTATTTTCTATATTATGGGAGTATTCGTATTAGTTTAATGTTCCTTATTTTTTGGGTTTGTTTTTTATTTATTTTTATTTTTTTATTTTTTAAGTATATATAATATCAATAAAAATGTGAGTTTTAGAAATCTTAAAATTGTAGGTTATATAGAACAGACATCATGTTTTTTGGGTATAATAAGGAACCCATTAGACACCCAGTAGAATTCCTTTAAAGGTTTAGGGGGATATGAAATAACTACTTCATAATATTTTACTTTCACTGTAGTGTTAGTTAAATTCTACCATATTTTCAATAGGATGCTAAACTAATGGTGAGGGCACACAAAGATTCTGACAACATCCCCAATCCATCATTTTCTAGATGATAATTTTTTGTATTTCTAAGTGAAAATTTTATAAATATCAATCTCCCCTCTTCTCCTTATATATGAAATATAAATATAGAGAGTTTCCAAACATTTCCATTTCTAACTCTTTGTTCTTTTACCTTTGGTTCATCTATAATTCTACGGATCGATGATACAATAGTGGAATTATACATGTGTTTTCAAGGATAATTTAAGGAATCTTTTCTTTATGGTTTCCATTTCCATTCCATTCCCATATATTTAAATATCTATTTTCTTGATTTTTATAAATTTTCATCCAAATATTTAATCAGATCAATTTAAACTATCCATCATTCAAATGATATTCAATTATGCTTAAGGTAAGTGAATTGTAGCATATAATATGTTTTATGGAAAGTTTTGTGTATGGGTGTGTATATAGGGACTGAGAATTAGAGACATGGAGATTAAAGGGGACACTTTGGTGTTATAAAATTAATGAATTAATCCACAAGTTTTGATAAGGATGTGATGAACATTCTTCCAAGTATGAATTTTTTTATCAATTTAATTTATAGATTCTCCTTGATTTTATAGATAATAATTAATAAAATGTGATATAAGGGGCTATACAGGATTCTATTAAATTAATAAATACACTATATAGTTTTGTAAGTATAAAAAGTATGATATATTATATGTAGGATAAATTATGATGGTTATGATGATATAGTAACTAAAGGAATCTTGGGATTGGTTAATTAATTAATGATGGGGGTATGGAGTTATAAATGAAACGAATACATTTAATTATCATCTAATTAGACATGTACTGAAGAAATGGGTCATACTCTGGTGTAAGGTGTGAGCATAGAATTCCTCTTCATAGACTAGATTGGGCTTCATACTATCATATGATCCCTATTCCAAGTTTTATGACGATTTTATTATTGATTTTTGTTATAAATGGAATATTTAATTATTTTTCTATGTTTATATGAGATCAAATAACTATATTCTATTGTGACCCCTTGATCTTAAAAGGTATTAGTTACATTATTAAATGGCTTGATCATGTTATGAAATGACCAATTTACATGAAAAATTATTGGCTATGTCATGATATGTAATTTTTTATTTTACAACAAATTATTAGGTAGATTATTATAGAGTAATAATGATTTTTTTAATGTAAATAAATATAATTTTGATATGAAAATGTTATTCTAGAAAATTGGATATGTTATATAAGAATATTAAATATGTTATGTTGGAGTACCCACTACATTATGTTGTAGTAAAGAAGTGAAATGGTTTTTTATATGTATTTTTGTGTATTATATTTTTTTATGATTGATAATCATCTATGTCACATTGTGATACAGACATGATACATGTATGATTATTTTATTCCATAGGTTTGTCCACATTATGCCTTGAACCTTGACATTTGATGAATATAGTTATGTTATAACATGATATTTGGAATGCTAATAAAACTAAACCAAATATTTTTCTAATTACATGGGTATTTATTGAAACAACTAAGGTTTAGTTCCATGTTATATTGGTAATCACATGGCTATTTGACTTCAATAATAAATCACATTGAATTATTATAATTTTATTAATTTTTTATAAATTTTATATTGTTACATGCTTGTACATAAATTTTTTAAAATTTTTGCATCCATCTGGTGAGATCATAATAGTCCACTGTGTTAAAACAAATAACCCACAATTTATACATATATGTGAACCTGATGTCTGATGTAACGACCCAAACTTTTATTAATGAAATATCATCTTGATCTAATTAAATTTATTATTATGTAAAATTGTTATATAAAACCTATCCAATTCCTTGGTTTTATGATTTTGGATTTTAAAATACCGTTAATAATTATTACCATTTCTAATATAGCCATTTAACTATGATCACATGATTAGTATAAATATAGGGCTTTAACAAATCCAATTTACTCAGACGAAGGAAGTGATGGCCTCATCTAGTAGAATTTATCCATACAAATCTCATTTTCCAGAGCTTGGAAAGGTGGTAGCATCACTGGGATTCTCTTTGGACCAAGTCCAAGATGAGATTCAACATGTCAAGCTTGAACGGAATCACCTACTAAATAAGTATAAGTTAATAGAGATTACCACCTGAGCAATATTACCTGAGCTACCCCAAGAGTTTGTCACCATCAAACACCATACACTTAGGTATTATACGGGTGTTATAAGGGGTTATGTAACAAGAATCTATCATTTTGATTATGTTATTTTGTTTTTATAGAATAAATAATATACATTCATATTATTATTATTACTTTGTAAATATTTTATAAAGCACAAATAGTATTTTTAGTTTATATTCAATTAAGAAATCTATTTTGATGAATTAATGGATTTTTTAATTAAATATTATTTTAATAAAATATTATTACTAAATATACTTTTATTAAATACAAATGATCATATAATTTTCATACAATTGTAATCTTTATTATGGTTTGAAAGCTATTTTTTTCAAATCCATGAATTTTCGATAAATGTTTGTTTTTATTTTAAAATTAAAAATTCACATATTTAGAAAAATAAAATAAAATGAATATTAATTTTGGATTCAGGACATCTAAATTATCTAACGGTGAACTTTTCATAATTTTCTGAGAGAGTTGAATTTTTGGATAAAAATTAAATCCCATTTAAATATGTAATGTGTTTTATGACAACATAATGACCCAATAGTGATGTAATAAAATACTATAAAAGTTATATTCAAAAAATATATGTTTTAAATTTAAATTAATGTTATTTTATATTTTTTTATTAATTTTATGGTGCCATAGTGGACCCTCAAAGACTTATAAAATATTTTAACTTTTTTAAAATGATTTCCTTGAGAGTGTGACTCACTTCAACATAAGAAAGAATAATATTTTAATAAATTAGGAAATTGGACTTATAAAATAATGGTATTCACTACCTTTTTTTAAAAACCATGGTCAAAAACCATGATATTGTTTGTGGTTTTGATTAATTTAATGTGTAGTTTCCTAAACCTAAATATTAAAAAATTCCCTCTCCTTTATTTTGTAAACCCACTCAATCTCCCATTCCTGTTCACTAAAACCATTTGGAGCTTAACCACCCTATTCCATCCTCCCTATATAATACTCCCAAGGTTCCAAAAGCTCCCAATAATCCTCTCTCAAGCCTCTCTCAAGCCTCTCCCAAGCCTTTGGGATCACACTTCTAACTAAGGGATCCCCACTTTCCTCCCTTCCTTATTTATGTCCAAGTTTCCTTATATATTTATGCCCTTTTATTTTTAATTAAAAATTTTGGGGTATGATTAAAAACCTCCCCTATACTTCCTTCCTTATTTTTTAATGTTTATAGACCCCTTTCTCTCTCATTAATTCCTCCCATGTATACCTGTTACCATGCCAAAATTCCGTAAGGGATTTCTCTCTCCTCAGTTACATTCAAGAAATTTATTTATATTATGCATCTAAATTCCATTACATATGTTGGTATATTATCTTCCATGACCCCATTACTTTAAATTTCATGTATAAATGATGAGATACCTATTTATATTTCATCAACCAATTTTATGATTTCTATTTAATGTCATTATGCTGTCAAAGCTACACCATAATTTCCATGCCAAAATCATCGTGTAAGTGAATATCGTACTCATTTCTCTATCAAGGGTATTTAGATTTATGCACATGTACTTTTTGATTGAAGAAATAAATTTATTTATTCTACATCACTTATTCATGTAATAAATTATGATATTTAATGAATCCATGTTGTATGATCTATGTTGCACACTTATGCATGAAATGAAATGTTTATAAAGAGTGCACCATGATAGCGCTCTAATGCATTAAGTAAAAAATAGTATCATGATACACTATGTCCAATGAGGGTTTACTCATGATAATTAAAGTTCAATTAGGTTTTAATCATGATAATTCAAGTGAAATGAGGGTTTACTCATGCTCCGTGTGTAATGGTCATTATCTCATGCTAATATCATGTTAAATGTTGTTTCCACATCTCCACGTTATTAGAATCATGATATATCAGGACTTTATGTTAATTTTTATCATATGATTCATTGATATTACTATTTACTAACATGTATTGTATCCTTCATGTTATGCCTTGTTTACTCCCTTTCTGGTCTTTATAGCTCACCTGTTTCTTATGTATGTCCCCAGGTTATCCCATGAAATGCTAAGTACGGAGGAATGTTGTGGTCATGTAAAAGAATATTTCAATAAAAATGTTGTATTTCTATGTCTTAAGTTGCCATTTAATGTTCCTAATTCCAAAATACACTACACCAATTGATCATATAGGTTGTATTAAGTGCAATTTTATGTAATAAATTATGTTTAAGTGCATAATAAAGAGAAAGGTTGTTATATCTAATGATACTAAAAATGTAAAAGTTCATTTCATCATTTCTTGAGATAGATATGATTGGATAAAAGAGGTTGAAGTCAAGTATGGTAATATTGTAAGGGCCCATTAAAGATTATGTTTTCTACTATTTTCTCTATTTTATTACTATATTTTTTATAACATTAATCTTTTTGGTGATTTTTGGTTTATATTTTTCTCTTTTGTGTAAATTATATGATAACATGACATATATGAACACATTTTTTGAAAATTTTGGTAATATACCTCTATGATACATGGGATATATGTGACATCTCAGACCTTCCAAGCCTTTACTTTTTGGGAAATATGGCGATTGAAGTGCTCAGGGAAAGTCTAGAGCTGTTTGGTGGAGGAAGGGACGAGTTTTTTTTTGTTTTTTTTAGGGAAAAGGGGTGTTTTAGAGGATAACAGTAGATCCTTGCAGTAAATCACTAGTGGTAGATCACTGATGGTAGATCAATTGTGGTACATCACTAGTTTTAGATCACCGACAATAGATATCTGGTAGTAGATCACATGGAGGTAGATCCTGGTGGTAGATCACTAGTGGTAGATCCCTAGTGGTAGATCATTGGCTATATATCACTGATGGTAGATCACTAGTGGTAGATCATTGGTGATTTATCAATGATAGTAGATCATTATAAATATATCCCTAGTGGTAGACTACTGGTGGTAGATCACTGGTGGTATATCACAAAAATTATATCACTAATGGTATATCACTGATGGTAAATCAATAGTGGTAGATCTTTGCTTGTATATCACTGGAAGTAGATCCAGTTTTTCCAAAATTTCCATTTTTTCCATGTTGACGTATGTTTTGATTAAAAATGGTTTTAATACCTTAATTAATGGAATTTAAATTCATTTTAAAGGAGGATAATTGTACTACTATGAGTAGATCACTAGTCGTAAATCGCAGGCAGTACATCACTAATGGTATATCACTAGTGGTATATCTCTAGTGTTATATCACTGGTAATAGATCCTAGAGATATATCACTGGTGGTAGAACACTAGTGGTAGATCATTGGAGGTAGATCACTGGCAGTAGAACTATGGGGGTAGATCACTGGTTGTAGATCACTAGTGGTATATCACTAGCGGTAGATCACTAGCATAACTGGAATAAGATCACTAGTTTTAGATCATTGGTGGTTGATCTCTACCTATATATCACTAGTGTTAGGTCTTGGAAATAGATCATGTTTTCCAGAATTTCTAGTTTTTCACTTTTGATGTTTTTTTGACAAAAAAACGTTTTAATTCCTTAAGAAAATGAAAATCCATTCCATTTTAAAGGAGGATAATTATATTCTCTATTTCTAAAAAAGTATAAAACCTTTTTAATGGTTATACTATATGGATTTGATGAGATATTCCTTTAGTGGTCAGTTAAAACTGTATAAAATCCCACTGGTTTTAGATCTAATCATTTTAAAGTGATGATCTTTCCTTTGTTCTTTTCGGGTCACTTTCTCTTAATACGAGAGGTTCTAAATACTTTTCACTTAGATTCATGTAACTCTTTGGTTATTATTTTCTATAGTTGGTTTCCTCTTATTCAGGCATCCCCTATTTTTTGTGCATCAAATTAGTGTAAATATTCTTTCTTCTAGGTAGCGGATTCCTTTATTTCTTGTCATTTATAACATGTGAGAGTGGTTCATGCTTATTTTATCTTTTGGGAAGATATTATACACCACATTAATAGTGATAATAATTTTTTTTAATAGAATTGAAGGGGAGAGGGAATTTTTTCATGCTTTTATGTCTTTTTGATATAATGATATTTGGTTTGTATATGTTTTTTGTATCACTGAAAATGATAGCCACTGGTAGAACTTATATTTTTTTTATGAATTTTTTGAAGCCCATGTTGTGTAATTTTTGTGATACCCCATGAATAAATGGTTAAGCACTTTTACTAAGAAACTAAATTGGTTTCACCAAGATATATGGATTGTTTAAGAATATCCCTAAAATAAAAGAAGTGGATGTAATGGAAAACCCTTAGTTAAATTTTTAAAATGTTATGTGATGGTGTGAATAAGTTTTGTGAAATGTGGGAATTTATGATGTGTGGTTGTGGTATATAGGGAAAATGGGATATGTAACTATTCTCTAGGGAAATTATGATCAAAAGTGGTGGTGATGTGGCAGTTTTTATGAGGAGGTGGTTGTGACTATGATGGTGGTTGTGTGGGATTTTTAGTATGAGGATGATGGGTTGTATGATGTTTTTATGTGTTGGTTTATGCTTGTTTCCTGAGTAGTGATGGAACTAAATAAATGATGATATTGAAAAAGAAATGGTATGGGATGAAAATGGTTAAAGAATGTTTAATAATAGGTTGTATAGTCAAATGGGGTTGATGTTAAAAGTGAATTAATGGGATAGAATAATGGAATGAATTGGATGTGTAATAAAATGGATTGGTGACAGAAATATGGAAATGTATTTTCTTTAAATGAAAAAAGTGGTCTATGGATTATCGATTTTTGTTTGGTTTTATGAATTTAGAGGCAATAGTAAGTGTGGTGATTCTGTGGTATGATCTTTGATTATTTTGAACTTATAAGATAGTCTTGTGTTTGTGTCTTATATATACCTTCTATACTTTTAGTTTTCTATATGTACCCCACCCATTTCGAGAACTTAGTGTCAACAACCTAATGTTTTAGGGGTGTTTTACCAATATCCTAGTGAAGAAGATGGATTGATGGATACCTACTCTTCCCTGCTCCCTCTTCTATGCAATGATGACATGCACAGGTTGTGATGGTCATAATAAAAATGGCCTCTATCGAGGTGTGATGAGATAGCCCAAGTGTCTTTGGGAGAGATGAGATGTGTGGTCCTAGGTTTTTTTAAGTGATACGATGAGATGGTTTATAGTGGAAGTTTTTCATGGCAGGTGGAGTATATGAGGTTGGTGTCCTACATGTTCATGATTCCTTACTACTATGGTTATGTAATGTGATGTGATGTGATAGCCCACTTGTCTTTAGGTGAGATGTGATGTGATGGTCAGTTTCACATGAGGTGTTTGTCATGATGTGATATACATAAGAGGTTCGAGTTCCAAGATGTATATCAATGGGGTGTGAGAGAGGAAAATTAGTGTGAAAGTGGTGTATTGTACCCTTTATTGAAATGATTCATCTTATGTTATTATACATGGATTGCATTATTTTTTGAGCATGCCTTGGTGAGGTTTGGGATAGATATTTGTTATATTTATGTATTGTTGTTTCTATTGTTTTCTCATGGGTTTATTAGTATTAGTCTTTCACAAGTTCATGAGAGACTTTGGTTTTCCTACTAAGTATACTTATATTCTCACCCTATGTAGATAAACCAATCTTCAGGTTTCTAGGAGGATTGAGTGGACTGTGTTGGACATTACTAGATCGAATCCTTGAATAGTTTTTTTCACTGTTTAAGCTTTAGCTTTGTGTATTTTATGTTGGATACTTTTAGCTATATCCTATTTTATTTATTCATGCATCGTGGGGTAGTTTTTGGATTTATTTTATATTAATTCATGGATTTTATTGTAGTTAATTCATCTTATCTCCCAATCCTATATTATTATAGATTGTAATGACTTCCATTTTAAGAAATTTTTATACCATTGATACTAATGTCTAACTTAGGGCCTACTAGAGGATGGACTCAGGGATAATTATCTCTATCCATTCATTTCATTATCTTTGGTGGGATGGGGTCATGATATAGTGGTATTAGAGAGAAGTGGTTGAGGTTTTGGATGGTGTTTGGAGTAAGGAATAGTGATGATTTCATGGGATGGTATGGAAATAGTACCATTTGACATTGGTACGTGACATAGGATAGGAAGACTGACTATGACACAAGACTTTAGGTCCCCCTATGATCTAGTTCATGGAATCTAATATTATTAAATGACCAAGTGATGTGGAATCATTTGCAGGGTAGATACCTAGGAAAGGTACATACATCATGATAACTTGTTTTCTTATTTGAATTAGGTGGTTTTTGTTTTGGGAAAGTTAAACTAATTTAAAATGAATTAAATAAATATTTATAAAACTCTATACTATTAGGATAAGGAAATCCTTTTTCCCCTTTTTAGATATGGATCTTAGTCATCATCTGCATGTGGATCAGGAAATGGAGGTTCAGTATGATGAACCATTTGATTTTTGGAGGGATGATCTGGTTGGGGAGGATGATTAGTGGAAGGGGACGTTGCATGATTTTCAATAGAGGGATTTGGAGAAGTACAAGGTAAGTGGTTCATATGTGGATACAGATATCTAGTTGGATGATCTTGGGATTTCCTTTAGTTTTATACTAGACTTGGTGGATTAATGGGTCCCTTTGGTAGTTATTCAGATGTGGGGAACTATGTGTTAGTGTTGGATATTGTATCTTGCTGAAAAGAATTAGGTATATGTTTTGTGGGTTTACTTTTAGAAGTATTTAAAAAAATATTTCCTTTCATTGACCATGAAAGAAGTGAATAGTTAAGATATTATTTATCTTTAGTAGGTTAATTTATTATTATGGGAGTTGGGGATCAAGTTCAAGGACCTTTTGTGTTTTTTCCTAGATCTTTTTTCAGATGAGGAAACCTAGGAAAGGTTACTTGAAGAGGTACTATGTCCTTCTATCTAATATGAAGTTACTCATTTTACATTTCCAATGTATCTATAGGTTTATAATAAGGTATATGTGATAAAATGGATGAACTCATGATGATATTTACCACGAGAGGGGATCCAGTAGGGTTCCTTGAGGGGTAAAGATTTTGGTGTTAGGTCTTAGGCACTAGGGCATCGAGGATTTCACCAACCGAGAGTCAACCTTAGCATCTTCCTTTTGGGACACTTTGGATTTTTGGGCTAGTTTTTTTATGGAGGATATTTTCATCATTAGGATCGGTTCCTAGTGGTTCTTAGGGATTATATTAGTAGAGGTGGTCAGTTTCAGTGGTATTTTCAGTAGCAATTTCCAACAAGTTCATTTTAGTGGTAGGGGTAGTAGGATTATCCTCCATCAAGAGATAATGTGGTAGGCATAGAAAAACCTCAGGATATCCCTCACCCTTAAAGATCTTGACTTGATCATAGTTTTGGAGGTATCCATCAGGAGAGAGGAATAGGAGCAGGGTGTGGTCAGTTATAGGTAGTGGAGGTGGAAGCGTCAGGGGCCAAAGATAATTCAAGGTACACTCAGTTTTTCATCTACCCCTTTTTTTGAATTGTTTGACTCAGGAGATTATCACTCCCTTGTTGAACCCTCTCAATCCTATTCTATGGGACTATTTGTTGATATGATTCTCATGCCCCAGGTGTTGACTAAACTAGTTGGAGGATAGACAATCTTGTTTGATGTGTTTAATGGGTGTAGACAGATGATGGAGCCACATCAGTCCCGTGGAAAACTTATCTGGATTTAGATGAAACTATACAATTACATCCTCATAATTTAATGGTTCAATTATATGTGTGTTATTATCGAATACTTATTTATGAGAATCATGTTCTATGATGTGAATGTACAACATGAGGTTTTTTTGGTGAGTAGGTTTTTTAGGTGGTTAGTAGACATGTGAATCCCATAATTTCCTTGATGGATAAGTTGTCTATGGAATTAGCAGACACTAGGATAGTTGAGGTTACTAGGGTTTTCCAAGAGTTCCTAGATGTTTTTTCTGATGAGTTTGTGGCACTACCCCTTGACGTGCTGTTGATTTCAGAATAGGAATCTATCCTAGTGATTATCTAATTTTGAAAGTTCCTTATCAGATGACACCTTATAAGTTTCATAAGTTGAGGATTTTTATAGATTATCTGATGAAGGATGGTTTTATCTGGCCTATTCTGTCACTATGGTGTGCTCTAATGTCGTTCTCAAAGAAGGGGGATGGTAATCATAGGTCACGCATAGAGTACCAAAGGTTTAATTAGTTAATGGTCAAGAAATATTACCATATTATGAGGATAGATGATACTTTTGACCAGTTGTGATGGGAGAGTTGGTTATCTAAGATTGATCTGTGTTCTAGATATCACTAGTAAAGGGTGAAAATGGGATATATCTTTAAGACTATGTTCAGATGTAGGTATAGAAACTTTGAGTTTTTAATCCTGTCTTTAGGTGTCATAAACACAACAGATATGTTCATCGGACTCATGAAATATATGTTCCATTAATTCAAAGATTATTTTGTTAAAATTTTCATCAATGACATATTAATTTACTGAAATTTTGAGGAGGATCATGTCAATTATTTTAGAGCTACCTTACAGGTTCTCCGATGCCACCAGCTCTATGGAAAGATTTCCAAGTGTATGTTTTGGACATGATAATTTCATTTCCTTGGGAATGTGGTGTCTCATCAGGGTGTGGTAGTAGACCCATCAAATTTATAGGCATTTTTTCTTGGGTATTATCTTATAATGTGGTATAGGTTTTTAGTTTCCATAATCTCATGGGTTATTTTTGGAGTTTCGTACTTTATTTCTCCAAGATACAACACCACTAAACTTATTGACAAAGAAGGACTAGGATTTCATGTGTATTTATCAATTTTAGACAATGTTTAGTGATTTGAAAGTAAATTTGGTTAGTTCTCTAGTGCTCTAGTTCTATAGAAGAGGATATTTTTTATGTGTTTTGTGACACTTCCCATCTAGGTATGGGATGAATGTGGATGCAGTAGAAGGCGGTGATCTCTTATGTGTCTAATTAATTATGTCCTTACAAGTGTGACTACGCCAACCATAATTTGGTTCTTGTAAAGTTTTTATTTTCACAGAATTTGTTGTGGAATTACCTCATTTGTGGGGGGGGGGGGGGGTTGGTCTTTATGGACCACAAGAGATTGATGTATGTCTTTTATCAACATAATATGAACCTATGAAAATGGAGGTGGATGAAGTTTCTTCTTCATTGTGATTTTTTTTATTTCATATACCTCAAAAAATGGGAATGTTTTGGCTGATTTTTTAAGTCAAAAATCATGAAAGAATCTTGTTTAGGAGTCTTTGGATTCTTGAAGAGTGATGAATGAGTTGGTATCCCTACACTCAGATTCAAGGGTTGTTGATGGAGGATGTTTCCTATTTTAGATAATGGTGCAGAATTATCTGATGATTTAGGTGGGGGAGTCTTAGTGGGGAGACTTGAAGGTAGAGGTGATGTGTGATCATTTTTTCCATAGTGATGCTCAGGAAATATGTTAATAGGATGGTTAGAACTAGAAGATTCTTCTTGGGAGGATGTTTTTTTTTCTTGTAGTGATACATGATGAATTATTTTGTGAGTTTCCTAGATCACCTTTAGTGGTACACCCATGACTTTCAAATATGTAATATGTCTTGAGGTTGTAATCTTGGTGTCCTGGGATAAAATGAGTAGTGGTGGAGTTTGGGGAGATTAGTTTTAGAGGTATCTTATGTAATGGACCAGACCTTTTGTCCTGTTATTTTTTCGAAAATATATTGATCGAGGTTTTCAGGGAAATTTTAGAGTTGTTTGTGAAGGAAGGGAGGAGTCTATGTTGTTTTGGGGAAATGGGTGTTTTAGAGGATGAAGGTAGATCCTAGTAGTAGATCACTAGAAATAGATCACTTTTGGTAGATCCCTAGTAGTAGATCATTGGTGTTAGATCATTGGAAGTATATCAATGGCAGTAAGGTCACTGATGATAGATCTCTAAAGATAGACCACTGGCAGTAGATTTTGGTTGTAGATTATTGGTTATTGATCTCTAGTGGTAGATCAATAGTGGTAGATCACTGGTGGTAGATCACTAGTAGTATATCATTAGTGTAATAACACTTGTGTTAGAAAACCAATAATATATCACTAGTAGTAGATCACTAGCAGAAGATCGATGGTGGTTGACTGCTGGTGGGAGATCATTGGTAGTAGATCACTGGTGGTTGATCATTTTTCATTGATCACTAGTGGTAGATCACTGGCGGTAGATCACTACTAGTAGATAATTTGGGGTAGATAACTAATGGTAGATCACTTGAATTTTATCATTGGTAGACATCACTGTTGGTTGATCACTAGTGGTATATATTTGGTGCTAGATCATTGGTTGTAAATCTTAGCAGTGGATCAAGTTTTTCCAAAATTTCCAGTTTTTTTCTTTTTACATTTTTTTGAATAAAAATGTTTTTAATGACTTAATTAATTTGATATATATCCATTTTAAAAATTATAATTATATCCTCTATTTATTAAGAAAAATAGAGCCTTTTAAATGGTTATACCATCTTGATTTGATGAGACCCGCATTTATTGGTCAATTAAAACCATATCAAATCTTGCATGTTTTAGATATAATAAATCTAAAGAGAATTTATTTCCTTAGTTAATTTTTGATTTCTTTATCTTTATATAATAGGTTCTATATAATTTTCCATTGGATTCATGGAACTCTAAGGTTTGAGTTCCTTGTAGGTGGTTTCCTTCTATGCGAGTGCCCCCTATTTTTGGCGCAGTAAACTGGGGTAAAGATTATTTCTTCTAGGTAGGGGATTTCTTAATTTCTCATCAGTGGTAACATGTGTTAGGGGTTTATGATTTTTCTATCTTTTTGGAATACATTATACACAGGATTAATAAAGATAATAAATTGGTTCAATTTAATAAAAGGTTAAGGAGATGTTCTTCCTGCTTTTATAACTTTTTGATATTATGATATTGAGTTTATCCATGTTTATTATATCACTAAAGAACATAATAATTGGTAGCCAATTTTTTTTTGGTTTTTATGTTTGTTTTGAATCATTTTTTGTGTGATTTTTGTGACACCACGTGAATAAATGGTTAACCACATATACTCTAAAAATAAATTGGTTTCACCAGGATACATATCTTGTGTGAGAATATCCCTAAATTAAAAGAAGTGAAAGTAATGGACATACCTTTGTTAAATCTGTAAAATGTTATTTTATGATGAGAATATGTTTTATAGATTGTTTGAATGTGTTATTTGTGGTTATGGTATGTGGAGATGATGTGTTGTGTAACCATTATATTGGGAAATTGTGATACAATGTGATGGAGATTTGGTGGTTGTGATGAGGAGGTGGTTGAGATTGTGATGGTGGTCGTGTGGGTTTTTTAGTATGATGATGATGGATTTTATGATGTCATGATGTTTTTTTATACTATTTTCCTGAGTAGCGATGTAATGGTGTAAGATAAAAATGGTTAATGAATATGTAATAATAGGATTTGTGGTCAAATGGGGTTGATGTTAAATGTGAATTAATGGGATAGAATAATAAAATGAATTGGTTGTGTAATGATATGAGTTAGAAATGGAAATATGTAAATGTATTTTCTTTAAATGAAAAAAATTAGTTTGTGTCTTATGGATTATTTTTTGGTATTATGCATTTAGAGGCGGAAGTGAGAGTTGGTATTCTCTGATATGGTCAGTACCTATTATGAACTCATAGGATGGATGTGTTTGTGGCTTATATTTACCTCTTATATTCTTATGATTTTATTTATGCACCCACCCATATTGATCACCTAGTGCTGACAACCAAATGATTTGGGTGTGTTTTTTCCAATATCATGGTGATGACGATGGATAGATTCTCTTCCCTTCTCCCTATTCCATGCAATAATGACAAATATAAGCTGTGATGGCAAGTCAAAAGTGCCTTTATCAAGGTGTGATGATATGGCCTAGGTGTCTTTGGGTAAGTTATAATGTGTTGACCCAGATGTTTTTAGGTGTGTTGATGAGATTGTTTATGGTGGTGGTTGTTCATGGTTAGAGGAGGACACAATCTTGATGTCCTGCATGTTCATAAAACCCCACCACTCTGGTTATGTGATGTGATGTGATGGTTGAGGTTTCTTTGGGTGGGATGTGATGTGATGGTCAGTTTCACATGGGGTTCTTGGCATGATTTCTGATACAAAAGAGGTGGGAGCGTAAGGACATACGTATTTGGGTTGTGAGATAGGAAAATAAGTAGGAAAATTTTGTGGGGTACCATTTATCAATATGATTCCTTTTATGTTCTTATGCTTGGTTTGTGTTATTTGGTGAGCATTCCTTTGTGAGGTTTGGGATGGATAGTTGACCTGTTTTGGTGTTGTTTAGTCTTTTATTTTCCCATAGTTCCATTAGTATGCATCTTTCACATGTGCACAAGATACTTTGGTTTTCTTACTCAGTATACCTATATGATCACCCAACATATATAAACTGATTTTCAAGTTCTAGGAGAACTTTGTGAACCTTTATATACATTAAAAACTCTGATATTTTGATAGTTTTTTATTTCTATTTTAACTTTACTTTTGGGTATTCTACTTTGGATACTTTTATCTGTATCCTATTTTATTTATTCATGCATTATGGGATGTTTTTTGGCTTTATTTTTTATAATTTCATGGAGATTATTGAGTTCTTTGTGATTATTTTTGTGTTGAATCACAAACCAAAAATATTTATGTCTTGATTAATATGATTTTATACCCTTATCTTGATTCATTTGTGGTGGATTTATTTTAGGACGTTTTAGTTTATAATGATCACTATATAAAATGTCTAAATACTTGAAAACTACTTCAGGAATACTCCAAGACCATTAATTGTATATCAAGATCTTAGATACAACTTCTTGATGATAGAAGTAATATATTTACTCTATTTTTCATTTAAGGATAATATTTTAATAGGCCTTTATAATTTATAGGTATTGATATCATAGAAAGTATGTAATAATGTCTTTTGATTATGAGTTTCCACAATATTATAACCTATTATACATGGGTCATTCTAGATTTATTCTAACTAAAGGTTTCATTTAAGGATAAAAATTCAACTAAGGTAATGTAACTGTTATTTACTAAAGTGTTTAATAAAATTCTTAAAATATTTTCATAGTATTATAAATTTTAATTATTGGAAATGTATATTGATCAATGAATAGTAATTACACACATATGCCTGAGATTAAAATTTTGACTTACCAGAAGAAATGTTATGAGTTTTAAGAGCCAAATGTGAAATTTTGATATGTAGTAGTGTTTTTATTTAACAAGTATTTTTCACATATATATAGAATAGTTTTCATAAAATGGATTTAAATTTGGAATTCACACATTAGAATTAGTTCATGGAAAATTTTTAGTATTTTTCTAAAGAAGTTGATTTTTTTAATAATAAAAATTAAATTTTTCACAACTACCACATATTTCTTGACATTATAATGTTATAATAATCACTTTTGAAACGTTTTTTCAACAAAAAATGTATTTTTGTATCAAAATAATGAATTCAAAAATATTAATTCATACTTAGGAACATATTTCTAACATTTTTGAACCAAAATTATATTTTATCTGAATAAAATCTATTCCCGGTTCATTGAATTTAATGGAGGAGTTGGAATATTCCATTCACTTTTGGGTTGATTTAAATGTAAAATAAACCTATTTTATTTATTAATAAAACTATAATTTCGTGTAAATAAATGTTATTCAAAAGTAGTTGGCCTCAATAAAAATATATTATACATTTTAACACAAAAATACCCTCTCATGAAGTATAAATGCCCAACCATTTTGTTTATCTTCTCCACTCAAAATTCAAAGAGAAAAAAATCACCTCTCATTTTCCCTATCACGATTCTCTCCATATATTTTCTATGGTCATAAGCTATTACACTTAAGATTTAAGAAGCTACATTGGAAGGTAAGGGTTATAAACCGCTTTTCTACCTTTATTTTTAGAATCCTTCCTTTCCATTTTATTTTCATGGAGTAATGTTATCATAAGAAATTATTAAATATACATTATTATATAATCAATGATATGTCAACATTACCTCAAATTATAATACCTTTAATAGCCATTATAATTCTCTAAAATTATAATGGCCATAAAATATCCTCAAAGTTTAGTAAAGTAAAGGTTTTTTTATTTCATTTTAATGACATCCATATCTGAATAAAAACTAGTGAATACAAGATATACTGATGATACATATAGGGGTAATAACATTGAAATATTTTGGTTGGGTATTAAATTGATCTTAAATTGGTGAAATACTAATGGTTCTAACTGTACACCTGGTATGACACCCCCAGGGGATATGCTTTGGATGATTCATGAACTCTTTACAAACCATAATGAATGTTTATTTATTATTTATATCTCAAAACCATGAATGAACTCTTAACCACTATTTTGTTATCATTTCTTTGATAAGGGAGTTTTCCATTACATCATGAATATCCTATTATTTATAATTTTATTATGGGATATTTACCATGATAGATTTATTATTCCATTGAATAAGGAAATATTTATATTCATTACATCTATATTCCAATATAAAAAGTTATTCATTACTTAGACTTAACTATGTATGATGTTTTTTAGGGAACATTATCATATGTAATGTTTATCCATTATCGTTATATAATCGATGCATTGGTCATATTATGTGACATATGGGGCCTAAAATTATATAACCCCTATATATTGGGAGAAATCAGATCTATGTTGATCATAAAATCATTGAAACTTTACACACCTTTTTACTAAAATTTTCCATGAAGAAACATAGTGGAAAAACCACACTCGGGATGTTCCTCCCTCTTGAATGATTGTACTAGAATTGGGTAGAATTTTCAACCCACTCAATGCAATAAGGAATACTTTACAATAATAAGGAGACTCATACAGATTCAAGGAAACAAATGTCCATTTCAACATAAATAAATAAATAATTTAAAGGACACAATTTTTTTTACAATTTAGGAAATGACTCGTATATGAACATGAGATAAACTACTACATCCATTTCTATTATAATCATATAAAACAATGAGATGAAAATAAAAGTCTACTAAGTAGAAGTAATAAGATACTATAAAAATATTTTAATCCAGTATTGAGCCACATTGTGAAGGAGAAAACATGTAATAAAGGTTCCAATTATTATATACTAAACATCATCTAGTCAACCTATAATACTTGCTCCGAGAAAATTATATATCAATAAGTATACCTACCTCATCTTGGATACCAACCATGTGACCATTTTTCTTTATAGAATTTACAAACATATAGTATTTCATCATAAATATATCAAAATATGTGTAATTATGAGGATTACACAATCCTTATAGAAGACCTATTATTTTTGTCTGCACACCATGTATTTCCAACTTATGATGACCATAATGGCATTGATGAAAATCTATTGAACGAACTTTTTTTGAACTGAAAAATTACTCACCTTACAAAAATATCTCACTTAAACACTTTTTTTAGGGAACCTCAACCACTATCTAACACATAGGTAAATTTATAATTTGATCATAAGAAGTCGTGTTCTTCTATTCTCCATCTTTTCATCCAATTCCCACAAAAGCATGAGGTTTCCTCATACTTCATTGTAATATCTTCTTATTAAACATGACTATCGAATTTTGGATTCTCTCCATCTACCATTTTTCAATATCCTTATCCTACAATAAATTTCGTATGAAATTATACTTCTATTTGATGTTTTATGAACTTACATGGAACATCATATTTTTATCAAATTTTATTTCACTTTAGATATCATAGAAAAAATATATTCTTTCATGAATCCTTTCGAACTTCTTCAAAAACCTCATTAACTAGGTCATTTATTCCTCATATTCCATTTAATCTACATACTCAACTACCATTTAACTTAAGTTAACAGATTATATGATCATGAAATTGAGGATAATGTTATTCCTTTGATGGTTGACATAAATCTTATTGTACTCTTTGAAGGTGTTTAAATCTTTGATAAAGCCAGCATAAACATATCCATGCAAAGGATCATTCATTCCAAAATATAAAATAATATCTTTTTTACCTTCCAAATACCAAAGGATTCATTTTGAATACCTCCTTGTGTACCTTAATTTGATTTGACAAAAAATGACTTATAAATACCACTATATAATAAATGTTTAGGTGAGTTAAAATCATTGTATACATCAAACTTCTAACTACTGATGCATATATAACATTCTTTATATACATCCCCTAAACTTCAATTTTGGGTGATTTCTCCTTCTAAAATTTAAAGTGTTCAGAAATAAGAGTAGATACATTCTTATATCTGGTAATTTTAAATCTCAGGATCACCTTATAGATGTTGTCTCTCATAGATAACATAAAAGTTACATATCACTTATCTCACTTGATCTTCATCACCAACATATTCTTTCCATGCATGAGATCTTTCATATAAAATATTCTAGCTGAATTATGTTTCAACTTCTTGATTATTCCTTTTTCAATCCAAACATGTAATATAATATATATATATATAAACACTACAAAAAAAATAGCAGATTAGCAGCAGTTTTTTAGAGGGGGTTATGCACAACCCCCTCTACATTCATTTTAGAGGGGGTTATGGACGACCCCCACTAATGATAAAATTTAGAGGGGGTTCACAACCCCCTCTGAAATTTTTATCATTTTATATTTTTAATTTTTTGTTGGATTTTAGAGGAAGTTGAGTCAAAACCACTTCTAATTTAATAATTAGTGGACTTATATGTTCAGTTTGATTTTGGAGGTGATATATATATATATATATATAATATTCATATGGATATTAGAGGCTATATATATATATAACTAGGTAAAAATTTAAAAGGAAATAGTGGGGTTCTTAACCCCCTCTAGTCTCTTAAATTAGAAGGGGTTCATGAATTGTTTTTAATCCCTTATATTATAGGGGGTTTTAAACCCCTTTTAATTTAAGAAATTAGAGGGGGTTGTGAATTCCCTCTAATATTTGACATTAGAGGGGGTTTCGAACTCACTCTAATTTAAGATATTTTGAGTGGGTTTTGAATCCCCTCTAATTTATGATATTATAGGGGGTTTCGAACCCCCTCTAATTTAAGATTTTTAGAGGGGGTTTATGAACCACTACTAATCCATTTGATTAAAGGGATTTTTAACCCCATCTAAATTTTTATTTTGTTTTTAAAATAAATCTCATACAGATTCAAATTTTATAATATATATGTGTAGGTGAACATGTGTGTGTATATATATATTACATAAAAACATTATATAAATGTATTTACATGAATTATAAACATTTATATATATATAAAGACATTATATAAATACATTAAATTGACACTTGTACATATAAACAAAAATTTATACATATATAAATATTGGTATACATAATATAAATGTAATTATAAATATATTTATTCAAATATATAAAATTTATATACGGTTTTATAAATGCTATACATTTATATTATGAGTTATATTATACATGTATTATATTACATATATTTTTATTGTATATTTATGTATAAATACATTTATATTATATTATGTATAAAAATGAATATAATATAGAAATATATATATATATATATATTATATATATATTATATTATAAATATTTTATTATATATAAATTTATATATATTATATAATTATTTTATAAATATTTCTGTATACCATATTAATTATCAATTAATTTAGTAACTATATATATATCATTTAATTATATTATATATTTCCAATTATATGATTGTATTTGATTGTATTTATATGTATACATAAATATAATTCTACAGTTTTATGTAAATTTACATATTTTTATTTTTATAAATTGTATTTCATATAATATTAATTATATATAACATAAAAGCATAAACATATTATATAAATAAATACATAAATATAATTAATTTAAAAAATATATCATATAAAAACTTAAGTTTCTAGTTTTTTTTAATTTATATTATAATAATAATTAATATATTTTAAAATAATATTTTTATGCTTTTATATTATATACAATTAATATTATATGACAAAAAATTTCTAAAAATAAATATATATTAATGTACACCAAATTATACAAATATATTTATTAAAATGCATATATATTAATATATATAATATTATACAAATATTTGTATTGAAATACATTCTATAAATATTTCTATAAATTGCATTTCATATATCATTAATTAAATATTTGTATATGTTTTATTTCAAATATAATATTTGTATCAATTTTATTTCATATAATATTAATTATATACAATATAAATATCTGTATAAATTTTATTTCATATATATGTATTTTATATAATATTAATTATATATTAATTATACATTAATTATATATAATATTATACAATTTATACGAATAAATATATATTAATGTTAATAATAAATATATGTATTTAAATAAATTATATAAATATAATAAATAAATACTTATATATATATATATATTATATAAATAAACATGTACATAATATATTTATATCTATTTAAGTTTATAAATAATTTACATCAATATATTTATAAATATATAAATATATGTGTATATTCATAATATAAATAAAATTATAAAATATATTTAGTCAAATGTATGTAAATACACATATAAAACATATAGTTTTTATCAATGTATAAATTGAATATAATATAAATTTATTATAATATAAATATATAAACACATAATATAAACATATATTTTAATTCATATAAATACATTTTTAGGTTATTTATTTATATGTACTTAAAGTTTTATTCCAAAAATATTTATTTTAATTATCTTACTGATATATATATATATATATGAATTGATGTATATATAAACATCAAAGAATACTTACCATGGTGGAAGAGGCGTTGTGATTTATGAAGGAGGAGAGTGGTTCGAAACCCCCTGGGGAAACCATTATGTGAGGCTTGTGAAGGTGTGTTGGGTGCGGGTGGTATGGTGTATGGAACGGAATGGATGGGGGATCAAATGGGGTAACTGGAGGGTGGGAATGGGATCACACGGGGGGAACTAGATGGAAGGATCACGCGGGTGGACTGGAGGGTGGGATCACGTGGGGGGAAATGGACGGGGTGGGTGTCGCACGGGAAGGGACGGGAACTGGATGGGTGGGGGTGTCATGTGGGTAGGACGGGACGAGTTGTCTGATTTAAAAACAATAAAGGCAATTGGAGGTGGTTAACTGAAATTTACTCTAATTAATCTCATATTAGTGGTGATTATAGGTGGTTAAAACCACCTCTAATTGATCTTATAATAGAGGCGGTTACATAACTGCATCTAATGTATGGCATGTAACTCATTTAGCTTCATATTCCAACTGCTGATAAAATTGAATTATACATTAGAGGGGTTAAATACCCCCCTATAATGTGAAATTCCATGGTGATATTAGAGGGTGTTTTAACCACCTCTAATATAGATTCTCTTAAATCTGAGGCTAATTTACCCATGGTTCATTAAAACTGTCTCTAATAATAGTAGGCATTCACATTAGTAGAGGTTCCTCATAATCACCACTAATTTGTTTAGAAGGGATTATAACCCCTTCTAAGCTAAAAAATAACTCCCTCTTATCGGGCCATTTTTGGTAGTGAAATATGATGAATGTACCATCCTCCCATTATATTCAATGAAAATAATGATCTTCATTGCGTGTATTAAAACCTTTTTCTCACATTAGTGAATTGAATTTATGATTCTAATGTCTTAGAGGTTTCTCTAGTTGATATATAATTTTCTTTAGTCCATAAAACATCTTTATTTTTTTCTATTATTAAAATTCTATTAGTTTTTGCATATATATTTCATCCTCTAAATCACTATGAAAGAATGTGGTTTCAAATTCCTTTTTTCTAGATGAAAATCCTCTAATGCCAACATTTTCAAAAATATTAATATAATGGAATGCATAACAACTAATGAAAATATTTCCAAGAAATATATTCCTTATATTTTTTTAAATCACTTCACCACTATCCATGCCTTTTAATGTTTATTTCTAATATCCTCTCACTATAAGTGTTAAACCCATTTATCATCAAGTGCATGATTTCCTTCTAGTAATTCAGTCAGTTAACATATTCTATTGAAATTTAATGAATAAATACCTTCATTCATCACTAACATCCACTATTTGGAATTAGTAAGTGTAGAGAACTCTTCTAAGCCCTATAGATCTCCTATATCCATTATGAAAATAAATTTCATGTTAACCATAAATCTCGGAACCGCATTTTTAAATCTAGTTAATCACCCTAATTTTATTGGTTATTCTATACTGCTTTGAAGAGATATTCCTTCTGATACATGATCTTTTGTATAATATGACATATTGATCCTAAAAATTATGTTCTGCCACATTATATTTAACTTCATTAGACATTTTGAGCATATATTATACTAGTATCACCACTGGAATTCTACTGATTTCATCTGAGTCCTCTGCAACATATGACCTTCTGGTACTCCCACTCAGATTAACTTGGACTTAATCAATTGATTATTTTTATTAATATTCTATTTCTTCTGTGATTCAATACTTCCATAAAACCCCATTATTAAAGTGATCAACTTGGATCTAGATGAATTTTATCTTTTCTTAATCAAATAGTGTGTAGTTGAAGTTCTCATCACCATTTTAAAACAATGAAATTTTAAAATATGAATATCATATTTGATAGCATGTATGACATGCAACAACAAGAGTAGAAGGGAATATAAAATCCTAAGAATTTATAATATATTTACTATTTTAAATAAATTCAATCTATGTAATAACGTTTTGTGTATACAACACTAAGTTATCTTCTGTTAAACTCAAAAACGACTTTCTTATATATCTTGCATTACATGTAAGACCAGGTTTTACTGAAAAACTATATACTATTAGAATTATTATTTAAAATGAAAATTATCACATAGCAGTTAAATTGGTGGTTATTAAAAGGATTAACTGAATTTAGAAAACATATGGTTGAATTATTTTGTGACCAATTAATTAGAAATGAATATAAAAACAAATTGAATATAAATGAAATGTTTTTATAAAACCACTTTTTATGTGTTGAAAGTGTATAATCTTAATAAATTAAATTAAATAGTGGATAGTCTAAATTAAATTTTTATATTATATATTAAATAATTTTTTTATATTTATCTAATAGATTTTATAGGAATAATATAATAACATGTCCAATTTTATGCATAAAAAGCAGTATTTTTTTAAAGGTATTTTTACCGCATTTTAATGACGCACTTATTTTAAACTACTTTTTGAAAATTTTATAGATTTTATTTGAAAAAATAAGCTTAATTTTTTAAATGTTAATGTCAAAATTATCTTAGGGTTTATTTTTTGATTTTTTTTTTTATAATTTTCATATTTTTATTAATAGTGAAAAATACTGAATTTGAATTAAAAATTTTCTTTTGATCTAAATAATTTATAATGTAAAATTATATTTTTAATTTGTTTTAAAGTAAAAATAGTTTAATTATAAATTTATTAATCCAGTTTTAGTAATTATAATCATTTTTATATTGAATTGAGATATAAAAACATAGTAAAATTTTGAACATTTTCACTTTAAAAAACTGTTTTCCCATCCTGTCTGTGGGATTAATTTTAAATTAATTTTTTATAAATTTTTTAATTGAATTTGAAAATTTTTATTACATATTTTGAATCAAAATAATTTAAAATTTATAATAAGTTCAAATTAATTGTTTACCAAATTTATTAGTGAAAAAGTTCATATTAATCACAACGATTAAGGTAAGAATGAGTTTACTTATTGGTTAATGATAAAATAGAAGGTGTGGAAATGACCAAAAACTTGTAAAATAAACAACTTATGTACATATTTAGACAAAAACCCTTAATTTATCGAAAATTTATCTTTATTTGAGTCTCAATAGGTAAGGGAGGACTCCCAATAGTGTTTACTTTTTGGTATTTACAATAATGTCACTCCTCCTCCACTATAAAAGGGCACTCTCTCCCCTCACTTATTCATACCTCCCAAGACATTTAGATCAAAAAACCCCTAACCAATTAACTTAACAAATTCTCTACCCTAATCATAGAATCCTTTTCTATGGTATAAAGGAAACATAGGAAGCCCTTTTGTGCAAACCAATAAGAGTTACCCAAAGAAGAGGTAATGTTCATCAATGTGCATCTTTGTATTATTTCTATTTACACCCCGTTAAATTATTATTATAACATTATTATATAATAAAATAATTATAATAAATATACTGATATAATTTTATGTTAATGTTAATATCTACACCCATAAAATCGAATTGGTTATGAAATCATCATTCGTGTGTACGGAGAACTACCGCCTCACGAACTGATGTCATTCGTTTTTTCTATTACCACATTTCAAGATTGTTAATAATGATGAAAATACAGTTTATATGTTAAATTATTCATAGTAATGATATCTTTATTCTTATTTAATTATTATATGATTCATACCTTCATGCTTCTCATTTTATGGGAATACGACAACATCAATTGTCTGTACGGAGGACTACCGTCTCACAACACTTTACATGGAATATATTAAGAATAATTTTAATAAACATATATGATATGTATGACATAAATATGAAAATATAATAATAATATACATATATATCATTTACTTTTCTATCTTTTAATATGACAAGAAAATGGAAGCAGCATTCATGCGTAGGAATGACCAACCATCTCCATGAATGATGTATTTCATTTCCTATCAGCAAATTTTATGGATTACTATAAATAAACATGTAATGAATATATATGATATCTACATAATGGTTTACATTCTGGATATTATTATATCATGATTTAAGTAAGTGGAACAAAAATATAACAATTCAAAACATACTCGAAAAACAAATTTATTACCCAAAATGATGAAAATAATGAAATATTGTTAACAAATGGTTAAAAATATGTTATAAAAGGATCATATATTATAAAATAAATTTTAATATGGTTCTTTTATAACTTAATTAAATGTTTAAACCCACTATATATGAGGTCAAATCAAGTATTACCAAAAGGAATGTGTGAGCTAAGGAATTTCATCTTGATTTCATTTCATTGTGTCATATTGTAATACTATGCACCTAGTTTCTTTTATATGGTTTAAATACTTTCCATTTTAAATTTAATATCATTAAGAATGAACTATTAAATATATTTTTAGTTTTAACATCAATTATTTTGTCTATTTGTATTTGAATTATAAGTTACCAAGTGTTAAAGAATATCATAAAATAATTTCTTTTCATTGGGTAATATTACTTTCTCATCATAATTAAAATTATAAGGTTATTTTTATAATGTATTATTATTATATTATGTTTTATTTCAACTTATTCTAGGTGTATTTATAGTTTTTACACATAATTTATTCATTTATTAATTCTCACTTCTACATTACGATCATTTTAAGGGTTTATTTCACAATTTCATTCTAATCTAGGTTGCTTATTCTTGAATCCATTAAAGGAAATTATATGATCATTTGTTAATAAACTATTTAATTTTTTATCATCTACTTATTCATAATATTTTTCAATTTATAGTTCCATTTTCCAACTCTTTGGTAATAAAAAGTGTTGATAAAATGTTTTAATAAAATCAGACTTCATTTATCTCTTTGGTTTGAAATCCTTTTCTTACAAAACCATGTTTTCTAAAAAATCATAATTTTTTTAAACTTTTAAAAATGATTTATTAAAAGAGATTATTACACATTTTTTCTTATTATAAACTTTTTTCCAAGGAATCTCCTTATCTTTTTCCAAACAAGTCACTTTTCTATTTTTTTTTTACTGTACAAAAGGAATATTATTTATAGCATGTAAGAAATTACCCATAGATATTTATTTTAATCTTACTTTAAAATTTTTTAAAGGTTTTTTAATGAAAATGTTTTTTAATGTAATTTTTAATGAAAATGGTATTTCAAAATTATTTTCAAAATGAAAATGATGTTTTCTTCAAGAAAGTAAAGATATTTTTATTTCATCAAAGACAACAACCCTTATTCTTACATCAATGGGTATATGTCATATTGATATCATTCTTATTCTTCCTATAGATGGATTATGATTATTTTTATCAAGGATGGTATTGACATTTACTACCTATAATCATCTTGTTATTCGTTAACTTCCCCTTGAGTTATTCACTTTCTAGTGATCATTGAACATTAAATTTCCCATAAATATCAACATTGTTTAACATGGATATTATTATTTCCTAAATTGTATACCATTTTCATAATAGTTTTCACTTTGAAAGTTATTTGATTATCTAGGAAAATAATGATAAATTTTTATTCTTTACTCGATACAGATAATTAATAAGGAACATTGTTTATAAATTACATTGATTATTCAATATATAAGGAATTATTTTGACTGGTATGACGTGGGTTGGGGAACTATTTAAATTAATCCCCTTGATGCATCTGTTGTCTCATGAGATGAATAAGTTGGCCAAATTATATGGATTTATACCTGATATATTTTAAACTATATTGTGAAAGGTCTTGATAGTAAATGTTTTGTGAACTTAGGAAACATGGCATCCAATAATTAAGTATTTAATTCATGAAAATTTAGTTATTATAATCATGATATTTTCACCAGAACAAAATCTATGAATGTATTTCATTATCAATTTATTGATTAAATGGAATGGATTTCAATTATTTATATTTCCATATTGATAATTCTTTATCCAATTATTTAAATGTTATTTGTGCTCAGTTATTTTCCTTTCCATATTGATTAGTCTTTATGTATTTATTTAAATGGAATATGTGCTGAATTATTTACATTTCCATATTGATTATTCTTTATACAGTTATTTAAATGGAATGTATACTTAGTTGTTTACCTTTCTATATTGATTATTCTTATTCATTCATTATTACCTCCTATTTACTTAACAATTACTATGAATTTAGACTCACTCTTATCCCATGATTCCCTGAAGTTTATTATGAATGATATGTAGGGATACTCTATATTGAACAAATTTATTCTCAAAACAAAGAAAAGTAAAAAAAACATATTGTAATTTGTATATTAATTTGTAATACATGACTCATGTATGTATCTTGTTTCCTAAGACTACTGAAATTTTCAGTCCTTTGGGATGTGAATACCTTTTATCTTATGCCAATGTAATGGTAGTAGACACTAGATCCAGGATTATGGGTTCATGGTTGTGATAGTTTATATCAGAGGAAGTTTAGTAGAAACCTTAGAAACTATATTTTGGAAAAAAAAGATTATGGAACATAACCCTAAGATAGAATTTGAGGATAAGTATAGAAAGCATCCTAAAGTTTTGGTAAGGTAGAAATTATTTGGGTCTTCCTAGGAATACATACCTGTATGGATACTATAAGTGGTTGTGGTTCTGGAAAAGATGTACTTAGTGGTAATAAAAATGAAAATGAAGTGTCATGGTTGACTCAAGCGTAACTCAGTACATGACAATGAGCCTTATTGTGAACCTATTTTGACAATCTCGGTGATATTATTAGGATAATTCACCTTTTCTTTACAAACCATTATGAAGGAGTTGAATAGATAATGACAATAAATGACCTAGGTTGAACCCTAAACTAGAGAAGGACCTATGTGTAAATAAAATGGAATAAGTACTTATATATTTTGATTAAATAAATAAATTTTTGAGTTGTTTTATCAATAGTATATTTGTTACAAGAATCATAAAACATCTCAGGATTTTGTTAAATTTTGGAAGAAATTGTGTATTCTTTAACATAAGAGTTATGGATACCATAATGGGTTAATGAGTTTAAGATTGAAAATAATTTCAATGAATTAAAAAAATTAAGGTTTTATGTGATGGGAGTCTACCAAGATTAAATATATTTTAGATGAAATTTATGTCAACAGAACCCATTAGTTTAGTACATATTTTAGTGAAAATACATTTGAGGAATAATGACTTTAGATTTTATTAACATAAGTTTAAAGGTATTGATAATATTTAGGGTTCATATACAAATAAGATTATTAATATTTTTTGGGAAAAAGTTTTATTAAAAACCATAGAGAAAAGTATATTTAATGATTAAATTTCAATGAGGTACATAATATTTATTTTGGGAACATTATAGGAATTATATTAATGTGGTTTTATTAAAATCGAAACACCTATGCAGGGTGAGAACCCATCACATCTGGAAAGGCGGTGGGCCTTAAACCCATGATCTAAGGATGATGAGGGTTTCACACATATCACTAGCCTATATGATGTCCTCATTAATATGTTATTTTTTAGTTAAACAATTTTATAAATAAATATTAATGATGGACCAGTAGTGTTACTTTTTAGGTATATAGATTAATGTATTGACTATATTCGTTTTCGAAAATGGTTAGAGATAGATATAAATACTTGTTCTTATGGATATTACAATAAGTTAAAATTAAATTTGAGTGCTTTAGGCATGATGAAAATTCATTTTTTGATATTTATTTCTTAGAATAAGAGATGAACTGGAAAACTATCAATGCACAAAAAATGGATTAAACTGTTATTATGAAATATAAATGTATCAAGTAAGTATATTTCATTATATTCAGAGATAGTAAAATAATCCCTGAAATTTAGAAAAAGGATCTTGAAATAAAATACTATCCTGGTACTATCATTTCTGATGATATCGATGGCCTTTTCACTCCTATTAGATTTAAGGTTTTGAGCCCCTCTAATTTTAATTGACCATTCAATTTCTTATAATCAATGATCGCAATCAGTCTCTATCATATTTATTTTCTTCCTCCTTGCTCATATCTTCACTTTCCACTAATGTTCTCCTACTTGGGAACCTAGTTATGTGTTATTCAATATGACCTCCGTACTTCCCATTAACTCTTATTAAAAGTATTTTTTACCAAAACTTATCATGAAGTTTTATTTCAATGAATGTTTTTTTAATATAAAACCTTTGATTACTAATATCATGTTTAAATTGTGGGATTTAATTTATTTAAGGCGGGGTGAACTTAGCACCCCAAAAATTTTAAAATATGACTATCATATTCAATATCATGTATGAAATGAAAAAAAGTGTAGAGGGGAATATAACATCCATATGATTTATATTATTTTTATTATTTTAAATAAATTCAATCTATGATACAGTATTCAATGAACAAAACACTGAGTTAGCTTTCATTACACAAAGCAACGACTTTTTTGGATAGCTTACATTATACGCAAGACTAGGTTTTACTGAACAACTATATACTATTAATATTATTATTTAAAATGAAAATAATCTCCTAGTAGTTGACTTGGTTTTTATTAATCATATTAAATAACATAGGAAAATATATGGTTCAATCCATTGGTTACCAATTAATTATAATTGAATATAAAGACCAATTGAATATAAAGGAAATGTTTTCATAAAAATGATTTTCAAGTGCCAAAGACATATAATCTTAATAAATTATATTAATTAGTAGATGATATTAATAAAAATTTAAATATTATATATTCAGTAAAAAATTATATTCATCCAATAGATTTTATATGAATAAGATAGTTAAAAATCCAATTTTATGCATAAAAATGTATTTTTCTAAAGGGAGTTTTGTTTCCTTTTAATAGTGCGCTTTTTTTAAAACTAAATTTTGAAACTTTGATAAATTTTATTTTAAAAAATAAACTTCATTTATAAAATATAAATTTAAAATTTTTATTAGGTTGAAATTTTTTTATTTTTCAGATAAGTTTTGATTTTTGATAAATAGTGAAAAATACTGAATTTCAATTGGAAACTGACTTTTCATATAAATAAGTTATAATAATATATAATATTTTTAATTGATTTTAAAGTAAAAATAGTTCAATTATACATCTATAAAACTAATTTTTGTCATTGGAATCATTTTTATATGAATTTTGATATAAAACATAGTAAACTTTTGAACATTTTTACATTAAAACCCCACTTTCTCATCACGTCTGCGGGATTAATTTCAAATTATTTTTGTTCCACTTTTATGAATATAATTTTTAAAAATGAATTAAATATTTTTAATAAAAATAATTAATAAATTATAAAAAGGTTAATTTAATTTTTTTCCAAATTTATTATAAAAAATAGTTAATTTTAATCATAACGATTAAGGAAAAATGAGTTTACTTAGTGATTTATATTAAAAGATAATGTGTGGAAATGACCCAAAACATGTCCAAAAACCATTATATGGATATATTTAGATCATATATCTATTTCATAGAAATAGAATCGTTATATTAGGCTAATTATCTAAGGTAGACCACCCAATAGTGTTTACTTTTTGTTATTTATAAGAATGTCACTCCTCCACTATAAAAGGGCACTCACACCCCTCAATTATTCACACATTCCAATACATTTGGATCATATAAAACATTCCCAATTAACTTTCCAAATTCCCTAAACTCATACTATAATCCTTATCTTTGGAATAAATCCAACTTAGGAAGGACTTTTTTGCAAACCAATAGGAGTTACCTGAAAAAGAGATAATGTTCATCAATATGTGTCTTTGTATTATTTCTTTATACATCCCCTTGAATTATTATTATTCCAAGATTATATAATAACTTTATTATAGAAAATATTATTAGATGTTGTTATGTTAAGTTTACAACCTACACCCACACACACTTCCATCAAATTGGTTATGAAACCATCATTCATGTGTACGACAAACCACCCCCTCACGAACTGATTTCATTTTTTTTTCTACTACCACCTTTCAAGGTTGGGAATAATGATATAAATAATGTTTATATTTGATATTAATGATTTATTTATTATTTTTTAATTATTATATAACACATAACTCTATGATTTACATTTTTTTAATAAGATAACTATTGGGGGGAAAATCGCACAATGTCTCCTCTCAGTATGTTTTGAGTGTGATTGTGTTTTTTGACAATTATAGATGATCTTTAATGAGTATGGTCGGCGATTTTAAATGTAGGTGTTTAAGATGGCTCATTTTCCCAGTGTTTTCCAAATTTTTGGGCCTCAGAATCAAGAGTTTGGTTTTTTTAAAAGGAATATTTCTATGTAGGATTGAATGGTAAATTAACCATGAAGTATAGTTTGTGAATTGAAAATGAGGTACACATAATAGATTGTGGAAAGAAAAATGGTTCACAGGGAGGCTCATAGTTTTTGGAAGGAAAACAATTCACGGAAGTGGTACATGGGATGGCATGTGGTACACGTAAGGTTTGCAGTACGTTGTATGGCTTGTTGTTAGAAGAAACAAAGTGGTGATTTGAGAAGCCAAAAAGGGTGTAATTTTTGAAAATGTGATGAGTATTTTGTCCACCGAGTAGGAAGAGTGTTGGTATATGGACCGCATATGTAAGAACGGTTTGTGGGAGAATTATTATATGGTGAAGGCTATACCACATCAAATATTTAGTAAATCTAGGATTCATAGATTTTGCGGATCTATGTTCCTATATAATAAGTGTGAAACCCATCATTACTTAGAGTTATTTTCATTAAAAAATATATTTGCTTTGGGAATTTGGCCATGTCAAAAAGAGGTTCATGAGGAAGATTACGTGAAGGGTGAAGTAGTTCATAGAAGTGATTTTGTGAAAGGGTTTTTGCAGAGAAATGTAGTCTTCAAAGGAAAAAATTGGTCCATAGAATAAGAAGTCCATAGAAGGAAGAATTCCATAGAAGCAGAAGCGGTATACAGAAGTGGTACACAAAAGTGGTATGCGGAAGCAGTATTCGGAAGTGGTACATGAAATCAGTACACAAAAGCAGTATGTGGAAGTGGTACGGAAAGGAGGTTTGTGGAGATGGTACACTGAGGAAGTACACGACGGTGAATAGAGAGGTAAATCATAGAATAGGTAATCCTAAAAGCATACTTTCTATACAGTTCACGTAGAAATCTTGGTGTTTCACGGGGGACTCAGGGAATCTTATAAAAGCACTAAAATAGTTCGTGAAAGCAATTTTCGTTATCCTAACAGTACAAAGAAAATTTTATTTTATCTATGGTTGAAAAAGTAACTTCAATAGAGCATCTACCTAAAATTGAGGATGTGTGATTTCATAAAAATGAAGGGACCTACAAGTCCATAAACTGTGAGTGGATCCCTTCTAAGGGTAGTAAGGAATTGAATAGGAAGACGATAATCCTTTCCACCGGTAGTGATCTATAGGAAGATACATAGGGATGGACCCTTGAGAATGTAGTGAGAAGACCCTAATTCTTGTAAATTAAGTGAGGCTAGGCATAGAAGTGATCTAGACCAAACATCATTATTGGTAGTGACCCTTAGTGCATTTAGTATAATAGGTACAATATCATTTTATGCTCCTTGGATGTAGACCAGTGTGGGTGAACCAAGTAAAAATCAGTGTGTCCTTGTGTGTGATTTATTGATTTACTTTTAGTGCATTATCATCAGATAAAATTGAAAAAGGACATGATCAATATTAATATTAAGGAGCATAATAAGTGACCCTTTTAATAAAGATGTCAATATTCAATGGGGCATAAAGAAGTTTTAAAATAATATCCATACCCTGATTCACCTCCCCCCCCCCTCAAGGTATCTATTCCCCTTTTGCACCTAACAATTGGTATCAAAGAGAAGGTTTCTTTTATCAAATTTGTTTGCTCTGATTTGGTTCAGTCAATTTTTGAAGATAAATATACAGTTTGTTATTATCATTGTGTGCCATTGAAAAGGGAATAACATAAAAGAAGAAGCAGAAGTCAAGTGGTATTCCTTGGTGTGGAAGTGTTTATGGAAAAATTATGATTCAGTTCAAGGAATCCAATAGTTTAATAAAGAATGGTTTGGATTAATCTAATAGAAAAAATATAGACTCACTCGATGACATTTTAGGAATTAGTGAAGAACATGACATTCAAAGTGGTGTTGAAACTACTAATGATGAATAAATACCAAGAAGGAAAAAGTGTAATTTTACATAAAGTGAATGAATTGGATCAGAAATTTAATGAATAAATTAAATCTAAAGACAACCAGATCCAGACACTAGTAACTAAGGTCAACAAACTAAGAGGTTTGAATCAAAGGCTTATTGATATGGCTACTAATATGAGGTAGAAGAAAGATTCCCAAGCTGAAGAACTACAAAAGAGATATGCAAGGATGGAAAAACCAAAATATGGTGAAAACTATGAAAATATAATGTTAGAAGAAATTCAGAATCTAAAAGCTAAAAATGATGATCTTACTACACAGCTATCTGAACTAGTTTAAAAGATCCAAAGGCTACTATAAGAGAATGCATATTGTTCTTATTCTGTTTCTCATGAAAATTTTAAAATAAAGAAGAAAAGTGACATAGTGGATAGGCTCACATGTAAATTGTGATATGAGATGAGTAAAGGAAAGAATCTCAAGAGAGAACTTAATGCTAAACTTGAATCAAGGGATATGAATAATCAACAATTGAGAGAAGATCTGAAATCAGTGAAGAAAGTAGTGGAGAAATACAATGCAAAAGAAAAGCATAAAATGAAGGATGGCATACACATACTATTTGATTATCCTTCGGTAGGTGATTATGAAATGAGAAGAAAATTTGTTATTTCTAAAAAGAAACAAGAACATATTTTATCATTTAAAAGTCCATATAGTTTGGGAAAGATCATAATTGGATTCGATGAATCCCCTCCCATGCATGATAAGAAGAGAGTTGTGAATTGTTCAAAAAATGGGGAAATCCTATAGATACTAAAAGCATACCTAGAAAAGATTTTACAGGAAGTAATGACAGTGTGTTTTATTTCTTTGGAATGCATGGTAATACTTTAAGTTTTTGTTCAGATGTTTTGGAATACATTTCAAATTGTAAATAAATGTTGAAAAATCTAAGAATAATTAGAAGCCACTTGAAATTTCTAAAAGGAACACGTCTCAGAAGAAAGAATCCATCAGATGATATTATTGTGGAAGATAGAGACACACAATGGGTATATGTTAAGAATCCTAGGAGATCAAGGTCAAAAGAAGAACTCTAGATACATAAACATCACAGACAATAAAGTATGAAATGAGGTATGGCTTTAATGGAAGATGTTTTATATGTACTAATTATGGGCATTGGAAAATACATTGCATCAAGAAGAAAGTAAGGAAGTAAAAGGAACTCAAAATTTCCCCAACTCCAGTGGTGTATAACGAGAAAACCTATATTGGAAGGCAACATGTTAAGTATAAAAATAGTTTTACATGCTTAGGGGAAACACAATGAGCTCAATGAAGGGAGTGTCAATCACCTCCTTGGATACACTCATAACAATGCTTTGGGAATGAATTTGAACTAACCTAGAATAAAAAGGGAGGATCTAATCTAATTGTGAGTAAGAAGAATGTACATTCAGTGAAGAACACACCTGGAACAATAAACTATGTGGAGACTCACATAAATGATAAAAGAAAAATGAATAAATATTTTCTCCACAATCTCAAATATGTCACAAGGAAAGAAGTAAAATAAGGGGGAAGATCCTCCAATGGAGGAATAATCAGAAGAAGAATACCAGTGGATAGATTCCTGCTTAGAGAAAGAGTCTTGAAAATTGGAATTTGGGTGGAGCCTCAAAGAAGGAAATATTTAATAGTGGGTATAAATCCAAAATTATGAAAAATCAGAAACCCACATAACCCTAATATGAGAATAAGACTCAGAATGTGGTTAAAGAATTTTTACTCATATAGCCAAAATGGTTGAAGTTGGATGAGCAGTTGGAATAATCATAGAAATATTATAGTGCATTGCAAGAAAGTATCAATGGGTTAATTTATCAAGATCAACCATAATCCTCTTCTTAAGGATTCCAAAGAGTCCCCTCTCCCTACGTGTATAATTGATATTAACTGATGTTCAAGTATTTCATGTTCAAGGGGAGATATAATCTCAGTG
The DNA here is from genome assembly GCA_963277665.1 of Viscum album. Classification (NCBI taxonomy): domain Eukaryota; kingdom Viridiplantae; phylum Streptophyta; class Magnoliopsida; order Santalales; family Viscaceae; genus Viscum; species Viscum album. The sequence goes on along the minus strand of OY728156.1, from coordinate 1,399,947,771 downwards.
GAAGTGGAATCAAAATATGAAGAATGGTGATGTGATGTGCTCTAGAATTTTAACTAATTCAAATCAGTCATAAGAAATCAATATTTTATCTAAAATAATTCCTTGAAAGGATTTAATGGTTTTTGGATTCCTGAAATGTATGGAATTAATTGAGAACAATAGAAAATAATGGTTTTATTTACTCTATCTCTTATTTACTACACCGAGTTATGACTCAGTAGGCTTAGTAGTTTTGTTAATGGATTATTGTAAAGTGCCACATAAGAATAAATGATAGTGTAGAAGAAGAATAATTGTGGGTTAAAACATTGGGTTCAATGACAGGAATAGTTTCACATCATAGGGGGAGAATTCAATCTTCCAATCAGATTAAATATCTCAATGGGAGATAAAATATGAATGTTTATGTCATATGATATCAAGAAGACCAATTGGGGGAGAAGTAGAAAAACTCATGTATTTCAGGATTATCTATGTTGATCTGACAACATGGTATCAATTTACTATTTTTAGGATACCAAGATTCTTTGAGAGAATGTAAAAAAAATTCAACATGAGACTATAAAATTAGTTTAAATAAATGATGTCACTATAGTATATAATTAAAATAATCTCTAACAAAATATTAAACAGTTTCCTTATGGTAGCAACGAGGAGGTAAGAAACTCATGGTGAGTAGAAGTGTAAAATGATGTTTTAAATGAAGATAAAAATGATGATAATGAAGTAGTAAAATCTATATCTGCATGAAAACCAAAGAGTGGAGCTGAAATTGATAGCTAGAGATGATAACTAGGTTCAGACTATGAAGGAAGAGCTTGACCATATTGAGAAGAATGAGACATGGGAGGTTTTGGTGAGGCCAATAGATAAGAATGTCATCTGGACAAAATGAGTCTTTCACAAAAAAATAATTATGGTGTTTTGATTCTGAAAAAATCACAATTAGTGTGAAAAGGGTACTCCCAGATAGAGGACATTGATGTTTATGTGATATTTTTACCAGTTTCAAGGTTGGAGAAAATAAAATTATTATTAGCCATAGAAGTGAAAATAATGTTCAAAGTTTTCCATATGGATTTCAAATCATTATTTTTGAATGAGGTTTTTTAAGAAGAATTTTATATTGAGAAACCATATGGTTTCCTCATTCATTAATATAAAAACATAGTTTATCACCTGAATAAGGCTTAATATGGTTTCAAGTAATCACCACGAGCGTAGTATTCAAGGCTATATCAGTTTCTGTTTCTGAAAAATATTAGTTTTCAGTGTGGTGGAGTTGATTACAATATTTATGTAAACCATGATAGTAATAGAAGGTTGTTGGTGTTTCTATATGTCTATGACATAATATTTGGATGATTAAATGAATCACAATGCAGAGAGTTTTATGAATTCCTAAAAATAGAGTTCAAAATGTCAATGATTGGTGAACTGAATTTTTTCCTTGGTTTACAGGAAACACAAGGAAATAATGGCACATTATTTTCACAATATAAATATTCTAAGAAAAATTTTAGAAGATTTAGAATTGATAATTCCAAGGTGATGAAGACTCTGGTGGATACCCAAATGAATCTGTCTCAGGATAATGAAGGAAAAACAGTCAATGTCACAGAATATATGCAGATCATTGGAAGTCTGTTGTACTTAACAACAACATGACCAAATATTGTTTTTTATGTATCAATAAGAATGGTATCAATGTAATTCCAAGGAAATCCACATGATTGTAGTAAAAAATAATAATTTGGTATATCAAGGGAATTGTGGATTTTGGTTTGATGTCTAATGACAAATCTCAGCCAGAGCTATTGGGATATACATATGCAGATTGGGGAGGTTCAGTAGATAGTAAGAAATCAACATCGAGATGTTATTTCTATCTTGGTGGATTATTCATTTCTTCACTAATAAAAAACAATATTTCATTTCATTGATTACTATAGAATATGATATTATTATGGCCAATCAAGAATACACATAGTTATTATGGATGAAACATAAGCTTGAGGATATGGGGGTTGAAGTGAAGTTTCTGATTGGAATCCATTATGATAATTCAAGTGTTATAAATATTATAAAAAATAAATTACATAACTCAATGACTAATCACATTGAAATAAAATATCATTTTATCAAGGATGAGTTGGAGCAAGATCATGTGAAGTTGGAGTATGTGCCTACAGAACTACAGGTCACATACATTCTGTCAAAGTACTTACCCAAAGAAACATTTGAAAGGCATTGGCTAGCTCGAGGAGTTCAGTCAACTACCTGCACTTGAAAAGTGTTGGTGTAGGATCCCCCTCTCCCCTAAGGTATGGTGTATTTTCCATAATGTGATAATCTATGTCCTTTACCCTACTGTAGACCTCAAAATAATGGCCTTCAGATTCATTAACAAAGGGGATAAATTGTGGATATTAAAAGGGAGAAAATGTCTTATTTAAGACATGGGGAGAATCTTCTAGGTGGAGCAGTGAGATTGGGGGAGTTAAAGTTGCTCAGGGGAGCAGTGACGTAGGGGGATTATTAAATTTTATGATGTTAGACATGATGGATCAAATGATACATATCACAACAACTAAGTTTTGTGATGAAAGAAAAAGAGTGGTGTTGGAATGAAATGAAGTGATTCATTAATAAACATTTCATTATACTCTTGTTTCTCATGTCGATCATGGATCATTTGGTCTTAGATTATGTGTTGAGTAAATCCTTTATCACTTTCTTAATCTCAAAAATTTAATTCTGGAAAAAGTTGGAAGAAGCTTTAATGAGATATCAAATTATTGAAGTGTTTTCAAAAAACCCAAAGGAGGAGATTGTTGGTAAAAAATCCCTGAAGGTATCCTATTCTTATGTTTTGGGTGTGATTATGTTTATTGACAATGCCAGATGACCATGAATGAGTATGGTTGGTGTTTTCCAAAGAAGGTGTTTAAGGTAGCATAGTTTCTCGGTGTTTTCCAAATTTTTGGGCCTCAAAATTGAGAATTTTGTTTTTGAAAAAGGAATATTTCTACATAGGATTTAACAATACATGGACCGTGAAGTATAGTTCTCGGATTACAAAGGAGTTATGTATAATGATTCATGGAAGGAAAAATGGTTCGCGGGGTGGGTCACGATTTTCAGAAGTCGAACAGTTCACAAAAGCAGTTCATTGGATGGAGTGAGGTATGTGGAAGGCTTGCAGTACGTGGGATGGATTTTTATTGGTGTAAATGAGGTGATAATTTGAGAAGATGTGAAGGGTGTCATTTTAGAAAATATGAAAATTATTTTGGTCACTGAGTAGGAAGAGTGGCGGTATGTGGACCGCATAGGGAAGAACGGTTTCCTAGAAAAGTAGTACATGGTAAAGGTTGTACCACATCAAAGATTTGGTAAATCATGGATTATCATATTTTGTAGATCTAATTTTCTATATAAGGAGTGCTAATCCCATCATTACTTAGTGCAATTTTAATAAGAAAATTTATTTTCTTTGGGAATTCATCCAAGTATAAAAGAGGTTTATGAGGAGGATTCCATGAAGGGTGAAGTAGTTCATGGAAGTGATTCCATGAAAGGGTGTTTTTGGAAAACTACAGTCCTCAAAGGAATAAGGTGGTCTGCATAAAAAGCATACCATGGAAGGAGGAATTATAAATAAGTGAGAGTGGTACGCATAAGTGGAACATGGAAGCGATACACAGAAGTGGTATGTGGAAGTCATACACAGAAGTGGTATGTGAAAGCGGTATGCAAAGGCGATTTGCAGAGATAATTTTTGGAAGCGGTACACGATAGCGAAAGCAATGGTAGTTTGTGGAAGAGGTGATCCACAACGCATACCCACTACATAGTTCACAGAGAAATCAAGGTGGTTTTCAAAGGACTCAAGGAAGATTTAAAAAACACTAGAAAATTTTGCAAAAGAAATTTCCACTATCCTAACAACACGTGGAAAAGTGGATTTCATCTACGGGGGAAAAATGAACTTCAATAGACCATCAACCTACAATTGAGGATACTTGATTTCATGAAAATTATGAGAGCTAAAATTCCATAAATTGTGAGTAGATCCATTCCAAGAGTACTAAGAAAAGGAAGAGGAAGATGGTGACCCTTTCCACTGGTAGTGAGCCAGAGAAAGAGACATAGGGAGTGAACCTTGGGAATGTAGTGATCCGACCCTAAATCTTGTAAAGGCGGTGAGCCTTGTCATAGAAATGATCTATCCCAAACATCATTATTGGCAGTAAACCTTAGTGAATTTGGTACAATCAGCACAATGTCATTGTATTCCCCTTGGTAGTATCCTTGTGAGGGTGAACCAAGTAAAAATCTCTATGTCCTTGTGCTTGATTTATTACTTTACTTTCAATTCATTATCATCAGATAAAATTAGAAAATTACATGATCAAAATTAATATTAAATAGAATAATAAGTGGATCTTTTAATAAATAGGTCAAGATCCAGTGGTTCAAGAAAAAGTTTAAAATGAATATTTATACCCTGATTCACCCCACCCCCCCCCCCCTCGTAGGGTATCTATTCCCCTTTTGGACCTAACAATAATGTCGTTCGTGTGTTCGACGGACTATAGCCTCACTAATATATGTGATTCATTCACACATTGAATGGAATGTGTTAATTGTTGGTTTGATAAAAATATGTGATATATATGAAGTAAATAAGATACTCTAATAATGATATACATATATATCATTTACTTTTATTTCTTTTAATATGAAATGAAAAAAGAAGTAGTGTTCATGCATACGTATGACCTATCATCTCCATGAACAGTGTATTTCATTACCTATTAAAAAATTTAACGGATTATTATAAACACATATGTAATGAATATATATGATATTTACATCATGGTTTAATTACTGGATATGATTATATCATGATTTAACTAATAGGAACAAAAAATAACAAGTCCAAACATACTGGAAAAACAAAGCATGTTATTACATGAAACTATGAAAATAATGAAATATTATTAACGAATGGGTAATAATATTTTATAAAAGTATCATGTATGATATAATAAAGAGTAATATGGTTCTGGTATAAGTTAATAACATGTTTAAAAAATTATATTGAAGGTTAAAGCAAGTACAACCAAAAAGAAATAATAGGGTAAGGGATTCTATCTCAATTTCATTTCATTAAGGAATATTTTAATGTTATGAACCTAGTTTATTTCATATAGTGGGTATATTTTCCCTTTTACATTTAATATCATGAATAGTTCATTATTGATGGTATTCTTAGTTTCAATTTGAATTATTTCATCTATTTGTATTTTAATTAAAAGTTACCAAGTGGTGAAGAATTGTATAACCAAATTTCTTTTCATTGGGTTATATTATTTTCTCATTGTCATTAATATTCTAATATTGTTTTTATAATATATTTTTATTATCTTATGTTTTATTTACAATTTTTTATATGAATTTATATCTATTACACATAATTGATTTATTGATTAATTCTCACCTTAACTTTACGATCATTTTAAGGGTTTATTTCATAACCACATTCTAATCAAGATTTTTTTGTTATTTAAATTCCATTAAAGGAAAATATATGATCATTTTTTAATAAACTCTTTCATTTTATTCTCCTATGGTTATTCATAATATTTTTCAGGTGATAGTGACATTTTTCCATTCTTTGGTACTTAAAATTATTGAGAAAGTGTTTTCATAAAATCTGACTTCATTACTCTCTTTCTCGGAAAATCATTTTATTAAAAAACCATGTTTTCTAAAAACGTTTTAAAAAAATTATTTAACCTTTTAAAAATGATTTATTAAATTACATGTTTACCCATTTTTTTTTATTACAAATTTTTTTCAAAGGAATCTTCTTGTCTCTTTCCTAACAAGGAATTTTTATAACCTTTTTACCATACGAAAAGAATGTACTTTATAGAATGTACAGAATTACATACCAAAATTTATTTAAATATTACATTGAAATGTTTTTTAAATGTTTTTATAATTTATTTTTACAGAAAATTGATTTTCAAAATATTTTTCAAAATGAAAAGGATATTTTCTCGAGAATATTTTTAAATATCTTTTTATTTCATCAATTACGACAAACCTTATTCTTACTAAAATGGGTATATGTAATATTGATACCATCCTTATTATTTATATTGATGAATTAAAATTATTTTGACCAAATATAGTATTAAAATTCACTTCCTATAAACATTTTTTAGTTATTAACTTATCATTGAGTTATTCACTTTCAAGTGATCATTGAACCTTAAATTTCCCCGAAATATCCATATTATTTATCATGGATGTGATTATTTCATAAACCATATACCATTTTTACATGTTGGTTTCACTTTGAATTTTATTTGATTATTTGGGGAAATATTGATAAATTCATATTCTTTACTCAATAAAAATAATTGATATGGCCCATTTTTTATAAATTAAATTGTGTATTCAATCTATGAAGAACTATTTGGACTATTATGACATGGGTTGGGGAATGTAAAAAGTAATCCCCTTGCTGCATCGGTAGTATTATAAGATGAATATGTTTGCCAAATCAAATGGGTTTCTACCCATTATATTTTAAACCATCTTATAAAATTTATTAATGGTAAAAGTTATGTGTACTTTGGAAACATAGTGTCCAATAATCAATAATTTCCTTCATTCAAATTTAGTTATTATTATCTATTATATTTTAACAATAAAAAATATATAGATTTATTTAATTCTCAATCTATTTATTAAATGGAATTATTTTCAGTTATTTACCTTTCCATATTGATTATTCCTTATCCAGTTATTTAAATGGAATGTGTTCTCACTTATTTAACTTTCCATAATGATTATGATTTATCAAATTATTTAAATGGAATGTGTGATAAAGTTATTTACCTTTCCACATTGATTATGATTTTTTCAGTTATTTAAATGGAATGTGTTCTCAGTTATTTAACTTACTATATTTATTATGATTGTGGATTAATTATTGATTCTACTATAATTAACCCTTACAAAGAATTTGAGATCATCCTATTTTTTCTTTCCCCAGGATTCCATGAATTTTACTATGAATAATATGCAAGGATATGCTAGATATAATAAAGTTATTCTTGAAAAAGAAAAGAAAAGAAATTTATTTTGTAGTTTGTGTATTCATTTATAATATAAGACTTATGTAAGTACCTAGTTTTCCAGGACTACTAAACTATTCAGTCATTTGGGATGAAATTTCCTTATATCTTATGTCAATGTAATGGTAGTAGGCATTAGCTCTAGGATTCTATGGTTGGGGTCACTATAACCATGCCTAATGAAACAAATTAACATTGTACTTATCCTCAATATTGTCCCAATACTTAGCATTAATAACCATGTTTTCTATGTTTTTAAGGAGGTTAAAGTGTTAAAATTATTGTTGCTTACTAGACTATAACACCTTTGGATGTTCCTACTCAACTGTTGATTCCTGAATCTTGTTCATAAGGTATACCAATTTTTTAAGAGATTCCATCCAAATTCCATTTGAAATTATATAGTTTAATTACCTACTTTGATCATTCTAAATCAACTTCTTATCTATCCTTTAATTCAATCTATTCTTCTATGGATATTAGGAAACCATGTTCTCATACCCTATTCATTTATTCTTAAATAAATTTTGGAAGTTGTACCCAATATACTAACCACCATTGTCAAAATGAGGGTACTTCAAATTTAAGCCACTATCATATTCCACCATAGCTTTTCAATGAATGGACACCTAAAAACATTAAACATTTTCCTCAAAAATTAAACCTATACATTTCTCATAATTTCATCAAATAATTTATCAAATTTCCCTTGAGTCATGTAGTGAATTATATTTTTTGTGTAAGCCTTTTTAATATTTCTATGAATATTTCCAAATCCATGCACTAAGTTGGTGTGGGATTTCAGGGATCAAAGAGATTCTATGTGGTGATATAAAAAATATTAAATATATTTTATCATGAATATGAAATTTTTCATTTAATATGGAATAAATATTGAGTGGATACTTGGATCATAAAGCTAAGAGCATGGTTGAGTTCAGAATATGGGTTTTACCCTTAGCGCAACATAAAATTTTTCAGCATCGGGTACCTAGATGGAGGCACCTTTGACACTGTGTTAAATGGAGGTTTATTGATTTAATAAAAATTACAATAATAACCCCCCACCATTTTATTCCTATGTACATAAGGGGGGGTCTTCTATAATGGCAGAGTAACTGAGGAAGAACGGAGGTGAGGAGGTGCCTCCAGACCCCATTTTTTACGCTGATCATCACCAGATCAAGAAGAAACATGTTCCATGTGTCATTTCATCCCTGAAACTTCAAAGTTTCATCACAAGTATGATTTAAAATATTTACATCCCAATACCATTTTAATGCATTATTTTAAGTTTTTATATCCCTTTGACTTCTGCAAGAGACTATTTGGGTTTTGATATGTGGTTTTTGGGTGAAAATTTGGGGTTTTGGGTGGCTCAAGGGAGATTCCCATTCTGAATTTCTAATCACACAACATGTAGTGTATATGAACATGTTGTTTTTCCTTATCATTTAAATAACATGAAATTTTGGGGACTACATGTTGTGTACTTAGGTTACATGCCTTATAGTGATCTCAGGCCATGAATGTGAGGGACATAGCCAGACATTCTTTGTTAAGGTACGTATCTATATGGAATTAAACAATAATAAGATACTGACTTGGGTTTCATTACACAGCCACAACCAAGGATGTGATATTAGGCCCGACCAAGAAGAACACATCATGTACTGAGGGTACATGTTTTGTGTTCCAACATGGTTAGTTGGCCATTTAAGGGAAAGGAAACACCTAGGATATCAGACAAGGTCACACACCATGTAACATGGGGTACATTCCATGAATTCCCCTTTTTAAACATCAAGTACCATAGGGGACATGACCAGGGGATGGTATTGAAATAAACTCCATGTACTTAGGGTACACACCATGTACATCCCTTGGATACTTTTCTCCTTTGTGAATATCCATCTTCATAACTCGGATGGATTCCTCATAGTATCCTATAGATAGTACATTTTTGAAGGGGTCATGATGGTGGAAATAGTTTTGGAATTAGGGTTGTGATGTGAGGTGACTTTGTGGATTGCTTAATTTTTCAATGTTTATATCATTAATGGCTAATTTAGTCCCTTTGGTTTACTCATATTATGGTTTAGTGTGGCATCACGTCCTCATCATAGTATTATAACACCTCTATGGCTACCCTAATCTTGTGTAGTGTGGATGTATTGTAGAGTTCTAGAGTGATTTTTCTTAGCCCACTTCGACATATTTCTTAAAACTTTATAGCATGTTTCCATCAAAGAGTATTGAAGTGATCCTCCTGTCCTTCATGTTTTTCTGAGTAGGTTTTTAGGTATCGACATGGAAAATATTTATGTGGGTGTTGATCCCCTATCTGAAAGATATTTTTAGTCGGGTATGGTGCCCCTAGTGAGATCTGGCCATTAACCCCCTATATTTTTATTGAGATATGATCCTTCTAATGAGGTAGTAGCATGATGGAGTGTGTATCTCTAATGAATCTTTATAGTTTACTTTCATGTTCTACCTTTATGTTTTCCCTAGGTGTGGTTTATGGAATTAGGGTGACCAACACTACCCAGACATCAATCCTCGTCTTATCGAGTTGTTCTAAACATAGTTTGTGGTGAGATACCTTTTCTATGAGTGGTGTTTTAGCTTGGGTCCATAGTACCCACTAGAGGTCCTAGGAGTGATCCCCTATCTGAGTTTTGATATCAATAGAGTCATATTGTGGCTTTATACATAGTGAGACCCGACTGTTATATGTTCTCTTGAACATATTCCATCTAGGGTGGTAGAGATATGACATCATATTAGTGATTCCCAATGTTTGATATCTCTTGGTTGAGTGTCATCTGGGATGGAAGGTTTTGTGGAATGATTTCTCCTAGACTAGTGTTACCTATGAGACTCAAGATTTTTTTATGGCAGGATGCATAGTTGGGACTATGAGACTTGGTACTCTATTATGAGTAAATATTTGATATTTTTGGGGACCTTCCATATGTGTAATCTCTCTTGACAAGCTAGGTGGTGATGAGACGACTAGTCTTGTATGGTTGAGGAGTGGTTGAGATGATGTTTTATCTATCACTTGGGCCTTATCCTCTAGATTCTAGTTGAGATAATTATTTCTTATCCATTACTCCCTTTTGGGGTTTTGGGAACCTACTATGTATTTTATACTCACCCATTCATTGGATCTACCCACATATGTCATATCTTGCGAAGACAATAAGTATTATATATATATATATATATATATTTGGGATACTAAGAGTGGGTGGGGAATACTTCTAGATAGGTAGACCGAGGAGTGTATCAGTGATGCATTTGATATTATTCCCCTCCTTCTGAGAAGGTTAGACTATTTTTCAGTTTTTTGTGGGCTTTTATTTTTCTATTTTTAAATTTCTAGCACTATCGTACTCTATTTTGGGGATATTAATGTGTGAATGAATTTTTTATTTTTATTTTATTTATTATATATACACTATTTCATGGATATTTTTTGGGTGCATTTTCACATGTACCTTAGTCTAAGGCCTCCCATATGTCGGGCATTATTTCTCAGTGTTAGTCTCCAAACCCTAGCCTATTGGAGGCGGGCTTGGGGTAGTGGTGGATTATCCTTCTGCCATCCAGTCGATCCCTAATAGGTTAGGACATTATAGAGTGGTATCAGAGGAGTTACTTCCTCAAGATCATAGAGTTAGGAGTTGTCTAGTATGTGATTTTGTTTTGGGATATAGAGTGACAATGTTAAAGTGTTTTGGGTTTGTTTTTTAGTACATGAAATCTAGTGTTGGTGTGGTGGTTGGCATATCCATTCACTAGGACTCTGCAAAAATATTTGTTGATTTGAAGCATTTAGACATTGTTTGTAGGGTACCTTTGGTACATGCATCATATAGGACTGGGTTGTGGTTTCCATTTCCTTCTTCAGTCATCTCCCTAGATATACTCTTTGATAATGTAATATATTGTTATCTTTTAGGATGTTTCCATGATAACATCCTTTGGGGTTTCCATAGCAAGGTGGAGGATATTACCTAATGAGTGATGTGGTCACTATGCATGGGACTAGTCATAAGGTAGGTTTTATTCTAATTGGACAGTTGTTAGAGCTTCCACACATTGGGAAGCATGTAAAACCACCTTCAAAAGTTTAGGTGGATGTGGCATGTCAGATTGAGATGTGGATGTCTCTTTTAATGTTGGATAAAGATACACAAGGATCGAGCATATATTGTGGGCTTATAAGGTATGGATCATCTATGGTCCATTTTGATTAGGACTCATAGATAGTAGGCATGTGATGTAGGAGACACCATTGTTCATGGAAAACTCAAGGATAGTATAGTTCCCTGGGGAGAGGTTTGGTTTCACTTTTGATGGGTATAGACATGTCATGTGGGAGTGTCCTACCCGTCGAGCATCAGATAGGGATGTGGTAGTTAGACTGCTGAGGTAGAGATATTAGTTTTATTAGGAAGTTCCATATGGAGGTGGACAAGGAATAGGAGCTGGAGGAGAACCAAGAGGTAGATGGGACACTAATCTGTTTCCACTAGCACTACCCCTATGTGATCCAATCCAGGATCGAGAACGTATAGATAGGGAATCAGCTAGTTTTAGGTGCTATAGGGTTTTGAACTAGAGGCTCTGGGATAGTTTGAAGTTGTGATCTATATTTTTTCTACTTAAATAGTAATATTATTTGATACAAGTTTCATATACCTTATCCTTTCAACTTATTTCTTGAGGCTTAACAAGGGTTATGTAGGGAGTCAGTGGATCACTATGTTGGTGATGTTTAAAATAGCTTCAAATTCACAAGAAAGAGGGATTCTTTCCCCACTAAGATATGTGTTTATGATTCAATACGAAACCATATATGTGATTCAGTACCGACCAAAGATGATTGTATCAAGGTGTGGAAGATATGCCCCTTTGACTTGTGAGTTTGGGGTAGTTGGGTGTGCTAAGGTATCATAGAAGAACCTGATTGAAGTGGACATGCAAAGAAATGGAAAGGATGTAATTTAGTTAGTGGATTTTTTTTACCTAGAGACTTCATTTTTGGTTCAAGGTATGATATGTGAATTATTTTCCTCATATTTATTTTTTTACAGAGTCATGAGTCACTTTTCCATGAGAGTATCCCCTATTCAAGACCTTGTGACACCATATGAGCCTTTCTTCTTGAGCTTTGAGTTTCAGAGGGACTCTTCACAGTTTTTTGTGATGAGTTGTAGTTGGAGGTTTTATAAGGTCTTGTAATACCCATTATGTTCACTTGGGCTACCCTTTTTGTTATTTTGGTATGCAGATGAGTACTTGAGGTTAGGTGTAGAAGACGTCATCTAGATTATGTGAATTATTGGTGGGATTACCCACACCCAAGAATTGATATCCTATTTTCCCAGAGGCTAGAAGAAATATTATTCTTGAAGTTTGGCCTCAGTTCATGTTATCTCCAGCTCCAAGTATGAGTGGATTTTTTCTTGGAATCATGGTAAAATATTTCGGTGCATTGGACGCCTTAGTGATATTGTGAGACTAATGGATTGGGTCCTTAACCCTTGTTGTATCAGGTCTAGGTAGTATTCTTTATGATATCCTACGGTTCTCGGTGTTAGGGGTTATGAAACTGGGACACTTAAAGAAAGTTCTTGACATGAACTATGAGATTCAACCATACTGGAAGCTCCCAAATTATCGATTCTAGTTTTAGTAGGTACAATCCTGAAGATATTTATTCTTTTATTTAGGAGTGATGGAAAAACAAGAAAGTTTTGTGGTAGTGCTATCTTTAGAGACACACAAGGTAGTGGGTGTTGTATCGTATGCTTGAAATGAAGTTCTTCATCCACCTTTGGCAAGCGAGGTGTTGGAGTGGTTAAATTATTGATCTTGACCCTTGAGTATGATGTTGGTGTAGTGTATCTCTAGTTGATAGTCATTTCCATTCAATTTTTCAGTAGTTCATGGAGTCATATATTATAGTTTTTGTTTAAAAGGTCTCGCATGACCTGATATCCATTAGACATGTTCATGAAGGATTATATGAAGGTGGGAAGTATGTCACCCTTCCGAGTATTGACAATGACACCAGTCATGTGGTCAGATGAGGTGATGAGGAGGTTTTTTCCCTTTGTAGTATAACTAGGAGAGGTGTGGTAGTATTGGGATGCTTTGGAATAAAGTTCGGTGGCCCTTGATGTTTGATAATGAGGTCCTATTCTCGGTGATATTTCACCTCATCGAGGGTTACAGAGAGTTAGATGGAGTGGAAGGCTTTATCTGGAGTTTCTAAACCCTTTCTTAAATGTTGTATGGGTTAGAGAGGGGGTGTTATACTAGACCCTTTTACAATAAATATATTATGTGTTCTGTGATATCAATCTTCTACAACTAAGGAAACATGTGATTGATTCATTTAAAAATGTCAATTTAGATGATTTGGGATTTTTTTGTGTATGGTCATTTTCCAAGTTTCTTGGTGGAATTTGTGTGACATCAGGAGAAGACCCTTTTTGGGTGTTTGGTTTTTCTGGGTTCCTTTTTGTCACAGTATGAGAACCTTTTGTAGAACTTACTGATGTGGGAGATCTATTTGAGAGATTAGTTTTTTCCCTTGTGTATAGGCATTAACTTTTTTGGATGAAATTACATGAAGGTGGGAAGAGTGTAGCAACTTGGGTATTTTTTTGTAAGACTTTGGATTGTTTATAATAATATTTCTAAATCTAGGAGTTGAGTGAATGTGGGATTATGAGGCTCGGAGAGCCTTGGTATGGTGATATGAAAAATATTAAATATATTTTATCTCACACATATAGTTTTTTTGTAAATTTGGAATACCTCCTGAGTGAATACTCATATTGTAAATTTGATATTGTGGTTGAGTTAATAACATGGGTTTTAACCTTAGTGTGACATAAATTCTTTCAGTTTTAGGTAGCCTGTTGGAGGTGACTATTGGTGGGGTGCTAAATTGAGGTCAATTGATTTTATAAAAATTAAATAAATAAACCTAACCCACCCCCATCCCCCCATTTGAATCATACATATAGAATGGGGAGGGTAGATTACCCCATGGTGATAGATGAACTGAGAAAAAACCTAAGGTTATGAGGTACTTCCATACACCATTTTTGATGTTGATCACCACCTGATCAAGGAGAATCACATTCTGGATGTTGTTTCAATCCTGAAGCATTGTTGTTTCTTCAAAAGGTAAGTTTATTTATGATATTTATGTATTTATCCCCTTTTATTCATTGTTTTAAGGTGTTATATCTCTTATATAACTTTTAGGGACCCCATGGGTGTCAATATATGGTTCTCAAGTAAAATTTGAAATTTTTAGGTGTCTTGAGGGAGTTTTATATTCATAATTTCTGATCACATGGTGTGTAGTGTGGGGGAATTGGTCATGTGTTCTTCCCATTTTAGGAAGATCAAATTTTGGGTGATACATGCCATGTACTGGGGTTATATGTTGTGTAGTGACTCCATGCTGTGTAACCGAGAGACATGGTCAAACATGTCATGTAAATAGACATGGACATGTGGAAGTACACAGCCAGAATACACAGACATGAGTTGTGTTACACAAACATGGAAAAGGACACGAGCTGAGGCCTAACCAATAAGAACACACCCTTTATTGAGGGTTCATGCCATGTGTGTCTATATGGATATCTAGTCTTCTATAATAAAGTACATTCCTAGGAGATCAAATGAGGTTACACACTATGTAATATGGGGTACACACTATGTATTCCCATTTTCACATGTGGAGTACTGGAGGGGATATGGCCAAGGGTTGGTTTCAAGAAACACATTGTATACTTATGGTACACACCATGTACATCCCTTGGATACTTTTCTCCTCCATGCATCTCTATATTTGGGACTCGAATAGAGGATCGAGAGTATCCAATCCTGAGTGACCAATATTTACATGGGTATTGATCAATATTTACATGGGCATTGATCCCCTGTCTAGGAGGATAAATCCAGTAGGTTATGGTGTCCCACAAGTGATCTCTGGGCATTGAACCCCTATCTATGTATTGAGAATTCATCCTTCTGATAAGGTAGTAGTCTGATGGAGTGTGTATCTCTAATTAATCCTATCAGTTTCAATTGGCACTATACCATGATTTTTTCCCCGAGCAGGGTTTGTGGAGTCATTATAACCAACACTATGTGGGAATTGATCCTCTTATTAGGGAGTTTTTTCAAACATGGGTTTTTTTGGGATACCATTTTCTATGAGTGGTGTTTCATATAAGTTTTATAGTGTCCCATAGAAGTCCTAGAAGTTATCCCATTCCTGAGTTGTGAGAACTACTGAGTCATAGGTTGAATTATATATAGCGAGACTCAAAAAGAATGTTCTCTCAGACATATTCCATATGTGATGATGGGGATATGATATCGGATTAGTGATTCATAATGTTTGATATCTCTCAGTTTATTTACATATAGGATGGAAGAGATCATGGAATGAGTTCACCTAGATGGGTGTTTCAGATGAGCCTCGAGCTGGTTGAGGTGGCTGGATACATAGTTTGGATTATGAGATTTTATAGTCTATTATGAGTATATATAGGATACTCTAGGACACATTCTGGTATGTATCATCTCTCTTGACATATCAGGAGGTGATGAGATGGCTATTCTTGTATGGATGAGGAGTGGTCAAGATATAGTTCTCTCTTTCTCTCTTGGGATTTCTCCTCTAGATTTTGGTCGAAATGACTTCTTCCTATCAGTTACTCCCTTTTGTTTTGGGTTTTGGGAAACCTTCTAGGTATTTTTATAATCATGCCTATATGGGCTCTTCCAGCACAAGATTTTTCTTTTTTATACTATAGGTATTCTAGAAAATTTCTTGGGAGATCAAGAGTGGGTGGATCATAGTCCTGGATAGACTGAAAAAGGAGTGTACCGGTCATGCATTTGACAACACTCTCCTTCTTTTGAGTAGGTTGGAATCTTTTTTAGTTTTTGGAGGGATTATATTTTTTAATTTTTATGATTTATAAAACTTAATTTTTCGTGGGATATAGATGTATTCATTCATTTTTTGTTTTGATTTTATTTATTATCTCTGCACTATTTCATGGAGATATATGTGGATTCATGTTTACATGTACCTTAGGCTAAGGCCTCCCATATGTGTGAAATTCCTACTTGAAACTAGTTTCCAGCCCCTAGCCTATTGTAGGTAGGCTTTAGGTAGTGTAAAATCATCCTTCCACCATCAAGGTAGTCTCTGGTGGGTCGGGTCTTCACAAGTTACATTACATTATCCTTCCACAAACCTAGGCTCATTGTTTTCTTCATCAAGTTGACCAGTGAAAAATTATGTTTCTCAAAAATTTGGGGATAAATGTATCTTATTTAAAATTAATGAAACTTTTGTTCTTCATTTGGACATTTACATCACCTTTTCCCACAATCTCTAGGTATTTTTCATCCACCAAACACACCTTCACATGCTTTACATATTTCTAAATATCCAGGAATCTATACTCTCATATTGTGTGAAATGATTCCCATGAGTCAATCACCCATGACTAAACTTAATTATAAACACTCAATATAAAATATTTTTTCTTTATATTTTTCTAAATAAATTAAAATTTATAGAAGTTGATTCCATTTCAATGGTTTAATTTTGACTCTTTCATTCCTTTTTTATATGCCCTATTTTGTATTAAATCCATATTGTGAGTCCTAGGTTAGCCAACATTCCATGATATTTCCCTCCTTTTTAAGATTAATATCTTGTTCGAAACTTGAAATAGATTTCTATCCACTGGGGTTACTATCCTTGTCTTTTATAATTACTAGAATTATCAGATAGTCAATAGATTTTCCTTCGATGATGTTATTCATTGAGAATCAAATTCTTAATATCGTCAAATAAAAAATTTATCATTCCAATAAAGTTACTGATGGAAGTAATGATCATAACCCAAATATCTTGAAGTGATGACACCAGTAGGACTGCCCACACATCATCAATGTACTTAACCTCCAACAATTCAATCAACCCTTATATATTATTATAATAATACATGAGATATTATACTAGTCTTAACTCTGATAACCTTAGGTTGAACATCCTCAACCTAATTAAATCTTCATTAAATGTATTATGATTCATATATATATATCTGTTAGATATTTCATCACCTATACCTTTGTATTTATTTCTCAAATGTTAAATGTAACATTCCTTTCCAAATATATCCTCACCACTACCAAGGATTTTCTATGAATCTATTTTCATTCCACATTTTCTATCGTCTCTAAATATAAAATAATTATGTGGAGTATCATGTTAATTTTTAATTAGAAGACATTATATCTTCATTATACATAATAAAAAATCAATTTTTTCAAACATATCCACCCAAACCATGATATAATCTGATTATATATATTTTAATGAGAGTTAACTCCCACAGAGATAGAGATATCATCTTGGAAAGAGAGCACATGAGGTGCTTGAACAATAATCTTTAATACAACTTATTGTTAGAAATATTATTTTCAATTATCATAAAACTACTAAAACATCACAGTCTCTTCTACTAGATGTTTTTTGGAAGAAACATGGTAGAAAAACAAAAATTCAGCAAAAACTCACTTATGATTTATTGTATCAGAAATAGATTGACTTTACACCCGACTCACCATAAAATTTCATACATTGCAATCAAAAGTAGACTCATACACATTCAAGGAAAAAAATACATTCAAATAAAATATTCAAAACATGTAAATGACGTAATGGATTTTAAATTATTCATAAAATTAGTGCAATAAACATGAGATAACTCTACTTTAACCTTTTCTATTATAATTAAAAAATACCGAGGTTATAACAAGATATTAATAAGTAAAAGTATTCTAAAAAATATGTTATAATAATATATTAATCCACTATTGATTAAAATTTTAAATTAGATAACTTGTGTTGAAGATTTTATTGCTTATATACTAATCATTATCTAGTCATCGTGTAATACCTTCTCCCTTGAAATCACGGATAACTATGCAAGACCGCCTCATTTTGGATTCCAACATAGTAATGCTTTAACATTGGTGAACTTTCAAACCTATAGCGCTCTATCATAACTGTATTGGAATATGATAACTTCCCATGATAGCCAAAAAAATTAGTTTAAAATAATAATAAGCTTGATATATTTCTTAACATGAAAGACTGAGCTTTAAGATAATTAAGTTATACTAAAAAAATATTATTATTTAAATATGACCATTAAAACCTAGCCATTAAATTAGTAGGTATGAATTGAAGTAACCAAATTATAAAATATATGTATAATGGTCTGACATAATAAAAATTTGTTGAGTGATTCTTAGAAAATATGCAATCAATATTTATTAAATTCATTTTATGCTTCCAAAATAAGTTTTCATCAAAAATAGTTGTTATTGTTTTTGTGAACAAATAATATAACTTATTTCTTCCACCTTTTGAAATAATTTTTTATAAAAACGATATCATTTTTGAAATTAAAATTTGAAAATTATCTTAGGGTGAATTTTCTTGTATTTTTCTGAAATGATTGATTTTTTTAGTGAATAGTGAAATTTAATAATTTTATTGAAAATAGTTTTTTATGTAATTTAAGAGTACCATTTTGTTTTAAATTTTTTTAATATTTATTTATTTATTTTTTATTAAACCCAATATAATTAATTTCATTATAATGTTTATTTTTAATACTTAAAATTACATTTTTCTAGAAAACCATTTTCTATCAAGTTTTACGGGATTATTTTAAAAGTAATTTATTCCACTTATATAGATTGAAATTGATAAAATGGATTCCATATCTAGAATAAAAATTTCTTAATTTTCTAAATAGTTTGACTTCATTTTTTATCAAAATGAATAGTAATCATGGTAAATATTTTTCACCTTAGTAAGGGTAAATAGGGTAATTATTGTTAAAAATAATCTAATAAGAATTTAAAAATATATCTAACACCTTAATTATTTATATTTGATGATTTTAACTCACTCATACACATCAAATATTTATATATATGGAAACATTGTTCTAGTATTATTTTATATTGAACATAATAATATTTTAAGTAATAAATAAATTAAAAAATCCACTCTTTTTTTAATATATCTAATATTTTCTCATGGGGGAAAAATTAATGTTTGGTTTTATTTTTTTTAAATATGAATGAATTTTTTTAGAGTGGTTTATTTTACTTTTTAGTAATGGAATAATTACTATAAATGTCAACGCAACACCGACATGGTGCTAGTGTAAGTAGTAGAAAAATCATGAACATGATTTTCAAAACATAGAGAGTAATATTTTTTGGATAAAAATAGTGTATTAAGGTTTATTAATAATTTATGGTATAATTAAATTTCTATAATGGTTTTTTAATTTCAACTATGTGAATAGTTTAAAAAAATAGATTAATTAAATCTTATTTTAAATAATATTTTATTAAATTAACTAAAATTCAAAAAATCTTATCATCATCCAAGAGATTTTTATATGGTTGATAAAATCAACAATTTTCTAATTATGTGTCCCTTTTCCTTTTATTGTAACATTTTATACCCTTAAAGAGTAAAAAAAATTGATATTTTTGTAATCATTAAAAGGATTAATGGGTGGATAAAACTAAGATATTAGGGTAAAAACATCATCTAAACTTGAATAAATATTATTATATTAGTTTATTTAGACTTATATTCATCTAATATTCTAAATTTATCAATTTTTATCCAATTTAACATGAAAAATAGTTTATTGATGTAAAACTTTAAGTAATTCCATGGGTTCCCCTCTCATATCATATATGTGGACTCCACTTCTCCTCTTATTCTCACACTTCTTGAGAAACATAGAAAAAAAACTAAAAAACCTATTGTTAAATTTATTATATACATTATATATTTTCTTATCTTCTTAATAGACTATCCATAGGGTATTAAAGGAGTGATCCAAAGGAGGTTCTTTAAAGATGAGGAAATATCCTTAACCGATCATTTTCATTTTACTTATTCTTCTACCTCCTTCAATTATTTTCAAAACATTCTAATATAATGACATAAGTAAATTAAATATATTAAAATATTATTATTTTGATGAAATATCCTTATTTGTCTTCTTTTTCCATAAAATGATAAATGAAATTATAGTTTGTGTATACATGTAGACTATTACCTCCACAAAGAGATATGATCCACTTTCCATCACTGACTCATATGGATTCTTATAATTATGAATTTAATAAATATATATTACATTAATGATATTATTAAGGATCTAGATAGGTTAATTTTTATTTATATTTCTTTTATTTCATCCAACAAAAAATGGAAACATCACTTAAGTGTATGTACATACTACCTTCTCCAAAAAAGGATGTAATTCGTTTTTCATCAGAAAATTATATGAATAGTTATAAAAGTGAATATAATTTTTACATATAATACTAATTAAATTAATAAAATTCTTATGATTATGGAACAATGAAAAATTTTCATAGAACGGAACTATCAAATTGAAACTTATATGAAAAACAAAATAGTTTACACTGATAACTGATGATTTTAATAAATAATTATTAATACAAGGTAATTGAAATGTTATAATTGGATCATATATGATATTTTCAGTATGTATGTGGTTTTTTATAGAATTATAATAAATTTTATTTTATTATATAATATATTAGAGTGGTTATAAAAAATCAGACATGAGTTAAGTGATTCTCATCTCACATTTATTTTTTGGAGACATAACTATATTCATCACTTGTTTCCTTTATATTGTATATATACTACACATGAATGTATTATATGATTATTTTCATTGAATTTATGGGGATTTAAAAATCCATATACGGTTTTCTCTTTCATGGGGTTTTTATATAAACATTACCAAAGTTGTAAGTGTTCTTTGTCTCAAAATCTTTTCATTAAGATATGTTTGAAGTTATACACCTTATTTTTATTAATTAAGTGCATATAAAACCAATTTGAATTGTTATGCCATGGATAATTATTAATTAATGGTATTTAATGATATACTTTATATTATTTCATTAAAGAGGTTTTTATTTTGAAGTTAAAAAGTTTTATGGATTTATTAACTTAAATAATCTTTTTTGGGACACATTTTATGTTATACACATATCAAATTTTATGATGTTTAAATACTACCAATTTTAAAAAAATTATCATGAATTTCCTTATTTTCATTATATTTAAGGATTAATTTTTTTTTCATTCATTGGTATTACGATTCAAAAATTACCAAAGCGGTAAGGACTAATTAAATGTTATCACTTTCAATTGGGATCATTTATATTTAAATTTACATTAGTGGAATTGATTGAGTTCACACTTCTAAATGAAAATAAATTTTCTTTTACTTATGTTAATTATGATTCTTTCATATTTCTTTAAAATTTTCCTCTCTTTGGTACTCAAATATAATTAAAAGAATTTTTTAAAGGAAAACAGACATTGTTTTTTCTTATGGTTGGGAATATTTCTTTTCAATGACCATATTTTTCTAGATTTTTTTAAAGAAATTAATTTTCTATAATGAAATGATTTATTTAATTAATTTTTTAAAAAAAATCAATTTTTATATTTATTATAAAATATAATATTCTCTTCATTTTCTGAATAATGAAATTTTGGAATTTTTACCAAAGTGTGAGAAGAATGTTTTTTAACATACATGAGATTAGCATATTTTCATATCGACATGAGATTTATATTCATTGATTAATTATTTAGAGGTTTCCATGGTTATTTTCAAATAAAATTAATTTCTAAATATTCTAGTATTTTTTTAGTTTTGAATATATTTAAATGAAATTAAATTTTTTACCTTTTTATAGAAATTTTTAAAATTCTTTGTAAGGAATTTTTCTTTTGCATCAATATCCTTGATGATTATTAAGCTCCATTGGATATATTTTCCTATGATACCATATATATTATTTTGATGTATGGTTTATTATGACGTCTGTATTGAGATGAAACCTATTCTATTTTCATTGTTCAATTAATCTATAATGAATG
This sequence comes from Viscum album, assembly GCA_963277665.1. NCBI lineage: Eukaryota > Viridiplantae > Streptophyta > Magnoliopsida > Santalales > Viscaceae > Viscum > Viscum album. The sequence goes on along the minus strand of OY728156.1, from coordinate 1,399,925,511 downwards.
ATTTTATGATTATGATGATGAGATGTTTATAGAAAACATTTATTATCCATGGGTTATGATATGATGTCATGATGGGTGTTTTTTGATCTTGTGGAATAAATATTAAAAGAATATGATTATGTAAGGGGTTGGAAAATAGTTATATATCCATTTAATGAATTCGATAATGATGATGGAGTTAACTCGGAGTAAGTTACTCTGAAGAGAATGTTGGAATTGACTGGGTAAGATTTTATATAATGAGTATATGTCGACTAAAACATTATGATAATAGTAGTGAGACTTGAAATATGATTTCAATTTTTATAATTATTCCAAAAACTATTCCACTATTTCATGACATGGTCATATTCGTTTGTTATGTTCTCATGAATCAGGAATTTTGATTCTCTTATGATTTGTTTCTTATGAAATGATATGTTCTATCCATGATTAATGATTATGATATATAATTTTATGGGGTATTCTTGTTTTATTTTATGATCATTTTCTCATACTTATATTCTGAAGTTATGCTTACAATTTACCATTCACTAATATATCCAATTTTTATCCGTACCAATCAATGAGATCATTGTTTCGTAAGTTTTCTATTCCCTGAGTGATGAACAAAGGTTTTAAGTATTTTATTCCTAAGAAGGGTACTATATTTGAAGAAAATAGTGGGAGATGATATAAATTTTTATTGAATATTTATTTATGTATCCAAGTTTCCAAAGACATTAAACTTATATGGTTTTGAAATATATCATAATGATATATAATGAATATTCAACAAATAATTATATAAAAATTATATATTAAATGTATATGCATCCTCAGTTGGGATTTGAGTGAGGTTTATTTATTTAGGAACTAAAATGAGGAAACTTTAGTGAGAACCGTTAGAATAAACCTATGTATAGAAAAACATCCTAATTTATGGTGAAGAAATGAAAATGTTTTTTCTAAAAAATATATCAAATTATGGATATTATAAAGTTGATGCAGTTGTGACACAAAAATGCACCAGGGGGTAATAACTCTGAATGGTATATGTTTCATATTAATTAAATTGTCACTAGTGCATGTTGAGTGGGCCTAAGACTACACATTTGGATAGACACTCCTAAGGGATATTCTTTGGTTAATTCACATTTTCTTTATGAACTAATATGATTGATTTAAATAGATTATGACCATGCGTGAACAAGGTTAAACTTATTGATTAATAATTTGGATAGAAGTTTTCATCATTTTTGCATCATAACAATGGTTTTACATGACTATATGGTTTCTAATTATGATTATTTTTTCTCAAACTATGTACTTTTTATAGTAAATGGATGGAACATAATGGAGTCATGTTAACACTAAATGTGATAGAAAATGAAGTGATATTCCTCATAATCAATCAAATGAAATAGTAATTAGAATGAAAACATTTTGACTATGCCCAAATAGAAATATTTATATATCACTAACAGGATGAACATAACTAATATTATGAATAAAAAAATATTAGAAAAACAGATTTTTATGACGATAATGTTAGGGAAAAAATCAGATTATTACATGTCAAAAATCCTATATGAATAACCTAGGTAAATTTCTTAAAGGAACATGAAGATTTTTTATATATAGAAAATAAGTGCACAAGACAATTAACAAGTGAGAAAACGTGAATATTTCAATGGATTTAGATAAATTACATTATATGGTTCCATTTATAGATCAAATTATTATGTGTGGGAAACTTGAGGATTATCTAAGTCAATTCCATAATCTAAGGGTTAACTCCAAAACAAAAGAAGGACCCCTGCTATGCCAATCATTAAAGTGGAATGAATGAAGCATTTATATGTTAGGATTCAATAATTATGTTAAATAGGTGTTTTATAAATTATATTTAGGTTATAATAATTATGAAATAACTAAGTATTGTTCTATAATAGTTTTTCTTTAAATATTTGCAAGCATATGATAAATGATGAAAATAAACAAGAAAATTAATTTAGAGGTAAGGTTATATTTTTTGAAAACAAATGATTAAAGGGTTGATATCACTTAATATGTGCTTGATGTTGAGATAATATTGTTTAGTTAGGATAAATATTTTATTGTTATTGATAATGTAAATTGGATTGTTTTCGTGACATTGAAATTAATTAGTGATTTAATAATAGAGTGATTTATGTTATCTTTTTGCACAGCCTGTACAAGAGGGGATCATTCTGTGACTACCCACAACCTACCTTCAATAGGTCAGGGGATAGTGACAAGCACCGAGTAGGTATAATCCACAAATGGGATGCATTTTCCTAAGTACTTGTACAAACGCACACATATCTAATCCCAAAATTCTGAAATGTAAAAACACTAAGTAAACAATGCATGCATACAATAATATACTAGACATAGAGTATGATAGTAGAAAACTGGAAGGTAAACAGGGTAAAAATACAAGCCCACCAAAAGTAAGAGTCTGTAAAAGTAAATACACAAGTTTCTAAAACTCATCCATAGAAAACCATATATGAAGGGAAATGTACTTGACAAATTTCTGAAGTCATAGGATCACACCTTGATTGTATGGTTTCTCTAAGAAATATCTAGTCCTCATCCATCTAGGAATCTATCAAAGAATTGATTATCAGCACAAGACACGACATTTATGGGAAAATTCCATGCAGGAGTGAGTAAAACAATACTCATTAAGACACCATGAAACCACAAAGTAATACCACTAAGTAATACATGAAGTATAACAAAAATAAATATATGAATTATACCAAAAATAAATACATGAATTATAACATAAATAAATACATGAAGTATACCAAAAATAAATATTACAGTCACCTCGCCCAGGTATAAGTCTATGGTATGTAAAACACGATCATCAGACGTAATCCACAAAATAATTAGTATCGATAAGACATGTATTCCCAATGAGAAACCAAGTCCCGATAAGACAATTATTATAAGTAAGATATGTAGTCTCAGTACGACATGTACTCTTGGTAAGTCATGTAGTCTTTAGAAAGTCATTAAGTCTCAAAGTCACATTCATCCATAAGATTCCGATCATAGTGTGCTTGTTATAGGAGAACCTACTCCTCAAGACATTATTTTGTATGAACACTTCCAAAAAAACCCACATAGGATATCTCAAAAATTATTATATCTTCAAGAGGGTCCCAATTTCACAAATGAATATTCAAACAGACAAACAGTTTGACAGTTATGGATTTTTTCTTAAAAAGGTCTAACATGGGTCTGATCTGATCCGCTAGACCCAGCCCCACCTTCCAACTGACCTGACATGGTCTGGACGACCTGGCCCAACCCGACCTAGATTCTCTAGTTCGGCACTCACACACGCGAGCCAACTGTCCACCAACCAAGGTCCTCACCAACTGTGTGCCCCTTATTTCCCCCCTGGTGTCATGTTGCGTCCCATGTGGTCATCCCGCCTTATCCGCATAGCCCCACCATTCCACAGTCCTCCTCCACCATCCGCCATGTTGGAAACTCACCATCCACCTCACCATTAGCCTAGACTGGCCCCCTAGTCCCGTGTCATCACTCACCTAGACCAAACAGAGAAACTACCCAGGCCGCCACTATGCACTGCCATCTGTGCCATAGTGCTCCACCATCCCAACCAAATCCCACCACTTCTTCATCGTCGCACATCCGCTACATCGTAACAGGGCCAGATCTTCAATCTTAGATCGTTGCACTATGAAATGAAGGCTCAATGATCGTTTTTTTCAAAACCTGGAAGAATGAGAAGAACATCAAGGGAGAAAGCACATAGAATAACCCAAGGAATGAACATCTGTCATTGTTCATTATGACCTCGATCCATTCCATAATAATGATCATAAAATAAAAAATATCTCTAAACTAATCAACCCCGATAATAAATCCCGAAAATATAATCTCAACCCTCAATACACACAACATGTGATTCAATCCATTCATTTATTGATTCATGTTCATCATGGGAATAAATAAAGGGAAAGAAATCAAATTAAAACACACACCCTACCTCAAGTTGGAATGATCATTTATGGAGAGTGAATATATGCCTTCGTCGCTATTCGATCCTTGATCCACCAAATATGTGGTTGCGTCGATCTGTCAATCTTCAATCCAAGTTCTGTTTGTTATTCTTCGGATGGATCCCTCAGAGGTTCTCTTTATCTTGTGTCTTAGATGAATTGTAGAGTTATTGTGATAACCCTGGAATCCAAAAAATCCTTTTAAAAAAAGTAAATCACTCCGTCAAATAAAAAATATTTTTATTAAGATATTTGTATACGTGTTACATCCGAAAACTACTTTTCATAGTCGATCCACACAGACCAATGTTAAGTTACGCCTAGGGTAAAATTAATACTCTGAACTCAACATTTCTTTCAAATTTCTAATCCGGGTACCCATTTAGAAGTTATTCCACTTTTTTGGAAAACCACTCAAATGTGTTATTTAAAGTTTAATATTTTTTCAAACATTTATTCTAGGAACACTAGGCCTTGTAATTACACATTGCCTCTGCACCTTGTCTTGAAATAATCCCATAAAATATTTAAAATAATACACAAAAAAATATGGGACATTACATTCTCCTGACCTTTGGGTTTCACATCCCTGAAAATCCAAAAACAAGACTACTCGAAAAGATGTGGGTACTACATATGAATATGACCCTTCTAATCCCACATGCTCTATTATATATTCTTGTGCTCCCACCGGACATGCACAAAGGGAATTTCTCAACCATGAATGATCCTCTCTTACTGATCCTCGATCTCTAATAGGTACTCAACAAAAGTCACCACATCCTCAATGTCCAGTACTCCCCAGTCGATGATGTGTGACGGGTCATGCATGCATCTCCTCAATTGTGACACGTGGAAGACATCATGTACTCAATGCAACTTCAGGGGGATATCTAGATAGAACTCCACCACCCTAACTCTAAATATTATTCGAAAAGGTTCAATGAACCTCAGAGATAACATATCACCCCGACCAAATCTCTGCAACCCACATTGAGGTAAGACCTAAAGGAACACATGGTCTCCCTCCTCAAACTCCAAAGGCCCCTGTCACCAGTCATCATAAGACTTCTGACTACTCTGTTCAGTCTTCATCTACTCCTGGATGACCTGTACCTTCTTTGTAGTCGCCTTCACCAACTTTGTGCCCATGAGTGCTCACTCTCCTGAGTCCGTCCAACAAAGTGGTGACCTATAGGGTATCTCGTATAAGGCCTCGAATGGTGTCATACTGATGGTAGAATAATACCTATTTTTATACACAAAATCCACTATAGGTAGGTGATCATCCCAACTATATCCAAAATATAGGATTAAAGCATGTAACATGTCCTCCAGAACCTGAATGGTCCTCTTAGTATGGTCATCTCTCTATGGTTGAAATGTTGTTCTCAAGTGCAGCTAAGTCCCAAAATTCTCCTACAATCCATTCCATAACTGAGATGTAAAGTGATCATCATGGTCTAGTAATATCATCTATGGATCTACATGGAGTCAAACTAGCTCCTGTATATAGAGGAATTCCAATATCTCTAATGAGCTCTTCTTCTGAATAGCTAGGAGGTGGTCTGACTTGGTGAGTCGGTCAACGATCACCTAGATAGTATCATATCCTATGTAATTATGTGGTAAACCTATCAAGAACTCCATATATAACCCATACCACTTCCATTTTGCCACATCAAGGAGTTAAGTCAAACCTATTTGAACCTAGTTCTCGGCCTTCACTTGCTGACAAGTGAGGAATCGAGAGATAAACTATGCAACTCCCATCTTTATTCCCAAACACCAGAACTGACGTTGGAGGTCCTAGTACATCTTCACCACACTTGGATTTAACATGAAAGGGTACATATTTAACTCCATCAAAACCTCCTCCCGTAACGCCACTGGTACTACTGTGAGTCCTCTGAAAGTAACGATGTGCGCCCCACCTTTCAAAAATCCATCAGGGGTAAGACCTATGGACATCTGAGTACATAAAGTCTCAGAGTTGGTATCTCTGAGATGTGCCTCCCTAAATGGCTATAATATTGGAGGGTTTAAAACTATAAACTAGAGGTAAGCTACTCCATCTCCATCCACAAAGGATATCTACAATGAGGCCAACTTCTCTAATGCCTCTTTCAGTAGCTATGAACTTGGTCTTCTGATGAGAGCATCTACCACCATGTTCCCCTTCCTAGGAGTATATAAAATCTCAAATTCATAGCCCTATAATAACTCTAATCATATCCTCTATCTCAAGTTTAGATTCTTCTAAGAGAGGATATACTTGAGACTCTTTTGGTAAGAGTAGACGATAAACCGCTCACCCGTAAGGTAGTTTCGCCACATCTTCAATAAAAATACTAATGTTGCTGACTCAAGATCATGGGTCACATGGTTTTTCTCATGTGGTATTAACTATCATGAACCATAGGAAATAACCACTTTCCCCTAAATCAGGACACAACCAAGTTCGGTTCCTAATGCATTGTCGAACACCATGTATTTGACAGAATCTGGAAATCTCGAGATTGGAGTGCTCGCCACTCTCTGCCTTAGCTGCTGATAACTCTCATAGAACTTCTCCATCCACACAAAAAGATATCCCTTTCATATCAAAGATGTAAATGATGCTTCTAACCTGAAAAATTCAGGTACAAACCTTTGATATTACCTATCCAAACAAAAGAAACTCTACACCTCGATAAAATTCTTGGGTGGTTCCAAGCAAGCACCACCTCTATCTTTTCTAGAACCACTACAACCCCAGCCTATGAAATGATGTATCCCAGAAAATGGATCTATTGAATCTAGAACTAACACTTTGATAGTTTCCCATAATGCTGGTGATCTCATATTATTTCCAAGACCATCCTAAAGTGTATCGTGTGCTTCTCATTGGACGTTGAGTACACTAGGATATCATCAATGAAGACCACCATGAACTGGTCTAAGGTTAGAATATCTTGTTCATGAGTCCCATGAAAACATTTTTGGTGTTTATCATTCCAAAAGTAATCACCAAGTACTCATAGTATTTTTATCAAAATATAGAATTGTTCTTTAGTATATCCTCATCTCGTACTCGAAGCTGGGGATAGCAAGATCTGAGGTCAATCTTCAAGAGCTACCTCATTCCATTCAGCTGATCGAAGAGGTCATCAATCCTCAGTAGTGGATACAAATTATTCACATTAACCTAGTTCAGGCACTGTAAGTCCACACATAATCTCAAGCACTCTTATTCCTTCTTTTCATGAAAAACTAAGGTTTCCCGTGGTGAAACATTGGGTCTCACGAAGCTCTTCCTCTACAAGTCCTCCAACTATACCCTCAACTCACAAAGATCTACGTGAGCCATCCAATATGAAGGTGTAGATATTGGTTTTTTCAGGATGTATAGATCAATTCATAAGTCTACCTCCCTATGGGGAGGTAATCTTAGAACATCCTCATGATAGATTTCATTATACTCTTCCTCCACTACAGGAAACTGAGGACTCATATCATCCATTACGCTGAGGGCCAAGCTAGCCAACTGATGAGTGATCGGATACACCCTTCTACGTGTGAGTCTATTTTACACTGGTTGGGTTTCCTTTTCTCTAAAAAAAGGGAAAATATGATCCCATCATTGTGGACACACTGTACTATGCACCTAAAACAGTCTATGTGAGCAAAGACTGTGGATAACCAATCCATACCAAGAATGATGTCGTAAGTCCTTGACACTACTACCAAGAGATACCAACCTAAACACTATCCTCTAAGAGTAAGGTCACACTATCAGTTCTAGTTTTTTATCATCAAATCCCTTCCCATGTGAGTCTTTAAATGTAAGGGTTAGGTCAACGGTTCCACCGGAATCTCAGAGTCTCGAACAAGGGTCATAGAAAGAAAATAATGACTAACACTTGTGTCTATTAAAACTACATATAAGGTGGAAAATACACATATCATACCTCTAATTATCCTTGTATTCTTGGGGTCATAATCCTCCATCACCTAAAGATGGTCTTGTCCCTGTCCACCATCTCCTAGAGCCTATCGTAAACCACCTGGGGGTGGTGGTGGTAATATGTCGAACCTCCACCCACCACCTACTACCCCACCAGATCCTATTACATGTCTACCACCCTATATAACACCCTTATATTTCTTCCACATTTTTCTCATCAATCCCTTAATTATCACCTGATCGGTCATATGAAGGTTCAGGCAATATCGATCCAGATGTTCCTGACCGCTGCACGAGTAACTTAACTTGTCCTTCAGCTGACTCGCTCTAGATTGGGATCCCCTCATTATTGATCTTATTTCCTAGGGTTGTCCCCTATATTTCCTAACCCACTTGGGTCCCAAAAACTACTACCGGCTACCTACCGCCAAAGACTCACCTATCTGGTGCCCGACAGTAGCTCCCACTTTTGGTGTCTGCTCTACTAGGAATCTCTCCACTAGTAGAGCTCACTCCATTACCCCAGAATATGTAGGAATTATAAGTAATTTAATGGATTCCCTTATCTTATATTGTAATCCCTTTTCAAAGTTCCAATCCCTAAATAACAGGTCTCATACCATATCTATGGAGTATAATGAAAGATCAGCCACAATCCGACTGCCCTGCTACGGATACAGGAGCTCATGTATGTGCATTGATCACAATGTAGCTAGAAATGACTCCTTTCTAAAGAGATACTCGAAGTCTGCTCAAGATAGTGTTTCCTCATCTTGTGTCTAGGTCACTAAGCTCCACCATCTCTCCACAAATCCCTAAAGAAGACTCACGGCTAGGACTACCATCTAGTTAGAAGGTATCCCCACAAGGTGGAATACATGGGTAACTACCTCCATCCAATACTCATCTATTTGGGGGTTGGGCTCACCCAAAAACTTGGGAGTTATCTCCCTCAATAACTCATGCAACATGCTTAGTCTGCATGAATCCTCATCCAGTAGTGTTGGTAGTAGTTGTTTCTTGATGGGTGTGGTATTGCTGGTAAACCACCCAGAGGTGTTATCTCTAGTACATGCCCCTGTACCAATGCCTCACCACTAGGTGGTTCATCCTCATGAACATGAAATGGAATCATGGATGGTTGTCTGTGTGGAGGAATCCTAAAATAGAACAATACGTACCATGGTCAATAGAGTATACCTGGTGAGCCGACTCAATAGGGATATGAGAACACACCCAAATCCTATATGATGCATGTACCATCGTTTTCCATGAAACTAGTGTTTCCATATACCGAGTCAAAAATCAGGTTTCTAGAGTACTGTTGTATGGATACATCAACCACCGCACCAGCACTGGAATCCCTGGCTTGAAAACTGAACTTGAAACACTTAACATTGTTTCCCCAAACCAACCTCACAGACTCCTAGTACTTAAGTAGAACCGAACCCCTTTGATACCACTCTTTCACAACACATCCTAGAAGGGACCATTCCATGAAAAATCCAAGACTTCCTCCAATAGGCCAGGGGATGGTGACTAGCACCGAGTAGGCATATCCTACAAATGGGGGTCATTTTCCAAACTATATTTACACACACACACACATCTCCAAGCCCAAAATAATGAAATGTAAAAACATTAAGTAAAAAATATATGCATACACTAAGATACCAACCACAAAGTATGAAAATAGAAACTTGAAAGGTAAACAGGGCTAGAATACAATCCCACCAAAAGAAAGAGTTCATAAAATTGAATGCATAAGTTACCGAAACTCATAGAAGAAAACCCAACCTGAAGGGCAATTTACTAGGTAGTTGTCTAAAGATGTTGGAGTACACCTCAATTTTATAGTCTCTCTAAGCACAACCTGGTCTTGGTCCGCCTAGGAATTTATCAAATCTTGATCATCTGCACAAGACACAACACATGCGGGAAAATCCCATACAGGGGTGAGTAAAACATTACTCAGTAGGATACCCTAAAACCACATAGAAATACCTCCAAGAAATACACGAAGTATAAAAAATAAATACACTAAGTATACCAAATTGAAATATATGAATTATACCACAAATAAATACATGATTTATATCAAAAATAAATATTAAAGTCACCTCACCCAGGTATAATTCTATGGTATGAAAAATAGGATCATCAGGACTAATCCATAAAACACCCAGTATCAATAATACACATAGTCCTGATGAGACACTCAGTCCCAATAATACACATAGTCTTGGTAAGACATGTATTCTGGGTAAGACATGTAGTCTCGGTAAGTTACATAGTCTCAGATAGTCACATAGTCTCAAAGTTATATCTAGCCACAGGATTCTATTCATAGCATGATCATTTAGAATAACCTAATCATCAAGCCATTATGTTGTATGAACACTTAAAAAACACACTTAGTATATCTCAAAAAGGACCATCTTTTTGTAAGGGTCCCAATGCTGCAAACAGATTGTCAAACGAACACACAGTTTGAATGTTATGGTTGTCATCATAAAAAGGGCTAACTTGGGTCTAATCCGACCCACCGTCCGACCCAACCTGGTCCAGCCGACCCTTCCCAACCCGCATGGTTATTGGGTCTAGCCCGTTAGGATTCTAGAGTGTCTTGGATTCTCTAGTCTTACTAATATGCACATGGTTCAGTTGTCTGCTATACGTGGTTTTCCCCAACTGCATGCCCCATATTTCCCCTGTGATGTCATGCCACACCCCATGTGGCTTTCCCACCACATCTTATTTCCCTACACACCTCACCTGCCTATGGCCTCTCCACTTCCGTGGGCTCCCATGCAGCCTCACCGGGCTACATTTCTCCTCCGCTGGTCGCCACACCATCAGCCTGGACCGGCCCCCTGGACCCACATCGCCGCTCGCCTGGACAGACCAGAGCAACCGCCCTGGCCACTGTTCATTTTGGCCTTCATCCATTCTTTAATAATGATCACAAAATTAAATCAAATCTCTAAAAAAATCAACCCTGATAATAAATCCCATAAATATAATCCCAACCAGCAATATGCACAACCCATGAATCAATGCATTCATTGATTGATTCATGTTTGTCATATGAATAAATATAAGGGAATAAATTAATTTAAAACACATTCCCTATCTCAATTTGGAATGATCTTTGATGGAGATCGAAGTTTCATTGTCATCGTTCGTCAATCATTGATCCACCGAATATTTGGTTGCGTCAATCCGTCAATATTTTATCCAAGTTCTATTTTTCATCATCAGATAGATCCTCTATAGGTTCTCTCTCTCCATCATCTCATAGGAATTATAGGGTTATTGTGATAACCCTGGAATCCTGACAAGTATTTTAAAAAATGGAAATCACTACGTCGAATTAAAAATACTTTTTTACATTACGTCTAAAAAATACTTTTCACGGTCGACCCACATTGGACAATGTTAGGTTGCGACTAGGCTAAAATCACTGCTCTTAAATAAATAGTTCTCTCATATTTTTGATTTGGTCATCCTTTTAGAATTTATTCTGTTTTTTTAGGAAAACTGCTCACTCGTACTATTTAAAGTTTAATATTTTTCAAACATTTATTCCGGGACTCAGAATCGCACTTTGTCTCCATGCCTTGTCTAAAAATTAACCCATATAATATTTAAAATAGTACATGAAAAAATCTAGGAGATTATATCTTTTAATAATTTTGTTTCATTTTAAAATTTTTGAAATATATTGAATATTTTGTGACTTTATTTGAGAAAAAATATAGAGTTAAATATTAGAAGCATATATTATTTCATTGAGGATTTTTGGTGATTCAAGTTATTAGCATGTTTAAGAAGAATATATGATCAAGGTATTCATATATTTGGTATATGAAATCATGATCTACATTATTTTGTTTAATGTTAATGTTAGAAAAAAATTGAAATTTTCAATTTTTTTTCTAATTTTTTTTAATATTGTTGAGGATGATTTGAGGATTTTTCAAATTTATCTATTTTTGGAAAGAATTATGTAGATATTTGGGTATTAATACTAAAACATTTGGAATTATCCTTTGAAATTATAGTTTATTCATATATTTTTTCAGCATGTATTAATCACTTTTTGTTTCTATAACTAAATAGTGACAGGTAGAATATCATTTCATCCATTTATAAATATTATATTCTATTAGAAGTTTATTTTAGATATTTATGCATGAAAAATTCATATTGACCATTCATCATTGTAATATATGATAAAAAGAGGTGGAAACTAATTGAAACATGCAACCAAAGAATGAAATTACATTTACAGATTTTAAGAAATCAAGTAAGTATATTTTCTTATATTCCAGGATAAAATAATTCTTTAACTATAGGAAAAGGATCTTGAATATGAAAATTGTTTCCTTTTATATTTATTATTAATAATTGATGGATTTTTTACCCTCACTAATTTATGGTTATATATTCATTAGCTTTCTCATGATAATATTCTTTTTCAGTCACTATTAGTCCTTGGAAATTATTTTTCTCCTACATGTGTATATCTTAATATCCCACCAATGTTATCCTTATTTGGTAACCTCATTATCTGTTATTTCAGGTAAACTTTATATTTCCCACTTACCTTTACAAATTATGTTTTATTATCCATCAGTACAACGTGCATTTTTAAGAAATGTATTTTAAACTGTTGAACCTTTGATGACCGAGATAAAACTACAAGGATGTAAATTATTTATTGGGGGTAGGTTAATATAATACCCCAAAAATTTATTTCAATAGAATAATATCCTTATATATTTCTTAACATGCAATGACGAGCTTTAAGCGAAATACGGTATATTATTAAACTATTATTATTTAAATATAACTATTGTAACCTAGCTATTGAATTGGTGGGTATGAATATTAGTCAACTCATTATAAAATATATTCATAATCGTCCAAATAAATAAAAACTTATTGATTAATTATTTATATTTAATATCTCAATTTTTAATAAAGTAACTTTTTTCTTCAAAAATATATTTTCTTCAAAAATTGTTTTTATTTATTTTTTAATACAATATTATAAATAATTTATACCACTTATAGAATTTTTATTTTATAAAAATGGTATAATTTTTGAAATCAACATATGAATATTATGTTAGGTTAAAAATTTGGATTTTTCTGAAAGGGTTAATTTTTTAAAGAATAGTGAAATCTACTGATTTTATTGAAAATTAACTTTATTTTAATTTATGGAGTTACATTTATTTTTGAATATATTTAAAATTTTAATTAGTTCATTTTGATAAAATGTAATCCAATTAATTTCATTATAATTGACATTAAACTTAATTTTAGTATAATTGTTTAATACTGATTTTTTTTTGGGAAAAATGTTTGTCATTTCATTTTGTGAGTTTATTTTAAAATTAATTTCTAAAAATTAAAGGGGTTAATTTAAAAAAAAAATATTCCATATTTTGATTAATAATTTATAATTTTTTTATATAGTTTATCTTTTTTTCATAATTAATAGTACTCATCCTAAATATTTTTCACCTCAGTAAGAGTAAATCAGGTAATAAAGCTTAAAAATAATGTGATGGGGCTTTAAAATCTATATAAAACCTATATTATCTATATTGGATGAGTTTACATATACCATCCACATAAAATATTTTAAGATATGAAAAAATTTTACCATTTTTGTTTGATAATGACCTTAATATTAATTTATGTAATGAATAAATAGAAAATGTCACTCTCTTTATTTCAATATCATTAATATTTTTTCATAGGGATAAAAGTTTTATGTTCAATTATAAATGGTTCCTTGAAATGTGTATTATTTTTTTATCAGGAAAATTTATTTTTAATTTTTAGAGATGGAATAATTACTATAAATTATTATGAAACATCGACACAATACTTGTGAAAATAGAATAAAAATCAACTAAATGATTTAAAAAAATAAAAAGTAATATTTTCTTGATAGGTTATGGTGTTTCAAGAATTTTTTTTAAAATATAATTTTTTGGTATTTATTTAATGTTTATATTTAAATTAAATTAGTATATTTATTTTTTAAAAATTTTCAACTATGTGAATAGTCTCGACATGACTTTAATTGTATCTTATGTTAAATAATATTTTATTAATTGAATTAAAAATCATAAAAATCTTATTTTCATCCAATTTAATGGGATGTGGTAAATAATATCATCATATTTATACTTATGGTTCACTTTTTCTCTGATAGTAACATTCTTGACCCTTAAAGAGTCAAAAACATTGATATCATGGTAACCATAAAAAGGATTAACGAGGGTTTAAAACTAAGAGATGAGGGTTAAAACTTATCCTAAACATTCCTAGATATTGTTGTATGAGATTATTTCAACTCATATTCATCATATATTATAAATATATCAATTTTTAGCTACTTCAATATGAAAATTAATTTATATTAATTTAATATTTTAAGTAATTTCAAGGGTGACCCTCTTCTCTCTTATATAAGAACACCACTTCTCCCCACTTCCTCACACTTCTTGATCCACTTATATCAACAAAACTATGACAAAAAATCTTTTTAACTTCATTATATACATTATTGAGGTAATTTTATTCTTAAAATCCAATTTTAATGGTCTTTAAGGATATATCCAAAAGAGGTTCTTCGAAGATGAGGTAATCACCTTTATCGAGAATTTTCATTTTTCTTCTGATTTTACCTCCTAATATTATATCCTAACCATTAAAATATAATATAATAATTATATAAATTACTCTAAGATTCTATTATGTTAATTTAATAATCTTATTCATATAATTTTCCATCAAATAGAAATTGAAAGTATCCCTCATGCATATACATGGATCACCACCTCCATAAAGATATACGATTCATTTTCCTTCACCGCCTCACATGGGTATTTATAATGATGTATTTAATTAATACATATGATATATATTATATTATTATATTATTATAATGGTTAATTATTATTTACCTTTCTTTTTTTTCATCATTCCAAATGTGAAAACATCACTCGTGCATACATATGGACTACCTTCTTTATGATGTAATATAATACATTATTCATTACTAATTTATATTAATAGTTATAAAATAGTTTATAATGATTAAATATTATACTAAATAAATTTCTAAAATTATGGATATGATTAAACCATGATTAAAGTTCAAGGACTGGAACTTCTAGGCCAAACATACATGTAAAACAAATCAATTGACATCCGTGAACGACAATTTTAATAAATAATTATTAATAAATTGCTATTAAAATGTTATAATTGGGTCATAAATGATATTTTCAGTATATATACAGTTATATTATATAATAATAATAAATTTAAATTTATTATACTGGAGGTTATAGTGCTTAAAAATCTATCCAGACGTGAGGTAAGGGTTTCTCATCTCACTTTTATTTCCATGAGACGTACGTTATATTCCAAATTTGATTCCTTTGTGTGGTGTATATACTACCCATAAATTTATTTAATTATTATTTTCATGAAAATTAAGTTTATTTGTAGATCTGGATGGATTTGGATGTTTGAGAGGGTATGGCATCAGCCATCGGATCGGGCATGTGCTTTGACATAGGACACTTGCTTGTCGAGCAGCCTTGCAACGGTGGAGAGCTTCATCAAGATCACATGCTAGGGAGGGGCAGTTTCATGCTTTCAGTCTGGTTTTTTCTCTCTTTGACCTTCGATTCATGGTTTGTCTTATGTTGATGAAGTCTTTTGGGTTTTCCCCTTCTTCCCTTAAAAGGGGGTTTATTTATAATAATAAAAAAATTAAGGCCTTCAGGCCGTTGGATGGATATGTTTATGATTGGTATATAATATGAATTTTACATGTTCTATCATGTATAATTATTAATTCTTGGTGTTTAAATTTACAATTGATATTATTTCTTCCAATGGTTCTTGATTCAAATTTTACTAAAGTGGTAAGGATTAATCATCTCAAATCATTTTCTTTTAAACATATTTCATGTTATGATCCTATATTATTTTATTATGTATAAATACTTCTAATTTGACTCATCATATTTTAAATATCCTTAAGTTCGTCACAATTATTTTTTCGATTGATGTTATATATTCCCATGGCTTACAAATCAAAAGTTACTAAGGCATTAAGGGTTAATTCTTCAATCTCACTTTTAATTATGATCATCTATTTTATATTTACCTTAGGGTAATTATAGACATTCAATATTATAAAATCCTATGTCATTTATTATATACTTATTAATGCTTAATTTTCATTTTTTCATCTCATTTTCCTCTCTTTGGTACTCAAAGGGAACCAAAATAATGTTTTTAAGGAAAACTGGCCTTGTTTCTCCTTTTGGTTAGGGATATTTTTCATCAAATTCCATATATTATAAACTATTTTAAAGAGTGTTATTTTATATGATTCAATGATTGTGTTTTTTATGTTTTTTTTTAATTTTTATAAAAAAAATTAATAGGAATATTCTTGTCATTTTCTAAAATATGTACTTTTTGAATTTTTACCAAAGTATAAAAAGAATGTTTTTAACACACACAACCTGAGTGAATTTTACTAATGTCATGACCATTATATGATTTGAAGATTCCTTTACAAGTCTCCATGATTATTTTCAAATAAAATAATTTTCTTAATTTTCTAATCATTTATATTTTTAAATATATTGAATGAAAAGTATATTTTCTTTGTTTTCATATAAATGTATTAAATGTTATTTTAATGGAATTTTTCATCCAATCCTACGCATTTTAAGGATTATTATGCTCTACTAGGTATTTTTTCTTAGGATTCCATCTATATTATTTTTCTGGATGGTTTATATTAATGTATAAATTTATAAGAAACATGTTTTATTTCCATGGGTTATTTAAACCATGATGAATTCTTTTAGGATTATGATGATGAGAATTTTAAACCTATTTATTTTACATGTATTATTTTATAATGATATGATGAAGTTTTTATGAAATTGTAGAATATATATTAATGTATTATTATTATGTTATGTATAGGACCATTATTACATATCTCTCTAATGAATTGGGAAATGATGACAAAGTTGACTTGGTAGAAGTCACTCCTAAGAGAGTGATGGAATTGACCAGGTAGTATTTTACATAATGAGTTTATATACACTAAATAATGATGTTCATGGAATATATCCTTGAAATTTTATTTATATGGTTATGATTATTCCACACATTATTGCACTTTTTTATAAAATTCTCATATGATAATGATATATTCTCATGGATTATCAATTTTGAGTCTCTTATGATTTAAGTATTACGAACTAACGTGTTTTATTTTATGAATCATGATTCTAGTATATGAATTTTTTTGGGTATAATTTCTTATGTTTTGATAATTTTTTTATAAACTTATGCCTATGTTATTCTTACAAATGATAATTGACTGATATATCCCATGTTTATCCATACTAAGAATCTGAGCTCACCCTTTATTTGTTTTCTATTCCCTAGGATATGGTAAAAAAATTTAAGTATATTATATATATGAATGGTACTAGATGTGATGAACATGGTCATAGATGATGTAGATTTCCATGAAGTATATTTTTAGGTATTCAAGTTTTCAAAGTCACTAAACCTCCATGGTTTTAGAATAGATCATAAAGATATATATAAAATATTCAACTAAAATGATGTAATATTTTTATATGGAATTCATGGGTTGAATCTGTTGGTATGAATACAAGGTTTAGTTATTTTGAAAACTAGGATGAGGGAAATTTAGTGAGAATCCTTTGTATAAGTGTTAGTATAGGATAACATCCTAAGTTATAGTAAAGAAAGGAGTATGTATTTCCTAAAAAATAAATCCCTTTCTAGATACTAGAAAGTGGATATGGATGTCGCATAGATGAACCTAAGGGAAAATCATAATGGACTAGATTAGATAATAACTCTATTATCATTGGTACACGATGAGTTTTCCTATGATTTCACAACTAGCTAGCCTCTCTTTGGTTATATTATTGGATTAGTTCACAATTTATTTATAAAACATTAAGATGGATTTGAATTAATGATAACCATGGTTGAACATGGTTGAACATAAGGTTTCATAGAGTGAAATAAAGGTATCATGATTTAGAGATCCTATGAATGTTTTTTCATGACTATATGGCCTCTCACTATCATTATTTTTTCGCAAAATTTTATTTTTGGTTGTATTAAATGGTTGTAACCTGAATAAATCATGTTAATGTGGAGGGTGATAAAAAAATTAATGATTGTCCTCATGATAAACCAAATGAAATGGGATCTGGAGTGTAAAACGTTATGATTGTTCTTAACAATCTATATCTATATGTGATTGAAAACTTAAACAATGGTGAATTTACAAATGAACCAAATAAGAGAAAATGAAGTTTTATGAAATCCATATAAAAATGTAGATCCATCTTTCTATAAGTTAAAAATATGGGATTAATCACCTGGGGAAATGTCTCAATGGAATAAGAAGTTGTTTTATGTGTAGAAAAGAAAGGTATAAATTAGGGAACATCCTAGGAAAAATAAAGAGTTTTGTGGAAGTAAATAAAGTAAATATTAATGTATCATCTATAGTTCAGTGTCTTATATATAGGGAACTTGGTATTTATTTAATATAATTCCCAAATCCAAGGTTTAACTCCAATAATAAGTAAGTTTCTATGATATGATAATAATTTATGTGGAATTATTTATGTGTTAATGTTTTGAGATTCAAAAATTATATTTTTCAAGTGTTTTATAAATGATATTCAAGTTATTAGAATCATAAAATATATTAATATTATTATATAGTAGTTTTTCTTTAAATATTTTCAAGAATATGTTTAATGATACTCATAACTGAGAAAATTCATATAGTAGTAAGGTGCTTTTTTTAAAAAACACATGATTATGGGGTAAAAACCCTTAATATGAGCATGATGTTGAGATAATAATATTTATTTGAGATAAATTGATGATTTATATTGATAAATTAAATTTTATATTATTAGTCACCTTGAAATTAATTAGTGATTTAATAATATATTGATTTATTTTATCTTTGATGAAGTTTATTTCATTTTTTGATTTGTTGAATATATTGAATAGAATATGAATTTTTTTGAGGAAAAAAGATAGAGATAATTATTGGAAGCATATATGTTTTCAATAAGGTTTTAATGTGGCCCATGTTATTATATTTTTTTGGAGAATACATGATCAAGGTATTAACATGTTCGGTAAGTGACCTTAAGAGATAATTTATACTGTATGGGGATTAATGCTAAGTTGATTTTTAAAATTATGTGATATGTTTCTAAATTGTTTGGTTTTTAATGATTAATTAAGGATAAGTTAAGGATTAGAAGTCATATATTTGTAGAAATAGTTAAGAAAATATTTGGGTATTAATACTAAAATTAGTTTGATTAACCTTTCAAATGATTATTTATTAATATTAGTTGTCTTTAAATATAATAACCATTTTTAGTTTTATTAACTGAATTGTGATAAGAGAAAAATATTGTCATCCTTTTATAGATATTATTATCTATTAGATGTTAGTTTTAGTGATTCAGTTATGAAAAATTCATATTATTCATTCATCATTGGAAAACGGGATGAAAAGAGGTGGAAAATAATTGAAACATACAACCAAAATATGGAATTACATTTATAGATTTGAAGAAATCATGTAAGTACATTTTTCACATATATTATATTAAATAATTCCTTAAATCTAGTAAAAGGATCTTGGAAATGAATATTTTGTCCTTTTATAGTTATTCTAAAGAATTTATGGTCATTTTCATGCCTCACCAATTTATAGTTTTTTGGTTATTAACTTTCTCATGACCATTTTCTCTATCATTATCTATTATTCCTCATATGTTATATTTATCCACCATGTATATATATTAACGTCTCACAAATTTTTCCCTTATCTAGGAACCCAATTATGTGTTATTTCATGTATCCTATACATTTCTTATATTACCTTTTCAAATAATGGTTTATTATCCCTTTGTACAATATGGGTTTTCAATAAAGGTGTTTTAAAATATTGAACATTTGACGACCAAGATAAATTTTAAGGATGTAATTAATTTATGGAGTGTATAATGTAACACCTTGAATTATTTTTGAAATGATTAATAAGATCGATAGATTGTTTAACACACAACATCAAGCTTTAAATGAATAAAGATATACTATAAAAATATTATTAATTAAATATAACCATTATAACCAAGATCTTAGTTTGGTTAGTATGAATAGTATTAACCAAATTATTAAATATGTATATATATAATATCCCTACTCAATAAAAATGTATTGATTAATTATTACGAAATAAGAACTTGATTTTTAGTAAAGTTATTTATGCTTAAAAATACATTTTCTTCAAAATGGTTTTTATTCCATTTTATGAAAGAATATTTTAATTCATTTCTCCCAAATTAATAAATTATATTTTATAAAAATTATATCAGTTTTGAAATCATCATATGAAAATTATATGATAGTGAAATATTGTGATTTTTCTGAAAATATTGTTTTTTCATGGAATAGTGAAAAATGCTGATTTTATTGAAAATTGTCTATTTAGGTATTTATATAGTCTAGTTTAGTTTTTAAACTAGTTTTAAAATTTCATTTATAAATTTTATTTTATAAACCTAAATATTTTTCATTGAAATTTATAGCATTCTTAAATTCAGTATAAAAACCTTTTGTACATAAAAAATCATTTTTTGTAATACCATTTTTCAACTCATTTTTTAGGATTATTTTAAATATAATTTATAACACATATAGGGAATGTAGTTTATAAAATTGATTCTATATTTGGAATCATAATTTTTAAATTTGGTAAATCTTCCAAATTTATTTTTGGTCAAAATGAATACTAATTATGGTATATATTTTTCACTTTAGTAAGGGTAAATCATGTCATTAAGGTTAAAAATAATTTGAAAAGTATCTGAAAATCAGTCTGACACATTAATTTTTTCTATTTTATGAGTTTAGTTTGACAATACCCATCCAATATTCTATGATAAGGAAACTTGGTTCCATTTTTCATTGATAACGACCTTAATAGTATTTTAAGAAAAGTATAAATACAAAATTTCACCAACTTGTTTAAATATATATAATATTTATTATAGGGATACAAAGGGGTTATGTTCATTTATAAATGTCTCATTGAAATATTAATTATTTTTTTATACTCTGACTATATATTTAATTTTTTTTATGGAATAATTATAATAAATGATTACTCAATTATAGTATAGTGCTTGTGCAAGCATTTTAAGAATCAAGTAGATGATTTTAAAAACATAAAAAAGTAATATTATTTTGATGATTTATAGTTATCTATGTATTTTATTAGATAAATAAAATGTAATAAATATGTTTTAAAAGTTTATATTTTAATTAAATCATAGAATTAATTTTTTTAAAAGGAAACTGTGTGAATAGTATTGAAAATAAAATTAACAATATCTTGTGTTAAATAATATATTATTAAAATAATTAAAATTCATAAAAATATAATCATCATAAAATTAAGTGGAATATTTTTTATTATATCAACTATTTTTACTTATGGGTCACTTTTCATTTTATATTAACATTCTTGACCCTTAAAATGTGAATAACATGGACATTACAGTACTCATCAATAGGGATAATGGGGGTTAAAACATCACCTATACTTGTATAAATTTTATTAGATGCGATTTTTTAACCTATATTCATCCTATATTGAAAATATATAATTTTTTAACCACATCAGTATGAAAATTAATTTATATTAATTTAATAATTTATGTAATTCTAGGGGTTCCCATCTCTTCTCTTATATAACGGAACCACTTTTCTTCTATTAATTGCACTTCTGAAGACACGTAGATCAAGAAAACCATTTAAAACCCTCTTATTAAAATTATTAGAATTTTTTTTTGTTTTGGTATTCTTAAAATTCCATCCCTAGGTTCCAAATATAAATAGCCATATGAGGTTCTTCAACTAAGTGGTAATCACCTTAACTGAGTGTTTTAATTTTACTTAATTTACCTCTTTCAATTACATCATATCCATTCCAATATAATAAAATAATTATAACCCACATAAATAGATGTTATTATGTTAATGGAATAACCTTAATCATCTGTTTTTACATCAAGTGTGAAGTGAATTTATCTCTTTTTCCGACTTGTGGACTACCACAACCATGAAGTGATACAATTAATTTTCTATAACCACCCCCGCATAGTTTTTTATAATTTTGGATTCAATAATTATATCTAATATTCCTCATATTATTAACATTATGGATATGATGGAACCATAATAAAAGTAAAATGACAAGATCTTATGAACCGAAACATACAAGAAAAACAAAACAGTTGATACCCGTAAATGATGATTTTAATAAAGAAGTATTAATAAATAGGTATTTAAATGATATAATTGGATCATATAATATTTAATATTTAATTATATTATTATGGTATAAAATTTTAATAAATTTAATATTATTATATAGGATGTTAGATTTCTTTCTAAGCAAGTCTTGCGAGAGTTAAGGGTTTCTGGTCTCACTTTTATTTCCATAAGACACATGTCATATTCATAAATTTTTTACTTTTTGTGGTGTATATAGTGGACATGAATCTATTTTCTGATGTTTATAATTAATATTATTATGATTTAAAATTCCTTATAAACTTCTCTCCCTCATGAGGTTTTTATTCAAAGGATATTAATGTTGTAAGGGTTTTTTATCTCAATATTGTTTCATTGAGACTTATTTGATGTCATACACTTATTTATGTTTCTTATATATATATATCCTTACACTTTGAAATTTTATATCATGTAACCTTATAAATTCATGTTATTTAATTTTACAATTGATATTATTTCATCAAGTGGGTTTTGATTCAGATGTTACCAAAGTAGTAATGATTTATCATGTCAAATCATCTTCTTTGAGACATATGTTGTATTATAAACCTATATTATTTTATAAGGTTTAAATACATCCCATTTAGCATGTTATATAATTAATATCCATATTTTAATTATATTTAATGCTTCATTTGATGTTATACTTTATTGGATATTATAATTCAAAAGTTATAAAAGTAGAAAGGGTTAATTATTTCATATCAATTTTAATTAGGATCATTGAGTTTTAAATTTATTTCAGGATAATTATATGATTTCACTCCTATAAAAACACATTTTTTTATTCTACACTAGTTAATTAAAATAATTTCATTTTTTCATCTCTTTGGTAATCAAATAGAAACGAATGATTTTTTTTAAGTAAAATTGACCTTGTTTCTTCTTATGGATGGGGATATTTTTCTTTCAAGTGAATATTTTTTAAAATATTTTAAATAAAGCTATTTTTTGATCTATTGATTGTTTCAAGTCTTTTTTAATTATTTTTTACTTTTAAAAAAATGTTGTATAAGGAATCTTCTTATCATTTTTTGAATTAGTTGCTATTTTACTTTTTTACCAAAGTGTGAAAAATATTTTTTTTAACATGCACGACATGAGAAAATTCTCCCACCATCATGATATTAATTTTCATTTAATATTTCTTTACAATTTTCTATGGTTATTTTCAAATAAAATAATTTTATAAATATTTTAGGATTGTTTTTAATTATATTTAAATAAAAGGACATTTCAAACATTTTCATAAAAATATTTTAAATATTATTTTAAATGGAAATTTTTCATCTATATTAGTATCCATTTATGTTTCTTATGATTTAGAGAGGACATGTTCTTATGATACAATATATAATATATCTATGGATGGTTTATGATTATGTGGGAATTGAAATGATTTTTTTATTTCCACAAATCAATTTTTTCATGATGAGTGCCTTTGTGATTATAATGGTGAGATACATAGAAACACATTTATTTTCTATGGGTTTGGATATAATGATATGATTTATGATTTATGATATTTTGGCATAAATATAAATGGATTGTGGTTATTTTATGAGTGGTGCCAAAATTATATATCCTTATAATGCATTGCGTAATGATGATAGAGTTAACTCAGTGAAATTTATTCTGCATAGAATGTTTTAATTAATTTTGTAGGATTTTCTCTAATGATTTTATGTCCATAAATAAATTATGGCCTTGTAAATGAGTCTTGACATATGATTATTATTATTATTACACCACACTTTATTCCACACTTTTGGGAAATGATCATATGATTATGATTTATTTTTATAGATCATGAATGTTTATTATCTTATGATTTATACCTTATGAACTACTAATAATTATTCAAGGACTCATGATTCTGATCTATGGATTATTTGGGTATGGTTTTATTATGTTATGATCATGTTTTCATAACCTTATTCCCATTTTATTCTTAAAAATGATAATTGAATGATATCTCACATGTTTATCCTTACTGAGCATCTGAGCTCACCATTGCTTCCCTATTTAATTCCTTAGGACATAAAGAAATGTATTAAGTATGTTATTCCTAATAAGGGTACTATATGTGAAGAAAATAGTGAAAGATGATATAGATTTTTATGAAATAATTGTTTATATATCCAAATTTTTATAGACACTAAACCTCTATGGTTATGGAGTGGATTATAATGATATGTAATGAATATTCATCCAAAATGATATAATATTTTTGTATGAAATTATTGGGTCACCTCATTTGGTATTAGATAAAGGATTAGTTATTATAGAAATTAGGATGAGAAAATTTAGTGAGATACCTTAGGATATTCCTGAGTATAGGATAATGTCCTATGTTATGGTAAATAATGGAGTTTTATTTTCTTATAAAATGATTCCATGTCTGGATACTAGTAAGTAGATATAGTTTTGTAATAGATGTGCTTAGGGGTAACAACTATGAAATGGGAGGATTGGTTATTAACTCAATTTCCACCAATGCAAAATTAGTGAGCCTATGACTACACACCTAACTAGACACTCTTATAAGATTTGATTGGGTTAATTCAAATGTTCATTATAAACCATTATAATGGATTTGAATAGATTATGACCATGGATAACTTAGGTTAAATCTCATGTGTCATATATTGAAAATTACATTTCATAATTTAAACATCTTATGAATTATTTTTCTTGATTATATGGTATCTCACTATTGTTGCTAAAACTATGTTTTTTGGATGAATTAATTGGTTGGAACCAAAAATAATCATGTTAATACTAAATTTTATGGAAAATTAAATGATTTTTTTCATGAGAAACCTAATGAAAGGGGGTCTTTAATGTGAAACCTTATGGTTATGACTAACCAGCTTTCTCGATACATGATTAACAACCTAAACATAGGTGAGTTTCTGAATGAAATAAAAAATATTAAAATGGATTTTTATGATGATCGTGGTGGAAAGCTAATTCAGTTTCCTACATGTCAAAAATGTGGTAAGAATCATCCATTTAAATATCAAAATAGAACGAGATGATGTTTTATTTGTGGAAAATATGGGCTTAATGAAATTAACTATCAAGGAAAAATGAATTGTTTATTATAGGGTAATAAAGCATGTGATGAGATACCATAAATAGTTGAATTTATAATGTGTGGGGGATATGAGCATTATCCAAGTCAATTCTCTAATATAAGGGTTAACTCCTAATCTAAGGAAGGACCAATGTTATGAAAATCATTGGAGTTTAATTATTGAAGTTCATATGTATTTGGATTCAATAATTTTATTTTTGACTTGTTTTATCAATGATATTATGGCTTTAAAAAGCATGAAACATATAAGTATTGTTCTACATTAGTTTTGTTTTAAATATTTTCAAGAATATATTAAATGGTTCTGATAAATTAAAAAAAATTGTGGTAAGGTGATATTTCATGAAAAAAATGATTTATGGGTAGATAGAACTTATTATAGACCTCATATAGAGATAATAATGTTTAGTTTAGATAAGGATTTTATTGATATTGATAAATTAAATTGGATATTATTGGTGACCATAAAATTAATTAATGACTTGATGAAAAAATGATTTCTATTTTCTTTGATGATGTTTATTACATTTTTTGGACATATAGAATATATTTAATAGTTTTTTACTTTATTTGAGAAATAAGGATATAGTTAATTTTTGGGAGAATATATGTTTTCACTGAAGTTTTATGGTGATTCATGTTATTAGCTTGTTTTAGGAGAATATATGATCAAGGTATTTGCTTGTTTTGTATGTGACATTAAGAGCTACTTTATATTGTTTAGGGATTAAAGATAAGTTGATTTTTTAAATTTAGTGATATTTTATTTTTTTTTTGTTCCTCTATAATTGTTATGGATTCTTTGAGGTTTTTTCGAATTTATCTATTTTAGGAAATAATTAAGTATATCTTTGGGAATTAATATTGAAATATTTTTGATTGGCCTTATAAATGATAGTTTATTTATATTAGTTATAAAAACATATAATAAATATTTTTGGAATCAATAACTAATTAGTGATATAAGGAATAACTTTTTATCCTTTTATATATCTTATGATATATTAGAAGTTCATTTTAGTTCTTTAGGCATGAAAAAATCATAGTGTTCATTAATTATTGGAATACAGGATGAAAAGTAGGGGAAACTAATTAAAAAATGAAACCAATGGATGAAATTACATTTATATATTTAAAGAAATAAATTTAGTATATTTAATTAAATTCCATGTTAAAATAATTCCTTAACTCTTGGGAAAATATCTTAAAAATGAAAATGTTGACCTTTTTACAACTATTCTAAAGAATTGATGGTCGTTTTCACCCCACTAATTTATGGTTTTTAGGTCATTAACTTTCTCTTAACCATATTCTCTATCACTCCCTATTAGTACTTGGATATTATTTTTCTCCTCCATGCCTATATTTTAACTTATATCCAATGTTCTTCTTATCTTAGACCCCAATTACGTGTTATTTTAGGTAACCTTTATGTTTCTCACTCCCCATTTTCAATGACAGTTTTATTATCCCTTTATATTATGTGGGAATTAAAAAATGATATTTTTAAATGTTGAACCTTTTATGACTGAGTTCAATATGTGGGGAAAATTTTATATAATTGTGGGGGTTGAAGATAACACCCTAAAAATATATTTAATAAAATAGAAATATTGATAGCTTGCTTAATATGGAACATTAGGTTTCAAGAAAATTACAATATACTATTAAAATAATATTATTTATATAAGACCATTATAACCTAGAAAAAGAATTGGTGGGTATGAATATGAGTAACTAAATTATGAAATATATGTATAATGTTCCTCCTTATTACAAAATTATTGATTAATTATTATGAAATAAAAACTCAATTTTTAGTATGGTCATTTTATTCTTCAAAATTATGTTTTCTTCAAAAAATGTTTTATATATTTTTCTAGTAGAATATTATAATTAATTTATACAAATTTTAAGAATTTTATTTTATAAAAATAATATTATTTTTAAAATTTTTATATAAAAATTATCTTAGGGTTAAATTTTGGGATTTTTTTGAAAATATTGATTTTTCATAGAGCTACTGATTTTATTGAAAACAATTTTTTATGTATTTAAAAAATCCCATTTTATATTTGAATTGGTTTAATAATATAATTGGTTGTTTTTTATTAAAACTTTTTCAATTAATTTCATTTTTATCATCATTATTCTTAATGTTGGCATAGAAACATTTTCTGTATTTAAAAATGCATTTTTTCTGGAAAACCATTTTTCGCCACGTTTTGTGGGATTAATTTAAATTTAATTTATTTTAATTATAAGGTATGTATTTTATAAAATGGATTCCATATTTGGATTTATAATTTCTAAATTTTTCAATTTTTTTTATTTTACTTTTTATTATAATGAGTAGTAACTGTAGTAAATATTCGACACCTCATTAAGGTCAAATCATGTAATTAAGGTTAAAAATAATGTGATAAGGCTTTAAAAATATATAAATAACCTTCCCTATTTATATTTAATGATTTTATTTCAACCATTATCACACAATATTTTATGATATGACACCTTGGAGATAATTTTATTTGATAGAGACCTTAATATTATATTTTGTAATGAATAAATACAATATGTCACTCTCTTTATTTTAATATCTCTAATATTTTTATCTAGAGAAAAGTAATTTATGTTAAATTGTAAATTGATGTGTAAAATAACAATGATTTTTTTTATAATTTAAATTTATTTCTAATTTTTAGTGGTGGAATAATTACTATAAATTCTCACACAACACTGACACAGTGCTTGTGCAAGCAGTATAAAAATAAAGTAAATGATTTTGAAAAATTATAATGAATTATTAATTTATGATTTATAGTATTCAATGAATTTTTTTGAAAAATATAATTCATTTGGGATATGCAAATGTTTATATTCTAATTAAATTACTATATTTATTTTCTAAAAAATTAATTATGTTAATAGTCTTGAAAATTACTATAATGGTATATTCTGTTAAATAATATTTTATTAAATGAATTTAAATTCATAAAAATATTTTATTTGGAGGATTTAATTTGATATGGTTGATTATATCAACCACCATTAGGATAAGGGTAACTTATCCCTTTATAGTAACATTCTTGACCCTTATGTTGTAAGAAACATTGATATCGTAGTAACCATCAAAAGGGATAAAGGGGGTAAAAACTAAGAGATATGGGATACAAAATCACCTAAACTTGTCAATATAACACCTATAAATGATGATTTTAATACCAAAATACTTAAAAATTGGTATTGAAATGTTATAATTGGATTATATATATGATATTATAATTATGTATATGTTTATTCTATATATTTATAATAAATTTATATTTATTATACATAATTATAGAGCATTTATGGAGAAAGTTACGTATGAGGTAAGAGTTTCTAATCTCACATTTATTTCCATGAGACATATGTCATATCAACAAATTATTTCCTTTGTGTGGTGTATATATTTCCCATGAAAGTATTTTATAATGAAATTCATGAAAATAATGGGGATTAAAATATCAATATAATTTTCTCCCTTACCTGAGGTTTTGATTCAAATAATACTAATGTTGTAAGTGTTCATCATCTCTATATTTTTTCATTGAGACCTGATTGATGTTTTACACCTATTTATCTTTATGTGGTTTATATACCACTCCTTTGAAATGTTATATCACGAATAATTCTTATTTAGTTGTATTTAGAGTTTAAATTGATATTATTTTATCCAAGGGGTTTTTATTTAAATGATCCCAAAGTGGTAAGGATTTATCATATAAAATCATCTTTCTTGGTACATATATCATGTTATGCACCTATCTTCTTTTATTAGGTGTAAATACTAAACCATTAAAATTTTATATAATGAATAACCATATTTTAATTGTTTTTAAAGTTTTATTTTAAGTTATTCTTTTATGTGGATTATGATTTATATGTTATCAAAGCGGTAATGGTTAATTCTTTGATCTCACATTTTAATTTGGATAATTTATGTTTAAATTTAATTTGGTGGAATTATATGATTTCACTATTATATATGAACCTCTATTTTTATATCCTCTAGTTAATTCTGATTTTTTCATGTTTTATTCTCATTTTTCTCTATTTACTACTAAAAGAGAACCGAAATAATGTATTTGAGGAAAACATACTTTATTTCTCCTTGTACATGGAAATATTTTTTTTCCATGTCCATATTTTATAAAAAAATTAAATATAGTTCTTTTAAATGATCCATTTTTTGTTTGAAGTAATGTTAAAATATGTTTTACTTTTTACAATAAAATATTAAAAGGAATATTCTTATCATGTTTTGAATGAGGTATTTTTTGAATTTTTACCAAAGTGTGAAAAAAATATTTTTTAATATACACGATATGAGTGTATTTTCCCACCATCATGACCTTTATTTTATTTTAATATTACTTTACATGTTTCTACGGTTATTTTCAATGAAAAAAAGTATTCTTTATATTCTAGATGTTTTTATTTTTAAATATATTGATATAAAAGTATGCTTTCTATTTTTTCATATAAATGTTTTAAATGTTATTTTAATAGTATTTTTAAATGGAGTCTACGTCCTTTAAGTCTTATTATGCTCCACTAATTTATTGGGTAATGATGATATGGTTAACTGGGTGGAAGTTACTTCTAAGAGAATTTTAAAATTGATGAGGGTGGATTTTCAAAAATGACTTTATGCCCACTAAGTAATGATTTCTATTTTAGTGAGCCTTAGCCTATTATTTCTAGGATTATTATTATGCCACACTTTTATGACATGATCATATGCATATAATATGTTCTCATGGATCATTACTTTTGATTATATTATGATTTATTTCTTATGAACTAAAAATATTTATGCCATGACTCAATATTATGATCTATGAATTGTTTTAGTATGGTTTTATTATGTTCTGGTCATATTCTCATACAATAATGCTGATGTTATTGTTTCCAATGATCATTGAATGGTATCTCCCATGTTTATCCTTATTGAGCATCTAAGATCACCCTTTCATATGTTTTATATTCCCCAAGATATGAAGAATTGTGTTAAGTATGTTATTCCGTATAAGGGTATTAAATGTGAAGAACTTAATGGGAGATGACATAGATATTTATAAACAAGTTGTTTATATATAAAAGATTCAAAATACACTAAATATCTATAGTTTTGGCATGGATCATAATGACATGTAATGAATATTCTTCAAAAATGATGTAATATTTATGTATAAAATGCTTGGGTCACCTCAATTCCATTAATACTATTACCTTTAGAGAATACCTACTATC
Source organism: Viscum album (assembly GCA_963277665.1). Lineage (NCBI taxonomy): Eukaryota > Viridiplantae > Streptophyta > Magnoliopsida > Santalales > Viscaceae > Viscum > Viscum album. Next base: position 1,399,894,610 of record OY728156.1, on the reverse strand, counting down.
GTTTTATGTACAATGCACCACTCTAAAATCAAATTATTATTATTCCTATAACCTAAATCATTTAAATGGTCTCTTATTGAACTAAAAGAGTTCTCACCTAATAACACTTGATGTTTTAGTCGACCTCATGAAACAAGTTACTTGAGAATTTAATTTAATCCTTACCCTTTTATTTATGATATCTTGGGAAAAGACTGTGATGGTATGTTTATGATATCTGACATTATACATTCCATCACTATGAGATTGGTTATACTTATCCATGAATTTATTTACTATTATATGATCTTTGGATATATTATTTTTTATGGAAGTTATTTATTATTTTATGTATTATTGATTATATGATTTTGTATGATTGATTTTTTATAAACTAACCATTATAGAGTTTTCAATATTACCCTATTGTGTTTTTTTCCATTTCCCTAAGGAATCAAGGGGATTATTATATATCACATGTGTATTTTTAAGTATAAATAACAATGTTTTTATGTTTTCATAGGATGTATGTTTAGTTTTCAATTAAAGGTGATGTTCATTTATGTATCTAGATTTATAAGGCTTCTAAATTATTATATATTCTGATTTATGTATTTAATTCCAATGTAATAAAATTACTAGAAACTTTGGGTTTCTAGAGTCAGGGTGTTATAGTTTGTATCAATGTTAGTTTAATAGAAATTGTAGTAATTAGATATAAATGAACTAATCTTGAAAATATAATCCTATGATAAACACTTAAGATATTCTAGATATATTTTTAGATTTCATGAAATGATTTTTTAATAAGTTCATAGGAATTATATACTATGGTTTATAATTAATAGTTTTTTCTATGAACTAATTAAGAATATACCATTTTTAGAAATGGAACCTAATAGAATGAATGGAAAAAATAGCGAACCAAAATTTTCATACATAAATACTACATCTTATTAGTAGAATATTCATTACATATAAATATGAACCGCACCAACATTGTATAGGTTTAGTGTTATTTTAATCTAGGATACATAACTTACTATTAAATTAAATATATACATCAATTATTATTAGTTTTTTCACAACTGGAATCCTTCTTATACATGTCCTACTTAAAACATTTCATCATAACCTAGGGAAGTGAAACATAAGAAAGAGTGACCTCAGATGCTCAGTAAGGGTAAATATAAGATATATTAATAAATGGTCATAAGTGAGAGTAAGATAATAATAAGGGTATAACAACATGATCAAATATTAAAATAATCATACCCAATCAGTCAAAGGCCATTAATCATGAATTATATTATAATTTTTATTCATTCAAAATACAGAAGACATAGTAGTGAACAATTATCTATAATCAATCATGCTCTATGAGAACATATCATAAGAATAATACATATGTTTTTTGAATTCTCATAAGAATAAAAAATCACATCCATAGTCAAGGTTCACTATCTAGAAAATCATTATACAAAATTCTAATAATGGAAATTCATACCAGGTCATTTCCAACATTCTTTTAGGAGTAACTTCCATCCAATTAACTCGGTTATCTATGAGAATTTTATTAACTATTTTATCTCTTAGGGGTTTCTCAACTATGTCATCATTACCCAATGCATTAAAGTTATATAATAGACCCATAAATCCTTGATTTATAACATAACCACTCATCCATTTTTTATAATGGAATAGACAACCATATAATCATAATCTATTCATATTTATGCTACAAGATCATGATAATATTTACCATTACATCAATTCTAATCCAATATAAATAAAGTAGGTTTGATAAAAGACTAATCATTATAAAAATAAATCTTCTAGATAAATAATAGATATGGAAACATTGTATCATATCCCAAGTAATTCATAATAACCATCCAAGTATATTTTTATAGAAGAAAAATTTGTTTAAAAGATCACTAGAACATTTCTTGAGGAAATACCATTTTCATATTAAACTCACTTATTTAAAATAAACAATTTATAAACAATTTATTATAACATTTTATTTTAAAATAAAAAATTAACCTTATAAAATAATCTTCAAGGAGACGATTATTCATGATTATAGGAAAATCCATTCATATGGTGTATGTTACAAAAATATTTCCTTTCACATTTTTGATAAAAAGTTAAAAGTACCTAATTTGAAATATAACAGGAAGGTTAATTTAATTATTTTATATAAATTCAAACATGGATAAAAATTTATTTACTAATTTAATGGTGAATAGTAAAAATAGTCCTAAATTTGTTTAATGAAAATATGATCTTGGATGAAAATGTTTCTGATCGAAGAGAGAAATGAAATCAATTTTCCTTAAAAACATTCCTTCATACTCTTTAGTGCAAAAAGATAGGAAAATTAAAGGTAAATATATAATCTATAGAAATAATGAGAGTAAAATAAAATTCATATCATTTCGTAGGGATAGATCATAAAATTTCATCATTAAAAAATTTAATCATAAAAAAGTTTGTTAAAAAATAGAGTGTAACATAAAACACTTTACTCAAATCCATTTTTCTTAGTAAGAACTCTAACCACCTATATATAAAAGTTAAATTTATTATAATTATATAATAGAACCATATTCATGCCAGAATTATATTATTATTTTTAATTACAACATTTTATCACACATTCGTTAGTAATCATTCATTATCATCTTCATTTTGGGAGTTAACTGCTTTGATTTGTCTTGTATGTATTCATTTGGTAGTTATGGTCTATTCAATTAGATCATGGTTTATTCATCTTTAGAATTTTAATAATTATATAAATATAATATATATGTATATATATATATATTAATTATATACATATCTATAACCATTCATATAAATCGGTAATGAAAAATAAATTACATCACTATATAGAGATGATAATATGTACGTACACACAAGTGATGTTTCAAATTTTCGATGGATGAAAAGAATAAAAGGTGAATGATAACTCACCTTTAAAGAATCAATATTACATAATATATATCATATAAATTCATCAAATATGTCCTTATTACCAACCAGTTAAAGTATAAATAATAAACAAATCACATCGATTTATGGATGTGGTAGTCCACACGTACGCACGAGTGGCATTATCATTTTCCAATGGATCTGAAGGAAAGAAGGTTAAAAGTATATTATAATTAAAAAATTATAATTATTTTATAAATATCATATATAGATGATAAATATATCATAATAAATACCATGGATGATGGTGGTGGAAAATGAATCATATCGCAACATAGAAGTAATAGTCCACATGTATGCACAAGTGATAATTTAAAATCCAATTAGATTGATAAGAGGTAGTAAATGGTTGTTCCATTGTCACAATAACATCACATTATATTGACCTCAAAATTAAATTTTTATTATAAAACACTTAATTGGAAAAAGTGTGAAACCACACAATTAAAATCAACACTGAAGGTTAGTTAACACAAAAAGAAATCACAAAATTGTTGAAGACAATACTAATATTATTAGAAACTCTTTCCCAGTATAGGACCCATTAGATTGTTTCAATCTTTATGCTCGTGTTTTCTAAATTAAGTCTTCAAAGAGGGTAACTATCTTGTCCCATGTCTGGATGTACTCTTCTATGTTGATCTTCCTTGCATTGAAACATTATGCTAAAATCATATCTTATTGGTTGATCCAGCCCCTTTGATCCTTACTGATATCCATTTGAACCTATATTTCTAGAATTCTTTCCACATCCTCATTTGGGGTGTTTAGTTTGATAGACTTTTCAAGCATATCTTCTTTAGAATCAATAATTAACTCAATAAATTTTTTTCTCTCCTTCCATATTTCATGCCACACCACCTTCCCTTGATTTTTAATGTCTTCACACTTTGCATTAGGTTTTCCAATTCTTAGACCAAAACCCAACATGCCTTCCAGGAATTGAGTCCCTGGTTCACATACTGTTTTCATAGCCTTACTATCTTATTTTTTTTATTGTCTTAGGTAGCTGGGAGTAGTCTTTCCTCCCTTTAGATCCCTTCCCTTTAGTCACAATGTAGAACCTTGCTTCACATTTCCCCTTCTAACCCTTCTTCTCCCTTGGGCTATGTAGACCTCTAATACTCACTCCCTCCTCACTGCTAATAGATAATTTACTGGAAAACTCAGGTTCATAATCACCATCTGAGAGAACCTATTCACTCAAGGGACACTTCCTTGTTAATGGTGACTGCACAATTGGAGAATCCCCTGGGTCCTAAGCCTTGAGAGAATCCTTCAAACCTCCACTGGATGACTGGCCTGACTCCTAATCCTAGACTAGGCCTTCATTCACCAAGCCATCAAAATGGTTTATGAGGCTGATGATTTTCATACTATTTTTTGGATTTAATAGAGTCACTGCAATCGCTCCATTTCTAGTAGCTTGTGTTTTCTTGTATCCTGAAGAACCACCCTTACTTACTACATGTGCCACACCTGCATGATCAAGTAACTGACCATGGTAAACTGGACCATCCTTCCATCCTAATAAGACTCTCTCCTAAGAGTCTGAAACATTCAGTTCTGGCGCCACCAGAAGTGAGGGGTTGGACACTGAAGACCCATCAACCACCTCCTTGAAACTGGAACCATAGGCACGACCCTACCCATTATTCAATCTTCCAAACTTCACAATCTCAAAAAATAAAGGAGAGACCCATGGATGAATCATAAGATCCACTTCTAGAACCTATCTTTCTTGTTGGTTTCCACCCAAGTCATGCTTCAATATATCAAAAATTTCAGAGACCTTCAGGTCATCATAAATCTTTTCTTTTTGGGGATGGCATTCCATCATTGATTACTTGACACCCAAAGTTTCTACAGAAATAACCTTAAGAGATATAGACCCATTCTGTGGAACTTCATTCGAATCCCTTGGTGAAGTGAGTGACCACGCTGACAGACATTTGATAAGTTCCCCAAACGATGACATGAAGTGCAGAAGTTAGTCCAAGAATTGAATATCACTAGTTGTTTGCACCGGAATTCCTCCCCAACCATGATCCAAATATAGTCGATAGAAGGTTTAGAAACATCTAACTCAACACAGATACACAGAGAGTTGGGATGAAAAATTTACTCGGTTCTACTATCTGAACACTTGTAGCATCCAACCATATTTCCAAGCATACAAATAATTGCAGGATTTTGAAAAGGAAGGGGGAGTTCGGGAAAACTAACCCAAATAGTTCTTAACCTAACACCACGTTTCATGTAGATATCTTAAGACGAGTGAGAAAGATAGAATCGAGATCCATTTCAAACATGAGGAGCTCTGAACCATGCTTGGACCAAGTCTTCATCTAATGAAAAATGAATCATTGTGTTCTACTTGCAAAGAAGCCCCACTACTACTCTGTCATGTAAACCCAAAGTAGCGAAAATGAACCTGTTGAAGTCTTCGACTGAAGGACGATGATTCTTGAAGCAATCCAATAGGGTAAAGTGTAAGTGAGTCAAATCTTCATTGGGTTCTAAAGGATATAGTGATATATTAGGGTGTCCACCATTGAGATCGGGGACTTTATGGCTGAGATCGATGGCTGTAAAAGGAGGAAGAAAGTATAGGTGATGGAGTACATATTTTATAAGAAAAATTCTCAAATGGTGCGAATATGGGATGAGAAAATGAGCCCTTTTATGTGAGAGGAGTGACACAAATGGAATTTACTCAAATATTTTAGTGACATAAGGTCACATTCATGGGAAAGTGACTCCAAATAAACAATTATTAAAATTTCAGATAAAAAATCTTTAAATATATTCAAAAAATAATAATTAGATTGGTCTTGGTGAAAATAATACCCTTATCACTTGGTGTATCCCCTGGTAATACTATTTTAATATTAACCATGGTAATGGAAATATACTGGTTTTACTCATCACTATGTAATGTACAGACATAGGTGACACATACTGGTGACCCAAACCATTTCTTCACATGACCTCAAGTGCACCTCCCTATACTCCAAAGGCTCCTAACTAGTAGAGAGAGTCTAATATATTACAGGGGGAAACTTTACACTCTATATAAAAGTAGAATAATAATGGAAATCAACAAAGAAATAAATAATAATAATAAATAACCAATAAGAACTAGGAATCACATGATGAATCCCAAAATAGGTGAAACTCCCATAAAACAAAGCAGTAGATATTTCATGCTATATATTTGTCATGTGTCGACTAGAAACCCAAAATAAATACAAGCTATAAACTCCCAACTGGGTCCCAACATAATTTCGGGTTCCCTCATTCATGGTTCATATTGAATCCCAAATCATCCATCTAACCTAGGGTATTTTTCTTTATCCCAACCTTAAAACATAAAGTATATATGGGTACCAATCGGAAGCCCGAGTAGGGTGTGAGTACAACTTAGTAGACCACCACCAATGGTGTTTAAAACAATATCCAATATATAATAGTGTATTCAATAGTATAAGGAATAATGAATAGGTAAATAAAAGTAAACATGGATCACATTTTAAAAATATTTAAAACAGTGGCCCTTGATTTCATAGTGACATCTGATCCAATCATACCTGCTTCATCCAGTGTCAGAGTCTGAACCATATCTCATATGTTCAACACTTTAATTAACAAAGGTTTTCATTTTCAATCAATTCTAATTCCATTTTGACACCTTGGAGCGTCAATCCCGGTACCATGTCATGGATGCTTGGAGAGTCAATCCAGAATTGTTATCTTAGGTACTTGAAGCATCAGTCTAGATCCAATATCATGGGTATTTATAGAGTCAATCAAGAACCAAAATTGCATGCATGTAATGGGGCCTAGAGAGTTATTCTGACATCCATAGATTATTAGCATCAGTCTAACATTCACATCTCTTTATTCCCTAATATATATGTATATATATATATCAAGGTTCAACATGAGTGACCTTATTAACAATCATTAAAAACATGGTAAACCATTTCATTCATCAATCATAACCATGATTCATTACTTTACACATAATTATCAACATGATAAATCCCTATTTAATCACTTATCACTTTTACACATAAACTATATCACATTCCATTGTCCATTCCATGTTAAACTAACAATAGTTTATAACTAATTAACAAGATAAACACTTTCACCATTGGTTTAATTTCATAAACCCTTTACATTTTAAAATTTTTATTTAAATAAATTGACACACCCCTTAGGTATCCATCAAACCCAGTCTCATAATCTCCAAAGAAACTAACAAGATCTATGATGGGTCTCACAAATTCATAGATATTAAATTAACTATTCTAAATTTAAATGAAATTATGAAATGTTGTAGTGAAATAATACGACTAAAAAAACGAGATAAACATCCAGAGTATGGGAATTAACATGTATACCACCTACCTTATGGTTTTTTTTTTGAACATCTATTAAACCTTGGTCCTTGATTTGAGGTATAATTGTTGAAATCACAATGAAAATGAAGATCTAGGACCAAAACTGAGGACTGAGATCTAACAAAAAAGATATCTCTTAAAACCTTGATCTAAACCATCTATAATGAAAGGATTTATCTCTCTATAAAGGGATACAAATATGGTAGGGGTATCTAAAAAAGCAAGAGATCACATACTATAGAGGATTTGATTTCTTCCACATGATCTTAAATTCAAAAGAGAAGCGGTTTGAGTGGCTAAAGAATCCTCTAGAGAGCCACCAGTATCAAGGAAAGATGTATTAATCCATGTCGGGGTGATTGGGTATAAAAATTAGGTCCCAAGAATTTTTAATTAAAAATTTTAAGTATTAAATACCCACATGCATGGTTTTTTGGGCCCAAACACATGGTTTTCCAAACCGTATTCCAAGCATGCACAGCCCCATGGGCTTCCAAAAATATCCAAATTCATATGAAAGGAATCCTAGGAAAAGATCGTCCAAAGTATGATAAAAACACGGGTAAAAGAGTACCTAAAATGATTATGATTTGTCTCAGTAAAGTTTAGGATCTTACAATCTCCCCACCTTATAATAGCTTGTCCTCGACCTGTACTCCCAAGCATTATTAAGCCTCTGAGGTGAAAAGGTCGGGCCACTAGGCCCACATATATACTTCCTTATCCCATGTTTCCTCTTAAACACATCCATGTTACCACAACACTTGGACTAACAACATGGTATTTCCATGCAAATCATTCTCACTAAGATCTATAAAACGAATCAGATGCTCCTCAAAGGACACATCAGCCCCAAGCTCAACATCATCAACATATATCATATGGGAAGGGTTTGGTTGATATTTTTGAAGCTATGAAACCTAAAAACATCATGCATAGTGTTATTACTCTATGTAATATCCAATCGATACACCCCTGGTCCAATCCTCTCCAAAATCTCAAATGGTCCAAAAAGCATGGGTGCCAACTTGCCCTACTTCTGAATCTGACGATGACACAATCTCAATGAAACCCAAAGGAATACATGGTCACCCACTATAAACTCAAGAGGTCAATGATGTCGATCAGTATTAGACTCTTGTATACTCTATGTTATATAAATACATTTTTAAATCAATTGAACATGTTTTGACATCTCCTACACGAGACTCAGTTCCAACAATTTTGACTCACATGCCTCCATCCAATATAAGGGTGGTGTGAATGGACTACCATAGAGAGCCTCAAATAATGGAATATAAATTGTATCCTGAAAAATGTTGTTATAGGAGAACCCAAACAACACTAAGTGTTTCTCCCAATAAATACTAAAATCTATGATGCATACTAGCAACATGTCCTCCAACACCTAAACAGAGAGCTCTTATTTCCCATCCATCTATGGGTGAAAATATATAATTATAAAAACCTATGTACTTAGCACTTTTTTAAGCCTTTATAGAAGAACAAAGTAAAACAAGGTTCATGATATGAGACTATACTTCATGTAACCCCATACAAACACACTCTCTATTGAACCTATATATCACCCAACTGATCAACTATGAAAGTCACCCTAATTGGAAAAAAATGGGATAATTTCATCAACCATTCCATAATCACTCATATCACTTCATTCTTCTAAGGGGTTATTAGAAGATCCACCAAAAAATACATGGTAATGTCATTCCACTTCCATTCTAGAATGGATAGTGACTGTAATAGACCATAAGGTCATTGATGTTTACCCTTTACTTGCTAATAGTTGTAGCATCATGTCATAAAATTACGATTTATTTCTTCATTCCTGGACACCAATATTTCCTACAAATTTCATGATATATATTTTTCTAAAACGGGATTCACTTTACAATTCAATGCATGGAACTCATGATTGATCTACTCTTGCATACAGGTAGTCAGAATAATATGACCATGACCATAGATGATCCCAATATCATCAATAAATCAATATAAAGGTTTCATTATTGTGGCCTCAACTATCATGACCCATATGCCACGACCTGATGTCCCAATATCATCACTACTCCAAGTTCAATTCTGGATGCATCACAAAATAAGGTATACTTTTCACCTGACTCAGGTAGGATCTAGATTGGAGTGATGGTCATCCACTTATTTAACTCTTGTAATAACTTCTCACATACTCCAGACCATTAAAAATTGACACCCTTCTTTCTTAGGTATGAAAGTGGTGCTTCCCAATGGGAAAATTCCTTGATGAGTATCTGATAATAACCAACCAAACCGAGAAAGCTTTGGATTTCAAAAACATTTTTGGGTTGCTCCAAAGAAATAGCTTCTTGGGACTTTTTGAGGAACAATGATACTCCTTCATCTAAGATGATAAGACCCAAGAAATTATCCCTACTAATATAGAAACAATATTTATATATCTTGATGTAAATGTTATTCTCTATCAGTGTACTCAGAACAATTTCAAGATGTTGGGCATGATCATCATGAGTCTTGGAGTGCACCAAGTTGTCGTCCACAAAAACAAATTAAACCTGATCTAAGAATGGGTGAAATATTTAAGTCATCAAGTCCATAAAAATAGCCATAGAATTATTCAGTCTGAATGAAATCATTATAAACTAGTATAGTCTATACTTACTTCTATAAGTAGTCTATTATATATCATAAGATATCACTTTCAGCTTATGATACCCTAACCACAAGTCAATATTGAAGAATATGTTAGCACCTCTCATCTGGTCAAAGAGATCAATGATACATAGAAGTGGCTACCAGTTTTTAATCTTCATCTGGTTAAAATTCTAGTAATCAACACATAAATTCAATTTCTTATCAGCCTTCTCAGAAAACAAAACTGTAGAGCCCCAAGGTGGTGTACATGGATGGAAGAATCCTTTATTATAAAAATCCTCCAACTGAGCCTTGACTTCCTGAAGCTCCACTAGTTTCATTCTATAGAAGATACCAAGGTATGTAGTGAAAGCCAGTGGGCTGGAGATTTTAAAAAAAAATCATCATCGGAAAGATGATACTTTTCATCTCTGGTGATACAAACCCTAGTACGGTCTAAGGATCTTATGTAAAATAAACTGATCACAAAAAAAGTAAACTTAAAACATATATTTTCAGATCTAAAGATATGGTCGAAATTTGTTTGTTTCTAGTAATTGTTACATGAATTATCCAAATATGAAACCCTCTAGATCATCCACACACACTTCAAAAATCTTTTTAAGTGTCTATCATTTAATTCTGGGTGTGAGCACAGTTATCCAACGATGTCTTTGATGCACTGATGATCATCGTGATCCTCTGACTTGGATGCTTGAAGGCATTCTTGGATCATCACTTCGAGATAAGTACTCTCTATCTAGAAATAAGGAGTAAAGAGAGGTTATTATACAAAAATTAATGAATACTTCTCATTGTGAAACAACCTCTCTCTTTTTATAGTGGATATTCAAAACACTTGATAGGGTTCCCCGACCCCCAAAAATTTTTCATCCACTAAATAATAATTATAAAGAACTAAAATATTCCATAAATATTATTTATAATTTTATCACATACCTATAATATATATTAAATATATTATGTGATAAAACTGAGTCATTAACTTGACTCTTAATTCCTGCTTAATATTAAACGAACCTGGAATATTAAAATAATAATCATTCAAATAATATTTTCTCATATTTACATAAATTTTAAATGCATTTGATAAATAAATTCAATACCAATTATTATTTACCTGAATAATATGAATTTATTTATTTATTGGTGATCAATAACTTGGACAACACTCGGACCCTGTGGTGGTTCCCACCATGTTCGATATATCTATTCAATAGAATAAGGTAGATTCTTGAATATGCTATTGTGGGTGACCCTATAGTCCCTTATCATGATAGGATTGAACAAAATATATAGACCAAGAGCAGAGTCTAGTAACCCATCAAGGCTCCTAAAAGGATAAGTATTGACATAGCAATGACAACTAACCTACAAACACTTACTATGTACTATAATCTCTTTGTCCTTAAATATCTAATAAAGCAGGATGCACATTTGTTTTATCACCCTTTTCTTGATTTATTATTTGTTGATCTAACTGGATGGATTTACCTTATGAATAATTTGACCAAATACTTATGAAGTTAGTCCCATCCCTATCAACTTATCCTAAGATATATTACTTCCTTAACTTGGCCGCAATAAATCCTTTCTTGACAACTCAACCAAATACCACCAATGACAAAACCAACGCAAGCTACCTCTCCATGATTTCAATATCATGGATTTTTTCTTACATCAATGTACATGATCAAATGTCATACACTGGTAATGATATCAAATTAGGAGACTAATACACATGTCTGTAGATAGGAATAACCAATGACACCCAAAACATGTGGGGTTCTTATTGACGGGTCTATCATCATGATCTCACTACATTATATCACCAAGTGCGAACATGATGAGAGGAAGTCTCAATGCTTATGATACCCCAACACCTTATAACCAAACATATATTATGTTCAGTTAGTAATATGTATCTAAAACATAGGAACATTGTTTAATATTAATGTCATAATATCTCTAGGTCCTCACTATATCATAGAATCTGTTATAACCTTTTGATACAACAATTAATCTATGGAAATTAGCATTTAATAGTGGATGAAAAAATGAGTACACTAAAATTGTAAGAATACATCATGTATATTCAACCGTATACACGATATGGTAATCAAAAGTACTGTTCAATTTGAGTTTCGGGAACCCACTATTAAAACACTACCACTTGCACTAAATCCAACTTTTTAACTAACCTTGTTAGCTCTCACATGATAAAGATCATGTTTCTACTAAGTAACGGATTTAGTTGTTGGTTCTTCCATGTTTCTACCACATGGCTATTATGTTATATGTGACTTCATCTCCTTGAGTAAAACTTCTCAAGATATGGTAACCCAAAGTATATCCCTTTTTCCACTATCAAATCTTGAAATCTTGGCTAGTACCAGTAACAAAATTATCATTATGATAAAACATTACTTGGTAGGTGTGATTCCAAGATCTGGAACAAATCATTTCATTTAATAACTGGTTCTTATCTTCCATAGAAGCTGCAACATACTCAGTATTTTTTGGTATGGCTAGCGTTGGATTTTATGAGATTTTCTCACTCAACACCTTAGCATAACTGTGATATTACATCACATTTATCTAAGGAAGACTATTTTGTGTCCCCTCAAAACTAGTATCTCATCCTCTCTACATACCAAGTTCATATCTTTTGTACTTTAGCGAGTATAATTAGTTAGTACTGACTAATTTACTTGTATTTCTCTAGGATATAAGTGATATTTTCCTACCATGAAGTATATTTTGGAAATATCATACCTTTTACATATCATGGAATTCATGATTGATCCATCACTGAAGCGTATGGAACACAACTCACCACTTAACCTCCTCCTATGTCATTACATGTCTACTTGGAACACTAGAAATAATTCTTCCCTTGAATTGTTCTTACTTGTGTTTTTCAATACCATGTCACTATATGCTTTATTAATTAGGTCCAAGAAACATTTATATCTACCTTAGTAGATCCTGTTTTCTATAACTTAGGTTGATACTTCAATTCAATCACTGGATAATTACATTCAACCTAGTATTAACTAGTTGTAAGACTAATATATGTTTTCCATATGTTGTCAAACATATTTTAAATAGAAAATAATAGTTCTCCCACTAACCTCTAGTAGACATGTGGAAAATATTAATTCCAAATAAATTCTCTAAGATCTTGTATCTTACTTTAATCAGTAACTTGCAACCTTTATTGGCATCCAATGGTATCATCATCTTTTTCTGTTTGTGTCGTATATAAACCTTACATGAATGTTTATCTTGACATCCAATGTCCAATTATATGATATTAGAAGTTAGATATGACATGTAAAATTATAATGGATTTAGGAATAATGACTTAGTATAACCAATCAACCCTTACTGGTACTTTTCTTGTACAGTCCATGTATCATCTCACTTAAATACCCATCATAGTATTCAAAACAATAACACCCTTTTCACTTTGATACATGGAATCCATTATAAAATTTTAATTGACCTTATCAATCCTAACTTATTTCTATATACTTCTTACTTGTAGGATTTATTATTCACAATGAAAAATTTATCACTATATGTGGTGAATAAAAAACCATCATCATGGTTTTAACCTTTCTACATAGTATGTTTCTTTGGAACATACCTTCCACATGACTTGTGGAACTCGTTCCTATGCCAACCATGTGTGCATTGTTAGCAATAACTATACTCAAGTCAATATTTCTCCCACTATCTCAAGTAGATATGTACACCCTTATATATAAATGTAGTTTATCATTTGACTACCACTTTTCTATCTTAGGTATTTATGTAATATCCTAAGCAACCATTAGGATAATTACTTTTGATGAACAATGTGTTTCTCTTGATGCAAGTTTGTTAATATCCTAACAACCTCTTTGTATCTAAACACTTGTCTTATGACATAATATATTTCTATCATACCATGTCTCATATGATATCCATTTTTCATTATAGTTTTCATATGGTTATGGGATATATCCATTATTTCCAAATCTTATCTTGAAATATAATGGAAGTTTCTATAAGTGGAAACATTGATTCTTCTTATATAATGACTATGATATATAAAATGTGCATTTAGGAATTTCTCCACAATAAATTTTTTGATCGATGTTAACATGTAAGGCTTCATCATTTATCCTCCTCATTAACATCAATTTCGTGATGTTGATAAGGTAATGTGCGATTAGGAATTGCTCCATGCTACATTATATTGATCGATGAACACTTGGTCAATATATTCTTTGGCATGTCACCTGAAGCAACTCATATCTTCTGAAAATGAAAACTTCACTTTCTCATTCCTTAATTACTTAAAGGAATATTTTGAAGTATATTTACTACTAGCTTACCCTTGGAATAGTTCACACTCTCTTGTTGAACTACTTCCAAAAGCTTTGTGGTATATCTTTCTTTATAAAGGTTTCTTTGTTCGAACTAAATATGTCAATAATGACATATGTGTCTAGTTATACCAAGCCTAAATACCAAATTAGGTATATCCATGATGCCCACTTTTATTTTTACATTACATTGAATTATTATTCTATAACTGGGTAAAAGTCTTACAATTTATATTCACCACTTATTTCTTATTATTCTATTATCATTGAACTATGAATTGAGTATGTGACAACACAAAAACAATTAATTACTGAACCTCGAATAATGCCTTATAGTATCTAATGGACACATGAGATAAATTTTTTGGTTATACTCAGTAATATTTTTACTTAAATCATCAACTTGGAAAATATAAGTTATGCATTTCTCACTGATGACATAAGAATCACCCTTTATTAGCATCTTTTAGAATGTACCTTACTTCTTGTAATGTTTCTATACATACTTGGTTATTGTATTTAAATACACATACATTATTGGAGTATTATATTCAATTCCCAAGAAGTATGATAGAAATAATACAAAGATCTGATGAATATACACTAAAGAAGAAGCGGGTACTTGCTTCTTTAATTCAGTTTGCTTCATAGAATTGTTTCATGTTATGTGAAGAAAATAGCCTCCTATTAAATAACCAAACTCTTTTAATTGAATTAAACTATGAGTATTCCTTTGGAATTGTACTTTCCATTGACCTTTTTCCCTTATGTTTTAACATTTTCACCATAATAATTAAAATTTTATACTTTCTTAAAGTTCTTATTTAATTGGAAAACATTACCGAATAGATAATATTGTGTTTACTCCATACTTTTAATTTTGTAACATAAAACGAAACTAGAGAAATGGGTGTAAGAGTGGTATTCCTTAAAATATTTTGATCCAGCTTTTATATTTCCACAAAGCTAGTGTAATTATCACCCATTCAAATCTTACCTCACTTTCTCCTCACAAATTTCTCATAGATGATTCAACATGTTATATCATCCATGACCTAATTTTGTAACCACTACAACCACCAGACGTTCATGATAGAATTATGACATAGCCATCACATACTTGATTTATGAGTCTCTTTTAAGCATTTTAACACCCCCACTTACAAAGGTGGCTTAACATGTATAGGGACATCAACACCTTGAATTTTTGTTATAGTAGTATTGTGTGACAGCGTCTATACTACACTTGAAAATTCATACTAATTTGGAAATTTATTTTTTCAAAAGATTATCATAGTGTTTCTTGTGGTATTACTTATAATTTTCTACAAAAATAAAATTCTAGGATATTACTACTTTTATATTGATTATTGATTTAGACATTATTGATTAATTATTCATTAAATGTCTCCCACTATTTTATCAAATTCTAGGAACCCTCTATACTAGAATCAGAATACACTTTTTTTTAGTATTCTAGTGGAAATGATCCTTGAACCTCCTCTAATATTCTACAAGATATGGCTATGCCACTACTCATAGGTTTTTAGGTAGTATTTTGACTGGTCAACCACATTAACTCGTGGTGCCTTGATCTGTTGAGTGAAGTCCCAGATTCTCAGAATCATAATCTTGATTCACTCAATTCTTTCCTCTAAAATAATAGAAAGTTAGATATGGATAATTCTTACTACCAATTTAGTTAATTCAACCCACCACTCTCATTAGAACTCCCCAGTAGTAAGAGGAACTCACAACTTTGGCATGAAGAGCACCCAAGACACTCGATTTTGTTCAAATTTGAATAATTGAATGTGGTAAACGATTTAATATTTCTATGAGGGTTTTTTTATTTTTTGTCTCTCTTGATGAATGTAATTCATTTCTATTAATATTTTTTATATATGTTGTCGTGCTAATAATGGAACATTAATATAAAAATATACGTCCCTTCTTTATGCATTTAATTATTTATTATTTTATGTATTTTCTCACTATTATAAAATGCATAAAATAATAAATATATATATAAATGTAATCAACTACCCAACTGGTCATGATCATCTAAAATGACCTAGGGGCATCATACCTGAGTCATCGCTTGACTCATGATGCGGATCACCCTCATCCCGTATGTCCACTTCTTATCTGGAGTATCGCCACGACTTGGCATTATCTGCATCTTACACCATCCTCATCATGGCGTACTACCTCGACTTGGTGTGGTCCATGTCATGCATCACCTTCACTAAGGTGTACCGCCTCATCTTGGTAGGGTCCACATCATGCATCACCTTCATCAAGGTGTACCACCTCATCTTGGCGGGTTCCACATCATGCATCACCTTTATCAAGGTGTACCACCTCATCTTGGTGTCATCCATGTCATTCATTGTCACCGTCCAATGTATAAATGTACTAACTCATATGCAAGGGGGACTAGGGATGCAATGTACATCAGAAAAAATGGATGAGTAAACCCTTATACATTTTGACCGAAAATAAAGACTATGTGCATACCGTCTTAATTAATTAAAATCATCGCATGTAGTTAATAATAATTAATTAAATAATTAAATGCATACATATAGTAGTCAGTGCTCAAGACTAATTAGCAGGTAAAATTAAAGCGTAATATAAATTAAATTGTAATAAATTAAATATGAGGGTAAATAATTAAATTAAATGAATTAAATAAATTCAAATAATTTAATTATCATCGTCCCCTTAATGAATTTAATTTTAACTCCAAAAATTAAATTGATAAAATTAATTTAATTTAAAAAAAATAAATTAATTTACCCTTATTTTTAAAATAAAATTAATATATTAATTATTTTAACTTAAAACTAAAAATAAATTAATTAAGGTTTACCCAAGCCCTGAAACCACGCCTTAGCCCATTGCGGGTCATGCACAACATGCGCAGACCCATAACGGGCTAAGAAAATCTTGTGAACGGCTAAACTAGGCCATGTAGGTCGGCCCAAACCCATTACAGGTTGGGAAGATCGGCCCATGCCACTTTCATGGAAAATCTAATACACCATAACTGAATAGAGTCCACAGGAGAGTACCAAATAGTGGTCCGGGATTTGACAAACTGAATATGGATAGGATGTGACTAGTGGGAGGTACTAAGTCTGATGAAAGATCTAGGAGGACCTCTTTGAAATAGAGGAGGTTGGAGCCCACAAGACCCCAGGGTGAGGCGGCCTCATTGGGATGGTCTTGTCTGGTCGGTAGATGTTGGTGGTGGCCTGGAGAAGGGATCTGCTGTGGACGGTGACATCCTGGTACGGTGGTGTGGCAGGAAAACCGGCAGCAGTGAGGCCGAGGGTGGTCTGGCGGAATAGTGCAGTTGCAGCAGACCTGCACTGGAGGCGGGTGTCACTATGGATCTCGCACAACAGACTGCTGGAGAAAAACTTAAAAAACATCAACATGTTTTTTTTACCTGGTGACACTTTCACATTCCCCAATGTTGTAGTTTTTTTTTCTATTTTTGTCTGATGCGGAGAAAATTCCACACGGGTTAAACAAATTTTCACACCTTTTAATATTCTACAGGCTAATATATAGCATTTTATTATAATATTATTATAATAATAAAATTATAATTATTACTATTTGAAAATTATAATAAAAATTATAAAATTATAATTTGTACCTAACTGGTATTATTATCTGTGAAAATAAACTAGCTGGAACTTGATCAAAAATAATCATTGAATTTTTAATACCTGAGATTAAACTACAAACATGGTCCATATCAAAAAAAAATGAATGGAAATAACTTGCCATTCAAAATCTGATCGATGCACAGTCTAAACCATTGAGACAAATTTCAATACCTCTATTTAATTTAATGAAAATTAATTTTTTTCCTTTGGCTCTGAAATTTTATGTGATTTCTCTAGTACTAATTAAAGGTACCAACATGTGTATTAGAATATTTTGAGCTTGGTATTTTAAAAAATTTCATCGTCAGAGTGAGGATAATTTTCATATCCGATGATCTAAACCCCAATATAGTCCAAGGATCCCATGTAAAATAAAGTGAGAGAAAAAAATTAAATTTAAATCATACCTCTCTAAATATGAAGATTTCTTGACATCTCCTTTTCATTGGAGATTATTTCATAAAGGATCCAAATATTAATCCCTCTAGATCATTCATACGCACTTCAAAAATTTGTAGAAGCATTGATTGTCAAATCCTAGGTGCTAGTGCAACGATCTGAAAATATATTCGACATCTTTATAATCACCATAATCCTCTACCTTTGATGCTTGAAGGTTTTCTTGGATCGTCACTCAGAGAGGGAGACTCTCTCTCTCTAGAAAATAGAAGGAGAGAGAAACTCTCATTCAAAAATGAATGAATAGTATTCTTTGTGAAATAGCCTCTCTCTATTTATGGTGGATATTCAAAACACCTGGTAGGGTTCCCTGATCCCCATAAATTTAACATCCACTAAATAATAATTATGATGAAATAATCAATGTTATAAATATTATTTATAATTTTATCACATACCTGAAATATATATTAAATATATTATGTGATAAAACTAAGTCATTAACTTGACTCGTAATTCTTGCTTAATATTAAACAAACCTTGAATATTAAAATAATATTTGTTCAAATAATAATTTTCTCATATTTACTTAACTTGTAAATACATTTATTAAATAAATTCAATTCCAATTATTCCTTAATTGAATAATATGAATTTATTTATTTATCAGTGATTGATAACTTGGACAACACTCAGACCCTGTCATGGATCCCAACATGTCTGATATATATATTCAATAGAATAGAGAGGATTCTTGAATATGATATTGTGTCTAACCTTCTAGACCCTTATATATATAGTAGTGAATAAAATTTTTAGACTAAGAGTGGATTCTAGAAACCCATAAAGCCCCCTAAAAAGATAAGTATTATCATATCAATGATAGCCAACCTACAAACACTTACTATGTACTGTAATCTCTTTGTTTTTAAATGTATCATAAATTAGAACACACACTTGTTTAATCTCCCTTTTCTTGCTTTATTATTTGTTGATTTAACTAGATTTATTTTACTTTTTAATTCTTTGGCCAAAGACTTATGAAGGTAGTACCATTCTAACCATCCAGGCTTGAGATATATTACTTACTTAGCTTGGAAGTGACAAATCGTTTCTTGACCATTCAATCAATGTCATACAACCAATGACGCACCCAACACAAGCTACCTCACCACAATTTAAATATCATGGTTTTTTTCATGCATAAAAGTATGCAATCAAATGACACACACTGGTAAAGATCTCATTTTAAAAGACCAATACACATTTTTTTAGATAGGAACAACCAATGACACCCAAAACATGTGGTGTTTGTATTGGAAGGTTTATCCTCATGATATCACTACCAGAGATCACCAAGTGCAAACTTCATTAGAAGAAGTTTCAATGCTTATTATCCCCCATCACATGATACTCAAACACCTACTGTGTCTAACCAATAATATGTACCTAGACCATAGAACCTTTATTTAAGATTAATGTCATAGTATCTCAAGGTTATCATTACAGCATGGGATCTACTATAGCCTTTTGATATGATAATTAATATATAGACATTACCATTAAATAGTAGATGTAGAAATTCCCACACTAAAATGGTAAGAACACATCATGTATATATAACTTTATACATGATATGGTAATCAAAATTACTTTTCATATTGGGTATAGGGCACCCACTCTTGCAACATCTATAAGTTGGAAAGGAAACTTCTTCCGCTCCAGGAATTATCTTAATTATGAACTCAATATCCCTCTCAGACAGCATCCCTAAGAATTCCTTAGTAAAATTCCTAAAACCAATCCAATATGGGATTAGGGAAACCATTCTACACCCCCACCCCCAATATCAAATAAAAGAATCAAAACTTGGGTGGTGAGATCCCCCAGTTGATGATGAATTGGCCATGCATGGCCTTCATGGATATCTCATTCTTCATGATGAACATATCTATCACCCTCAGGATATGTAAAGGTTAATCTTCTATGATAACAATCAATGTAGTATAAATACAATACCAACCAATCCATAACTAGATTCAAGTAAAAACCTAGAATCTCAAGTATATAAAAGTCCAAAAGAAAATGATGTTCACCAACTTTTAGGGAACACTTCTTTCATAGGTAGAAGTCCTTCGACTATACACCCAATGAGTTGATGATTGTGATAACTCCATGCACAAACTCCACCATCAGACCCAAACCATTCACAAGTCGAATAGATGTAAAATAATGTGAGTCTCATGTATCAAAAAAGTTCTAGGAAGTGTAGAATATACAATAATTGCACCCCTACTGTTTGATGGCCCAACCTCACTATCAATAAGTGTATAAAGAACTGTATGAAACTAATATATCCCTCTACCATAGGCTTTAATCTTGGTCCCATGTGTTTCACCAATTTTATGATATAGTAACTCTTTCCTTCGAGTAACAAATCAACCAACCCGATCATCATGGCTAGTAGTAATCTAACTACTAAATTGGTATAGGGTAAAATACCCCCTTCCAGTGCTCTATATTGGCCTAGGTTCTCCATAATTTCCCACCTATTGATGGTTCCTACGGAACCTCTATAGATTCCCCATATTTCCTATATCTCATCACTCCACTGGTGGTCAAGGAAAATGGATATAAATGTGATCTGACACACCACAATGATGGAAAAACCCTTGATCACTACCCTAAGTAATTGATCCTCCTCCATGGATACTCTTTTCACCACCATTATGGTGAACATTCTCATAAAAATACTTCCTACCCTTAGAAGACATACCTCATGGTAATCCAGATGAAGTAACATATCCTACACAAGAAGCCTCCTTCGGGTTCCCCTCTTAAATGATATCCTGATTCACTACCTCAACAAACTTCTTTAATCAAAAGATATTAACCTGGGAATTAATCTCACATTTAATTCTATCTTGAAAACATCTCCCCACAACAGTCTCATCTCCTACCAGCATTGAGAAAAAGTGTTGCATGTTATTGAAGTATCTAGCGTATTCTATCACTGAAATACTTCCCTAGGTCAACCTCATAAATTCTTCATCCCTCTCCTATCTCAGCGTATCTGGGTAAAAGTGTTCCATAAACCTCTCCTAGAGTTCCTTCCTTACCATTCCCTCCAACTACTCATCCCAATACTGAATATCCCACTATTGATTTGCTTTCCTCATAACATAAATGATAATAATTTGAATATTTTCTCTTCAGGAGTCTCTAAATGGTCGGGGACTATCTAGATAGACTCAATCTAGAACTCAGTTTCCTTAGGTCCACCCTCTCTAGTGAACATCGGATGGTGCTTCAGTTGGAACTCCTGGGTCATATTTGAAATATTCCACACAACACACCCTCAGCCTCCTTTTAGGAATTGTATAAAACGATAGAAGTTATCATGGAACTGCTCTTCCTCTCCCTCACCTATAACTATTAGGTCCTCTTGTCCTACTTCTAGAGGGTAATTCTCATTAATTTCAACCTCTTTCTCTACCATCAAACATCATCGTTGTAACGACCCAAACTTTCATCAATGGAAATCCCTCTTGATCTAATTAAATGTATCTTTATGTAAAATGTTTACATAAAATGTCAACTTCTTTGGTTTTATGTTTTTGGATTTTAAAATACTGTTAAGAATTGTGATCATTGCTAAAATAGTAATTGAACAGGGATCACATGATTTGTATAAATATACGACTTTAACAAATTCAAATTACTCAGACAAAGGAAGTGATGGCCTCATCCAGTAGATGTGCCCCATACGAAGCCCATTTGTAAGAGCATAGAAAGAAGGTTGCATATTTGGGATTCTCTCTTGACCAAGCCCATGTCGAGTTTGAATATGTTAAGATCGAGCAGGACCAACTACGAGAGAAGTGGAAGTTGATAGAGATTACCACCCGAGCAAAGTTATCTGAGCCACCCCAAGAGTCTATCACCATCGCACACCTCACCCTTTAGTCTTATGAGGGTGTTTTAAGGGGTTATTTAACAAGACCCTAGTACTATGGTTTTGTACATTAATTTTGTATATAATAATGAATATACTTTCATTTTATTATTGTTACCTTGTAAATAGTATTTAAAGCAAAATTAGTATTTTTAGTTAATGTTCAACTAAGAAATATATTTTGATGAATTAATGGATTTTTGAATTAAATAATATTTTAATAAAAATAATTATATTTATTAAATTAATTTTTATTAAATATAAATTATCATATAATATTTTTAATGCAATTGTAATTTTTATTAAGGTTTGAAAGCCACTTTTGTCAAAACACATTAATTTTTGATAATTGTCGGTTTTTATTTTAAAATTTACAATTAGCATATTTAGAAAATTATTTAGATAAAATGAATATTATTTTTCGAATCATGATGTCAAAATTATATAACAGTTAATTTTTCATAATTTTCTGAGAGAGTCAAATTTTTGGGTAAAAATTAAATACCGTTTAAATATATAATGTGTTTTATGACATCATAATGACCCAATAATAAAGTAATAAAATACTATAAACTTTATGTTCAGCCAATATATGTTTTACCATTAAAATAATGTGATTTTGGGTTTTTTTTATTTATTTTACAAAGCTTTAGTAGACCCTTCAAGACTTATTAAACATTTTGTCTTTTCAAATTGTTTTCCTTGGGAGTGTGACTCACATCCACATAAGCAACCCCATTATTTTAAGAAGTTCAGACATTGGAATTATAAAATATTTTTTTTCCACTTCCCTTTTCCAAAAACCATGGGCTGGTTTGTGGTTTGGATTAGTTTAATGTGAGGTGTCCCAAACCTAAATAATAAACAATTCTCCCACCTTTCTTATATAAACCAACCCAAGCTCCAACTTCCTCCTCACTCAAATCCTTTGGATTTTATAAAACCTTTGATGTAACACCCCAAGCTTCCTTGTTATGTATCCTTTCGAATAATGCAATGGCGTGCATTGTACGCAACTTCGAGATTTTAACACACCATAACCAATCAAACTAGCCGTTATGAATAGTAATACCTACTTTTTGAAATTTTATAAATTCTATCTCTCAAAATGGACATCATTTTTGGATTTGTAATATCGAAATTAGCCTAGGGTGAAATTTTGGTACTTTTCGGATAACTTTCATATTTTGATGAATAGTGAAAATTACTAAATTTTAATTAAAAACAACTTTTTTAATCAAAATAATTAATAGTGATAAATTATGAATTTGAGTGGTTTTAAAGTATATTTAGAATATATTTTTACCATGTAATAAAATGTGGGTCATTGAACATAATTTCACATTTAAACCAAACATAAAAAAGTGACAATCTTTTGATAGTTATTATCTCTAAAAAACACGCTTTTTGTTTTAACAACGGGAATTATTTTTAAATTAATTTCTGCCACTTCTGTGTTTTGAATTTGAAAAAATGGATTCCATATTTGGAATCAGGATGTTCAAATTGTGTAAATAGGTAACTTTTATTTTTAAACATTTTGGATAATTACTTCGGTAAATATTTTATTTACCATGGTTAAAGGGTAAATCCGGTAAACAAGGGTTAAAAAGATAATATTATAATAACACTAAATTACCCTAAAACGTGTCTTAACCCTATTGTTTGATACATAGTCGACCATGGGCATATTTGGGTCGATTTTCGGACCTCATGGATCCACTTGTAAGTGATAATGACACTTTATTTTAATTAAGTTAAAATAAATACAAAAATGACACAAGCATATATCTTTTAACAAAACAATTGTTAAAGAGGGTTATATATGTTTTATTTTAGATTATAAATATTCATTAGGAAGATAAAAAGATTTAATACATAATTATATTTTATTTATAATTTTTAGACATTAAATAATTTAATTTATTTATGACACAATGATGATGAATTAATTACTTTAATAGTGAAAAATTACAATAATTGATATTATAAATACCCAAATAAATAGAATATGAAACTTTTAAGGAATTAAAATAATTTTATAGGATAATATGACATATTAGAATTGATTTAATTGACTTGTTTTGAAGTAATAAATCTGTTATGAGTTTCACAAAAATCAACTATTGAATAGTGTCAAAATTGACATAAAAGAGTTCTTAAAACAAATATTATATTATTAATTGATATTAAATTTCTAAAAATCTAAGGTTCGGCCAAGAGACTTATATCATGATAGGTTCATCATTAATGGGCCACTTGGGGGTCGCTTGGATGTATATAGTAAGCTTATTAACCATATAATATAAAAATACAAAGAGACGTTGTAAAAGTGAAACTAATTAACTAAGAGTTAATACTTAAAGATAAGGTTAATATAATGACCCAAACCTGTCTAAATTCTATTGGTTGAGTTTTCTTCGACCCATCCCCACCTTAACATTTAAATAATAAACTTTGGATCCATTATAAACCTAATATGAATTTATTATAAATTAATATTTCTAGCTTTTCCAAAGGTGCCCCTCACCCCTCTTATAAAAGGGCACTCCTCCATCTCATTTATTCACACCTTCAAAGCCCTTTGGTTCGGAAAAACCCTGCCCAAATACTATCTCAACTTCCCTAAATACAACCTAGAGGCCTTATTTTGATCATAAATCCAACCTAAGGATCCCTTTTGACCAAATCAAAAGGAAGAACCCGAAGAAGAGGTAATGTTTTCACCACCCCTTTTCAAGTTCCTTTCTTCTTCCACTTCCTCATTCTTTGTTATTACCATTATAAAATAATAACTCCAGTATCATATATATACTGTGATGTTATTATAAATATGGTACAACCATATTTAGTATTCTATCCATCCTTTGAATAACATGTCACCATACGTGCGTACGTACGGCTTACCGTCTCCACGTCGTGGTGTAATTGTTATTCAATTTATTATTATTTGGATGGGTATAATAATGATGTGTAACTCATGTAAATAATAAATATAACATTATAATTATTCTGTATATATTATATACCATAAAATTATATATTATTTTAATATCAAAAGAATGATATTTTCGCTCGTGCGTACGTACGGACTACCGTCTCCACGAACGCGATGAGATTCACTCTCCATCATATCCATTCAAGTATAATTCTAATTTGATGATTTAAAAATAGTATCTAAGGACTTGATATCATTCTGGATATGAATAATATACATCCCATTAATAATGAATATGGCTCACATAACAAAGAATATAAAGTAAAATGAACCCGTTAACACCCGAAATGACGATAATTCTAAGATATTATTAACAAATCAATGTTAAAAGATCATATATGATATCATATTAAAGTAAATTATTCTTGTATAATTCAATAACAATTATTTCACCATTATAAAGGAGGTTAACCTACCGTCGACCAAGGAAAAATTACAAAGTAAGGGATTTTCTTATCTCACTTTCAATTCCGTGAGATTTCCATTGTTCACCACTAAATTATTGAAAGTGGTGTATTGGGTACTGCCATTTGATATATATTATCATGATTATCTTTATATTCATGTTATTCTGTAAATTATTTGGTGGTTATTAACTTTTGGTCATACGACTCAGTTGATTACAACATGGTAAGGGGTTTCTTAACTCACTCTTAATTTCGTGAGAATTCCATTGTTCACCACATAATTATTTCATGTGGTGTATGTGTACTTCCCATGATTGTATTCATTATGTAATATACTTTAATTTATGGGTATTTACATCATCAGGGTATGATACTTCTTTCATGGGTGTATGTTTCATAAGTTACCTAATCAATAAGGTAATTTGAAATTTCAATTTCCACTCATTTGGCTTTACGCATATTTCATTGATTATATTACTCCAAGATTATGTGTGGAATCGCTATTCATTTGATTATGTCATAATTTAAACTCCCCTTCCTGTGGATATACTTTTTATACACATAATCACTCCATTGATAAATTCTCAAGTCATCGGTATGAACTTGATAAGAGTAATTTTTACTCAATCTCAATTTGTTGAGATAAACATCCAATTCATTGGTTTTGTTTTTACTAGAATATGTGTGATGTCCCTTTATTGTTTTACACTGAATATCCAATCATATTTAGTGTATTTATATTTGTCACACATAATTATGTCGTTGATTTATCCTTAACCTAAGGATACGGCCTTTATGAGAGATTTCATCTCAATTTACATTCCATTGAGATTTCTTTGTTATTATACACCAAATCACTTTTATGCGGTGTATATAATGTACTTTGACATTGTATATCATGAATCCCTTTATTATCATGATATTACAAAGTTTTGATTACCTCAATTATTTGTATTCAAGTGTCTCTCTTTTGGTTAGAAACTCTAACTAAAATACCATTTTTAAATGTTTTAAAGACTTATTCTTCTAAATATTTCTCATTAATGTCCATGTTTTAAAAATAGTTTTAAGGATTTATTTATATGTACATTTAAGTTTTAAAATTAAAACTCTTTTTGAAAGTTTCAAAGTGGTATGGGACACTTTGATTCAAAAATCTATTTTTAAATGGCTTCTTGACAAATAGTGTGACTTTTAAATGTTTTCAAGAAAAGGGGGATATTTCTCTCAAATATTTTTGATGATTATTTTCATCTATGTAAACATCCTTCATTATTCTTGATTGAGGTTAATGTGATACAATACAATCTTCCATATTGTATCGAATGAGTTATGTTTGACTGTGGATGTGCTATTTTTATACCATTCATGGTTTGTGGTAAAAGTATTGACATTTCGTATGCTAGTTTTAATATGAATGTTTACCTGTTCATATGAGGAATGCATTGGACTTAATAAGTGACAGGTGGAGCCCACTATAGCTCCTCTATGCATCGGTAGGTCTCATGAGACAAACTAGTGTCTTGGCACAAGGCCTTGGCAAAATCTTGTTTGTAGTCTTGGCACGAGGCCTTGGCTATGTGGTTATGATAGTCTGGCATTATGCATTCCATCATTATGAAAGTGGTTATTGATAATGCATGGGATTTTTCGACTAGTAGAATATCCATGTGAGTAAGTAAATGGTATTATATTATTTTATCTTTTCCATTTTATGCTGAAGTTCAAGTTTAAAAGGCTTTTATTTTAGTTATAAACTGCCTTAAGTGTTTATGCTTATTTACAAAAGCTTCTGCTATAATGTTATCCTTACTGAGCATCTGAGCTCCCCCCTTTCAATGTTTTATTTTTCCCAGGATTATAAAGAAGTAATTTATGAATGATCTGCAGGGATAGTATGAGGGGATATGAAGACAAGATGTTTTTTTTATGAAGTAATGTAAAATTTTATGGATGTATCTAGTGTTTCCAAGGCTACTAAACTAATCGGTCTTTCGAGATTTGATATTTCTTGTGATCATGACAATGTTATGTAATAATGCACCGACTCTGGGTAACTAGGGTCGGGGCGTTACAGTTGGTATCAGAGGAAGTTTAGTACAAACCTTGGAAGCTAGATTTAGATAAACTCAGATTAGAGCACGTAGACCTAAGATGAACTTTGAGGATTAGTATAAAAGAACTTCCTAGAATTTTGGTATTGTAGAGATTTTGTGAGTTTTCCAAGCAATACATCCATCTCTGGATACGAGCAGGTAGAGGCGGCTCTGGCACAGATGTACCTAGGGGTAAAACCCGAAAACACCGCTTTGAGCTAGACTCGAACGGGAACTGGTGCACGACAACGGGCCTTGCTGCACTCTTGATTACGACACTCCCGGGGGATATGCTTAGGATAATGTAAATTTTCTTTACAAACCGATTTAAGTAATATATATATAAGATGAGAGTAAATGACCTTGGTTAATCCTAATATGTTTCAAATTGAGAATATGGTGACATTTTAATCTCTAAATGATTTTACGACTACTGTTACTCACACAATGCTTTCAGGTTTTAGTCAATGGATGGATTCCAAGGAATTCATAGTGACTTTGAGAATGATGTACAAGGTGGGAACGGTGGTGGCAATGAGCAACAAAATGGAATGTTGATAGGCGTAAAAGATATCGTCTTTATGCCAAATCAGTTTTCAAAAAATATGATCAACAACATATATATTAACCAACTCCCAGACTCAAAAAGGAAGAGAAAGGTGATAAATGATAAGATCTCCAGTAATGGAGACCATGGAGAAAAGAACCCTCAATTTTCATCATGCAGGAAATGTGGAAAGAGACACCCAGGAAAGTGTCTCAATGGGATAACGAAATGTTTTATGTGCGGGAAGGAAGGACATAAAGTGAAGAATTGCCGAAGAAAAATGAAGAGTACTATGGAAGAAGTTAAAAATGGTCCCAAGAGTCCATTTACAGTCATTTGCCGTAAATGTAGGGGACCTGGCCATTACCCGAGTGAATGTCCTATTCTGTAGGATATTTTCTTGGTCAAAGAAGAAGATATGTGGAAATAAATGGTTGGAGAAAAACTTAAAAAGTATTATCACTCCTTGTTGATGGGTTTACTTTGGAATAATTTTCTCTTGTATTTGTAACCCCGCAGTTTTCCATGTGAGAATGATATTTGAGGAAGAATTGTCTCTTCTCTTGTGGATATAGGTATAAATAACCATTTGGTTTTATATGATCATTGGGGTTTGAGAAAATTATAAGTTATTATAATTTGGGATGAAAATACAAGGTATGATATAACATTTGTGGTTAAATTATGTTATTTTGAGGAATTTATCTCATTTTGGTAATATTATAAAATATAGTTTTTGAAAAAGGACAACACATAGACCGTGTGACAACCCGTCGCGTCGGACAAAGCTATGGGAATCGAACCCACAACCAAAGTGCGATTGGGATTTATCGCCTACCACTGGACTACGTGAAGTCCCTGGTTAGTGTGACTATTTTTTTGTTAAATGATTTTATTGATCAATAATAAGATGATTTGGGTTCTTATGTCTGATCAAATGAATACCCTTGGTATAGGAAAATGATTTGGTGATTAAGTGATAAATGTTATTTTGGAAGATGTTCGCTTTGTTGGGAACACTATATGCCCAAGGAAAATAGAATACAATGGGGTTTCATTTGTAGAGTAATGGTGGATTTTTATCTACGTTTTTATTGTGGATTTATAGTGATTTGGGTTATTTATGGAAATGATTAACCTATAACAGAGAATATGTGATGATGTTAATTACTTTTAAGTATGTGACTTTAAGAGTATTTGATGTCATTTGGAGATACAATTTAACATGGGAGACTACATAATCAAATTATTCTATGTTTTGGGTTTCAATATTAGTTTGGATTATATTGAAGGATTTTAAGGACAATTGATTATTGAATGGTATTTATTTTACTTTGGGTTATTGTTGGTTAAAATTTAGAAATTAAGATTAGTGCATATTTATCTCAAGGAATATCCTTTTGGGGGATCATTATATCATTCACTAACCATTTTGGTTTTGATTAATCTTAAAAGACAATGTAAATGTATATTTTATCCTACATGGATCATGTGATTCTATAGAAGTTTATTCTAGCTCTTCCAGTGTGACCAAGTCTTCTTGAATATTCATCGTTTAAAAAAAATTGAGTTAGTGGTGGAAATTTATTAAACAATGAAACTATACATAAAATGTAAGTATATCTCATAATGTTCTTAGTCAATATCATAAATGAATTCCTCGTCCTTATGTAATGTAACTTAAAAAAAATGTTGTCTGTTTACTTTCCTACTAGGAGACTAATGGTCGTTTGTCCCAACAAAGTTTGTGGTTTTATTATTGTTAACTTTCTCCTGATCATGATTTCTATCCCTCTCCATCAGAACTTGACACTTAGTTTATCATCCATATCCATGTTTTCTTACATGGAATCCTAGTATGGGTTATCTTGGATGACCCTTATACCTCTCTTTCTTTCTTTTAAAGTGATAGTTTTATTGACTCTTTTTCCGATGTGGGACTTTCCATTATATTCCCAAGAAAAATTTTAAAAAATTGCGAGGACGCAATTTATTGAAGGATAGGAGAATGTAACACCCCAAGCTTCCTTGGTATGTATCCTTTCGAATAATGCAATGGCGTGCATTGTACGCAACTTCGAGATTTTAACACACCATAACCAATCAAACTAGCCGTTATGAATAGTAATACCTACTTTTTGAAATTTTATAAATTATATCTCTCAAAATGGACTTCATTTTTTGATTTGGAATATCTAAATTAGCCTAGGGTGAAATTTTGGTACTTTTCGGATAACTTTCATATTTTGATGAATAGTGAAAATTACTAAATTTTAATTAAAAACAACTTTTTTAATCAAAATAATTAATAGTGATAAATTATGAATTTGAGTTGTTTTAAATTATATTTAGAATATATTTTTACCATGTAATACAATGTGGGTCATTGAACATAATTTCACATTTAAACCAGACATAAACAAGTGACAATATTTTGATAGTTATTATCTCTAAAAAACACGCTTTTTGTTTTAACAACGGGAATTAATTTTAAATTAATTTCCTACACTTATGTGTTTTCAATTTGGAAAAATGGATTCCAGATTTGGAATCAGGATGTTAAAATTGTGTAAATAGGTAACTTTTATTTTTAAACATTTTGGATAATTACTTCGGTAAATATTTTATTTACCATGGTTAAAGGGTAAATCCGGTAAAAAAGGGTTAAACAAATAATATTATAATAATATAAATTACCCTAAAACGTGTCTTAACCCTATTGGTTGATACATGGTCGACCATGGGCATCTTTTGGTCGATTTTGGGACCCCATGGATCCACTTGTAAGTGATAATGACACTTTATTTTAATTAAGTTAAAATAAATACAAAAATGACACAAGCATATATATTTTAACACAACAATTGTTACAGAGGGTTATATATGTTGTATTTTAGATTATAAATATTAATTAGAAAGATAAAAAGATTTCCTACATAATTATATTTTATTTATAATTTTTAGACATTAAATAATTTAATTTATTTATGACACAATGATGATGAATTAATTACTTTAATAGTTAAATATTACAATAATTGATATTATAAATACCCAAATAAATATAATATGAAACGTTTAAGGAATTAAAATAATTTTATAGGATAATATGACATATTAGGATTGATTTAATTGACTTTGTTCGAAGTAATCTATCTGTTATGAGTTTCACAAAAATAAACTATTGAATAGTGTCAAAATTGACATAAAAGAGTTCTTAAAACAAATATTATATTATTAATTGATATTAAATTTCTAAAAATCTAAGGTTCGGCCAATAGACTTATATCATGATAGGTTCATCATTAATGGACCACTTGTGGGTCGCTTGGATGTATATAGTAAGTTTATTAACCATATAATATAAAAATACAAAGAGACATTGTAAAAGTGAAACTAATTAACTAAGAGTTAATACTTAAAGATAAGGTTAATATAATGACCCAAACCGGTCTAAATTCTATTGGTTGAGTTGTTTTCGACCCATCCCCACCTTAAAATTTAAATAATAAACTTTGGAGCCATTATAAACCGAATATGAATTTATTATAAATTAATATTTCTAGCTTTTCCAAAGGTGCCCCTCACCCCTCTTATAAAAGGGCACTCCTCCTTCTCATTTCTTCACACCTTCAAAGCCCTTTTTTTCGGCCAAACCCTGCCCAAATTCTATCTCAACTTCCCTCAATACAACCTACAGGCCTTATTTTGATCAGAAAGCCAACCTAAGGAGCCCTTTTGACCAAATCAAAAGGAAGAACCCGAAGAAGAGGTAATGTTTTCACCACCCCTTTTCAAGTTCCTTTCTTCTTCCACTTCCTCTTTCTTTGTTATTACCATTATAAAGTAATAACTCCAGTATCATATATATACTGTGATGTTATTATAAATATGTTAAAACCATATTCAGTATTCTATCCATACTTTGAATAACATTTCACCATAGGTGCGTACATACGGCTTACCGTCTCCACGTCGTGGTGTAATTGTTATTCAATTTATTATTATTTGGATGGGTATAATAATGATGTGTAACTCATTAAAATAATAAATATAACATGATAATTATTATTTATATATGATATACCATCAAATTATATATTATTTTAATATCAAAAGAATGATATTGTCGCTCGTGCGTACGTACGGACTACCGTCTCCACGAACGCGATGAGATTCATTCTCCATCATATCCATTCAAGTATAATTATAATTTGATGATTTAAAAATAGTATCTAAGGACTTGATATCATTCTGGATATGAATAATATACATCCCATTAATAATGAATATGGCTCACATAACAAAGAATATAAAGTAAAATGAACCCGTTAACACCCGAAATGACGATAATTCTAAGATATTATTAACAAATCAATGTTAAAAGATCATATATGATATCATATTAAAGTAAATTATTCTTTTATAATTCAATAACAATTATTTCACTATTATAAAGGAGGTTAACCTACCGTCTACCAAGGAAAAAGTACAAAGTAAGGGATTTTCTTATCTCACTTTCAATTCCGTGAGATTTCCATTGTTCACCACTAAATTATTGAAAGTGGTGTATTGGGTACTGCCATTTGATATATATTATCATGATTATATTTATATTCATGTTATTCTGTAAATAATTTGGTGGTTATTAACTTTTGGTCATACGACTCAGTTGATTACAACATGGTAAGGGGTTTCTTAACTCACTCTTAATTTCGTGAGAATTCCATTGTTCACCACATAATTATTTCATGTGGTGTATGTGTACTGCCCATGATTGTATTCATTGTGTAATATACTTTAATTTATGGGTATTTACATCATCAGGGTATGATACTTCTTTCATGGGTGTATGTTTCATAAGTTACCTAATCAATAAGGTAATTTGAAATTTCAATTTCCACTCATTTTGCTTTACGCATATTTCATTGATTATATTACTCCAAGATTATGTGTGGAATCGCTATTCATTTGATTATGTCATAATTTCCACTCCCCTTCCTGTGGATATACTTTTTATACACATAATCACCCTATTTATAAATTCTCAAGTCATCGGTATGAACTTGATAAGAGTAATTTTTACTCAATCTCAATTTGTTGAGATAAACATCCAATTCATTGGTTTTGTTTTTACTAGAATATGTTTGAATGTCCCTTTATTGTTTTACACTGAATATCCAATCATATTTACTGTATTTATATTTTTCACACATAATTATGTCATTGATTTATCCTTAACCTAAGGATACGGCCTTTATGAGAGATTTCATCTCAATTTACATTCCATTGATATTTCTTTGTTATTATACACCAAATCACTTTTATGTGGTGTATATAATGTACTTTGAAATTGTATATCATGAATCCCTTTATTATCATGATATTACAAAGTTTTGATTACCTCAATTATTTGTATTCAAGTGTCTCTCTTTTGGTTAGAAAATCTAACTAAAATACCATTTTTAAATGTTTTAAAGACTTATTCTTCTAAATATTTCTCATTAATGTCCATGTTTTAAAAATAGTTTTAAGGATTTATTTATATGGACATTTAAGTTTTAAAATTAAAACTCTTTTTGAAAGTTTCAAAGTGGTATGGGACACTTTGATTCAAAAATCTATTTTTAAATGGCTTCTTGACAAATAGTGTGACTTTTAAATGTTTTCAAGAAAAGGGGGATATTTCTCTCAAATATTTTTGATGATTATTTTCATCTATGTCAACATCCTTCATTATTATTGATTGAGGTTAATGTGATACAATACAATATTCCATATTGTATGGAATGAGTTATGTTTGACTGTGGATGTGCTATTTTTATACCATTCATGGTTTGTGGTAAAAGTATTGACATTTCGTATGCTAGTTTTAATACGAATGTTTACCTGTTCATATGAGGAATGCATTGGACTTAATAAGTGACGGGTGGAGCCCGCTATAGCTCCTCGATGCATCGGTAGGTCTCATGAGACAAACTAGTGTCTTGGCACAAGGCCTTGGCAAAATCTTATTTGTAGTCTTGGCACGAGGCCTTGGCTATGTGGTTATGATATTCTGGCATTATGCATTCCATCATTATGAAAGTGGTTATTGATAATGCATGGGATTGTTCGACTAGTAGAATATCCATGTGAGTAAGTAAATGGCATTATTTTATTTTATCTTTTCTATTTTATGCTGAAGTTCAAGTTTGAAAGGCTTTTGTTTTAGTTATAAACCGCCTTAAGTGTTTATGCTTATTTACGAAAGCTTCTTCTATAATGTTATCCTTACTGAGCATCTGAGCTCACCCCTTTCAATGTTTTATTTTTCCCAGGATTATGAAGAAGTAATTTATGAATGACCTGCAGGGATAGTATGAGGGGATATGAAGACAAGATGTTTTTTTATGAAGTAATGTAAAATTTTATGGATGTATCTAGTGTTTCCAAGGCTACTAAACTAATCAGTCTTTCGAGATTTGATATTTCTTGTGATCATGCCAATGTTATGTAATAATGCACCGACTCTGGGTAACTAGGGTCGGGGAGTTAAATTTGACCTCATCTCTCTAGAATTCTCCCAAGGTGCGTAAATCTCCCAAGAAGCCTCTATCAAAGCTCTCTCAAGCCTTTGGAAGCACACTTCCAAGTAAGGGTTTTTCTTTCTTTTTCATTTTTGTCCAATATTCTTTAAATTGTTATGCCCTTTTAATTTCAATTATCAATGTTGGGGTATGGTTTCACACCTCTCCCATACTTACCTCTTTATTTTTTGAATGATTGGATACTATTTTCTCTCTCATTAAATTCCTCCCATGTACACCCATTACTATGCTGAAATTCCGAAAGGAATTTCTCTCTCCTCATTTACATTCAAGAAATTATTTTGTATCATGAATCTAAATTCCATTAAATTTGTTGATACATGTATTTATATGACCCCATTACTGTCCATGTCATGTAAATATGATGAGACACCCCTTTCTCTCTCATCAACCATTTTTATGAGTTCTTAGGTCACACCGTTATGCTGCCGAAATTGCACTGTGCTTTTCCAAGCCAAAGTCATTTTGTAGTGAATACCATGCCCATTTCTCTATCAAGGGTATTCAACTTTATACACATTTAATTATTGTTTAAAGAGTTTCATTTGTGTATTACACATTCATTTATTGTGGAATAAATGATTATGTTGAATGATTCAATGTTTTATGATCTGCATGACACACTTATGCATGAAATGA
Organism: Viscum album; assembly: GCA_963277665.1. NCBI lineage: Eukaryota > Viridiplantae > Streptophyta > Magnoliopsida > Santalales > Viscaceae > Viscum > Viscum album. The sequence goes on along the minus strand of OY728156.1, from coordinate 1,399,858,865 downwards.
AATGTTTAAGAAGGGTGCGCACTGATAGCACTCCAATGCATTGGGTAAAGTAAAATATCTTGATATTTCATGTGAAATGGGTGTTTACTCTTGCTAATTCAAGCACAACTAGGGTTTACTCATGCTTCATGTGCAATGAGGGTTTACTCATCCTCCATGTGCAATGAGCCTTGGCTCATGCTAATTCCATGTTAAGTGTTGTTGCCAAATTTCCATGTTATGATTATCATGCTTTATCATGACTTTATGTTTATGCTTCTCTTGTGCTCTATTGATATGCCTATTTTCTAACATGTATTGTATTCCTCATTTTATTCCATGATTAATCCGTTACTGGTCTTTATACCTCGCCCTTTTTTTATGCATGTCCTCAGGTTATCCCATGCAATGCTAAGTAAGAGGGAATGTAGTGGTCATGTAAAGGAAGTTTTTAATAAAGATGTTTTTTTAATGTTTTATGTTTTTATGTAATGATCCTAATACCCAAATACACTAGGCCTCTTGATCTTCGATTTTTTATCAAATGAATTTTATGTAATAAATTATGTTTAATTGTGTAATAAAATATCAGGGTTGTCATAGTTGGTATCAGAGGGAGGTTTAGGTATTTTTGGGATTAGGATTAGAAAACCCTAGTAAAGACTTATAGATAAGAATAAGTATAATAAAAACATCCCTAAGTTTTGGTGAGTATTGAGTAAGTGGTTTATCAAGCAAATACATCCCTTTCTGGATACGAGCAGGTAGAGGCAGCTCTGGCACAGATGTATCCTAGGGGTAAAACCCGAAAACATCGCTTTGATCTAGACTCAAACGGGAACTGATGCACCATAATGGGCCTTGCTACACTCTTGGTTACGACACTCTCTGGGGATATGCTTTGCTAAATTTACAGGCTTAGTATGAACCATTATTAAGGGACTAAAAAATGCCCTAAGAATATATGTTAGAAAGTAGATCATGGATAACATATACTGAATCCAATAGATTCATATGTTAAGGAAATCAAAGTTATTTATAAGTCATCAGTTTTGTCCTTGTGTTACTCTTTATGTTTTACCCCTAACTTTCCTTTTATTCCAGCCAATGGCCGGTAATAGGAGGACTCGGGCTAACAATCAATGTGAAGATCAATGTGATAACTGTACTAATGAGATGCCCAATCCAATGGGAGCGAGAATCGCAAAATCTGTCATGCTTATCTCCCAGATAACTCAATATTTGAATAGAAATATGGGTCAAGAGGAACGTTCAACCCCCCCCCCCCCCCCAAGAAAAAACAAGTCGCTATCGAGAGCTTCATGAGACAAAGGCCTCTTACTTTTAATGGATCATCTGATCCCTCAACCACTGAATAATAGATTAACTCCATTGAAAAGATCTTCTCCATCCTTCAATGTTCTGAACAAGAGAAGGTTCTCCTGGCTTCTTATCTTATGGATGGTGAAGCTGATCAATGGTGGACGTTGATCAAAAATACAAAGCCTGAGGAGGATATCGAGGCGTTGGAATGGAAGGATTTCTGAAAGATGTTTTTTGATAAATATTTTCCACACACCCTTCGGCTTAAGATGGAAAGAGACTTCTTTCCCTCAAGCAAAAAAAAATGAAGAATCTATCATAGTGTACGAGGAAAAATTCACAAGGATTGCATGATATGCCTCCGGCTTTGTCATTACCCCGAATGCAAGGTTGACCACTTCTTTGGTGGGCTGAGACCTAGCCTACGGAAAGTGTTGGTGATCCGTGACTTCAACAGTTATGAGAAAATTGTCTGATGTGCCCTCAAGGTCTAAATGGAGATTAAAGAATCTCAGGGGTATCATGGGGATAAGAAGCATAAGGTGGACTTCAATGATGGTAGTCCAATGGATAAATCCAATGGTACAAAGAAGATATAGCACCCCACTTTCTAAAGGTGCGGAAAGAAGCACCTCAGAAATTTCCTAAAGGGGACAAGGAAATACTTCAAGTGTTGAAGAGAAGGGCACCTGGCTATTAATTGCCAGCAAGAAAGACCTATAGCTGTGACAAAGGAGAGGAACGCTCCGTTTGAACCTCAACACGTGGTTCTTTGCTACAACTGCAAAGAACTAGGGCATCTTGCAAATTAGTGCCCTAAGCCAAGGGTTTTCGGAGGCAACTAACAACCTCTAAGGTAGTAAGGGCCAGATTTTCCCATCACTACTTCCAAAGTAAACCCCAAAAACAAAGTGGTGACAGGTACGCTAGTTATTCATTCAAGAATAGAGAACATACTTTTTGATTTAGTTTCTACACATTCTTTTATATCTCGAAAGTTTAGTAGAACAATCTCATCACCACCACAAATCATAGAAGTGAAGATGTCAGTGAGTAAGACAAATGGTTAAATCATTGCATCCCATTAATAAAAATCCTCCCCTCTCATAATCAGTGGATTAAACATCCCATAAAACCTCATCATACTCCCTCTGGTGGAATTTGATGCAATTCTTAGCATGGATTGGATTTCCTTATATAGAGCCAACATAAATTTCCAGGAGAGGGAAATCACTCTCCATGTGGATAATCGACTACGATTCTTTACAAGTGCAAGGAGGAAGATGAATCTTATTTAGCTCCATCATCTCAAGAATGGATATTAATACCCTATGATCATGCATATCTGGCTCAGATGATTGAGTCCAAGGAAGAAACCATCTTTGAAGACATGCCTATTGTGAAGGAATTGCTTGATCTTCCTCCTAGAAAAGATATTGAATTCTCAATTGATCTTATAGTTGGGGAATTTCCAATATCCAAGACTCCATATAGAATGGTTGTTTTAAAGCTTGAGGAGCTAAAGAAACAACTATAGAAGAATATGGATAAAGGGTTTATACGCCCAAGTGCTTCACCATGGGGTGCACCAGTTCTCTTTGTCAAGAAGAAGGACGGGTCAATGCACCTTTGCATCGATTATCATGATCTCAACAAAATCACGATAAAGAACAAGTATCATGTCCCACAAATTGATGACTTGTTCAATCAGCTACATGGAGCACAATACTTCTCCAATGTGGATTTGCAGTCGAGATATTATCAAGTATGGGTGAAGAAGGAAGATATCCCAAAGACTGATTTTCATACAAGATAAGGGAACTATGAATTCATAGTAATGCCTTTCTGATTCACTAATGCTCCAGAAATCTTCATGGAATTGATTAATATAGTCTTTATAGATTACCTCGACAAATTTGTGGCAGTCTTTATAGATGATATTATGATATACTATAAAACCAAGGAGGATCATGAGGAGAATCTAAGAACTGTACTAGATACATTGTGGAAGGAGAATCTCTATGAAAAGTACAACAAGTTTGAGTTCTTTTTGAAGGAGGTCTCATTCTTGGGCCATATCATCACAAGTAATGAGATATTTGTGGATCCCTCCAAAAAATATGCAATTGAGGGATGTTCGAGACCAAAATCGGTAATGGATATCCGTAGATTCTTGGGGTTATCTGGATATTATCGACGATTTTTGAGAAATTTCTCGCGATTGTCCAACCCTCTTACCAATCTAACTCAGAAGGAAGTAAATTTTTCTTGGAGTGATGAATATGAAGAAAGCTTCAAGGAGTTGAAAGTGAGGCTTATCACTGAACCCATGCTCACTTTACCCACAAGTGGAGAAATTTTTGTGGTATTCAGTGATGCTTCGAAGAAGGGATTGGGATGTGTGTTAATGCAAAATGACAAAGTCATTTCCTATACTTCAATGCAATTGAAAGTTCATGAATAGAACTATCCAACACATGACCTTGAGTTGGTTGCAGTGATCTTCACTTTGAAAATTTAGCGGCATTATCTCTTTGGGGAGAAGTGTGAAATATATACGAACCACAAAAGCCTCAAGTATATATTCACACAGAAAGAGTTGAACATGCACCAACAAAGATGGTTAGAGCTGATCAAGGACTATGACTGCTCAATCCATTACCACCCTGGAAAAGCAAACGAGGTAGTAAATGCCCTAAGTAGAAAGGACCCAGTGATTCTATCATTGATGAGAATTGAAAAGGATCCAATATTCTTAGATTTGATGAAGATGGACATGGGAATCATAAATAATGGAACATCATCAACCCTTTCATAAATGATTTCTCAATCGTCACTTTTGGAAAGGTTAAAGGATGCTCGAAGGATGATGTGGGAATTCAAGAAAAATTGGAAGCTATTGGAAAAGGGAAATCCTCGGAGTTTAATGTTAATGAAGAATGAATTGTGAGTTTTGAGAAAATACTATGTGTTCCATCAAGTCCAGAGCTGAAGAATGAACTTTTGGATGATGCACATAGTTTAAATTTCTCTATTAACCTAGGAAATACAAAGATGTATCGAGATCTCTGAGAGCATTATTGGTGGAATAATATGAAGAAGGAGATCGATGAATATACATCAAAGTGCCTGTTGTGTCAGCAAGTGAAGGCAGTGAGGCAGAAGTCTAAGGGGATGATGCAACCATTGCCCATACCAGAATGGAAATGGGAGAACATCACCATGGACTTTATCATTGGACTTCTGAATACATCCAAAGGAAATAATTCAATCTGGGTTGTTGTGGATCGTATTACAAAGGTTTCACACTTCATTGCTATTCGGGATGATTTCTCATTGGATCAACTGGTACGGATATATATCAGGGAAGTGTTAAGGCTACATAGAGTACCACTATCTATTGTGTCTGATTGAGATACAAGATTCACCTCAATGTTTTGGAAGAGTCTTCAACATGCTCTGAATATTGAACTGAACTTCAGTATGGCCTATCATCCTCAAACTAATGGCCAATCCTAGCGTACTATCCAAACACTTTAGGACATGTTGAGAGTGTTCTCAATGGACTTTAAAGGAGGATGGGATCAACATATTATTCTGGTTGAGTTCTATTATAATAACAGTTTCCACTCGAGCATCCAAATGGCACCATATGAAGCCCTTTATGGGAAAAGGTGAAGAACACCAGTTTGTTGGGATGAGGTCAGTGAGCGTAAGGTGCTTAGACCAGAAATGGTCAAAGAAATGGTGGAGAAGGTGAAAACCATTCAGTAGCATATCAAGGAAGCCCAGAGTTGACTGAAGAGTTATGCAGATAACGGTCGATGAGACCTTGAGTTTATAGTTGGAGACATGGTATTTCTATACATATCTTTGTGGAAGAAGGTCATGAGGTTTTTAAATAAAGGGAAGTTATTTCCAAGGTACATCGACCCCTTCAATATTCTTGATCGTGTCAGGGTTGTGGCCTATCGACTACCACTTCCACCTACCATGTCCAAAGTGCATGATGTATTTCATGTATCCCTCTTAAGGAAGTACATACCAGAACCTTCACATAAACTCTCTTTAGAGGTGGTATAGTTAGAGGATGATCTTCCTTATGAGGAGAAACCAGTGAAGATCTTAGATCATAGAGAAAAAGTTCTATGAAATAAGACAATGCCCCTCATCAAGGTGTTTTGGCGAAACCACAAGTTTGAAGAAGTGATGAGGGAATCAGAGGAAATGATGAAGCAGAGTTACCCACATCTGTTTTAGTGTGGGAAAAGGAAATTTTTAGGGAAAAATTTCTTAAGGGGGGAAGATTGTAACGACCCAAACATTAATTAATGGAAATCTCTCTCGATCTAATTAAATATCTCTTTATGTAAAATGTTTGTATAAATTTTCAACTTATTTGGTTTTATGTTTTTGGATTTTAAAATACTGTTAAGAATTGTGACTGTTGCTAATATAGCTATTGAATAGTGATCACATGATTAGTATAAATATAGGGCTTTAACAAATCTAATTTACTCAGACAAAGGAAGAGATGGTCTCATCCAGTAGACGTGCCCCATATGAATCCCATTTGTCAGAGCTCGAAAAAGATGTTGCGTCTTTGGGCTTCGCTCTTGACCAAGCCCAAGACGAGCTTGAATATGTTAAGCTCGAGCGGGAGAGCCTACGAGAGAAGTGGAAGTTGATAGAGATTACCACCTGAGAAATGTTATCTGAGCCACCCCAAGAGTCTGTCACCATCGCACACCTCAACCTTTGGTCTTATGTGAGTGTTTTAAGGGGTTATTTAATGATACCCCAGTACTATGGTTATGCACATTATTTTTTTATATAACAATGAATATACTTTCATTTTATGTAAATAGTTTTTAAAGCACAAATAGTATTTTTAGTTAATGTTCAAATAAGAAATTTATTTTGATGATTTAATGTATTTTTGAATTAAATAATATTTTAATAAAATATTATTATTTTTATTAAAAAAATTATTAAATATAATTGATCGTATAATTTTATGAATGCAATTGTAATTTTTATTAAGGTTTGAAAGACATTTTTGTCAAAACCCAGGAATTTTCGATAAATGTCAGTTTTTATTTTAAAAGTGAAAGTTAATATATTTAGAAAATTATTTAGATATAGTTTATATTATTTCTGAAATCAATATCAAAATTATCTAATGGTGAATTTTTCATAATTTTCTGAGACTGTAAAATTTTTGGGTAAAAATTAAATATCGTTTAAATATATAATGTTTTTTATGACATCATAATGACCAAATAGTGATGTAATAAAATACTATAAACTTTATGTTCGGCCAATATATATTTTACCATTAAAATAATGTGATTTTGGGTTTTTGTTTGATTTATTTTACAAAGCTTTAGTGGACCCTTCAAGACTTATAGAACATTTTGTCTTTATAAATTGTTTTCCTTGGGAGTGTGACTCACCCCCACATAAGAAACCCCATTATTTTAATAATTTAGGACTTTTTTCTTATAAAATATTTTTTTCCACTTCTCTTTTCCAAAAACCATGGGCAAAAACCATGGGCTGGTTTGTGGTTTGGATTATTTTAATGTGAGGTGTCCCAAACCTAAATAATAAAGAATTCTCTCACCTTTACTATATAAACCCACCCAATATTCCACTTCCTCTTCACTAAAATCCTTTTTAATTCATCCAACCTCTGCCCTCCTCTCTCTAGAATCATCCCAAGGTGCCCCAAGCTCCCAAGAAGCCTCTCTCAAGCCTTTGTAAGCACACTTCCATGTAAGGGTTTTTCTTCCTTTCTCATTTTTGTCCAATATTCTTTAAATTGTTATGCCCTTTTAATTTCAATTATAAATGTTTGGGTATGGTTTATAACCTCTCTCATACTGCCCTATTTATGTTTTAATGATGGGAAACCCCTTTCTCTCTCATTAAATGCCTCCCATGTACGCCTGTTACTATGCTGAAATTCTGAAAGGAATTTCTCTCTCCTCATTTACATTCAAGAAATTATTTTGTGTTATGAATATAAATTCCATTACATTTATTGGGACATGTATCTATATGACCCCCTTACTGTCCATGTCATTTAAATATTATTCGACACTCATTTCTCTCTTATAAACCATTTTTATGAGTTATTATGCCACACCGTTATACTGCCGAAATTGCACCACGCTTTTCCAAGCCAAAGTCATTGTGTAGTGAATATCATTCCCATTTATCTATCAAGGGTATTCACCTTTATGAACATTTACTTATTATTTAAATAGTTTTATATATGTATTCCACATTTTTTATCATGAAATAAATGATTATGTTGAATGATTAAATGTGTTATGATCCATGTGGCACACTTATGCATGAAATGAAATGTTTAAGAAAGGTGTGCCCTAATAGTGATTAAATGAATTGGGTAAAGTATAGTATCATGATACATCATGTGAAATGGGTGTTTAATCATGATAATTCAAGTGAAACAAGGGTTTAATCATGATTCATGTGCAATCAGGGTTTACTTATGCTCCATGTGCAATGAGCCTTATCTCATGCTAATTCCATCTTAAGTGTTGTTGCCACATTTCCATGTTATGATTATCATGATTTATCATGACTTTATGTTTATGATTATATTGTGTTATATTGATATTCCTATTGTCTAACATGTATTGTATTCCTCATGTTATTCCATGATTAATCTCTTACTAGGCTTTATAGCACACCCTTTTTTTATCCATGTCCTCAGGTTATCCCAATCAATGCTAAGTACGAGGGAATGTAGTGGTCATGTAAAGGAAGTTTTGAATAAAGATGTTGTTTTTCATGTTTTAAGTTGTTATGTAATGATCCTAAGCCCCAAAGACACTAGACCTTTCTATCTTCTATGTTTTATCAAATGAATTTTATTTAATAAATTATGTTTAATTGTGTAATAAAATATCAGGGTTGTCATAGTCATGGATGCATGTCTCTATAATTCCAAAAAACTATCTCAGAATGCATAACACATCATTTACACATTTACCCAAAAAATATCCACATAAAGCTATAAAAAATCATCATGAATACACAACCCCATGGTCGAAACTATGACAATATCACTACCCTCAACCATCCCTAGCCTAGGATAGGGATAACATAGGGTAAACATATTTTCATATTTATACATTTCCCATTAGATTCCTCTTTCAACCATTTCAAATTATGACATTTAACATATTTTGAACATTATTATCTCATTATTTTACATCATTTAATTTAAATTACTCAAGTTTAAAAAAACATTTTCTTATCCACAACTCACTCATAACATTCTTTTTTGTGCATGTATAAATGATGCATGTAACATAAATTCTAAGTGCATAGAATGATGCATACAATCTAAACTCTCATGTCATTCCAGGACATAAGTAAAATATTAAAAAACAAAAATACCACACACAAAATGAATAACATCCAACAGTAAGAGACAAACATCATAACAGTAATCCCAACCTGGTAACTTGTGGTTTCCCTCGTACATGGGTCAGCTACTCCCATGAACAAGATCATTAGGAAGTCCCAAAATATTCTATTTTCCATTCCACCTTCCCCAAAATAGTAAAATAATAAAAATAAAACACCTCGGATACCACTTTGTAACATCCTAGACTAGGTGCAACATACTGGTTCCCCGATTCAATTTACAACATGACCTCAAGAATTCCTCCTCATACTCCAAAGGTTGTCGATTGGTAGTGAGGGTCTAATATGTTACATGGGGATACTATACCCTCTTTATCAAAGTAATAAAATAGTGGAAATTAATATAAAAATAACAAAACTAATAATAAAAAATAACCAATAAGGACTAAACATAAAATGAATAATTCAAAAATAAGGTAAATATCCATAAACCAAAGAAATAGATTTGTAGTTCCATATATGTTTTAGGTGCCAACTAGGAACCCAAAATAAATAACAACTAACAACTCCCAACTGGGTCTCGACATTATTTCTAGTTCCCTCATCCATGCTTTGTCCTAAATCCCAACCCATCTATCTAACATTGGGCCTTTACCCATATCTTGATCTGCACACATGATTTATACTCGATAACCAATCGGCGGCCCGAGTAATGTGTGAGTAAAAATTAGTAGGCTACCACTAACAGAATATAAAGAAATATATAGTCTATAATATTGTATGAACTAATATAAGGAATAATAAAAGGTCAATAAAAGTAAACAAGGATCTATTTTAATAATTTATACTTAACTACAGTTTCCCTCAATTTGATAGTGACACCTGAGCTAATCATACCTACTTCATCCCATGCCATAGTTTGTACCATATCTCATATGTTGAACAATTTAATTCACATGGGTTTTCATTTTCATTAAATTATAATTCTATTTTGGTACCTTAGAGCATCAGTCTAAGTGTCATGTAATGGATACTTGAAGCATTATTCTAGTATAATTATCTCAGGTACTTTGAGCATTAGTCTAGCACCAATATCATGGGTATATAGTGAATCAGTCTAGCACCAAAATATCATTCAATTAATGGAACCTAGAGATTTACTCTGTCACTCAAAGATATAGAGAATCATTAAAAAATCCACATATCATTATTCACACACACACACAGATATATATATATCAAGGTTAATTATAAATGACCTTCTTATCAGTCATTAACAACATGGTAAACCATTTAATTCATCAATAATAAACATGATTCTTTACTTTACACATTATTATAAACATTATAAATAACCATTTAATAACTTATCACATTACACATCAATTGTCTCACATCCCATTGTCCATTCCACATTAATCCAGTAATCATTTATAACTAAATAATAAGATAAACACTTTCACCATTAGTTTAATTTCATAAACCCTCTAAACCCCAATTTTACATTTCAAAATTATCATTTCAAGAAATTGATATACCCCTTGGGTAGCCATCAAACCTAGTCTCATAATCTCCAGTGGATCCAACAGGATCCATGATAGGTCTCACAAATTCATAGAGATTCAATTCACATTTCTAAATTTAAAAGTAATTGTGAAATATGGTTATGAAATAATATAACTAAAAATATGGGATAAACATCAAGACTATGGGAATAAACATGTATGCCACCTACCTAAAGGAAGCTGGTGAACTTCAGCCAAACCTTGGTTCGTGATTCAAGGAAGAATGACTAAAATCACAACTATTAAGAAGATTTATGATCAAAACTGAGGACCAATATCCAATATATAAATATCAATTAAAACATTTATATAAACCATAAACAATGTTATGATTCATCCTTCCCCAAAAGGGGGAGAGATAAGGGAGAGAGAGAACCTATAACAAGCAAGGAATCATATATCGTAGTTGAGATGATTTCTTCCATAGGATCTTTTATTTGAAAGAGAATGGATTTTAGAGGATAAGTAATCCTCTAGGGATCCTCCAAGAGAAATAAAAAAGTATTTGGTTGAGTGGGGGTGATTAGGAATAAAAACTATGGTCCTAGGAATTTTTAATTAAAAATTTGGAGCATTAAATACTCATGCACATGGTTTTTTGGAGAGGTCTCATGATTAGATGTGATTGTGTGCTTTGACTGTGCACCCTATATATAGCTTCTATTTGGGTTGAATGGTTTGGATACATGGTTTCTTTAACCGCGTTCCAACAATTCATCACCCCTCTGTCTAGTGGTGCATGGTTTAGAGGGGTGTATTCATGGTTTGGGAAAACCATGGGGTGTTACAAAAAATTGAGTACTTATTTATTACGCATTAATTAATAAATTTTCAATATTTAAAACCATAATAATTTTTTCCATAATTTTGTTATTAATATTAATATCTTCTAATTTAATTGATAAGTTGTAATATTTTACTATATTATGATTCATATATAGTTAGGGTTGTGTGTAAGGAAATGTGTCAAAAACCTCATATTTTTTTAAAAAGGAAATATATTTAAAATCACTGGGTGTTCTAAAAACCATGTAAATACCCATAATAAGTGTAGATATTGACACCCTGATCAAATCAAGGAAGTTTATGTTGGATCTAATAAGATAAAAAATGTATTAATTCAATGAACTATGTTATCAATAATAACCTTTTTGTATGGAAAATCTTATTTCTTTGTAGCATTGTGTAACAATTTTGTACTACTTCATGATGCAGCAACCTTAATTATTCAATGGAACCATGAATCTATTTGTATATAAATAGTGGATCAAATCCCTATATAAGGTATTACTTACATTGTGTAACACCCCGACCCTAGTTACCCAGATTTGGTGCATTATTACATAACATTGGCATGATCACAAGAAATATCAAATCTCGAAAGACCGATTAGTTTAGTAGCCTTGGAAACACTAGATACATCCATAAAATTTTACATTACTTCATAAAAAAAACATATTGTCTTCATATCCCCTCATACTATCCCTGCAGGTCATTCATAAATTACTTCTTCATAATCTTGGGAAAAATAAAACATTGAAAGGGGTGAGCTCAGATGCTCAGTAAGGATAACATTATAGCAGAAGCTTTCGTAAATAATCATAAACACTTAAGGCAGTTTATAACTAAAAAAAAAGCCTTTTAAACTTGAACTTCAGCATAAAATGGAAAAGATAAAATAAAATAATGCCATTTACTTACTCACATGGATATTCTACTAGTCGAAAAATCCCATGCATTATCAATAACCACTTTCATAATGATGGAATGCATAATGCCAGACTATCATAACCACATAGCCAAGGCCTCGTGCCAAGACTACAAATAAGATTTTGCCAAGGCCTTGTGCCAAGACACTAGTTTGTCTCTTGAGACCTACCGATGCATCGAGGAGCTATAGCGGGCTCCACCCGTCACTTATTAAGTCCAATGCATTCCTCACATGAACAGGTTTAAACATAACATAAACATTCGTATTAAAACTAGCATACGAAATGTCAATAATTGTACCACAAACCATGAATGGTATAAAAATATCACATCCACAGTCAAACATAACTCATTAAATACAATATGAAAGATTGTATTATATAACATTAACCTCAATCAAGAATAATGAAGGATTTTTACATAGATGAAAATAATCATCAAAACTATTTGAGAGAAATATCCCCCTTTTCTTGAAAACATTTAAAAGTCACACTATTTGTCAAGAAGCCATTTAAAAATAGATTTTTGAATCAAAGTGTCCCATACCACTTTGAAACTTTTAAAAGGATTTTTAATTTTAAAACAATAATTTCCATATAAATAAATCCTTAAAACCATTTTTTTAAAACATGGACATTAATGAGCAAGATTTAGAAGAATAAGTCTTTAAAACATTTAAAAATGGTATTTTAGTTAGAGTTTCTAAACAAAATAGAGACACTTGGATACAAATAATTGAGGTAATCAAAACATTGTAATATCATGAGAATAAAGGGATTCATGATATACTATGTCAAAGTACATTATATACACCACATAAAAGTGATTTGGTGTATAACAACAAAGAAGTCTCAATGGAATGTAAATTGAGATGAATTCTCTTATAAAGACCATATCCTTAGGTTAAGGATAAATCAATGACATAATTATGTGTGAAAAATATAAATACACTAAATATGATTGGAGATTCAGTGTAAAACAATAAAGGGACATTCACACATATTCTAGTAAAAACAAAACCAATGAATTGGATGTTTATCTCAACAAATTGAGTTGAGTAAAAATTACTCTTATCAAGTTCATACCGATGACTTGAGAATTTATCAATGGAGTGATTATGTGTATAAAAAGTATATCCACTAGAAGGGGAGTGAAAATTATGACATAATCAAATGAATAGCGATTCCACACATAATCTTGGAGTAATATAATCAATGAAATATGCGTAAAGCCAAATGAGTGGAAATTGAAATTTCAAATTACCTTATTGATTAGGTAACTTATGAAACAAACACCCATGAAAGAAGTATCATACCCTGATGATGTAAATACCCATAAATTAAATTATATTACACAATGAATACAATCATGGGCAATACACATACACCACATGAAATAATTATGTGGTGAACAATGGGATTCTCACGAAATTAAGAGTGAGTTAAGAAACCCCTTACCATGTTGTAATCAACTGAGTCGTATGACCAAAAGTTAATAACCACCAAATTATTTACCTAATAACATGAATATAAAGATAATCATGATAATATATATCAAATGGCAGTACCCAATACACCACTTTCAATAATTTAGTGGTGAACAATGGAAATCTGACGGAATTGAAAGTGAGATAAGAAAATCCCTTACTTTGTACTTTTTCCTTGGTCGACGGTAGGTTAACCTCCTGTATAATGGTGAAATAATTGTTATTGAATTATAAAAGAATAATTTACTTTAATATTATATCATATATGATCTTTTAACATTGATTTGTTAATAATATCTTAGAATTATCGTCATTTCGGGTGTTAACGGGTTCCTTTTACTTTATATTCTTTGTTATGTGAGCCATATTCATTATTAATGGGATGTATATTATTCATATCCAGAATGATATCAAGTCCTTAGATACTATTTTTAAATCATAAAATTAGAATAATACTTGAATGGATATGATGGAGAATGAATCTCATCGCGTTCGTGGAGACGGTAGTCCGTACGTACGCACGAGCGACAATATCATTCTTTTGATATTAAAATAATATATAATTTGATGGTATATCATATATAAAGAATAATTATCATGTTATATTTATTATTTACATGAGTTACACATCATTATTATACCCATCCAAATAATAATAAATTGAATAACAAATACACCACGACGTGGAGATGGTAAGCCGTACGTACGCACGTATGGTGACATGTTATTCAAAGGATGGATAGAATACTGAATATGGTTGTACCATATTTATAATAACATCACAGTATATATATGATACTGTAGTTATTATTTTATAATGGTAATAACAAAGAAAGAGGAAGTGGAAGAAGAAAGGAACTTGAAAAGGGGTGGTGAAAACATTACCTCTTCTTCGGGTTTTTCCTTTTGATTCGGTCAAAAGGGCTCCTTAGGTTGGCTTTCTGATCAAAATAAGGCCTCTAGGTTGTAGTGAGGGAAGTTTATATAGTATTTGGTCAGGTTTTGTCCGAACCAAAGGGCTTTGAAGGTGTGAAGAAATGATAAGGAGGAGTGCCCTTTTATAAGAGGGGTGAGGGGCACCTTTGGAAAAGCTAGAAATATTAATTTATAATAAATTCATATACGGTTTATAATGGCTCCAAAGTTTATTATTTAAATTTTAAGGGGGGGATGGGTCGAAAAAAACTCAACCAATAGAATTTAGACAGGTTTGGGTCATTATATTAACCTTATCTTTAAGTATTAACTCTTAGTTAATTAGTTTCACTTTTACAATGTCTCTTTGTATTTTTATATTATATGGTTAATAAACTTACTATATACATCCAAGCGACCCCCAAGTGGTCTATTAATGATGAACCTATCATAATATAAGTCTCTTGGCCGAACCTTAGATTTTTAGAAATTTAATATCAATTAATAATATAATATTTGTTTTAAGAACTCTTTTATGTCAATTTTGACACTATTCAATAGTTGATTTTTGTGAAACTCATAAAAGATTTATTACTTCTAAAAAAGTCAATTAAATCAATACTAATATGTCATATTATCCTAGAAAATTATTTTAATTCCTTAAAAGTTTCTTATTATATTTATTTGGGTATTTATAATATTAATTATTATAATTTTTCACTATTAAAGTAATTAATTCATCATCATTGTGTCATAAATAAATTATATTATTTAATGTCTAAAAATTATAAATAAAATATCATTATGTAGGAAATCGTTTTAGCTTTCTAATGAATATTTATAATCTAAAATACAACATATATAACCCTCTGTAACAGTTGTTTTGTTAAAAGATATATGCTTGTGTCATTTTTGTATTTATTTTAACTTAATTAAAATAAAGTGTCATTATCACTTACAAGTGGATCCATGGGGTCCCAAAATCGACCCAAAGATGCCCATGGTCGACAATGTATCAACCAATAGGGTTAAGACACGTTTTAGGGTAATTTAGTATTATTATAATATTATTTTTTTAACCCTTGTTTACCGGATTTACCCTTTAACCATGGTAAATAAAATATTTACCGAAGTAATTATCCAAAATGTTTAAAAATAAAAGTTACCTATTTACACAATTTGAACATCCTTATTCCAAATATGGAATCCATTTTTCCAAATTCAAAACACATAAGTGGAAGAAATTAATTTAAAATTAATTCCCGGTGTTAAAACAAAAAACGTGTTTTTTAGAGATAATAACTATCAAAAGATTGTCACTTGTTTATGTCTGGTTTAAATGTGAAATTATGTTCAATGACCCAAATTGTATTACATGGTAAAAATATATTCTAAATATACTTTAAAACCACTCAAATTCATAACTTATCACTATTAATTATTTTGATTAAAAAAGTTGTTTTTAATTAAAATTTAGTAATTTTCACTATTCATCAAAATATGAAAGTTATCCGAAAAGTACCAAAATTTCACCCTAGGATAATTTTGATATTCCGAATCCAAAAATGAAGTCTATTTTGAGAGATAGAATTTATAAAATTTTAAAAATTAGGTATTACTATTCATAACGGCTAGTTTGATTGGTTATGGTGTGTTAAAATCTCGAAGTTGCGTACAATGCACGCCATTTCATTATTCGAAAGGATACATACCAAGGAAGATTGGGGTGTTACATTCTCCCCTCCTTCAATAAATTGCATCCTCTCAATTTTTTAAAATTTTTCTTGGGAATATAATGGAAAGTCCCACATCGGAAAAAGAGTCAATAAAACTATCACTTTAAAAGAAAGAGAGGTATAAGGGTCATCCAAGATAACCCATACTAGGATTCCATGTAAGAAAACATGGATATGGATGATAAACTAAGTGTCAAGTTCTGATGGAGAGGGATAGAAATCATGATCAGGAGAAAGTTAACAATAAGAAAACCACAAACTTGTGTTGGGACAAACGACCATTAGTCTCCTAGTAGGAAAGTAAACGGACAACATTTTTTTAAGTTACATTACATAAGGACGAGGAATTCATTTATGATATTGACTAAGAACATTATGAGATATACTTACATTTTAAGTAGAGTTTCATTGTTTAATAAATTTCCACCACTAACTCAATTTTTTTTTAAACGATGAATATTCAAGAAGACTTGGTCACACTGGAAGAGCTAGAATAAACTTCTATAGAATCACATGATCCATGTAGGATAAACTATTCATTTACATTGTCTTTGAAGATTAATCAAAACCAAAATGGTTAGTGAATGATATAATGATCCCCCAAAAGGATATTCCTTGAGATAAATATGCACTAATCTGAATTTCTAAATTTGAACCAACAATACCCCAAAGTAAAATAAATACCATTCAATAATCAATTGTCCTTAAAATCCTTCAATATAATCCAAACTAATATTGAAACCCAAAACATAGAATAATTTGATTATGTAGTCTCCCATGTTAAATTGTATCTCCAAATGACATCAAATACTCTTAAAGTCACATACTTAAAAGTAATTAACATCATCACATATTCTCTGTTATAGGTTAATCATTTCCATAAATAACCCAAATCACTATAAATCCACAATAAAAACGTAGATAAAAATCCACCATTACTCTACAAATGAAACCCCATTGTATTCTATTTTCCTTGGGCATATTGTGTTCCCAACAAAGCGAACATCTTCCAAAATAACATTTATCACTTAATCACCAAATCATTTTCCTATACCAAGGGTATTCATTTGATAATACATAAGAACCCAAATCATCTTATTATTGATCAATAAAATCATTTAACAAAAAAAATAGTCACACTAACCAGGGACTTCATGTAGTCCAGTGGTAGACGATAAATCCCAATCGCACTTTGGTTGTGGGTTCGATTCCCACAGCTTTGTCCGACGTGACGGGTTGTCACACGGTCTACGTGTTGTCCTTTTTCAAAAACTATATTTTATAATATTACCAAAATGAGATAAATTCCTCAAAATAACATAATTTAACCACAAATGTTATATCATACCTTGCATTTTCATCCCAAATTATAATAACTTATAATTTTCTCAAACCCCAATGATCATATAAAACCAAATGGTTATTTATACCTATATCCACAAGAGAAGAGACAATTCTTCCTCAAATATCATTCTCACATGGCAAACTTCGGGGTTACAAATACAAGAGAAAATTATTCCAAAGTAAACCCATCAACAAGGAGTGCTAATACTTTTTAAGTTTTTCTCCAACCATTTATTTCCACATATCTTCTTCTTTGACCAAGAAAATATCCTATAGAATAGTACATTCACTCGGGTAATGGCCAGGTCCCCTACATTTACAGAAAATGACTATAAATTAACTCTTGGGACCATTTTTATCTTTTTCCATAGTACTCTTCATTTTTCTTCGGCAATTCTTCACTTTATGTCCTTCCTTCCCGCACGTAAAACATTTCGTTGTCCCATTGAGACACTTTCCTGGGTGTCTCTTTCCACATTTCCTGCATGAAGAAAATTGAGGGTTCTTTTCTCCATGGTCTCCATTGCTGGAGCTCTTATCATTTATCACCTTTCTCTTCCTTGTTGAGTCTGGGAGTTGGTTAATATATATGTTGTTGATCATATTTTTGGAAAACTGATTTGGCATAAAGACGATATCTTTTACGCCTATCAACATTCCATTTTTTTTCTCATTGCCACCATCGTTCCCACCTTGTACATCATTCTCAAAGTCACTATGAATTCCTTGGAATCCAGCCATTGACTAAAACCAGAAAGCATTGTGTGAGTAACAGTAGTCGTAAAATCATTTAGAGATTAAAATGTCACCATATTCTCAATTTGAAACATATTAGGATTAACCAAGGTCATTTACTCTCATCTTATATATAAATTACTTAAATCGGTTTGTAAAGAAAATGTACATTATCCTAAGCATATCCCCCGGGAGTTTCGTAACCAAGAGTGCAGCAAGGCCTGTTGTCGTGCACCAGTTCCCGTTCGAGTCTAGCTCAAAGCGGTGTTTTCGGGTTTTACCCCTAGGTACATCTGTTCCAGAGCCGTCTCTACCTGCTCGTATCCAGACAGGGATGTATTTCTTGGAAAACTCACAAAATCTCTACAATACCAAAATTCTAGGAAGTTCTTTTATACTAATCCTCAAAGTTCATCTTAGGTCTACGTGCTCTAATCTGAGTTTATCTAAATCTATCTTCCAAGGTTTGTACTAAACTTCCTCTGATACCAACTGTAACGCCCCAACCCTAGTTACCCAGAGTCGGTGCATTATTACATAACATTGGCATGATCACAAGAAATATCAAATCTCGAAAGACCGATTAGTTTAGTAGCCTTGGAAACACTAGATACATCCATAAAATTTTACATTACTTCACAAAAAACATCTTGTCTTCATATCCCCTCATACTATCCCTGCAGGTCATTCATAAATTACTTCTTCATAATCCTGGGAAAAATAAAACATTGAAAGGGGTGAGCTCAGATGCTCAGTAAGGATAACATTATAGCAGAAGCTTTCGTAAATAAGCATAAACACTTAAGGCAGTTTATAACTAAAACAAAATCCTTTTAAACTTGAAATTCAGCATAAAATGGCAAAGATAAAATAAAATAATGCCATTTACTTACTCACATGGATATTCTACTAGTCGAACAATCCCATGCATTATCAATAACCACTTTCATAATGATGGAATGCATAATGCCAGACTATCATAACCACATAGCCAAGGCCTCGTGCCAAGACTACAAATAATATTTTTCCAAGGCCTTGTGCCAAGACACTAGTTTTTCTCATGAGACCTACCGATGCATCGAGGAGCTATAGCGGGCCCCACCCATCACTTATTAAGTCCAATGCATTCCTCATATGAACAGGTTTAAACATAACATAAACATCCGTATTAAAACTAGCATACGAAATGTCAATAATTTTACCACAAACCATGAATGGTATAAAAATATCACATCCACAGTCAAACATAACTCATTCAATACAATATGGAAGATTGTATTTTATCACATTAACCTCAATCAAGAATAATGAAGGATGTTGACATAGATGAAAATAATCATCAAAACTATTTGAGAGAAATATCCCCCTTTTCTTGAAAACATTTAAAAGTCACACTATTTGTCAAGAAGGCATTTAAAAATAGATTTTTGAATCAAAGTGTCCCATACCACTTTGAAACTTTAAAAGGATTTTTAATTTTAAAACAATAATGTCCATATAAATAAATCCTTAAAACCATTTTTTTAAAACATGGACATTAATGAGCAAGATTTAGAAGAATAAGTCTTTAAAACATTTAAAAATGGTATTTTAGTTAGAGTTTCTAAACAAAATAGAGACACTTGGATACAAATAATTTAGGTAATAAAAACATTGTAATATCATGAGAATAAAGGTATTCATGATATACTATGTCAAAGTACATTATATAAACCACATAAAAGTGATTTGGTGTATAACAACAAAGAAGTCTCAATGGAATGTAAATTGAGATGAATTCTCTTATAAAGACCATATCCTTAGGTTAAGGATAAATCAATGACATAATTATGTGTGACAAATATAAATACACTAAATATGAGTGGATATTCAGTGTAAAACAATAAAGGGACATTCACACATATTCTAGTAAAAACACAACCAATGAATTGGATGTTTATCTCAACAAATTGAGATTGAGTAAAAATTACTCTTATCAAGTTCATACCGATGACTTGAGAATTTATCAATGGAGTGATTATGTGTATAAAAAGTATATCCACAGGAAGGGGAGTGGAAATTATGACATAATCAAATGAATAGCGATTCCACACATAATCTTGGAGTAATATAATCAATGAAATATGTGTAAAGCCAAATGAGTGGAAATTGAAATTTCAAATTACCTTATTGATTAGGTAACTTATGAAACATACACCCATGAAAGAATTATAATACCCTGATGATGTAAATACCCATAAATTAAAGTATATTACATAATGAATACAATCATGGGCAGTACACATACACCACATGAAATAATTATTTGATGAATAATGGAATTCTCATGAAATTAAGAGTGAGTTAAGAAACCCCTTACCATGTTGTAATCAACTGAGTCATATGAACAAAAGTTAATAACCACCAAATTATTTACAGAATAACATGAATATAAAGATAATCATGATAATATATATCAAATGGCAGTACCCAATACACCACTTTCAATAATTTAGTGGTGAACAATGGAAATCTCACGGAATTGAAAGTGAGATAAGAAAATCCCTTAATTTGTACTTTTTCCTTGGTCGAAGGTAGGTTAACCTCCTGTATAATGGTGAAATAATTGTTATTGAATTATACAAGTATAATTTAATTTAATATGATATCATATATGATCTTTTAACCTTGATTTGTTAATAATATCTTAGAATTATCGTCATTTCGGGTGTTAACGGGTTCATTTTACTTTATATTCTTTGTTATGTGAGCCATATTCATTATTAATGGGATGTATATTATTCATATCCAGAATGATATCAAGTCCTTAGATACTATTTTTAAATCATCAAATTAGAATTATACTTGAATGGATATGATGGAGAATGAATCTCATCGCGTTCGTGGAGACGGTAGTCCGTACGTACGCACGAGCGACAATATCATTCTTTTGATATTAAAATAATATATAATTTGATGGTATATCATATATACAGAATAATTATCATGTTATATTTATTATTTACATGAGTTACACATCATTATTATACCCATCCAAATAATTATAAATTGAATAACAATTACACCACGACGTGGAGACGGTAAGCCGTACGTACGCACTTATGGTGACATGTTATTCAAAGGATTGATAGAATACTGAATATGGTTGTACCATATTTTTAATAACATCACAGTATATATATGATACTGGAGTTATTATTTTATAATGGTAATAACAATGAAAGAGGAAGTGGAAGAAGAAAGGAACTTGAAAAGGGGTGGTGAAAACATTACCTCTTCTTCGGGTTCTTCCTTTTGATTTGGTCAAAAGGGCTCCTTAGGTTGGATTTCTGATCAAAATAAGGCCTCTATGTTGTATTGAGAAAAGTTTATATAGTATTTGGGCCGTGTTTGGCCGAACCAAAGGGCTTTGAAGGTGTGAAGAAATGAGAAGGAGGAGTGCCCTTTTATAAGAGGGGTGAGGGGCACCTTTGGAAAAGCTAGGAATGTTAATTTATAATAAATTCATATTCAATTTATAATGGCTCCAAAGTTTATTATTTAAATTTTAAGGTGGGTATTGGTCGAAAACAA
The DNA here is from genome assembly GCA_963277665.1 of Viscum album. NCBI lineage: Eukaryota > Viridiplantae > Streptophyta > Magnoliopsida > Santalales > Viscaceae > Viscum > Viscum album. The sequence goes on along the minus strand of OY728156.1, from coordinate 1,399,837,095 downwards.
CTCAACCAATAGAATTTATACATGTTTGGGTCATTATATTAACCTTATCTTTAAGTATTAACTCTTAGTTAATTAGTTTCACTTTTTCAATGTCTCTTTGTATTTTTATATTATATGGTTAATAAACTTACTATATACATCCAAGAGACCCCCAAGTGGTCCATTAATGATGAACCTATCATGATATAAGTCTCTTGGCCGAACCTTAGATTTTTGGAAATTTAATATCAATTAATAATATAATATTTGTTTTAAGAACTCTTTTATGTCAATTTTGACACTATTCAATAGTTGATTTTTGTGAAACTCATAACAGATTGATTATTTCGAAAAAAGTCAATTAAATCAATCCTAATATGTCATATTATCCTAGAAAATTATTTTAATTCCTTAAAAGTTTCATATTATATTTCTTTGGGTATTTATAATATCACTTATTGTAATTTTTTACTATTAAAGTAATTAATTCATCATCATTGTGTCATAAATAAATTAAATTATTTAATGTCTAAAAATTATAAATAAAATATCATTATGTATGAAATATTTTTATATTTCTAATGAATATTTATAATTTAAAATACAACATATATAACCTTCTGTAACAATTGTTTTGTTAAAAGATATATGCTTGTGTCATTTTGTATTTATTTTAACTTAATTAAAATAAAGTGTCATTATCACTTACAAGTGGATCCATGGGGTCCCAAAATCGACCCAAAGATGCTTATGGTCGACCATGTATCAACAAATAGGGTTAAGACACATTTTTGGGTAATTTAGTATTATTATAATATTATTTTTTTAACCCTTGTTTACCGGATTTACCCTTTAACCATGGTAAATAAAATATTTACCGAAGTAATTATCCAAAATGTTTAAAAATAAAAGTTACCTATTTACACAATTTGAACATCCTGATTCCAAATATGGAATCCATTTTTCCAAATTCAAAACACAGAAGTGGCAGAAATTAATTTAAAATTAATTCCCGTTGTTAAAACAAAAAGCGTGTTTTTTAGAGATAATAACTATCAAAAGATTGTCACTTGTTTATGTCTGGTTTAAATGTGAAATTATGTTCAATGACCCACATTGTATTACATGGTAAAAATATATTCTAAATATACTTTAAAACCACTCAAATTCATAATTTATCACTATTAATTATTTTGATTAAAAAAGTTGTTTTTAATTAAAATGTAGCAATTTTCACTATTCATCAAAATATGAAATTTATCCGAAAAGTACCAAAATTTCACCCTAGGATAATTTCGATATTCCGAATCCAAAAATGAAGTCCATTTTGAGAGATATAATTTATAAAATTTCAAAAAGTAGGTATTACTATTCATAACGGCTAGTTTTATTGGTTATGGTGTGTTAAAATCTCGAAGTTGCGTACAATGCACGCCATTGCATTATTCGAAAGGATACATTCCAAGGAAGCTTGGGGTGTTACACATTGGGATACATTTAAAGGGATAAAGTTATCATGTATGTATATCTTCAAAAGGTAGATGATGATCAATGGTGGTTTTTTATTCAATACACAAAGAAGGAAGAGGAGATAGATAATATGGAGTTGGAGTATTTTAACATGATATTAATTGAAAATTACATTCCATGGGAGCAATGAGTTTACCTTGAAAAAAATTATTGAATCTAAGACAAAAGAAATAGGAAATTGTTTTTGAGTATGAGGGTAACTTTATAAAGTTCAGAAGACATGATGTTGAATATGTATCAAAAATAGTGATAAATATTGATTACTTCATTGATTGACTAAATTTAAACATTCTAAGGGAATTAGTCTCTCTAACATTTTAATCTTATGAAGATATATTTACAATTACCAATAATACTGAGAAGTAGTATTCCATGTATTTTACTTTTAAAGGGATGTAAGAAAAGAAGAGGAAAACTAAATGACACATTGAAAATAACTTGTAATGGGAGAAGAATGGAAGAGTGCAATTTCAAAAATACAATGAATGTAGGCAGATTCACCCCAGGGATTGATTAATGATAATGGGATTCTATTACAGATATGGATATAATTACCATCAAGCTTGTGAGTTAAAGGGAAAGAAATAATCCATATATGTCCAATGATTTAATTATTAGGAGGTGAGAAACTATTTAAATCAATTCCCCAAGAATCATGGTAACCTACCACTTAATAATATAATAGAGAAAGGTTAACCCTATACTTTCACAACATCTAGATTCAAGGTTCCATATGGTCTTATAGTAAATACATAGATCATAAAATCAAATTTGGATAATACATTATTTGATTCTAGATATATTCACTATATTATATCACAAAAGTTTTGTAAAGAAATCGAATCATTTATTAAGGAATTATAGAAGGAGTTATTGGTTAAAACACATTGTGTAAATCTTATAGTAGAAAAAATATATTTTCTTATCTTTATTGAAATGCATGGAGGTTCTGTAATTAAAAACCTGTATGTAATACCAATGGTTAAATTTGACATAATACAAGGGATGGATTTTATCTTGAAGTATAATGTTAGAATTTACTATCATGAGAAGGAGATTACAATATCTAAGGCTGGAATAAAATCCCCTGTTTTGAGAGGCAATACACCATTGCCTGAGTCTTGTTTGGAACCACTTATAGAGGATCATCGTAGTGGAATAATTAGAGGTAATTAATTAATAAATAAATAATATGTTCTTAGAATAGAATATTAATATGTTATAATAGTTTATTATAATTTATTCCTAAAGAAATTATCTTTATATCCACCTAAACATGATTTGGAATTATGTATTTACCTTTTATCAGATTTAAATCTCATATATAAGCCTCTATATAGAATGAATATGACAGAATTAATGGAATTAAATAATCAATTACAAGGGTTGTGTGATAAGTGATTCATACCCCATAGTGTTTCTCCACGATGGGAAACATTATTATTTATGATGAAGATGAATGGCTTTATGAGGTTATTCAATGATTATAGGGAAATAAATGTTATTACTATAAAGTACAAGTATCCTTTACCTCACATTAATAACCTACCTGATTAACATCATGGGGATTAATACTTCTCAAATATTGATCTAAATTTTGTTTAAAATAAATTAGAATTAAATAATGATAGGTTTGGTCATTATGAGTTCATAGTAATCCCCTATGGTTTAATAAATGAATCCTTGGTGTTTATGTATTTAATAAATAGAGTACTCAAGCATTTTCTTGATAATTGTTTTTGGTATTTATTGATGATATATTGATATAATATAAGTGTTATGAAGAACATAAATACCATTTATGAATCACCCTTCATAGTCTAAGGGATAGAGAGATATCTGGTAAATTCAGTAGGTGTGAATTTTAGATTTAAAATGTTTCTTTTCAAGGCTATATTATCTCCAATGATTGAATATTGTTTGAAACCTCAAAGAAAATGGGGGTTAAAGAATGACCTAGACCAATAAATATAATTGAGATAAATAGTTTATTTTATTTATTTGTTTATTATCATCAATTTATTTAAAAATTACTAAATAGATTTTTTTTTCATCCAAGTTCACATGTAAAGGTTTCAAATTCAAATTTTCTAAGGAATATGAATAAATTTTTGAGGAACTAAAGAATAGATTGATCAATTGTAACACCCTAAAATTTTACAAATAGATTTATTATAGAATTCATGGATCAATTATTCTCTATAAACACCACTTTGTTATAACCTAGCTAAGTAAACATAAGTTTGTCACATCTATGATGTGAATTTTGAAAATTTGACATGCACAGTTGTGATGAGTAAGTTATTTGGAGTGATAAGAAAAACTTAATTTTTAGTGAATAGTAACCTAGCCTTATGAATAGTAACATACCCTTAGGAATAGTGATATACCCTAATGAATAGTAAACTTAACTATGATAGTATATAAATAATATTCAAGTTGGAGTACGATATACCTATGTTTTGGAATAAGTAAATAAAGGTTTTAAAACGGTTTTTTTAGAATAAATTATGATTTTAATTAAGTATTAAAATTAATCATATTTAAAAAATTATTTTTGAAAAATAGACTTCATTTTTGGATTATACACATTGAAAAATGGTTGGGGTGAATTTTTGGGCTTTTTTTGAAATACTGGAATTTTTTATGAATAGTGAAATACCATAATTTACAAAATAAGCTAAATACACTAATTATAGAGTCATGTATGATGTTCTGCTGATGTAAGACCAATTTATTCAGATTCACATGATAAAATTACTATTACTGGTCATGTAAGACTAACTATTTCTTATCTTGTGGATAAATAATAAATTAATGAATATAAAATTGAGAAATCTCATCTCCCCTCCACTATAAGACCCCCCATCACTCTCTCTTCTCTTCACTCATCTCAAGCCTTGTTCCTTATCCAAATTCTATTCGAATATCCTCCCAACATCCTCTCCCACATCCATAAATCCTTGGTCTCATAAAAAGTCCAAAACCCCTCCCTTAAAGAGGCTCTCAAGGAAGTTAGGTTCAAGAGGTAAATTCCTCTTTACAATTCTTTGTCTTTCCTTTCAAGTTCATTTGTTTTATTTTTATATTATTATCTCCCTTTATCCAAATGTTGTGAAAAATAAAATACCTTACATTTAATGGAATTTTTTCATGATAGTTTAATGAGTTATCATCATCTATTCATTTTACCTTCTTTTATACTAGTAGAAAAAACACCATCCAAGATGTGTCAATTTACCACATTCAAGGACGATGGGTTTTTGATTTCTATTATCATTCTCAGTTCCGGTCATGAAAACATTATTTTTATGGTTGAACCTGATTATTTTATATTTAATATACCCTATATAAGGTTTTTTAATCCCTTTGTACAAATGTTATTATGTTATAAATAAAAATGACTTCATTATAATCAAAACCCACAAATTAACTAAAACAGTTATCATTAAAGTTATACATAATAATTCATCCTAATTCCATGTAACCAAATTATATAAATGACCAATAACACCTATATATGATCATAAATAATATATGAATTCAATTCTGTAGATTTACATCCATTTCGCATGAACTCCATTACTTAAGAACAAGTGAACCGATTATGAAAACAAAGAAAACGAACACTACAGAACAATGAAATTCAATATAATAACATATCAAGAAAGTCATAAATGAACTAAAAAGAATTAATATAAAATAAATACATGTCTAATAGGTTCTGAAATAATTTATTAATAATTATAATTTTATATTCCAGGACCTTAAGTTCAAGAGCGGAACACATTCGGACTTAAGGTAAGGGGTTTCTTCATCTCACTACCATTTTTGTGATATTTTTCTGTATTCACTACTATTACTTGTGTATGTTGTATATATAATTCCAACTGATGTTTCATATCACGAATATATTTATTATCATGTTATTCAATGTATCATTTTAATATTATTAATTTTGGTGAATTCGAATTGATTGATTACAAAGTGATGGAGGTTTTCCACCCAAACCTTCAGTTTTCATTCAGGCTGCTCTTATTCTCTATTCACCTCAATGAAATTATTATTTATTCTTATGTAATCCTCATGAATTTTTTGTGAATATCCTATATATGTGTACCAATAAGAATCATTCTTTATTTTTTGGTAAGTTTCATGTTTAAAATAATCTTTAAAAAATTATTCCAAAATGCAAGCTTCATTCAAGGAACTTCTAAAATCCTTACCTATTTTGATGTTCACTATATAATCTATTTTAAGCCATGTTTATCTTTTTAAATCACACATTTTAAATTATATTTTGGTTCATTTATGGTTTTATGAAATAAAACATGCCTTTGCGCTTTAAAATCTCTTTAATGAAACCGCCCTAAAATGTTTTAATTCTAAAGATTCTTTAAAATCAGTTTTTACATGATTTAACTTCAGTGGGACATCATTTATGCCTAAAATATAATTTCAATGTCCTGCTCTTTTATTTTATAGAATATTAATTTTTACAATATTATTTCATGGAAAATATAAATGATTTTTCAAAATAAATCTTCTTTCCAAAGTAAAAAAGGATTTTTCTCATCTCACATTAACTTTTATGAGATATATTCATTATTCACCAATTATTTAATTCTTGTGGTGTATGTACTGCCCTTTTTTATATCACATCAAGAGTATTATTATTCTCATGATATTCTAAGGGATTATTATTTGAATGTTTCAAGGTGGTGTGGGACACTTTGAAATGTTTAAGGATTATTTCCTCAAGAATTTTTCAATAGTCTCATTTAAAAGTATCTTTATTTATGTAACATCTTTTGATGAATTTGTATCCTCAAATATATATGTATATTGAGAAGGAATATTTTAATTTTATTAAATATATGTATAAAGAATGATTTGGACATGTAGCGGTTAGTGGGGCCCGCTAGATCCCCTCGATGCATCGACAGGTCTCAGGAGACAAATCAGTTGGTGACAAACCCTTCGAGTTGGTTTCCAAAAATCAGACAGGTTTATACCCATAGACTTAAACCATTTCGATGGTATTATGGTATCATGTTCTAGATACATGACATCCAATTAATAATAATTTTCTTTATTAATTTTTAGTTATTACTATTCATGAGGTTTTCACTATGAAAAATCCTATGGATGTAGATTCATTCTCAATTTATTAAAGGCACGTGTTATTCATTTATTCACCATGCCATGATTACTATGTCTAATTTTTTATGATTCAGTTATTATTGATTCATGTTTCTGCTTTTTATAACCTTTACTGAGCATTTGAGCTCACCCCTTTCATTTGTTTACCTTCAACAGGTTATGAAGAGGAGAGCATTTATTGAGTTCTCATGGATGCAGTTTTTTGGTTTTTGTTATGTGTTTTTTTTTGTTACCTTTCCCAATGTAATACGTGTTACATGTATGTATCTAGTTTCTTCAAGACTACTAAACTAATCAGTCCTTCGGGATTTTATTCCTTGTAATTATTCCAATTTAATTAGAAATACATCGGCTTCGATCTACAGGGGTCGGGGTGTTACAATTGGTATCAGAGGAAGTTTAGTAGAAACCTTGGGGACTAGATTTAGAAAACATAGGCTAGGGAACAAAGCCTTAAGATTTTCTATGAGGATAAATAAACAATAACATCATAGAATTTTGGTAAGTAATATATTATATAGATATTTCTAGAAAATATATCCTTGTCTAGAAACAAATAAGTAGAGGTGGCTCTAGCACAGATGTACTTAGGAGTGAAAACTTTGACAAGGAGTTTTGAGCTTGACCTGGGGTATCCTGGTACACGAAAATGGGCCTTGCTTCACTCTTGGTTTGACACTCCTGGGGGATATTCTTAGGATAATTCCCATTTTATTTACCCACCATTGTGAGGGATTTATGTCCCCAAACTAACCAAAGTATATGGTTCTAGGATTTACAATGCATAAATTTATGCTATGTGTTATAACATGTTTAGAATTATAAAGAGTTTATAATTTTATGAGCTAATATATAATATGAAATTTATTATATATGACACCTATCAGAAGTAATGAAAACATCACCAATTCATGGGATGCGAAGAGTAAGAAGGATCATATATCTAATGGTCTTAAGCCATATTTTCAAAGGAAGATTGTCTCCCATGTATCCTCATCATATGATGAAATAATATCATGTGTTAACAAGGTATGTAAATACTTATCTGAGTCCTATAGATTTGAAGGGAAGAAGTTAAAGAAGTGTCTTCCCAGATGTGATAACTATGGAAAGAATCACCTTGGTAAATGCTTTAAGGGAATGGGCGTTTGATAGAAGTGTGGGGGAAAAGGACATGAAGTTCATGATTGAAAGTGTAAGAAAATGGTTTCCAATTTACAATGCTTCAATTGCAAGGATATGTGACACTATATGAATCAATGTCCCAATATTTAAAGGAATATACCCCAAATGATGGTTTTAGATAATGATAAAGTTATGATGCTACCACAAATGAAGTAAAATGATTAATATGCCTAGTCAAGAATCAGGCCATTTGTATTTTTTGTTCAGTAATGTACTGGTTGTATGAATTATGATATATATAAGGATTGTACTGCAGTACTCTTTAATTAAGGATTTGAGGTCATATGATGATCAGTACAAAGGAAAAGTGATTCAGTGGAAAGTTAAACTTTTTAGAGAAAAAAACATGATTGAGGGAAAGACAACCCTTAATATATATTTGATGTTAAGATAATGATGAAGAAATGATTGATTCGGATAAGTATTGACTACCTTGGAACTGATTATTGACTTGTTGAGAAGTGGTCTATGCTATCATCAATGAATTTTACAACACTTTTGGATTTAAGGAATATATCCAATAACGTGTATCTTACTTAAAAAATATGGAAGAATGCATGTTTCTAATATGGTTTTTACAATAATTCAAGTTATTATGATATTTCAAGAGGATACACGATGAAGTTATTCACATTTTTGTAATCTGAATTTTAGAGCTACTTCTTGTTGATTAAGGTTTAATGATAAGTTCATCTTGGAAATTTAAAGGACTTCATTATAATGTGTTGAATCATTATATTTTGGAATTTTTTTAACCATTTATGAAATAGTTTAAGTTGATCATTGTATGAGATTTTAGAGGTTAATGTATTGCTTCACCAAATGGGGTAACCCATGCTATTTGATGAGGTATATATAGTTAAACTACAATAAAAGGATAAGTTTATAAGTAGAAATGTATATTTATACTCTTATAGAGTGGAATAATTACTCAACTCAAGGAAAATAGTCTTAAATAAACTATTTTCCTTTTATCATTATCATTTATAATATTTATGAATTAATTTTTTTAGTTTATATTTTTGTAGTAATCAACATTCATCTGAACATGTCCTCTATCATGTTCTATCATAACTTCATAGTTATATTTTTCTTCCATATCCAGCTTTATTTTTCTTCAAACTAATGTCATATCATTCGAAATAATACTTTTTGGGGTGACCACCTCATCTCTATTAACCTTTTTCAAAAGTATATTTTACTAGCCTTACCTCCAATGGGAGTTTCCATAAGGTAATTTTCAAGTATCAACCATTAACTTTCGAAGTTCAACTTCAAATTTTGAGGAGGAAATTTTTGTAAGGAGGGGATAATGTAACACCCCAAGAATGTACAAATAGATTTATTATAGAATTCATGGATCACTAAGTCTCTACAAACACCACTTTTTTATAACCAAGCCAAGTAAACATAAGTTTGTCACTTCTGTGTTGTGAATTTCTAAAATCTAACATACACGACTGGGATGAGTAAGTAATTTGGAGTCCGATAAGAAAAACTTAATTTTTTCTGAATAGTAACCTACTCTTATGAATATTAACACACCCTTAAGAATAGTGATATACCATAATGAATATTAACCTTACCTATGATATTATACAAATAATATTCAAGTTGGAGTACGATATACCTATGTTTTGGAATAAGTAAATAAATGTTTTAAAACTATTTTTTTAGAATAAATTGTGATTTTAATTAAATATTAAATTAATCATATTCAGAAAATTATTTTTGAAAAATGGACTTCATTTTTGGATTATACACGTCAAAAAATGGTTGGGGTAAATTTTTGGGATTTTTTTTGAAATACGTGAATTTTTTATGAATAGTGAAATACCATAATTTATAAAATAAGATAAATACACTAATTGTAGAGTCATGTATGATATTCTTCTAATGTAATACCAATTGATTCGTATTAACATGATAAAATTAATATTCTTGGTCATGTAATACTCGCTATTCCTTGTATTGTGGAGAAATAATAAATTAATTAATATAAAATTGAGAAATCTCCTCTCCCCTCCACTATAAATTCCCCCCATCACTCCCTCTTCTCTTCACTCTTCTCAAGAATTGTGCCTTCAAAACATTAGGTCCAAATATCCTCCCAACCTCCTATCCCACTTCTAAAAATCCTTGGTCCCATAAAAATACTAAAACCTCTCCCTTAAAGAGGCTCTCAAGGAAGTTTGGTTCAAGAGGTAAATTCCTATTTTCAATTCTGTGTCTTTCCTTTCAAGTTCATTTGTTTAATTTTTCTATTATTACCTCTACTTATCCAAATTTTGTGATGAATACAATACCTTACATGTACTGGAATTTTTTCATGATAGTGCAATAATTTATCATCATATATTCCTTTTACCTTATTTTATACTAGTAGCAAGAACACCATCTGAGATGTGTCAATTTACCACATTCAAGGACGATGGGATTTTGATTTCTATTATCATTCTCATTTTGGGTCATGAAACCATTCTTGTTATGGTTGAATCAAATTATTATATATGTAATATACCCTATGTAAGTCCTTGTAATCCCTTTGTACAAATTTTATTAAGTTATAAAGAAAAATGAGTTTGCTGTAATCAAAACCCACAAATTAACTGAAACAGTTATCATTAAAGTTATATATAATAATTCATCCTAATGCCATCTAACCAAATTATATAAATAAACAATAAAAACTATATATGATCATAAATAATATGAAAATTAAATTTTAGAGATTTACATCCATTTCACATGAACTCTGTTACTTAAGAACAAGTGAACCGATTATGAAAATAAAGAAAATGAACACTTCGGAACAACGAAAGTCAATATAATAACTTATCAAGAAGGGAATAAATGAACTAAACATAATTATGATAAAATAAATACATGTCTAATAGGTTCTTAAATAAATTATTAATAAGTATAATTTTATATTCTATGACCTTAAGTTCAAGAGCGGAACACATTCAGACTTTGGGTAATGGATTTCTTCATCTCACTACCATTTTTGTGAGATTTTATGTATTCACTACTATTAATTATGTATGTTGTATGTATAATTCCCATTTATGTTTCATATCATGAATCTATTTATTATCATGGTATTCAATTTATCATTTTAATATTATTAATTTTGGGGAATTTGAATTGATTGATTACAAAGTGATGCAGGTTTTCCACCCAAACCTCCATTTTTCATTCGGGTTACTCTTATTCTCTATTCATCTCAATGAAATTATTATTTATTCTTATGTAATAATCATGAATTATATGTGAATATACTATATATTTTTACCAATAAGAATTATTATTTATTTTTTGGAAAGTTACATGTTTAAAATAATCTTTCAAAAATTATTCCAAAATGCAAGCTTGATTCAAGGAATATCTAAAATTCTTGCCTATTTTGATGTTCACTCTACAATATATTTTAAGCCTTGTTTATCTTTTTAAATCACAAATTTTAAATTCTATTTTGGTTCATTTCTAGTTTTATGAAATAAAACATGTATTTTCTCTTTAAAAACTCTTTAATGAAACCTCCTTAAAATGTTTTAATTCAAAAGATTCTTTAAAATATATTTTTACATGATTTCACTTTACAGGGACATCATTTATTCCTAAAATATAATTTAAATGTCCTAGTATTTTATTTTTTGGGATATTAATTTTTACAATCTTATTTCAGGGAAAATATAAATGATTTTCCAAAATAACTCTTATTTCCAAAGTAAAAAGGATTTTTCTCATCTCACATTAACTTTTATAAGATATATTCATTGTTCACCACTTATTTAATTCTTGTGGTGTATGTAATGACCTTTTTTATATAATATCAAGATTCTATTTATTCTCATTATATTCTAAGGGATTATAATTTGAATTTTTCAATGTGGTATGGGACACTTTTAAATGTTTAAGGATTATTTCCTCAAGAATTTTGCAATGGTCTCATTTAAAAGTATCTTTATTTATGTAACATACTTTGATTAATCGGTATCCTCAAATATATACAGATATTGAGAATACATATTGTAATTGAATTAAATATATGTATAAATAATGATTTGGATATGCGACGGTATGTGGGACCCGCTATAGCCCCTCGATGCATTGACAGGTCTCCTGAGACAAATCAGTTGGCGACAAACCCTTCGAGTTTGTTTCCAAAAATCAGACAGGTTTATACCCACAAACTTAAAACATTTCAAAGGTATTGTGGTATCATGTTCCAGATACATGACTTCAAATTAATAATCATTCTCTTTATTCATTTTCAGTTATTATTATCCATGAGGTTTTCACTATGAAAAAATCTATGGATGTAGATTCATTCTTATTTTATTAAAGGAATGTGTTCTTTATTTATTCACCATGCCATATTGACTAGGCCTAATTATTTATGATTCAATTTTTATTGATTCATGCTTCCACTATTTGTAACCCTTACTAATCATTTGAGCTCACCCTATTCATTTTTCTTACCTTCAACAGGTTATGAAGAGGAGACCATTTATTGAGTTCTCATGGATGCATTCTTTTAGTTTTTGTTATGCGTTGTTTTTTTTGCCTTTTCCAATGTAATAAATATAACAACCCATACTTTACATAAATTGTTATTACTATAGAATTGAAGCATACTTATTACAACATATAATAAAACCATGGTAGGACCGTATAGGTTTAGTGTCTTTAGAAACTGGGAAACATAAACAACTGGTTCATAAAGCATCTACATTGTCTTCCGTTTATTTCATCATATCTAGAGTCCCTTTTTGGCATATCCTACTTAATAACATTTTTCCTGACCTGGGGAAAGAAAACATACAAAATGGTGATCTCAAATTCTCAGTAAGGGTAAAAAAAAAGAAATATCATATTCATAAGAACATAGCATTTCGAAAATATTAACCTGCAAAAGTGATCATAATATCATAACATGGGATAAATCATAGTAGTTAAATTTAATCCCAATAATCATAACATGGAACTTTTTGGCATACAAACATAATCATAGAAAATCATTTCTTATTAGTCAAGACTCATTTCCAAGACTATCTTAGCGGACAAATTCCATTTCTGAACTGAGTTCACTCCTCGTTCCAGTCCTGTATCACTGAACCAGATTAAGTTTTCGTTCCAGCCATGTCTATCTCAGGAGATATAAATCTTTACCCAATGAATTGGAGGGAGATATAGGTCCCACCCATCTCATAATGAAACCATTATTATATGTTCCACAAAATCATAAATCATAGCATAACCCGTGTAATAAAAATGGGATTCTTAAACATCATGCAATCATAACATAATGCATATAAGATAAAAGGACATCATAAAAATAATTCCATCATAACATAATCAAATCAATGTAAAAATAGGTATAGAAATAGAACCCTATATTATCTTAGATGGAAAATAATTTTGATAAAACACTTGAACTTCATTCTTGAGGAATATATCCTTTCTACTTCAAAAACATTTTTCCTTTCATAACATGTCATACAATTTTAAAATAAAATAATTTAATTAAAAATAAACTTGAAAAATTGTAATGTAAGATTCATGTAAATAATGTTCTATGAAATCATAAAAATCCATTCATGTCGTATAAGTTAAAAAAAACATTCTTCTCGTACTTTGGATGAAAAAGTCAAAAAGTATCTCGTACTAATAACGACAAAAGATTCCTTTCATATCTTTTACTAAAAATTCACCAATAGGTAAAATTGGATTTAAACATTTTTAGGAGGATATAAATAATATTACATATTGGGGAAACATGGATGTGGATGATAAGTATTCCTTATTAAATTCTGAAGTATAAACAATCTCAAATAAAAATGAGATTGTGAGATTTTCTCTTACCTTAGGTTCAATATGCTTTGTACGTGTCCGAACCTCCTGTATAATGATTTAAATAATTCCATTGACTTATTAAAGAATCATACTCATTGTTATTATAACATATATGGTCATATTCTTAGCTTCTTATTAGTAATATTTCATTGCTACTTGTTATTCGGGTGTTCATTGCTTTATGTTCTTATGCATGTCTTGTCGGATAAATTATTATCCCTCTTTTTAGGTTATAGATAACTTATTTATAGAATGGTATTAGTGTAATATATATCATATTTATTCATTAAATTCATTTATATAATCATTATTCAATGAATATCATGTAGAACGAGCCACATCACATCGTGGAGACGGTAGGCCGTACGTACGCACGAGCAATGATATCATTCCCATAACTATTGAATGGTATTGGATTGGAAGATGAAATGTCTCAGAATTAGTATCATGTTATAATAATCATATATAGTTATTCTTTACACCATTATACCCATCCAAGTAAGGTGGTGGTGGAAAACAGATTACACCACGGCGTGGAGACGGTATTCCATACGTACGCACGCGCTGTGATTTCATTTTCCGTAGGATGGATAGAAGGTGAAATAGGGTTGTTTCATATTTATAATAACATATCAGTATATTAGTGATACTGATTTTATTAATTTATTATGAAACAAATAAATAATAAGAAGAATAAGAAGAAATAAATTGGAAAGAATCGGTAAAGGATATTACCTCTTCTTTGACGCGCCTCTTCTTAACCTTCTCTTAGGGCACTAAAGGTGGTATTTGAAGAATACCAGGACCTCTAGTGTGTTTCTAGGGAAGTGGAGAAGAGAAATGGGAATGTTTTGGAAGATATTTAAGGCTCAAAGTGGTGTGAGAAGGAGAGGGAGGAGGTGTCCTTTTATAAGGGAGGAGAGGGGCACCTTTGGAATTATAAGAAATATTATTTTATAATAAATCAAAACCTACATAAAAACCTCCAAAAATGACTCATATTAGAATATTATATGATATAGGGTTGTAATCTCATCAACCAATAAAATTTATACATGTTTTGAATTTATTTTAAACCTTATCAAATTGATTTATCCTTATTTAATCTATTTAATTTTATTTGTCGTAATAATATTATAAATTTTAAATTGATATAAATAATTAATTATGTGATGTTAATTATACATAATTAGATACTTTATTACATTTTAGACCATATAAATTTAAATTTATAATTTTCAAATATTTTTGTGATTTTTAAACAATTTTATAATACGTTATTTTTATAAAATAACAATAGTGTCAATTTTGACACTATTCATTTATTTGAATTTAAATAAAATATACATAGAGTATATATTCAAACTAAAAGCTTTAATATATTCATAACATTTCATATTTATCTATAAAATTATTGGATCACATTAAATAGTTCATATAATATTTATTTTAATATTTTTAAAACCATTTATTTGATATTTCAATCAATAAAATAATTTCAACATCTCTATTGTGTCACCTTTAATGATAATTATTTAAACCCTAAATATTCTAAATAAATTCACATGATGTATATAATTTTATTAGATTTATGGATACTATTCATGTTCTAAGTTTCATGAAGTTTATCACTAAATTAAAATTATTATACTTATAAGATTTAAGAGAGTGACATGTTGTCACTTTCTTTGGTTTTAATAACAATTAAATTATTTTCATTATCAAAAGTCCATAAAATTAATCTATTACGACCCTTAGATGATATGGGTATAATTTTAGTCATCCAATAGAATTTTTTTAGGTGTTAGGGTAATTTTATAATCTTATTTTTTCCCTTAATTACCCGATTTATCTTTAACTATAGTAAATAAAAATTACCATAGTTACTATTTATAATATCAAAAACAATAATAGTAACCTATTAACATAATTTGGACCCACTAAATTCAAATATGGAATCCATTTTTCATAATTCAAAACACAGAAGTTGCAGTAATTAATTTAAAATTAATCCTGTTGTTAAGAGAACGAGTTTTAAAAGTTAAAACATTACCAAAGATTGAAATGTTTTTACCTATTAATTCAATGTAAAATTAATGGTAATGACATAAATTATGTTAAATGGTAAAAATATATTCTCTTTATACTTTAAAACCATTCAATTTTATAATTTAACCATATAAATTATTGCAATGAAAAAAGTTGTTTTAGATAAAATATAGCATGTTTTTACTATTCATTAAAATATGAAATTTATCAGAATAATATGAAAAATTTATCCAAAGTAAATTTTTATATCCTGATTTTAGAAAAGAATTTTATTTTGTCAAATTGAACTTATAAACATGTTAAAAACTATATTTAAACTGGATTTTTTGAAAAATACTTATTTTACCCGAAAAATTTATTTTGTTCTCATACCATGTTCTAGAAAATGTGTAAGATGAATAATAATGCTATAAAATAAAAAATGTAGTCAATAATATTCATAACATCTAGTCCTTAGTAATATTATAACAATATATCGTTGTTTAGTGAAACCCAGTATTGCGTACTATACACGCTATCGAGGATGGTCGCGATTGCGTGTAACGCAAGCCAAACTAGTTTTGAGTGTAATGAAAGATTCCTTTGATGTTGCGTATAACATAATACAATAAAAAAATTATTTCTCATAAAATCTCAGGGTGTTACATTCTACCCCCCTTAAAAATAATTTCTCCCTCTAAATTCATCACTTCGTAACAACAGATGAGGATACCTCTCTTTCATCATATAATCAAGTTCCCATGTAGCTTCTTATAATTGGTGGTTCCTCCATAAAACTTTAAACAAGTGAGTGGTCTTGTTTCGCAGAACATTTTTGCTATGATCCAGAATCTCTATCGGTTGTTCTTCATAAGAAAGATCTTGCTCCAGCGGTACAACTTCTAAGCTTAGTACATGTAAAGGATCAGGTATGTACTTTATCCGGAGAGATACATGGAACACATCATGAACTTGAGAGAGATTCAGTGGAAGCGCCAATCGGTAAGCTACCTTCCCAATACGATTCAGTATTTCGAAAGGACTGATATACCTAGGGCTCATCTTGCCCTTCTTTCCAAATCTCATTACTCTCTTCCAAGGAGATATTCGTAAGAACACTTTATCACCCACTTCAAACTCAAGGTCTTTTCTTTAGTTATCGGCATAACTTTTTTGTCAACTCTAAGCTGCTCTTATGTGTTGTTGAAAAGATCAGACCTTTTCTTCCATATCATCAAAAAGATAAGGTCCTAATAGATTTCTTTCCCCAACTTCATCTCTGCAAGTTGGAGTTCGACATTTCTTTCCATAGAGAGCTTTATAAGGAGCCATCTGAATACTAGAGTAAAAGCTATTATTGTAAGAAAATTCCACCAAATGTAGGTGTTGATCCCAACCACCTTTGAAATGCATAGAGCAAGCTCTCAACATGTCTTCTAGAGTTTTAATTGTCCTCTCAGACTGATCGTTTGTCTGAGGATGATAAGCAGTGCTGAAACTCAACTCTATATCCAAAGTATGCTGAAGACTTCGCCAAAACTTCAAGGTAAACCTCTGATCCCGGTCAGATATAATGGAAAGTGGTACTCCATGCAATCTTACCACTTATTTCACATATATCCTGGAAAGTTGATCAAGAGATAAATCTTCTCTAATATCAATGAAGTGTGCCGACTTCGTAAGACGTTCAACTATAACCCAGATAGCATTATTGCCTTTAGATGTTTTAGGAAGTCCAGTGACAAAGTCCATAGTAATGTTTTCCCATTTCTATTCTGGTATGGGTAATGGTTGTAACATCCCCTTAGACTTCTGTCTCTCAGCTTTAACTTATCGACAAACTAAGCATCGAGAGATATATTCAGCAACATCTCTTTTCATGCCATGACAGAAGTACTCCTTCAGGTCCCTATACATCTTTGTGCTTCCATGGTGAATAGAGAATGAAGAACTATGAGCTTCATCCAATATTTCCTTCTTTAATTCTGGGATGGGAGGAACACAAACTCGATTCCTAAACCTTATTATTTCATCACAATCAATGTGAAATTCAAGAACATTTCTCACCTTCTTTTGTAACTCTACATCTTTTTTCTGTGCCTCTTTAATCTTCACATGTATAGATGGTTGAACATTCATTTGAGAAAGATAAGATTTCCCCCCTCCATTATAATTCCAAGATCCATCCTTTGTAAATCCATAAATATTGGATCTTTTGTGATCCTCATCATGGATGAGCTATCATGGTCTTATCGACTTAATGCATCTTCCACCTTGTTTTCTTTCCCAGGGTGATAATGAATTGATCAGTCGTAATCCATAATTAGCTCCAACCATCTTCTTTGGCGCATGTTCAGCTCCTTTTGTGTGAAAATATACTTTAAACTTTTATGATCAATATAAATATCACACCTTTCACCATAAAGATAATGCCTCGAGATCTTTAATGCAAAGATTACTGCAACTAACTCCAAATCATGAGTTGGGTAATTTTGCTCATGGATTTTCAACTGTCGTGAGGCATAAGATATCACCATATCATTTTTCATGATAACACACCTCAGTACATTCTTGGATGCATCACTGTAGATCACAAACCTTTCTCCACTACAAGGCAGTGTGAGCACATGTGCACTGTATAACCTTCTTTTCAACTCCTTGAAATTCTCTTCACACTCCTCCGTCAACAAGAACTTAACTCCTTTTCAAGTCAACCTGGTGAGTGGATTAGATAATCTTGAAAAATATTTCACAAAATGTCGATAGTACCCAGATAAACCAAGAAAACTTTGGATCTCAGTTACTGTTGTTGGTCTTGACCATCTTTCAATAACCTCTATTTTTGTTGGATCCACAAATATCCCCTCTTTTGAGATTATCTGACCAAAAAATGCAACTTTTTGAAGCCAAAATTCACACTTAGTAAATTTGGCATAAATCTTGTCCTTTATCAGGGTCTTCAATACAATTCTCAAGTGATCTTCATGTTCTTCCTTGCTCTTTGAATAGACAAAAATATCGTCTATAAATACTACCACAAACTGATCAAGATAGTCTCTAAAGACTCTATTCATTAGATCCATGAAGATAGAAGGGGCATTAATAAAACCAAATGGAATCACTATAAATTCATAGTGTCCATACCTTGTACGGAAAGTCATCTTTGGTATATCCTCCCTTTTGACCCTTAATTGATGATACCCTGAATGAAGATCAATCTTGTAAAAGTATTGTGCTCCGTGTAGTTGGTCAAATAACTCATCAATGCGTGGGAGAGGATATTTGTTCTTGATAGTGATCTTGTTAAGTTCTCGATAATCAATGTAGAGTCTCATTGATCCATATTTCTTCTTAACAAACAGAACAGGTGCTCCCCAAGGTGACGCACTAGGGCGTATGAATCCCTTATCAAGATTCTCTTGGAGTTTCTTCTTCAATTCCTACAACTCAATTGGGGCCATTTTATAAGGTGTATTTGAAATGGGCATAGCACCCGGTGCGAGTTCTATTGAAAACTCAACTTCATGATCTGGTGGAAGACCTGGAAATTCCTATGGAAAGACATCATCAAAATCCCGTAAAATGAGCATATTCTTAATCGTGAGTTTCTCTCCAACCATTTGATATAAATAACCTTCATTTATTGGAATCAAGACCCATAAGATGGAAGAAATTTCCACTAGAAGGTTATATTCATCCTTGCATCGATAGATAATCATATATTGGTCAGGAATATGAAATGTGACTTCCCTTATTTGGAAATCGATATGAGCTCCATATAAAGAAAGAAAATCCATTCCAAGAATCACATCAAATTCCACTATTGGAAGGATCACAAGATTTGTAGGAAGCACTTTCCCACAAACTTCAATTGGATAAGAATTGTAAACTTTTGATGCTACTGTTGTTCCATTAGGAGTTATCACAGCTAACTCAATATCTAATTGTTGAGTTAATATGACGATACCCTTAGAAAATTCTTTAGAAATAAAAGAGTGGGTGGATCCAGAATCAAATAAAACATTTTATAATTTAGAGTGGATGGTAAGTGTACCTTTCACCACTTCGTTATTGTACTCCACATATCCGATAGAAATTGCATGTGACTTTCCTTTTTCTTTGGCCTTAAGAGTTTGTTGACGTCGATCATCATCAACAACCCTTGGATTATGGAATTGATTAGCATAATACCCTATTTCCTTTAACTTGTAACATTGAAGTGTATGAGGAACATTCTACGTAGCATTTTCTTTGTTCACATCACTAGACATCTTCTTCCCATCATTGCGGCATTCAAATGCCTGATGAATTTCTTTTCCATATTTGAAACATTTACTTGTCCCTTTAAGACAACTCCCTCCATGTTATTTCCACACTTTGAGTATAAGGGAAAACTCATCTTCTTTTCAGTGTGGTCTTTAGATTTCCCTTTGAATTCCATTTTCCTCTTCTTATCAAACCCATATGACTGATGGCTTAATCCAACCTCCATCTCAACCTTGAGATCACATTGAAAAATTTCCTCGTAGCTATTGAAGTCCCTTATGGATAATTCCCTTTAGAGACTTGGTTTTAAGCCACTAAATAATCGATCGATCTTACTCTCAGGTTGGATAATAATCCCAGAAGCGTACCTTGAAATCCTTGTAAAATTTGCTTCGTAGGTACCAATAGATTCATCATCCTTTTGCTTTAGTTCAAGAAACTCCTTCTCCATCTTTCTTCGAAGAATACGGGGGAAGTACTTATTGAAAAATAAGTTCTTGAAATCGTCCCATTCCATGGACTCAATTTCGTCTATTTTCCTTGTATTCTTGATAAGATTCCACCATTTATCAGGTTCACCTTCCAAATGATATACTACTAAGATGACTTTATCATGTTCATAACATTATAGAACTGAAAATATCTTTTCAGTGGTACTGATCAATTGTTCAGCCACTAATGGATCAGAAGACCCGCTGAATGAAGGTGGACGCTGCCTCATGAAGGATTAAATAGAATGTTTCTCCTTACTTTGCTCGTTTGGAAGTCTTTCATGATTCATAGCTTGATAAAGTTGTGTGAGCATGGCTACAAGATTTTTCATTCCATCTCCCATAACGTTTGGTTGCTCAGGGGGACAATGATTGCATTTCCTGTCACATTCAGTATTAACACGGTTCCTTCAGGTTCCAGCCATTGAATAAAACCAATAAGCATAGTGTGAGAAACACTAATCATAATAGGAAAACCACATAATCAAGAATAAAATTTCACACTTTAGGTCTTATTATAGGTTATTCATGGCCATTTATAAAACACTAATATTGTGTTCTATGCTTAGACATATCTTTAGGGTTCTTACTAAGTCTTTCACATCCTAGTTTTCAAAGGTTGACTATAACCTTTCCTCTGATACCAAATATAATGACCCATACTTTACATACATTGTTATTACTTCATAATTGGAGAATACTTATTACAATATATGAAAAAAACCATGGTAGGACCCTATAGGTATAGTGCCTTTAGAAACTAGGAAACATAAACAACTTGTTCATAAAGCATCTACATTGTCTCCCGTTTATTTCATCATATATAGAGTCCCTTTTTGGAATATCCTACTTAATAACCTTCTTCATGAACTGGGTAAAGAAAACATACAAAAGGGTGAGCTCAAATGATCAGTAAGGGTAAACAAAGGAAATATCATATTCATAAGAACATAGCATTTTGAAAATATTAACCTGCAAAAGAGATCATAATATCATAACATGGGATAAATCATAGTAGTGAAATGTAATCCCAATAATTATAACATGAAACTTTGTGGCATATACACATAATCATAGAAAATCATTTCTTATTAGTCAAGACTTAGTGCCAAGACTATCTTAGCAGATGAAGTCCATTTCTGAACCAAGTTCACTCCTCATTTCAGTCCTGTACCACTGAACCAGATTAACTTGTCGTTCCAGCCATGTCTATCTCATGAGATATAAATCTTTACCCAATTAATTTGAGGGAGATATAGGTCCCACCCATCTCATAATGAAACCATTCTTATGTGTGCCACAAAATCATAAATCATAGAATAACCCATGTAATAACAATGGGATTCTTAAACATCATGCAATCATAACATAATCCATATAAGATAAAACAACATCATAAAAATAATTCTATCATAACATAACAAAATCAATGTAAAAATAGGGATATAAACATAACCCTATATTATCTTAGATGGAAAATAATTTTTATAAAACACTTGAACTTCATTCTTGAGGAAAATATCCTTTCTACTTCAAAAACATTTTTCATTTCTTAACATGTCATAAAATTTTAAACTAAAAGAAGTTAATTAAAAATAAACTTGAAAACTTGTAATGGAAGATTCATGTAAATAATGTTCTATGAAATCATAAAAATTCATTCATGCCGTATAAGTTAAAAAAACATGCTTCTCGTACTTTGGCTGAAAAAGTCAAAAAGTATCTCATACTGATAACGACAAAAGATTCATTTCATATCTTTTACTAAAAATTCACCAATTGGTAAAATTGTATTTAAAAATTTATAGGAGGATAGAAATAATATTACATATTTATGAAACATGGATTTGGATGATAAATATGCCCCAGTAAATTCTGAAGTATAAACAATCTCGGATAAAAATGAGATTGTGAGATTTTCCCTTACCTTAGGTACGATATGCTTTGTACGTGTTCGAAAATCTTGTATAATGATTTAAATAATGTCATTTAATTATTAAATAATCATACTCGTTGTTATTATAACATATATGGTCATATTCTTAGCTTCTTATTAGTAATATTTCATTGCTACTTGTTATTCGGGTGTTCATTGCTTTATGTTCTTATGCATGTCTTGTCGAATAAATTCTTATCCATTTTTTTAGGTTATAGATACCTTATTTAAAAAATGGTATTAGTGTAATATATATCATATTTATTCATTCAATTCATTTATATAATCATTATTCAATGAAGATCATGTAGAATGAGTCGCATCACATAGTGGAGACGGTAGGTCGTACGTACGCACGAGCGATGATATCGTTCCCATAACTATTGAATGGTATTGGAGTGGAAGATGGAATGTCTCAGAATTAGTATCATGTTATAATAATCATATATAGTTATTATTTACACCATTATACCCATACAAGTAATGTGGTGGTGGAAAATAGATTACAACACGGCGTGGAGATGGTATTCTGTACGTATGCACACACGATGATTTCATTTTTCGTAGGATGGATAGAAGGTGAAATAGGGTATTTTCATATTTATAATAACATATCAGTATATTATTGATACTGATGTTATTAATTTATGATGAAACAAATAAATAATAATAAGTATAAGAAGAAATAAATTGGAAAGAATCGGTAAAGGATATTTCCTCTTCTTTGACGTGCCTCTTCTTAACCTTCCCTTAGGGCACTAAAGTTGGTCTTTGAAGAAAACCAGGACCTCTAGTATGTTTCTAGGTAAGTGGATAAGATAAATGGTCAGGTTTTGGCCGAGCTTGAAGGCTCAATGTGGTGTGAGGAGGAGAGGGAGGATGTGCCCTTTTATAAGGGAGGAGAGGGGCACCTTTAGAATTATAAGAAATATTAATTTATAATAAATAAAACCTACTTTAAAACCTCAAAAAATGACTCATATTCAAATATTAGATGATATAGGGTTGTAATATCATCAACCAATAAAATTTAGACATGTTTTGAATTTATTTTAAACCTTATCAAATTGATTTATCATTATTTAATCTATTTAATTTTATTTGTGGTAATAATATTATAAATTTTAAATTGATATAAATAATTATTTATGTGATGTTAATTATCCATAATTAGATACTTTATGACATTTTAGACCATATAAATTTAAATTTATAATTTTTAAATATTTTTGTGATTTTTAAACAATTTTATAATACGTTATTTTTATAAAATAACAATAGTGTCAATTTTGACACTATTCATTTATTTGAATTTAAATAAAATCTACATAGAAGATATATTCGAAATAAAAGATTTAATAGATTTATAAAATTTCATATTTATCTAGAAAATTGGTGGAGCACATTAAATAGTTCATATAATATTTATTTTAATATTTTTTAACCCATTTATTTGATATTTCAATCAATAAGATAATTTAAACATCTCTATTATGTCACCTTTAATGATAATTATTTAATCCCTAAATATTCTAAATAAATTTTCATTATGTATATAATTTTATTATATTTCTTTATACTATTCATGTTTGAAGTTTTATGAAGTTTATCACTAAATTATAATTATTATACTTATAAGATTTAAGAGAGTGACATGTTGTCACTTGCTTTGGTATTAATAATAATTAAATTATTTTCATTGTAAAAAGTCCATAAAAATAATCTATTCCGACACTTAGGTGATATGGGTATAATTTTAGCCATCCAATAGAATTTTGGCAGGTGTTAGGGTAATTTTATAATCTTATTTTTACCATTAATTATATGATTTACCTTTAACTGTAGTAAATAAAAATTATTGTAGTTACTATTTATAATATCAAAAAAATACGAGTAACCTATTAACATAATTAGGACCCAATAAATTCAAATATGGAATCCATTTTTCAAAATTCAAAACATAGAGGTTGCAGTGATTAATTTAAAATTAATCCTTTTGTTAAGAGAATGGGTTTTAAAAGTTAAAACATTGCCAAAGATTGAAATGTTTTTACCTATGAATTCAATGTAAAATTAATGGTAATTACATACATTATGTTAAATGGTATTTTTTTTTCTATTTATACTTTAAAACCATTAAATATTATAATTTAACCATATAAATTATTGCAATGAAAAAAGTTGTTTTTAGTTAAAATATAGCGTGTTTTTACTATTCATTAAAATATGAAAGTTATTAGAATAATATGAAAAAATTATCCAAAGTAAATTTTTATATCATGATTTCATAAAAGAATTTTATTTTGTCTAATTGATCTTATAAACATGTCAAAAACTAGATTTAAAGTGGGTGCGCCATCAAAAGGCGACAAAACTGTATTTTTTGAAAAATAATTATTTTACCCGAAAAATTTATTTTGTTCTCATACCATGTCCTATAAAATGTTTAAGATGAATAATAATGTTATAAAATTAAAAATGTAGTTAATACTATTCATAACAGCAAGTCTGTAATAATATTATAACAATATATCGTTGTTTAGTGAAACACAGTATTGCGTACTATACCCGCTATCGGGGATGGTCGCGATTACGTGTAATGCAAGCCAAGCCAGTGTTGTGTGTAATGAAAGATTCCTTTGGTGTTTCATATAAAATAAGACAACAAAAAAAATATTTCTCATAAAATCTCAGGGTGTTACAATACAAGTTTCATGTATGTATCTAGTTTCTTCAATACTACTAAACTACTCGGTCCTTCGGGATTTGATTCATTGTAATTATTCCAATGTAATTAGTAATGCACCAGATCTGGTCTAGAGGGGTCGGGGTGTTACATCAATGCATTAGTATTGACCAAACCATCGGTAAAGGAAGGGTTTTTTATATAGAGTGATGGATCAATTAAATGAAAATGATGTGTCTTTATATAAAATGAAAGATTTGTTGCTTATGCATTAAAGAAATTAGATACCCATGAAAAAATCTATCCAACTCAAGATATTTAGATAGATACTATAAAATATACATTGAAAATATGAAGGCACAACCTTTATGGAGAAATATGTGACATATATACCAATAAAAAAAGTTTGAAGTATGTATTCACTCATAAAGAGATTAATATGAGACAAATAATATGGTTGTAACTAGTCGAGAATTATGAATTTATAATAAACTACCATTAGGAAAACAAGGTGGTATATTCATTAAGTATGAAGGATCATAGTGTCTCATCTATGATGGGGATGGAAAAGGATCTAATATTCATTGATTTGGAAAAGTTGAATATGGAAATTTTAAGGAAGGTGAAGCATCAATCCATTTCCAAGTAATTTACCAACCATATTTACTAGAGAATATAATGAAGTCTCAACAAGATTATAGGGGTTTAAAAAATAGGATTAAATCCATGGATGATGGAATATTGAAATACTTCATCTATAAAGATGGTGTGTTGATGTTTGGAATTAATCAATGGGTAACATGAATACCTCTTCTAATGATGGAATTTTTGTATAAAGATCATAGCTTAAATTTCTATACACACCCATGTATCACTAAGATGTATATGGATCTAAGGGAGAAATTCTATTGTAAAAACATGAATTCATGAGATATAGAATATATGTCAGGATTCTTGATATTCCAACAATTAATTTATAAGAGATAAAGGGTGTGAGGAAACCTCTCCCTACACTAATGTGGATGTGAAATGATATCAAAATGGACTTTGTTACTTCATTAACTATGAAATATAAGTGTAAATATGTTATATGGTTTTTTTTGGATCTTTGTACAAACTTTGCACATTTCAATTAAATAAGGAAGGATATAACCATTGAATATGTTACACTTCTCTATATCAATTAAGTTGTGAGACTTTATAGTGAAACTTTATTGATTGTATCTTATCATGACATCATTTCACATCCAAATTTTCTAGGAGTATTCAAAAGTACTTAAACAATGTGGTACACTTTAGAACTACTTACCATCCATAAAATAAAGGGATATCTGAAAGGATCAACCAAATTCTAATAGACACGTTGAGGCCATGCTCACTTGACTTATAAGGAACATGGGATTAGTGACTACCTATAGTGGAATTTGAATACTAAAATAACTTAAATTCAATTATATAAATGGAATAGTAAGAGGATGTATACTAGAAAATATTTTTTAGGAAAACCTGGTGTGATGAAGTTAGGAAAATGAGGTTATTCATTCTAGAACTAATTAAGGAAACAACTGAGAACATATGAGATATATATAATTAGATCAAGAAAACATAGAGAACATTGAAATGATATGCTTATAATCAAAGGAAAGTATTGGAATTCTATGTAGGAGATCATTTATTCTTAAAAGTATTGCAAATAAAGGATGTTGTATGTTTTGGTAAGAAGGGAAATATATGTTGAAGTAAAACGGGCCTTTTGAGATTTTGTAGGGAATTACATTTGTGGTTTATCATTTTTATTTTCCACACATCATCTCTAAAATTGATGACATCTTTCATGTCTCAATTTTAAATAAGTACATGTTATACCCAGAACACATAGTTCATATAGATGAAATATAGCTTCAACCTAACATATTGTATAATGAAAATATTTTTATGATTCTTAACACTAGAGATAAGGTATTATTGAATCATACAACCCGATGGGTGGAAGTTCATTATATAAATCACATGTTAGATGAAGTAGAATGGGGTCCTAAGAAATTAATAAGGAATAATAAACAACATTTGTTTATATATAGATGTGCAACCCAAATTTCAAGAATGAAATTATTAAAGGGGGGATATAAGACATGATATTAAACTAAGGTAATGTAATAATTATTTATTCTATTGTATAATAAAATAAATTATATAATTTGATAGTAATATAATGATTAATTATTAAAAATATATATTAATCAAATAATAGTAATTAAAAAATATGTTTTTGAATACAAATAGCTTTCCTAAAAGAGGTGTTTTTGAATTTTTAGGTTCCAAGTTAATAATTTTTAATTATAAAATTTTGTTTATTTAACAATTAAATATATCATATATGGATAGTTTATTTCATAAAAATGGATTAAATTTTATAATCAGAACATCATAATTATATTATGGATAATTTTTGGGATTTTTCTAAAGAAGTTTATTTTTTAAGGAACCTATGGCACAGTGGAAGCTTGAAAACGTGTAATTTAAAATTTTGTTCATATTCTATTTAAATAAAAGGAATAAAAAAATAACTAACCCAAATTTCTTAAAAGATTATGTAAAATTAAATTTAACAATAAAAAATAAAATCAAATGAAAGCAGAAATGGTACCCTATTTTTTGAAATCATTGGTTTGATTCGCTTACCATTGATGTGTCATGGCTTGAAGGTTCAAAGATAGGCATAATCTAGATCATACCTACAAGAAAAATAGATCAAAAAACATCTATCTATGATTATCAGGTTATAGTGTGGGAAATCAAAGAGCTTTATGATGTCCCTCATATCATGTGAATAATGAAAACTTGATCGAGAAGATGAGATAGATCTAACCTTGTTTCTTCCTCAAAATCTCTCTCTAAGAGCTTTAGATGAGAGGAGAGGAGATTTTCTCTCTCTAAATTAGTCTAAATGGTGGATGTCGCTATTAAATATGATAAAATGAGCTTTTATACCTAGATCATATTTTCTAAAATTTCACTTTGGTACCTGGAAAGTAATAACCTCCATTTTAGAAACTTGTGTCCAATTACGACTTAATTAAAATTTACATAAATGTTATGAATATTTTTTCACTAAATTATAACAAATTATTATGTTACATGATAAAATAATCACCACTATATTGGACCATAATCTTCCCAAATAATTTAACCAACCCTGAACATGTTATGTTCATTCAAAAAATTATATTTTCTCATATTCAATTTTTTGATCAAATAATTTATGAATGCCTTGAGAAATAAATTCAATCATAATTATTCTAAACATGAATAATATAATTGAATTTTTTTAATTTTTATTGATTGTACTAGGACATTCAACTACCCTTATACATGGTTCCCACTTCATCTTAAACTTTTATTCATCCGAATATGTGTAACTTGTGGATACGCTTATTGTGTGATCCTCTAAGTCTTTATCTCAATAGCAGTGTGTATAAACCATAGACCAAGAGTAGTGCCTAGAAACCTATCCTGGACCCTAAAGAGATAAATAATGACATAGATAAGATAAACTCCTATGAACATGTTTTTTTTAATATAATCCACTGGTTTCATGATATCTTATAAAGTAGGATGCAAACTTATGTCATATTCCTTTTATTGATTTATATATTTTGTGAACTTACTATATGGACTTAACTTCTTATGCCATGGCCATAGATTTGATTAAGGTAATACCATACTAGTCAACCTAATCCCAAGATATATCTCTTCCTAAACTCGAAAGAGAAAAATATCTATGTAGATCATTCAACTAATGCCACAACACCAAAGACGCACCCAAAACAAGATACCTTACCACGAATTCAATTTCATGGGTTTTTACTTACATAAATGTATGAGATCAAATTATACACAATTATAATGATCTCAATTCAGAATAACAATACACATGTTCATAGATAGGAACAACCAATATAACCTAAAAAATTTTGTTTTTCCTATTAGTGGGTTAGTCCTCATGATATTATAAACTCGAGATCACTAAGTAAAAACTTCATGAGAATAAGTCTTAATGATTATAAGACCCCAAAACCTTATAGGAATACATCATCTATGTCCCATTAGTATGATGTATCTAGACAATAGGAGATATACTGAAGATTAATGACATATTATCATGAGGTTATCATTATAGCCGGTAACTGCAATAACCTTTTGAAACGACATGAAATATAAGGAAATTAACATATAAATAGTGGATGTAGAAGTATCAACACTATTATGGTAAGAATAAAAACAAGTATATATCAAACTATATACATGTAATGGTTATAAAAGTAAATAAAGGTGTTAGTTCTAGGACACCCACTCACAACTCTCCCACTTGGCTAAAGAAAGCTACTAACAGTTCTCAGTTCACTGGATCTCACATGGGTATAATGATTCTATTGATATATGGTGTTAGTTAGGGGGTCTATTACATTATCCTTTATGGACACTCTGTTAAAAAACGACATCACATCTCATAGTAAAATCCCTCAAGATAAGAAACTTCTGAATTATATGATTCATCCTCTAGTGTAACCTAGCATCCATGAAAAGCACCACTACACCAGTATTATCATTGTATAATGTAACAGGGTCTATGTTTCTAGGTAAAATGCCAAGCTAGGTAAAAAAAGTTGTGTATCAAAACTAATTCCTTAGTTGCATTGAAAGTGACTATATACTTGGATTCTCATGTAGAATTAGTAGGCATTGATTGCTTTAAGCTCCTCCACCTCACCTCCCCACCATTTAGGAAAAATACAATGTTTGACTATGATTTCAGATCATCTTGATATTTTTGGAAGATAGAAATAGTGTATCCCCTCATGAATAAAACCTTATCACCATTATACACCATGAACATATCATTTTTATATCTCAAGTACTTTAGGATAAATTTTACATATTTTCAATTTACCTCTCTTAGATTGGGTTGATATTTTCCCACCATGATTAAAGAAAATGAAAAAAAAATCAATCCTAGTATGTAGCATCATATAAAAGATATATCCCACTACTAAATCATAATGAATTCTACTCATTCATTCAATCTTCTCCTATGTTTTTTGAAACGTATTCTTAGAAATATTAATGCCATGTGAAACAAGAAACAATCCTCTCTTAGATTATTCCATATTGTACCATTTCAGTACCTTTTCAATATATGTAATTTTTCTTATCCCAAGTATCCTTTGATATCTATATTGAAAGATATTTATCCATATAAGATAGGAATATTCACCTAAGTCTTTCATGTAAAATCATTCATTTGACCAAGTCTTCACTAACTGTAATACTTTCACATCATTTCCCATCAAAGATATGTAATCAACATATAATACTAGGAAAATTATGGAACATACACTAACCTTAACATAGACACACAGTTCACTTTCATTCTCAATGAAACCAAATTTTCTTATGGCCTCATCAAAATGAAAATTACATGTTCATGATTCCAGATTAAGTAAATAAATGGATCTATGTATCTTGTATACTTTATTATCACTCCTTTACATAATGAACCCATAAGGTTGTTTCAAATATGTATCTTTAACTAACTTCCCATTTAGAAAAGAATTTTTGACATCCATTTACTAAATTTCATAATCATGGAAAGATAAAATTGAAATTAATATTATGACAGATTTTATCATTACAACTGGTGAGATGGTTTCATCATATTCGATACCTTGATGATTCCTGAAACACTTTGTTACTAGTTGTTCCTTATAGGATATTACTTGAATATCCATTTAGAGTTTATTATTGAATACCCATTTACAACCAAATAGATTTTATATCAAGTGGTGGGTATAAAAAATCCATACATGATTTTGGAATATAGAATTAATTTGGGAATGCATTAATTATTTCCATTTAGCAGCATTCTTGCCATCTACTTCTTCCTTGTAGGTTAGAGGTTCATCATTATCTAGAAGTAATGTGTCACCTGACTTGGTAAAAATAAAATCATATCTTTCTAGTTCTCTAAACACTATAGTAGACCTATGTTGTACATTTTTCTTAGAAACAACTTTCTATCCCATTGTATCTTATAAAGTTTTTCCCCATATTATAACTTGTGCATCTAGAGCATCAACTTATTCAATCTCTATCTTGGTCCCAATATTTTAATTAGAAATGTGTTACATTTATAAAAATGTAGCATGTATTTATAAAATATCATTTCTATATAAAGGTTTATATTGGTAATATCCCTTAGTCTCCTTATGATATCATATAAAGATGCACTTCATTCTATGAGATATAAATTTTTCACTGGGTATAGTATTGAAAAAAAAAACATGCATCCCCTTACACATATGTGTGACGGATTGGGTTTATTTCCATTCCACAACTCATATGGAATGAAATCAGCTTCTTTGGTTGAAACTCGGTTTAGTGTATATACTGCAGTCTATAGTGCATATCCCCAAAAGGATAAAGGTAGAGTTTCATGAATATTTATCGATCTAACCATGTATAGGTGGTTTATATTCCTCCTTTCACTAACACCATTCCACTAAGGTGTATAAGGATAATTGAGCTTGGAAATTATCCCATGCTCATTTTAATGATCGATGAATACTTGATTAAGGCATTCTAAACCTTGGTCTGAGTAGAGTTTCTTAATCATCTTACCAAGTCTATTTATTTTTCATTATGATATTCCCTAAATATGATAAAGTAATTTCACTTATACCTCATTAAGAAGATATATCCTTATCTACCATAGTCATCAGTAAAATTAATGACGTAAGAAA
Organism: Viscum album; assembly: GCA_963277665.1. Lineage (NCBI taxonomy): Eukaryota > Viridiplantae > Streptophyta > Magnoliopsida > Santalales > Viscaceae > Viscum > Viscum album. Next base: position 1,399,805,172 of record OY728156.1, on the reverse strand, counting down.
AACTACCCCTTACCTCTACTATAAATATACCACATACATTAATATAAACTAATTCCAATGGTTCTTTGGCTCTTTCTCATTTCCCAATGAAAGGTTCTTTTTCCATTTTACCATTTAAACAAGAATCAAAAAAAATCCAAGGGTTTTAACTCGATAGAGTACAAATAACCTTACTGATGTAGTTTTCTTAAACACTTCTTGTTTACATGACCTGACATGAATTTCCATAGGTGGGTCAGATATGAGTCATTCTCACTGGATTTTTCATTAGTTTCCAACAATGGATTATAAATTTCAAGTATATACAACCCATTTTTATGATGTGTCATACTATAACATATTTTATCCATATAAAAAAGACTAATTTTATTTCCAAACTTGAAAGAAAATCCCATAGTTTATAAACTTGATAATGAGATTATATTTATGGTAATACATGGTACATAAGAACAATTATTTAGTATAAGAACCATTCCAATAGGTAAATTGAGTTGATGATATCCCTTTCTAATATTTCTAGTCTCTCACCATTTTTTTCTATGATATTTACTTCACCATTTTCGATTTTCTTAAATCTACTTGGTTCATATATTTGAATAAGAATTTATGAACCACGTGCAATATCTAATACCCAACTTTTAAAAATACATAGAATATATTCTTTGAAAAATATACCAAAATTGGAAGAAACAACTTTCATCTTCTTCCCAGCTTTTCAATTCTTCTTCCAGTGGCCTTTCTTCCCACATGGAAAGTAGAATTCCTCTTTCTTATTGCTCTCCCTCTGTATATTTGACTTCTTTAAAGGGTGGGTCATTAGTATCCCTAGACGATACTTATCCTTTGACAATTTTGACTTTACTTTATTCTTATTTTTCACCATAATGTTAGAATATAAGGAATATTTCATATCCTTATCTTCTAGGAAAACTATAACTAACAAGTCTGGGAGTGAATTATTCATTTTTTTCAATAATGCCATTATATTTTATTGATTTTTAGATAATAATTTTTATTAACTGTGTTGATGGGAACCATATATGGCCCACAGGACAGAGCTAATAAGCCCAGTACATGGTTGTTGAAGTCCTAGAGACAAAATACCCAAGAAGATAATTAATTTGGTGGAGGGGGAACCTTAAATGGCCCAATATTCATATTATAATTAAAAATTAAAGTTGAGAATATATGTGGTAAAGAGGAAATAATGATATTGGTTGTTAGTCATTGGTTCAGTGTGAACCCAAGGGTCTTTAGTCTCTTAGTGTACCTGAACATCTTTAGTATATGAGGTCCTATCTGATTCCCTTCTGTTACTCTGCATATATACAGAGCACTTTATATCTCATATCTTTCTTGTTGAACTCTCTCCTAGTATAACTATTTTATATAATACATCATTTGGAAGACATATTTTCTCTCGTGAATTATTATAAACTCACTAGACATAGATGACAACATAAATCACTAAACATCTAGTTCATTATCTATATGCTTCATGTATTTATATTTATCCACCTTGAATTATCCTTTTGAAGGATTAGAAAGAAGTGTGTATTCCAACACATAATGGTTCCTCTCTTGGTACAGTACTATGCATAAGTGTTTGTACCACTTCTCAAAGTTATGGAAAGTTAGGATATTCTCTATATTCAATATTGATCATAGTGAAATTGAATTGGTGGTTTTTTTTCATTTGATCTATAGTTAAAAAATCTGATTATTACTTTATCTTGATTACCATTAGATATTTTAAAAATATGATTTTTCAATGTCTCCCACTATTTTATCAAATCCTACTAGCCCTAAAATATTATATCAAACATAAAAAATCACTTGATTGTTTTATTAGAAAGAATCCATAAAATCTCTACATAGCCCGAGTTATGGCATGACCACTTCTCCACAAGTCTAAGGTAGTCTTTTGAATAGACGGATATATTAACTCATTATTCCTTGATCTGTTGGATGGATTCTCATATCCTATAAAGAATTAACTTTCATTTCTCAATTATTTTCCTCTAATATTGTATCATTCTATTTATGACTCCTTTTCAATCAAATTTAGTTTAAGTCACTCTACTTCTTTCATAATAACTCTATAGTATAAAGACGCACCCTTATCTTGGGATGATAAACACCTCAAATAATTAGTTTTTTCTAAATTTAAGAGATGGAAGGCATTTAATGATTTCATATTTTTTTGATGGATTTTTAATTCAATATTAGTGAATGAAATCCTTTTCTATTTAATATTATTATTCTATGTGATCACACTCAAAATGTAACCATGCTTTAAATAGAAAACATTCACCACACATGTTCATTTTATCTATATATGCCTTTTTATTATTATATTATGTCATCATGTGTAACAAATATACTTTCAAAAAATAATAAACCAAGAACATTAAAAAATAAATAAATAATGAAATGATCATGAGTCGTTAACTATTGGTTAATCCATCTAGTTAATAATGGATTAACCAGGACCCTAGGAAAATTTCTCAAGCTAATAGTTAACCTGAAATCCAGTGCTCACAAAACCTATGCAATTCCCTTTTTTTGTTTACATTTGGTCGTGAATTGAACCACTTTTACAAGAACTCCTTCAATATTTATAATGTATACTCACTTGTAGGTGAGGAGAACATGGGGTGTGAAATTATATTTCATCACTTAAGTGTGGACATGCAGACCCTTATAAAAATTAAGATGGAGAAACAATGTTCAGATCATCAAAATAAAATATTTTTTAAATTTTAAAACTTAAATGAAATAATTGAATTAAATAAATAATAAACTAAACATGCACAAGCCGTTCTTGGATCATGGTTAGTGAACCTGTATTCATATTAAATAAGAAAAATTAAATTTTCTAAAATTCAACTCAAGGGTATTTTTAATGCTTTAACTTGAATTAAAATAATTTTAATTAATTATATATATGGCACACAACACCAGAAGTAATTTTATCAAATCAGATATAATAAAATTAAATTCCTAAAAAAATTCATAATTTTTTAGGTGAATATAGACATAAAGAGTATCCATGGATATTAATTTGGTTCTTGTGATGGTATTAAGGGGTCGGGCGGGTCGGAACAAGACTATATTGGTCTTGCCAAAGTCTAACTAGAAATCCTTTTATAGGACATATAATATATAATATATAAAAAATATTATATTTTATATTTTATATAATATATATTATAATATATTATATAGTATATATTATAAATTATATATAATAAATATATATATATATATAATATATATATATATATATGAATACAAATACATCACCCTCCCCATAAACGGGGAGAGAAAAAGTACAAGCCCAAAATTATTGGGGTGTGGATCTTGTACCTTTTTTATCCTTTTCCTTTCTCTTAGAAGGATATGTATATTTTTTGTATATTAAAACATATCCTTCCAAAATATTCTTTCACCCTTTTTTGAAAAATGAATTAAGATTTCACAATAAGCTACTAATGCAAATGAACTGCCCCAATTGGAATTTGGTATCTCCAAATAACATGCAACATGATCTCGTCACACTCTGACTACAAATTCATCACTTTGGTGGCCATTAAAGTATAACATAAACTAAACCATAAATTTTTGTCACAATTTCATGAAAAATTCATCAATCATCGATCGACCATATATTATCAATATGAACTCAGATTGATGTGTATTTAGTTATGTTGGGACCATAACGGATCTCTCTTTTTGAATTATAGAAAATTTATTTTAAATTTCAATTTTTTTAACTTAGATAGTTACACATTATCTCTAATACCAATTGAAGGAACTTGGGGAACAATGGAATTACGAAAAATATGAAATTTAGAATTTCATGTTCAGATTCATGTTAGAAACACTAAATCCAAAAACCGAATTACTTAGATTTTTTTAAAGGGTTTTGGGAAAATAAATTTAAGCATCAAAAATAAAATACAATGAAAGTAAAAATGATACAATGATTGTTTGAAATTACTGGTTTGATTTCCTCATCGTCAGGGTGTCGTGGCTCAAAGGCATCAAGCTAGGTTTCATCTAGATCATCCACATGTGAAACAAAGATCCTATATCATCGATATATGATTCTTGGGTTCTATAATTTTAAATTGAAGAGATTTATAATGTCCCATTGATCACGTGAATAATGTAGACTTTATCAAGAAGATAGGATTGATCCGACCTTTTTATTTCTATGGAATATCTCTCTATGATTTTGATATAAGAGAAGATGTGATATTATTATTCTATATTCATCCAAATGGTAGATATCACTATTAAAGAGGCTAAAATGATATTTTATACCAAGGTTATACTTTCCAAAATGGCACTTTGGTCCCTGGAAAGTGGTAACCTTCATTTTAGAAACATGTACACACTTATGACTCAATTAAACTTTCTATAAATGTCATGAATATTTAATTACCCAATTTTAAATATTTAACATTTTTTGGGACAAAATTAAAACACTTATCTTGGAATTTAATCTCCCCAAATAATTTAATTAACCTTTAATGTGTTCTATTCATTTGAAAAATTATATTTTCTTATATTCACTTTTATGATAAAACAAATTGTGAATACCTTGAGAAATATATTCTATCATCATTATTTTAAACATGAATAATATAATTTAATTATTTTCACTATCCCCCACATGTGGGGTCCAATTCTTCATAATATTTTATTCTTCTAAATATGTGGAACTTGTAGATACACATAGTGTGTGACCCTATAGGTCCTTATCTCGATAGTGATGAGTCCAACCCATATACCAATATCAGACTCTAGCAACTCATCATGGCCCCTAAAGAGATAAATAATTTTATCACTATGACTACCTACTATGAAAAACTTATATGTAAAATAATCTATTTGTCTCGTTATATCTCATAATGTTTGATACAAACTTGTTTCATTATTCGTTTAATGCTTTATATATTTCATTACCTTTATATATGGACTTATGTTCTTGTACTATGATATAGAAAGTAAGAAGGTATATTTGATATAAAAATTCCTAAAGTATAATAATATAATAAATATAAAATAAATATTTTAAATCCATTATTATATCCATAATTGAAAGGTGGTGATGGAAAACGAATTATATCAGTTTATGAGATGGTAGTTCACCGTACACATGATCGACAGTTTCATTTTCTATTTAATTGATGTGAATATGGATATAGGTTATTAAATTAACATAATAACATATTAGTATATTGGAGATAATTTCTTTATTATATTATCATAGTGGAATAATATTTTAAGGAGGTCTAAGAAGAAATAAAACAAATACACACATTAAAAATTTTACCTCTTCTTTGGAGAACCCCATTAGGTTTATACCTAAATCCTTCTTAGGAGGGTTTCATAATAAATATAATCTCTATTTAATGTGGTGATTTAATTAAAGAAGATATTTGGGCCATTAATTTCAGAAAAAATGGTTTTGAAGTGTGAATTGGCATGAGAAGTTGTGGGCTTTTATAAGTGGGGAGAGGATACACTTGGAATTTTTGAAAAGAAAATGTGATACACATGTTTTTAACGTGAAAAAGGGTATAAAATGGATCATTAAAGAACGTTATATGTGATAAGTTAGAAATATTATCATAAAAAATTAATTATACAAGTTTTGGGTCATTTTTAGCCCTTATCGTTTTAGTTTAACCACTGGTAAACCCGTGTTTACCATAATTGTGGTAAATAATTGTTAATGTTTTTCCTATTAATTGTTAAAAAAAATTAAGTTGAACTTATTATAAAATATATATTATTTTTATTTAAAATATATAATCCACTTTTCTAAATTATGTTTGCAGAAGTGGAAAATTTCAATTTAAAATTAAACCCACAGGCGTGTCGAAAAAACAGTTTTTCCAAAGAAAAACATTCAAATGTTTATAAAGTTTTTATATCAAAATTCAAAATAAAATTGATTACAATGACATAAATTAGTTAAATTTTAATATTATTGATTGAATTTTTCTTTAAAAATAATTTATTATATAAATTAAATTTTTAAATAATTTACATTAAAATGCAATTTTCAATAAAAATCAGTTTTTTCACTATTGATCAAAAAAATATCTGTTCAAAGAACTCTAAAAAATACACCTAAATAAAATTTTGGAATTTAGTTTTTTTAAAAATAATTTTATTTTTAAAAATGAATATCATAAAATTGTTAAAATTTACTTTTAAATTATGTGTTCATAGCGCGACTAAACAGTATTTTAGAAAAATAAAGTTTTTAAAAAAACATTTTTTTCTTTCAAATGGTTTTTACATTATTTCTAATAAATAGATAAACATTTGATTTATTTTATACATATGTAAACCATAAATTTTTCATGATTTACTTATTCCTATTCATTCCTTCTAGATTAACTGCTAGGTTGTAATGGTCATGTTTAAATAATAATATTTTATTAGAGCATCTCATTTCTTTGAATCACATTATCTCATGCAAGACAAGCTATCAAAGTGATTTAATTTATTTAAAAATAAATATATCGTAAAATATTATGGTGTTACATTCTCTTCTAATATTGGTTATTTATGTCATATACACGATCGAATAGGATGATTCTATTTCAAAATCTTAGGGTGTTACATTTTACCCGATTAAATAAATTTTACCCTCACAATTCTATTTTGGTCATCATAGGTCTAACCATTATTGAAAACCCACATCATAAATTTTTTTAATAAAACATATTCTTAATAAGTGGGAAAATTTAAGTATGAATTTCATTTAGAATAACACATAAACAGGTCTCCATGTTGGAAAACATTAGTGAGAAGTAAATATTTGGAGATATAATAAAATCATAAATAATTATGGAGAGTGATAGAGATCATTGATAAAAAAATTGAATGATATAGAAAATTTAATGAGCACAAACCATAAATCTTAAATGAGTTAAAATACCATTTCATTCATTTTCTATCAAAGTTCTAGGATAACATTTTTATTTCTATATCCTTTTCCAATTGTTGAGGAATTCCATTACCATCAAGCCTAAGAACATGAGAAAATATACATACTTTATATCTTTATATATCATAGGCACACTTTCTTCCTGTGGCTATGCTTCGATAAATTCCCACTTCATTTTTTACCCCATTAAATGAATATACAGAATAAATTTTTATGCCATAATCACAAATATTAAATCTTAATATATCATAAAAAGAATGAAAAGTAATTCCTCGTATCTCTAGATATCATCCAAGACCAAAATGCCTAGCATGAGTTGTCCAATAATACATTAATTTATATAATTTCAATAATAACCCCAAAGTTCAACATTATTCATTTCATAAATAGTTAACCTTATGACTCGTCTAAATTTTTTTGATCCAAATTCAAAGTAGAAAAATTTATAAGGAATGTCATTAAATTTTAAAAATCAAAATAATATTATATCCCTCAAACAACATAATATAGATCTTAATGTCATATATTAAATAAACCATCAAATCACTCACCAATTTCAAGGTCACCAATACCATCCCATAAAAATCCCTTTATCATTGTTATCTTGACATCAGGAATATATTAATGGTTATCCTTTCCCAATCATGTGTTTTCTTGAAACATCAACTTGCCACTATATCACTTTTCTGGGTCATTGGTACCATTTAACACATTTCTTCAAATCCTTATAGAAAAACTAATGCAGTGCAATCCTTATAAGTTTTATTATTATTATAATTAGAATATAATTTATAATATAATTCTAAAAAATAATTCTTGAATCCAAATACACAAGAATTGTAATCATTACACTTCAGTCTATAACCATTAACTATAATTCATCATCGTATTCTTTAATACCTTCTTACTGTCATATGGAATTTGTAGTCTCTTCATCATCAAAATAAAAACCATTAATAATTAAAAAAGTTCCAATTTTTTATCTTTCCCATTAGGACATTGATTTGCATAATTTCCACACTTTACACATTTAAAACATTCAATTATTGATACCTTAGGGAAACCATTATTCTCATCAATTGTGTTAACTCAACATTTCATTTTTCCTTATCAATTAATTAATATATCATATTATTATCCATATATAAAATATATTTACAGTCTTTTGAGGCAAAGCCTTGAGTGCTTCTTCCCATATTATTGATATATAGAAAACTAAATCTTATTTCCTCTATTCTCTCTACCACCTGAGATCTCAACTAACTTTATCCTTCTCTTATTTGGTGTGTCTGAGGGTTGGTTAAAGTGAAAGTTGTTAATCATATATCATTATAACTTATTAGGAATACTCAAAATATCATTTACTCTAGTAATCATTCCATTTTGATTCTCATTAACACACTGTCAAACACATTGAGTGTTAACTAAGTACCTTTTGGTTCCTTCCATTGAATGAAACCGAAAACATAGTTTGAGCAGTAATAATTATATTGTAAACCATATAATCATGAAGAATAATTTATAGGATATCTAAATAATTACACTTTAGGTTTAAACTAGGTCATTCATAGTAATTATCTATTCAAATCCTTCATGATAGTTAATTAAGAAAATGTGAATTAACCAAATAATATCCCCTAGGAGTATCAAACCAATTGTACAGTAAGGCCCATTGTCATGTACCAGGTGATGATCAAGTCAAATCCCAATATCTCTTTTTCAGATTTATTACCCCTATTTAAAACTATTCCAGAACCACATCCACCCATAGTGTCAAGACTGGGATGTACTACTAGGAAAACCACATAATCTCTACCTTACCAAAATATCAGGTTGTTATCATATACTAAGACTTATCCTAAAATTTATTTATAGGGTTAAGTTCTATAATCTATGTTTTCCTAAATCTAGTTCTTAATATTTATATTATACTTTTTTTATAGAAAATATAAATACTCTGACCCTAGTATCCCAAAGTCGGTGGTTATGTTATTAATTTTTATAAGATATAAGGAATAACATCTTGAAGGAATGAATAGTTTAGTAGTATTTCTAAACTAGATACATACTTTATTTTAATATTTCAATTGAAAAAAAAATTAAAATACAACATATATTTTTTTTGAGAGCACCATTATTACCTTAAACATATATCTCTGTATCAATCATAAAACACTTCCTGAAATCCTTGGGAAAAGAAACATAAGAAAGGGGTGAGATCTAATTCTTAATAAGGGTATGAATACAGTGGAATTCATCATGAATAAATAAGTAATAATAAATTTAGAAAGGTAAATAAATGAAACACATTCCTTTTAAGAAATTACTTAAAAAAATATGGTAGGAATAAATGATGATCAAATAATTATATATAAATAATCATATGAGCTTGAAACATACCAATGTATATTATAACTAATAAAATAATCACATGGAATAAAAATAACTAATATCATAATGAGGGAATTTATAATTCCATATATCATAACCACACCATCGAGGCCTCATGCCAAGATATCTAACATAAATGGGTAAGGCCTCGTTCAAAAACCCACGATATTTTGTCTCATGAGACCAACAGATGCATTTAGGGGATATAGAGAGCCCCACCCATCACTTACTATGTCTAAATAATTTCTTATATGAAATGGGTGAAACATAATCAACATAAACATTTATATTAAAAACTATCATATGAAATGTTAATAATTTCCCCAATAAATAAACATAATAACAAACCATTCAGAGTAATATAGTTAATGGTATCAAGATATAACATCCCTAGTCAAAATAATCATAAAATATTTGAATGAATAATAAGGATGGTATCATTAAAAAATATTCCTGTTCAATAATAATTAAAATAATTTCTTTTCTCATTGAAGGATAGAAATTCAATAAAAGTTCCATGAAAAACTTTCTTGAAGAAAATATCCTTTCCATATTAAAAACACTTTTAAAAACTAAAAATTTATAGAATATTAGGGTAAAAATTATTTTAAAATAACCCTATAAACCAATAATATAATCATAAAATAAATGAGTGGTCATTATGGTGAGTAATTTTGTACACGGCGTATAAGTTAAAAACATTCCTTTCAAACTGTTGTAAAAAGGCTAAAAACTGACTCCTTCAGAAAAAAAACAAGAAGATTCCTTTCAAAAAAAATCAAAATGGGTAAAAATGTAATTAATTAATCATTTTGATAATATTAAAACAATTTTTAAATAATTCTTAGAAAAAATGTATATAAAATAAAAAGGATTTTCGACTAAAGAGAGAAATAAAGTCAAATTTTCTTAAAAATATTTTCTTAGTAATTTTAACTACCATAGAGAGGAAAATTTTACTATTATTTAAAAAATTTATTAATAATCATAGGATAATAAAATTTATTGGGTTTATGATAAAAATATCATACAATTCCCCCAAGGGATACTTAAACATAAATAATCATGGATAATGATGAGATTGTGAAATAAACACTTAACACTTTGGTAACATTTGAATTGTAAGCCCTGTAAATGAAATAACTTCAAATGAAACTTTAAATGAAATGAAGATAAATATATTAATGATATAATATAACAATGTGGTGGTATATACACTACATAAAAGAAATAATTGGTGAATATGGCATACATCTCATGAAAGTAAAAGTGAGACAAGAAACCACTACCTCGGGTCTGATTTCCTTCATATGTGTCTATAACTCCTATATAATAAATATATTTTTATTATAAATGTATTATATAATCATAATAATATATTTTTTACCATATATTATTTACTTTTAGTATTTTATGACCCTTTTATTTACAATTATTTATTAAAATCACTATTTTTTGTGATGATTACTTCTTTTTCATGTATATTCTGGTTAGTTAATTTCAATCATTTAACATTGATCATGGTTATATCATATTAAAATTTAAAAAAAAATATAAATATATTATATATTCATTATATATTTATTTAGGGTAATCTATAAAATTTGATGATTAAAAATGAATTACACCATTACTGGAGATGGAAGTCATATGTATGCATGAACGCTATTTCCATTTTCTCGAAGGATGGAAAAAAATGAAAGTAAATATTAATTAACCATTTCATAATAATAATTTTTTATAAATAATTTATATTAACAAAATATATCCTTATTACCATCCTTTTAAAAAAAGTTAAAAATATTTCACATCGCTACATAGAGGCGGTAGTCCACACATAACCATAAGCGACGTTATTGTTTTTCAATAGATTGATAGGTAATAAGTTAGATGTAATATTATATTTATATAAGTATATTTAGTTCTTAAATATCACATATAATCATTAAATTTAACCTTACTACAATCAATGTAAAGCGTAAGAGAAAAACAAATCACATTATTTCGTGAGGTGGTAGTCCACTATACACAAGATCGGCGCTATCGTATCTCCCCATAAAAGAGGAAACAAGAAGTTTTATGTGATATTATAAATCCATAATTATAATAATTTAATAAATATCATATAAATATGTTAATTCATTCATTATATTCATCCTTTAAAGGTGGTGATGGAAAAATAATTACATTGGTTTTCAAGGTGGTAGTCGGTCGTACACATGATCGATAATTTCATTTTCCATTTGATTGAAGTGGAGATGGATATAGGTTATTAAATTAACATAATATAATATCAGTATATATTATATAATATTGTTATTATATAGTCATATTTTATTAATATTTTAGGTAGGTTGAAGAAGAAATAAAAAAACATGCTTTGAGAATTTTACCTCTTCTTCAGAGAACCTCATTAGGTTTATACCTAAAGGATTTATAGGAAGGTTTAATAAAAAAAATATAAGGAATATATGATGTTTTTAGAGAAATAGGTAAGATATTTGGTTAGGTATTTTCTGATACGGATGTGTTTATAATTGTGAGGATTGTAGGATAGGGGGAGTCATTTTATAAGTGGGGGAGAGGAGACACTTGGAACTTTTGAAAAGATAAATTGATGCCCATGATTTTCACATGAAAAAATGATATAAAATGGATAATTATTGAAATATATATGTTATATGTTCAAAAAATTACCATATAATATAAATTTTATAGGTTTCGGGTCATCTTTTACCCTTAACATTTTAGTTTAACACCTTGTAATCATGTTTTTACATTAACCATGGTAAATGGTTTTTATTGTTTTTAATGTTCATAATAACAAAAAATTATGTTTAAATTATTATTTAATATAAATTATGATGATTCTAAATTTTTAATCCATTTTTCCAAATTTAATTCATAGAAATAGAAAAATTCAATTTAAAATTAAACCCACAAAAGCATCATAAAAATAGTTTTTTTCAAAGGAAAACGTTCAAAAGATTAAAAATAATTTATATCAAAATTCAATATAAATTTGATTAAAGTATAATAAATTAGTTAAATTGTAATATAATTGAACTAATTTTACTTTAAAACTAATTTAAAATATATTTTAACTTTGTAAATAATATAAACAAAATAAAGTTTTCAATAAAAATCAGTATTTTTCACTATTCATCAAAAAAATTAATCTTTTCATTAAACTATAAAAGAATAACACAAATATAATTATTACATGTATATTTAAAAATATATTTTTCAATTAAATTTTATAAATATGAAAAAAAAATTGCATGTGAAAAATGAGACTAAACAACCTTTTAGAAAAATATAATTTTTCAGAAAATGTTTCTTTTTCATTCAACAGGTTCTTATTTTATTTCTAATAAATAGATATCCATTGAATATATTTTATACTTGTGTAAAAAATATAATATTCATAATTTATTTATTCTTATTTATACCCTCCAACTTAACAGTTATGTTATAATGGACATCTGTAAATAAAAATATTTTAATAGATTATGGTGTTTCATTTAAACATGATGTTGTCTAAATTTCATGCTATCAAAGAGATTGAATTTATTTAAAAATAAATATATCATAATGTATTGTGGTGTTATATTCTCTTATAATTTTGGTGTTTCATGTCATATGCACTATCAAACATGATTTTCCTTTTTTAAAATCTCTGGTTGTTATATGTATATCATGAGATACCATGTATGGTGCATAGTTTTTTAGCCTAAGAATGCTATGTTATGATGTGTCTACAGTTATACTTGACTTATTCATATGGTTTCATGCTTTATACTGTTTCTAATTTCATATATTTCCATGATTTTATCATCTTATATCATGATTTGATGTTCATTTTTATGATTCTCAAACTTATATGTCACCTTAATGTTCCTCTTGTATTACTTTTACCATGTTTTGATTTGATTGTTCCCTTACTGTGATTTATATCTCACCCCTTTATTTTTTATTTCCCCAGGTTATCCCATGCTATTTAAGAATATCAATGAAATTTTATGGGAATGGCATAGAGTTATAAATAATATCATTGTGGCATTGTTCCATGTTATTGTGATACATACCTAATTACCTAAAGACACCACGCCTCTCAATATTTTGGGAATGTATTTTGTGTTTATTTATGCAAAAATAATTAAATAAATTATATAAAGGATATGGTGTAACGTCTCGGATCTGAGTGTCACTCAACTGGTTCCCTATACCCAGTTGGCCACATGTCCTTAAGCGCATTTCCCCAAATGCCAGTGGCTGCCAACTAGTAGTGAGGGTCTAGGGTGTGATAGTGGGCTAACTATGCCCTCATTGGCAGAGTATAACACAGTGGAATAAATAATAATACAATAGGAGAAGTCATAGACAGCATGCATCTGAAATAAATAGTGGAAGACTGATGAGATAAATAACCAAGCATCATTGCATACAAAAGATGATGCAGCATGTTATGTTATAAGAAAACAGTCAAAACAGGTACATTGTAGGAATCCAAAATATATGTTCCAAAACAAAAAAAACAAAGTAATATAAGAAGCGTCTCAAGCCTCGTCTCAGTCTCATCCTCTCTGTCTCCTAAATGGTATCTCAAGTACCTATATAAGGAATATTTCCCTTATCGACACTTGCAACAATATAATATGTTCGGCCCCAAAAGAATGACCCAAATAGGATGTGAGAAATAAATCCCAGTAGGCAACCAGCCAAGATCTATGCATATATATCAGTGATTATATTCAAAAATTATTGTACAAAAAGTAAAAGTAGTAAACTATGAATTACTCAAAAGTAAAAGATCCTACAAGTCATGTTTTTCATTTTATTTTACTATGTTCAGTTCAAATATCCAATTAAATTGAATTATATAAATCTCAAGATCCGGCATAATCCCACCAATCCCCAACATAAATAATACTCAATAGATACCTCAGAAGTCTATCTAAACAAATAAATTAATGGTTGAATCCAATCTTGTGCTTTGGCTTGGCAGATGCATCATAAGTCATTCTATTTCAATAATCAATTCAACATATTGAATGTAGGCATATAAAAACCCTGTCTGCATGCATAACCAAATCCTTAGCCTCAATCCTAAATAATCCTCTCCCACTGGCATAACAAATCCTTTCCCATAGGCATAACAAATCCTTGCCCACATGAATAAAAAATCAATCAGGTTCAATCCCGGTATATCAGCATTTCAACATAATAAACAGCACATGTAAATTACACTATTAAATGGTTAAAATATAACAACTCATGTGGGAATCATACATATAAATCAAAAGTGAATTAAATTATCACAAGGATTAAATGATAATTTTTATATCATAGGGTAAAGGATAAATCACTAATCCCAAACCCTTTAATCAAATAAACCACAATTTACCACAATTTCAATTCTATTATAAATGTGAACTGTACTTAACAGCCCAATAAGGGAAAACAAGGAATGCCTCATAGGCGACCTCATAAAAATGGCTATAAATGGTCATTCTAAGGGAATGCACCCACGAGGTGGACCTTAATCAAACCAACAAGCTCAAACATGCTTAATTTAATTTAATTCATGACCTAATCATTATTAGGAAACAACAAGGGTGAATTTCCATTCAAGGTTACACCCTAAACATGGACGAATGGCAATACAACACATATAAAAAACTTGACATTGAGAAAAAGGAACAAGACCACCAACGTCATTGTTGTAGGACTCTCCTTGTCCAGCATCGAGCTTTGATTCTCCCTAGAATGGAGTATATATACAAAAAGGGTATAAATGATAGACCTTAAAAAACTCAATAGAGAGAAGAAATCAGGAAGAAAGGCTCAAGAGGAATTGAGAACTCACTGATCAGGTTCAAACACATCCGACAGTGAAGGAATCGGGGTTTGAATGATCAATAGAGAAGAAAAATGGAACTTGGAACTACTGTTTGTGAACCTAGATGAGACCCTATCTATTTTCAAAAAAACAAAACTACTACCCAATTTAATAAATAAAAAAACTACACGGTGAGTATTTGAGACGACACATCGTGTCTGTACAAATTCTGGCATGACCATTATGTGGTCATGTACCAGGATTACATGGTATGTAGCCTTTCATACATGACGTGTACCTATAAGTACACGGCGTGTAGTTCCCAGTCACGTCATGTAACAGGCCTACAACCATCCCCTTGACCCCTTTTCCCCCATTTTCTTAAGTACAAACTAAAAAGGAAAGATCCATACATCAAAGGAAGAATAGGGTTCTTACAGAATCCCTCTTAAAGAAATTCGTCCCCTAATTTATCCTCCAAGGGTGATGAAAAAAATCTAAGAACAACTTTGGCCATTGTGATCATATGTTGGCCTCCCTCTCCCAAGTCTCATCCTACACTTGGTCTTGCTGCCATAGAACCCATACCAAAGGAACATACTGGCCACAGAGGACCTTCATGCTACGATCCACAGTACAAATGGGATGCTCCTCAAAGGATGCATCTTCCTGCAACTCCACTTCCTCTATCTGAAAGGTGTGAGATAGGTCCGAAAACTAATGTCACAACTAAGAAATATAGATGATTTCATGCATATCCCCATACCTCTAAGGTAACAGAAATCAATAGGCAACCAGCCCGACCCTCTCCATAATCTCAAACAGACTAACATATCTCGGAGAAAGCTTACTTTGTCTCCAAATTCTCTTGTATTACAACTTTAGTACAACATGTAAGAAAACTTGATCCCTGAACTCAAACTCCAATGTTCATCAACGGTGATCGACATAAGGTTTCTAATGATACTGTGTAGTATCCATTCGCTTCTAAACCTACTGGACCTGCTCAGAAGTCTCATGCATCAGACGTGGTCCTAGTAATGTTTCCTCACCCACCTCCATCCAACATAGGGGTGATCGTCATGGCCTACCATGCAAAGTCTCATAAGGTGTCATCTATATAGTTGCCTAGAAATTGTTATTATAGTCAAACTTAACTAGGTAAATATGCTTCTCACAATATCCCCCAAATTCAAGTATGTATACCCGCAACATATCCTCCAACACCTGTATCACACGATTTGACTGTCCATCAGTCTGAGGGTGGTATATTGTGATAAAAAGCACCTGTGTACCCATAACCCTCTAAAAACTCTTCTAACAGCACTTTCAATGGTTGTTATGAAGGGCACCTGTTCATCCTAATCCTATACCTCCAAAGCCTGTTTCAGATCTGCTGCCACGTACATACGATCCTAATGCTCACTGTGATTATCACATGGGAAGCCCAGGGCACTAGACTAATAGATGCTAAAACTTGAGGCATAGGATTCAGGATCTTCGTGATCAACCACAATTACAGGGACTAAGGGAGTTCAACGTCGAGATTTAGATAGGAAGCCCAGCTTTAAACAAGAAACAAGCCCAATGTTATTAAAAATCCCCTCTCGACGCATGAAAGAAACACTGGGGCAGGATCGTCCACCAATGAAATCGACCACAAAAGAGTTCAATCCATCCCAGGGAATTATAACCCCCGAGACCAAGGTCCGTCTGAATCTTGGAGAGGAAGATAATTCCGTATCAATCTGGGATCAATACGATGATAAATGTCAGTCCCCACAGATCAATTGACAGAAATATACAAAGAAGAATAAAGGTCCTGGAACCACAAAAGTGGATCGTCACAGGTTGATTATAATTAATTTAATTAATTGACAAGAAGTACCTTTTTGGTGTTTTTTCTTCTTTGATATTCTTGATCACGTTTTGATGTGATTTATCATCGCTTCAAAGAAGTCAAGTGTAGACTTACTATAGCGGTGATCCACACATTCACCTCGTATCTCTGGATGTCACCAAAGGAGTCTCCAGGTGCTATCATGGAGAAACTTTTGCTTGCATTGTCCACCTTAGATCATCTTGATCTGATGGAATTGGATCTCTCTTGGTCTTGAGAGTGTTCTTGGAGGATGAAGTTCTTTCGGTCTTGAGATAATTCTCCAGAATTGTTGTACACAATGATTCTATTTTGAAAAGAGTTGGGTTTGTGAGGATATTTATAATTGGGTTTAAGGTTGTAAAGTTATGAAAATAAATAAACACATTACGTGTTTTATTTATTTCATTAACTCTTTTGAAAAACCCCATGTCGAGTCATTAATTCCTTGACATGCGCCCACACTGATTATAATAAATATCATTTAATAAAATGACATTATTTCATCAAAATTGTGACTGTAAATACTACACGGCCTGTAATAATAAATACATGGTGTGTACTTGTTTTTAATTGAAAACTACATGGTGTGTACATTCAATAATACACGGTGTGTACTTGTTTTCAAAATAAAAAATACACGGCCTGTAATTATTAATAAACGGCATGTACTTGTTTTCATTTTATTATTCCTCCAATATTAAAACGATTTAGGCTTACTTGCATAATTATTAAACCACATATGGGAATAATCTTTATTCTACTTGAGATACTTGAATACACTTAGTGTGTGACCCTCTAGGCCTCTTTCTCGTTGGCATTAGGCGGGATTGTCTAAAGTCCAAGATTACTATATAGCAACGGGTCAAGGCACCAAAGAGAAAGAAGTTGATGCCGCATTGACATGTCACCTTATACGAATGCTTACCGTGTAATTTAATCTTTTTGTATCAATATCTCATCAACCAGGTTTCACGGAAGTGTCATAAACCTATATGCTTGATCCATCGTTATTTTACCACCTGAAATAAACTCGTCGTTTCACCATGGCCATGGAATTTCATGTGATAGTTCTATTTCAATCAAAGGGCCGAGATGTCAACTTCCATAAATGGAAGGGGAAAACCCTTCCTCGAATTATTCATTAACAACAAGTCATTCGTGACACACCCAACGTACCCTACTTCATGCCAACTGTCCTTGTGACGGTTTTTTTCAGAAAATCTAAGTTCAAGATTCATGAAACGAGTTAATGATAATCTTCCAGTCTAAGGACCATTACACACGCTCATAGATTGTAATGTCTGATGACACCAAGACATGCAGAATTACTACTGGAAGATCTATTCTCATAATCTCCCATCTTGGAGATTACCAAGTGCAAACTCCATTAGAGAGAGTCTCATCTTCTTTACGAGTACTCGCACATGATGGTCTGTATACTATGTGTCCTATCATAGTATACCATCCAACCGTAGAACTTTATTTAAGAATATTGTTATATCATTTCAAGGTTCTCATCATAGTGGGGATTTTCCATGACTTTATCAATGCAACAAATATTCCAGTACATTATTAAATTATAGTTATACAGAACAATGAACAATATATAATAAGTGTACATTCATGTAATCAAAGTAAAAAACAGTTGGTTCTCAGGACACCAACCCTAAAAACTCCCACATCAAATCCTAACTTATGTCCACTAGAACCTAGACACGTATATGGTTCCGCAAGATCACATCATCACCCACCATCCAAACAAGAGGTGGATCCTTACCTGCTACACTTTTCTGTGGAATTAGGCCCTCAAAATCTAATATTTGTCTCATCCTTGCTCTGTATAATAGGGTAGAAGTTGTATCTAAAGAAGAAAGGAAAGCCTATACCTAACCATTATGAACCTCCAAGTGCATCTTAGAGAACAATGCCATAAGCTACCACTTTCTACTGGACTCTTACACTGCCTGCATCTAATTCTTTCTGCTCAGTGCATCAGCCACTACATTGCCTTTTCTATGCATGTAAGAAGGATCAAAGTTGAAATACTAGAGGTTCTCCACAAACCTTCTCTACCTCAGGTTTAGATCATGTTGAGTAAATATGTACTTGAGACTTTTGTAGTTCATGTACACCACAAAATGATCTCCCATTAAGTAATGTCTCCAATAGCATAAGGAATGAACAATCATGGATAATTTGAGATCATGTTTCGGATAGTTCCTCTCATGTGGCCTCAACTATTGAGACTCATACACAATGACTTGTTCCCCCTGCATAAGAATTACTCCCAAACCGATACCTAATGCATCATAGTACATAGTATAACTCCTTCCCAGCTCTAGAAAATCTAGTATCAGTGCTGAATTTAGTCTCCCTTTCATCTCATGAAATTTCATCTCGCAAGAATATAGCCATACGTACTTCACACCCTTCTTTATCAAGTACATCATCGGTACTGCTAAGCGTAATAATTCCTTTATAAAATGAATGTAGTAACCATCCATCCCTAGAAAACTCTGCACCTCAAAGATGTTCTTGGGATGCTCCCAGGTAACTAATGCTCTCACCTTCTCTAGTTCCACTGATACTTCTATCTTGGAGATAACATCACCTAGGAAGTAAATCTGATCCATCCAGAAGTGGCACGTTGTGATCATAGCATATAACCGATCATATCTTAGTGTACTCAAAACAATCTCAATATTGGTGGAAATTTCATGTTGGGTATGAGAATATACAAAGATATCATCCATGAAAATCACCACAAAAGAATCCAAGGAAGGAACACTCAGTTCATTAGTGCCGTGAAAACCGTTGGCGCGTTCATGAGACCAAACAACATAACTAAATACTCATATAGACCATACCTACTAAGAAACGTGGTACGAGGTATGTTTAAAGATCAAACATGTAACTGGTTATATCCTGACCTTAAGTCAATTTTTTATAACACCTGGGCTCCTTGAATTTGATCAAACATCTCATCTATCCATGGTAAGGGATATCAGTTTTTAACCGTCAGCTGGTTCATTTTCTGATAGTCCATGCATAGCCTAAGGGTACCATCTTCCTTCTTCGTAAAAAGGACCAAAGAACCCCACAAAGTAGTATTGGGTTGAATAAAACCCTTTGCCTCTAAATCCTCTAGCTGCCTCTTAAGCTCCTGAAGCTCCATCATAGTCATACTATAAAAAGGAATGGATACATGTGTAGCTATTGGAACTAGATCGATATAGAACTCCACCTCTCTTACTGAAGGTAATCCTGAAAAATAATCCAAGAAAACATCCCTAAAATGATCAACCATTTGGGGGAAATTTATCTAACATGTTCCCTAGTCATTTAGATATAAAATGGATATATGTGACGCCATCCCACTGAACCCACGATGCTCGGATTCATCTCAGCTTTCTTGGACATCCAACTCTCCTTTGTATTAAAACAATCTTCCTTCCGATGATGTAAAACTCACCCTATGGTGATAGGAATCAACAAAGTCTTGAAAGGAGAGTAGACAACCCATTCTGAGTATGAAATCAAATCCCATCATCTCTAAGACAAAGATATCCCAAAAGAAGTGACACCCACCAACCTCAAGAGGTAACTCCTTACACTGATACACACCTTCCTTCCTTATACCTAATAGAGTTTCTAGCATCATAACATCATAATAAGAGAAAACGTAGAGCCCAAGGATCTCTAAAATGGGAAATGATATAAAACTATGAAAAGCCCCTATATCAAAGAGTGTAAAAGATAAAACAGAAAAGACTACAATAGTACCTATGATAGTAGAAGGTCTGGGATCCTGCTCATATTTGGTATATTGCACTATATAAGTCTAACCCATATTGTGGCCCTGATACAATACCAGGATGCACTGAGCTGACCTGCCCTTCTATCACTAAGATCCTAGGGTCTGGCTACCACGATCACAACCACCACCTCAGCCTGAACAGCTTCACGTATTTCAATTCCCTAGATGGTGAGAAGTTGCTGACCCTACTTCTGAATGTGGAGACTTTTAAGAACCCATATCACTAGTTTCAGGTGTAAAATCCATGTAGTGGTGTTGTATATGGCCCATCCTACCACAATCTTGACACTCGACTGGGTCCATCGGGAACTGAAGCCTCATATTCCCAGATCTTCCACACGGATTGCATCTCACCTGGCTATTCTAACTTCTCGTATTCTCATGAGAAAGCTTCATACAATTCTTCTTGCTCCCATTCAAGACAATACTAGATCTTGGTGTCAAACTTCCTGGGTTCACACCTCCATCTTCCCTCAGATTATGCTCAATAATCAGTTCCTGATTCGTGATGGCATATATAGAAGGCAACTTGAAAATTTTCACCTGCGATCGAATTTCATACCTAAGACCATCCTTGAATCCCCTAGACCTTGATTTCTCATCACCCATAATAATAGGTGTGAATTTATGAAGCTCAGTGAAATGGGTAGAGTATTCCATCACTAACATAATGCCCTACTCTAGATTCATGAACTCCCAGGCTCTATTGACACTCAGTGTCTTGGGGAAATAGTAGTCATAGAAGACCGTCTGAAAATTTCCCCATAGCATGTCCCGCTAGAGCTCTGTTTGAGTGATAACATCCCACCACCTCTTGGCCAAATCACATAGCATATAAGTTGTGAGCTTGACCCTCCTCTTAGGAGGCATCTCCAGATGCTCGAAGATTGTAAGCATGGACTCCATCCATGAATCTGTATCATGTGGTCCACCATCCCCTGAAAACATAGGCGGATCCTGCTATAGGAATACTTGTGTTAGTTCTTCCATAGATGTGGTAGGCTAAGGTACTCTCTAGAAGGCATTTATAAACCTCATAAAGCCTTCACAGAACTATGCATCTGCACCTATGTCCAGTATAACATCTAGTTCCATGACTAGCACATCTGGTAGATCCACAGGTATCCCATGGCCTACCACCTATGGGGTATGCTCATTGCCACTCTCCTAGAATATAAATGGAGGTCTTCATGGTGACATTTCTCTATAAAGTACAACACATACACGTTAGTATAAGATTATTCATCAAGGTACGTAGTTCAAGAACACAAGAACTAAACAGGAGGAGAAAAGCCTCCAAATTTTATCAAATATAAGTACATAGTGTGTAGGTACCATACGTGGTGTGTACACTTAATCCTTTATATGGTCATGTAATCCTACCATCCTGGGCATGTAAACACCCCAAGTACATGGCGTGTAAGGACTATACACAGTGTGTCCCCTTAAACTCTCACATGTGCCTGTAACTCTTCCTGCCTTGGTCATGTAAACTTTCTAAGTAAATAGCGTGTGAGGATGACACATGGTGTGTACTCAAGTCTTTCCTTCTGTCCATGCACTTTTACATGGACAGATCCATACAGATCTACCTATGAGAAACTAAATGGTGTATACATAAGGTACATGGCATATTCTAATAAAAACTCAAAAACCCATGATTTCTCTCACACGGCTGATGGCACAGTCATCTACCACACGACATGTACTCAAAGTACATAGCGTGTACTTGGAAAAGTTTTTTTCTTCCTGAACAGAAGAACACTTGGTGTGTGTTCATAGGACCACAAACCGTGTTATATGGGTTTCCAAATATTAATCCACAGAAACTTCTCTAAAACCCCTATTTTTTAAAATTAAAGCAACGATGTGAAAAATTTCGATCTATGGGGGACCATACTCCCCTCAAATCAAATATTAGTATCAACATATATCACATAACAACACAATTTATATCCCATGACCGAAACATGATCCACTAAATTCCGATATAAGAGGGGTCATTCTCCTCAGGATCAAATTTTGGAATCCATCCATTTCAAACATAACACATACCAATACACCTATCACAATAGTAGGCATATCTATCACGGTATCTATCATAATAGCATGGATATCTAGCACGACATCTATCACAAGAGCATATAATCAGTAATACTCTCTAAATGGCATGGAGAAATGCATGGCATGTGATTTCTAACAAGTGCCTATATGATGCATGAGATGGCATACCCTCATCTCATTAGGTTGAAAAAAGAATATAACCACAATGATATCAATAATAACATAAAAAAAAAGTGTGTCACCCAATGATGAAATCGAATCAACTATAATAGCTAAAAATCCAAAAATCACAATTCAATTAGAGGTAAATTGGATTTCCCCTATACATGGGGTAGCTACTCCTAGGTAGATCTAATTACCAAACTCTATTTCCTTCATATCCCTTTCTAATGTCACAAAATAGTAAGACAAATCAGAAAAAAAACTCCTCTGATACTACTTTGTAATGTCTCAGGTCTGGGTGCCACTCAACTGGTGCCTCGTACCTAGTTGGCCACATGGCCTCAAGCGCGTTTCTCCAAATTCCAGAGGCTTTCGACATGCAGCAAGGTCCTAGTGTGTGATAGTGGGGAAACTATCCCATAATTGGAAGTGTATAACACAGTGGAATAAATAATAATACAATAGCGGAAGTAGTAAACAAAATACATCTGAAATAAATAAGAGAAGACTACTGAGATAAATAACCAAGCATCATTTCATACAAAATATGTTGCATCCTGTTATATTCTAAAAAACATCCAAAATAGGTACACTATATGAATCCACAATTAATGTTCCAAAAGAAAAAAAATGAAACTAGGAAGCATTGCAAGCCTTGGCTTGGTCCCATGCTCTCCGAATCCTAAACAACATCTCAAGTACCTATAGAAGGGCACTTTCCCTTATCGACATCTGCAACATTATAATCTATTTGGGACCAAAATCATGACCCAAACAGGGTGTGTGAAATAAATCTCAGTAGGTAAACACTTAATATCTACACCTATTTGTCAATGAGTATATGCAATAAGTAGTTTACAAAAAGGAAAAGTAGTAAATTAGAAATTACTCAAAAGTAAACAATCTTAATCTGTACTAATCTCGTCAATCCCACGTATAAAGAATACTCAAAAGATACCTCATAAGGCTATCTCAACAAATAAAGTGAAGAATAAATCCAAGCTTGTTCTTTGGCTTGGAAGACGTGCCTTAAGTCATTATATTTCAATAATAAATTCAATAACTTTTCCATAGTCATAACCAAATCCTTTCCCTCAGGCCTAACAAATCCTCACCCAAAGGCATAACAAATCCATGCCCACATGCACAACAAATACTCTTCCAAAGGCATAACAAATCAGTCAGGTTCAAGCCTGGTATATCTTCATTTTAGCATAATAAAAAATTCATGTAAATTACATTATTACATGGTTAACATAAAACAACTCATGTGGGGATCATACATATTAAGAAACAAGTGAATTAAATTATCACAAGGCTTAAACGATCATTTTCATATCATGGGGCAAAGGGAAAATCAGTAATCCCAAACCCTTTAATCAAATCAATCGCAATTTACCAAAATTCTAGTTCCATTATAAATGTGATTTGTACTTAATAACCCAATAAGGGAAAACAAGGCATGATTCATAGGAAACCTCATCCAAACGGCCATAAACGGTCATTCCAAGAGAACGCACCCACGGGGTGGCCCTGAATCAAACCAACAAGCTCAAACATGCTTACTTTAATTTAATTTATGACCTAATCATCATTAGGCAACAACATGGGTCAATTTTCATTCAAGGTTACACCCTAAACATAAGTGAATGTAAATACAACACATATAAATAACTCGACATTGAGTGAAAGGAACACGACCACCTAACTCATCATAGTACGACTCTCCTTGTCCAGCATCGGGCTTTGATCCACCCTATAATAGAGTAGATATACAAAATGGGTATAAAATCTTGACCTTAAATAAATCAATTGAGATAAGAAACCAGGAAGAAAGTCTTAAGAGGAATCAAGATCTCACCTATCGAGTTAAAATGCAACTAACGGCAAAGGAATCATGGTTTGGATGATCAATCGGGAAGAAAAATGGCCCTTGGTGCTGCTGTTCGCGAACCCAGACAAGAGCCTATCCATTTTTAGAAAAACAACACTATTTCCTAGTTTAATCAATAAAAAAAGTACACGACGTGTACTTGAGACTACACACCATGTCCATATGAATTCTAGTCTGACTATTATATGGTCATGAACTAGGATTACGTGTCATGTAGCCTTATATACATGACATGTACCGATAAGTACACGGTGTATAGTTCCCAGTCACGTCATGTAATATGCCTATAGCCAACCCCTCAACCCCTTTCCCCCATTTTCTTAAGTATAAACTAAAAAGGAAATATACATACATCAAAAGAAGAACTGAGTTCTTATATATGGATTTTCATATAAATAATGATTCATTAATTAAAAAAATTCATCATTGACTCAGGTGCTTTGAAATTATGATTTACCAAATCCATTTCCAGGTAATGTCCAAATGGGTTTTATTATTATATTACCCCTTTATGTGTTCATAGAATATAATGGATTGATAGTTGAAACAATAACGTTTAGAAACTTTTCAATAGTTTGGTACAAATCACTTTTTCATTCCCTTAAAAAAGGGATGTAAGTATCTACAATCTAGAGTCTCTTCATGAAAATATAAAAATTAAGAATGAATTATAATACTATTACAATGAATACTCAATTGAATCCCCAAATAGGATTATTGTTTCTTATGATTCACTAATAGTTATACATAGTTCAATTAGTTTAGTGAATTTTTCCTCTTCATCAATTCATAGTTATTCTTCCCTTAAGATAACATACATTGATGATTTATCAGCTTATTCAACCATATTATATTATTTCTCTATTACTTTATTAGTGGAGGATAACTCTTGGAAAATTTGGTCCATTAAGGATTATCCCTCCATGACTCAATATTATCACTATGCTACCACCACAGTATATTGGGATTCTTTGTGAAGCATCACAATCCCAACTTTCATGGAACATGCCACATAATCTATTGTTAAAAGTATTGACTGATGTATTCTAGATTTATACTATAAGAAAATCACATCCATAACATTAGCATAAATTATGAGGTAATAAAACCCACCATTACCATAAGTTGGGAACATGTATTGGTGGTGATGTAATTTCTCACCAATCTCATTAGGTGGGGTCTCACGAATCAGCCTCTTGATATTACCTCATACCCATCATCACATATTCTACAATATTGAGACATACTCAATGTTTTAATAAGATTTTATTATGAGAACTAACATTTAATATAAAACCAATTCACTTAGTGAGGTATCGACAACAAAATCTATTGAATGGGACAACATTGCAACGATTCATTCCCTTATGGTCTCTAATGGATAAGACATTGAAGAAACAACCTCATAAACTAATATTATTTGAGGTAGGGGTGTTATAATTTACACCACAAGATATTTTATCCAAAATAAATTTAATTAAATGGAAATAAATATAGATATCCACCGAAACTTGTTAAGATGTTGACATCTTCAACTATTTTTATCCCATCAGAAGGTATAACTCTGGTTTATCCACCCAGTTATATTGTTTATTCATGTGTTTTGATGTGGTTTTTTTATTTAATGATGTTTTTTTATCCAATTTCATAGTTCAATGGTATTCTTTTTTAG
Organism: Viscum album; assembly: GCA_963277665.1. Classification (NCBI taxonomy): domain Eukaryota; kingdom Viridiplantae; phylum Streptophyta; class Magnoliopsida; order Santalales; family Viscaceae; genus Viscum; species Viscum album. The sequence goes on along the minus strand of OY728156.1, from coordinate 1,399,778,475 downwards.
GCCCCTATATAGGTCCTATAATAATCGAGTCTATATCAAGGGAGACTACACTCTATGGTGGGGCTATATACCCAAGATACATCCCTTGACCGAGTAAACCATGGTGGGTCACATGTAGTGATGTAGATGTATGAGTTGATTTTTAATAGCATGAAATAAAAAAGTGATAATAATATCAGAAAAATTTATATCCTCCAGAGATATACTGAATTTAGTTTTAGATGAATTAGGATGTTTAAAAAAATCTTTATCGTCAATGAAGTCATCTAATGTAACTATGTGGGATGATATTTCAGCCAACATATTCAATTCAAGGATCAATTTTGACATCTCCTAGGTTCTCCCAATTACTCCCATGAAGTAAGAACCTTCTTAGTGGATTGAAAATGTATTATACTATAGGGTCTACACTCTTGAACATAGGGAAACTGGGCTAATATTTTAAAAATACAATATGTTACCATGAAGGTACAAAAATACTTGGTAAATAAAATCACATATTAAGAATTTACCTAAAATCCATGAGCATATACAGAGTTAAAATAACCTTAACTTGTCCCACCAATTGATTATTTGGGAACACCCCCATAGGGTTATAGGCCATGAAATTAATTTTTGGTATATAGTTAGGGGAAGGGTCTTCCTTAACCATCCCACTTAGATCAGCCTCTAACCCAACAAATTTTCTCCCTAGTGAGTATTTCTTGGACATTATTGTTGATGAAACATATCTACATTTTTGAAAAGGATGAAAGAAAATGTTAGTTAAAATTCTAATGAAGACATGAAGAATCATATACCAAAAACAATTATTATTTCTTAGGAGGAGATCCAATCACCCTACTTCTTATCAGTGGCATCTAACACCTATAAGGAACCATCATCATGTTCATTAATATCTCTAGGATCATCACTATTAGTACTATTAAGATCAAGCAGCATCATCCTAAGCACTAATCATGAGTAAATTTTTTCCCTTGAGTGAGTGGACCACAACATCAATTTTATTGATGTATGAATCCACCACAGTGGTCTAGATATAATAGGAAATGTTAAATAGTTTAATTACCTAACCATTAACTATCAAAATTGTCTCATATACAAGGAGGGTGCCCCATATTTCCTCAATAGACAAGGTCTAACTTTAGAAATCTGACTCATCCAATGCATCTAAAAACTAATAATATATAAGGATGGGTGGTAGAATAACTAACCCACCCATAGAAAAAAATAGAGTTTTAGATACGTCAACCTTTTCCTCAACATTAATGTAATTATAAGCTTCTTATACATGTTACACTTACATATTCTCCTTGACTCTGCTGACTATTTCTATTATTCTTCACCCAAATTCACTGGTAGACCCTCAACTTGGGGGATTAAATCTTATATATAACCACCTAATTGAATTGATCCATGTTTCTATATATTTTATCAACATCAATATGGTGGAATTATTTGGTGGGAAGGTGACTTGTATACCCGTTTCCTCATGCACAAGCATCATCCAAAATTAGTATTGAACCTTTTATATGAAACCACTTAGGTTAATTCACCTCATAAATAGTTTCCCCATTTCTTTTACCCACTAACAATCCTTCTCTTAGTGTGATTAGGAAGGCACACTACTCATATGTACTAGTCCCATTTCCAGTAAACATGGTGGTCTAGGTTTGATATAGTGTTGAAAAACATTAGTTGTAGAAGTTCATTATATTTCCCAAATCACATTAACCATCTCAGAGTTTATTAATACCATCAATACTCTATAGATATAGATTGATGTGTGTGTCTGAAATTTATTAAATAATGAAAAACACATAGCCTCTTAGGTAAGTTATGACCCATCCCCACTGCAACTAAAAGGGACCAATGAGTATTAATGGGGCCTTCCCCTATAGATATATCCACCATTTAAATATAATTTATCCAATATTATCATAACTAGGTTTATTAGTCTTCCACATTATATATGTTCTACTATCACAAAATCCAAGATCCATACCAAATTATGTGACTCAAATAGTAGGAGGAAATATCCAATGATGAACAAATCTAGGAATACTGCAAGATATACTAGTGAATCAATCATAGGGGTGACCTCCCAACCCCACTAATTATATCAAACTTTTTCCATTGTTGTATAGTAATCACCTAGAACCTCCTCAGTAATTTGGGATTGGTATGTTTATGGCCTCATAATAATTTTCCTTCGACTATTCATCATGATGAAAAGTTACATCCATGTTATAATGGAAACATTGAGTATTTCATGATGATATTTCTCTATAACATTACTCTATAAATTTAGTAACTCCTTTTCAAGTGGAGGAGTTCTATCCTTATTATCCCATGTGGAAGTTTGGGAAATAAACCCATTTCACATATCTTTCAAAATTTGAGCCCCACTAGTCATGTTTACATCCCATAGGATTATCCTAGACTCTATATCCATAAAATAGAATGTATTTTTATATGGTTTCTTTCTACTAATCATTCATGAAATCAATTTTTTAGTACAGTGGGGCAAAGATATTGACACTTAACAACTTCATAAATTTCAACCACCTTTGACTATATTTAAAATTATGTTCAACTTCAGCACACCTATATGTTTTTTCCCAAGTCCATGTTGAATACACCTTTATAATAAATATCATTTCAAGTATTCCACCATAGTATTTGGTCAAAAATGACTCTTAATAGGATAAATTCATGATAGGTCCCTCTTCTTGGATCAGTTTTGTATACTTGACGACATACCTATTTGAATTATTTGAATTCTTGAAAAAGTTCCCAAAAACAAAAAAAATCTTAGGTGAGCTCGAAATAGTGGTTGAATTTGTGTGTTAGTTGATTATTGTCAGGACTTCAGTGATATATGTATAAAATAAATGCACATTACATCACTTTATATGAATATCATTGTATATCGTAATGAATTACACTCTAGGGACTAATGTTTTTGTGTCTTTAGAGATTATATACATAACCAAATTATTCTAAAAAAATTAAAAATTTCCCATAAATTTTATTCCCACATGATTCAATTATAGATATATTATGTACAAAAACCTCCTTTATAACCAGGGAAATTAAAAAATAAAAAATAGGGTGAGATTAGATGCTTAGTAAGGGTAAAACTGAGAGACATCAATCGATGATCATTAGTTAGAATGAGAAAATAAATTGGATATGAGAAAATGATCATGGTTCATAGAAATAACATAAGACAATAAAACCTAAGAAAACATATATCAAAAAATATTAGTTATTTCATAAGTATGTTATCATGAAATAATATATAATTCATAGGACTACAAAAACATGATTCTATAATCATGATCCAAGAGAACATAACAAAGATTTGTTTAATAACATAAAAATGTTCCAAAAATATATGAATATAAATCATAACATATATCAAGGCTAACCACCAACACATTCATATCATAATGAACTGGGTTGACCACCCACCCATAACATGGTGGACTTTTTCTAACCACCTTAATCCCTTAAAATAATAGACATGGGCTAATAACCAATATCCACTAACATTGTGAATATTAGATAGCCACCCTCATCCAATCCTAATATCATGGTATATAAAACATAGCCCAATGCATTGGATCGATATAATAGAACAACCCTTTACATATTGATAAACCATATTTATGTGTGCACATAAACTTGAAAAGAATAATAATTATATCATATATTAAAGAACCTATGAAAAAAGTAATGGGTATCATGTAAAAATTAACATTACATGATCGTAATACATCTAAATAAAAAAATTTGGCAGAATTTTTTACACATATACCCAGTGAATCATAAGAAACATTAAAGGATAGTGACATAGATAACAACCCTTTTATAAATTCCCTAGAAATTTCATTTCAAAAACAATAACAAATATCATTTTTTAAAACAAATTTAACTTTAAATAAAAAAAATAAGAATAAATATTGGATTAAAAATCCATGAAATCATGGTGAGGAAGATTAATTATTATTTTTTTTATAAAAGAAGGAAAATTCATTTACATGGAATGTATTAATAATAAGAACATTATTTTCCCACTTTTTTAAAGAGACTAGAAGTTTGTATAAAAAAATCATAAAAACATTAAAAGAATATTAATTTTATAAATAAATTTATTCCCATAAAAAAACCTTTATAGATACTAGAATCATAGATAAGAACATCCACAAAATAAATAAATAATATAGATATGGAAGAGAAATATTCCCAAACAAAAAGAAGAGATAAAGTCGACTCCACTTATAAACATCATTTAGGTATATTTGTGAATAAAAGAAAAATTAAATAGTAATAATATATATTAACCCCATTAATAACTAAAATATAAGTAGAATTATGTGTTTTTAAATTTAAGAACTTATAATTTCCCCAAATAAAAGTTAAAGCATACACACTCTCAATTTAAAAATGAGATTGGGAAACTAACCCCTATGGATTTGGTATAATTTGAATCGAAATCCTTATATTTAGAAACATATATCAATGAATGGAATATGGAGAAAAATATAAACCACAAAAAATATTATAGGTGGTAAATATGTAACATATCTAAATTCATGGAAAATTGAGATGATTAAAACCTTACTTTAATTCCAAACTATCAAAAAAACAAATTAACCTCTGGTATAATAGAAATAATCTTCATAATCACTTATTTTAAAGCATTATTAATATCTATTAACTTTAATATTATTATTTTATAATCATTAATTACACATGGTTTAGTTATTTAATGTTTACTTTCATCATAAGATGTCATAATTTTGAACTCCCAGAAATTTTATTCAAATATAGATTTTATTGTTCCTTCTACTCCATTGAGTTTTTAAGTTAATCCATGTTTGGTTAAAGGATTTAGGGATTTTAGGAGATTTTGGAAGAATGAAAGTGTGTTTAGAGACCTTTATAGATAAAACTAGTGGCTCCATGTCTTAGCATAATTGGCAGCATCATAGTGGTGTGTGGAGTTGTAGCCACACTATATAAGAAATTGATATTCCATGGTGTATTTTATCAATGTTTTTTGTGGAATAACCTTATCCTTGGAGGGTTTTTCAAGGAGGATGTATTATCATGAGTTATACCACACCCTAGAGACACATCTACATTTTTTACTTATATATGGTCTAACTTTTTGGTCTTTGATGGTGATTTCCTTGAATGATCCATTTTGATTTTGATTTTGGGGGAGTACTTTCAAAATTTAAGAGGGTTAAATGAGGGGTTCCAAAGGTGATTGAGCCCCAAAAAATAATGATTTCCCTCAACTTTTTTTAAAATTTTCAAAGTTTTGTAGGGATATAGAGATGACTAAATTATAAATTTCTTGCATTATGCTGCAACAGTTCAAGTTCTATGTCGTTCCAAATCCCATTTCCCCATTATGCATCATAGAGGTCAAATTTTGACACTCTACACGCCAAGGTACTCTATTCTAAGATGTTTTGTTCACTAGTCGTTCTCCCATTCCACAGTTACTCTTCATTCATCATGGTGGTCTCCTTCAATGCACCTCTTTTTCATGGCCTACATTATGGTGATTGTTTCCAGAACACCTCCATGTCGTAGAGACTAACTTTCACCATGGTCCCTCTTAGACTTCTAGGGATCCTGGTTATTTAATTTCCATTCTAGGAGAGACGTGTTTTACCTTATTCCTACCTTACATTAAGGATTCTATTAATGTAGATCAACCTTGGGAGTCCCTAGTGTGTGATACGTTTCATTTGGTGTGTGATCGAGATTTAATTGATGACACCTTGAAGATCCTTGACATTAACATCAAAAACCTTGAGGTAGGAAGTTATATAACTTTTTAGGGCTCTTGTTTACAATTTTTTCTATGATATAACTCTTTTTTTGGCATACATGATAACTATTCTTGTTTATTATCACAAGTGGGTGTGCGGATTACCTATAAAAACCATATATGATACTTCTTTCCATGAGTACGTTTATAGGTTGTTTATTAATTATTGATATTTATCACATGTATTTTATGGTGATACTTTTACTCATGATGATATTATATTCTTGATTATATGTTCTACCCTGCAATGTGTGCCTCTGGAGGTATTTTTCTTGGTTCCCAAAGCAAGTGGACCGCCGTAACAATTTATCCCTTAGAGAGGGAGTGTGCATGACTTATGATGATGGTGATGATAGACCTAAGAATAGGGTAGGGATACAATAATTCTGTATGGGTTCCATGTGATTCACTCTATTCCTAATAGATTACAAGGACCATCTCACTCAATGCCTAGTGGATGTCGATAACATGACTCACTTGATACCTAATGGATGTCAAGTAGTACACACACACACGATGCTAAGTAGTATGATTACTAGCCTCATGGATAATTCTTAACTACTTTAGATATCTTGTAATTACTTCTATCATGGATTCAAGGTGGGTATGGTCAGGGATCATGGTGGTTTGGTTAGCACGTGAGTGCTTGGTTTTGGATAATTGTGCTGCCTTTGTATTTATTGTTTTCTTATATAATACACTTGTTTACATGATTACATCTTTTAAGGATGAATTATTGGCATCCTACCGAGATTTATTACTCAAACCCTACATGAAAATTTAAATGAAAATGTATAATATATGTATATATATTTGTGTAAGGGAAAGGGCCCCATGGATGATGGATAATTAGAGGATCTTGGAGCTGGTAGAAGATCAAGACATACTATGAAGGACCCACTATTTTATTTATTTGTTTATGAACTATTTTGTTTACTCTCATTTGGATTTATACTTTTGGGGTCCTATTTATTACATATATGATTGGTATTTATATCTTATTTTCCACATGATACTCTAATTATCCTATTTATTATATTACTTTATTATTAATTGTGTTATGACATGATACTTTGGGTATTGGCTCCCCACTGATAGACATTAACCCTCACTACTAGTTAGCAGCCTCTTGCATATGAGGAGGCACACATGAGGTCATGTGGAACACTAGTTCGTACATGACGGTTTGGGTCAGGGTGTTACAAAATGGTATCAAAGCACATTTTCTTCTTTTTTTGGAATATCATTGGATATGGTAGAAAAGAAGTAGTTTTGCAGGGCTTGGGTAGGGGATTTTCTATGTGTCGAGTTATAACATGTGTAAGGGACCTCTAAGATACCATGTACTAGATTTTTGTTATAATTTACATGAGATTTCATTTTCTTTTATGTATTATTATTAGGCACATAGGTTAACCTTCCATATATATACCTATTTTTTGCAACATATTAATAATTTAATTTAATTTCTTGAATTGGGAAATCTGTTTGGGATAAACTTGTATTATCTATTTTGTGATATTCCATGATGTTATGATATATAATTTTGGTATTAATTGGTTTAAATGAGCATACTAACATGTTTTTATTATATATTACTGTGACTAACATTTAGGGAGTAGAGATTGGTTGGTGCTAGTAGGGGTATATCTTGGGTTATAGGTATAATCCTAGGGAAACCATTATGTGATCCTATAAACTAGATATGTCATCTTCAATGTTCAAAATGTGACCTTCATGTTATAAAATATTCCACCAGATGGACAATTGGTGGAATAGTCTACTGTACAGGAGGGTGCTGTAGAGCATTCTCTCACACCCGCTCCAATAGTTTAGAAAAAAGGACCACATCTATCAGGAGTATTTTTTCTAGGGCCCTTATATGGTGGGGGAGTCACCTGGACTATGTTCAAATATTCTCAATACTTTCATCTCTGTCATCCTCAGCCCTTAGAGGAAACTGGAGGCTCGTATGATGCTAAGGAATAAATTTAGATTATTGACATGATCATTGACTAAGTAGAGACCTTGAAGGATCAAAAAGAAAATCTTGAAACCTTTATAACATAGTTAACTACTATATGTTAGTGTGATGTTATGATTCACTCTAGAATGTGAGAGGGTATCATGTTGTAAACTTTCAAAGACCTATTTAAATAGGATTTATTACTAGGAATGATGAAGATAAGCAAAGAACATAAGTTCATGAACCTTTGTCAGGGAGAAATGATATTGGTTTCTTACTCATCATGATTCATAGATCTTCTTTGGTTTTCTTCTCTATTGGTTAGAGATGATGTGTATAAATCTAGGATTTTAGATGTTTAGAATCATCTAAAGTTGAGATAACATGTCATAAAATTTGATCTAATGTCTTATACTCAAGTGTTTTCTAAATACTAGATGGTAGGGAAGGGTATGGATGATAATCTCATAGTTGGTTTTCATTCATCCAATATTACTCATACAAGTGGACCTCATATTGTTGTCAATAGTGTCACATATGGTAGAAGTAATATGAATACTTGGAATGTATAGAAGGGAAATGTAATTCTATTGGATCTTGGTTTGGATTTTTTTAGTTCCCTCAGGAGGAGTACCGCAATGTTTCAACTGTGAGAACATCATTTATTACCACAGAGTCTACACATTACCTTAGATACAATGTCGAAAATATGGAAATAAGTGGTATCTTTATTAGTTTTTCTATAGATCTATGATTTAAGGATTCCATATATGGTTAATGAATAAAGTTTAGAGTAACTTGGGATCCAGATAGGGTCCTCAGTATTAGGATCAAATGATGATGAATCAGGAAAGTCATTATTATCAATGATAGGGTCACAGAGATGATTCAGGTCATGTTTATATAGTAGACCAGACTCCAGTAGATGGTGGTGAGGGATAATAAACTATTTTAGTTATGATTTTAATCACATCTACTTTATCTACTACCTTGTTTAATGTTAATTCTTCACATTCCTTCATATATTCACAATTAGTTACTGGAATTGACTATATATCCATTTTATACCCTAAGTTACTTTCCCTTGATAAACCATTGGGAATAAAAGTGGATTGTGTTCAACGATGTCTAGAGTGTACTATATTAATTACCAGTTATGGATATATCTAGGACTTAATAATACTATAGATGAGAATCTTTGATGTGATTCTCAGTATTGATTGACTAACCAACTTTCGATCTCACATTGATTGTTATCAGAGATGGGTTCCATTTACTTCATCGAATGGATAAACGTACTTGATAACTAAATAATGGTAACTTGAAGTAGTTAGAGTAGGTCCGGGTTAGATTTATCTTAAAATGATCATGAAATATATGGTAGGCTTGGTCCATTTAGCAATATCAATGGTAAACCTGTAGAGACCCGAAGCCTAACGTACATGGACATTACATTACTTTTTCTGAATACTTAGTACATAAAAAAACACACACACAAGGATCGTAATAGTTTAGTGTCTTTGGAAACTCGGAACGTAATCTTCTAATCGTGGTGAAAGATCTTCAACATCTCCCATAAAGATCTTCTTTTTTTTACCTAAAACCTTTCTTTATATCCTGGGGAAAATAAAACATAAAAGGGTGAGCTCAAATGCTCATTAAGGGTAAACAAAAGAAATATCAATCACATCATATTCATAAGAACATAACATTTTGGAAATCATAACCTGCAAAAGAGAGCATAATTTCATAACATGGGATAAATCATGGCAGTGAAATATAATCACAATAATCATAACTTAAAACATGAAACTTTGTGGCATTCACACATAATCATAGAGAATCATTTCTTATTAGTCAAGACTCATTGTCAAGACTATCTTAGTGGACAAAGTCCCTTTCTGAATCGAGTAACCCTCGTTTCAGTCCTGTTTCACTGAACCGGTATAACCTACCGTTCCAGCCCTGTCTATCTCATGAGATATAAAATCTTTACCCAATGCATTGGAGGGAGATATAGGTCCCACCCATCTTATAATGAATCCTTTCTTATGTGTGCCACATAATCATAAATCATACATCATCGCATAACCCATGTAATAAAAATGGGATTCTTAAACAACATGACATCATAAAACAATTCATATAAGATAAAGGAATTCATAAAAATGTTTCCATCACAACATAATCAAATCCATGTAATAATAGGGGTAAAAACAGAACCCTTTTATTATCTTAGATGGAAAATAATTTTGATAAAATACTTGAACTTCATTCTTGAGGAAAATATCCTTTCTACTTCAAAAAAAACTTTTCCTTTCTTAACATGTCATACAATTTTAAACTAAAAGAAGTTGATTAAAAATAAACTTGAATACTTGTAAAGGAAGCTTCTTGGAAATAATTTTTTTAGAAATCCATTCATGCCGTATAAGTTAAAAAAAAACATTCTTCGTACTTTTGTCGGAGAAGTCAAAAAGTACCTCGTACAAAAAAACGACAAAAGATTCCTTTCATTTCTTTTACTAAAAACTCACCGAAGGGTAAAAATTGATTTAAACAGTTGTAGGTGGATGGAAATAATATTACATATTTATGAAACATGGATGTGGATGATAAAATACACCCCAGTAAATACTTACAAATAAACAATCTCGGATAAAAATGAGATTGTGATATTTCCCTTACCTTAGGTCCGATTTGCTTCGTATGTGTCCGAACCTCCTGTTATTTGGAAAGCTTCTTTGAATCCTCCACTTAGGGAACTAAGATTGGTCTTTTAAGAAGACCAGGACCTCTAGGATTATTCTAGGGAAGTGGAGAGGAGAAAATGGCAGGGGTTGGCCGAGCTTGAGTGCTCAAATTGGTGTGAGGAGGAGGGGGAGGAGGTGCCCTTTTATAAGGGAGGAGAGGGGCACCTTAGGAATACCTCAAAATATTATTTTATATTAAAGTCAAAATCGGTTTATAATGGTTCCAAAGGGTCTTATTTCGAAGGTAAAGTGGGTATGGGTCGAAATCCTATCAACCAATAAGATTTAGACAAGTTTAGGGTATTATTTTAACCTTATCAATTAGATTTAACTCTAAGTTAAATAATTTAACTTTTACCGTGTCTTTTTGTTTTCTTTCACTATATGGTTAATACACTTACTATAACATGCCAAACGAACTCCAAATTGTTTATTATTAATATATATATCCTTATCTAAGTCATTTGGCCGAACCTTATATTTTTAGGAATAAAATAACAATTAGTAATATAATATTTGATTTAAAAACTATTTTGTGTCAATTTTGACACTATTTGGTACAAGATTTTTATGAAATTCATAACAGAATGATAAGTTCAAACCAAGTTACTTAAATCAATAATAAAATGTCATATTAACCTATAAAATTAGTGTAAGTCATAAAAAGTCTCAAATTACATTTATTTGGGCATTTATAACATCAATTATGTCAATATTTCATTAATAAGACAATTACTGCATCATCTTTGAGTCATAATAAATGATAATTATTTAATCCCTAAAAATTCTAAATAAATTCCTATGATGTATATAATTGTATTAGCTTTCTGGAGACTATTCATGTTCTAAGTTTCATGAAGTTTATCACTAGATTAAAATTATTATACTTATAATATTTAAGAAAGTGACATGTTGTCACATTCTTTGGTTTTAATAATAATTAAATTATTTTCATTGAAAAAATTTAATCAAATTAATATAATCCGACCCTTAGGTGATATGGGTCATTTTTTAGTCATCCAATAGGATTTTGACATTTGTTAGGGTAATTTTAAAATATTATATTTACCCTTAATTACCCAATTTACCTTTAACTATGGTAAATAAAATTTACCGTAGTTACTATTCATAATTCCCAAAAATAAAAAGTATCCTATTAACATAATTTGGACCCACTGATTCCAAATATGGAATCCATTTTTTAAAATTCAAAACACAGAAGTTTCATAAATTAAATTAAAATTAATCCCGTTGTCGAATAAAAACGGGTTTTTGTTTAAAACATTGCAAAAGATTGAATTGATTTAACTTACGAATTCAAGGTAAAATCAATGCTAATGACATACATTATATTAAATGGTAAAAATATATTCTATTTATAATTTAAAACCATTAAATATTATAATTTAACCACATAAGATATTACGATGAAAAAAAGTTTTTTTTAATTAAAATATAGCGTGTTTTTACTATTCATTAAAATGTGAAAGTTACCAGAATAATATGAAAATTTTATCCAAAGTAAATTTTTATTTCTTGATTCCAAAGAAGAATTTTATTTTGTCAAATTGAACTTATAAACATGTCAAAAACCAGATTTAAAGTGGGTGCGCCATCAAAAGGCGGAAAAACTGCATTTTTTGAAAAATACTTATTTTACCCGAAAAATTTATTTTGTTCTTATACCATGTTCTATAAATGTGTAAGATGAATAATAATGTTATAAAATTAAAAATTTAGTTAATACTATTCATAACGGCTAGTTCATGACAATATTATAATAATATAACATTGTTTATTAAAACCCGGTATTGCGTACAACACACGCTATCGAGGAAGGTCGTGATTGCGTGTAATGCAAGCCAAGTCAGGGTTGCGTGTTGTGAAAGAATCCTTCATTGTTTCATATAACAGAATCCAACCATATTTCATTTATACTTTTAATATATATATATATATATACTCAATGTTGCGTAGAATAACTATTATAAAAATTGTGTGTAACACGGTCCATGAAAAGTGTTGTGTATACTTCAAGCTAATACGGTGTTGCGTATAGCGCAAGGTAATCTTGGAGTAGAATACAACACAAGACATTAATGAAATTAAAATAATATTTTTCATAAAATCTTGGGGTGTTACATTCTACCCCCCTTAAAATGAATTTCGCCCTCGAAATTCGTTGGGGTTATAAATGGTTTACTATTTGAAAGTTTCTTTGATAGAAACCCACATCGTAAAAAGGAATACCAAAACTTATCTTTAAAAACAAAAGTATGAAACGTAACGGTTACCCAAATAAACTAATCACTGGGTTTCCACATAGGTGAAAATATGGATATGGAAGAGAAATCTAACCATCATGTTCTGATGGAGAGTGGTAGAGAACATGGCTATGGAAAAGCTAGAAATCACAAAGCCATAAATTTGTGATGATCTAGGGTACCATCTGATTCATTAGATATAAGGGCACTAGGACAACATTTTTGGTTTTCAAGATCATTTCCCTAAAGTTGAAATTTTGAATTAGAATAAATACTTACTTTATTTTGGTACAATCTCACTGTTGTTCGTGCCTTGAACAATTTCCACTTCATCTCTTAAATAAATGAAGTTGAATTTGTTATTCGTGAAGTGTTAGCAGATCATGTGATAGAATGACGGGTCATTCCATCTGTCTCAAACAAAAGGTTAGCAAAAATTATATACATAAGTCGATCTATAGTGAGATTAATCATATATTGTTCCTAAAATGGACTTATACTTTATATATCATACTGCTTAATATA